>CM066206.1:10312925-11580421 GCA_033675395.1 Rhodiola chrysanthemifolia | reverse complement strand
CTGCTTCAGCAGGGCTCGCATCATGATCTGCCATAACCCAAAGCTGTTCCTCCCGGTAAATTTGTCGATCTTCACGTTCATAGCAGCCATCTTTGATGTCGAAATCTAAAACCCTAGCAGCAGCGGCAAAACCAGCTCTTGATACCAGTTTGTTGTGACAGAAGTGATTCGACAACAAAGAATTAGAAAGAATAATAAGAAAGACACAAGAAAATTTACGCGGTTCATCAAAAGTGCGTTGGCTACGTCCACGGGTAAGAAGAGACAGCTTTTATTCAGATTGGAGAGTCTATTTGTACAGCTTGACTAGTGGGGTTTATATAGCTATTACAGAAAAATCATAACCATAACCCTAACCAATAGTGGGTCATAGCCCACCTCAGATTCAAGGCAGCCCAACAATTTTTCTTTCAGTTGAAGCGCATGAGATGGTCCGACATGAATTGACCCGAAACATGAAACAACGTAGCCAACACCTCAACTAACAAGTGCTCGTCCTATTGGTATTGATGAAATATTTTTGAAGTTGAATTGATCATTTTTCCAACGTTAAACACTTAAACTATCTACAAACTTATTATAGAACAAGAATCTTTTCCGACATCCCATTATTAGATTCTCAAACAGAAAAACAGCCATAGCATAATAAGACTAAATTCCCTGTGGAAAAAATGTGACTATGATTTGATCCCACTTTTCCAATCTCAGTGGCCATTTCCATTCGTCACTGTGGTGCATTTTGATGAAGATGGGTCCTTTGTTTGAATAAAGTGATTGCATTATGGGATCATAAAGGGAGATAAATATCACTCCAATAATGAATGAGCAATATTTGTAAAGTAGAGTAAAATACATATAAGTTAGGTCTTGTTATGTGGAACCCCAACATATCATCATCTTTAGTCGTAGTAGAAAAATCAGCTTTTTTAGTCGTAGTAGAAAAATACTTACAGTGATTCGTCACTGTGGTCTTGTTATGTGGAAGTGGAACCCCAACATATCATAAATTTGAAATTATTGCAAGTGTTTTTCCGCTAAAAAAAAGTTTTGTATTTAGTTTAATCATGTGAGTTTTTAATGTTAGGGGAGTGACAACTTATATTATAATCATTTTTAGCCTTTCAATTTTACCCATCTAATGCCGTGGTCTAGTGGAAGAATCATATTCTTGCTTTTATAAGGTTGAGGGTTCAAGCCCCACTCATGACACTTTTTCTCACTATTTTGTGAGATTTTTCTCTTCCTCTCCCTTTTCATCTTCCTCATCCCGCCTCGCGCGTGGATACTTCCTCCATCCCCCGTGGATGCGCTTTCCTCTTCAAACTTCGCACGTGGATGTCTTGCAACGGTAAAGGTGTCCAAAGTGGCCTGCGCTCCAAGTGTCAAGAATGTACCGATGATTTGGGGTGGATATGCAGATCCATGTATGGTAAAGGTGCCGAACATGGCCTGCGCTTCTGAAGTAAAGAATGTACCAGATGATTTCGGATCCGATCAATATGCATGACTTGAGCTTCGGAGATCTTTATAAATATATATGTACTAGATGATAAGACGTCCTATTTATTTTAATTGTTGTACCGGCCCACCCATTATAAAAAAAAATTACCCATCTAATGACTCAATCTATTTCCTAATTAACTTATTGATTAAATCAATAACTAATTATTCAAGGGCACAATAGTTCTTTTTTTCATCAATATTATTAATTACGCCGTTAAATTCAATTCTATGTCCGTTAAATAATTTCAACACTATTGCATCAAAGAGTAAAGGTCGGGTACACAATATATTTTTGATGCAAATTTAAAGTTCGTCAGAACTGGGTTATAATTCGTCGTCGAGAAAATAAAAGTACGAGATAGTTTGTCACGAATCATTTATAATGCGTCACCGAGAAATTAATCATAAACAAGATTTAATATGAAATTTAATCTCATCCGTTCAAATGAACAAATTAAAGACTGTGATTCGTTTATATTTTTTTACAAAAATATGCCCTTTACACATGATACTTTTCATGGATCAAATTATATTTATACATTTGATACGTTTTCATTTAGTGTTGCACTTTAATCAAGATAAGTCTTTTGACTTTTGATAAAAATTAAATAAAAGGAAAATAAATATTCAGGAAATAAAATAAAAAAGTTTTAACAAAATAAAAATTGTATTTACAAAATAAAGATGTATTCAGAAATTACGATTTTATTAGCATTAAATCCTTAATGCTTGATTTTCGCATTTATTAGGATTGTATCAAAAAAAAAAAAAGGATTGTTTTTAAGTCGTTTGAGCTGTCGATAAACTTTAAAGTAAATGGAGCAGATAACGGCGGTCGGATTTAATTATGAAATCTAAATTGTAAATCTTATAAAATAATTTAGATAACCATTTCGAGTGATGGTTAAGAGAATAGAGAACCATTTTTTTCATTTTGAGTGATTGTTACGAGAACCATTTTTTCATTTTGAGAGATTGTTACGAGAACCACTTTTTTTTTTTGGCTCAAATAGTGTGTAACATAGTGCCTACAGTTCTTTTCTATCGTCAATTTTTCCCTCAACGGTTTAAATTAAGAGAAAAGTACGTAATGGTGCCTTGAACTATCACCTTTTTTCAATTAATGATCCGAATTAATGATTTTTCCAATCAAGGGACAAATTCAAAAATATATAACGATTTTACTAATCAAATCTAACAGAGTTAAATTAGGGTTAACAACGTTTATTCACGACTAATTTATCACTAACTCCGTTAACAATATTATTCTACCCGCAATCGGCTTTTTATTTCTCAAATTGAGAGAAACCCTAGTCGATACACTACCGGAGGTCGGAGACCATGGCGTCGTGATGAGAGAAACGCTAGTGAAGTCGAATCAATTGATTTCCAATTAGTTTGGTCAGAGAGTTAGCTAGGTCGAGAGTTGGCTTGGTCGGAGGATTGGCTCTCCAGGGTGAAGTCTTTCATATATTTCAAGCTAAACCTTGGTTGTCAAGCACTGAAAGAGGGTCGAAGAAGAGCGTCAAAGCGAAAAGGGGATTCAGAGTGAATTGCTTATCATCAATTTCTCCTCGGTGATTTCATCTTATTTCTGATGGTAGGTTGAGCATATTAAGTTCATGTCTTTTGTATAGACAAACAAGCTGGCGACAGACGACTTCAATTTAGAGTTTTTTCGGTGAGATGGAATTGGTTGCCGCTGCAGCAGGGCACTCATTTAGATTTTGAGTTTCAGCAAAGAAGCTTGCTGCGTGATCTGCCAGTATGATGATGAAGGATCAGTTAAATTTCTTTTTGAATGTTGTTGATCACATTGAGAGAACAAGATGATCCAACAAAGGTTTTGGTATCCTGAAGAAACAATTACACTGTCCAAACATTATTATGGGATGGCAGCATTTGTTTCTTGGCAGTTTAACAATTTTCTTTGTTCTTTTTTGTTTCAGACATCTTCTATCATCTTTTGATGTAATATTGTCTTATTCTGGTTGTGTACCAGTTTGTTTATGTTCAGATTATACATAATAAAACAATAGTAACTTTTACACCTGATTGCCCACATTTAACAAACAAAAAATACTTGACTTCATCCAATTCTCAATGACATATTCAGATCTAGAACAAATTAAAACCTAATGAGTCATAAAAGGGTACACATTTTGGCTTCTTTTAGGCTCATACAAAATGAGAAACTAAACTATAAAGATTTTCAAAAAGATTCAATACTAGTTAAATATTTCCAAGCATAATTATCTTGCATATCACGCTAACTAGCACCATTTGATGTTGAACATTCAGCGGCCCTTGTAAACATAGTCAGTCCTCCATGTACTTGCACTTGCGAAGGACCCTTCGATACTGATCTTTCATAAGGCACAACGTTTCCAATGTTATCGTACTCCGTATGCCAGTCTCGTGAAGGTTGCTCATTAATAGAAGCCTACATAAAACAAGAGGACAACATTACATGACATATTGAATACTGCTAGCACCAGCAAAGCAAAGCAAAACAATGAAAAATGCTTAATCTTTTACATACAAATAAACTAAAACTGTATGTTAAGTTAGACATTCACTATACAGGCTGTTGGACCACTTCTCTTAAAAACAACATAAATTAGATGATAAAATAGATGGTAAAATGACTTTTAGAGTAAAAACAATATAAAACAATCAGTGATCTATTCAATCAACAAAAATTGAAGGAAGGGCTATCAAGGAGCTTAAACACTTCTACATCAACTTCCTTTTCAGATTCAAAACAAAATAATAAAAATAGCAACATTACCACAGTAATACTAAACCCAATAAACTAGCAACTTCAAACATGATAATGACAATTTTTCATTACTTGGCTTTCTTTTAAAATTATTGGTTATATTGGTTTTTTTCCTCCTAACCTGCAATTAAAATAGAAAAAATCAGATACATTCAGGACGTAGGGACAAATCTGAACCATTGATCTTGTTGATCCAATGATTGAGATTTAAAGGTAGTGGGATTTTACTGTTTGCTTTTTACTGTTTTCTTTTGATGGATTTTGGTAGTGGTACACGTGGCGCGCCCACAAAACACGAGGGGGGGGGGGGGGGGTTAGTGGGGCACGTGGCGCGTTGTGATTGGTTGTACTCACGTACTCATTTCTGGAGGGTGTCCTCAATTGAACACTCCTCTATATACACATATATATATATATATATATAGGGGCGCGCTCAAATGTTATGTGTTGTTAAAGTGTTATGTGTTACTTTATTGTGCACCTTTAGATCAAAAGATCTAAAGGTCCAGATTTCATTTTGCATTTTCGTCTTTTAGGTAAAAGACAAAAGTGCAAGGTAGAAGACAAAAAGTGCTAAATGACAAACAACTTTGTCTTTTTTTGACTTTTTGACTTTCATTTTGCACCTTTAGATCATTTGATCTAAAGGATGAGATTTGTGTAACACATAACACATTAAGAAGGCCATAACATTTGAGCGCTCATCAAACCCCCCCGTGCATTGTGGGCGCGACACGTGTCCAAATAGTAAACCCACTAACTTTTGAAAAGTCAACAATTGCGGCTTGCCACGTGGCTTCGCCACGTGCGTCCGATCAAAACCACAGAAGACCGAGATCGTGCCTCATTCTACCAACTTGCCTCAACCGAGTGCTCATATATATATATATATATATATATATATATATATATAGGGGACGGTTCAGGTAAAAAGTCCTTTTAAAATAAAAAATAAAAAGTAATCAACATCGTTGATTTAATCAAATTAATGGCTGAGATTAACAATTCATATGTAACGGATGTTAAACTCCCCGTCTAACAGAATCTCGCAAATGGGGGCATAAATGGCATAAGCAAAACAAATACTATGATAATCAAAACCCTAGAAGCGGTGACCAAACCAAAAACAAACTATCCGCACTACCGAATCGAGCAGCAAAGGCGACCAAATCAGAACCCTTGATGCGGATGAGGATCAGTGATAGCTCTTTCGTATTGATTGGTCTCTGGAATCGATCCAAGGATGATGATTAGTCGCAGAGCGGTGGCGATGCGTTTGTCTGGCTCGGTGTTGGTATCCGGCGCGCGCTACACAACCTCCTCCGCCATTTTCACACTTCTTCATGTCTTTTCTCCGCTTCCGCCGTCTTCCAGAAGCGCTAGAAAACTCCGAATGCTCCGACTCAACGCCTTTCAAGGACATCTGCTGCCTCCATTTCCCTAACGTATGTATAAACAAACATTTCTTTCAGTTGTCGTTCTCTGTTTTATTTTGTGTCATTCGGTATTATCCGTCAGCATCTCTTAATTTCTATCTTTCAACGTATGATTTAGGTTGGTTTGAGTTTTAGCATATTATGTGTTCGATGAATTGCTTGGCTGAAATGAGGTTTCTTTGGTTGCAAATGAGATTTGCAGATTTCATATTATGTGAACGCAGATGTTGAGTTGTGAATGGTTTTCTCATTTTGTGAACTCATAACTCATTTTGTGATCTTGTAAAGCAACTTACTTTAATGTAATGTCTGTAACACCGGATTATGAGAAGCCAATTAATATGTGAACATTGTTATTACTAAGAGAAACAATTTTTTAAAATTTCTGAATGTTAAAAATTTTGAATTCTGTCAAACAACTTTTTCTGCAATTTGATTCAAATGGGAAAAGAGGAGAAGCTCCTAGCCTTTTTTCGGCCAATGTTGTAAATAAGCCGATGGTTGGCCATGATGGAAAACCTATCAAGAAAATCAACCATGTGAGCTTTTTGTTCCTGACCATAAGTGTAAGTGAAAATGCAGTTTGAAGTACTTACTAGCTTTATTGTATTACTTGGTTATGTAAACAGATGATCATCAAGATGATGAAGAGGTAGATCCGTCCCGAGCTGTGTACTTGGTAAGCTTTCATATGTTTTTGCTGAAACAGTATATAGGACGGGAAGATGTGTATTTCAATTCTTCACCCTCCAGGCGACGACCCAAATGGTTATGAACTTGTAGTGATGCCTGTCCATACAGTACTGAAATAACAATACATGTTTACCACTTTAATGAAGTGGTTATTGAGGTGTTTCGTGGTTTCCTTTGTTTGACAACAATTTGTTTTTCATGACGGACTATCTGATTGCAGGTTGAAAGCATAGACTTGAGTATTATATCAATGCTTTCCAGCCACAATGACGAGTCCCCTGCAAATGTTGAAGCAGCGGTAAGTCCTTGTTCCCTGTCCTACCATTGTCAGTCTTCCCCTCTTTTCATCGTAACTGGTTGCTAGCTCTAGCCTCTATTACGAGGCACATTGTTGAATCAGCGGTAAGTCCTTGTTGGAACACATTGTTTGGCTGGTCTCATGGGTTTGGTCATTGCAGAAAGAGTGGAGAGATAACAGAGATCAATTCAAGAAGAAAGTGACCCGCTGTGTGAGGAAATCACAAGAGATGGTGTAACTTCAGTCACAGCTTTTGTGAACACAATTCTTATTTTGTGAATACATATTTTATTTGCTGCATACAGTTTTGATTTTGTGAACACGATTTTTATTTTGTGAATACAAGTTTAATTATTTATGAATATTATTTTAACTTTGAGAATATTTTCAGTTTCATGAATATTGTTTAATTTTGTGATTTTTAATCAATATTTTACAAATATTATTTTTATTTTGTGAATATTGTTTAAAAAATAAATTTGTGCTCACAAGATAAACACGAAGTTCACAATATAACACATACTCACATCAACAAGGTTTTTATTATGGCGCATATCTTTATATTTCAACATCAACAATATTTAAGCAAAAGATGCAGCGGCTTGCGCTTGAATATCTTTCATATAATTGTAGCTTGCATCAAAACTAAAGTAAACTAAAAGCAACAAATTTCCAAGTGTAGGAACACCACAAAACTAAACAGTATCAACTTCTTCAGCAACAACTCAAACAACTCAAATCGGAACATTTTCCTTGAGCCTCCTTGCTGCTTTAGTAAAGCTCAAACCTGCTGCAATTGCAAAACAAACTTTAGTATGGTGAACTCAGTAGATATTTTGTGAATGTTGAAACTTTTATTATGTGAACATCTATTTTATTTTATGAATATAAGATTTATCTTGTGAACACACATACAATTTAGAGAACATCGTTGTAGTTTAATGAACAATGTAACAAATAGCGTGAAATATGGATACCACATCCACATACTACAAAAACAATTATTTTTGAAAGAGAATACATTTCATCAACTATAGCATAGTCAGAACTCAAACAGACACTCCCTTAGCACAAAACCATGGCTCTGTATGCTTCTTATTGCTTCATTCTTGAACTGAACAGAATTGTAAACAAAGAAGCATGTAGTAGTCAAAGAGGTTCTGAGCAATCATGATGTTAATAATATTTTCTTAGAAATCATTTCAATACACAAGAAAATAGCAGACTTTATGAAGTAAAATCAGAAGAGAGGTCACCTCTTTATAGTGAGGCTACTTTGTCACATGAGTGAACCTCCTAATTGTCAATAAGCCGGCAACTTTGTGCGCTGATTTGGGCCTCAACTGCTTCGCTAGTGCCACAAAGCAAACATCTTTTACACCATTCCGGATGACTTGGGGCTTCTTCTCCTTCTTTAATCAATCATTTCCCTCAACACAAATCCAAAAGTCTGATTTCAAAACAAAAATCAACATCAAAGAGTCCAAATTTCGAAGCACATTCAATAATACAAGAACAGTCAACAATCTAAACATCTACAACCCGGTATTAGTTGCTATTTTACTCAAGGCAAATGCAATACACAAAACTGCATTGTATGAACCCTGAGATCCTGGTTTACCAGAAGATCCTTTTCAAGAAAAACAAACTACAACTACATGTAAGGCCAATACATGCTCAGAAGAAACCTGGCTCAACAGCTCAACACCAGCCGACCGATCAGGATATGCAGAGAGCAAGGACGTAATCAAATGGCGAGAAAAAAAGTTTACAAAACCTGTTTAGCGGACTCTGCCGCAGAAGATACAACCCGAAACAATGCTAACACCGACTACGAATTGGGGGCTGTATAGATTGAAGATGAGATCGAGATGGGGCGTGATTAGGGTTGAGCTATTAAACTATTTACCTTTGGAAACGGAAGCAAATTGGTCAAAACCCAGATGCAATCCGAAGCTCTGAGGGACGACTGCAGATTTGAGTTAGGGTTTAAGGATTTGTCCACGGGATGATTTAAAAATATATGTTTAATTTTTAGTTAACGATCGGTAACGGAGTTTGATGTGACAGTATAATGACAATAAAGCCCTAACATATGTTAATTAATATGAAAATTTGATTAAATCATATCCATTAGATAATCTAATCTAATGGTTTAGATTACTTTTTATTTTTTACCCAACTTGTCACTTTGTATATGATCCATATCCTATATATATATATATATATATATATATAGGGGCGCGCTCAAATGTTATGGGTTGTTAAAGTGTTATGTGTTACTTTATTGTGCACCTTTAGATCAAAAAATCTAAAGGTCCTGATTTCATTTTGCACTTTCGTCTTTTAGGTAAAAGACAAAAGTGCAAGGTAGAAGACAAAAAGTGCTAAATGACAAACAACTTTGTCTTTTTTTGACTTTTGACTTTCATTTTGCACCTTTAGATCATTTGATCTAAAGGATGAGATTTGTGTAACACATAACACATTAAGAAGACCATAACATTTGAGCGCTCCTCTATATATATATATGGGCGCGCTCAAATGTGAACTCCTCTTACACTAAGAACATATGAACCATCTTGCACCCTTGGATCTTGAGATCTAAAGGTGTAGATTTGTCCAAAAGGTGTTTTTTTGGCATTTTGCACTTTTGTCTTTTAGGTAAAAGACAAAAGTGCAAAAAGACAAACAACTTTCACTTTTTGGATTGATTGTGCACCTTTAGATCAAATGATCTAAAGGTGTAGATGAATTCATAGGTTCTTAGTGTAAGATGTGGTTCACATTTGAGCGCTTCTATATATATATATATATATAGAGGAGCGCTCAAATGTTACACCCTTCTTAATGTGTTATGTGTTACACCAATCTCATCCGTTAGATCAAATGATCTAAAGGTGCAAAATAAAGTCAAAGTGCAAAATAAAAGTCAAAAAGTGACCAAGTTGTTTGTCATTTTGCACTTTTGTCTTTTACCTAAAAGACGAAAGTGCAAGATGTAATCTGGACCTTTAGATCAAAAGATCTAAAGGTGCACAATAAAGTAACACATAACACTTTAACAACCCATAACATTTGAGCGCGCCCCTATATATATATATATATAGAGGAGTGTTCAAATGAGGACACCCAAATTTGGTAAGGACGTAGGGACAAATCTGGACCATTTGATCAAATGATCCAAAGGTGCATAATTGATCCAAAAAGTTAAAGTTGTTTGTCATTATGCACTTTTGTCTTTTACCTAAAAGACAAAAGTGCATAACTCCAAAAAAGCACTTTTTGACTCATTATGCACCTTTGGATCATTTGATCTAATGGTTTTAGATTTGTCCCCACGTCCTCACCATAAGAGGTGTCCTCAATTGAACGCCCCCCTATATATATATGAGATGAAAGAGCTAAATGAATCTTTACATTAGCTTTCTTTATTTTTTCAGCGGCAGCCACTGTGTTGCATTCATCTGTGGTTGTCGTCTTTCTCTTTAAGCGATTTCTAGCTGCTCGTTCAGCATCCTTTTTTCTTTTTTCTACTTTCTTTGGATCTGCTATATCTCCCTTACAACGACGTGCATTATGGCCTCGTTTCCCGCAACGACTACAAGTCATTACGATGCCATCCTTTCGTTTTCGATTTGGATTGACAAGGCTCATCAGGCTCTCTAATTCGTCGACGCCTTGGTCTGCCCGCCTGTCTTTTATACCATGGAGGTAAAACATCTTCTCCTTCTTGTCGTGGCCACTCGGATGGTCCAGGAATAAGCGAGATATATGGCTCATAAGCTTTCAAGAACTCAGATTTCCTGTAAGACTGATGTACATAATCTACTGGATTTCCTCGCATATGTCTTATAGCTGCACAAGCGTGGCTGCAAGGAATTCCAGTCAAGTCCCAAATCCTACAAGTACATGCTCTATTTCAGTCACATTATCACCATAATTTTTAGCAATATTATCTTCAACATGAGCAGTATTTCGACCATCATCAGTGGCTGGAACTTGAGACAATGGCACTTTAGTTACATCACTCGCTAGAATTAGTGCACCAGTCTCTATATTCTGTTTTGCTTGGTGATCAACATATATCTCCACTAAATCTCCATCACACATCATATCTGTCATGTCATTCACGTCAAGATCCGTTACTAATTTGTGTCGAAACGCCAAATTCGTCTTTGGGAACTTGTAGTAGATTGCAGCCACATCCGAATAGCCGGCACTCACAGCCACATCCGAATAGTCGGCACTCACAGCCACATCCTTTAATTCCATGATGGAAATATAATCTGGATCAACTCCTTTCAATAGCTCTTTTACACCTCCCACGTATTGCAAATCAGAATCTTCTATGAATTTACCTCCATACCTTATCTCAAAATTCACCATCCTTTCCATTATTCTACCAGCGCCTAGACTGCAATTATGAAATATTAAAACTGATGCACATTGACGAATAATTCACCGATAAACGCCTCTGAAATTTTAACTTCAAAAAGTCGGTAGTCAAAACATCCAAATAAACGTTCTCACAATGAAAATCAAAGAGCATATAAGACAGTAGTTCAATCGACTTTATAATCCGATATCCGATACACCCCTCATTCGCACATAAAACTTAAAAGCATATCGAACAATAGCTGAAGCCAACTCTCCGACCAAGCTAATTCGAAAGCAATCGATGCGAGTTCATCTGCGTTTTGAAATCTGATATCGAGCCCGCGACTACAGCTTCGTCCGATTTGAGAAATAAAAAACCGATGAAAATAATAGCGTTAACAGAGTTAGTCGTGAATAAACGTTGTTGACCCTAATTTAACTCTGTTAGATTTGATTAGTAAAAACGTTATATTTTTTTGAATTTGCCCCTTGATTGGAAAAATTATTATTTCGGACCATTAATTAGAAAAAAGTGATAGTTCAAGGCACCACTACGTTCTTTTCTATCGTCAACTTTTCCCTCAACGGTTTAAATTAATCAAGATTAATTCAAATTCAATAATCTTTTAATCATTTTAATGGTCAAAAGGGTATTTTAGGAAGTGACAATGTCTATTTTATATTTAAAATCCCCGACATATCGAGTAAATATCTGTTTAGATATTACGAGGCATAAATTTTCAAAACAATCTCACGAACTTCGATCTCGTCTTTGCTCAATTTAATTTCTTTTTATCAGTCGACTACAAACTCCGATTTGAGAACTTTAACATAAGGTTTGAGATCAAAAATACGAACATAATAGTGAACATATGTATCGTGGTTTTGATGTATTTATCAAAACCACGAACATATGAAGCAAAACCACGAACATCAGGATCAAATGAGAACTTTAACTTAAGATTCGAGATCAAAAAAACGAACAAACTGTTGTCGTCGACCGCGAAAATCACACGAGGATAATATTTTTACGAATGAATGTATGAGGTCGTCTAATCTTGTTGAAAAATCGTGGGATTTTGTTGATATATGATCGTGTGAATTGTTTTCCAATTGACTAATATGCTCTCTAATCATATACATTGTAATTAAATAATTATTGTCTATGATAAAATTAAGGACCGTAGATGATTTAATCGTACATATATTAAAAGTTCTGATTTCTGACGAAAAGTGTTGATTCTGACCTGATATTTTTCCTTATTGTTATTGTTAAAATTGTGAGAATTTTTTGCCTTGTTTTTTAGTTTTAATTTCAAGGTTATCCTGTTTGGAGTTTGAGTGTCAAGCTTACTGATCGGTCGAATTCTTGACCTATTATTCACTTCATTCGATGATGGATTATGTTTGATTTCCGGATATTTTGTTATCATTTAACCTATTTTCTAGTGTTTCAGGTCATATATCACATACCTAACACTTTTAGATTGATCCGAAGCAAAGCAAAGCATTTGGTGAAGATTTGGGCAAAAACAGGACAAAACAGGGCAGACCGACCTTTCCGAATTATTGTGCACGTACAGATCGCATATGGTGTCCAAATTGACTGATTCAAAGCTTGTTGTAAAGCTACTTCCAAGAACTACAACTTTGTAGTTTACCCCAAGATCCAAATCGGAGGTTAAGACCTTGACAAATCCACCCGAAGTCTCTGTCATTTTTCATGGACAAAACACAACGTCACGGGTGTCACGTCCCCCTTATCTCCCAGTGCACTTTGTTTAGTCCGTGACAGCCGTGACACACTTTAATGTCACGGGTGTTACGGCCCCGTCGAAGACAGCTTCTAAAAATGATTTTTGGGCTTTTCGGGACAGATTTTTGGACTTGTTTCCTAATTTCGTTTTTGGGCTTTTTAGCCTTTTGGAAAGCTATAAAGAGGGCAAGCGACTGATTTACTCAGTGTGATGATTGGCGAGAGATTGTGCGACATTGACGGGTGCTTAACTTGAGATTGAAGAACCCTAACTTGGGAGAGAAGACATAGATCATCGCCAGAGATTGAGTATTCAACGAGCACCCGCGTCATTACGATTTCCTCGTCCTTAATCTCGTTATTAACACTACTTTTGGTTAAATTACCATGAGTAGTGAGTAGTCTTCTTATTCTGGGATCCTACGGATCCCGTGTTATGTACACAACTCTTAATGTGATCAATTGAACGTTTTTCATTAATGCACTTCGAATATTCAATTTCATCGTGCTTAATTTTATCGTTCTTGCAAGTTTTACATTGAATGAGATGTTTGCATGTTAGAACGTATTTAGGTTAATTACCGAAAGATGGATGGCTCCTAGGTATTACTCGGATTGCATGAAATTGATGTTAGGTCATGGTAGCTACAATGGTAGTACATGAATTAATAGGAAAGTTGACGTTCGTCTGAAAAACCCTAAGTTTAATAATTTAGATCGTTGATAATCCGTGGATGGGCGATGTTCAACGATTGAGATTAATCTAGACAATGATCCGTGGATGGGCGGCTTGTCTAGTGTTATTTCGATTTATTTCCATATTCGATAGCATGATGAATTTACGTGACATGATTGCATGATTAGTGGCGTTAGCACGGGTGAAGTTTGGTCCTGGAATTCTTTCTCTGATCAAGCTAAACCTTTTATTTTCTGCACATCTAATTTCTGCTGCTTTGTTTCTCATCACATCAAAACCTTTAATTGTTCGGAATAGCTAAATAGGTTACTTGTTAGCTAGTACTCACACACGTTGTTCCTTGGATCGACCCTTGGCTTACCAAGGTTTACAAATTTTGTTTGACAGCAATTCGACCCATAAAACTCATAACTTGACGACTATAAAGGGTTAAAAATACCGACGTGTAATATTTTTGTTATAGTCAAAAGAATTTCTAATTGACCGGTAAGACCGGTTTCGAACCCAAGGGAGCGAACGTGATTTTACGCTAGGGAATCAAATTTTAACTCGGCTATTCCTTCAAGTTCAATGATGAGGTGATTATCAATCAAGAAAAAAGTAATGAAATGATTTCAAGGGGTTTCAATTCAATTAAAGAGAGTTTCGAGGGGTTCTTCCCCTCCTTGGCAATTTTCCGACGATCATGTATACAAGAATTTAATCATTTTAGGGGTTGATATGTTTAAAACCTAGCTTAGGCTAAAAATAGGCAAACTATCATGTAAGTCTAATCCTAGTCAAGCTCTCCTAATTAGAATCTCACCTATTAAAGATATTGATTCACTCTATAACACTATTATCCTTGGAACATCTCCCAAGGTAATAAATGCTTTAGGCTTTAAGTTTTAGTCAACCTCACATTCCATGCATTTACTCTCATAAACACTTGATGAGTTCATTTTTACTATATCCAAACCATCACTAAGCTCTCTCAATACTTAGATCATAGTTCTAATGCAAACATGTCACTTAGGCATTTTATCAAACACTTATCAACATGTCTAAAATGAAGAACATAGTAAAATGAAATCAACTCCATAAATTGCATGATGAATGTGTATACATGATCATTAGGTACCAAGTAGGGTACAAACACCCTCAAAACACAAGGGAACTACTCACACATAATGTAAGACAACATGATGTGTGTAGGGTTTAAGCACAACTACAAAGAGAAGAGAAAAGGAATAGAAATAGGATGGTTAATCCTAGATGTCTCCCCTTGATCTTCAATCCTCCTTGGTTGGATGATGATGGATGCCCTTGATTTGATCTCTTTCTTTGGTATTTTTCCCCCAAGATGCCAAGTTCCTAGGTCAAACTTGCCTCTTTCTATTTATAGCCTCGGGTAAAATTTTGCACTGTAGCAGTCCCAGTCGGTCGACTGGCGGTGAAGGAGCTGCCCCTTTGAGGTGATCGCCCAGTCGACCGACTCGATAGACATGCTGGGTGAGCCTCCTGAGTTGCTATTTCCAGTCGACCGACTCGAGGATCCCAGTCGACCGACTCGAGCCTTTGAGCATGATAAGTTCTTATCAGTCGACCGACTCGATGGTGGAAAGCTTTGCGAGCTCCTGAGTTGCTATTTCCAGTCGACCGACTGGTACATGGGAAGTATCCAGTCGACCGACTGGAGACTCTTTTTGCCCATATTTTGCTATATTCTTCGATTTTTCCCCGAGCTTTCGTATTTTGGTTTTTGACACTGAGATATCTTGCTTTGTACCTGAAACGTACGAAAAGAGATCAAATGACATCGAATTATCACCGGAAACGAACTAAAGCTATATTGAAAACGGGTACTAATAAGTCAAAAACTCGACTTATAAACACTCCACACTTAAGCTTTGTTCGTCCCGAACAAAGTATGCAAATATGTCAAGGTCGTGCAAATGGCGAAATGCTAGTGGCGCTATGTTTTTCGTCTATTTGCCTCACTAGCTTTCACAAGGTCTCGATCATTATTGCTAACATGTTATTGAAAAGTAAATGCAAGTATATACAACCTAACTAGCTCCTTTTCGTAGGCGTTACGAATGCATTTAGCATATGCATTAAGCCTTTAAACCCCTAGGGCCTAGGCTACCCTAGTGGACTAGTTATAGTCTCGTGAGAGTTTTCAGAAAAGGGAATACTCACAAATCCCAAATGCACCTATCCCATGAGAATGAATTCAAGAGTGCTCAACCAAGGCTAGGATTTCTCAAAACAAAATCCTCACCCAAGCTAGGACTACCATCACAATATCATCAAAAGAACTTTTGAACCACTTTGAGTACCCTTGAGGTTGTGCATTCAAGGTCATCAACACTAGAGCTATCAATTGCCTCATCCAAAGTTCCACTCATTTTCAAGGCAATACAATAGAGTGATAGTTTAGTTTGTACAAAGAGTGTCAATCGCTCACCTATGCTAGCTAGGGCTAGTCCATTGGTCCGCGACATGGAACTCATTCCCAAGTTTAGGCGCTTAAGCCATAATCCATAAGGGAAGAGGAGTTCGACACTATGAGTTCTTATAAAACAAGCATAGACCAAATGATAGCTCCCGTGCAAGCACAAGGGTCGTTCAAGAGTTAATCTAATTAGCACACAATACAAATGATGCACCCGCGCAAATGTAGAATGATGGAAGAACATAAAGTCAAGTTTTAAGTGCTTCTTATTTTCTTTTTCAAATGGCCTTTGGCCTACAAATGCTTTCGAGGGGGAACTTCTCTTCCTAACCCCCGGCACTTGTATGTTTTTGCACAAAACTTCTCTAGCGCTCGAGAAAGTTTTTGGTCGGGGCTTTGCCCTCTTTTGACTATGAAATGAAGCATTTTTTTGTTGGGGCCTATTTTTCGCCCTCTTTTTTTTTGACTCCACACTTATAACTTGACAATATGTTCAATGAATGTATGGAATGCGCGGGAAACAATCATAAGCATGGCACTAAATTAGAAAACTCAAGTAACTAAGGAACCAACAAAAGGTCTAAGTTTTTCGTGAAAATTTTAAAAGTGCTTGCTAAAACTTAATCCAAGGTATTTCAACGAAAATACTTAGAGAATTGGATAGACGAAAGATAGCAATGATATAGGTTCTCAAGAATACACATTCAATGGACTAGGTCGGTTCTAAGTTCAAGATCCAATAAATGTGACAAATAGGCTAGGTGTGATTTTTAGGAATTTAGAATCGATAGTCACAAGCCTATGGGGTTAAAGACACTCTCACGTAGGGATAATGTGCAAAAGATGCAAGTGTCCATCTAAAAATGATATGCATGGCATGAAAAACATGTGAACTATGCGCATCAAACCACTCCACACTTAATTCAAGCTTAGTCCCTAAGCGCAAAGAATGATAGAATAAAGGCAAATGCGCATAGGAACTCCCCTCGTTTGTAGAGCCGGTGACATAACTCTTTGGAGTGAGAAATACCCTTTTGGTTGCAAATGTAGACAAAGAAGGTGAATTTGGACATGATAAGAATATGGAAATGTATATCCTGTAGATTGAACAACATAAATGGTAAACACCGTCAATATCATAGAAAATGTAGCATACAACCAAAGATAAGTCAAGAGTATATCACGTCAAAATGGCGCCGTTGCCGGGGAGCAATGGCTAGATTGTCCCTAGGAAGAATCATTTAGTACTCCGACTATTTCATGTTTTTCTTTTATTGTTTCGTTACTTGTGATTCTTGAGATCATTTCACCTTCCTCACTTGTCTTATTTGTCTTCCCCTGGTAGGTGCATCTCGTTTATGCCACCTAAGACCAAGAAACTTACCAAGATTGTGGATAGAGACTTGAATCACCCGATAAGAGATATCGTTAATCCTCACCTTACAAGGAGTAAGGCAATCAAGGCTAAAGGATCAACCTCAAACGCTCAAGAAATCATTCATCAAACCATGGGAGATAGAGATGGACTTCCTCCTCCTCCACCCCCTCCTCATTTGCCCCAAGGTCAACTACCACAAGGCCCTCGAGCTAGAAGGGTTCTCAAGGACTACGCCGCTCCTACGGCTTATGGATACCGTTCCCCAATCCTTGTCCCGTAGGTGGATAACCGAGACTTTGACTTGAAGACCTCAACCATCCAAATGGTCCAATCAAACCAATTCTCGGGAAGAGACCACGAGGACCCAAACTCTCATTTGACCACATTCCTTGAAGTTTGTGCCACCTTCAAGATAAATGGGTTCTCCGAAGATGCTAAACTTTTGAGGTTATTCCCCTTCTCCCTCATGGGAAGAGCAAGAGATTGGTGAAGGAGCCAAACCCCGGATAGTTTCACCAGTTGGGAGGAGCTTGCCGTTGCATTTCTCAACAAGTATTTCCCTCCTTCCAAGACGGCCTACTATAAGAATCAAATTATAAAATTTGCACAAATGGATGGGGAAACACTCTATGAAGCTTGGGAAAGGTATAAAGAGTATCAAAGGCTTTGCCCACATCACAACTTGGATGACCTCCTTGTGTTCCATACTTTTTATCATGGTGTAGATGGTCCCTCGCGGCTTACACTTGATACCACCGCGGGAGGTGCTATCATGGAGCTTGAACCTCATGAAGGACATGCGGTAATAGAGAAGATCACAAAGAACTACTTCATGTGGGGAAGTGAAAGAGGAAACCCAAGAAGGAAGGGTAAAAGGCATGAAGTAAAGGCGGTGAGCACAAGTGACTATGAGGCCTTAAGGAAAGATTTTGAGAACCTCTCGGATGAAGTATTCAAGATGAAACACCCGGAGAAAGATCACTCAACGAGTCAAGGGTGCGACATTTGCGAGGTCTATGAGCATGGAACCGACTCTTGCCCCTTGGTTTAAAGGGATGGACATAGATATGGTTATGAAGAAGCAAATTTTGTGGGAGGAAACCAAAGTAGAGATTATGGAGCTAGTGCCACTCAAGGCCAAAATTCTCAAGCTAATCATACTACACCAAGGTTCTCCTCGGGATGGAGGAATCACCCTAATTTCTTCTACAAAACTACGAATCCCACTCGTCCCGACTTTGGAGCTACACCTCCCGGATTTGGTCCTAAGCCCACTTTCACTAATCAAGCTTTCCCAAAGAATCAATTCCAACCTAAGAACCAATATCAAAGTCAAGGACCGACTTTGCTTCAAAGGAACCAAACCCAAGGGCAACAATATCAAGCTCAAGTTCCAAAGCCTTACCAACAAGTTGACCATTCTCCTCAAACTTTAAATGAGCCCTCAAATATAGATCCTATGATGGCCGTGCTCCTAGAAATGAAGCGAGACCAAGAACAATCTCGTATTTCTCAAGAAAGAGTCCAAGCACAATTGATGGATATGAAAACCAAATTTGAAAGGTTGGAAACCCACAACAAAATGCATGAGAACCAAATAGCTCAACAAGCCGAATCATCAACAAGGGCTCAAGGAAAATTGCCAGCTAGACCCGAGCAAGGATAAAGAGAGCATTGTAATGCGGTTACATTGAGGAGTGGCAAGGAGCTAGAGGATGAGCTACCAAAGAAGAAGAAAGTCTCCTTTGATCTAAGAGGCCAAGCTAGTGAAATTGAAGAGTTAGATGAAGAGGTCCCTAACCCTCAAACCCAAAAGGAAAAAGTAGTGAAAAAGAAGAAAGATGAACTAATGCCATACACTCCTCCTATCCCTTTCCCACAAAGACTAAAGAAGAAAAGCAATGCCAAGCAATTCTCGAAGTTCGCCGAGATGATGAGGAAGCTTTATGTTACCATGCCCTTTACCGAGGTAATCACTCAAGCTCCATCTTATGCACGATTTCTAAAAGATGTCATTACTTGCAGGAGGACGATCGAAGACGTTGACACGGTGTCCCTCAATGGAGAATGTAGTGCCATACTCCAACCACGCATGCCACCCAAACTTGAGGATCCCGGTAGCTTCTCCATCTCATGCTATATAAATGATGTTAAGATTGAACGTGCTATGTGTGATTTGAGTGCTAGCATATCTTTGATGTCTTATTCCTTGTGGAAGAAATTGAACATGGGCGAGCCTAAACCAACTAACATGATTTTAAGACTCGCGGACCGCTCCTCAAGATTCCCTAAGGGAATTCTTAAGGATGTCCCGGTTAGAGTAGGGAATTTCTATATTCCGGGGGATTTTGTGGTGTTAGAGATGGAAGAGGACAATGAAATTCCCATCCTTTTGGGAAGACCTTTCCTCTACACCGCGGGAGCTATATTTGATACTACTAAGGGATCAATTACCATGAGAGTAGGTGATGAGGAAGTTGAATTTAATCTAGAAAAGGCACAAAAAGGTCCTAGTTCTACCATGAGTTGTAATTATCTAGACCTTGTTGATACTTATGACATGTATGATGTGCCTAACTTGCTCATGGATGAAATTAACGACCTTGATTATGAGCTCCCTAAGCGTGTTGATTGGTCGGCCATCTTGAATGACGATGATGAAGAGGATACTCATAATTAATTAATTTTCATAATTAATTAATTTTAATTCAAAATATAAAGTTCAGAGTTATTTGATAATGTTCAGAATTATTTATAATGTTCAAAGTTATTTTGATAATCTTCATAGTTAACGTTATTTTTTTCGAACGTTTATACCCTCGCATATATTATATATTTTTTAAATAAATTTGTTTTAATTTTGTATTTACAAAAAATACCCCAAATTATGATTGATCGAAAGTGACACGCATCGAATTCTTAAATAATTTATAATTTTTATATTTAAATGTTATTTTTATTTGATCGATTGTTTTTTTCTTTTTCTTTTTTTTACCTCAAAAGTCAAAACCTCCAATGGGACAAAACCTCCAAATTAGTTTAACGTGACGTGTCTACTTCTTTAGACGGGCTCATTCAATCCTCTGTACGAGCTGTTTTATTGGGCCTGTAATAACATTAGAATTCGAGGCCTTAAACCGCCTTCATCCCCCCTCCCCGCAATTTAGAAATTTCTAGAAATGTCGACAGTGGTGACGGTGGTCCCACACAACACACTCCATCACATTTCTGAATGCGCACAGGCCTCCCTCGACGCCTCTCTCGAGCTTTCTGCTCTCCATTTTATATTCCCTCTAACCTCCCCACTCTACCCAAATCGGAAACGAAGTCACAGTCGACGGCGGAAGTTGAAGTTCGAAATTGAAGCGAAGATCGTCGGAGGCGATGGAGGAGGAAGGAGTGAAGATAAAGGAGGAGATCATGGTGGATGAGGAGGATTTCATTATGTCAGGTGTAGTGCCGGAGCCTATGGCGGACCTACACGGGGCGGGGCCGCCGCCGTTTTTGACGAAGACGTTTGAGATGGTGGAGAATCACGAGACGGACGCGGTGGTGTCGTGGAGTGAGGCTCGGAACAGTTTCATAGTTTGGGATTATATAAAGTTCTCTTCTCAACTGCTTCCCAAGTATTTCAAGCATAACAACTTCTCAAGCTTCATCAGGCAGCTGAATACCTATGTAAGTTGTTTAATCCAATTTTGTTTTCTGTACTGATTGGTTTGGTGCAAATTTGGTAGAATAGAGTTGTTTGTATCTGCTATTGGTGTGTTTTTCTATGTTCAGTTGACTGTAGTATTAGTGGTTGTAGTTTGTGGAGATGTGTTGACGACGATGTTGTTGTGGTTGGAAAATGAAAGCAGGGTTTCAGGAAAGTTGATCCAGATAGATATGAGTTTGCGAATGAAGGGTTTCTAGGAGGGCAGAAACACTTGCTGAGAACAATCAGAAGGAGGAGGCATGTGGGTATGAGCTCACAGCAGCAAGGAGTGGCTGTTGTGGTGGGGATTGAGGATGATCTGGGGGTACTGAAGAGGCAGAGAAGAACGTTGTTGACAGAAGTATTGAGGCTTAAGCGCCAGCAACTGGATGCAAAGGAAATTATGGTTGATATGCAAGAACGATTATCGAGGACCGAAAGGAAGCAACGGAAGATAGCTAGTTTACTTTCAAGAGTTGTGAGCAATCCATCAATTCTGGAACAATGTTTAGAGGGTAGTTCAAAGAGAAAAGCGCTAGTTTATGGAAATGAAAACAGGAGGAAAAGGAGGTTAACTGCAAGTTTTAGTTCAGAGAATTTGCAGGATATTGTGTCTTCAGCCACAGGAGGTACTGGAGATGTGAATCTTTCTAGCCATCATTACTTGGTGGAGGAGCTGATGAACTTGGAGTCGGAAAGTGAGTCACCATTTTCTTGTGGCATGGAAAATGACTTGAACAATGAAATCAGGTACTCTGGGTTGGATACAGTTCTGGAGGAAAATGATGATTATAACAACTGGGACTATGTGAATGAGGAGGACATACCAAGTGAAGAAATGATTAACTGGGACATTGATTACAGCGAGGATATACATTCAGGTGATCAAGTGGACATCGATTTGGTCCCTCCCTTCGTATTTTGAGTTTGGTGATGATGTGCAGGGCCTTGTTGGTCATGTGAATTGTATTGATGGAAGTCATAAGCCAGTGGAGGACTGACCATTCTGATTCTCATCCATTAGGTAAAAGTTCTTACCTTGCAATAATACGTCATACTTGAGAAAGATGAGATACACAGGACATCAACCGATCTAGTCTATATCTGTACCCCTTGTGTATCCCCTGAATAATAGTTGTTCGAGTTATTTCAGTTTGCCCCGTTTTTATTAGAAATAGTGGTATTTCGTTGCTTGAATCTATTGCAGGATGAGTTGAATAAATGGTTTGCTGAGGAGCTCTTTTATGGAAATGATCACAATTACATCTACAAATCATCACACCATATTATTTTCACATTACTTCCTCTAAAAAAATCTGATTCATCCTGTCATGTACAGCTCCGAGAGATATCTGTAATTTGATGTTGCCATATTCATAAGATTTAGAGGAATGTGATTGTGAAAAATATTTCATTTGCAAATGGAATGTAGCACTAATGGATTTCAGAAAACTCATCAATGTGAAAAATGAGTATATTTTGTTAAGTATGAGTCAAGATCAACACCTATTGGCAGGTAAACAGATAAAAAAGTATGTTGAAGTATTAGATCACTGCAGTTGACTTTAGTCTGTGAGTATTATATGTTAAGCTTTTGCAGGAAAGCATGTTGCCCAAGTCAAAAATGGCAAAGCACAATTTAAAACTCCCGTTGGCAAAGCTTGATGGACTTTTATATTCTCCCTCTCTTTGCTGAATGAGTGAAGCTCCCTGTTAAAGTGTTGCCACTTAGTTTTTATCTGCCCAAAATGGAGAGCATTGCAGCTGTAGTCACTAGTCACCATACTGGCTATTTCATCTTTACGCGTTGCTTGTTTGTACTCGCAGTTTTGTGGCCTGAGAAGGACACCTGGACCTGCATACTACCCATTTATTTGCCAACTATGGCTCTAATGTCCTCTCTGTCCTTATAGACATATGTTCCCATATTCAGGTAAATCCTCTGTCCAACGAGTATTAATCTACGGTAAGCTGTTGGTTTGACAACTATCTTCCTTGGCTTGATGGTATTGGCTTCTAGAAATTTGGCAGACAGCCGCTGGTCATTGCAGAGAAGTTGTGATCAAGAAGTTCAAAGATTTTTGTCACATAAACTGTTTCCACATCTAATGTTCTTCTGAAGAGTCTTTTGTTCGTCAGGTACGTGGTACTAGTATAATATGAAATCGAATGTCATGCACATGATGTCAAGATTCAGCATCCTAGACATTCTTTTAATGTATAAGTTAATTATTACCTCATTTTACTGGTTACATGCATGTTTTATGTCGAGTTGCTAATTTAAGTAGATACACACTTACTGAGCTTAATGCATCATTTAGATGCTTGAGGCTTTAGTTGTTAGACATTATTACAATCAACTCTTCAGATAAGAGGGGTAAAGCGGTAACCAATTTCCCAAATTGAGCAGAACTGAAATCAAATGAGACCAAACTGAAATAAATCTTATTATAATTTCAGAGAACCAAGACAGCCAGTATGAAAGAAATGATGTTTAAATTCATTTTTTTATTAGTTTTGGCTTTCCCTCTGAATATTACCATTTACCATACGAGGTTTACTCATTAACAAATCGTATGGCATCAACAATTTGCATGGATCCAGAAGAACATGCCATCAACTGTAGTAGGTACGATAAGGAAATTAAGTAAGGATTTTTTGATGGAACCGCTGAAAAAATTAAGCTTGAAGATGCTTGGTGTGACCAGGTTCGGCTAGAATGACAAAATTGCAACCAATATGTGCTTAGAGAACACTGATTGGTATGCCTGTTTGTCTTCTTTCAGCTTCAGCATATTGCCATGTGAAGTTGATGATGTTAATTTTTGGACGAGTTCAGGGGTGTTGCAGCCATAGGTACAAATCTAAATTCTGTAAAATAAATCTTTATTTCATTGCCGCTTATTGATATTAACCTTTTTAAAAGCAGCAGAGAAACAGAAAATAAGAGATTCTTCACCAAGGATTATGTTGGTGCTTGCGTACGAACAAATATTAGCTGGCTCTACGTCAACAGCCGTGACGCTTACATGCATTATATATTTAGTTGCTGGTCACCCAGAAGTTCAAAGAAAGTTACTTGAAGAGACTGATGCATTTGGTCCAATTGACAAGGTACCCACACCAGAAGATCTTCAGAACAACTTTCCATAGCTCGATTTGGTAATATCGACGTTATGTCTTTGCCCGAGATGGGCCAATAGAGTTCCAGTATGGCGTCTTCCTCACTTTCAAGAAGGAAGTGAAATTTAAGGTTACTAAAAGATGTTTGCCAGAGCTGAAGATGTAAACTGTTAAGTGTTAGGAGCTGGAACCCGTCGTATATCATCAGTACTCAGTAGCTTATTGTGTTGCTTATACCTGCTTGTATTTCTAATATGATGTCCTTCCACTTTTACAGTTTTACTATAGCAAGGCTAGAGCCAAGATCCTTGGGATTATAGAGTGCTTGGGATAACTGAAGATTATGCTTGGAAGGACTTCTTTGAAAAAGATGTAGAGTTTGGACTTAGGGTACTAACAAGCTATATGACCAATCTTTGTTAAAGATAAGAGTTTATGATAGGTTTGAATAAGTATTAGTACTGGTAATTAGTGTCATTAGTGTAGCAGTTTTATGGTTCAGCAGTTACTTTTGTTAAAAGCTTTATAAGCCTAACAAGTGGTATCAGGAGCAAGTTTTCCGATTAGTAAAACAACCAATTTCATTATATTTGATCTTCTAAACCTAACAAGTGGTATCAGGAGCAAGTTTTCCGGACCTGTCCCGGCGGCGGTGGCAGCGCTCTGCTGTTTTCCGGGTTCAAATAGAGTAGGAAGTGAGAGGTCGCTGATTATTTCGGGAGCAACAAGGTCCAGCAGCGGATATGTGGTCATCAAAAAGAAAAGATGTTGCAGTGAGATTGTGAGAGTGCTAATGTCGATGGCATTGGTAAAGTCGGCAGCAACAAGAAGAGGTTAATCCGTTGCTGAAATTGGTCAAGGAAGGTTCAGAAGGAGGTTAAGAAGATTCATGTGCTGCAGGCTCTTCAAGCGGCTGTGTTGGTGGCGGCCGTAGAGATTGAGGTTCGTTTTTCGAACGATTAGAATCGACTTGTGGATGAATCCGCTGGTGTACGAAACATCATATATGAAGTAAGAGAAAGTTTCCCATGAAGTGGGATATACATAAAGGTACAGCGCTGTTTTAGTTTTGTTTTGTTTTATTTTGGAAATTTTCACATGAGACCAACTTAATTTCAATTAAGTTAAGTTATAGTTAAGTGAAGTGAAGTTCAATTTAAATCGATTTTTTCATCAATTCCATCAACAACATCATCATGATGACCATCATCATCAACATACCATCATCATCATACCACCATCATCATACCATCATCATATCATCATCATCATACCACCATCATCATACCACCATCATCATCATATCATCATCATCATCATCATCATATCATCATCATACCATCATCATCCTATCATCATCATCATCATATCATCATCATCATCATCATACCATCATCATCACCATACCATCATCATACTATCATCATCATACCATCATTATCATACCACCATCATCATACCATCATCATCAAACCATAATCATATCATCATACCATCATCATAACACCATCATCATACCACCACCATCATCATACCATCATCATCATACCATCGTCATCAGACCATCATCATACCATCATCATCATACCACCATCATCATCAACATCATCAACATCATACCATCATCATCATCATCATACGATCATCGTCATCATCATACCATCGTCATCATCATCATACCATCAACATCATCATCATACCATCATCATCATCATACAATCATCAACATCATACCATCATCATCATCATCATCATCATACCATCATCATCATCCTCAGCATACCATCATCATCATCATACCATGATGGTATGATATGATGATATGATGATGATGGTATGATGATGCTGATGGTGATGATAGTATGATGGTATGCTGATGATGTGATGATGATGGTATGATGATGATGATGGTATGCTGATCATACCATCATCATCATCCTCAGCATACCATCATCATCATCATACCATGATGGTATGATATGATGATATGATGATGATGGTATGATGATGCTGATGGTGATGATAGTATGATGGTATGCTGATGATGTGATGATGATTGTATGATGATGATGATGGTATGCTGATGATGATGGTATGCTGATGATGATGGTATGATGATGATGATATGATGATGATGATGGTATGATGATGAAGGTATGATGATGACAGTATGATGATGATGGTATGATGATGATGATGTTGATGATGATGATATGATGATGATGGTATGATGATGATGATGATGACGATGGTATGATGATGATGATGGTATGATGATGATTGTATGATGATGATGATATGATATGATGATATGATATGTATGATGATGATGTTATGATGATGATGATGGTATGATGATGATGATGGTATGATGTTGATGAGGATGAGGATGATATTATGATGGTATGATGATGATGGTATGCTGATGATGATTGTATGATGATGATGGTATGATGATGATGATGATGATGATGATGATGGTATGATGGTATGTTGATGATGATGGTATGATGATATAATGATGATGATGATGATGTTGATAAGTTAACATCAGTCAATATAAGTTTCAGTTAAGTTAATATAATTTAATATAAGTTAATATTAGACAATATAAGTTAATATAAGTTAATATAAGTTAATATCAATTCAGTTTCAGTTCAAATGGACAGGCCCTTAGTAGAGCGTATGAGTGAGAAGGTAAGAATAGGATTGTTGGTAATCCATGAAATTGATAAATCGGAGGGAGAAGAAAGGTGAGATGGGCTCAATGTTGAAGATAGTTTGATGTTCTGAGTAGACTCTTGGGAGTTGTATCTCAAGGACTTGGACCTGCAGAGAATGGGACAGACATTAACATGGGTGTGGCCCTGACCACTTGAACTTATATTTTTGACGGTTAAGTTAAGTTAAGTTACTTTCAGTTAATGTAAGTTCAATTAATATAATTTCAATTAAGTTAAGTCAAGTTCGATTTAAATCAATTTTTCATCAATTACCATCATCATTATTATCATTATCATGATCATCCTCATCCTCATCCTCATCAACATCATCATCATATCATCATTATCATCACCTGAGTTCATCATATCATCATCATCATCATCATTATCATCACCACATCATCATATCATCATCATATCATCTTCATCATCAGCATATCATCATCATGTTATCATCATCATCATCATCATCATATCATCATCATCGTCATATCATCATCATCATCATATCATTATCACCATCATCATCATCATTTTATCATTTTATCATCATCATGTTATCATCATCATCATTATCATCATCATCATCATCATCATCATATCATCATCATCATCATAACATCATCATCATTATCATCATCATCATATCATAACATCATCATCATATCATAACATCATCATCATTGTCATCATTATCGTCATCATCATTATCATCATCATCATCATATCATCATCATCATATCACCAGCATCATCATCATCACCATTATCACCATCATCACCATCAATAAATAATATACTTATATATATTCAACAATAAATACATAACAAAAACAAATTATATTTTTTGGCTGATGTATAAGTTAAGTTAAGTTAATATAAGTTAAATTACAGTCAAGTTCAGTTAAGTTTTGGTTCAAGTGGACAGGTAGTTACTGGTCTTGTAAGGAGAACCAATTTTAAAGTCGAGGTGAGACTTCTGGCATATATATGACAGTAGATGTGGGTGGATAGTTACAATTGCTTATATTGGAGATTGTAGTTACATTCAAGATTCGCCAAGTTGTGTTGTGTCTACTTCAACTGTTGATCACAAGAAAACATGAGTTTAAAGATTAAGTATGCGTTGAAGATGGGAATGCAAGTAGATGATGTTGGAGCAATGGAGCTATTGCTCAAGCAACTGGAAAGTTGGTGTAAAGTATCAGCTCATGTTGGGAGAATGGTGGTGCCAAGCTCAATAACATGGGTCTGTGACTAAAGCTTGGACAATGGCCTCAAATGAAGAATTTTGAGCTGGCATGTCAGACTTCTCTGTCAGATGAGAAAGGGATGAGATGAGATGAGATGGGATGAGATGATTGCTCAAGGCAAATAGTATGGATTTAAAGGAGACTCTCAGAAGAAGAAAAAAAGGGGAGATTTAAAGGTTGGTTTGCCGAAAGTTGCTTCACAGATTAGTGAACTCGAATGGTGGTGACATGAGTGTCATTCACAGGCCTGGTGCATTTCCTCATAGGAGAACATTGAGAATGGTCCCAATAGAGATTTGGAAGGACATTTCAAAAATGACCTGGAAAGATTTGGAAAGACATTTCAAATATGCCAAATAGTGTGATTTGGTTGGAGAGTGAACCCAAGACAGGCTATATGGAAGTCTTGTCGTTGCGGTGACAGAAAAGTGAGGTATGAACAATGATCCATGAGTGCTGCAGCAGAGCATAGGTTATGAGTCACACATATTATGAGAAGAAGATCATGAGCTCTATAGCACAGTTGGTGATCTTCTTACTGTTAATTATGAGCGTGATTGCTGTAGTTTGGTGATGAAAGAGATGATGGAGAGCTCATGACATTAAGTTGCTGGTAACAATTTTTGTTTTTCGATGTGAGTGCGAGTTCTCAATGAATCTACACTTACCGGGAACACGCCAGTAGTTGACATGGAGTTCGAGATGGAGACGATGCGAAGATTGGATGATGGGCAATGGAGAGTGTGCTCAGGAAACTGTTTAGAGTGAAAATCTATGAAGAAGATAGGTTACTTGCCTAGTACGATAAGTAAAGTCTATGAGTAAAGTAGACTTGGTTTCTAGTCATACAACAAGTAGTGAAGAAGAGCAGTGACTCTCACTTGTTGAGGAGATGACTCATACTGCGGTATCGAGAGATGGAGTTCTAAATGAGCGGCGTAGGAGAAGAAACCATGAGAGAGTTGATGGTCAAGATAACCAGTCAACAGGAAACAGTTGAGCAGCCCAGCCAAGGAGTATCGAGATCGCATTGTAAACTGAATGCTAGCATATTCAGTTTAAGGGAGGGTGTTATAGATATAATTTATGATAGGTTTGAATAAGTATTAGTACTAGTAATTAGTGTCATTAGTGTAGCATTTTTATGGTTCAACGGTTACTTTTATAAAAGGCTTTATAAGCCGAATTTACCAATTAGTAAAACAACCAATTTCATTCTATTTGATCTTCTAAACCTAACAGTCTTAACAAGCTATATGACCAATCTTGCCTGGTCGAATTCTTGTTTTGCATTCACAAGATCAAGGTCTAAATTCATATATGACACATTTTTCCCGCAACCCATGTGGTTTTTGTAGTTCCACTTATTGTGTGGATATTTTGTAGGTCTTTTCCTCTTTCTTGTGTTGGACTTTGTTTCAAAATTATATTCCTTAAACATATCCCAACATGTTTGTTTTATTACTTATTTTATAATTTTAAGATGTTAATTATTTTAATTGATATATTCTTATTATCCGGTCTTTTTATTGGTTGGAGATGAACGTGCTTACTTGGGCCTTAAATTTCTACAAAACGTTAGGACACATTCTCCTTAAAAGGAAGTTGATGATATACGATTTGGGTAGAGAAAAAAAAGAATTAGGGTTACGTTCTTTCCTGAGTTTCATCCACAGTCATATATTGAGAGTTTCATCTCTTCTTAGTTGAGTGTACAACCGAAGAAGAGAGCAGAGTAAACCCTGGAGTGAGCCATCTTGGTTATCTTGCACCAAGGATTAGGCGGTTTTTCGCTCAAGTGCAGTAGAACTTTCTACGGCTCTGCAATTTCGTTTTCTTCTATATTGTTTTTCGAATTCTAATTTCCAACAATTCTTATGAATATTTGCAGATGCTCTCATGACCTTTCATTCCGTGAGGATGCGGAGGCCCTCGTTCATTCTCGTTCGGTTTTGAGTTAGAAGAGTATGCTGGCATGTGCTTATAAAAAAAACTTGGGTTGTTGCCCTTTGAGTGCCTATAAAAAAGTATAAATTATTTTCACAAAATATATATGTATCCTATGAGGAGCGTTCGGTTGAGAACCCTTAAAAATTCGAGAACTTGAGAATCCAAATCTCACCATTACATCATGATTTGAATCTGCATGTGACACATGTCCAAAAATCAAAGTAAAAAAAGTGGCTTAGACTTTGCATTAAATGCTTGGAAAATACACATGGGACACATATCACCACCAAAATGCATCTTGCATTTTGGATGGTGAAGATTGTGATTTCAAGTTCTCAAAATTTAAAGGGGTTCTCATTTGAGCGCTACTCTGAACCCTATTAATACATAAGATGTATTCATAATACTTTGGATCAAATAAAAATCACATTTAAATATAAAAACTATAAACTAACAAAGAATTCGACACGTGACACTCTCGACCAGTCATAATTCGGGACGCTTTTTGTAAATAAAAAAAAATTAAAACAGACTTATTTAAAAATACCTAACAGATCTCCTAAAAATTATCCAGACTTAACAGATGCATAAATTAAGTCTGATCATTACCATTTTAAGTCTGTACATTATCAATTTAAGTCGGATCATTCCAAGTTAAGTCTGATCATTATGTCTGATTATTTCAAGTTAAGTCTGATCATTATGTGCAATGACTATAATGTCACTCCGTATTTTATCAATGATTTCGGAGAAATTTAATTTAATTTTTAATTTTTAGTTTTCATATATAAAACTGATTTTTACGTAAACATCATAAAATATCTGAAATGTGTCAATGGTAAGTAAACTCAAAAAGTACATGACCTGTCTTAGAGCATTGGTGGAAAGGGCTAATCAGTACGGTTAGCATGTAATGGAGTGTAGATCGAATATAGGGTTTGTACTTAGTTGAACCTTATTCTTTATTGATTATTGGGACCAAATGTTAGGTTTACAAACAAGAGATTGACTCAATCTCAAAACCAAACAAATACAACATGTAAATCCAGTCCAATGCAATAACAATCAACACAATCCAAGCAACAAGTTTGTGTGACTTCCCTGAAGAAGAATCACTCGAATCCACGCCCAGAAAATTGTTCCAGTCGCCCTCTCTCGTTCACCAAAGCACATCCGAAGTGTTCGACCATCAGCACTTGGAGTCGAATCACCGCACAGCTGCACTACGATTGTCGGACGTTCAGGAACTTTGCGCTGTCTTCAATCGGAACGAATCGTTCAGAGAATACTCTCGATATTTGGTCGCTCGGAAGATGAATGTATTTTCGTGCCCTAAGCCCCAAATCGAATTTGAGCTTATATGCTCAGCTTAAGCCGTTGCGTTGAAGCGACGCCGCCTCGAAACGTAACTAACTTACCGGTCTTACGCGCGTCACTAGAACGGCAACGTTCCATTAAACGGACGACTTCCCTCTTCGTCAAAACGACGACGCTTCGAGCGAGACTTCAAAAATTGGTTTGCCGCTTTGCTTAAACGACCCCGATTTGTGCTTCTCAGCACAAAACAGACTTATGGCACTTTGGACTTGAACCAAATATTTCCTGCAAACTTAAACTAACATTTGGACTGGACTAATAGCATAAATAAGGTCCCGATAATGAATCAATACACAACAGGGATTATATATATTTCTCAACATATGCCCTCCTAAGACTAGTTGTGCTATTGAATGAAAGAAAATAGAAAGGAGAAAGTCAGATACATCTGACCTCAGGTTTAAGGTTCAACACAGCCTGTTAAGGCTTCAAAGCTGCTCAGGCTGGACCTTCATCCAACCTCATCAATATACAAGCTTTCCCTGCAGAAAACAAACTTGTTAGCCGGCACAATTTTAGTTCCAAAGTCAGCAGGATTTTTCTCTCCAAGGATCTTGTCTACTCTTATGGTTTGGGTCTCCACTAGGTCTCTAATGAACTGCATTCTCACATCTATGTGCTTAGACCTCTCATGATACACAGGATCCCTACACAAACATAAGGCACTTTAACTATCCATATAGATCCTAGGAGGCTCACTAATCCCACTAATCTCTTTCACTATCTCACTCAACCAAATGGCTTCCTTTGCTGCTTCTGTTGCAGCTATGTATTCTGCTTCTGTGGATGATAAGGCTACTATGGGCTGGAGCTGACTCTTCTAAGACACACAGTTCCCATTCCAAGTGAAATAGAAACCTGTGGTGGATTTCCTATTGTCCCTATTGCTGGCATAATCTGAATCTACATAACCTACAATGCCTGCCCTTGGTTCATGGTTTCTATACACTAATCCTAGTCCCTTAGTCCCTAACATGTATCTCAACAAATACTTCATGGCTTCCCAATGCTTTGTGCCTGGGTCAGACATGTATCTACTAAGAACACTAATAGAGAAAGCAAGATCAGGCCTAGTACATATCATTCCATACATAACAGAACCAACAGCAACATCATAAGGAACATTCAGCATATTTTTTCTTTCTTGCTCAGTTTTAGGACAATCTTCCTTAGAGAAAACAAGATGCCCTCCTAAGGGTACAACATTAGACTTACCATTCACAATAGCAAATTTATCTAACACCTTAGCAAAGTATTCAGACTGAGATAAACAGATTTCTCCATTTTTCCTATTTCTGGTTATCTTTACCCGTAAGATCTTTTGAGCAATTCCTAAGTCTTTCATATCAAAATGTTTTTGCAAACCAGACTTAGTCAGTTTAATGTCATGCAATGAGGAACTAATCAGCAACAAGTCATCAACATATAGCAGCACAAATAATGGGGCATTATTTTTCACTCTTTTCAGATAAAGGCAAGTATCATATTTGCGTCTCAAGAATCCTAAGTCAGGCATGCAACTGTCAAATTTCTTATTCCACTGTCTAGGTGATTGTTTCAATCCAAAGATGGATTTTCTAAGCAAACAGACCTGTTCTGGTTTAGTTTTATCAACAAAACCTTCAGGTTGACACATGTGAATTGTTTCAAGCAAATCACCATGTAAAAATGCAGTTTTCACATCCATTTGTTCAATATGCCAATCATGAACAGCAGTCATAGCAATAAGCAATCTCAGAGTTTTATACTTGACAACAGGAGCAAATATCTCATTAAAATCAATGCCCTCTCTTTGGTGAAACCCCTTAGCCACTAACCTAGCCTTAAACCTTGGTGGATCATTAGGTGAGTTACCTTCTTTTATTCTGTATATCCATTTACATGCCAAAGGTTTCACATTAGCAGGCCTAGGTACAAGTTTCCAAGTGTTGTTTTCATGCATAGATTGAATTTCTTCTATCATAGCTTTTTTCCATTTTTCAGCTTCATTACTAGTCAAGGCTTGCTTATATGTATCAGGTATTACATATTTTATTTTCTCAGCAGCCATTAGAGCAAACTCAACAATATTACAGCACTTTCCATCATGATTCTCATCATACTCAGCTATGTTGGCTTTATATTTTGGATTTGTCTTTCTAGTCCTAGGTTCCCTGTCTCTAGTCAGTTGATAATTAGCAAGACTAGACTCAGTTTCATGCACAGGGGACTCAGAAATAGCAGGCAAAGTACCAACATTTTCATGCATATTTTCAGGCACATTCACACTATGATCAACATACAAATCATCAGGAAGATTTGGTAAATCAGGTATAACAGCAGAAGAAATATTCATGCCTAAATCAGATGACCCTATAGCAGCATTTTGATCACTAGTGTCCATTGAAATTGAGGCTGAGTTTGAGTGAGAAGGACTTACAGTGCTAGCTCCCCCACCTAATTGGTGAGGTGGCTCATTGATAGCGCTAAAATATATGCATTTTAGGCGACCTCTATGCTTATTGTTTCGTTCGTTTTATCACGATTTCACTTGCTATTTGACGCCTCGTGGTTCATTTCAGGCAAATTGCAGAGCTTAAGCTAAGAACACAAGTTAGCGTTGATTTTGGAGCAAAACCGAGCATTCTGGAGCTAAAATGAGCAAAATAGGAGTCGGATCGCAAACTCTCCAAAAGAGTGCGATCGCACAAAGGAATTCATGCGAACGCACAAATCAGACCCGTCGCGAGAAATCTCATGCGATCGCACATCCTGGAACAACGATCGCATGAGGTCAGATTATGGGCATCTGTGCGATCGCATAAGGCATTTCATGCGCTCGCACAGATCGGACCAGTCGCATAAATTCTTATGCGATCGCACACTCGGAAGCCGAAGTCGCACAAAGCCGGCTATGGGAAGTTGTGCGATCGCACAAAGAACTTTATGCGCTCGCACAACCAAGACCAGACGCACAAGATTTCTGTGCGCTCGAATTCCGCCGACTACCGAAGAGCATGCGATCGCATGAACAAAAGTATGCGATCGCACAAATTGGCAGATGTTATAAAACCCAGAATTTTTAGGGTTTCGGGTGTGACTTTTTGGGGAGAATTTGGCACTGATTTTGAGGCGCCGATAGGGGAATTTTCGAGGTTTTTTGGCACTGATTTCGAAGTGGATTAAGTGAAGAAGAAGACCAACTACAAGAATTCTCCATTACTCTTGGATCTCCATTGGTTTAGAAGCTCTAAACTCTACCTTTCACATGGGTGTTTACACTTTTGTCATTATGTTTGTTTGTAAACTCACTATGAGTGAGTAGTGACCTTGGTTGGGGATTATGGATCCCCTAGACATGTTTGTGATGATGTAAATACCATTGATGTCAATTTTGAATGAGTTTGCACATGAATCTTCTTCATTTGAACTAAATGTTTAGAGTTGCCCATAAGGTGTTTGTGAAATGTCCTCAATGGGAACTTAGCTCGATCTCATGTTTGATGTAGCTCACGTTGATCAATATGACTTCACTGAAATGAATGAAGAAGCATTAGAGTCTTTGTGTTACATGGCGACACCTAAATTCTAATGAGAATGGCTTGAACTTAACAAGAATGTGTTTATCTAGTCAATAGAGCGCGAGTGTGAGACTAGACATGCATGTTCTATAGGGCCGATAGAGCGCGAGTGTGAGGTCCTATGCGAGATGTAACCTCTTCATTCTAAGTTGTAGCGCGAGTTGAACTTGGCTTGAATGTTACATGGCTAAATTCTACTCATGTGCATGTAAATCCATCATTGACATCCAATATCATTGTCACAATAATTGTCTAGGTGGGGAAGTAATCCCTAGTCATCTTTTAATCGATTATTTACTTGTTTCATTGTTTAAAATCTCCTTTGGATAGTAAAATCTTGCTATCAACCTCTCAAGAGGAACACAACCCCCCCCAAACCATAGACTTTCCGAATTTAATCGTTAGCACCATTAGTTTAATCACCTATCTTTTGGGTACGACCTCGGATTTCCCGAGTCAATATAAATTGTTTTGATTGATCGTGACTAGCAATAGTATTTGAATTCTATTCGAATATTGACGTTAAATTACAACCGATCAAATGGCGCCGTTTCCGGGGATAGGTTAATTAACTAGGTGCTTTTTGATTATTTAGTTTGTCTATTTTTCCTTACTTGGTAGTCATCGCTTGCTTTGAGCTTGATTGTGTTTATTTTTCTTGCCTCTCATTGCTAAGAATTTCCTTTGTTCTCGCAGGCACTTGAATGAACACAAGGTTTCAAGGAAAAAAACACGTGGCTCTAGGTTCAACATCAAGTTCTTCTAGCCCTTCTCAACCAACCGCAAAGAAACCACGAGGTAGACCCCGCAAGAACCCTATTGCTCCTATTGCCCCTACACCTCCGGTTATTCGTATTATTCCTCCTATTATCCAAGACCAAAGACAGGAACTTATTATGGAAGATGAAAATGAGAACTGTCCGGTTCTTCAAAGAAATGTCCAAAATCGTAGAATTGATGGGGATGAAATAGATGATCCTCTGGCTAGAAATGATAATGATGGTGATAGACGTCCCCTTCGGAACCCTCCAATTCCTCGGAGAGAAAATCGAAACTATAGATATGATGAAGAGGAAGAGGATGAAAGGCCCGTGGGAGACTACATGACCCCCACCCTCGAGGGAAATGGTTCAGTTATTTTGCCTCCCGATGAAGACGCTTTTGATTTCGATGTGAAATCATCTCTAGTGCACATGGTTACGAATGATCAATTTCAAGGGGTCGGATCCACTCATCTAGCCAGTTTTCAAGAATATTGCCGGACCTATAAGCCAAGGAATACACCCGTTGAGTACGTCTATCTAAAGCTATTTCCTTCTTCGCTATATGGGGATGCCAAAGAATGGCTACAAAATCATGAACCGGGGACTTTTCGTACTTGGGACCATTTAGCTACCGCTTTTCTGAATAAGTTCTTCCCTCCATCTAGAACCAAGAAGTTCACGGACTTTATTCTAACATTCTCCCAAAGGGACAACGAGCTTTTCCACCAAGCATACGATCGGTTTAAACACTATTTGAGGGAGTGCCCTCACCATAATTTTAGAAAGGCCGATTTAATGCGTTATTTCTATTTGGGGATGAGTAAGGAGGCTAAGAATCAGATGGACATGGCTAGTGGAGGCGCTATAATGGAACTACCAGCTAGCCAAGGTTTCAAAATTGTGGATAAAATTGCTATCAACTCCGATAGATATCAAGGAGTGGACCACAAAAAGATGGCTAAGTCAAGAGATGACTCCTCAAATTCTGCAATTAAAGAACAAATGGCTGATTTGACGAAGAAAGTGGAGAACATGATAAGTATGGTGAATTCCGTTGAGGCAACTAAGGCCAAAGCCGATAAAGAGAAAGTCTCGGCGCAACAATCTTGTTTCTTATGTGCTAGCAAGAGACATTCTACAAAGAATTGCCCGGAAGGGAAGTATGAGGATGACGATGACGGTTATGAAGAGGCACACTTTGTAAATCGACAAAGGAATTATGCTCAAAATGCTAGTCCTATCACTAGGAATTATGAGCCTCCTCAACGAAGAATGTCCAATGACTCAAATTTCCCTCCAAAGCCTCAAGGGCAGAATAATTTCCAAGGGAACTACCAAAGGCAAGGGTATGGCTCTAACCAAAACCCAGGGCAAAACTCCTATTCAAACCAAGGGCAAAATTCCTATTCAAATCAAGGCCAAGGCTCGAATCAAAACTCGCAATATTCCCAAGGGAACTATCAAAAGCCTTATCAAGCCAAGTCCAACATGAATGATCAAGGGAATTCTTCTTCTAACTCTCAAGACAGCTCTATAATGTCTATGATGGCGCAAATGATGGAAAGTAACAAGGAGAGCACTAGAAGAATGGAAGCAAAGATGGACGAAATAGTGGCCGAGAACAAAAGACTTGCTAAAGAGAACTCTCATCTGAAGCAAATAAAGAAACTTCCCTCTCAACCGGACGTGAATTCCATAGAACATGTTGAAGCCATCACATTGAAGAGCGGGAAAGTTCTATCTACCCCTCAAGAGAAATCTAGTCTCAATGGCAAGGAAGTGGAAGGAGGAGTGGCAAAAGAAAGTTTGGAAGATGAACCTCAAGCCCCTACGGAGGAGGAGAAAAAGGAAGAAGAGCCAATTCTAATGAGGAAGTATGAGCCGATGGTTCCTTTCCCTCAACGATTAAATAAAAGCAAGCTTGATGCTCACTTTCAACGATTCGTTGAGATGCTAAAGAAGTTGTACGTCACACTCCCATTCCACGAGGTAATTACTCAAAACCCTACTTATGCTAAATTTCTGAAAGATATTGTGTCAAATCGTAGAGTAATTGAAGAATCTAGCATGGTAGCTTTGAATGCGGAATGTAGTGCAATTGTGCAAAGTCGTATGCCTAGAAAAATGCAAGACCAAGGATCATTCTCTATTCCTATCTCCATAGGAAAAATTGAAATTGATAGAGCTTTATGTGATTTAGGAGCTAGTATTTCTTTGATTCCTTATTCATTGTATGAGAAAATTGAGATGGGTGAGCTCCATCCCACCACCATTTCTTTGAAACTAGCCGATAGGAGTTCTAGAGTCCCTAATGGAGTCCTAAGGGATGTGCCTATTAAAGTTGAGAAATTTTTCATCCCCGTGGACTTCTATGTGCTAGATATGGATAGTGAGCAAGAAACGCCCGTTATTTTAGGAAGACCCTTTCTAAACACCGTTGAGGCGGTCATTAAATGTGGTGAAGGGTCTATTGAATTGAAGATAGGAAATGAAAAACTTAAATTTTTTCTGAAAAATGCTATGAAAGCTCCTACTTTATCCTTTGAATGCAATATGCTTGATATATCTTGTGAAACTTTTGGGCTAACCTCTTTTGAGAATGAAGTTATGGAGTTAGACAACTCTAGTACACTTTTTGCTTCATTGATGAATATGGAAGATGAGGAAATGGGCGACATAACCTTGGATGAAGGTGAGCAAGAGTCGAATGCTCATGAAAGTAGGGAAGACCCGGTGCCAAGAGGTAAGGAATTCGAAGGAGAGTTAAAACCTCTACCTTCGAATCTAAGGTATGAATTTCTTGGGTCTAATGCTACCTATCCCGTTATAGTTGGTGCAACTTTGAATGAGGACGAAACGTCCAAGCTTGTGCATGTTTTGAAGGCTAATAAAAAAGCCCTAGGCTATTCCATTGATGATATAACGGGGATTAGCCCTTCTCTTTGCATGCATAGAATTAATCTAGAGGAAAATATGAAACCTTCTAGGGAATTGTTGAGGAGATTGAATCCTAAACTTAGCGAGGTGGTTTTCAAGGAAATCACCAAGTTAAGAGACGCAGGCATCATTTACTCCGTTCCGGACTCGGAATGGGTAAGCCCCATCCATGTCGTCCCTAAAAAGGGAGGACTCACGGTCGTTCAAAATGAAAAGGGGAGCTAGTCCCTACGAGAACCGTGAATGGGTGGAGAATGTGCATTGACTATAGGAAATTAAATAAGGCAACTAAGAAGGATCACTTTCCTATTCCATTTATAGATCAAATGCTTGAAAGGCTTGCGGGACATGATTTTTTTTGCTTCCTAGATGGATATAGTGGCTTTTACCAAATTCCCATTTTGCCAAATGATCAAGGAAAAACCACTTTCACATGTCCATATGGAACTTTTGCGTTTAGGCGCATGCCTTTTGGTTTATGTAATGCACCGGGAACCTTTCAACGTTGTATGATGTCCATCTTTAGTGACTATATTGAGAAATGCATTGAAGTTTTCATGGATGATTTCTCTATTCATGGATCCTCTTTTGATGTTTGTTTAGCTAATCTTTCTCATGTTCTTGCTAGGTGCATCGAGACGAATTTGGTGCTAAATTGGGAGAAGTGCCATTTCATGGTGCAAGAAGGAATTGTGCTCGGGCATTTAGTGTCTAAAAGAGGGGTAGAAGTCGATAAAGCAAAGATTCAAGTTATTGAGTAACTACCTCCTCCGAAAAATCAAAAGGGAGTGAGGAGTTTTCTGGGCCACGCCGGTTTCTACCGAAGGTTCATCAAGGATTTCTCAAAAATTGCCAAGCCGTTGACTCATCTCCTTTGCAACAATGTGGATTTCAATTTTGATGAAGGATGCCTTGAGGCATTTGAAAAACTGAAGAAAAACCTTGTATCGGCACCTATAGTGCAACCGCCGAAGTGGGATCTCCCCTTCGAGCTAATGTGCGATGCAAGTGACTATGCCATTGGGGCAGTTTTGGGGCAACGGGTCGAGAAGAAGCTCCATGTGATCTACTACGTGAGCAAGGTGCTCGATAATGCCCAAATGAACTATACAACCACCGAAAAGGAGTTGTTAGCGGTAGTCTACGCCTTTGAAAAATTTAGGCCTTATCTCGTTGGGACGAAGACTATTGTCTACACGGACCACGCCGCTATCAAGTACTTGATGGCGAAGAAAGATGCTAAGCCAAGGCTTATTCGATGGGTCCTCCTTCTACAAGAGTTCAACATTGAGATTAGAGACAAGAAAGGAGTGGAAAATGTAGTAGCGGATCACCTCTCAAGGGTCGAGCTCTATGATTCAAAATGGTTCTCGGCGCCTATCCAAGACTCTTTTGTCGGCGAATATTTGATGAGTGCCGAAGATGATGCCCCGTGGTATGCAGATTTTGTGAACTACTTGACATGCAACATTCTCCCAGAAGGCCTTAATTACAATCAGAAGAGTAAATTTTTGCATGACGTCTCAAGATATTATTGGGATGACCCGTTCTTATACAAGCTATGCTCGGATGGGATATATAGAACATGTGTGCCCAAGGAAGACTTCAAGGAAATCATAGCTTGTTGTCACTCTTCTTCTTATGGTGGTCATGGTTCGGCCTCAAAAACCACGTCCAAAATTCTTCAGTCAGGTTTCTATTGGCCAAGCATGTTTAAAGACACGTATGAATTTGTCAAGGCTTGCAATGAATGTCAACGAATGGGAAACATTGCTAGAAGGGAGGAAATGCCTCAGAAAGGCATATTAGAAGTGGAAATATTTGACGTTTGGGGCGTGGACTTCATGGGACCTTTACCATCGTCACAAGGGAATGCATTTATTCTAGTAGCGGTGGACTACGTGTCCAAATGGGTTGAAGCCATAGCTTCCCCATCTTGCGACGCTAAAGTGGTGATTAAGATGTTCAAGAAGATAATATTCCCGAGATTTGGAGTCCCTAGAGCAGTAATCAGTGACAATGGCTCCCATTTCAAAGAAAGGAGATTTGAGTCCATGCTAAAGAAACATGGGATTTTCCATAGGTGTTCTACTCCGTATCATCCTCAAGCCAATGGTCAAGTCGAGGTGTCAAACAGAGAAATAAAAAACATCTTGACAAAGACAGTTGGAAAGTCAGGAAAGGATTGGGCGTTGAAGCTTGATGATGCGCTATGGGCATATAGGACCGCGTTCAAGACACCAATTGGGATGTCTCCTTACAGGCTAGTGTATGGCAAATCATGCCATCTTCCGGTGGAACTCGAGTATAAGGCCATGTGGGCGGTCAAGGAGCTAAATTTTGACACGAAAGCTTCGGGGGAAAAGAGACTCCTTTAACTAAATGAGTTAGATGAAATCAGATTGGACTCCTACGAGAGTTCAAGAATTTATAAGGAGAAAACTCGGAGATGGCATGACAAGCTCATTCTGAAGAAACAGTTCTCGGTGGGAGACAAGGTCTTACTATTCAACTCAAAAAACAAGTTATTTCCCGGGAAGTTCAAGTCTAGGTGGTTCGGACCATATAAAATTCATAAGGTTTTCAACGATGGCCACCTAGAGCTAGTTGACAACCAAGATAATGTCTTCAAAGCAAATGGGCAGAGAGTTAAAATCTATCATGCAGCTGATGGAAATCAGGACCTGTTGGAAGCACCCTCGTGAATGCTATACGCAATACCGCTAGGGAAGGGATCCCGCTCGGGACTTCCCTTAGTGTGCTTCTTGTTATGAAAAGATTCGGCTCCGTCTTAGCCAAGACGTTAAACTAGGCTTGTAAGTGTCTTTCCCACGTCCCTCAAAATGCCTATGTTGATTTGATTTCCATTTGCCTCGTTTGATTGAGCTATCCATGTGGAAAATTGAAATTTTGAAGTGTGAATGTGCGTGAATCTCTATTTGATGATTGATGAAGTTTGGGGCGTCCTTATGATAGTGCACTTGATGGATAGGATGTTTAAAAAGACATAAGTGTGGGGTCTGGAAATTTTGTGCAGGAGTGTTGATACACGATTTGAAATTGGCTTAGAAACTTCTTTCCATAACTCTGTGCGCTCGCCCATATTTTTCGTGCGTTCGCACAAAAGCCTTCCCTTCATTCCGTTAAGCTCGCATATACTTCATGCGCTCGCACAAAAATTTTACTCCTCTGTCCAGATTTATGCGCTCGCACAAACCCTTTGTGCGGTCGCATACCAGGCCAATTCCTCGTTCTTCGAGCTCGCACAAATGTCATGCGATCGCATGAAAAAGTAATGCGACAGGAAATATTTGTGCGATCGCACAAAAGATCTCATGCGCTCGCATGGTTGCCCTTCTTTTTTTCATAAGTCAGCTCGCACAGCATTTGTGCGATCGCATTAAAATTTGTGCGACTGTCTTCATCTGTGCGATCGCACACTTTAGATCATGCGATCGCATAACCCTTGAACTTCACTCATTACCATTGCCCGCACACCTGTGCGTTCGTACAACTGCATTCATGCGATCGCATAAGTCGATTAGGTTAAGTAATTTCAGTCGATTTTCAATTTCATTTCAAGCTTTCGTTCGACTTTCCAAATCTCTCCGCTGCATCCGTCCTCTCGCCAGCCCTTCCCGTCGCCCAGTCTCCGCCGCTCTGTCCGGTCGCCGCTCATCTCCTCCACCAAACCCGCTCAATCCCTCCGTCGCAAATCAATACTTTCGCCACAATTCGCCTCTCAATTGCAAATGGGAAAGGTCACCATAAACCCACCCTCCAAGGACTCCTCAAAGAGCCTAGCAATTTGCAAGCCACCAATCTCCAAACCGTCCAAAGGAAAAGGGAAGAAAAGCAAAGAAAAAGGATTTTTGTACGTGAAGTCCGATTCCGAAGGGCGACATTATGGCCGCACTGCCGAAGATCCTACGAGACACATTAAGGCTCCCAGCTCGGTCAGTAGAGCAGATGGAGACTTGGAGAGGGACACACCCCCGACTTCACCAATCGCCGTTGATCCAAACATTTTCACAATGCCGAAACCGTATGACTTTGAAGGTCCAATCCGATTCAGAGATAGGAAGGATTCGGTGCTGCATATGAAACTCTCCAACAAAGGTAAAAAAACCTATCCCTCTCCTTTTTCCCGAAGTTGAGGCTTTGAAGCAAATGGAGATTATTGATCAGATTAAGGAAATGCTTAGGACTAGTGCATTGATCTTTATATTCAGAGATGATCCGGGATCGTATCATAAGATCACTATGGAATTTCTTAGTTCGTTTAGCTCTGTGCATAAGATTGTTAGTGATGAGGAGGACATGGTGAAGTGTTGGAGGTTTGTTATGGGTGAGCATCAGTGGGAGGTGGATGCCGATGTTCTGTATGATTGGTTTAGACTACCTAGGGATGGTTTATTCCCTAAGATTGATGATGATGCTGTGTTTAAATTCTGGAAGAAGATTTCGGGAAATGACTATGATAAGGAAGTCCAACACATTTCCACTAGTATCCGCGTACCAATATGGAAAGTTATCCACAAGTTTTTGGCGAGGATTGTGTTTGTTCGGACTAATTATGGTCGACTTGTGACGAAGCTAGAAATGATGATCATGCTTATGATCGAGAGAGGACAAAAAGTGGATTGGTTATGGTGCATAACTCGGGGAATTAAGGATAATCAGCTTTTGTCTTCGAAGAACAAAGGATTGGGCGGTGGTTCCTTCGTTACATGGATTGCAAGGAAACTCAATTTCACATTTGGAGATAAAGAGAGTGATAAGTTAAGGCTTACTCTTCAGCAGATGAGATCGAGACATATTATTGGAAAAGGGCTGAAATGGAAAGAATTCGGGGAGGATAATGAGGCTGAGGAAGAGTATGATTCTGATGATGAGATTGACCGGGCTGCTGCCCACGATGTTCCCTCCTCCTCACATGTCGTGCCTCCTTCCTCTAGTGATGCGAAGTATGACCTTATTTTGTCACGCTTGGAAGCCATTGCCTCTTATGTTTCGCAGCACAACACATGGGAGGAAAAGACCCTGCTTGCTATAACCAATCATCTTGGTATTTCCTCCAGCATAGACTTGCCCCCTCGGTCCCCATTTATCCCTAGATCCCCCTCGCCTCCATCTCCACCCGTGTTTCCTAGTGCTAGAGGAAAGGAAAAGGTCGGTGAGTCTTCTATGTTAAATAAGGAGAATGTTGAGGCTAGTCTGCGAGAAGTCTTGGATTCAGTGAGCAGAATTCCCGTGGGAGAGACTGTCGAGAACAGTGGAGAGGGGGATAGTTTCGACTTGAACGATGATGATATTGTTGCTGATCAGTTCGTGGTTGCCCCACATGGTGATCTTGGAGATGCTCCGGAAGTCGAGCTTACCATTGAGGAGATTGATCAAGCTAGGAATGCGAGAGTTGATGATTCCGATGCCGCACTCCCTCGGACGAAGAAGACATACCTATGTCGGAAGAAATGAACCTAGCGAATGATAGCACTTGATCAGCATTTCCATGTGATTGTTGTCCTTATTGTTTTGTATTTTGATGACTTGTGGATTGTGATGAAACTTTTGCTGATGATCATTTGGAATGTGACCGTTGTTGAAAAATCTTTTGATATGTGTCGCATTCTTTAATATGTATTGAAAGTCCTATGATCGTCTGTGCGTATATGGATTTGCAGGAGTTGAAATAGAATTCGGAGTTCAGTTTTTTCTGTCCAGGGTTGTGCGTTCGCACAACTTTACATGTGCGATCGCATGGCCGGGTTATTCTTGCTCCGTGTTTCGGTCGCACACTTTCATGCGATCGCAAACGAGTTCATGCGACTGTCGTCATTTGTGCGATCGCACAACCTCCTATTGTGATATCTCGACGAAATTTTAAGTCGACTTGCTTAACATTTACACTTTTATGACGATGATTTCCCTACCTTGTGTGCCTAACTTTCTCATTCTTTAATGTGTCTCATAGAGTAAAAAGGGAGCTCATTAATCGAATCTTTTGAGCAAGGTCAACTCGACAAGCAAGCAAATCTCCACTCTGGAATGGCTACCTCCAAACGAGAGAAGTTTCTCTTAAATTTCTCTTTGCTCTTCATTCTATTAATTGCTTAGGGACTAAGCAATCGCTAAGTGTGGGGTGGCCTATATTAGACATGCTTGACTACATGAGATGTTTGTGTTTGCTTGACATGCCTTCATGTGTGAATTCCAATCGACGTATGCTTAAGGAAAAACACTTGCACCATTGCACAATTCATCCAAAAATTTCAAATTATTAATGAAAATAAAAAGTCTAGGCAAGGCTACATTTTCGAAAAACTTCATCTCTAAATTCAACTAGTCGTGCATGATTTCACTTGATTGATCCTCTAAATGACTAATGGATTGGATTGTTGACCTTCATTCTTGAGAATCAAAGCATCTACTAGCATTTCTTTATCTTTTATTCTAAGCTTTTTCTCATTGAGACTAAAGAGTTGATCTTCGAAAGCATAAAATCGAAAAAATTTAATTTCAAAACCCTTGCATGCCACGATTGCCTTTAGGTGACCTTAGTGACCTTGCTTATTTCGTGGATTTGTCCTGTTGGTTTGTCATAATCCATTTTTAACACTTAGCCCTTGTCAAAGTTCTAAGTGCGGGGTCAAAAGAGGGCGAAAAATAGGCCCCAACAAAAAAATTATACTCTATTCTTATGGTCAAAAGAGGGCAAAGCCCCGACTAAAAACCCTCTCGATGTACACGAGAAGTTTTGAGCAAAATATACAAATGCCGGGGGTTAGGAAGAAAAGTTCCCCCTCGAAAGCATTTGTAGGCCAAAGGCCATTTGAAAATAAGAAAATACGAAGCACTTAGACTTGACAATCGGCTATCCCACCATCCTCTAGCCTGAAAACCAATAAGACAATAGACACTCTCTAGCAAGAATTCACTAAGGGACGAACCTCGTATTCTTTTATACTTAGGCATGAAATGATTTGCAAGGGTATACGAAAACCTTATTGTTGGAACTCCGCCTCTCTTATGACTAAGTGACCTATGCGTCCTAGGCTTGAGAGTGAGTTCTAAGTTCACAAGCCAATGGACTAGCCTCCTTGCTAGCATTTGTGAGTGAGCCGACAAGATTTCTTTGCGACTATTAGATTGTTTTCTTGAAGTCACTAATATAGAAAACGACTAGAATCTTTGATTAAAGATTTATTAGTCTCTGCTTTGATTTGCTTGAATGTCCTAATTCATGAATTTCCACAAGGATTCGAAAAGGACTCATGTAGTGATTGAAATGCACATATCTAGTTGAATACATTATGAACTCCATGAAAAACACCTTGCCTAGTACTTCGAAAATTGTGAGTTTAAAATGCAAAATTGGATGATTGTTCTCTTTGTGGGATTTGTGAGTATTCCCGTGTCTGAAAACTCTCAGGAGACTACAACTCCTCCACTAGGGTAGCCTAGGGGTTTAAAGGCTTGGTGCATCCGCTAAATGCACTCGTGTCACCTAGGAAAGTGGTTTATCATAAGTAGTACTTGTTCCTTAGTATTTTTAGTTAGTTTTCATGACCATATGGAGTTTCTTTGAACCGATCTTGAGTGAGTGAAGTGCTTTCTTGTTGTTAATCTCTATGATTAGTTTGCTCGGGACGATCAAACGTTAAGTGTGGGGTGATTTGATAGCGCTAAAATATATGCATTTTAGGCGACCTCTATGCTTATTGTTTCGTTCGTTTTATCACGATTTCACTTGCTATTTGACGCCCCGTGGTTCATTTCAGGCAAATTGCAGAGCTTAAGCTGAGAACACAAGTTAGCGTTGATTTTGGAGCAAAACTGAGCATTCTGGAGCTAAAATGAGCAAAATAGGAGTCAGAGCGCAAACTCTCCAAAAGAGTGCGATCGCACAAAGGAATTCATGCGAACGCACAAATCAAACCCGTCGCGAGAAATCTCATGCGATCGCACATCCTGGAACAACGATCGCATGAGGTCAGATTATGGGCATCTGTTCGATCGCATAAGGCATTTCTTGCGCTCGCACAGATCGGACCAGTCGCATAAATTCTTATGCGATCGCACACTCGGAAGCCGAAGTCGCACAAAGCCGGCTATGGGAAGTTGTGCGATCGCACAAAGAACTTTATGCGCTCGCACAACCAAGACCAGACGCACAAGATTTCTGTGCGCTCGCAATCCGCCGACTACCGAAGAGCATGCGATCGCATGAACAAAAGTATGCGATCGCACAAATTGGCAGATGTTATAAAACCCAGAATTTTTAGGGTTTCGGGTGTGACTTTTTGGGGAGAATTTGGCACTGATTTTGAGGCGCCAATAGGGGAATTTTCGAGGTTTTTTGGCACTGATTTCGAAGTGGATTAAGTGAAGAAGAAGACCAACTACAAGAATTCTCCATTACTCTTGGATCTCCATTGGTTTAGAAGCTCTAAACTCTACCTTTCACATGGGTGTTTACACTTTTGTCATTATGTTTGTTTGTAAACTCACTATGAGTGAGTAGTGACCTTGGTTGGGGATTATGGATCCCCTAGACATGTTTGTGATGATGTAAATACCATTGATGTCAATTTTGAATGAGTTTGCACATGAATCTTCTTCATTTGAACTAAATGTTTAGAGTTGCCCATAAGGTGTTTGTGAAATGTCCTCAATGGGAACTTAGCTCGATCTCATGTTTGATGTAGCTCACGTTGATCAATATGACTTCACTGAAATGAATGAAGAAGCATTAGAGTCTTTGTGTTACATGGCGACACCTAAATTCTAATGAGAATGGCTTGAACTTAACAAGAATGTGTTTATCTAGTCAATAGAGCGCGAGTGTGAGACTAGACATGCATGTTCTATAGGGCCGATAGAGCGCGAGTGTGAGGTCCTATGCGAGATGTAACCTCTTCATTCTAAGTTGTAGCGCGAGTTGAACTTGGCTTGAATGTTACATGGCTAAATTCTACTCATGTGCATGTAAATCCATCATTGGCATCCAATATCATTGTCACAATAATTGTCTAGGTGGGGAAGTAATCCCTAGTCATCTTTTAATCGATTATTTACTTGTTTCATTGTTTAAAATCTCCTTTGGATAGTAAAATCTTGCTATCAACCTCTCAAGAGGAACAAAACCCCCCCCAAACCATAGACTTTCTGAATTTAATCGTTAGCACCATTAGTTTAATCACCTATCTTTTGGGTACGACCTCGGATTTCCCGAGTCAATATAAATTGTTTTGATTGATCGTGACTAGCAATAGTATTTGAATTCTATTCGAATATTGACGCTAAATTACAACCGATCACTCATTACCTGAAGCAGCAGGGGAATTGCTTCCCTCATCTGTTACCTCCTGGAATCCATTACTTATATCCAGTGACTGTCCCATCTCAGCTGCTTGGTCTCCATTGTTTCCATCATCATTTTCCTGGTTCAAGTTGAAGCCTGATGGAATAAAACTGGTCACACCTTCAGGTGTGCCATAAGACTCAATAGCATGGTTTAGTTTAGACTTAAAGTGGAAATTCAGTTCATCAAAGGTAACAGAATGTGACACTATGACTTTGTACCCTCCTGGTTGTATCATTAACAGTTTATAGCCTTTAACTCCTTCAGGATACCCTAGCATTACACATTTAACAGCCCTAGGCTGGAGTTTACTATCAGACACTTTGGCATATGCAGTGTAGCCAAAGGGCCTGAGGTGGGAGAGGTTTGGAGGTTTCCCAGTCCAAAGCTCTTGGGGAGTTTTGAAGTTAATGGCAGAGGAAGGACATCTGTTAATCAAATAAGCAGATGTCATCACAGCTTCTCCCCAAAGAGTTGGTTTAACTCCAGCACTAATCATCATGCATCTAGCTTTCTCTAAAAGGGTCCTGTTCATCCTCTCAGCAGTTCCATTCTGCTGAGGAGTACCAGGTACAGTCAAGTGTCTTTTTATCCCATTCTTAGTGCAAAATTCATTAAAGGGCTTGTTACAAAATTCCAATCCATTATCTGTTCTTAAGCATTTAACTTTAAGCTCAGTTTGACTCTCAACCATGATCTTCCAATTCTTAAATTTTTCAAAGACCCATACTTTTCTAGAGTATTGATCAATTATAGAAAGGAAATATGACCTTCCTCCAATTGTAGAGACCTGGGCAGGTCCCCACAAATCAGAGTGAACTTACTTGACAGAGCGCACTGCACTGTCGTTAAGGTGCAATGTCTCTATGCAAAAATAAATTTATAAGTCCGCTACTCGTACTCTACTATTGGGTAGTAAAGCGGTAAGTAGGGGTCGTACCCAAGGGAGTCAGTGTGGAATGGTTGTTCTTTGAGGATTTGTACAGAAAGGGAGTGTGATTTGGGGTTGATTGTGATTTTAGTGCTGAAAAGTAAGTGGGTTGGTTGTGGTTTTAGTGCTGAAAGTAAGTGCTTGAAGGACAAGACTTGCGGAAATTAAAGTGCTCGAAGGACAAGACTTGCAGAAAGAAATTGCTTGAAGGACAAGACTTGCAGAAAGAAATTGCTTGAAGGACAAGACTTGCGGAAAGTAAGCAGTTGATATGGACTGAAAGTAAAGTAACAGGTGATATTGCAATTAAAGGAAAGATTCGGTATCAGGGGCCTTGTATCATAGTCCGTTTATCATTGACCTCTAATGATCATACTAAGTGTTTAAAAGTGTATCAAGGCCATTTCAAGCACTCGACTTGCCACACCGTCTAGCCCATTTCAAGGCATAGAGCACTTGTTCTATTTAGACTAATACCCCATTTCAAGGTATATTAGCCTATGTGCATCCATTTGATCAATCATTTCCGATCAACCAAATGGTGTTTTAAAGAGGTCGAACTCCTCAGATAAGCTTTGCCATTTCAAGCATCCACTTAACCTTGGAAGTTCTGACCTAATATGTGGCACATAGAACAAGTTTTGAACACAAAGAGGCATTTAAGAGAAGGGTCTAAAACATTGTATGATACTAGTAAACCCCTTCAACCGAATTAAGGGTTTAGCTACGAGTATCCATGGAAGTTGATATCATAGCTAAGTGCACTAAAAGTAAAGGGTTTTGGAAATCAAAGACAAGGAAAGTAAAGAGGGTTTCGGTTTTTGACAAGGAAAGTAAAGTGAGCAAGAACAAGTAGAGAGCAATTGTGAGGAAATATGTTTGTGTATTGAAGTGTGAAGAAGAGAGATAAGCTCTCAACTTCCTAATATGTAGCATGGGACATTTGATTTCTAAGGCAAAGGCCTCTATTTATAAGCAAAGGGAGAAGAGGAGAGCCATCCACTTGTACAATCCTCATCCAAAGCAGCCGGCCAGCTGTCCTCCCTTCAAAAGCCGCCGGCCAGCTTGTCTTCTTCTCCAAAAGCCGCCGGCCATAGGTGGCATTCCCCCCTTGGTTGAATTCTTCTCCAAAAGTCAACCTAAGTCAAAAGGTCTTTTGATTGCGGATTTGGAATGCTGAGGCAATTCTAAGACTAATGGTCGAAGTCGTTTTTCCGGAAGCTTCCCGGAACCTGGTCGGAATCCCAAAACGGCCGGAATTGCCCTAGTTTGGCCTTGATCGGGCTTGAGCTGGTTCCACTCGGGCGTTTTGTCTGGGAAGTGAGATCACCCAAGTCATTTGGAATTTAGAACAACTTGGTCGAGCCAGATTTGCCAGATTCCATGGTTTGGTCGAGCGACTTAGTTTAGGTGCCTATGCGCGCGGGGCCTTTGCTTTGGAATTGAGCCAACTGCCAATCTGCTCGGGCATTCTCCTCGGTTTTCCGACATTGTCCACCTTATTTGCCATTTTGATCACTTTGGTCGAGGTGGATTCGTCAGATCAGCTTGTTTGCCCGGTCAACTTGAATTCAGTGCTAGACAGTTTGGGCGTGGCTGGATTTGCTCGGGTCCTGGCTGGCCAGAGTTGGCTGGTGGTGCTTTTTTGGCACAAATCTCCCTTTTTAGGTGTGTTTCCTTTTTAGACTCCAAAATTGCCTGTATACATAAAACGACATTAACAAGCACATGTTCGTGCACTCAAAGTGCCTAATTCGGTGGGTTTAGTGTACTCGATGAATCGTATAAATACGCTCCATCAAATACCCCCACACTTAATCTTGTTCGTCCCGAACAAGTGTAGTCAACAAGAGGAACAAAAACACCCTAAGTCCTATATGTGAATGTGAGATGCAAAACTAGACTTCACCTTAGCATGCATAGCTTACTTGTTTCCAAACGAAATCATGCTCACATATGACAGTAACTTGATACTTGTACCTTCGAGCCGAGATGCAAATTAATTTGGATGATTGGGGGATAGTCCTTTTTAGGCCGTTGAACTGCACTCTCGGATCCGATCTTACTATATGGTTATGCTTCTTGTTTCTTCTGGCACGTGATTGGTTCGGGCTAATGGGTCGAGCTCATTTTCTTTGTTGTGTGGTTGGATAGCTTTTTGTAGTGATTTGGCCTTTGGCCTTTGATTTGACTCTTTGAGTACTTCACTTTTGCTTCGGTTTGGTTTCACCATTTTGGCTGATTTTTCTTTTCTTCTTTGAGCTTTGCTCCTTTGATGAGATTTGCATGTCCATTTTTCTTCACTTTTGGGAGGTCCAATCATCGCCCGAGAGCATATGGAAATACCTCCCCGCTCTTTCTCATCGTAGTCGTTTCGGCGCGGGTCAAGTTGAGGGTCGCTCACCTCTTTTCCCGGCTACTCGGACTAGAGATAGGACGGTTTGATTCCCGTCCCGCCTCTTGCATAGACGCTGCATGGCGGAGTCCACTCTTCACCAACAAGCCCGAAGTGCAGCCTCCACAATCTTCACATAACCGTATAGTAAGGATCCGGTCCCCTGAGTGCTTGTCAAGCCTCTCTAGGGCATTTCTTTCAACTCCACATCCTACGTTTATCTCAGCACACAAGGACAAGTAGATAGTTAAATACACATGTCCTTACATAATTAAGTTTTCACAAGGAAATGCATGAATCGGGTCTATCTATTTTCACATCATGGAAGTGTATATTTTCAAAAAGATTCCAAAAAGATAAAAATTTAAGAAAAAGAAAACATGCATACTAATATGTGCAAAGACTCACCCCCACACTTTTGAACAAAGCCATGCCTCTCGGCATGACTTTAGTTCAAAACACAAAAAGCTAGTTAACTAAGGAAAGGAAATGACATAAAAAACTGAAAAAACTAGATATGCCGGGTTACCTCCCGGCAAGTGCCTTTGTTTAACGTCGTTGGCTCGACAGTACCTCACTCATGGATCATAAGTAGGGATCCCATGGGTGCTTGAGGTCGAACTTCTTCTCGGCAGCTCTTTTGATTTGCCCAAAGAACACATATGGCAGCGGGCTCAGTTCTGCTCTCCCTTGATCCGGAGGCTTCTTCTTCACATATCCCCGAGAAGGCGAGGATTCCTTGACCATAGCTGCTGGTCCATGGAGCCGTGCTCTCTTGCTTCTCCTTTCGGGTTTCCATTCCTTGGGCCCATGTCCTTGCCGCTTCTTCATGTTTGAGTGGTCGGCACCTTTGCAAGTTTGGAAGTTCGGTATTGTGCCTTCAAACATTGGCGACCACAAGCATGCTCCCATGTTAAGTCTCTTCCTTGGGGCAGAGATGATTGGTCGTCTTGGAACGAGTGAGTTTTCAGGCGGCTTTTCTTGGCTCATGACGAGTGGGTGCTCCATCTTCGGCTCTTCTGGCTCATGTTTTTCCTCCAACTCCCCTTGCACCGCATCATCATTGACTACATGATCTTCGGTGGCTATGATCTGCATAAAACATGAAGGGTCAAGTTGTGGGACTTCAACCACAAGGACCGGGCCGGTCTCAACCAGCCCGTCCGTGAGGACCGGGTCTATCTCGGGCAACTCGGGCGCTTCGGCCATGAGGACTGGGCTCGTCTTGGGTGCTTCAGCAATGAGGAACGGGGCTGGCGGGATTTCCTCGGGCAGATTGGTGATGAGGACCGGGCCTGAATTGGGCAGTTTTTCTTCTAACTCCCAGGGATAATCTGAGTGGAGCTCTTCTTCATGCAACCATGGGTCCTCATCCTCGTCATTTATTTGGTCTCCGGGGGCAATCACACTGAGGTCTGGGTCTGATTTGGGCAGCTCGGCAGCGAGGACCGGTTCTAGTGGCTCGGCCGGCTCCGTGGGCTCTTCTTTGATGACTCTTGGCTTGCGCATCTCATTGATCAGATATTCCGTTTCTTTTTGAGCTGCCTCAACTATTGCCCATGATTCGTCGGCTTCGGACTGATTTTGGTGCATCGAGGCATTCAGTTGTTGTATGTCTGCGACCAATTGCTGGGTGCTAGCTGCCAGCTCATTTGCTGCCGCCCATAATTCGGTTTCGGCCCTGATTTGGTGCACCATGTTGGCCAGTTCTTCGAGCCGCATGGCCTGATCTTGTTCCACGCTTCTTGCCTTATCTTCTATTAAGTTCCACAGATCATCCATGCTTAAGTTATCCATCGAGCCTCCCGCCGCATCATTAAGCCTATTCCACTCTTGTGGCATCATTCCACCGAGAAACCTTTGAAGAAGATCGAAGTAAGTGAATCCATGGTGCGGTCAGCTCGTCAAAATGGAATCGAAGTACGCCAAGTACTCGTCCAATGTTTCGTCCCGGGATTGCTCTAGGTTGTTAATCTTCTCGCGGACTACAAGTTCGAAGGATGGTGGGGAAAACTCCTCGTTGTTCCAAGGCTCTCTTCCGTAGTACAACGACATTGTGAACTGCAAAACAAAAACAAACAAAACCAAAAAAGAACAACTATTTCGATTCACAACTCCCCGGCAACGGCGCCAATTTTGACAGAGCGCACTGCACTGTCGTTAAGGTGCAATGTCTCTGTGCAAAAATAAATTTATAAGTCCGCTACTCATACTCTACTATTGGGTAGTAAAGCGGTAAGTAGGGGTCGTACCCAAGGGAGTCAGTGTGGAATGGTTGTTCTTTGAGGATTTGTACAGAAAGAGAGTGTGATTTGGGGTTGATTGTGATTATAGTGCTGAAAAGTAAGTGGGTTGGTTGTGGTTTTAGTGCTGAAAGTAAGTGCTTGAAGGACAAGACTTGCGGAAATTAAAGTGCTTGAAGGACAAGACTTGCAGAAAGAAATTGCTTGAAGGACAAGACTTGCAGAAAGAAATTGCTTGAAGGACAAGACTTGCGGAAAGTAAGCAGTTGATATGGACTGAAAGTAAAGTAACAGGTGATATTGCAATTAAAGGAAAGATTCGGTATCAGGGGCCTTGTATCATAGTCCGTTTATCATTGACCTCTAATGATCATACTAAGTGTTTAAAAGTGTATCAAGGCCATTTCAAGCACTCGACTTGCCACACCGTCTAGCCCATTTCAAGGCATAGAGCACTTGTTCTATTTAGACTAATACCCCATTTCAAGGTATATTAGCCTATGTGCATCCATTTGATCAATCATTTCCGATCAACCAAATGGTGTTTTAAAGAGGTCGAACTCCTCAGATAAGCTTTGCCATTTCAAGCATCCACTTAACCTTGGAAGTTCTGACCTAATATGTGGCACATAGAACAAGTTTTGAACACAAAGAGGCATTTAAGAGAAGGGTCTAAAACATTGTATGATACTAGTACACCCCTTCAACCGAATGAAGGGTTTAGCTACGAGTATCCATGGAAGTGGATATCATAGCTAAGTGCACTAAAAGTAAAGGGTTTTGGAAATCAAAGACAAGGAAAGTAAAGAGGGTTTCGGTTTTTGACAAGGAAAGTAAAGTGAGCAAGAACAAGTAGAGAGCAATTGTGAGGAAATATGTTTGTGTATTGAAGTGTGAAGAAGAGAGATAAGCTCTCAACTTCCTAATATGTAGCATGGGACATTTGATTTCTAAGGCAAAGGCCTCTATTTATAAGCAAAGGGAGAAGAGGAGAGCCATCCACTTGTACAATCCTCATCCAAAGCAGCCGGCCAGCTGTCCTCCCTTCAAAAGCCGCCGGCCAGCTTGTCTTCTTCTCCAAAAGCCGCCGGCCATAGGTGGCATTCCCCTTGGTTGAATTCTTCTCCAAAAGTCAACCTAAGTCAAAAGGTATTTTGATTGCGGATTTGGAATGCTGAGGCAATTCTAAGACTAATGGTCGAAGTCGTTTTTCCGGAAGCTTCCCGGAACTTGGTCGGAATCCCAAAACGGCCGGAATTGCCCTAGTTTGGCCTTGATCGGGCTTGAGCTGGTTCCACTCGGGCGTTTTGTCTGGGAAGTGAGATCACCCGAGTCATTTGGCATTTAGAACAACTTGGTCGAGCCAGATTTGCCAGATTCCATGGTTTGGTCGAGCGACTTGGTTTAGGTGCCTATGCGCGCGGGGCCTTTGCTTTGGAATTGAGCCAACTGCCAATCTGCTCGGGCATTCTCCTCGGTTTTCCGACATTGTCCACCTTATTTGCCATTTTGATCACTTTGGTCGAGGTGGATTCGTCAGATCAGCTTGTTTGCCCGGTCAACTTGAATTCAGTGCTAGACAGTTTGGGCGTGGCTGGATTTGCTCGGGTCCTGGCTGGCCAGAGTTGGCTGGTGGTGCTTTTTTGGCACAAATTTCCCTTTTTAGGTGTGTTTCCTCTTTAGACTCCAAAATTGCCTGTATACATAAAACGACATTAACAAGCACATGTTCGTGCACTCAAAGTGCCTAATTCGGTGGGTTTAGTGTACTCGATGAATCGTATAAATACGCTCCATCAATACTCCAAAGGTTTTTTGACAACAAAAGAAGATTTGCCAAAAGGATGAGCAGTTTTCTTACCAAAAACACATGTTTCACAGAATTTCAGATAAATAGGTTTACAATCAATCAAACCAGATTTAGACAGATAATGCAGTCCTTTATTCCCTATATGTCCAAGCCTTGAATGCCATATTTTAGTGTCTAACAGAATTGTATGTTCATCAGCAAGATTAACTTCAGTAGAAGAAGAGATAACATGGTATAACCCTCCTTTTTCAATGCTTCTCATTACAATTCTGTTATCCCTTAATACTTCTCTAACCCCCTTAAAGGTTGTTATTTTGCATCCAAGTTTATCAAGGGCAGATTCTGACATTAAACTTCTCCTCAAATGTGGAGCCCATCTCACATTTTGGATAGTTCTCACAACACCATCAAACATCCTTAAGGGAACTGAACCAATTCCCTTAATTTTTAATGAAGTGTGATCACCTAGCATGACCTCCCCACCTTCACAAACCTTCAGTGAACTGAAGAGATGTTTGTGTGGAGTGGCATGCATGGTGCAGCCAGAATCAAGTATCCATGAATCCCCCTCATGCCCATCAGACATGAGGAACATTTCATTTAGATACTGGGGATCATCTTCACATATATTGGACTGTCCAGATTTTTGGTTGTCTTTGTTTCCTTTATTTTTCTTATCTTCAATTATTTTGTAACAAGAGCTAGCATAGTGGCCCAACTTGCCACAATAATTGCACTTGACAGGGGTATTTTTCTGGAAGTTATTGTTATTTTGAGAAGATTGAGAAGACTTGTCTAAGGAATTTTTATCTGAAGAATCATTGTTATTCTGAAAGCCATTGTGGTTCTTTTTCTTTGGTTTAAATTTGTTCTTCCCCTTAAACATCATTGCCTCAGATTTGACTTCAGTTCTAACACCATTTTTAGTCTTAAAAACTTTTAGACTGTCATTCTTTGAAGTAATAGCTTCAATAATCTTGGAGACTGTTACTTCATCATTCCCATACTGAATAACATCCCTAAGGGTGTCAAACTGTGATGGGATTGAATTAAGGAGAATGACACAGATGTGTTCTTATTTGATTTCATCATTACACTTTTTCAAATCCTGAGTTTCAGAAATATGTCAAGGTTCTCCTGCAAGCTCGTAGACACATCCATCTTGAATGTGAATAATTTTGTTTGCAAAGAGATCCTGTTGGGGAGAGATTTAACCAAATACATGTTATCTAATTCATCCCACAATTTTTTAGGTTCAGTATGATGCATTACTTTCCTAGCTACATCATCTGTTAGTCTCATCATTATTTCAGAATAAGCCAATTCTTTCAAGTCAGTTTTCTGTTGATCTGAGGTGGGAGCAACCCATTCCTCAGTCATAGCTCTATAGCATTTTTCCTTAACCAATATAGCCTTCATCCTCATCTTCCACATACTGAAATCAGAGGTCCATCAAAGGGCTTGATTTTCATGGCATCAGCCATCCCAAAAGAAAATCAGGTCCAAGGGTTAACAAAGAAAGGTAGGCAAGCACAGATGATGATCAAGATCAATCAAGATCAATCAAACGGGCTCTAGATACCACTTTGTAGATCGAATATAGGGTTTGTACTTAGTTAAACTTATTCTTTATTGATTATTGGGACCAAATGTTAGGTTTACAAACAAGAGATTGACTCAATCTCAAAACCAAACAAATACAACATGTAAATCCAGTCCAATGCAATAACAATCAACACAATCCAAGCAACAAGTTTGTGTGACTTCCCTGAAGAAGAATCACTCGAATCCACGCCCAGAAAATTGTTCCAGTCGCCCTCTCTCGTTCACCAAAGCACATCCGAAGTGTTCGACCCTCAGCACTTGGAGTCGACTCACCGCACAGCTGCACTACGATCGTCGGACGTTCAGGAACTTTGCGCTGTCTTCAATCGGAACGAATCGTTCAGAGAATACTCTCGATATTTGGTCGCTCGGAAGATGAATGTATTTTCGTGCCCTAAGCCCCAAATCGAATTTGAGCTTATATGCTCAGCTGAAGCCGTTGCGTTGAAACGACGCCGCCTCGAAACGTAACTAACTTACCGGTCTTACGCGCGTCACTGGAACGGCAACGTTCCATTAAACGGACGACTTCCCTCTTCGCCAAAACGACGACGCTTCGAGCGAGACTTCAAAAACTGGTTTGCCGCTTTGCTTAAACGACCCAGTTTTGTGCTTCTCATCACAAAACAGACTTATGGCACTTTGGACTTGAACCAAATATTTCCTGCAAACTTAAACTAACATTTGGACTGGACTAATAGCATAAATAAGGTCCCGATAATGAATCAATACACAACAGGAATTATATATATTTCTCAACATGGAGATTATAATAATTGATGACTGTCAACTTAATTTTCAGTGGCGCACGCCTCTGGACCTGTCTTAGAGCATGTGACTTTTGAGGAGGTGCAGCCAAACGTGGATCCGGTGTAGAGCAACGCGGAATGCAGCCAGGGCGACCAGGTGCTGCGCGACGTGGGTAAAAGTTGGACACATTCGCAAGTTCAACTTTGTTGCGTGATTTTGATTGTGGTGGCGGTTGGTAATTCTTGAAAGAAACTCAACAAATTTTCCACACTGGCTCGAAATCGTCTGCTGAGTGTGCGCTGCCGCTGCGACGGATATTTGGACCGTCGTCGACAATGACGGTTCACGATTTTCCTAGAAAAATTCACAAATTGAAATGTAAGGGGCAAGGATGATGAATTCTGTGATTCGATTGTTTATTATTATTATTAATATATTTTTATTATATTGGACTGATATATTTTATTTCGATTTTGTTTTTTTGTGCAATAATTTCGATTTTGTTTTTGAATAGATATTTTGTTGCCAGGTATTGCATTGCATTTTCGTTGCAATACATGTTGCTTTTTGCCACTTTAGTTTAAATTGCTCAAGATGGAGAGCATTGCGATTTGCAGCTGTATTCACTAGTAGTTGCTTGTTTGTACTTGCAGTTTTTTGGCCTGAGAAGAGAAGGACACCCTGAACCTGCTGCTTACTACCCGTTAATTTGGCAACCATGGGGCTCTAATGTCCTCTCTATCCTTGTAGACATATGTTCAGGTAATTCCTCTGTCCAACAAGTATTAATATACTGTAAGCTGTTGGTTTCACAACAGTCACCTTCGCTTGACCGGATGGTATTGGCTCTTTTAAATTTGTTGGTATACATATTTCGTATGCGGCTGGTCATTGCAATCAAGAACTTTAAAGATTTTTGCACAGAAACAGTTTCTACATATAATGTTCTTCTGAAGAGTCTTTTATTCACCAGGTACGTCGCACTAGTATATTTGAAATCGAATGGTCATGCTCATGCCATAACAAGATTTAGCTTCCTAGACATTCTTTCAATGTATTAGTCAATTATTACTTCATTTTACTGGTTACTTGTTTTATGTCGAGTTGCTTATTTAATTAGATACTTGCTGACTGAGATTAATGCATCATTTGGGTGCTTGAGGCTTTAGTTGTTTTTTATTAGAGGAGTAAATCTATCAGTAACCAATTTTCCAAATTGAGCAGAGTTGAAATCAAATTATCAGAGAAGGCCAAACTGAAATAATTTTTTATTATCGCAGAGAACCAAGACAGCCAGCCATGAAAAAGAAGAAGATGTTATCTGTACACCAGCCATCTGAATATCTTAAAGATGACTCAGCTTCTCCAAATTTTTATTAGTTTTCACTTTCCCTCTGGATATTACCATATGAGGCTTCCACATTAACATATCTTATGGAATCAATAATTTGCATGGATCCAGAAGACATGCCAGAAAATGTAGTAGGTACAAGGAAATTAAGTAAGGATTTTTTTTTTATGGACGCACAGAAAAAATTAAGCTTCAAGATGCTTTATGTGACCAGGTTTGGCTAGAATGACAAAATTGTGAATGATATGTGCTTAAAGAACACTGCTTAATTAGTATGCCTGTTGTCTTCTTTCAGCTTCAGCATATTGCCATGTGAAGTTGATGATGTTAATTTTGGCCGATTTCAGGGGTGTTGCAGCAATAGGTACAAATCTAAATTCTGTCAAATAAATCTTTAGTTCATTGCCACTTATTGATATTAACGATTCTTTCTGGGAGCCAGTGTCAGTTTAGTGAAAATAATAAAGCTGCTGATGACTGGAAGTTTTAGCTGTCCGTCAATGTAATACAATCAGCTCAACATAGGATGATGCTTGGTCTGATATATCGTCTGAATATCAATCATTGTTGTGCAATGGCTCAGCTATATGATATGGTACTGGATGAAAACACTTGACTGTAAAAACCAGTGTTATTAGAACCGGACCGGTCATCGAACCGATCAAGTCACTGGGTCGATGGGTCAGTGGTTCAACCGGGTCGAACCGGTTTGACTCGCACGAATTAAAAATAATAAAATAATAAACTTATATATGATATTAATAATTTAACATATTTATGACTTGAATAAATATTACATGTTTATGATCTGATTACAATAACATACCATAACAAATTTAGAATTTACTAAAGTACAAATCAATAATACAACAATAACAATTTTAGTCTTAATTTGTAAGTCACAACAATAAGGGATTTCTAAGACTAATTGAATTTCTAGCTAAATTGATAGTAAGTAATAAATTTTATAGATTTGATAAATGAATATACATTATTGAAACAAATAATAAAACAAGAATCATGTTTAGCTTGGTGGAAGGAGAGGGGATAATTATAGAGGAAGACTAGGTTCGATTCTTGTCCAAGTCAAATTAAATATATGTTTTTTCAAACCAAATCGAACCGATTGAACCGATCAAATTACGTTTTAATAAAAAATTGTGTCAACCGGGTCAACCCACCGGGTCAACCGGTTCAACCGACCGGGTCTTGACCGGGTTTGACCGGTTCTTGACCGGGTTTGACCAAGTTTGACCGGTTCATTGCATATCCGATCCGATTACATAACCGGACCGGTTTTCACAACACTGGTAAAAACTGGTCCGTGACTCTAAATTATACTTAAATCAATCAGGGTGTAGCCTTTGCCAGCATCTAGTTGAACTATGGATATGGAGGGGTAGGCATTTGACCCTAAGGTCAAAATGCCCTTAGGGCTACCCTTACCCTGCCTGATCCGTACCATGCCATGCCCTATCCTCGTACCCTAACGTACCCTGCCCTTTTACCCTAAGGCAGGGTAAGGGTCATAAAAAAATAGACCCTACCCTACCCTGCCCTCCTACCCTATCATACCCTGTCTTACCCTACTATTTTCATTCAGATTATGATTTTTTTTCAAAATATGCTTAAATTTGCCTTACTTGACCCTATTCTAACCGACCCGACCCTATCCTACCCGACCCTACCCTAATATTACCCTGCCCATGGGTACCCTACGGGCTTAGAAAAATTGCTCTACCCTGCCCTTACCCTGCCCTGTACTGTTCATAGGGTCAATGAAACATGATCTTACCCTGCCCTTACCCTGCCCGTTAGGATAAGGGTGACCCTTACCCTGCCCATTGCCGACTCCTAAATATGGTCTTCAGTGCACGTTAAGGTAATTATATCATACTCATTAAAAAGTGGGGAGGATATTTTTGTTGTCCAACTCTAGATACCTTTTCAGCCTTTTGTGGAGATGCTAGCTAACTAGAAACAAAGATACATTTTGAAATAAAGATATTTTATACTCTCTTCTGATCAACATGCTTTTTGATCATCAGAATGTTAAAGATGATAAATGTCTCAATCAATCTTTTCTTTACATCAATTGTCTATATAAAGAGACTCTGCTAGCTTGTTTATGCATAATAACTGCTGCTCTTTATATCACATCTGCACAATGAATGATACTCTTGTCAGGTCGATGGCAGCGTTGAATTGGGATTTTTTAACAACAAAAAGTGCACCAACTGCCTTCACCATGCTAGCTATTTTAGCTGGAGTGCTTGTATACTTCTATGCACCATATTGGGGCGTGAGAAGGGTGCCTGGCCCTCCAGCCTTCCCAATTTTAGGACACCTACATTTGATCGCGAAATATGGCACAAATATATTTTCCGTCCTCGCTGATCAATATGGTCCAGTTTTCAGGTTAGTCCTCTTGCCTCACTTCACATTGAATTTTTTTGAGTGCAGGTGAATTCAATTATAATCTTTATTGTCCCTACCGTTTGTATTCGTCCATATGATATGAAGCATGGAAATTTTACTCATGCCCAACAAGATTTCGGCAATATTTGGATTCCTTGTGATGCAGGTTTCATATGGGACGGCAACCTTTAGTGATCATAGCAGACCCTGAGCTTTGCCGAGAGGTTGGAATAAAAAAATTTAAAGATTTTCCCGATAGAAGCATGCCATACTCCATTAGTACCATTGCTTTGCTTGCCAACAGTATTCTATATTCCAGGTATTCGTTATCTTGTTAAAAACGATTGTGGTTCAAGGATGCATATCATTTAGAGTAAGAAAGAAGTTTAACCTGAATGTAGTGTTCAAGAAATCGGCTGCCTGGTACGCTTAGGCGGCCTTTTTCTTGAACACGATCCAATTTTGGTTACGCAGATGGATAAATCGGCTAGGCATTTTTGGGTTTGGGCGTGTTAGCCAACAAATCATCAATATTTAAACTTAAGGACTTTAATGTAATAATTTAGAAATTATGTAATTTAAAACTAAAGAAATTCAACGAAGTTTTGAAAGATTTAATTTAACCGATAGGTCAATAATGGTTTGTTGAATGATTGAACACATAAAAAAGATTATCATTTTCAAAGTAGGTTTTGGATCAAATACAAATCTAATTAATAAATAAAAACTACAAACCCACTAAATTATTGCCACGTGTAAATATCGACCAATCAGAATTGATTCTGTTCGGGGTTCTTTTTGTAAATATGGAAAATTAAATTGGATCTGTTATTGATTACAAAACATAAACAAAGGGTTAAAATTAGGGGTGGGCAAAAACCAGTCCGAATGTAAAAATCGCCCGCACCGCACCGCAAAAGCGTGTTCGGTTAACCGCACCGCTTTTGGAAAAAACCGATTTGTCAAAAACCGCACCGCAACCAAATTGTAGTCTTTTAGTTACCAATTTTTAAGTCTGATTATTCTCTCTTTAAGTCTGATGATTGTCAATTTTAAGTCTGAGTATTAACAATTTTAAGTCTGATCATTCTCTCTTTAAGTCTGATGATTGTTAATTTTAAGTCTGATTATTAACAATTTTTAAGTCTGATCATTCTGTCTTTAAGTCTGATGATTCTCAATTTGTAGTCTTTTAGTTACCAATTTTTAAGTATGATCATTCTCTCTTTAAGTCTGATCATTGTCAATTTTAAGTCTGATTATTAACAATTTTTAAGTCTGATGATTCTCAGTTTGTAGTCATTTAGTTACCAATTTTTAAGTCTGATCACTCTCTCTTTAAGTATGATGATTGTCAATTTTAAGTCTGATTATTAACAATTTTTATGTCTGATCATTATGTCTTTAAGTCTGATGATTCTCAATTTGTAGTCTTTTAGTTACTAATTTTTAAGTCTGATCATTCTCTCTTTAAGTATGATGATTGTCAATTTTAAGTCTGATTATTAACAATTTTTAAGTCTGATCATTCTCTCTTTAAGTTTGATGATTCTCAATTTTAAGTCTGATTATTAACAATTTTTAAGTATGATCATTCTCTCTTTAAGTCTGATGATTGTCAATTTTAAGTCTGATTATTAACACTTTTTAAGTCTGGTCATTCTCTCTTTAAGTCTGATGATTCTCAATTTTAAGTCTGATTATTAACAATTTTTAAGTCTGATCATTCTCTCTTTAAGTCTGATGATTGTCAATTTTAAGTCTGATTATTAACAATTTTTAAGTCTGATAATTCTTTCTTTAAGTCTGATCGTTAACAACTTGAGGACTAAATTGAAAATAACATTATTAGTTTTTATACCCTTTAGTGTGGAATGACTATAATACCCCTCCGTGTGTTGTTCGGGATTTCGACTAAATTGGACACCAGCTCAAAATTCGGTTTGTAGTTTTTATTTATAAATCAGTTTGTACCCGAACCGCACTCTTCAGAGTATATATTTTTGAATTAGTATAATATTATATAATAAAATAATGCATGTATATTAAAGATATGTGCAAAATCAAAGTCGGTTAATACCATATGAATCCCCGATTAATCCCTTATGACCTTTTCTGTGTGACTAACGCCAAATGTTTTTTGAAACCTTGACTAGAGTATATTAGTTCATGGAAGAGCACTAAAATTAGACCCTTTTTTCTTTTGAGATTTTCATTGTGGTGGTGACACATGTTCCATGTGCATTTTCCAAATGCATTTAATGCAAAGTCAAAGCTACCAACGTTGACTTTACTTTTTGAATATGTGTCACATGTAGATTTAAAGATGCATCGTGATCTAATAGTGGGATTTGGGGTCTCAAGGGCTCGAATTGTTGAGGGGTCTCAACCGAGCGCTTCCCTTAGTTCGTATCTTTCAATTTGACAAAAAAAGAAAAACTAATCCACTCTGTGCTTGCAGAGAGCCGAGACGATCAGCCACTCGAAATGTTTTACTATCAATACACCAGTCATCTTTTGTGGGCAACTTGTTGCCCACCATGCAGGCATACATTGAGTCTGCAGCTGAAAATCTCGATATCAAAGATGGAGAAAGCATCGACTTTTATACTTTGTCGCAAAAAATGACTACTGATATTATTGGAAAAGCTGCGTTTGGGGTCAACTTTGGCCTCTCAAGATGTTCAAATTCTGCTGCACTCAACACTTCAGATATCCAAATCATAAGTGAAAAGGACGCATCAGGACTTATTGATAAACACAGGTATGCCACAACATGCCTTAAGATGGACCTGGCAGGGTCTTTTTCAATGATTGTCGGCCAAATTCTCCCCTTATTTCAGAAGCCACTCTATCATTTCCTGAGACGAATTCCAGGCACTATGGACTACAAAATTTTCACCAGCCATGAAGACTTAAGTGAGGGTATCAATAAGATAGTTGACAGTAGAATACAGCACAAAGAAACAGGTTCAAAGGACTTCTTGTCGCTTGTTTTAAAAGCAGCAGAGTCGGAAACAGAAAATAAGAGATTCTTCACCAGGGATTATGTTGGTGCACTTGCTTACGAACACATGATAGGTGGCTCTACGTCGACAGCTGTGCAACTTACATGCATTATATATTTAGTTGCTGGTCACCCAGAAGTTCAAAGAAAGTTACTCGAAGAGATTGATGCATTTGGTCAAATTGACAAGGTGCCCACACCAGAAGATCTTCAGAACAACTTTCCATATCTCGATTTGGTAAGTTTTTTTTTTGTTTTGTTACTTTCAACCAAAATCTAAGTAATTGAATTTACAACTTTTGTTGGTAGGTTGTCAAAGAAGGGTTGAGGTATTACATTCTGTCACCATTAACTGCAAGAGAGGCAGTAAGAGACTCACAGATTGGAGGCTACTTTATTCCAAAGGTAAAAAGAGTCAGCTGTTTTGTTATGTTGTGTATATTTTCAGAGATGCATTCCTCAAATATGCTCGACTTGTACTATGGCAGGGCACTTGGGTTTGGCCTGCACTAGGCGTCCTAGCCAAAGATCCTAAGCATTTCCCTGACCCAGAAGCATTCAAGCCTGAAAGGTTTGATCCAAATGGCGAGGAAGAGAAGAACAGACACCCGTATGCATACATACCCTTCGGCCTAGGACCATTGGCATGCTTAGGCCAAAAATTTGCATTGCAAGTGTTAAAGCTGTCATTGATCCATCAATATCGACGCTATGTCTTTGCCCGAGATGGGCCAATAGAGTTCCAGTATGGCATCTTCTTCACTTTCAAGAAGGAAGTGAAATTTAAGGTGACTAAAAGATGTTTGCCAGAGCCGAAGATGTAAACTTTTTCGCTCTCAATATGTCGTACTATCGTCATTGTGTTGCTTAAACCTGCTTGTATTGGTAATATGATGTCCTTCCTTCTCTTTTTTTTAAATAAATGAAGGCTAGAGCCATGATGCTTGGGAATACAGAAGTCTTGTCAGCTGTAGAATGTAGATTATGCTTGGAAGGACCTTTTGGAAAAAATGTAGAGTTTGATTGTTTGAGGTCACCAGAAGATCATTGCCAATAGCTAGTATGACCCTTTAGCCATCAGCTGAGAGTCATTCTAGTTAAACTAGTAACAAGTATACAATCACGAGTCTCTTATTTTGTTATACAATATTATACTAATTTAGCAATTTATATTTTAAAAATGGTAATCTTCTTTAATATGTTCAATCATTCGACAAACCATCATTGTGCGGTTCGGGGAGAAGTGCAGTTATGAAAAGAAATATTCTCACCCCTTCATCTTAGTTGATTCACGGTTAGGATTAATTCGAATTAAAATTCAAAATCACGCTAATCAGACGATTAATATACGAATCAGGGGTAATTTAGTCCACTTAATATTCCTGAAAATCCAAATCCTGTTGTTCGACGAATTGTAATCGTCCGACGAATTGTACAAAATTGATGGCACGCTTCAGCCTCGCTTCAATCGGCAACGCCGACTCATCTCCAAATAATAGATTTAAGTTTGGATTGTGGTGCTTTCAGACTAAAATGCGTAGCAATTATAAACAAAATTCGTAACAGTCACTATGACTAAAATGCATAGTTCCTAAATAAGAATTCGTAGTTTGTAATTAGGGTGCTTTCCGACAAAAATGCGTAGCAATTGCAAACAAAATTTGTAACAGTTACTATGACTGCTACAAATTTTAAAAAAAAGCTACGCATTATAAATGTATGTCTATCAGAAATTACATATCTAAGCATTTTAACTAGAAAGATACGCATTATAAAAAAAGGGTTATGTTACTTTGCAAAGTGTATGATTCGTGCGTTTAATAGCATAATATTCGTAGTAACATAGTTAAAATGCGTAGCATAATATTCATAGTTACGGAGATAAAATACGTAGCATTATATTGCTTGTAAATGAATCATAATGCGTAAATTATGATAGTGCTTACAAAAAAGCTTCAGCACAACCAAATTTCAAAGATAGGGTCAACAAGACTCATGAGGACGTAAAGAGACAGCACCACGTACAACATTATGTTTGGGTCAAAGTTCGTAATTCACATGATACAGCATCACATACAACTACCAGAAGGATGTTCCTTTTGAGTTTACAGACTTATGCAGGGAGGCCTTCGACGAGCTGAAACAGGCACTTACCAGCACGCCTATCATTCGAGCACCAGATTGGGACCAGCCGTTTGAGATTATGTGTGATGCCAACGACTATGCCGTAGGAGCTGTCTTAGGCCAGAGGGTGGAAAAAAAGCCACTAGTGATTTACTACGCTTCAAGGACTCTGGATGCAGCTCAGCGAAACTACTCGACTACTGAAAAAGAATTATTAGCAGTAGTTTTCGCTTTGGAGAAATTTCGGTCTTATTTGCTTGGTACTAAAGTAGTTGTTTTCTCTGATCATGCAGCCATCAGGTACCTAATGACGAAGAAAGAGGCCAAACCGCGGCTGATCAGATGGATTCTGCTGCTACAGGAATTTGACCTAGAGATCAAAGACAAGAAGGGGATAGAAAACACCGTAGCTGACCACCTGAGTCGATTAATACGAGACGAGGAAGCAGGACAGATCACAGAGACCTTCTGATAGCACTAGAATATATGCATTTTAGGCATCCTCTACGCTTATTGTTTTGATCATTCCATTACGATTTCACTTGCTATTTGATGCTTTGTGGTTCATTTCAGGCCTATTATAGAGATTTAGCTGAGAACACAAGTGAGCAGTGATTTTGGAGCAAACCGAGCATTCTAGAGCGAAAAAGAGCAAAATAGAAGTCGGAGCAAGAATCCTTCAAAAGAATGCGCTCGCATGATCCATTCATGCGTTCGCATGGATCGGAGCAGTCGCATGATAAAGTCATGCGCTCGCACGAATGACTTCCCAGAGCTCGCATAGCAAACCAGTCGCATGCAAAACCCATGCGATCGCACAACCAAAGGACCATGCGATCGCATAAGCATATCATGCGCTCGCATAAGACAAACCAGTCGCATAAGAATATCATGCGAGCGCATCACCTCAAGCCGCAATCGCACAAGACCAAGCCTTCAGGAGTTCATGCGAGCGCATGAACCATTCATGCGATCGCATGACGTCGTAAAGTTTGGGCTTTTACGGAAAAGTATAAATAGGAAGCTAGGGTTTTTTCAGCGGGGGCTGGGATTTTTCTGGATTTTTTCTGGGTTTTTGGAGAGAAGATAGCTTGGAGAAGAAGCCAGAATTTTCTATCATCATCAACAACTCGGATCGCGGATCGTCCTTCACACATATTGCTCCATATTGGTTTTACATTCCTAAACTCAATCATCTACATGTTTTTCTGCTCATCCCTTGTTGTTATTGATTGTAATCTCACCATGAGTGAGTAGTGACCTTGGTTGGGGATCTATGAATCCCCTAGACATGTTTGTGACATTGTAAATACTATGGATGTTATTGATGAATGATTTGCACATGATTTTTCTTCATTTGAACTTAATGTTTCGGATTGCATATAAGGTGTTTGTGAGAAGTCCTCAATAGCAATTCTGCTTGATTTCATGTTTGAAGTAGCTAACCCTGAAAAGCATGATTTCAAATGAACTAAATGAAGAAGCATTAGGGTTTTTGTGTTACATGGCGACACTCTAATCTTAGTGAGAATGGCATGGATTAAACAAGAACATGATTATTTAGTCAATAGAGCGCGAGTGTGAGGCTAGATAATCATATTCTATAGTACCAATAGAGCGCGAGTGTGAGGTACTATGCGAGATGTAACCTCTTCGTACTAAGTTGTAGCGCGAGTGGAACTTAGTATCAATGTTGCATGGCTAGATTCTAAGTATGTGTATGTGATTTCATCAATAGTGTCCTATTTTACCGTCACAATAATTGTCTAGGTGAAGAAATAGATCCCTAGTCATCTTTGAATTGATTATTTACCTTTTTCGTTGATCACAATCTCTCATTTGGATAGTAAAAATCTGCTATCAACCTCTTAAGAGGAACAATTCCCCCCAAACCATAGACTTTCCGAATTTAATCGTTAGCACCATTAGTTTAATCACCTATCTTTTGGGTACGACCTTGGGTTTCCCGAGTCAATATAAATTGTTTTGATTAATCGTGACTAGCAATAGTATTTGAATTCTATTCGAATATTGACGCTAAATTACAACCGATCACCTTCCCAGATGAGCACTTGTATGCTCTCACAGGTAAAGTGCCATGGTATGCTCCCATTGTGAACTACCTGGTCGGAGGTAAATTTCCACCCTCTTACTCAAAAGCTCAGTGTCTGAAACTTAAGCACGATTCGAAGTACTATGTGTGGGATGACCCGTATCTATGGAAAATTGGCGTAGACCAGATACTTAGGCGGTGTATTCCTGATGATGAAATTGCTTCTGTGCTTAGTTTCTGTCATGAGCATGCATGTGGTGGTCACTTTGGCCCCAAGAGGACTAGCAGAAAAATTTTAGATTGTGGTTTTTTCTGGCCACACGTGTTTAGAGATGCCTACGATCATTGTAAGAAATGCGATAAATGTCAGAGGGTAGGCAATATTTCTGCTAGGAACGAGATGCCCCAAATGCCTATTTTGGTTAATGATGTTTTTGACATATGGGGGATTGATTTTATGGGTCCTTTTCCTGCATCGTGTGGCTATTTATATATTCTTGTTGCAGTAGATTATGTGTCTAAATGGGTAGAGGCTAAGGCTACTAGATGCGATGATGCTAAAACTGTTGTAGATTTTCTTCGCACTAACATATTTTGCAGATACGGAGTGCCTAAAGCCATAATCAGTGATCAGGGGACACATTTCTGCAACAGAATGATGGCAGCAACTTTGAAGCACTACCACGTTCATCACCGCACCTCTACAGCTTATCACCCCCAGACGAACGGACAAGCAGAGATCTCTAACCGAGAGATTAAGGGGATTCTCGAGAAGATGGTGAAGCCAACTAGGAAGGACTGGAGTCAGAGGTTGGATGATGCACTATGGGCGTACAGGACAGCCTACAAGACACCGATAGGCACCTCGCCTTTTCGGCTGGTGTATGGGAAGGCATGTCACCTTCCAGTCGAGCTAGAGAACAAGGCCTTCTGGGCACTTAAGACGTGCAATTCTGACTTGAAGGAAGCAGGTTTGGATAGGAAATTACAGTTGTGCGAGCTTGAGGAGTTACGCCTAGAGGCTTATGAGAGCCAATCAGACTACAAGGCGCGGACCAAGCTGTACCATGACAAGTTCATCCTGCGACGCACATTCGAGATTGGCCAACAGGTACTAGTATTTTCATCACGTTTACGATTAATACCTGGCAAATTGCGGTCTAGATGGACAGGTCCCTACACGGTGACGAAGGTTTTTAACCACGGAGCACTTGAGCTAGAAAAGCCGCCGAATGGAGACCGTTTCAAGGTCAATGGACAACGGGTGAAGCTCTACCATGGTGAAATCGAAGTACCTGTTCAGGATTTCGAACTTGCCGAACCTCCCACTGAAGCATAAACGAGGTAACGTCGAGCCAACGACGAAAAACAAAGGCGCTGTGCGGGAGGCAACCCGATATTTTTTATTCTGTTTTGAGTCTCGTTTTTCCACTTCGTATTTGTTTTGTTATCGAGTCTATGTGTTTTGTCAGTGTTTGTTTGGGAAGGAAACTTGTTTTGTGCAGGACCTTGGCACGTCTCTCAGTGAGTATCGCGGACACAATGCATATTAGCTCCGCGGGACACGTTCATATTAATGTTTGACCGCGGCGTTAAAATGGTCACGGTCCGCGGTCTGTGTTGAATCCGAACCCTAATTGCCATATCTCATTCTCTTCTCCTCCTTCTCCAAAATAAACACCGCCGCCGTCCCCTCTCCAACCCCAGCACCGACTCCGCCGCTCCCCGCCGCCGTTCGATCCCCCCTGCCCTCCTAACCTCCACGCCGAGTGCCGTGCTCCAGGTGCATGCTAGCTTGAGGTATTTTTTTGGGTATATCGTCGGATTTCTCGGTTTTTCAAATTCAAGGTAGCTCTACTTCGTCCCTTAGACAATTGGCGTTCAATTTTGCGGTATTTGCATCATCTTGTGGTGTATATGATTGCTAAGTAGCCGATTTGGAGCCGGAATTACAGATCCCGATCGAAGGAGTCGATCGTCGACTGAGCTGAATTTGCAGGATTTTCGCGGACGATGCCCATTTTAGCTCCGCGGATGATGTACATTTTGTGTCCGCGGATGACACACTTAAAGTGTGCCTGATCCGCGGCTTTTGTTGACCAGCGTTGACCGGTTCAATTTTTGGTTTGAATTCCTGTCAATGATCTGATTGTGTCCGTGTTTCTTATTTGCAGTGTCATGGTACCCCCAACACTTACATTCGAAGAGCTGTACGCTGGATTGATTGTTCGTAACCATGCAGCGAGCAGATTTGTGGACGCTGAATTTTTGAGGCTTACCGGATTCGAGGATCGAGTTCGAGAGCTGCTGACAGTCAGTGGTTGGCCAGGACTCCTGACTTTCCACAATGAAACCGATGTAGAGGACACCTGTGAGTTTCTAGCCTCCTTTCGCTACATCGGGCAGCAGGATCATGAGGGTATAACATACAGGCACCGAGGAGTGTGGCACACCATTACCCCTCCCCAGATTCGAGAGGTGTTTGGATGGCAGCCAGGAGGAGAGTGGGTTCGCAACGAGTTTGCACTAGTCGATGCTTGGAAGAGGATCCGGATTCCTCGTGCCAGTGCAGGATCATTTACACCGAGCAAGACGAGGGTGAATTTTATTCGTGACCCAGTATTGTTCTACATCCAGAAGCTATTGGGGAACACTATATTTGCTCGAGTGAATGGGATTGACAATTTCACTTACAGCGACATGATCTGCCTCAATGCTATGGATCAGGGGAGGCTTGTTAACTACTGCCACTTGCTGTGCCTTTTCTGGAAGGGCCGACCTGCTGCAGGCACGGTCGTTTGTGGTGGGATGATCACATATTTGCTGCGCTGTCTGCACGGGCAGCCCGCTCTGGACCACCAGATCATCCCAGCAGAGTTCCTGGACATGAAGGCCTTCAGTTCTATGAAGGCGATCAAGAGGAGGCCGACCGTCAGAGATCAGTTCGCCTGGACATATCATGCAGTGGCCGAGTATCGTCAGCCGTTACCTACAGTTAGGCGCCGCGGCAATGACGCCGAGGCAGGACCTTCTGCACCTCATCGCCGCCGACCAGCGGTTCAGCCACAGCCTCCGCCTCAGCCCCAGCCAGCACAGTTTTCTCAGGAGCAGTTGAACGTAGCATTCAACACATATCGAGTGCTGTACCATATGCTGCCAGGAGCTCAGCCAGTCCCGGCTCCCCCAGGATGGACACCAGATCAGCCTATTCCCCCAGAGTACATCATTCCACCGCAGGAGCCACATTCAGATTCAGACTAGGGGAGTCCTGCTGTTCTCTATCTCTTTTTGTTTCTTTCCCGTTCGTTGTGTCTGCATTTGTTTGTTTGTCTTTGAATTAAAGTCGTGCCGTGAGGACACGGCTTGGTTCAAAAGTGTGGGGTGGGAGAGTCAGTCTGTTGTGTCAGCATATTTATTTTTGCACCTGCATAGTGTCTGCACGTTTCCCTTTAAAAAAAAATTTTGAAAGTATGAAATTTCTCTCTATTTCCTGGATATGCAGTATTGAATGTTGATGTGAAATAGATGAGCTGATTAGATGTGTTTCTCTCGTGAAATTTGAATTATGTGACTACATGTGAATTTAACCTACTACGTGTCCTTTTGAGTTGAGATAAACAGGGATGTGGAGTTGATAGAAATGTCCTAGAGAGACTTGACGAAGCATTCAAAGGACCGAAATTCAAGTTATATGGTTATATGGATTTCGGGGAGGCTAGCACTTCGAGGCAACATGGTTAAGAGTCTGCTCCGCCACTGCAGTGCTTATGCGGTCAGGTGGGACGGGAAAACAACACACCGTCCAATCTCTAGTCCGAGTAGCCGGGAAAACAGACGAGCGACCCTCGGCTTGACTCGCGTCAAAAGGACGAGGATGATGAAGAGCAGGGAGGTATTTCCATATGCTTGCGGGCGATGATTGGACCTCCATCAAAAGAGGAATCACGGACGAGCAGTTCACAATCAGTAGCAAAAGAAAAGAAAATCAGTTATTTGTGAAGTTTTACACGCAACAAAGTGAAGTACACCACTGGTCCATCACAAGACAACTCACTACAAAAGCTGTCCAAGCAAAAGAACTCAACACCTTGAAGCTCGAACAAATCACGTGCAAGAAAAAGCAATGAAGTATAACCATATAGCTAGAGTTCGGGACAGCGAATGCAGATCATGGGTATAAAGAGGACTAACTCCTATTCATCCGAATTGATTTGAATTTCGGCTCAAAAGGTAACATGTATCAAGGTTAATTCTATGTTGAACATGATGATTAGAGTAACGATTGAGTTATGCATAGAAAAGTGAGTCTAGACTAGCAACTCATATTCATGTAGCATTATCTACGACGTCGAAGAAATTGTGGTGTTACATTTATTTTCCTTCTATGACTTAGTTCTTGTTCGGGACGAACAAGTTTAAGTGTGGGGTGGTTTGATGAGTCATATTTATATGACTCGTCGAGTCAACTAATCCCACCTATTTCGACACTTTTTTATGCGAACAGTTACTTTCTGGTGTGGTTTTGCATTTCAGGTGTTTCGGAAGCTACATGAGGAAACTTGCATAAAGGACGGTATTTTATGCCGAAAACATCACAATGGCAGATCAGACCTTTGGACGTTCGGCGGAGCACTGGGAATGGACCGTTGATCAGAAAAATACGAGCTACATGGCGTTGCGTAGCTGACTCAATTCCCTACAACTCTCTAGTTCGCACCGAGAGCATCCAAGGTCATTTGGAGGGTCAAACCGAGAGCCGAAGTCAAAAAAGATGCGCAGAATGGATGATCTGTCTCCGAGAGCATCGCGGACCATGAGCATTTTAACTCGCCATAAAATGAACAGTACCCGCGGATGAACAGCACCCGCGGATGAATAGTACCCACGGCGATGACGTCAGCAACGCGTTTTGATGACGTCAGCGAGTCCGAAAATTAGAAATTTCAGCCCAAAACAGACTTGGAAACCCAGTTTACTATTAATGAGAAGCTTGGGCTAGGGTTTCCATCATCTAATCGAAAAATTCCCAGCTTTGAGGAGACACGGCTCAAGAGAAGATCAAGCTTTCAACAAGAGAGAAGAGAACTTCTACTTTCATCCAAAATATTTGTTTATGATTCCCATGGCTATGAGTAGCTAATTCTTCCATTCGGTTTAGGGTTTGTATATTGTGACGAATGTTTTGAGGCTTTTCACTTAATGTTATTTCATGTTCTACTAGTTCTTGTGCCTGTTTATCTCGGACTAAACTGTGAGGCTAAGCGGATTCCCGAAACGGTAAAACTTAGCCGAGCAGTTTAGCCCCATATTTCGCTGCTTGTTTAATACTGAAACGTTAGGACAAGTAGTCGCACCTAATCTTGCATAACCTGAAACGGAGTGCTAGATTAACTAGAACTAGAAGTCTGTAACCTGAAACGGAACAGATTGTGGTGTATTGCTTGCAATGGCGTACTTTAGGTTATAACCTGAAATGGAGTAGCCACACTTAGGAACACAAAGTTAAATCATCAGCAGCCGAGGATAAACAAGTCACAATAGAAAAACCCTACGCCGAATACTTCTCTGATTGAATTCGCTTTCGCATTATTCTCTTTTGCGCTTTGTTACAATTGCTCACACAAAACCCCAACTTTATTTGCTTACAGAACAACTGAACCACACCAGCTCTCTAGGGTTCGACTCCTGCTTGCCACTTTACTAAGTTTCTTGCAGGGAAGATTATAAATACAAATTTGACTTGACCGACGACGCCTGTCAGTGGCCCACTCATAACATTACTCCCCCCATCAAGAATGACCTCGTCCTCGAGGTGAAATTCAGGGAACTGTTTCAGCATAGTTGTGCGATCCTCCCAGGTAGCGTCGGACTCATCATGGTTCTGCCATTTAATCAAGAGTTGTTCTATCCATCTCCCCATCAGCTTAACTTGTCTGACTGCCAGAATCTTCTCAGGTTTGTCCGCCGGATCATCAGAACTGAAACATTCCGGCAAGGGATTGGCCTGCAGTCCGGATGTGTCGCGGCTTCTCTTCAGTATTGATACATGAAAAACATCATGTATCTTAGCTCCTTCAGGTAGCCTGAGCTTGTATGCAACCGGACCAATCCTAGCCACTATTTCAAACGGTCCATAGAATCTTTTTGACAGCTTCGAACATCTCTGCCCCCGAATAGACTTCTGCCGATAAGGACGTAGTTTAACGTAAACCCAGTCGCCTTCCTTAAACTCGACATCCTTGCGGTGCTTGTTGGCTTGTTGCGTCATTCTTAGCCGCGCACGCATCAGGTTCTCTCTCAACTGTCCCATGAGGTGAGTCCGACGCGAGAGCAATTGATCAACAGAGGCAACAGGGGACTGACCGGGAATATAATCCTTCAGAGGTAGCGGGGCTTGGCCATAAACGGCCTCAAAAGGAGTGTACTTAGTTGCCGTATGTTCAGCCGTGTTGTAGTGCAATTCCGCCCAAGGCAAAAGCTCACTCCAGTTTGTCTGATTATCGTTTACGTAGCACCGTAAGTAGTCTTCGAGCACCCTGTTCAGTACCTCCGTTTGCCCGTCTGATTGTGGATGGTAGGCGCTGCTGTGGCAGAGTCGTGTGCCTTGCAGTTTAAACAGCTCCTTCCAGAAATGGCTCATGAAGATAGGATCACGATCTGACACAATGCTATTGGGGATTCCGTGAAGACGACATATATCTTTGATGAATACCTTCGCCACGCCTGCTGCCGTGAACCCAGACTGCATCGCTGAGAAGTGGCCGTACTTGGTTAACCTATCAACTACAACCATGATTACGGACATTCCCTTGGAGCTCGGCATATGGGTTATGAAATCCATTGCAATGTCCGTCCAGACTCCCGTAGGCAAGGGAAGAGGCTGCAACAGCCCTTGAGTAGCCGAGTTCAAGGATTTAGCCTGTTGACAAATTCCACAGTTTTGCACATAAGCCTTAACATCGGCTTGCATTCCTCGCCAAAAGAAGTCAGAGCTGATTTGTGCGAGGGTTCGTTGTGTCCCAGCGTGTCCCCCTATCGGTGCATCATGATATTCTTGAAGAATCAGCTCTTTAAGGGTCTGATCCGCTGGCACCACTAGCCGGTTCTCATACAATATTAACTCATCTCGCACCTGATACCCTGGGTATTTGTCTGGACTGAGTTGAATGTCCTGATACATCTTCTTAGCATCTGGGTTCTTGCGAAAAAGACTCCGCAGAATCTGTAGAATCCCAAAAACCGGACGACAACATCCTTGCATGGAAGCTAGTGTTGATTCGCTCATTCTAGACAAGGCATCAGCAGCAGCATTTTTTCGTCCTGGCCTGTATATCACCTCAAAATCAAACCCCATAAGCTTCGCAATCCATTTTTGTTGTTCCGGAGTGTGTATGGATTGAGTGATGATAGTCCGCAATGGCTGGTGATCAGTTTCTATTACGAAGTGCGACCCAAGAAGATATTGACGCCATTTGTGAACGGCCATGACTACAGCGCATAATTCGCGGTTATAAGTCGAGGTCTGCTGCATACTTTTGCTGAATTGCTTACTGAAGAACGACAGCGGCTGCTGATTCTGTAGCAAAACGGCACCCATTCCCGACCCTGATGCGTCGGTCTGAACCACGAATGGGATAGAAAAATCTGGCAGTGTTAGGACAGCGGTGGACGAGAGAGCAAATTTCAGTGCTTCGAAAGCCTTAGTAGCCTCGGGTGTCCATATGAAAGCCTCCTTGCGAAGCAGGACTGTTAACGGAGTAGCTAAGTGAGCATAATGGGGAACAAAACGTCGGTAGTATCCTGCTAACCCCAAGAAGCTTCGAAGCTGTTTAAGGGTTGTGGGCAACGGCCACTGCCTTATTACACTGATTTTTTCTGGGTCTACTTCAACTCCCCTGCATGATATAATATGGCCCAAGTATTGTACTTTTGAGCTAGCCACCTCACACTTCGTGGCCTTTGCAAAATAACAGTGTGTAGACAAGGTTGTAAGTACCTCGTTCAAGTGTGTTAAGTGCTCATTCCAACCCTTGCTATACACCAAGATATCATCGAAAAAGACCAGCACAAAGCGTCGTAGCATAGGGCGAAGTAAGTCATTCATGGCCGCTTGGAATTTGGACGGTGCATTGGTAAGACCGAATGGCATTACTAAGAATTCGAAATGGCCGTCATGGGTCCTAAAAGCCGTCTTGGACACATCCTCATGATGCATCCTAATCTGATGATAACATGCACGCAAGTCCAACTTTGAGAAAATATTAGCGCCATGCAATTCATCGAACAGTTCATCTACCGTAGGAATAGGGTACCGATCCTTTATTGTAATTGCATTGAGGCCACGGTAATCGACACAGAACCTCCAGCTTCCGTCACGCTTCTTCACCAAGAGCACCGGTGATGAGAATGGTGAATGACTAGGTCTTATGATGCCTTCGGACAACATCTCTTGGACAAGTTTTTCCACCTCCAACTTCTGATAGCGAGGGTACCGATATGGGTGAGCTCTGACCGGGTTGGTCCCTGGCTGCAGGGGTATCCGGTGATCAATGGGGCGTGGTGGGGGAAGACCCCGAGGAGCAGCAAATACCTCACCCAAACGGGACAGTAACTGGAGGAGTTCATCTTTCTGGGCTGGGTCAAGGCACCTTGGGATCTCTGGTAACTCACTTGTGTTCTCCGCATAGTCATCTTTAGCCAATGAGGCAACTGTAAGCTGGTAAAGGGATGCCACTCCCCCTGATTTAGTCGCCCTTCGTAACTGACCTAGTGTCAACTGAGATAGTTGGCCTTTAGGTTTGATCCCATGCAGAGTAATCTGCTGTCCTTCATGTTGAAAACTCATCCATAGACTTGCATAGTCGGATACAATCGGCCCTAGACCAGCCATCCACTGTGCTCCTAGAACCGCTGATGGACCATAATTATACGAATCAAAAACACAGTAAAACCCACTAAATTAGACTGTTGGTCTATTTAACTTTTGCTTGTTAGTTCCGATATATTTCTACAGGGTATTTCAGAGCTTAGAGAGAATACATGCTAAAGAGGAGCTTTTAAAGCATAAAAGATGTTACGAGTCATTCCAAGGTCAAGATCATATGCCGAATGAAGAAATATCAAGGATCCTGACGTTGAATCACTCATAACAAATTAAGCAGAAGAGGAATCAAAGTCAGACGGAACGAAATTGGACTGATAGTTTTGTGAAAAGACTGCACAAAACTGTCAAAATACACTCATGGACCAAGGTGACCGGCCACCTTGCTTGGAGGTGGCCAAGGGAGGAGCTCCTCCCCTCATGGTGACCGGCCACCGGCGGCTCCTCCCCTCATGGTGACCGGCGGCTTTTGCTCCTCCATGGAAAGCTTGCCATGTGGTGGCTCCTCCACCACATCTTCATCTCCTCCTCCTCCTCCCTTGGATCAAAAACACATGGAAGCCATCTCCACCCTCCATTTCTCCTCCCTTTGGCTATAAATACAAGCCATTCTCTTCTCATTTGTATCATCCAAAAATCAACATTTCACTTATCTCTCTAAGTTTTGTAAGTTTGGCTTTGGAAATAAAAGATTGCTCCCTTGGCGCTTCAACGGTTGTAAGTATTTTAATATTTATTTACCGTCTTTAATTTCCAATTCCTTAGTTATAATGTTTAGCGCGATAAATAGTAGCTAAACTAGTCGTTCGGTAGAAGGGGTGGACTTGTATTATAAAATGTTTTAGACTATTAATTTAGTGTCTCGTCTTTGTATTCAAAACTTGTTCTATGTGCCATATATTAGATCAGAACTTCCAAGGTTGAGTGGATGCTTGAAATGGCAAAGCTTATCTGAGGAGTTTGATCTCTCTCAAACACCATTTTGGGTAAATCGGAAAAGACAACCCAAAATGGATGCACATAGGCTAGTATACCTTGAAATGGGGTGCTAGTCTAAGTAGAACAAGGGCTTTACGTTTTTTGCAAAAGATTAGACAGTGTTGCAAGTCGAGTGCTTGAAATGGCCTTGATTCACTTTCGAACACTTTTGCAAAAGACTAGACAGTGTGGCAAATCGAGCGCCGGAAAAGGCCTTGATACACGTTTGTAGGGGTCGGCAATGGGCCGGGTCGGGTCTACCCGACCCTGATACGGGCAGGGCAGGGCAGGGCTTTAGTTAATTTTTGACGCCCAGTAAGATTGAACGGGCCGGGTCGGGCAGGGCATTCAAGTATTTTGCAGCCCAATGGGCGACTTAGGGCAGGGTAAAAATAGGGTCAGTCGGGTAGGGGTCGGGCCTACCCGAACTTTTAGGGTCGGGTCGGGTCAAATTTCAATTTCATCATGTCAATTGTCATATGTTTTTTTTGTTGAATAAAATGAGATTTATTCAATAATACAAAAACAAAAAACATGCCCTGTATAAATATGCTTAGACTCAGCATTAGCAACACAAAAACATTACATCAAGGCTGAGTTACTCAGCCATTAGCAAAACCAAAACATTACATCAAGGCTGAGTTACTCAGCATTAGAAACACCAAAATATAGCCATAACATTAAAGGCCCTGGCAGGAACATAAGGCATCAGCAAGACAGGAACTCCGCAGAGTAACTCAGCATCGGCAAATCAGCATCAGCAAATCAGCATCAATTGAGCACAACTCAGCAACTCATCATCAGCAAATCAGTAGTTTAATCTGTACATAAACAACATAAGAGAATGAGAGTTGGCATTTTTACACTAAACAACACAATTCTACAGCAATTCTCATTCTACAGCAATTCTCATTATACAACAATTCAATGTCCAGACTTAAAATTACTCAAATTTCCAAAGACATTCAGTCCTAGCTGCATTTGTTTCCTAATGTCTAAATTTTGAAAATTCCTGAAACATAAAAATTAAAAAAAACAAGAGTTAGAATATTGAAATCTCCAAATGAACAAGCATCTGATATTGAGAACAAGTATTGTACCTGTAATACCGATATTGATTTCCAAATGAACTTCGAATCTGAATATTGATTTCCAAACGAACTTCGAGTCTGAATATTGAAATCTCCAAATGAACAAGCATCTACAAATAAACTTTGATTTCAGAGAATTGCAAATTAGGGTTAGACTAGACTTCAAATCAGAATGGAATTTTATAAACAAATGAACAGAGAAGATACCAACCTCACAGGTGGACTGTAACGGACAAATGACGAGTCGATTGAGTTTCTGAGGCGAGAGGCGGAACTTCGATGATGAATGACGATGTAACGGACAAATGTTATGCGAGTTGCGAGGCATCGTAATTAGGGTGTAAACGGCTAGTCGGCGGGAGATGAGATGTCGATTGCATTCCTGAGGTGCGACTTGCGAGAGATGCGAGAGAGAGAGGCGGCGGATAACAAATTAGGGTTTTGATTTTAGTTTCTGGGTCAGTCTGGGTCGGGTACGGGTCTGGGTCGGGTAGGGCATTAACGGGCCGGGTAGAAGGGTCGGGTCGGGTTTGATATTAAGAGACCCATACCCTGCCCAAGGGTAAACGGGTCAGGGCATATCGGGTAGCTCTTCGGGCCGTGTCAGATTTTGGGCAGGGTCAAAAACGGGTCGGGCCGGGTCAAATTTCAGGGTCGGGTCAAATGTTGATGCCTACACGTTTGAATACTTAGAAGATTCACTAAGGGTCAATGATAAACAGGATATAATACAAGGCCCCTGAAACCGAACGCTTTCTTTTAATTGTAATAATTATCAGTTACTTTCCAGTACTAAAACCAACCAACCAACCAATCAATCACTTAGCTGGTAGCTTTAAAACCAACCAACCAACCTAAAACACGCCCTCCCGCTGAATAATCCCCTCAAAGAACAATTATCCCCCTAATTCCCTTGGGTTCGACCCCTACTTACCACTTACTACCCAGTAGTGTAGTCGCGAGTAGCGGAAAATATAAATTTATTTTGTACAGAGAACATTGCACCTTAACGACAGTGCAGTGGGCTCCGTCAACCGCCTCGGCACCATAGATGGGTAAAAGATGGAAATCGATTTTGAAACTGGTCTCCCCAATGCCGACATCCACACCCTGGCACATTCCTTCACATTGTAGCTCATCTCCGTTTCCGATGGTAACATTTAGGTGCCTTGAAGGTTCAATGGTTAAACCGGCCTTCTTCGCCACCCTTGTTTGTAAGAAGTTGTGCGTCGAACCGCTATCAACCAAGACTACAATATCCATCCCTTGAAGCCGACCCCTTAGCTTGATGGTACTAGGTATAGTGCGACCTTCCAAGGCATGGTACGAGATGTTGGGCGCCTCCTCTACTGCTCCTTCTTTTGTAACAACTTCCAATCCTTCCAACCCATCTTCTTCCTCATGCACTGGGACTTCCTCTTCAAATGGGTTCTCTTCTAACACTAAGCATTGGATCTTAGGTCTGCATCGGTGCCCTGGCTTGTACATTTCGTCGCAATTGAAACACAAGCCTTTTTCTCTTCTTGCGGCCATCTCCACGGGTGTCAATCTCTTGATAGGTAAAGCTCCAGTCGAGGGTGGTCTATGAGGTCGAGTCGAGCTGCTAAAGGGAGTTGTTGATCCACCAGAGTGTGGCGTGAACCCACGGGGTGTGAACACTCTTGCCGGCGGTGGTTTCGCCCTTAGCTTTTGCTCGGCTATCTTAGCCATTCCCATGGCTGTTCGAAGGTTGGTGGGTTCCAACAACACAAGCTCAAGATGTACCTCTTCCTTTAGTCCGGCCAAGAAACGACCCAGGAGGGTTCCGGGAGTCATTCCGGTAGTGCTAGGGACCAAGGAAACAAACTCCGCAATGTACTCAGCCACCGTCCCTCTTTGTGTGAGCTTGTTGAGCGCCACTCCGGGCCTCCAATAATGGTCTCGTCCAAATCGTTCGCGCATCTCCGCCACAAACTCTGGCCAGCCATGGATGAGCTGCGCACTTTTGAGATATTGGTACCATTGAAGAGCGTCTCCGCCGAGGTAGTAGCTGGCGCAAGTCACCTGTTGCTCCGCTGGAATAGAGTTTTGTTCAAAATACCTTTCAACGTGAAAGATCCAAGCATCAATACCTTCTCCATGGAACCTCGGAACCTCTACTCGCATCCCTTGGTTCACACTTACGACCTGGTTTTCAGTTGCTTCGACAACTTGGATGGGTCCTTCTCTGTTCTGCTCCGAGATGCTACCGCTTGGAATAGCCGGCAGGGGTGGTCTAGGTGGCGTGTCCAAGAGCGGAAGACTGCGGGAGTCGTTCATTTCATCAAGCGGCTGCTTGCCGGACCTAGCCGCCGCCAACTGTAGCTCATGAACCGAGCCCGTGAGCTGCTCCAGGGCTGCGGACATGCACCGGTTCTCTGCACGCTCCTCTGCTTGGTTCTGCATCAGCTGGGACATCATGGATGAGAGGTGCTCTAGGGCCTCCGTTGTTGATCGAGTGTCCGGCATGGTCACTCTCAGTGAAAGCACCAAAAATGATGCAGAGAATAGAACAGGGAAGGGAGAATGAGGAGAAAGGGATAAGACAGAGGAGAGGGAGGAATCTTTCTAACGTTTTTGCATATCTTTATTGAATTCAGTCAAGGCGATATATAATACACCTGAATTTGTGCTAACCAAACACGTGTCATGAGCCGTTATGAATACAGCCAATAAAGAAGGTTCGGGAAGCTTGCCCTGCAAAACGACCTCATTCTTCGATCTGGAACCTTCTGGTGGGGAATTTCTTCCTTGCTCCTCGGCCCATCATCAGCTCCTCTCCATTCAGTCCATCTGTCGGTGGCCCACTCATAACATGTTAGGTTACACAACAGTCACCTTCGCTTGACCGGATGGTATTGGCTCTTTTAAATTTGTTGGTATACATATTTCGTGTGCGGCTGGTCATTGCAGAGAAGTCGCAATCAAGAACTTTAAAGATTTTTGCACAGAAGCCGTTTCTTCTCAACATATAATGTTCTTCTGAAGAGTCTTTTATTCACCAGGTACGTCGCACTAGTATATTTGAAATCGAATGGTCATGCTCATGCCATAACAAGATTTAGCTTCCTAGACATTCTTTCAATGTATTAGTCAATTATTACTTCATTTTACTGGTTACTTGTTTTATGTCGAGTTGCTTATTTAATTAGATACTTGCTGACTGAGATTAATGCATCATTTGGGTGCTTGAGGCTTTAGTTGTTTTTTATTAGAGGAGTAAATCTATCAGTAACCAATTTTCCAAATTGAGCAGAGTTGAAATCAAATTATCAGAGAAGGCCAAACTGAAATAATTTTTTATTATCGCAGAGAACCAAGACAGCCAGCCATGAAAAAGAAGAAGATGTTATCTGTACACCAGCCATCTGAATATCTTAAAGATGACTCAGCTTCTCCAAATTTTTATTAGTTTTCACTTTCCCTCTGGATATTACCATATGAGGCTTCCACATTAACATATCTTATGGAATCAATAATTTGCATGGATCCAGAAGACATGCCAGAAAATGTAGTAGGTACAAGGAAATTAAGTAAGGATTTTTTTTTATGGACGCACGGAAAAAATTAAGCTTCAAGATGCTTTATGTTTCGTCAATGTGACCAGGTTTGGATAGAATGACAAAATTGTGAATGATACGTGCTTAAAGAATACTGCTAGTATGCCCGTTTGTCTTCCTTCAGCTTCAGCATATTGCCATGTGAAGTTGATGATGTTAATTTTGGTCGAGTTCAGGGGTGTTGCAGCAATAGGTACAAATCTAAATTCTGTGAAATAAATCTTTAGTCCATTGCCACTTATTGATATTAACGATTCTTTTGGGAGCCAGTGTCAGTTAAGTGAAAATAATAATGCTGCTGATGACTGGAAGTTTTAGCTGTCCGTCAATGTAATACAATCAGCTGGACATAGGATGATGCTTGGTCTGAATATCAATTATTGCTGTGCAATGGCTCAGCTATATGATATGGTTCTGGATGAAAACACTTAACTGTAAAAACTGGTCCGTGACTCTAAACCATACTTAAATCAATCAGGGTGTAGCCTTTGCGGCTTTGCTAGCATCTAGTTGAACTATGGATATGGTCTTCAGTGTACGTTAAGGTAATTATATATATATATATATCATACTCATTAAAACTGGGGAGGAAATTTTTATTGTCCAACTCTAGATACCTTATCAGCCTTTTGTGGTGCTAATGGAGATGCTAGCTAACTAGAAACAAAGATACATTTTGAAATAAAGATATTTTATACTCTCTTCTGATCTACTCTAGAAACAAACATTTTGAAACAAAGATACACTAGAAATAAAGCTAACTAATGGAGGAGTATCACCTAAGAATAAGATCAACGTGCTTTATGATCATCAGAATGTTAAAGATGATAAATGTCTCAATCAATCTTTTCTTGACATCAAATGTCTATATAAAGAGACTCTGCTAACTTGTTTATGCACATAATAACTGCTGCTCTTTATATCACATCTGCACAATGAATGGTACTCTTGTCAGGTCGATGGCAGCGTTGAATTGGGATTTTTTAACAACAAAAAGTGCACCAACTGCCTTCACCATGCTAGCTATTTTAGCTGGAGTGCTTGTATACTTCTATGCACCATATTGGGGCGTGAGAAGGGTGCCTGGCCCTCCAGCCTTCCCAATTTTAGGACACCTACATTTGATCGCGAAATATGGCACGAATATATTTTCCGTCCTCGCTGATCAATATGGTCCAGTTTTCAGGTTAGTCCTCTTGCCTCACTTCACATTGAATTTTTTTGAGTGCAGGTGAATTCAATTATAATCTTTAATTATTGTCCCTACCGTTTGTATTCGTCCATATGATATGAAGCATGGAAATTTTACTCATGCCCAACAAGATTTCGCCAATATTTGGATTCCTTGTGATGCAGGTTTCATATGGGACGGCAACCTTTAGTGATCATAGCAGACCCTGAGCTTTGCCGAGAGGTTGGAATAAAGAAATTTAAAGATTTTTCCGATAGAAGCATGCCATACTCCATTAGTACCATTGCTGTGCATGCCAACAGTATCCTATTTTCCAGGTATTCGTTATCTTGTTAAAAATGATTGTGGTTCAAGGATGCATACCATTTAGAGTAAGAAAGAAGTTTAACCTGAATGTAGTGTTCAAGAAATCGGCCGCCTGGTCCGCCTAGGCGACCTTTTTCTTGAACACGATCCAATTTTGGTTACGCAGATGGATAAATCGGCTAGGCATTTTTGGGTTTGGGCGTGTTGGGGTGCGCTCAATTGAGGACAGCCAAAATGGAGAGAACCTAGGGACAAATCTCATCCATTAGAACATTTTAATCTAATGATTGAGATTTAAAGGTGCAGGGAATAATGTTTTGTTTTTTACTGTTGATGAATTTTGGTAGTGGGACACGTGGCGCACCCACAAAGCACGGAGGTTTAGATGTGTGATGATCTAATGGATGAGATTTGTCCCTCGGTTCTCCCCATTTTGGGGTGTCCTCAATTGAGCGCTCCTCTGGGCGTGTTAGCCAACAAATCATCAATATTTAAACTTAAGGACTTTAATGTAATAATTTAGAAATTATGTAATTTAAAACTAAAGAAATTAAACGAAGTTTTGAAATATTTAACCGATAGGTCAATAATGGTTTGTTGAATGATTGAACACATAAAAAAGATTATCATTTTCAGAGTACATTTTTGAATTAGTATAATATTATATGATAAAATAATGTATAGAGGAGCGCTCAAATGAGAACACTTCTTAGGGCATATGCACCCATGATTTGGGAAATGCTAGGAGAGAACTTCCTCACCTAGCATTTCTTTCAAACAAAGCAAAAAAAATGTAGGAAGTTCTCTCACAAATGCTCCTTGAGGATGTGTGAGCGAACTTCCAACATTTTTTTGTGCTTTGTTTGGAAGAAATGCTAGGTGAGGAAGTTCTCTCATAGCATTTCTCAAGTCATGGGTGCATATGCCCTTAGGCTAAGAACCAACAAATTTCCTTCTTCAAAAAAGTGAAAAGTGCACTTTATGCTTTTACTATTTGTACTTTTGTCTTTTACCTAAAAGATAAAAGTGCAAACTGACAAAAAAACACTTTATAGATCAATCTACACCTTTAGATCATTTGATCTAAAGGTGCACAATGAGTTCTTAGCCTAAGAAGGGTTCTCATTTGAGCGCGCCCCATAATGCGTATATATTAAAGATATGTGCAAAATCAAAATCGATTAATACCATATGAATCCCCGATTAATCCCTTATGACCCTTTCTGCGTGACTAACGCCAAATGTTTTTGAAACCTTGACTAGAGTATATTAGTTCATGGTGCGCTCAAATGAGACCCCTCTTTTTTTCGAGACCTTCATTGCGGTGGTGGCACATGTCTCATGTGCATTTTCCAAGATGCATTTAATGCAAAGTCAAAGTCACCAACGTTGACTTTGCTTTTTGGACTTGTGTCACATGCAGATTTAAAGATGCATCGTGATCTAATAGTGGGATTTGGAGTCTCAAGGTCTCGAATTTTTTAGGGGTCTCAACCGAGCGCTCCCCTTAGTTCGTATCTTTCAATTTGACAAAAAAGAACAACTAATCCACTCTGTCTTGCAGAGAGCCAATTTGACAGAAAAAAAACAACTAATCCACTCTGTGCTTGCAGAGAGCCAAGACGATCTGCCACTCGAAGTGTTTTAATACCAATACACCAGTCATCTTTTGTGGGCAACTTGTTGCCCACCATGCAGGCATACATCGAGTCTGCAGCTGAAAATCTCGATATCAAAGATGAAGAAAGCATCGACTTTTATACTTTGTCGCACAAAATGACTACTGATATTATTGGAAAAGCTGCGTTTGGGGTCAACTTTGGCCTCTCAAGATGTTCAAATTCTGCTGCACTAAACACTTCAGATATCCAAATCATAAGTGAAAAGGACGCATCAGGATTTATTGATAAACACAGGTATGCCACAACATGCCTTAAGATGGACCTCGCAGGGTCTTTTTCAATGATTGTCGGCCAAATTCTCCCCTTATTTCAGAAGCCACTCTATCATTTCCTGAGACGAATTCCAGGCACTATGGACTACAAAATTTTCACCAGCCATGAAGACTTATGTGAGCGTATCAATAAGATAGTTGACAGTAGAAAACAGCACAAAGACACAGGTTCAAAAGACTTCTTGTCGCTTATTTTAAAAGCAGCAGAGTTAGAAACAGAAAATAAGAGATTCTTCACCAATGAGTATGTTGGTGCGCTTGCGTACGAACACATATTAGGTGGCTCTACGTCAACAGCCGTGACACTTACATGCATTATATATTTAGTTGCTGGTCACCCAGAAGTTCAAAGAAAGTTACTTGAAGAGATTGATGCATTTGGTCCAATTGACAAGGTGACCACACCAGTAGATCTTCAGAACAATTTTCCCTATCTTGATTTGGTAAGTTTTTATTTTTTTATTTTTGGGGGTGAATTTCAACCAAAATCTAAGTAATTGAATTTACAACTTTTGTTGGTAGGTTGTCAAAGAAGGGATGAGGTATTACATTCTGTCACCATTAACTGCAAGAGAGGCAGTAAGAGACTCACAGATTGGAGGCTACTTTATTCCAAAGGTAAAATAATCAGCTGTTTTGTTATGTTGTGTATATTTTCAGAGATGCATTCCTCAAATATGCTTGACTTGTACCATGGCAGGGCACTTGGGTTTGGCCTGCACTAGGCGTCCTAGCCAAAGATCCTAAGCATTTCCCTGACCCAGAAGCATTCAAGCCTGAAAGGTTTGATCCAAATGGCGAGGAAGAGAAGAAAAGACACCCGTATGCATACACACCCTTCGGCCTAGGACCCATGGCATGCTTAGGCCAAAAGAGTGCATTGCAAGTGGTAAAGCTGTCATTGATCCACCAATATCGACGTTACGTCTTTGCCAGAGATGGACCAATAGAGTTCCAATATGGTCTAATCCTCACTTTCAAGAAGGAAGTGAAATTTAAGGTGACTAAAAGATGTTTGCCAGAGCCGAAGATGTAAACTTGTTCGCTCTAAATATGTTGTACTATCGTCATTGTGTTGCCAGAGCTGAGAGTCATTCTAGTTAAACTAGTAACAAGTATACAATCAGGAGTCTCTTATTTTGTTATACAATATTATACTAATTTAGTAATTTATATTTTAAAAATGGTAATCTTCTTTAATGTGTTCAATCATTAGACAAACCATTATTGTGCGGTTCGGGGGAGAAGTGCAGTTAGGATGAGAAATATTCTCACCCCTTCATCTTATTTGATTTATGGCTAGGATGAATTCGAATTCAAATTGAAAATCACGCTAATCAGACGATTAATATACGAATCAGGGGTAATTTAGTCCACTTAATATTCCTGAAAATCCAAATCCCATTGTTCGACGAATCGTTCAACGAATTGTACAAAATTGATGGCACACTTCAGCCTCGATTCAATCGGCAACGCCGACTCATTTCCAAATAATTGATTTAGGGTTTTGGATTGGGGTGTTTTCTGACTAAAATGCGTAGCAATTATAAACAAAATTCGTAACATTCACTATAACCAAAATGCGTAGCTCCTAAATAAGAATTCGTAGTTTGTAATTGGGGTGCTTTCCGACTAAAATGTGTAGTAATTGCAAACAAAATTCGTAATAGTTACTATGACTGTTACAATTTTAAACAAAAAGCTACGCATTATAAATGTATGTCTAACAGAAATTACATATCTACGCATTTTAATAAGAAAGCTACACATTATAAAAAAAGGGTTATGTTACTTTGCAGAGTGTATGATTCGTGCGTTTAAAAGCGTAATATTCGTAGTAACATAGTTAAAAATGCGTAGCATAATATTCGTAGTTACGGAGATAAAATGCGTACCATTATATTGCTTGTAAATGAATCATAATGCGTAAATTATGATAGTGCTTACAAAAAAGCTTCAGCACAACCAAATTTCAAAGATAGGGTCAACAAGACTCACGAGGACGTAAGGAGACAGTATTCAACACCACATACAACATTATGTTTGGTTCAAAGTTCGTAATTCACATTATACAACATCACATAGAACTCCTGTACTCATAAAATTGGTAGTCTTGTATATAACATTCGTAGCATTGGTAGCCTGGTTTATAAAATTCGTAGTAATGTATACGAAATTGGTAGCCTTGTATATAACATTCGTAGCACCGTTAGTTGTATCACTAACTTCCGTACCGTAAACACGTCATCCTGTGAACTCTCCAATCCCCGTTTCTGAAACTCCAACGCATATTGACTTTATCCCATTCACAATCACCTCGCACCTGCTTGCTGACTCCCTCAAACTGAAGTTCCTCAAACGCTAATCCACCTGGATTTCGACCCGCATTCACAATTCTACCAAATCCAACACTACAAATCCATCGACGACAATTTTTTTGAAACGAATTATATACAATTCGATTTCCTCCGCTCTTGGTGATTCACAAACCACGAAACGATGCAATCGATTGCCTAGCTTAAGCGCACGTAATTGCGCACGATCAAACATGCGATCCGAATTTACAGGGATCTAATTAACTTGACATATTTGCCTTCACTAACATATTAAATATATATTGATATACAAAATATTTCGAAAATTAGAGGATCGTCCGATCTACGATCTGACGATTTTAAATATTTCTCATGAGAATTGTTATTTCTCATATGATCCTAACTCTTGAACAATAATTCAAATATTTCAAACTTCATTTAGTTTTTTAGTTTAAATCACATAAATTTCAAATTCTTACCGTTAAGCCCATAATTTAAATATTGACACTTTGTTGGCCAGTACGGTCAGACGTCGATTCGACCCGCCTAGGCGCGTAGCCGATTCATCCATCCGCCTAGCAAAAGTCGAATCGAATGCAAGAAAAAGGCCACTTGGACGGCGAGTTTATTAAATACTGATGAATATACCGTAAATGATCTTGTGTAATTGTATTAAACCCCTGAAAACTGTCACAATTTGCTACGAGGAATAGTTTTCTTGTTAAAAAAATTCACATATAAGTAAGCAATTGGAAGACAAATATTCATGAAATATTACTCCAACGTGACAACTTTTTGGAGGTATAAGTTTGATCCATACCGCTATGTTTGTTTTGCAAGAAAGTAGGGATGAAATAAAATATTAGGAAAATAGTAAGGGAAAAAAGAACATGGAAAATTATTTTTTTATTTTTTTGTGTTTGGTTATATAAGGAAAATTTAATGAAAAAATTCATGAAAAATGACAACCTGCTGTTTGGTTCACATAAAAGTAAAATGAAAAAATTTATGACGATTCTATCTTCCTCAGCTTTGGATCTCGTTTTTTTCTCGCTTCGCCGATCGACTTGACCAAGTCCAGAAACTCCTTCGTTTACCCAAACCCACCTTGCGACCCCATCGCCAGCTCCCTCCCGATAAACTTCAACTGCTCCATCTTCCTACACAATTTCTAGAATCATATCCTCTCTAAACCCTGTAAATCCAGTACTTTCTCACAACCCGACCATGCACTGGACCTCCGAAAACCTAAAACTAAACCAATCCAATCAACCCCTCCATCAAATTCCGAATCAGGCACTCTAGATCCGACCAACAAAGTCCGCAATCTGAAAAGTCACGAATTTCAAACGAACAACATTGCGCTCATCGCTTATAGGAAGGATGAATCAGTTGCGATTGACAACAAGAAGGCGCCTTTGGATCTACTGCGGCGTGAATTTACGAGATCGGATGAGGACGAGGAGACGAAAACGAGATGTTGGATTTTGATTTTCCTCTCATTTTTGGGAGGAAATTTTTTGATCAAAATCGACTCAATTCTCCAATCAGTTTTTCTATTATTTTTCTTTCTGGTTTGTTTTCCTTATAAACCAAACAGACTTCATTGACTTTCTATCCCAAAAACTTTACTTTCCTTCTAATTTTCCTGCAACCAAAAATGGGTAAATATATAGTTTTAAACTTTTAAGTTGCAATAAGGACATCACAGTACTTTAGCTCGCGAAATTAAACCACAAAAATTTTCTATGTACTGCTTCCGCATTTTAAAAAATTGATTTTCTTATTGTAGATTTTTACATCCCATATGTTTCAAGTATTATACAAATATATTTCGCAGACGCTCTTGAGCACAAGCTTCATCTTGAAAACTCACCATCTCCACGCGCCCATGGAATGAAGAGACGAAGCAGCATCAGCAACACATTCACGACACGTTCACGCAAAGGTGGGACGAAAAACACTCTACCATAAAAATGTTAATAAATTATGCTAAATATTTGGGCCGAGTTTATCACGACAAAAAAAGAAATATATTTGGGCTGAAATGGGCCTAGGCATAAATATAATAAAGTTAGAATGTAAAATGAGCCTCGGCCCATTTTTAATAAAGTTAAGAATGTCAAAATGGGCCTAGGCCCAATGAATCAATTTTGGGCTTGATAGGGTTCGTGTTGGGACTTGTGTGTTGGATTTAAGAGACCGAGAGATGAAACATGTCGAAGAGACAGACGTGCTGACAATATGCGTAATTGAGCTCTTTAGACAAATAAACAAACCTAGTCTGAACGAAAGCGTATGAATGATATATATCTAGTCTCTGCAGCGGAATTGAAAGCAAGTCATTATTGTTGTATAACTGTAAATACAGTTGTCTGAGCTGAGACCACATTTTAATGTAGATAGATAAGATCGTGCAGACCTCTCGCCTCCATATCTCGCCAATCATACAGGTACATATAAATGTAAATATAACGATTTGAATCGTATAATAATAAATGCATTTAAATAACTTATCTGAGTATTTGGTTTTGGGTATTCATTCTTTGAAGCCAAAGTTGCTTGGTGGAGTTCAAAAAAGAACATATCAACTTGATATATCCACGGAGAGAGAGAGAGAGAGAGAGAGAGAGAGAGAGAGAGAGAGAGAGAGAGAGAGAGAGAGAGAGAGAGAGAGAGAGAGAGAGAGAGAGAGAGAGAGAGAGAGAGAGAGAGAGAGAGAGAGAGAGAGAGAGAGAGAGAGAGAGAGAGAGAGAGAGATGTTAGCATACCCTAAGAAGCCACATGGTGCTCCAGGGGACTGAGACTGGATGCGGGTATATATCCCACTGGTCCAGAGGCATAACTAGAAGATAATGCTAATTTAGAATCAGAACAATGTATGGAGCATTGTAGAGAGATTAATTAGGTCAATCACATCATGCATATTGTGGCATATATTGTGACTGCTTGTAGGGTTCTGATCATCTTGTTGTTGTACCATATTGATCATTGATGTAGATCAAAAAATAATATGCTTCTGCTCATCATAAAGTTTATCTATATGGTGGTCGTGGATACAATTTGAAGATATGAGAGATTCCAAATCATTATAAATTTAGTTTACTTTTAATCATTTTTCGTCATCGAGAAGTGACTATAAGATATACCGTAAAACCCTAATCGAGAATCAGATTCAAATCGCATATATGTCGCAACTTATCAAATCGCATATATAGTATGAGCCGCCATTTGTGTTCACACAACTATTGGTAGTGGGTTTACTATTTGGACACGTGGCGCGCCACAAATGCACGGGGGTTAGATGTGTGGTTGAGATCATGCCTCATTCTAATTTTGGTGCCTCATTTGATCGCTTCTCTATCATTATAATATTTGTTGTCATTATTTAGGGAATAGAAGTTTACAAGTCTCTATATGATATATCTTAGAGCATATTGGTGGAAAGGGGATGATCATTAGGGCTAGTAATTAATTAGTAATCGGGATTATAATTTATGATAAAGCATGTCAACTTTTCAGTTTGCGTGATTTAATAATCATGGAATTAGGGTTCAAAGATTTAAGTGGCTAATCTTTGTCAAATCTTAATCAGTATTATTATAAGACCATTTGGCTTTTTCAGTAGCCATTTATACATATAGATATATAGATGCATAAAATAGACTACTCATGAGTTGCACTTGCATTCTAATTAATTAAACTTGACATTGCAAATGCATAAATGGTTGCTTTGGGAAACCTAATTGTATTTTTCCCTTGTGAAAACAGAATTATTGCACATATAATTATTTCAAAGTTAAAGTTGAATAATTAATTGAGAAGCCAAGCAGTGTTCAAAACTCAAAAACACTAGTTAGTTCCCCAATCAACCAAATAGTGCTGATCTAGACCTTTATTCGATCTTCAGCTCTCAAATTAGTTTTTGCTAACAAATTGGAACTCAAAATGCTGATTCTTGTTGAACCCATAACTCCATCGACATCGTATACTATTCGATTCGGGCATCATATCTAGATCATGAGAATGCAAAAAGGGGTATAGAGAAGAAGTCCTCAGAAACAACTAAAATACTTCATCCTGATTTGTTTGATCACGAAATGGTGAACCTTTAATTTATATTAGCCAGGATGATGAAGCAACGCGCGATCGACTATAATTAACCACCATTATAACATAGTTTGCATCTTTGTAAGTAAATGTGTTCACTTTACAGACATCTCTGGGTAACCCTTTTCTCATTTCCCTAACCCTTCGCTTTGTGAAAAAGTGTGGTATAAAGAAAATAAATCAGAAAGTTATTAAAACCAATGGAAAAATGAAAATTCATGGGAAGAAACTTTTTTTTGTATAGGATATGCTAATTTATTGTTTTGTTTGTAAAACTTGGTATAAGATGCGTTTGTTTTATTTTTATTTTGTCGTCCATAAATCTAAATTAATATTCGTTCAAATTTTCAATTAATCAATCAAACATGACCTAAATGGTTATTAGCAGGGTTTGGTTAGGTTTAGAGAAATACGAGATGGGGGATGCATTGGTAAGAGTAAACGATCGAATAAATGAGGGTCGTTGGGTCAATGCATGTGGGGAGAGTATTAATATTAGGGTTTGCAGAATATATGAGAGAAAAAGAGGAAGCAACACATTTATTCGAAATGGGGGGAGAATGATGCAAATTGTGGAGTATTAGTCCTTTTCCCGAGTCTATAAAAGCCCCCCAAACAAGTCTTGCTATATATCGTCCTCATACAAAACAAGGAAACAATCATCTCCTTCATAAAACGTCTACATAAGTATTGTGTCACTGTTGCATCAATTAAAGCAGCAGCAGCAATGGAACAGTGTGACCATCTTGAGAGTTCCAACTTCCAAGAACATCTCTCTTTACCGCTTATTAATACGTATTATTCAGGCTTCCTTGTTTCTGCATGCTGATGCTCATGAAGAACACTGGGAAAGTTGTAAAACAAGGAGATGGGAAGTGACAGAAGAGAGTGAGCACAGATGGTGTTTTCATGCATATGTATATAATGCTTGAAGCTATTTGTGCTCACTCTCTCTCTGTCATACCCACCACTCCCAGCTCTTCTGCACTTTCATTATTTAGTTTTATAATAACGTAATTACCTTCTTGTGTGTTTCTGGATCTCTATTGATTTTCTTCACAGGGGCAGTTGAGAAGGTGTTTGATGACGCACATCAACACACTTGCAGCAGGTATATAAGATTCATATCACTCATAACCATTGTTACTCAGCTGCCTAATTAAATTGGTGATAAGTCTGAGGAGCTAGCTGAAGCTAGCTTGCATCTCTGGTGCCAATATATATATATTTCTCTCCAAACATGTCTGTTGAGGTCCCAATGGCTACCATTGCATTCGTTGAGCTATTTTGCTTTTTTATATATGCAATGGGAATTCTGTTCCAATTGGTACATATTTATATGTAGTTTATGGTTGTGAACTGCTTGAGGAATTTGATGGTAGTCTAAAAGGATTTACAGGAGCTTGAATAGGCCAGTATGGCCTGGAGGATCTAAAGATCAAGCTGGTCAGTTTTGGAGGGTACAGGGCAAAACGGCGTCACTTGGTCTGGGAAGGTCTTCATGCGAGGTCGTTTAGACAAAGCGCGAAAGCTGGTGGTTTGAAGGTTCGAGGAAACGTCGTCGTTGAGCGAAGGCCCGAGGCTGCGTTTAGTGGAACGACGTCGTGAAGCAAAGCGCGGGTTAAAGTTTGGTTTCAGTCATGCGTCGTCGTTTGGAAAGCCAAAGGAGTGCACGCCTGAGGTTTATTGAAACGGTAGCGTTTGAGAAAAGGGAAAGAAGGTTGCACTGCGTTTTGGCTTGAGCTCGAGTTCACCAGGACTAACGGATATATAAGTGGGTTAGCGCGTTGAGTCGACTCACTTCATCTTCTTCGCAAATTACCAGAAAAGCAATTAGGGTTCTTGGAGAGTTTGATTCGATTAGTTCAATTGAGATCAAATTGTGAAACAAGAGCTTGAGCGTAGATTCAACTGTGTATTCCTACTGCTGTACTACCATCAATTGATCAATAAAACGTCCACCCCTTTTCTCGACTGGATTACGAGTCACCAGGGCTCCGAACCAGTATATATATTTGTGTCTTTGTTGTTTTCGTTACATTGGTGCAAGATTAGCTGCGTGAAATCTCTACATTATATATGTGGCTTACCAGTGAGGAGCGCTCAAATGAGGCAGCCAAATTAGAATGAGGCAGTGATGCACCATCTCAACCACTCATCTCAGCCGATTAGTCTCCTCATGACACGTGTCCCGCTAGCAAAATGAAAAAAGCAAACAGTAAACAACTATTCCTTGCCACATCATCTAAATGAGTGGCTCACAACGTGTCTCACTGCCTCATTCTACCCCCTATTTCAAGGGAGCGCGCCCCGCTTACCAGTTACCACAAACTTGTTGTATAGACTCAGTCAAATAAGTTTGTACAAGTGATGATCCATAATGCATTATTAAGTTATTGTGATGGTAATACGTATTCCATGTGTATATTCAATAATGTTGAATTTAATGCAAAGTCAAAGTCATTAAGTTTGACTTTACTTTTTAGACATGTGTCACATACACATTTAAAGAATGCATCATGACCAGAATCTCAAGATCTCAAATTTTTAAGGGTTCTCAAACAAACGCTCACTATATATTTGTGTCACACACATATAAAAGTACTGTATTTAAATATAAAGCTTTTTGGTGTAGCAAAACTTATTGCCAACCTGCATAGTACTTTGTTGGGTGCCCTTTCCAAAGTATCGAAATGTTTACATCCCAAACAGACATGTCACATAAGAACCAATTCAAACATTAACGTAGCAACTTACCTGTGATGCTAAACTGACATGCGCCCTTCTTTTTTTTGAAGGCAGTTGAAACCACATGATCACAAACTTTTCCATCTAGCGATTTCGATCGTTCCAATTGAGAAAGAAAAAAAAAAGCAATTTCGATCATCAATAATGTTGACACTTTGGCAGTGGTCCGCACGACATCCTCTTTCGCCATGCAAAGCTCCTTTTTGAGTCCAGTATTCGATTGGGCTGAAGCCCAAGTTTCAAAATGGGCCAACTACGAGGCAGCCCATTTACATTGAAAGCCAAACTTTTATGTATTTTCAAATCAGTGCCTAAGCTAGTTCTTATATTTATCTAGTGTTGATGGCGTAAAATATTTATCATTTCAGGACAGTTTCATGCCATCTTTACCTGAATGAATTGAGTTGACGAGTCAACTCGGATTGTGATGAAAGTTATTGGACTCGTTTGCACCACTCTCCACTCGCTGTCGTTGTGTACGAGATCGGCTGATCATCGGTCGTTATATAGATCGTCTTCTGCCAGTTTGAGTCGTTGTTTGCAATTGCTCGGTGGTTGTGGATTTTCCAAGTGTCGAATTCGGACGATTGGAGTTGCAGCAGTTTCGTCGATGGCGGCTTCTTTCAGTCCTGAACAAGCTAGAGTTCCTCCAGCTGTCGCTCTGCCCTCTCCTCCAATCACCAAGGTGAAAAAACTCCTGATTTATTTGTTTTTTCATTTCCGGAAATGATTGGAGGTTTTTGGTTTGAATTTTTCATTTTTTATGGATTGCTTTTATATATTTTGATTAGCTTTTGTGTGGTATTTTTGTGTGTGTAGTTCAAGATTGGATTGTGTCAATTATCTGTGACTGATGACAAGGAGAGGAACATAAAGCATGCTCGCAAAGCAATTGAAGCGGCTGCAGCACAGGGTGCAAAGCTTGTCGTGTTGCCTGTATGCACTGATTTTTATTTATTTTATTTGGCTATCTGCTCGTTCTAGTAATTGGATTTGGGCATCTGACAAGTGACATATAATTTTTGGGCACTAAGCGCAAACAGATGTTTTGGATTTCTAAACTTTCTAGAAGCTAATTGATGTTTTGGGAATGTGATTGATTTGATTTCAGGAGATTTGGAATAGTCCATACTCGAATGATAGCTTCCCAGTTTATGCTGAGGATATTGATGCAGGTGGAGATGCATCCCCTTCAACAGTAATGCTGTCTGATGTTTCTCAGTTGCTGAAAATTACTATTGTTGGTGGATCTATTCCTGAGAGATGCGGGGATCGGCTGTATAATACATGTTGTGTCTTTGGATCTGATGGAAAGTTAAAAGCTAAACACAGGAAGGTAGTAGCTGACGCCCCTTTTTAAAGATGATTCTTCAATATTAAATTATTAGATGTCTTGCGTCCTTCATGAAACACTGCTTCATCTGCTGGCTAATAGTAAGGTGTTTGCAATTGCAAATTGTTCTACTAGCCAATTGTGGAACTTTACACCTCTAACTTGTTCTGGCTTCACGCTTCAGATTCATCTTTTCGACATTGATATTCCTGGGAAGATCACGTTCAAAGAATCATTGACTCTTACAGCTGGGGAATCCCCTACAGTTGTGGATACAGGTAAAAATAAGTCCTTGAAATTGCCGGTTTGGTTATTGGCTGATAACAGTTGCAATATTTTTGTTGCGAACCTCAGAGTTCAGATTAAGCAGAGCACAAGTAATATATATGAGAACTTTGCTATGACAAGAAAATCTGAATTTTGTTCCATACATTTCATTTTGTAAGCATGTTTGCTGATGACTATATGAATTTTTCGGTTCTGAACTTCTGGACCAGAATGCTGATAATTTTTTGTAGATGTTGGACGCATTGGGATTGGTATATGTTATGACATTCGTTTTCAAGAACTGGCCATGTTGTATGCTGCAAGAGGTTTACTTACTATTTGATTTCCGTTGTCTCGCTTGTTTACATTTTGTTTGTACCTAAGACACCCAGTCCAAATTATTTACTTAATTGGTGAATAGGTGCTCACCTGATTTGCTACCCTGGGGCTTTCAACATGACAACTGGGCCATTGCATTGGGAGCTGCTGCAGAGGGCAAGGTATGATTATGAAGCCGTTACATCTCAACATGTTCTTTCTAGTTTCTTTGTTTCTGATTGAGCCTTCTCCGTCCCGTACTCTGTGTTCTACTATCTTGATCATATTACTTGCTGTTAGAAGGCTGACCACTACTCTTACAGTACCAATTCTGCCTTCTGTTTACTAAAATATATTTTATAATTTCTGTATGTAGGGCCACTGATAATCAGGTATGTCAATGCCCAACAGAGATCAACCGCTTATGGTCAAATCATTAAACTTTTTTTGTTAGGCTGATACCTGATTTTGATATCTGCCCAACAGTTGTATGTTGCAACATGTTCTCCGGCCCGCGATGCTGGTGCTGGTTATGTCGCATGGGGTCACTCCACTCTAATTGGACCAGTAAGTCAACTACCCAGCTTAGCGCCTTAGCCTCTCCAGCGAACATAATGTTTGAATGGACTTCTCGGACACTCATTGTAAGACTCTTTTTGGCAGTTTGGAGAAGTTTTGGCAACCACAGATCACGATGAGGCTATTATTATCTCCGAGATAGATTATTCTAACATTGAGCTCAGAAGGTAACCAGATTAATCCTGCCATTCGGTTAATATTTATTATTTTTCTTTGCTCATGTATTATGGATTACTGCAGGACGAACCTTCCCTTGGAGAAACAGAGGAGAGGTGACCTCTACCAATTGGTGGATGTTCAGAGATCAAGTGGCAGACTGGAGTGAGGTTTCCTGGTAATGGTGGTACTACAGTTACACTGAATGGAAACATGAACAGAATAAGGGATCAATTTCCAAGTTGTTTGGACTATTCTGATCCTTGATATCCAGACAACCGGCTTGTGTAGATACATTATTTTCACTTGTTGATTTAAGTTGAGCAACTCAAAATTTGACAGGACTTGCGATCAGCAGTCTCTCACCATTGTCGCGTGAATGACCCAAAGTTGGTTGAAATTTCATTCAGTGACCAAATGAGATATCAGAAGGACCAAATACTGAGAACAATACTCCCTTTGTTCAATCATGATTGGCCAAAGTTTCAAGCTGAGACTCAAGTTCGGTGTCAAAAAATAGATTTGATTTTTGCAGTTGACAAAGTTTGTTAAACTGTGGTCATACTAACCACTGATTATCACTTGAAATAGATCAGGATAGAAAAACACATGCATGGGGGAGCACTGAGAAGGAAGCTTATATTTCCAAGAGTTTTTTTTCCTTTTTGCCCTACTTCCAAACTAGAATTTCATTTTTACCGTGCTCCAAATTCAAATATTATTTTTGCCCTATTTTTAATTACACCGTTTTTGGGGAAATGGTTTTGCACATTTTCGGTAACAACCGTTTTCCCGTAAAACGGTTTGGTTGATTTTCAACCAAACCGGTTTGGGAGAAAACAATTTGGTGAGTAAGCGTACGCGTGGCAAATTTTGGTCTCACGTGGACCAAAGGATACGCATTATCTCAGCCTTGTATGAAATCCTTTCAGGGGAAAACAATTTTATTAAAAAAATCAGTGAAACCGTGTTTCGGGAAAACGGTTTCATTAAAAAAATCATAAAACCGTTTTCCCAGAGGAGAAGAGAGAAAGAGAAAACATATTTCTATTCGACTAAAACCGTATTCCCGGAAAACGGTTTTCTTCAAATTAAAACCGGTTTCCCCCGAAACGGTTTTTATGTTGCATCTTACTCATCAAACCGCTTCCTCCCAAAACGGGTTGGTTAAAAATCAGCTAGACAGTTATGCTGGAAAACGGTTTGGTTGAAAATGAGCAAAACCACCTCCCAAAACGGTTTCATTAAAAATAGGGCAAAAGTTATATTTGAGTTTGGAGCGCGGTAAAAATGAAATTCGAGTTTTTTTTTTTGAGGAAGTAGGGCAAAAAGGAAAAAACTCTATTTCCAAGTATCTCAAACATTTTCCATGATATTCTTCATACTTGCATATCATGTAGATCTCGAACTATCAAAAGGGACTACTATAAAGGGGACTCTGAGACATTATTTGCGCATCAATTAAGACAATATCTTAAGGGGTAATCCGATCACTATAAAGGGACTCGTGTGTATTATTTCTGCATCAATCTAGATAATATGTCTTAAGGGGCAATCCGACTACTATAAAAGGGACACAAGACATCATTTGTGCATCAGTTTGAATATATCTCATAACATGCAATCTGACTACTATAAAAGAAACACTAAAGCATCATTTGTACATCAGTCTGGATAATATTTTAATCACCTATAAAATGGACTCGAAGGCATCATTTATGCATCAATCGAAATAATATCTCTTAAGGGGCAATCCGACCACTATAAAAGGGACTCCGGGGTAATATTTGTGCATCAATCTGGATAAAATATATCCCAAGGGGCAATGCGACCACTAGAAAAGGAACATGAGGCTTCATTTGTGCATTACTCGAGATTATATCTCATAAGAGGCAATCTCACTACTAGAAAAGGATTACCGAAGCATCATTTGTGCATCAATTTGAATAACATTGTGATCACCTAGTGTATCTTAGTCGTATTGTTCAGTCCAACATTTTTTTGGACCATGATTAACCTTTGACGCACGGATTATTTGGATAATTGTATCACATATTTCACACTATCAAAAGGGACAACTCTAGAAGGGACTCCGAGACATCATTTGTGTATCACTCTAGATAATATCTCTTAAGGGGCAATCCAACAACTATAAAAGGGACTGAGGTATTATTTATGCATCGTTCTGGATAATATCTCTTAAGAAGCAATCCAACCACTATAAAAAGACACAATGCATTATTTGTGCCTTAGTCAGGATAATATCTCATAAGGGAGTCTCCGAATACTATAAAAGGTACACTGTAGCATCATTTGTGCATTAATCTAAATAACATTTTGATCTCGTGGTGTATATTAGTAGTGTAGCTTAGTCGAACATTTTTTCCTGAGACCATATTCAACCTTTAATGTAAGGATTAATTGGATCATTATATCACATTTCCCAAACTATCAAAATGGACTACTTAAAAAGGGATTCCGAGACATCGTTTTTGCCTCAATCCAGAAAAAATATCTTAAAGGGCAATCCGACGACTATGAAAGGGACTCCGAGGTATTATTTTTACATCAATAAAGATAATATTTCTTAAGGGGCAATCCGACCCACTATAAAATAGACACAAGAAATCATTTCTGCATCAGTTTGGATAATATCTCATAAAAAAATAAGACACTATAAAAGTGATACGAGGAATCATATGCGCACCATTCTAGATAATATCTCATAAGGGGCAATCCAACCAGTATAAATGGGACATGGGGCATCATTTGTTCATCACTTTGGATAATATCTCATAACGAGCAATCCGACTACTGTAGAAGGGTCACGAGGCATCGTTTGCATCAGTCTGGATAATATCTAATAAGGGACAATCCGATCACTATAAAAAGGAACAAGGCATCATTTGTGCATCGAAAAGGAGCAACTCGACTACTAAATAAGAGACACGAGAAATAATTTGTGCATCAATCTAGGTAATATCTTTTAAGAAGTAATCAGACTACTATAAAAGGGACACGAGGCATCATTTTTGCATCAGTCTAGATAATATCTGAACAATCCAACCACAATAAAGGGAGTCATTATTTTTGCATCAGTCTGGATAATATCCAATAAGAGGCAATTCGATTACTATGAAAGAGATACACGACATCATTTGCGCATCAGTCTAGATAATATCTCATAAGGAGTAAATCAATTAAAAGGAACACAAGACATCATTTGCCCATCAATCTAGATATCCCATAAGGGGCAATTCGATTACTATACAAAGGACATGAGACATCATTTGCGCGTCAGTAAAGAACTAAAGATTATCTCCCATAAGGAACAATTTGATTACTATAAAATGGAAATGAGACATCATTTGCGCATTAGTCTAGATAATATCTTATAAGGGGGGAATCTGACCAATATAAGTGAATACGAGGCATCATTTCTACATCAGTCGAATAATATCTAATAAGGGGCAATCCGACCACTATAAAAAGGACACGGGGCATCATTTATGCATATGATAAGGAGCAACCCTACTACTATATAAGAGCCATAAGACATCATTTGTGCATAAGTCTGAATAATATCTCTTAAGAAGAAATCAGACCACTATAAAAGAGACATGAGGCATCATTTGCGCATCAATATCGATAATATCGCATAAGGGGCAATTTGATTACTATAAAAGGGACATGAGACATCATTTGAGCATCAATCTAGATAATATCCCATAAGGGTCAATTTGAGTACTATAAAAGGGATATAGACATCACTTGAGCATCAATCTAGATAATATCCCATAAGAGGCAATTCGATTACTTTAAAAGGGAAATGAGACATCATTTGCGCATCAGTCTAGATAATATGTCATAAGGGGCAATCTGACCAATATAAATGGAATACGAGCATCATATTTGCTTGAGTTTAATAATATCTCAAAAGGGGCAATCCAAGCACTATGAAAGGGACACGAGGCATCATTTGTGCATGTGATAAGGAGCAGCCCGTACTAATATGTAAGAGATATGAGACATCATTTGTATGTCACGATAATATCTCTTAAGAATCAATCCGACCACTATAAAGGGACACGATGCATAATTTGTGCATCAGTCTAATTAATATCTCAAAAGGGCAATGCAACTTCTATAAAGGGACAAGAGGCATCATTTGAGCATCAGTCTGGATAATATCTGATAAAGAACAATTCAACCACTATAAAAGGGACGTGAGTCATCATTTTTGCATTAGTATGTATAATATCCAATAGGGCGCAATTCGATTATTATAAAAAGGACAAGAGGCATATTTGCACATCAGTATTGGATTATATCTCATAAGGGGCAATCCGGCCACTGTAAAAAGGATAAGAGACATCATTACGCATCAGTCTAGATAATATTCCAGAAGGGCCAATTTAATTACTATAAAAGAGAAATGAGACATCATTTTTTTGCATCAATATAGATAATATCCCATAAGGGGCAATTCTATTACTATAAAAGGGACATGAGGCATCATTTGCGCATCAGTCTGGATAATATCTCATAAAGGGGCAATCAGACCACTATAAAAGGGATACGAGACATCATTTGCGCATCAGACTAGATAATATCTTATAGCAATTTGATTACTATAAGAGGGAAATGAGCATCCTCTGCGCAAGTTAATATCTCATAAGGGGCAATCCGACCACTATAAAAGGGACACAAGGCATCATGTGTGCATCTCATAAGGGGCAAACACGAGGCATAATTTGTGCACCGATATGGATGATATCTTATAAAGGCAACTCGACCACTATAAAAGAAACACTAGGCATCATTTGGGCATCTCATTCAATCCGGCTACTATAAAATGGCTACGAAGCATCATTTGTGCATCAGAATTGATAATATCTCATAAAGGGCAACCCGATCACTATAAAAGGGACACATGCATCATTTATGTATTAGTTTGATAACATCTCATAAGGAGCCATCCGACTACTATAGAAGGGACATGAAGCATCATTTTTGCACCAGCCATGATAATATCTCATAATGGGCAATCCAACTACTTTAAAAGAAAAACGAGGCATCATTTGTACTTCTCATTATGGACAACTCGTCTACTATAAAAGGGACTCGAGGCATCATTTGTATCTCATAAGAGGCATCCCGACTAATATAAAAAGGGTCACGGGGCATCATTTGTGTATCCATCCATCTCATAAGGGGCAATCCGACCACCATAAAAAGAGACACGAGGCACTATTTGTGCATCAATCTTACTCCTAATAGTATCTCGAAAGGAGCATCATCATTTATAAAAGCGACTACAAGGTATTGTTTTTGCATAATCTAAATTAGATCTCGCAAGGACCAATCCGATCACTAGAAAATATATTTTATGACAGGATAAACAAATTTATCGCAGCAGACCAAACACATAGAACTCTAAAGCCAAAACAGGTGATATATGACACTGCCACTTTCAAGAGTAACATAATGAACTATGTTAATGGGTCATTTGGGTCCACATCCGCTGAAGCTATATACCATATCTATCAGGTAAGTAATATCATAAACAAAATGCCCATTTTGTTTTCCAATCAACTTCCAGAACATGGACAAATGCTAAACAAGCATTTTTAGTACACAATACTTCACAAAACCATCATATTGACTATCATTATGTTTATGAAGGGTGCGTATGTACCTCCGCCGCCACATGAAAAATCTACAGCATAAGGACTCCGCAAAATTAATAGCTGAAACCATGAGACATACCGACAACATGTGCTCTTTACAAATCCAGTAATGAGCCACACCACTAAAGTTCTTCCGGCATGAATCTATGAAACATGCCCAACAAGTAAAATGCCTTCCGTGTGTCGGCCTTTTTGTATAATGATTATCCTTGTTATATTTTGTGCAAGTCATCCTTGCAAATTACCACTATACCGCACTTCAAAGAAGTAACAGCCATCCTCAACTTCAAGGCATCATCATTCCAAACGACTAATTAACGGTATGGAGCTTGCATCAATGCTATTTAAGAATTTCCTGCATCACCAAGAATTCAGATCGAATAATATATGCCGCTGCATTGATTGAAAACTTTACCAATCACCTGAACTACACTACCTTCAGCACAATAAAGTCAGAAATGGGTTCCATCTGCTGATGACTTCCACGATATGTGAAGTATTCACAACATCTATAAGCACTAATCGATGTTAGTGCTATAAGATTGCACTGGACTCGGGTACACTACACACCTCTGTTTCAGCAACTCCATTGCAATGTCCTAGTGTTCCTAAGTTTGTTCCTGCTGAACTTGTAGGGTCAATGGATAGACTATGTCCTTCGCGAAGAGATGCACACTTTTCCTCCGTATTGTGTTCACAGGTTTCAGTTTGCAGCTTCCGTTCCATGTCTACATGATTACCATATGCTGTGTGATCGATTTCCGTTCCCTGAAAAAACTTTAATAAAATGATGATTCTGATCAGGATTTTGCATGACAGATATTCTGCCACTAACAACTTCAACTAGCCGACCAGATTATCGGAAACAAAATGCCCTTTAGAGAGGAACATTGTACAGTTAGTCATTTGGTCCACCATTCGTTGAAACTATACCATGTGTATTCATATGCAGGTAAATAATATCAGCATATCATGTAAATAATATCAGCATCTTGTATATCATGTAAATGACGTAAACAATGTAAAATTGTAAGTTTACCAAACGCCAATTAAATCAGAGCATTCATACCACTTTTCTTCTCTACTCCATTACCGCCAACATATCTTCAAGTAAGCAAAACTGAAACCAAAAAATCAGAAATGCAACTGAAGCCAAAAAATCAGAATTGCAACTGAAGCTGTAGAACCAAACTAAAACAGGAAACCCAAGTTAACCTTAACATGTAGGCATATCAACACATAAACAACCCTCCTAATTTGTCAGGCAGCATTGACTGACATCACCAATATTTAGAGACTGATATACCTTCTGGGACAACAAAATCCAACTACAAACCGCAACTATTGCTAACAAATAGTCTTCAACACGTTCCCAGTTATTGGATTATCTGAAAGAAAGCTGAAAAATACATAAAAGCATTTAATTGTAAGGGTAAAATGGTACATTAAGATTCATCATCTTCAGTATCATGTCATACTATAATATCACAGACAACAGACAAACGCATTTAATGGTAAGTAAAATGGATTAAGATTCTTCATCTTCAGTATATTGTCATACTATAATCTCATAGAGACAAAAAAAAACCATTAACAGTGATGAAAGTGAAAAGAAGACAAACCATAGACGCAAGCCATCAGGCAGAACCACAAACTCCTCATTCTTAGCAATGATTCAGAAAACTAGAAGAAACCTATCAGGCAAAAAAAACATATGTTCAGATCAGTAGACAGAACACCTAAGAAACATATGCATTAAAATCACACCTATCTTTATAAAACGGCCAACTTGGACTCGTCAAATGCCAGAAAACTTGAAAGAAACATGGATATCATGCAACCTATGGTAAAGCTAATCAAAATATTTAGGGGAAAAGTCGCGAATTGCGTAATTTTTTAACAAGACCTTTCTGTTGATTCCACCAAAACAAATGAGATACTATATTCAAATTCTAAGTTTTAACTCACCTCCAAATTCTGATTTTGTAGACTCGACAACCACTACCTCAAGTTTCGCACTGTGCAACTGTATATAACCTTCAAAACCAATGCATAATCTTTTGTTAATCAACAATGTAACTCTTGCCTAATTTTTTTTTTAAAATTTGCTGTACTCTCCAAACAGGTCTTTAAATTATATAATACTAAATGAGGAGTTTAAATAATATAATAATTATCCCTATAAAAATAAAGGCCTTTTCTATGATAAAGAAAGTTGGCCAATATTTTGACACATTGGGACAGCAAATACCTGTGGCATGGAGAAGGGCACTTGTGATTCTTAAACCTCAGCCTTTTCCCACAAACCTAAAACAGTCAGCATGGCACCCACAGTCACGCACTTTACAGTGGCCGAGGACAATCCCCATTGCAACAGCGGCGCCTGCAAGCATGGCGCCGACAGTCACGCACTTTACTGCACTTCCTTTCACACGCCAAATCCTGAAAGCAAGGAATCTACTCTGAAATCAGTAAAATAATTTGTGTATAGAGATCGAAATAGAAAAGGAAAACTCAAGAGCATATAAGCAAATCACAGAACACCCATACGGCCATACCTCTTTTCGAAGGCCTCCACATCTACATGATTTAAAGACAACAGTTCTACAAGTGTCAATACATGGACCACGATGGGATCTCTCTGGGCACTTATGGAAACCACCAGCCTGCAACTTCTCACAAGTTGAGCCACACAACGGCGCCAAAACATCACAAGACATCCCTTCATACACTTTCTTCCCACAAGGACAAGTCCTCCTATCTTGCAATGGGCATTTCCACATTCACCAGCGTGGCACCATTTACTGCACATATATTTTCCACACCCAAGCATTAAATTTCACACTGGAAATGTCTATCACATCACTCTTTCTCCTCTTTTGTCTTCCCACACTGACATTTATAAAAGGCTCGTTCTTTACAAGGAGGACAAGGCCCCTCATGGCATATCTCAGAGCAGCGGTGAGTCTTACAATCCAATATCTTCGTGCATTGCTTCTTACACGCAAATTCCTTTGCAATTTTTCCAAAAAAGAATAACACCCTTACAAAGGCAGCAACTATTTTTCATCAGCTAAGAACAAGCATGGATCGAAATTATACAAGCAAGCAACCTGACCACCATCAGAAGCTTTGGAACCACCACTCCACCAGCTACTCACTAAACACAAGACACTGAACAATAACAGCAACGAAGAAAGTTTTAAAAGCACGATAAAAGCAGACAAGTACCTGTTCTCCTCCTCCAGTGACATTTTATTCTTTTCCAGCATGTGTTGCTGCTCAGCATTTTGGTCTAAGGGCATGGAAGCTTCAGGAATTCACAAGATTTCCCAAGAATAGATCACATATTAAATATTCTCAAAAGCTATAGCCCAGCTTGTCTTTTTTTTTCCTTTTCATATCAATTTCCTCAAGAATACATGAACCCACAAAGCAACATGACTATTTATAGGGACATCATAAACAAGCTATATAAACAGAAGATATGTGACAACATCATTTCGCGAGGAACATAATTATATTAATTGGTCATTTGATCCACCTCCAAAGGGGCCATTACAAAAGGGACTTCGAGGCATCATTTGTACATCAATCGGGATAATATCTCTTAAAGGGCAATCCAACCACTGTAAAAGGGTCACAAGGCATCATTTGTGCGTCAGTCTTGATAATATCTCACAAAGGACAATCCGACTATTATAAAAAGGGACACGAGGCATCACTTTTGCATCAGTTTAGAAAATTTCTCATAAAGGGCAATCCGCCCCCTATAAAAGGGACATGAGACATCATTTGTGCATCTCATAAGGGGCAATCCGACAACTATAAAAGGGACATGAGACATCATTTGTGCATTTAATAGGGCAACCCGTCTACGATAAAAGGGACACGAGGCATCATTTGTGCATCAGTTTAGATAATATTTCATAAGGGACAATCCGACCACTATAAAAGGGACTCCGAGTTATTATTTGTGCATCAATCTAAACAATATCTCGTAAGGGGTCATCCGACCACTATAAAAGGGACTCCGAGTTATTATTTATGTATCAATCAAAATAATAATATCGTAAAGGGCAATCCGACCACTAAAAGGGACTCCGAAGTATTCTTTTGGCATCAATCTAAATAATATCTCGTAAGGGGCAATCCGAACACTAGATAATATTTATTTCAATGGCAGATAAATAAAATAATATGGTACTTACCTGATAGATATGATACTGCTTCAACAGAAGCTGACCCAAATGACCAGTTAACATGTGTATTATTTTACTCTTAAAAGGGCATTGTCATAAATCATTTCTTTTGCCTGTGAGTTTTCTGTGTTTTGCCTGCTGCAATAAAATGCCCTTTACAGAGGAACATTATACACTATATTGATTGGTCATTTGGTCCACATTCGTTGAAACTATACCATATATATATGGCAAATAATATCAGCATCTCATCCATCATGTAAATAATATCATCATCTCCTCCATCATGAAAATGATATAACAATGTAAAACTCTTTGTTTACCAAACGCCATGTAAATCAGTTTTCATACCACTTTTCTTCTGTACTCTAACCAGTTCATGATGACTGTAGCACTAACCACACCAATAATGCAATAGCATTTCAATTATGACGACTATAGTTCATGTAATAGCATTTCAATGTGAACTGGTTAAACGACTACAACACCAACAATGTAATAACATTCTTTACACCAGTATCATAAGGCAAGACAGCATACCAATAGCATTTCGTTCCCCAAATACTGAAGGCAAGACAGCATACCAATAGCAAAAGAAGGCACCAAGTATTCTCGCAACGTGCTTTTTCAGAGAAATGTTCATACAGATTTTTGTAGCTTCCAAGTGGTTTCAAGCATTCATAATCAGCAATATCCATCGAAACCCATATTACAGTGCAGCCCTCCTCATAACCTGATATAGCCCAAGATTCAATCCTACCAAATCCTTCACATCTTACATGCCCTTCTCCTTATCTTTCATTTTTTCCAAAGGCAGTATAAGGCCAGAGATGAATAAGTCATCAAATTCCCACGAGTTTTGAGTTTCCCTCTATGTCATGAAATGTCAAATCAGTTAGTCATCTATCAGGACAATCCTCCTCTTTTCCAGTAGTCAGCACAATGGCTTCGAGCTCATCGTCCACAACATGCTCTTTCTTTTTCTCAACATCCGAGGATTTCCAAGGGATACGAATTGGCTTCTCTTTCTAATTATTTTCACAGACAGAAGCTCTTGGGCCTTTTCTTGATGACTGTTTGAGTTTTCGTTGGCTTCTGTCTTTTTGACATCAGATCCTACAAGAAAACAGAAAAAGGAATAAGGACATCAGATTCTATAAGTTCGTTTAATCGTTCATCCTAAGACAAAAAATAAATAACCAGATAAATCGGCATTTTAATCTCTACAAAAAGTCACAGATATTCATAGATCTATAGAGAGCAGGAGGCCTCACTATACAGATCACTATCGCAAGACAAGAATGAAACCACAAAACACTTAGCACCGTCATACCACTATCTCTTTCAAATCTTGTCATTACATCAATTTAAATTTCCATAAAGATCAAAAATCACAAATCTGACTAAAACTCTTCACCGTTATGAGTTTAACACAAGCCATAAGCCATTTCATCACATCAAAAAGATCCACAAACAACTAAAAATCAGAAGTGTTCCAACTCAGTAACCCAATAAGAAGGGGACTCCAACGACAACTCTCTAAAGCACCACAACAAAAATACCTTCATTGGAGAGCTTCATGAGAATCCGGCGACATTTCCATCAAGAACGGGACAGCGCATAATCAGCCGACTCAGAGAACCCTTCGAACAGAGAACTTGTGATATTGTAAATGATGGATGAAACGTATATTAGAAGGTAATATACGTGTCATAATGCTATTGGTTGGCGGTTATCATAGTCCGAAATCAAAATTAAACGGCTTAAAGAATTTGTAACGGCTTCATTATAAGTTTTAATACGTGTTTGACACGGTGGGTAAAAATTAAAACTTGTTGAATTATGCAAACTAAATCGGTCAAAAACCATTCACATTTATTTAATTTTTATAAGGCTTAATTCAGCTGCTGAAAAGTCAAAAATCACTCCACGTATATTAAAAAGGTAATATACTTGTGATAATGTTATTGATTGGTTGGCATTGTGGGTTATACATGCTATAAAAGTCAAAGTCAAAATTAAAATTAAAATTAAACGGCTTAAAGAATCTGTAACAAAGAGGCGTTGGGACTTGGGAGTGAATTGTTGTTTAGGAAGATATCTTCAGAGTTTCTTGTAGTGTAAGCCTCTAACCGACTTTGCGAATATCCAACTTTGCCAATATGACCTTTCGAGAGGAACACAATACATAACATTAATAGGTCATTTGAATCACATCCATTGAAACTATATCAAAATTTATCAGGTAAATAATATCAACATCAGAATATAGCGTTCATGCTTTGCATATCATGTAATGATTCAAAAGGCAAAACTGCCAGTTTACTGAATAAGCCCTTTAAAATCAGCTTCACATCCCTTTCAAGAAATTCTAGAAAGCTTATTAACTTCACTTACTTCCTAGCAGTCGTTTCAAAATAAAAAATAGCAACAAGGGACCAAAACATTTGCAATAAATAGGAAACAGAAAGTGTGTTTGAAGAACAGAATCCAGCAAGCCAATATTTAAAGAAACATCATTTGATACTTCTAACAAAACTGCCCAGTCTATCGAACAAACAAAGTAGTACACTGGACTGACTTTTAAGCGACTAGCTCAACATCCACCACCTCGGGTGCTACTGCCACTGGAGGAACATAAACTTCTTCCTCCTTTGGCATATGTATGGTGACCAGGTCAGGTAGAGGGGTGACAGGTCCTTGTTTCCCCTTGGGATCCCATGGGAGCATGATTTTGACCTTAATTCCCAAAACACCCTATACAATAAAAATCGAAACAAGTGAGTGAATAGGCTACAAATTGAGAACTGAAAGAATGTATTGTCATATGTGGCAGCTGACCTGTCTTAGGAGGACATGTCTCACTGCAGCATCAATGTATTCTTTCACAGGCTGGCCAGAAGAGACCATGTATCCATCCTTGAACTTCATTGCCTTTGCACGAGCGGCACGGAGCTTTCCACTTACAATCACCTGGGAACCAAATAAAGTAGATGAAAGTTTCGGTGACTAAGTATTACACCAGTATCAGCCAGCACAAGGGCATCCAATGAAACAAGCAGCTATCGGAAGAGAGCATTTAACTAACCTCACAGCCCTTGGCACCACTCTCCATGACGAAACGCAGGACACCATAGCATGCCCTGGAAATCATAATATTGATACTCATTAGACTACATAAATCATCCATCCACGTCAACAAAAAATTGCAACATGTAATATGTAGGAAAACTTTCCAAACTCCAAGCACTTAACAGGAGAGCAAGAAGCCTGACAGCCTCCAATTAATATATGCATTGATATTACAAATTCCCACAGGCTTTAACAGACAGGTGAGGATTATATGAAAATATCACAATGCAAAGCTACAGACAGAGCTCCCACTATAAAGACCCTGAGAGATATATTGGTGACTTTGAATTAAATAATATTTTATCTGAACCCTCTATATACCTGCGAACAGCTAGACCTCCAAGCAGCTTGTAGCGGAGAGACTCAGCTTGGGCAATGGCACAAAGACCCCTGTTATTCACCTTCTCGGCATAAAGTTCCACGCTGTTCTCAGGGAACTTAAACCTCTTCTGCACAATTGAGGTCAGTTCTCTTATTCTTCTCCCTTTCTCTCCTGAAAAAACAAAAAAGTCAGCATATCACACAGAACACAAGCAACAATATTACTGCAAACAAGAGTCAGCATTACTAATAAATCATATAAAGAAACAAAACTGAAAGCCATATTGACATTTCAAGAAACTGAATAATGTCACAAAGGAATTATTTTTAACCCAAATTTAAATAAAAAAACTAACCCAACACGTTCTGGGTACGTGTGGCTCTAATAATGATCTCAGTCTTCATTGGGGTAACCCTAACCTCCACACCAGAGTATCCATCCTCTGCAAGCTCTCTGGTCAGCACTTCATTCAGCTCGGCGTAGAAAACTCCATCAGCCACAAACTGTAAATACCCAAATCAGACCCAGTATGACCAAAAATCAATCACGACCGCATGAAATTCTAAAAATTCCAAATCACTATCTTCCGTAATGAATCGAAAACAAATTATTCAGGTCAACAGATTAAAAGTATCAATAAAGGAAATTTAAGGTGCTGGTAAAGAGCTGCAGCACTAACCTTTCGCTTCTTGCTCATCTGGGTCGCCATGATTAGTTTCAAAGGAGAAGGTAAGAGATCGGGAGAAGCTCGGATGAGAATGCAAGAGTTGTGTGTTTACGGCTGAATGAAAAACCCTACTTAAGGATCGTGTCGAAGGATGTTAAATGGTGATGACAACGTTGATTTGGGTCGGGCCGGTTTTTGTTTGGGCCTCATTGCATTAACCAATTTCCAGTTGGCTCTGAACACAAATGCCCATCTACATAGAGGCCCATTAAATGTAGTACTAAACAGGAGTTTACCTTAAGATGATTGGATTCTTACGTCATCTGTTCGAGTTTCGGAGCCACGAATTTTCTTTCTTCGTTTTTCTTTTTTCTCTTCTGTTTATGCTCGCGCGTGATGCTTGCGGATCCGATCAAGATACCTTGCTAAGAGCTTCAGAGATCAGTATATATATATACTACATGATAAAACTCATATGCATTGTAATATTCATAGTTATTGTATCCGCCCACTATATATATATATATATATATATATATATATATATAGAGGAGCGTTCAAATGAGGACACCCAAATTTGGTAAGGACGTAGGGACAAATCTCATCCATTAGATCATCATCCATCTAACCCCCCGTGCTTTGTGGGCGCGCCACGTGTCCAAGTTCCCAAAATCCAATAAAGCAAATAGTAAAACCCACTACCAAAAAGCAAACAGTAAAACCCACTACCACATGTGACACGTGGCAGCTTGTGGATCATTGGATGAACCTCATCCAATGGCCAAGATTAGTCCCTACACCCTCACCATAAGACATGTCCTCAATTGAACGCCCCCCTATATATATATATATATATATAGAGGAGTGTTCAAATGAGGACACCCAAATTTGGTAAGGACGTAGGGACAAATCTCATCCATTAGATCATCATCCATCTAACCCCCCGTGCTTTGTGGGTGCGCCACGTGTCCAAGTACCCAAAATCCAATAAAGCAAATAGTAAAATCCCACTACCAAAAAGCAAATAGTAAAACCCACTACCACATGTGACACGTGGCAGCTTGTGGATCATTGGATGAACCTCATCCAATGGCCAAGATTAGTCCCTACACCCTCACCATAAGACATGTCCTCAATTGAACGCCCCCTATATATATATATATAACGGAACAAAAAAATGTTGTATCAACAAATATATTGTTTTTCATTCTTACAATTATTTTGTTTTTTTAATTAACCAAAACATTCCATCAAAAGTGTGGAAGCAAAAATCCAGAATTCATTCCACACAAAAAATATCCAGAATTCAATTAATTTACACAATCCCCGAACAGATCGATTTGATTCACATAATATTCGGTTACAGATACCTTCGGCAACAACAAAGATACAAACTTCTTCATACGAGTAAATCGACCCCAAACCGATCGACGAACCAATCAAGCGCAAGCACACGGATTATCACCACCAACCACAACTCCCTCCTCTTCATCACCACTTCTGAAAACCCCAAACCCAACCGCAAGCCCAACCACAATCGCCAAAAACACTCCCCAATTAAACGACATCACCGCCAGCATCAGCATATACCCGATCGCCGAATTCACCGCGAACATCACCGCGCCTGCGAATCTCAGCACCGACTTCGCCCTTCCGCCGTGGAGCTTCTGCAAGAGCGGTTGAGTCAACGGGTCAGATCCGCGCGATGGGGATGCGAGGAGCTTTAATTTGATGCGACGGTCTTCGAGGTATTGGTAGAAGGCCGCGACGAGGAAGCAGGCGAGTAGAGAGAGGGCGTAGCTTGTCCATGAATCCGTTCGCCATGAATCGAACAAGATGGTTACTTTCTTCCCCCAGTAAAACGTCATGTGCATCATCGTTGCTGATTGTCGCTTTCTCGCTCTTCTGCTTCGATTCCGATTCTCTTTCTCTCTCTCTAGGGTTTCTGAAGCTCTGGATTCCCCGATCGAAATTGCAGAAATTGACGATGAAGACAGAAGACCTGATTCTTGGATAACAAGGTTGCGTGTAAGTACATTCCAAACAAGCCCTCAATCGGCTTGTATTTACGATTTCGCCACTGAGTGGAGCGTTATTGGAAAATAACACAATGGCAGAATCGCAAATAAATTGAAAAGAGAGGGTTGAGTCAGAAAAACTGAATTGCAGTACAAGTCTCTGTACAACGTAAAGTTTTGGGTTTTGTGCAGTACAGAGAAGCTTCAAAAGCCAAACCGAGATCACGTGCGTTGCACGTGTCTTATCCGACATTCAAAATTCGAAACGGCTGCCGATGGCTCGTTTGTTGTTTGCGCGGTTTCGGATCGCGGCGAGCGATGAGAATAGGAAGCTGCTGTGCGCGTGCTCGACGATACTCGACTGGGGGCAAGAAGGGATGGAATTCGACGAGCGGGCTGATGATAACGAATCCGATTTTGCTGAAGATGGAGTCGTGTTCGAGCATGGAGCAGTTGAAGCAGATTCAAGCGCAGATGACTGTAACTGGGATGATACTGGACGCGTTTCCGGTGAGCCGAGTCGTGTCGTTTTCTGCATTGTCGGATGTGGGTGACTTGCGGCACGCGCGGTTGGTGTTTGAGCGGATTGAGGATCGGAATGTGTACATTTGGAATACGATGGTGAGAGGTTGGTGCAAAGCGGGGTTTTGTTCGATGGGGTTGGATGTGTTTTGCGAGATGGTGCGGCAAGGAGTGGAGTTGGATCAGCGGAGCTTTGTGTTTGGGTTGAAGGCTTGCGGGTCGGTTTTGGCGGGGCGGTCGGTGCATTGTTTGGTGGTCAAATTTGGGTATGATAGTAATGTGCTGGTGAGAAATGGATTGATCCATTTTTATGGGGAAAAAGATGAGACCTTTGATGCACGTAAGGTGTTCGATGGAAGTCCTGTGAGAGATGTGGTGTCTTGGACCTCTATGATTGATGGATATGCGAAGAAGAGTTGTTTGGAGGAAGCTGTGAAGTTGTTTGATCGGATGCAGGTCGAAGGTGTGGAGCCGAATGAGGTCACCATGATATCCGTGCTCACAGCTTGCTCTAAGAAGGGCGATTTAGTGGTAGGAAAATCCGTACATAGATACATAGAGAGGAGTAGCTTCAGTAGGAATATAAATCTGTCGAATGCCTTGTTGGATATGTATGTGAAATGTGATTGCATGGTTACTGCTAAAGAGATTTTCGATAGGATGACTGTTAAGGATGCTTTCTCGTGGACTAGTATGGTAAACGGGTATGCAAAGTGTGGCCAGTTGGACTGTGCGAGGAAGATGTTCAATGAGATGCCCGAAAGAAATGTGGTGTCATGGAATGCTATGATCGCTGGGTATTCCCAGAATAATCAGCCCAAGGAAGCCGTAGACTTGTTTCATGACATGGTGAAGGCTGGTTTGGATCCTATTGAGGGAACTTTGGTATGTGTTATCTCTGCTTGTGCGCAATCAGGTTGTTTGGACTTCGGTCAGTGGATGTATCAGTTCTATGTCAAGGAAAGGAGAGTCCCGTTGAGCATCCCGCTAGCAAATGCATTTGTAGACATGTACTCAAAATGTGGGAACATAGATGCAGCCACGTCTGTGTTCAATGAGATGCCACATAAAGACTTGGTGTCGTGGAATTCCATGATTACGGGTTATGCTTCACATGGATATGCTGAAGAAGCAATGCATCATTTTGACCAGATGATGAGTGCAGCTATCAAGCCTGATGACATTACATTCGTTGGAGTGCTTTCAGCCTGCAGCCACAGTGGGTTAGTAACTCAAGGCTGGAGCCATTTCAAGAGCCTGAAACCAGTTTGGGGCTTAACACCAAAAGTTGAGCATTATGCGTGTATGATTGACTTGCTTGGCCGAACAGGACAACTAAAAGAAGCCTATGAGTTAATAAACAAGATGCCAATGGAGCCAGACATAGCAACTTGGGGTGCCTTGCTCAATGCTTGTAGAATGCACGGTCATGTACAACTGGGAAAGCTTGCAGCAGAAAAACTGATGGTTCTTGATCCTAATGACAGCGGCATATATTCTCTCCTGGCTAATCTCTGTGCAAAGAGAAAGAGATGGGATGATGTGAAGATGGTTCGCAGCATGATGAGAGAAAGGCACGTCATGAAAACTCCTGGCTGTAGTTCAATCACCATTGATGGCATTTTTCATGACTTTCTTGCTGCAGACAAGTCTCACCCTCAGTCTTCAGCCATTTACAGGGTGTTGGATGAAATGACACTGCAAGCGAGAATTCAAAGTCTCGTTTGACATACCTTTAACTTCATACTAGTACGATCTTAACCTCATGTGCCGTGTTTACGAACTGGGAAAGAAATCCCTTCAGCTTCGTATCAGTCCTATTGACATCCGGGGCCTCAGAGCAGATTCTGCTTCCACAGATTAACAACTACTTGCTATTAGCAACGAAATCTTTCATTTCTAATTCATTTTATTTTCTTTAAAATTTAATTATTGAAATAAATAAACAAATTCGTTAGTGAATCGGAACAACTACCTACTCGCCACCATAAAGACGTACGCGTCAATCTCACCGCATCTAGTTTAAAATATTGCCACGTGTCCATATTGAAACCCTATAAAGCAAGTTAGAAAGAAGAAACATTTTCAAAAAGATCCAACTCCAGTCCAAAACGTTAGTCGGCAACGACAACGAAGACCAAGTGTTTGGTAGGTCGATTTTCGCACCGGTCGGATCGTCGATGACGATGGTGGTATTGAGGTGTTTTTGGCTGGTGGTGGTGGTGGGGTTGCTGTGTGCGGGAGTTTACGGGGAGGCTGGAAGTGGAGCGGAAGAAGTTGGATCGAAGGGGTTCGATGCGTCGGGATTGGAAGTTGAGATTAAGCAGCTGAAGTCGCGGATACATGCGTTAGGTGAGTTTTAATTTTTGTTTGTTTTGCTATATGTTTTTAGTTGGGGCGGATAATTCGAGGCATAATTGATTTTGAGGTAGGGTTTTACATTTAGGGTTTAGGAAATGTTGAGGAGGCTGTGAGACTGATTTCAGAAATTTGCTGTGTAGAGAATTTGAAGTCCTTTTAGAACAACTTGTGACTGGGGTGTAGATGTTGGTTGACAAAATAATTGTTGTAGCTGGGCGGAGATTTGGATGTTTTGGATGCTTGTGCGGACATCTAGTACTAACATTTCTTAAGTATGGCTATGGTCTAGTAGTTAAGATGAAATGATGACATTTGGTACTCCTTCAATATGTTGAAGGGCTCATGTCTTTGACACTTTGGTGCTGCAACTGGAATTTTGGGGAGGGTTTAGATTTAGACTTTAGATGGTTATGTATTTTCCCCCGATAACCTTTTCCTCTTTTATTCCTGTTCATCAAAACACATTTAATTTAACGACCTTATTTATGATTGGCCTTTCTCTTAAATTGAAGAACTGGAGAACTCTAAGATAGCTTTGGATCTGAAACACAAAGATGTGATCATATATGAGAAGGACAGTGTCATCAAGGAGAAGTCGGAAAAAGTTGCTTCGCTGAAGAATGAGCTATCATCGATTCAGGTGACTTGGAGACTTCAGAAATTCATACAAGAGATCTTGAGCTCCGCAATGCCTTTTAAAAGAGTTACCTATTTTAATGCATCTTTACTATTTTAACCAACTTTTTACACTTTTAGGGAAAAGGAACGAGTGTTGCTGATGAGAAAGTAGCCAAAGCTGCGGCACATGTTTCTGACCTTGAAAAGCTGGTTAGTTTGTAGACTCAGCAGCCTATGGTTACATTAAACGATGCAAAATTGAAGTGCCAATTTGTTTATTGTCTTCAGGTTTCAAAACTTGAAGCTAAAATTGCGAAACAGGAAAAAGGGAAGCATGCTGCAGAGTCCAGAGCAACTCATGCTGAGAAACAGATTAGTGAGCTGAGTTCTAAGATTGAGGAGGTATGAGAACAAGACGACTGACGGATAGCATTCAGCTTCCATGACCATTCTCTCTTATTATGGTCCTGCTTGTGATGCAAATCTAAACATTTTTTCTTCCAACTTATAGCTTCAAAAGACACTTGATCTAAAGCAAGCCATAATTCAAAAAACTGAGCGAGCTCTCAAAGCTGCTGAGGTACTTCATTCATGTTCTGTAGATGTAAAAGACTTACATTTGCAAGAATAGAACTGGTTATATCTCTTCTTATCTATACAGGATGAAATTGCCAAGATCAAATCTGAGGCTGATTCAAAAATTGAGGAATTGCTGGAGGCTCATGGAGCATGGCTTCCCCCATGGCTTGCAGCTCATTTACTCCGTTATCAGGTGGACGTTTACTCTTTGTTATGCTTCTGCTTCCCGTTCTCAAACCATTCCTGTGAGCTGTGACTTGATTCTATCTTTTGGCTTTTGTTAGGCACAATGGGATCAACATGGAAAGCCTGCCATTGATTTCACTTTTCAGAAGGTATTTAGTGGTTCATTTTGATAGGCTAGCAACTATCTCTAGCACAATTTTGGGTTATTATTTTAGCATTTGTGTTTTTGAGACTTTATGGTTCATATCTTGGTCACAAGCTTGAAGCTTCCATCTTTTGACCTAAACTCTTTACTGAAATTCCTTGTTTTAACTTTACTTAAATTTACATAACTAAAAAAACTATTATAAAACGTATTTTGACTAAAATATAAACAAAAACAAAAAAACTATATCTATAATAAATATAAATATTTTCTTTGTTTTTCTATATTTTAGTTTCCATTGGTTTCTTGTAATAAATATAAATATAAATTTATAATCTTATATCGGTCAATTTACTTTTTTTTTGAATGTTTATGATTAAAATGAAGATAGCCTCCTAATCAAAAAAGAAAAGAAAAGAAGATAGCCTAAGTTGTAACTTGTAACATGTTTGCTGTATGTACAGGCACTTGAAAAGAAAGCTGAAGCACTGAAACTGGCCGAGCCTCATCTGAAAGTTGTAAAAACAGTAAGACTTCACCTTATAATCTCGTGCTCGATGTTTTATGGTCTACTTAATACCTTTTGTTATATTTGTAGTTAAACATTTCATGTCATTGGGACTGTTGTCACGTCTAAGTCATTGGTGCATTAGTATGTTCAATTCTTAATCCTTATGCACTTCATATTTAGTCCCTTGGTTGTCGGTATCATAATTCATTTGTTCTATAATGTGGTTTTCATTGACGAATTTTTATATTTCTTTTCTGTGAAGAAATGGGTACCAGCAATAAAGGAATACTGGTTGCTCATAGTAGCACATATCGAACCTCATGTGAAAGCAGTAAAGGCCAAATCAAATGAAGCTTTTGAGGCATCAAAGAAAGCTGTGACTCCACACATCATCAAACTACATGAATTTATGGATCCTTATTATCAGGTGACTACTGTCCAGACATCCTTGGCATTGTGAGTGCAGTGAATATTGCAAACAAAGTAAAAATAAAATTCTTTACTGATTTTTTGTGACAGGAAGTTAAGAAGGTCACAAAGCCCTACATTGAGCATGTTGCTTCCGTATCAAAGCCTCATGTGGAGAAAGTAAAGCTTTCCTTGAAGCCCTATACAGAGGAGGCTGTAAAAACTTACGGAAGGATTCGTGAATCTGCTAGTATTTACCATAGTCAGGTAACCAGCTGGTTATTTGTTGTCATATCCTTTAGTTGAGCTAACTTGGCTTACAAAAATAATTAAATTTATGCTGGGATTTTGACAATCAGATTTATATTATTACTATCCTGCACAGGTCCAAGTGCATGTTCAGGAGACCCTGAGGAAACATGAATGGACTAAGCCGTTTGCAACTAAAGAGTTTGAATGGTTTGTGGTATGTGACTACTGTGGATTATGTGTTCCACAACAATAATAATACTGATCATTATGCCTGGTAATAATTTTTTTCTCCGACTTCCAGGCGTCTGCGTTGCTAGCCTTGCCTGTAATGATTTTGTTCAGGGTTTTTTCCTCTGTATGCAGGTCAGCACTTTTTCTACAGTTTTTCTTATGCAGGTTCCGAAATGTATGGTTGGATATTGTATCCTAAAGAAGAAGATATAACATGCTTGTGACTTCTTGTCTCCACAGTAAAAAGACCAAGCGACCATCAAAACACGCCCATCACCATGGGCGTCGCAAGGCGAAACGAGGTCACTCGAGTTGAATGAATGTAGTACTTTAATCAGCTCTCAGAGCCTGATTTGCAACACGTTTGGCATCTGTTTCCAACACAGGGGAGAAGTCTATACATTTAGGTGGTTGTGGTTGTCGATAGACAATAGGGACACGGTTGTATTTCAATCTACTTCCTTTAGGCAGACAGATTCGTTTCTTTTTTTGGTCGTGATGTTTATGGTTTGTAATTGACTTGTTTGGAATTGATAGCTTCAGTTAATTCAGTATTTTGTCAATAGCTTCAGTTAATTCAGTATTTTGTCAATATACCTGAAAAGAATGTTAAAAGATGTTGTTATTGTTACTGAAAAATATATGCATGGACATCTCAGATCATGTATGCATATCACTCTCTCAAATAGGTGTCGGCATTTGGTCCGGGGCCAAAATAAGCGTTAGGGCAGCCCTAATCCTATGTAAGCTTTATTATGGCCCGATCCGAAGGACTTAGGGTCGGGCTAGGGCTTCGATTATTCGGCCCGATCCGAAATACGAGCCCGATTTAAAAACGTATATTTCTTGATTTTAGGACGTTCTTCATATAAAAAGAATGTATTTTTCACTTCCATTAAATCTCATACGTTCAAACTAGTAGTATTTGCGTTTAAAGAGTTATTTGTCGATTAATTAGTCATTCATTTAGGGTCGAAATTAGCCCGACCCTAGCCCGAAAAGCCCTATAAAACGAAGGACCGATAACGATTTTAGGGCTGATGAATTTTCTCAGGGCCCGGCCGTAATGTGTAAAAGGTTAGGCTAGGATTACCTAAAGTCCTACTCGGCCGCCCCGGCAGGGCTAGGGCTTACCCGACCTGGCCCGGCTCATTGGCGACCCCTACTCTCAAACTGGAAAGCGGGGAAGGGAGCTTCAAAAGGACAAATCATTTGAGTACAAGCTTGATTTACGAAACGGACATCCATTCTAAACAACGGAAATGTGACTGGGGCAAACATAGCCCGTGAAAAAGCAGTTAGATAGCTTGGTATCAGTGACTCTGATTCTCTATATTTATATGCTACTTCAGATTTGAACATTGTTGACATTCCAGTGCAGGCCTGGTGTGATGGTGTCCAAGACATACTCAGGTAAGGGAAAATTTTATGAGAGTGCACGGTTGTCCATGAGCAGAGCGCTGGGTAGAGCTCCAATGTTGTTAAGGGGGATGTGGGGTACTGTGCCGGTCTTCATCTTTTCAGCTCCTTTTTCAATGTTACTTATGCCAAGGAATTTCCTAACTTCTTCAGCAAGGTCTGTAACGTAGTCTTCTTCATGACCTGTTTGGAATGGACTAGTTGTTAGATATGATTATATGAATGAAGGTTGAGTCTGTTTGGATTGTGGACAAAATGAGAAAGCTATACCTATGTCATGCAATGCTTTCTCCAACTTGAAGATGTAGTCCCTGTTGTTCCCACACGGCCCAAAGGCAGTGGCGATTTGCCTAATAAGCATGAAAGCTATAGTTCAGCCAACAGTAGCAGATTGTATTTTGTTTTATACAGTCCAAGATATAGTCGAATATTATAATACCTAGCCATTTCCTCAAGTGGGGCTGGTCCCAAGTAGTATCTGTTTGTTTTCTTATCCGGAGTAGATGTGAAACTGCACAAACAAGATGAATCAAATTCTTGGAATCAGATCTTATCAAAAAAACAAAAAACAAAATCTTGGAATCAGATTCTAACAAATAATAATACTTAGTGTACGGAGAAGCGACATCCAGTGAAGTAGAATGGTAGCGGTAGGATGATCAAATAGGTAACTTACACAATAACATTTCTTACAGCAGGCTCAGCATCACCCCCTTCCTGAATAAGACACAACCACAGAAGGGGATTAGTTAGGAAATTGGACGAGTTGTAAACTGAAATGAAATCTAAAACCAGCTCACTCAGAATACCATCTTACTTTGTAAAAGTCCACAAGTGTTTTTGAGTCGTACTCGCATTCTCTCCTCTCCAAATACTACAAAACAAAGTAGGAGAAGTCAGGCTTTATGAAGAGAAAAAAACAAATAGATCCATCTGGTAGTTAATTAGTGGTCCACTAATCATACTCATATCGAATCCAAGCTAGATATAAAGGCTGATTTTGTGAAGGTCATACATGTAATGCAGACGCCTAATCTAGGTGATAAGCTCACATGTAAAGATATAACACAAATTTATCAATTCTTCTTAATTGGTATGATAACTGAAGAAACAGCGATAAAGTAATCAAACTGATTTTTTTACCTCCATTGCAGCTTTTTCCTTTTCAGGACTTCCTCTAACAGAATAAGCAGCACCCCACTGAAGGAAGCAAACTCTTAGTTCTGAGATGATTGTGTAAAAATGACTCGATGTCATATAATATGGGACAAATCAGAACTATAACTTACGCATATGTCTCCGGCTTTGTCTTCCAATGTGCAAGTTCTAGCAGGATGCTCTGGTGTACCTCTGTGATCAATGCAGGCTTAAATCCATTCCAAAAGGAAAAAAGTTAGATACTGATCATTCAAAACATGATGCAAGTCTTTTTGCAGACAATATGGTAACATTAATTTTTATTTTTTTTTGATAATGATGGTAACATTAATTTTAAACACCTGCAAAAATGACTTACCAAGATCAAAGACGCGCCTGTAATCCTTTATGTACCCGATGATCTTTTCATCGTACTCAAAGCCAGGGTTCCACACCAATGAGCCATACCCAAAAACCCAAAGCACCATAGTTGCAAATGTCCTACAAATATTTGGATCAGCAAAACAGTTGGTAAATCCATGCCACACATGATTTTAACCAAACACCTAACAGGTAGGTAACTAATAACAGACGCACCAATTGAAACATCAGACACATATTAGGGCACTTTCTCCATTTTCAATTTATATTGAGCACATAAGTGCTTTATTACAGTTAGGTCCTCTAAGTATGACATATTACAATTGTTCCCTAATAAGTAATAACACATCAACTGAAGAAAGGAAACACAAATAAGTAAATTAATTCATGCCAAATCTGAACCCTATAGCTACAATTTCAACTAATCTTAACCCACATTACGCCTAACATCCAACCAATCACAACTTAATGACTCCAAACCCTCATTGTGTCCTACACATCCGATCGAAGCTTCACAATGCCTCGCATTCACCAAATACATGCCAGTCATTGAATTTACGATATCATACCTGAACGAAAAACTCTGCAAATTCTCCTCAACGAACACGACGCCAATCGTCGATGAAGATTCCGCAAAGTCAAATCGGAACGAGATCGGCGACAACGCACAGATTATACGATCACCTAATTCGAATCAGCAACTATGAAATAGAACGATTTTTCGTTGGGGATGGGATCAGAAACCCTAAGCCCCAAATGCGCGTCGCGTTTGGTTGATCGTGGAATGATCGAATAGATGACTGGGGGTATTTAATGATGCGCGAATCTGAAATCCGAACTGAACACGGGGCCCACTAATTAAACCTAAAATTGGTACGTTGGACGGTAATTGAGCCAGGTTCATTGCGCGTTACGTATCTGTACATATTTACTGTTGGCTGGTTCTTGGCTGGAATCTGTGCATAAGGTGTATCTTGTAACTAATTTTACAACCTAACAGCTTGAGACACTTGTCTCTCTGTCTATGATTTTCATTTCATTTTTTTTTCCAAATTAAATTCAACTCTAATATGTAATAAATGAACCATCTCAAACTCATATAGTAATGTGCATCCAGATGGCTGTCGTCGACCTCCTAATTATTCTACCAAAATTATAATGAATAGTTTACTATCACTTTTACTCTAATTTTCATTTTATATTAAAAAGATCATATGAGAAGTAATAAATTTGATGAGAAATGAAAAGTAATCAAAATGCGTAATGTAAATAAAATTTAAAGAACAAAATTCATAAACTTAAAAGAACAAAATTCGTAATATAAAAATACTAAAACTTGAATATCAAAATTCGTAAACTTAAAGAATAAAATTCGTAACACCGGTAATCAATTTTACAATAATGTCCTTACGAATATATAATATAGAAATTAAGATTCAAAAAATCCGAAAAAATAAGGTTGTTGGATCAAAAATTAAATAATTGTGATTATTTTTCGAATCAATCTGTTGATCTCAACTCTACAAATAAAATGGCTATTCGAATTATTTTTCTTACTTTATTTCTTCTATTTTATCCATTTATGGCATCCAAGTCACTGCTTTGGCGCCATAAGGATTTAAATCTAGATGTTGTGGATTGTCTTATAAATATAACGTATTATTTTGTTATTAGGCTAAGGTGCGATAGATAATTCGATTCGAATTGTGTTATTGAGATAAGGGCGTTCTTTTGTTTAAAGATTGGAGAAGATATTTTTGGGTGCGGATAAAAATAAAATGGAATGGGAATCTCCTAAGAGGTGGGGGAACAAATTAAAGTTGGGACACATGTGTGGCTATATGACATAAATGTTCGATTTGCAAGATCCTGACTTTTGGAAAAGAGGAGACCACTGAATTGGACCACTATACATTTTGGTTCGAGATTCGAGACTCACATTTCCACCATTGGATGGTTTTTATAGTTTCATTTCCAGCAATTTTGAATCATGGGTCACTACTAATTTGTTCAGAATTTTATAATATTTTTTTTTGTTTCTATTTCTTTCCCTTTTTTTTGCTTCATCATGTGGTCTTTTTCATTCTTTCTTTCGTAGAAAGAGGAATTTACGTAGTTGAAATTAACGCTAACGTTCAACTTGTGTCAATTGAATGTGAGTCAGTAATTGCGGAGAGTCAGTGCATTGAACCTGGACACGCACGCGATTCGAGAGTTTCAGTTTCATGGCAAGCACCAATAAATAGGATATGTAAAATACAGATGACCAAAACCAGCTGAATAAATTTCAACGGAAACCTGTCAACAGAACCACATGGCACCCGCAACGTTCTCTTATGGGCCGGGCCCAAATATATCGTCTTAAATTTACGGCGACAAACTGGGCCTGTGCGATGAAACAATAATATATCGAAATTCGGGATATGAGACACGTACGAGATTCAACTTACCAGCAGACGAAACTGTGTCGTTTCATCTGCCGACGAAAGCATGATCCCCGATTCTGAACTGATACTGAAGAAAGAAAAAAAAAACCTTGGGATCAGAAAATGGCTGGCGAGCAGAAGCAGGAGAGCGTAACAAGTCCAGGTTTTGTAAGTAGGCGGAAGACGATAGCAGCCATCTCCATTCTGAATCACCAGATTAACAACATCCAGGAAGAGATCGATCATCTTGAATCACTATGTTTCTCGTCTGTTGTCTGTCAAGAGTAAGTCAATTCAATGGATGTCTGATTCGAGGTTGTTGTTTGCGAATCTGATAACATTTTTGTATTGTGTCAGATTGGTTTCGAGCGTCGAATCGCTTGCTGATCCGCTGCTTACTGTGTAAGTTTTGAAACGATTTTGATTGTGTTTTTATTAGCTTCTTTAAAGGAATATATATTCCGATTCGTTGCAGCGCAACACAATGCTGCTAGTACAAAAATGACATTGAAATAATATCAATTAAAACGATTTTGTTTTGACATATGCGGAGCATCTAAGTCTAAAAAAGTTAATATAGAAATAAATAAAACTAATTAGGAAAGTTTCAAGTTAAGTCTGATGTTCATCTGGTTGCATTATGCAGCACAAAAGGGCCGGCTGATGCTGAATGGGACCGGTGGTTCAGAGCAGCTGGCCGGAGATCTGGTGCCCCAAAACGGTGGCTCTGAAATTTTAATTGTGATATTTTTTCCTAACATGTGTTATTTCATGGCGTTTGGTGCTTTCATTTTGGAGTATCTCATTATTGTATCACACTTTAAATTTTAATTGGTTGATGGGGTAATGACTAATGATGATGCACAAAGTGTTTTCATTCAGACGACTTTTTGCATAAACAAACCCTCTTTCTTATTCCCACACCAGTACTCCATCAACTCTCAACATACAATATTGTCTTTTCTCCACCATGATAGTGAAATCCTATTAATCGTAGAGTCTCCATTGACGTACGCACCCCAACCACAATATTGTCATTCTCTTTTTCTACCTTCACACTTCATTCCCACTTTGTGCTCCAAAGCATGCCTAAATGTGAAAACATTGATTCCTGTTATATCCATCCGCTCTCGATAGGGGTTCTTAATTATTATTTTTCTAATAGTGGTAAAGAAAATTAAATATAAAATATAGAGTGCGGTTCGGATACAAACCAAATTATAAATAAAAACTATAAACCGATTCTTAAGCTGACACGTGTCCCATTTTAGTCGAAATCCCGGACAAAACACGGAGGGGTATAATAGTCATTCCACACGGAGGGGTATAAACCTAATAATGTTATTTTCAATTTAGTCCAAAAGTTATTAATGATCAGACTTCAAAGACTTAATGATCAGACTTAAAAATAGACAATAATCAGACTTAAAAATAGACAATGATCAGACTTAAAAATGGTAATGATCAGACTTAAAAAGTAGCAATGATCAGACTTAAAAATAGACAATGATCAGACTTAATGATCAGACTTAAAAATGGCAATGATCAGACTTAAAAAGCAGCAATGATCAGACTTAAAAGACTTAATGATCAGACTTAAAAATAGGCAATAATCAGACTTAATGATCATACTTAAAAATAGACAATGATCAGACTTAAAAATGGTAATGATCAGACTTAAAAAGCAGCAATGATCAGACTTAAAAATAGACAATGATCAGACTTAAAAGACTTAATGATCAGACTTAAAAGCAGCAATGATCATACTTAAAAGACTTAATGATCAGACTTAAAAATAGACAATAATCAGACTTAAAAATGGTAATGAGCAGACTTAAAAATGGTAATGATCAGACTTAAAAAGCAGCAATGATCAGACTTAAAAGACTTAATGATCAGACTTAAAAATAGACAATAATCAGATTTAATGATCAGACTTAAAAGACTTAATGATCAGACTTAAAAGACTTAATGATCAGACTTAAAAAACTTAATGATCAGACTTAAAAAGCAGCAATGATCAGACTTAAAAGACTTAATTATCCGACTTAAAAAACTTAATGATCCGACTTAAAAGACTTAATGATCAGACTTAAAATAGACAATGATCAGACTTAAAAATAAACAATGATCAGACTTAAAAGACTTAATGATCAGACTTAAAAAGCAGCAATGATCAGACTTAAAAAGACTTAATGATCATACTTAAAAATAGACAATAATCAGACTTAAAAGACTTAATGATCAGACTTAAAAGACTTAATGCTCAGACTTAAAAGACTTAATTATCAGCCTTAAAAAACTTAATGATCAGACTTAAAAAAGCAGCAATGATCAGACTTAAAATCAGACTTAAAAGACTTAATGATCAGACTTAAACTTGGAAATGATCAGACTTAAAAGACTTAATGATCAGAATTAAAAAGCAGCAATGATCAAACTTAAAAGACTTAATGATCAGACTTAAAAATAGACAATAATCATTCTTAAAAGACTTAATGATCAGACTTAAAACACTTAATGATCAGACTTAAAAGACTTAATTATCAAACTTAAAAAACTTAATGATCAGACTTAAAAGACTTAATGATCAGACTTAAAAATAGACAATGATCAGACTTAAAAGACTTAATGATCAGACTTAAAAATGGTAATGATCAGACTTAAAAAGCAGCAATGATCAGACTTAAAAGACTTACTGATCAGACTTAAAAGACTTAATTATCAGACTTAAAAAACTTAATGATCATACTTAAAAAGCAGGAATGATCAGACTTAAAAGACTTAATGATCAGACTTAAACTTGGAAATGATCATACTTAAAAAGCAGCAATGATCAGACTTAATGATCATTGTTTTTTTAAGTCTGATCATTGCTTTGTAAGTCTGATCATTAATGATTTAAGTCTGATCATTAATGGTTTAAGTCTGCTCATTATTATTTTTAGTCTGTTCATTGTTTTTTTAAGCTGATCATTGTTTTTTGAAGTCTGGTCATTAATGGTTTAAGTGTGATTATATGTGTGAAGCATACTACCAGACTTGGAACTTGTTCAACCCCTTATATCACCAGGATCATTGGAGCTCTTATAAGGGACTTGTTCATGTTCCAAACCCAAGATTTAAACGTACGAAAGCTAGTGGACCCCAACCAGACGAAGGGGTAACGAGATGGACCAGCGGCATATAGGGAAATCCAGTAGCAAAGTAGCATATTCATCAACTCCGACCCCGCTAATTCAGCGATGCAAAAAATCGTCACGAAATTAGTCACAACAAATGTGTTTGTCTACAGACTTCAAAAAACAATTCATAGTATTCGACCCGAACGTATTTGCACTCTGTCATGACATAAGAACATGGGTAGTGAAACAATGTCCATTTCGCACACGAACATGTTCATGTCTCCAGACGGAAGCAGACAACTGCTTTGGTCGTGAAGCGTTACGAGAGTCATACAACAACGACGGAGCAATTTTTCTGCCGAAAATTCGAGACAGATTAGAGGAACTCCGGGCTAGGACAGAAATCACATAGTGACGAGGTACATTCCGATAAACCGTGTTTTTGAAGTCATGACCACAAGAAAGCGTAACACGTACACGGTTCGTTTGGTGACACGAACATGTTCGTGTGCGAAATGGACATTATTTCACTACCCTTGTTCTCATGCCATGGGCACATGACATCGTGCAAATACGCCCGGGTCGAATACTTAGAATTGGTCGCCTACGAATATATGCTTAAAGCATATTACCCTTGGAGTTACTTTTTCAACCCCTTATATCACCATAATCATTGGAGAACTTATGAGGTTCATGTTTCGAACCCAAGATTCTAACCTACGAAAGCGGGTAGACCCCCAACCAGACGAAGGTGTAACGAGATGGACCAGAGGCATTTACGGGAATCCAGCAGCCAAGTAGCGTCTTCATCAACTCAGACCCCGCGAATTTAGCGATGCACAAACTGTCACGAAGTTGGTCACAACAAACGTGCTTGTCCTACTCGATACTCAAGTTAAACTATCTATGTTGTTTGTAGTTCATCTTTTCTCAAGTTCACATCGTTATTTTTCAATTCAAAAATTTTCAAACCATGAAGACAAGTTCAGAAATTAGTTTATCACTTGACAAAAATATCTATCACATGACAAAACATCTGGTAACGAGACAAAAACAAGTTTATCACATGACAAAACATGCTCATTCCTCTTGCCCTCCTGATACACCACCACCTCGCCCTCTGCGAGGCCTCTTCCCCATGTCGCGTATATACGAATATCGTGATGCCCTTCGTTCGCGCCCCCATTTGCGCAGTTCCATCTGTGAAGAGATAGATAGTCGGTAACGATCATCCTTCTGCTCTTCAACCTGTGTATCATGCGCCTCCGCTATCATAAGTATCGCCTGAATAAAAAATTAAATTAGCACCTCTCCGGCGGAGCATTTTGCTGCTGAGGTGGCACTTGATTCGCTCTCCAGTGGCGGACCTACACATTCTCTTGCTGCTAGGATCCTTGTATGTTCCAGCTTACCTGCCTCGTTTTGTTGTCTCATCTGATTGAATGTGTTTTGACTTCAAATATGTGCGTTTAAGACCATTTTTGAACTCATTTTGATCTGCTGTGGTTTTTGTATATGGAAGTGAATTTAGGCTAGATTGGAATTCATGTGTATGTTATGTTCTGCCAATTTGGAAGAATAAGAATAGCTTACTGAAAAAAGATCGAAATGTGGCCACTTTTTCCATAAAGTTCTGTAAATGTTTAGCCATTTGAATCGAAGATTGATAGGAGGTCTTTGTTAATGTTTATACAGTTGTTGAATGTGTGTAATGGTTTAAATGGTGATGGTTTGATTTGATTAGGATGAGACTGGGGTTTCACAGAGAGTAGGGGAGCTCCTCTGCCGGTGTATCATAGCTTTAGGCCAGGACTTGGGCAATTGCCGGTTTTCACAGGGTATAGTAGAGTTAGCTGGGGTGACATTTAGTGGAGAGCCTGCCAAGAATAAAAAGCAGGCAGAAAAGAATGCAGCAATGGCCGCTTGGGCTTCGTTAAAACAATGTAAGTATCTGATACTGATTGATGATAAATAACTAAAAATGCCTGATCAATTGGTTTCTGAGTCGGTGTTTGTCATACCTGGCGTGGATTATAACTTTGGTTACTGTTTCTTCTTTTGTTCTTTTGCAGTGGTGAAAGAAGTTGTCAACTGAGCCAGTGAATCCTGATGAGCTGTAACATCATCTCACTGTGGCGAAAGCTTTACTTACTCTTACCGCAAGAGAGAAACGATTGCACTTCAAGAGCGTCTTGTCTCTTTCCGGAGCACTTATTGGTTAAGCCTACACAACCATCATATGTTCCTCATCCGACAACCTCTTCAAAAACCCTAACCCTCCAGAGCTGAAACCCCTCGTGCAATGTGTCCACACTGAGAGACGCCGTACACGACAAATAGCAAAGTCAACAGCTAAGTGTATGACCTCATCAAATGTTGCTGCGCAATCCTCTCAACTTTCATCCCAGCCTCTCATTCCAACAATGACCCGAGCTCAAATCTCTGGAAAGTTGCCGATTCCATGTAATGGGTGCAGCTCATTACGTTCCTTTCTCGCAGATGAGGATGCCTTTTCAGACCGCGGCACCACCTGTGACAATGACAAGTGCTGTTCCTGTTTTCTCTCCCCCGCCTTTGGAATCTCCAGGTATGGCTTCTCATGTCATCGGAGCAGATTCCATCTGTCAGAATATAATTTCCTCCATCTCTTAAAAAAGAAGATCCTCCTCCTACTACTACGGCCTCAAGTCCAAAGAAAGAATATTCTCCGGCCCGACTCCAACAAAATTGAAGAAGGAAGAAGATCCACCTGCTCCGAATAATGACAATGTTTCAGCAATGCAGCAGAGTCATCTTGATAGGATGATGAGTTTACTGCCAGATGAATTTCTACCTCAAATTGACTATTCAGTCCCTGTATCCACATCAAATGAAATTCTTCAGGCTTCTCAGCGCATCAAGAAACACAAATGGAAACACAAATGCTTCAGAATCTGAGTGATCCCCAGACCACATTTTGCAACTATTTGGGTGTTTTTTCATTGTGTTTCTTCAGTTCATCCATATCTAAATATCATCTTCCAGCTCATCAAAAAAATATCATCTTCCAGCTCTGCAAAGAAGCAAGCCAAGTTCAGCTTGTTTAAATTTTATGTATTTGAAATTAATATTTATAATAATAACCAGACGAGGAGCGTTCAAATGAAGTGGACGCGTCACGTGTCCCACTACCAAAAATTTATCAAAAGTAAATACTATTCCGGTACTATTTCTGCACTATTCTCTGCCACATCATCAAAATGAGTTGCTCGCAATGTGCCTCACTGTCTCACTTTAACAATCATGCCTCAACCGAGTGCTCCCCATGACTAGACACTTTCAACTACTTAAACTATATGAATTTATCCTAATCAATTCCAAATGATTATTAAAATAATATTCATTAGCAAGTATAAAAGAAAGAGTGGAGAACATTGAAGGAATTGGGAATGCACAAGGCAGGATACCATTTTCTATCAAGTAGAATCATTCACTAGAAATAAAACATCTGAGGATGAAATGGATGGACTTTATTAGTCTGCTGGAGTACAACATTCAAAAACTTGTCTTCTAAAATAGATACTTAAATTAAACTGAGAATGTTTTCCAAACCCGTAATCAGGTTGAGGTTTGGAGCGAATCATAGTATGTTGCGAAGACAGAGAGTCTTAAGTTCCCAGGAAAGTCCAGTTGATGAAGGAGAAAGCGAGGCAGTGGACTGTCTCTGAATTCCCAGCCAGGACTTTCCATACTACAGATTTGGCGTATGAGAAAGGGCGCCCCATTGTCGACATGCATATCCCAGCAGGCAGAATTGAGAAACCCTGAAAGGATTTGAAAGATTCAATTGCCGTGTTAGGCAAACAAAATAATTCTTGAAGTGGCAAAAAAGTTAGGCTCGAAACTGATGAACTTTTAATGGAGACTAAAGAACTTGCAGCGTAAGTGGCTGAAACGTTACCTGCTGCATTATCTTTGGAAATTCAGAACGCAGCGCTTTGCGACCGAATTCATCAAATATTTTGTCCAAAGACAAATCCTGTAGACCTGCGAGTGTAGTTTCTAGCATATTAAGCCCAGCTTGGTTCGCAAAGATCAAAGCTGGCGGCGCCTGCATAAAAATTGTTAAGACATGTTAGTCAGAAAGCACAAAAAGGCTTTCCCGCATAGGATTTCTGTTGGGTGACATTAACAAAGACTACCATCAGCTATTTCCTATTTGATAGTACCTTTATCGAGCAGCACAATATGGCATCAGAATGATGCCATAGTTGTTTCAGCATCAAATCACCGGCTAAGGGCCTCTCTCTCAGTAAATCTGCTCCAAAATGATGACTGAAAGACATAAACTTCCAAGTCAGATTGCCAGAAAGTAATGGCGAATCACACATGTGCGTTACACAAAGATCGACAGAGGGAAACCTGAACAGTTTCAAACTTATTTAAGGAGAATAGGACATTGCATTTTAGACAATCAGTAACACATGTAGAACTTGCCTGAAACTACGGCAGACCCACTGTGCTAAAATGAGCCATTGAGGAGTGTCAAGAGAATATTTTAGTCTTACGGTTGGGCATATCTCAGGTGGAGGAGCTATGGCCATAGCAAACTTCTGAATGGATGTAATCACACTATGTACGTACTGACGAGCCATGGTTGTAATGCTATCTAGCGAGTTACTTTCAAAAGGGAACTGAAAGGCAATTGCCAGGACAGATCGCATGTCCTGGACTGGCGGCGCGCCATCTGACGCTTGAGCAGTTGAACTTAATGTGTTACGATGTCCATTAAGCTGTTCCTGTATGTCAGATCAATAAAAAAATAAAATAAACCGAGTGCTCACTGAAATTCCACAGTAGAAAATATAAAAATTCCACATGATTGATTAAAACGAAAGCAATTTTGTGACCGAGACCCTGATGTACAAATTTGTAAATCATTTGGAAAGTATGGAACTGGTAGTGGATTAAATGTAGTCATCATATCAAAGTAAAATAAAAAGGAGAATTAGACATGGGGGATGAACTCAACTGATTGTGAATCCAATGGAATTATGCAAAAGCCAGACGGCAGTAGTGTAACATCGTCTGGAAGCTTTTCATTAATTGGAGCAAAAATAAGTTCAGCGCAGGCTCCAGTTGAATTGACATCAGTTTCGCTACACATCTGCAAGAGCACAAATGAAACCACAAGGGTCAGACTTTAAGTAATATATTTGTTATCGAACTTCGACCAAGTATTATTCAAAAGACTTAAACAGGCCAATGACGTATACGGAAACATGCTCACTATATAAAGCCGAATATTGTGGCAAGTTAAATTAATAAACAGTTACCTGCAACAGATGGATATCCCTCGGCATATCAGGCGAACGACCTTCAATTTGAATAACCTCAAGCATCTGAATGAAAATGAATGTTCCGAGCCGTACTAGTAAGTATACATGGGTATGTATGATATGTCTTTGCCTTTCCAGATATATAGTGTGCGGATAATCTGACGACAGACAACTTCCAAAAAGACACAAACCTCTTTATCTTGGATTGTATAGCCTAGATTCGATGTGTTTTGGTTCCCACTGAAGCTCATAGGTCCCAACCCCAGGTTAGCATTGGTTTTCATGGATATGGCAGAATAAGCATCAACATCGTAAATAGCCCATTCTGAGCGGCGTTCTCTCAAAAACTGAACTAAAGCTGCAGGAGGAACATTCTGGGGAGAAAATGGAAGCAACTATTAGCGCAGTGTTTGAAGTGAAGTCAAACACATAGATTTAGTAGTCCTCTGATATTTACACGAAGAAGCATAAATGCCTTTGCACATAAAATCCCGCCAGACATGGAAAACGAATTAGCAGCATTGTGTGGAGAGTTCAGATTCTTGGTTAAATTAACTGCAATGGTTACATCATCACCGGCATCATAATTCATCACTGACCAGCCAGCATCACTAAATCCACTGACAGCATCATTGAAACCTCTGCGAAAATTGCAATTACAGTGTTGTCAGGAATCAAGGTGAAAATAAAGTGACTAAACTATCCAATGAATCGACCAAAACATCTGCAGGGCATATGGCACACATCTGCAGGACATATATAATACACAAACCTGCTCAATCTTTGGGCGAATGTTCTTAAAACAGCTGGCTGCCTTCCAAATTCATGTGCCACTTCACCGTTTGTTTCGCGGGCGATTTGACGTAGGTAATTCAATGCCTAAAAAGTAAGTTAACATATCATTACTAGACATAAAATGAAATAAGACAAGAAATAATGATCCTTATATCATAATTCATAACTGAAAATTTGGAAACAATAAGAGGTCACTAACTCACCGGTATTGTCATCTTTTGGGCCACAAGTTTTGATGATGTGTATAGAGGTCGCAAAACTTCTGGTACACTCCATGGCTGAAAGCGGAATGGAAGAAAGAATTCATATGCTGAACTTAAATTCTACTGAACTTAAATTTTATATGATATTCTATGTAAAAAAAATTAATACCTTGAGATTTAAGTGGTCCACAATATGTATGATTGATCCGCTGCCATCACATGAGCGAATAAGGTAACCGCTAGGGAGCATTTCCGCCCTAACAAAATTTTCACCCATACTTGGAGCAGCATTAGAATCAAACAAAGATTTCTCGCAGACCTGAATAAAGTGAATACGAGAGACAGCAGAACATGTAAGCTGCAAGACCATGGATAGGACTTGCTGAATAGATACAATAAACCAAAATATAGTGTAAAAGCCTAATAGCAACCAATAGCTTACCGCCAGGCTACCATTTTCAAGCAAAGTTGTATATCGCAGTGTCCACAAGTCTCGAGCTGGAACGAGGATAGTAGGAGCAAACATCTGGGATTTTTTGTTCGTGTAACATGTCAATTAGCCTCCACTCGGAAAAACAAATGAACTACGTAAGAAGGCAGATGGAACATTCAATTGTATACGAATGGTCACCTGTGTATATACGAGTTCAATAGTCCCCCCATTAGCAGTAGGAACAGATGTGAAAACTTCATGGCTCCGACAGTCCCGGAACCAAGACGGGCGATCCTTAAGTAACTCTGCAATCTACAAAGATTTATTTCACAAAAGTTTAATTTCCACTAATGCCGATATGCTCACATATTTAAAAAATATTAAATGCTTACTTTTGGGGGTTCTAGACCTACAAAGCCACAAGCTCGAGCTGCCACTCCACCGCCACTTTGTGGGATCGCATATATCCCGATCGAATCAGGACCAGGCTGTAGAACAAGGATGTATGATGTAAGTAAGGAACTTAACGTATCAAATATAAATTCATTCAAAACGTATTGAATACACATGCATTGGTCAAACATTGCATACCTTCAGCCCAGGCATCGGGACCCAATCCACTGATGTTCCTGAAGCCTTCGACAGGAACTCAGCCAATGTCTTTTCAGCAATCACAAACAATCTACAGACAAAGAACATTTTCCATTACCAACGATAGTGATCATGCAAATGAATTAGGACAAAGAGAAATTCACTTAAGATTATGGCTTGTAGTCGCCCATACCCTTCATAAGTATCATCTTTCAAAGAATTTTGTGGAGTGGTGACAGCAAGCGCACAACTCCCATCAGCTGACGTACCAGTAGCCTTTAAATATTGTAAAAGATTTAGGTGTAATCTCAGAATGCACGTTTATGAAAACTAAAAATGAATAGAATTAAACCGCATTAACTGAGACAATGCCATTTTTTCAATAAATAGAGAGGGTGAAAAATGGTCTTGTCTCTTGTGTTAATCTTGTTATCAATCATCCATAAACTAATTGGTGGTATTAAATAACTACAAATCTGTATGGGATGTGTGTGGTTGCAGATGACACGTACACTTCGCAGCAGTTGTCTGATACAACCATTTTCATAAACTAGCTGCGACACCTGCTTCTGTAAGCGACTATTTTCCTCCAGCAACAACTTGTTCAGAGATCTCAATTTGCGATTTATAGACTGCAAATTTGACGATTCAGTTCGTTGCTTATCACGAGACCTGAATACAATTTCAAGAACATCTTCAGAAAAGCAAACAAGTACAAAACAGTACAATGACTTCTAGATCAGAACCCCGCTTCGATAGCAATATAAAAAAAAAATCAAAGCCTTCCTTCTGTTTAATAATTAACAGAGAGTCTGATATTATTGGGAGACCACATATGTCCCTATGAGCGGACAGCAGAGTATCGAGAAGTTTCAAAAACAAAAATTCAAATATACATGTAGCACGAAGTACCTGCGATTTTGAAACCAAATTTTGATTTGCTTCTGCTCAACATTGGCCAGAGGGGTACACTCTTTGACCAACTGCTGCCTGCGCGAGGCACTCGGCTTGGGACTCTCTGCATAAACCTGCTCAAGAGCTTTAACTTGCTCAGGTGTATAGCGAACATACTTTCCACCAGAATCGAGAGGATTGCTGCTACTCTCGCCACTATTCTGCCTTCTCAGAGTTGCCAGCGTAACCATTTTCTCTCAAATCTTTCAATAAACTAGGGTAATTTTTCTTTGAACCCTCACGGAAAATAGAGTGATCAGTTATATAGAGGAGCGAAGCGATCAAACCGATGCGCAGATATGCGATACAGTGTACCGACCCCTGAATTGTTTAAAGTAAAAAATAATTTGATGAGATTTTCTTTCTCTTTTGGCGTAAATTCAGTCCCCTATCGAATCATGACGCAAAATCACCCTCTTCACTCCATGACACGCCAAGTAGCAACGGCTAGAAAACGTGATCCACGCGCTAAGGATCACACTTGTTACGTCACGATGCCACCAAAAGAAACTGAAATTATTCGAAACATGCAATCCTTTGTCGAGGCTACATAGTTATCTTCTTCACCAACCCATTTCTATATTTATGATCAAATAATTCACACTAGAATCAGAGTTCCTTACTAGAAATGAACACTCATTTTCCGCCAGAACTTCCCAAAAAGATAAACAGTGACAGCTCCCTCTCCTTAACCCACTCAGCCAATCTCCATCAACCCATAAACCCTAACTCAAATTCTCAAAACACCCAATTCATACCAAAAAAATGTAGGTCTGCCCTACTTTTGAATTTCATTTTTAGAGATACGGCACTTGAGTTTGTTCCTTCGCAAATGCCCTATCTTTAAAGGGATCGGTCTCTTGTGAAAAATAGTTCCATTACACAATAGTGTCTTCGCTTAGTGCTCTACTTTTCTAAGAGACAGGTTTTACCATGACCGGCCTCTTGAAGCTTCAATAGCAGTTTCCCAATTAATCTTGGTAAAAACGAAATTCCAAACTCAAGTGACGTATTTCTAGAATGGAGTTCGGCAAATTTGATTTTCTTTTCAATTCATATTGTTGCCTGAAATGATCTCCACAGCTATAAATCGACGAAGCCCCAGCCAAAAAATCCACAGGAAACCCTAGAAAGGCTAAATGCCCTCTATCTAAGCCACACTTCCACATCCAGCTCGCTTAACAGCTCCTAAGCTACAACTCCTCCAACCAAGCTCTGCGCCACGACAAACCCTAACCGAATTTACCAGCACCAACCCAAAAGATGTCTACTTAGCATCAGAAAGCTCCGAAATGTCACCATTTTGATCGAAATAGCAGCAGCTGGGCTCACCGACCCAGCCACCTCACCAATGCTGAACAAATTAAAGCGGTAGCCTCTGCGATTCATCTCGCAGTCGAACTGTGATGTTACCAAAACCTGGTACTATCCAGGACCCACCTATCTAATTTGTTTATTTATTTTTATTTAATTAAGAGAATTCAGTTAAATGAAATAATTGTATACATTTTTACAAATAGTTTTGTTTTTTTTTCACAAATAGTTTTTTTATTTTTGAGAATGACAAATAGTTTTATTTGAAAATAGTAAAAATATTTAAAGAATTGTTTTCAAAATGAATTAAACCGACATGCGAAAAGGGCTATGGTCGAGTGGCTTGAACTCTTTACATATTGTTAAGAGGAAGGGTTTGACTCATGCTCCAAAGTGATAGTTGTAAATCCAAAATAAATAAATAAATAAAGTATAAATTAAACTGATCTACACAAATTTGCAAATAAATAATCATTTATCGAATACAAATACTATCTCTGGCAATCTGCATATCATATAACTTTCTATATAAAGAAAATCATTAGCATTGAACCTATGGGATTGTACATGAATTGCAATCTAATACAGTTCAATGTATATGGTTTTCAATTTCATAAAACAGCCAGAGCAAGAAGAATAACATATGCAAAAAAATAATAACCAAAATAATGAAAAACTGCACAAATTCGATATCCGATTTTGTTTCCGAATTGAAGGATCGTTATTTGTTTTTATTAATTCAAATTTAATTAAAGAGGACAATGAGCCTCCCAAATATATGTATTTTGAATTAATCAATTTGATAAATAACTAAAATTGTAATCATTGGTCGATAAGATCCAACTAGAACTCCTTGACTTGTAATGACAAGGTCAAAGGTTCGAACCCCACGTGACACTTTTCTTTCCACATTTCATGTGAAATTTTCCTAATCCTATCTATGATGTGGACCTTTCCTCAATCCTTTGCGGATGTTTTTCTATTCATATTCCTCATTCTATTCCTCATCCCTTGTGGACGCTTGCTTGCAGGTGTTATGGTCTACCCTCTCGCGAAGGCGTGCTACGCTAAGGTTCTACTATGTAGGGGTATATCGACTCGTGGGTTTAAAGTCAGAGGTGACAAGATGGTCTGTGCTTCAATGAAAGATGTCAAGTTCGATTCCGGGTTGGTGTCCTTGGTTTGACCTGTGCTTCAAACGTGCTAAAAATATACATGTACTCGAGATATGCAATGTATGCGTTGTATTCCTTGACATGTTAAATGTAAACCCACAATAATAAAAAAGATTGGTAAGATCCAACAAATCTTAATGATTCTAAATTTTCACATATTATAATAGTTCTTATTTAATCATTTTCCTTTATGGGATGAGATTCCATGAGAAGTCTAATTTGAGTGAGAAATGACAATTTATTGGAAAATTTCCTGAAATGCACACAATTTTAAATTTCATTCCTTTTCTACGCAAACTTCCAAATTACATTCCCATTTTACTCACTTTCTACAAGCCGCCGTTAGCAACGGCGTTTTAGCTTTAGGACGCCCTTGTGAACAGCGGTTCGGTCCTCGTGGCACATTCAAGCCAAAACAATAATGTCATTTGACACTATTTGCCAAATAAACAAGAACCGCTGTCCTGAACGGCGGCTAATAACTGAAAGGGATTCACAAAACTGAGGGACAGTTAAGCCGCCGTGGATAAAAGCGGCCAATAAAATGTATCAACTCAGAGACTGGGACAGTTAAGCCGTCGTGGCAAACAGCGGCTAATAGAATTTATCAACTCAGAGAATGGCACAATTTGCAGGGCTTAACCGCTGTAATGAACAGCGGCTTAACTGTCCAGACGCTGTTAGCCACAGCGGGCAATAAAATGTCACAACTCAGAGACAGGAACAATTTGCAGGGCTAAACCGCTGTACTGAACGGCGGCTAATGAGGTTTAGGTTTGGCCGCTGTCTTGGACGGCGGCTTGACCTTAAATGAATCAATATTCAATCTGTTTTGACCATGGACCCTTACCTGCATAAAATCTTACAAATGCAATAATAACCCTGTCATTGAAAACTGGGAAATCATCACGACAGTCATAAACACAGTTTGAATACAACAAACTAAAACGATCAATTTCAAAAAGGTAAATCATCATCGTTGTATTTCAAAACACATTAACGTCGATAAATTATAATGGAGTGTAATGCTGCGTTGTTCTTCTAATGCGTGTAGATGCCCTCCGAACTGGACTTCGTTGTGAATCTGCTTGGGTAACTTGTGAGGGGCCAACATCGTCTCTAGTTTGCGGCAAGTGAACTTCGTCATCCGAATCTAAGGCACATAAAAAGGGTAGTTAGACATAAGAAGCGTACAAAGAATGATTCCCAAAAAAAATAAAGTCACATACCACTGTTAATATGAATTGATGGCACATCAATATCCAAAGCACGACCCTCTCCAATTTTCAAAAGGTCAGCATGTGTAGCATGAAACATATCATGCAATACTCTCTTGGTATCCATTTCGGTTGTTTTAAAGAACAACCCAGCAATTGCCTTGCAGTTGCGCACTAATGACGCGACCTGTATAAAGATTTAACTTGGAGTTACAAGTAGTATCTTCTACATATAATGGATTAACCCTGTGATTAATTTAAATGATTACCATGACATAGTGATCTGGTCCTGATGGGCGGTAAGGCTTCGGAGTATCAACAGGTGGTTGAATGCGCTTACGAGTCACAGGTAAATACCAAGAATAGTATGCATCCAGGTACGATACATCTATGTGTGGCTCACCGATAACAATCCTCTGAGCACGATCATTCCAAATGTCTATATAGCCTTCCAATTCCTCATCTGCGGGTAGATTAGTTCTACGGATGTGCATATGCATCTCTTTATGACTTTCCGGTGGAGATGCTGGAACTGGCTGTCTACATCCAAACTGACGGAGAACTCTCGACGGGTAGTGCATCTCAGCGATGTTAAAACATACTAGAGGAACTTCAGCCCTCCAACTATCCCTGCCAGATATGCACGATGGATTAAGTGTCGCGAGAATCTCATCATCGTATGGAGTCCATATGACATCGTTGGCTTCTTGTCGGTCTAACAAATCACGGAATAACATCAAGACCTGATGAGATGTGCGGAGGTATGACTTGGGGACTTTCCATCTGCAGAAATGTAATTAATATTTAAATACGCATCAAATGTTGGATAGTGGAAAACGTTAAAAAAATAAAAATGTCTTACTTGTATCCTAAAGCTGGACGCCGCATAGGATCATCATCTGCACCGGGAGGTGGAGCCGGAATAGCAAGCTTCATGGGTCTACCAATGGTCAGATGTTCCCAAGCCCATAGCTGTAGCAGAATAGCACACCCAATGAGCTGCGTGTGCTTTGACTCACACGCATTGCACAAACTGCGGTACAGGTACGCCAATACTGCAGCACCCCAACTGTAGCTCGAAAGAGAGTCTAAGTCTGCCAGCAGTGGTAGATAGTGGAGGGATATCTCACTGCCCGAAGAATCTGGTAGTAGAGATGACCCCAACATCAGTAGAATGTATGCCCTGGCATATCTCTGTATTTCTGCCTCAGTAGCCTCTGGTGGAAGTGTCTGCATATTGTTTTTGAACCAAGTGCGTCGAACCGTGGTATCTCTCTTCCCGTGCACTGGTACTACACCCAACAACTGTTGACAAAGAGGGGCATAATCTTCAACCTCCTGGTCTGTAGTCACAGCTCTGCCCTCAATAGGTAGTCCGGTCAACACTCCAACATCCTCTAAAGTGATGGTCATCTCGCCATTACGTAAGTGAAAGGTATGCGTCTCAGAACGCCATCTCTCCACTAAAGCTGTCATAAACGACCAATCAACCTCATAATTCTGCATGTAGTACCAAGGACCAAATCCGGCTCTAACAATGTACGGTAGTATGCGCTCATCTGCCTCCCAACTAATCCCTCTATGACGAACAGTCAATAAATCTGTGTTCTGCACAATTAAAGAACAGCTGATAGTTAGCATAATGAGCATACTATCAACAAAAGACTGTAGATAAATTTTACTAACCGATGTTTCCCAAATATGTTTTGATCGATGAGTGTCCTGCTTATAAAGCAACGTCGTATCAATGGGACCAGGATTGACTACATGTGCAACATCCGGTAACAATGTATCATCTCCACCTAAGCTCAATGATGGAGAAGGGACATCATGCATGTACGTATCACGGTTGCGTCGTGGCATATCTGTAAAATATCAAGCAAAAATATTTAAGCAAAATAACATAAGTGCAGAGTTGTTGTCGAAGCATGGAAAAGAACACATTATATAATTACATATAATGTCCGAGGCTACATAGTGTATTCGTGATATACATTTACCTTTTACAAAAGGACATACAAAAAAGATAAAATCCTATACAACTCCTAATTCACTATAGGAACAGAAGTACAAGATCTCTTTGTGTGACCGGCAACACCACATATCGAACACTTGAAGATTCTCTTTGGCCTTATAGGGGGTTGGTCACTAGTAGATGGATCGTCCACGGGCCTTGGGTCACGCCCTTGGTCCATTTCGTTGTGTCTTCGCTTTGTTGGATGTCTTCCTTTTTTTACTCTTTTGAATTGCTTAGATGGAATATGCTTTGGTCCAACATACGAATTCCAATGTGTCATATCCGGTTGTGGATTAAATGTTTGTGCCCACGTGTCCACATACGCTTGCGTTGTAAATTCATACGCCACGCAATCATGAATGGATAACCCTTCTTGTGCACAAACGGCTAGCGCGTGAACACATGGGTAATGAAACAATTGCCATTTTCCACAACCGCAAGTCTTCGCTTCCATACAAACATCATGGGCGCGTGATTTTGATTTCGTTAGAACGGATGCTATACCTTTACTCCGATCATACATTTGAACCTCATTCTGTCTGGCTTTCAATAGATTTGTAGTGTTCAAGTTCTCTATCATCGGAACAAGGTACTTGTTGTGACCCACTAATTTATCACGCCGCTCGATAAAATGCGAATTAGCTTGCTTGAATGTAAAGTGAACGAGAGCGGTGATTGGCAAATCACGGCAAGGCAAAAGCACATGATTAAAAGATTCAGACTGGTTAGTCGTCATAGAACCCCATCTTCGACCTCCAGTATCATAGGACAAAGCCCATTTCTCAGGATTCATTTTTTCCAACCACCGTACGGCATCCGGCTTATCTTTCAACAACTCTTTGAAATCTTTAAAACGATTTCGAAACTTGATTTGTTGATTTTCCTTGGCAATGTTGGTTAGCAAGTCTCTGTGGGCTATACACTTCACTTTTTAATTAAGATTGGACGCTAAATGTCTAATGCAAATACGATGATAAGCCTTCGGTGGTTTCCAATCATCTTCTTTCATCACTCGCATTATTCCTGCATGCCTGTCAGAAATAATACATAATCCTTCTCGTTCTGTGATTCCACTTCTAATGCACATCATAAACCACCTCCAACTCTCTATGTTTTCACTCTCTACTAATGCGTAAGCAAGCGGAAGAATCTCATTTTCTTTATCATAAGTGACTGCAATCATTAATACCCCTTTCCACTTCCCGATCAAATGAGTTGCGTCAATAGAAATCACTGGACGACAATGCGTGAAGCCATTAATAGCCGGACCAAATGCCCAGAATACCCTATTCACATTTACGTTTCCACTATCTAGCACCGATTTATCCCAATAAACAATGCTCCCGGGATTACTCTCTTTAAGCATGTCCATGTATGCCGGTAATGTTTCAAACGATCCTTCCCATTCTCCAAATAAGTAAACAAATGCCTTTTGTCTGGCTTTCCAGGCTTTGATGTAAGGTATCTTGTACCCATACTTTGAAACCATTAACTTCATCACTTGCTTAGGAGAATATCTCAAATCCTCTTGGATTAAGTCTTTTATGTCCATTGCAATAAAATGTTTGTTGAAATGGATGTTGTCAAGCCGGACAATATCAACCTCGCACGTATGTTTGTCATTTTTGTATTTGATAATTCTCCACATGCCCTCCTTATTCTTCTTAGAAGCTCTTAGTTCCCATTGACATTTATCCTTACCTTCGCGACATTCGAGAGTGATTCGTTTTGTATCGGAATTTATAGTGCGATACTCGCGACGATTTTTTATATGATATTTCCGACAAGCATGTATAAGTAACTCTTTTTTCATAAACATTCCCCCTTCAACAAGCTCTTTCATGTTGAATTTGTTTATACGACACCCTTGGTCATCAATAATCGGATTATTCATCAAAGCGGAGACATCGTTAAATGATGGGAAATTCCATAAGGAATGATCTCCTTCACCCCCAATTGGTACTTCAACGTAGCCTTCTTCACCATCATTATTCATATTTTCCATATTTTCTCTATCATACTCGTCGTTTAAAGGAACTTCAAATCTCTCTATAGGTGACATTGTCATTTGGTCGCTTTCATCATTAACCATAGCTAAAACATATTAACCATCGCTTTCATCAGTCCACAATAAATGTTATTTTTTGGCATCATCTAAAATCAAAACAAGAAAACCCTAAACAATCCCAAACATGGCGCCTTGTAGAAATTGAATTTGAACAAATAATTTGGGAACAAAACAAATAGAAGGATATAAATTATCGTGTTCATTCTGTCCAAGGAGCGTATCTGCTCCATTCAAAATTGCAAAATATTGAAAATCTAAACAAAGTGTTTACCTTTCTACAGGGATTTCGGCGAGGTTGCGTGATATGAGATTGTGTCGGTTGAAGAGGCGTGGGCGAGGATGCGTCGCGAGGTTGCGTCGGCGAGGTTGCGTCGGCCAGGATGCGTCGGCGAAACTGCGTCGAACTGTGGGAATTTCGTTTGAGGCGCGACTTAATCAAAAGGGGAAAATTGAATCTGCGTCTTGTATTTAACCTAAGCCGCTGTTGCAAACAGCGACCTAATTTAAAATGCCCCGTCAGCTATGAGTTGGCATTGTTTTGGCTTAAATGTGCCACGATGACCGAACCGCTGTGCACAACGGCGTCCTAAAGCTAAAACGCCGTGGCTAACAGCGGCTTGTAGAAAGTGAGTAAAATAGGAATGTAATTTGGAAGTTTGAGTAGAAAAGGAATGAAATTTAAAATTGTGTGCATTTCAGGAAATTTTCCCAATTTATTTGAGTCCTCAATTTTCATTCATCTACGGCCAAGATCAAGATTAAAAACAATTAATTTCAAATTCGATCTAATTTGAGGATAAGATACGAATTAAAGGGCAAATTAGTTCGACTAAATATCATCTTAACCATAATTTGATTTCCTAAATCACCCGAAGCCCTTGTCTTTCGCTCTCTGCGACTCAATTTCTCTAGATCTTGCAATTTCCTCCTCCTTCGTAAAGTCATCTTGCTGCTCAACTCGATCATCGCATGATCCGATCCGACTCAGTTCTGTCTAATTGGCGAATTGAAGCGTCTAATTGAACAAATTGGTAGCGAATTAGAGCCATAAATTGTTTACGACATCGGAAATGCTGGGTTCTAGTTTTGTTGGGTTAAATATGATTTGCGGTATTGACGGGTAATTTGGTGGTTGGTTTTTTTTGATACACGAAATTGGCATACAAAGACTTCAAGGAGAAGAATAAAAACAGTACAACAGACGACCACTAAGTACCAGTACAAAACAACTGAACATGAAACATAATCTAAGCACAGTAAGTCAGTCCATCCATTGTTTCGTCACCTTCACGCTTCGAAGTCCAAACCATGCCAAATTGGCCAACAGGAGGAATGACTCGACAGTCAACTCCAAAGTGACAATGACGCCATGGCCAAGTTCCACTGAATCCATGCCAAATTGGCCGAAGAGAAGAGGCAACGCATCAGTCCACCGAGTGACCAATGCAAACTAGCGCCTCATAATACTGGACAAGCGGTTGGTGATACTCCACCGCTACTAAAGCACATGGTGTTTGAGGGGCTGAAACACCGTCACTCAACACCAAACTACTAACAATAACTAGATACTAACTAAACTAAGAAAACTACACACTCAGTCCGCAACGGCTGAGATTAAAACCCTCTTAAGCATATAATAATGCTTAGAGGGACTATATACACACACAAAAAAACCCAAAAACCCATGCCCAACCAGTCACTACCCACCACCCAAAGCCCCCCATGGCACCACCCACAACCTCCAACCTCACCCGCGCCAAGCCTCCACCGTCGGCAACTGTCGAAGGAAGAGGAGGAGGATGAGAAGGAGGCAAGGTGATTTATGGAGGGATCCGGAAGGGGGAGTGGAACTGGCTGAGGTGGGGGAGCTGAGAAAACGCCGGAGGAAAGCTTCGACGGAGAAAAATTTGCTGAGGTGGTTGGTTTTGTTTAGCTTCATCGGACAGTGTTGTTAAGGTAGGATTGATGAAATCTTTTTTGGGCATTAGGGTTTGGATTTTGTCGTGTAGTGTTGGGAAAGTCGAAAGATACTCTTGAGGTTGATTCTCGATCAAATGATTTTTTAAGAAATGTGCAGAGTGACTATTGTATATGTATTTTTCCTTACCCTCTCTTTTTTTTTTGATCAATTCCTTACCCTCTCTTAGATATATATATTTTTTTAGGGAAAAGTATATAGTGGTGTCTCGAACTATCAGCGTTTTTCAATTAAAGGTCCGAACTATTAATTTTTCTAATCAAAGGGCAAATTCAAAAAAATATAACAATTTTCTTAATTTAAACTAACAGTGTTAAACAAACTAACTCCGTTTAATCCTAATTTAATGGTGACTAATAAATCTATTTAAACTATTATAGTATTATTAAACCCATTATTTTATGCCATAATCGTGTTTTTTATTTCTTAAATTAAGCTGCAAACCCTAATTGGAAAACCATTGAAGACCTGGAGATCCCGCAGAATTCAAAACACTGATGAATTTGAAAGTAATCATAATTCGATTGACTCGATCAGAGAACAACACTGGTTTTAATCGAACTGTTGGACCAAATGGACCCCTTATTATGGACGAACAAACAAGATGTGGCATAGTTGAATCGATCCGCAAAAAGCGATGGGGAGGAGAAGAAAGGAGTTCCGGAGTTCGACCAGACGCCGCCGGATGACTTTGATCCGTCGAATCCGTACAAGGATCGATCCGGTGGCGATGCTGAAGATGCGTGAGCACATAATCAGAGAAGTTGACCAAATGGACCCCTTCAACAAATTTCAATCGAAAAAACAATAATCTAACAAATGAAACCATAAATATCATTGATTCATTTCTATCATTTTTTTATAGTGGGTTTTTACATCTTATACATAACATCAATCACCATACAAATACATCTTGTATGCAAATTATTTATCGGGTACATGCGAATATTAGAGTCCAAGACGAAAACAAATCCACAAAGGGATGCATAACACATCTCACAAAATTGAGAAGAAATATGCTACTCAAAGGAATCAAACTCTTAACAAATTGTCAACAGTTCAAGCCACTCAACTAACCCTTTTTTTGGATTCATTCATATCCCTCTTTTACGTATTCAACCAATTTAACTACCATCTTGTTCTACGGGAAGAGGTATCTATAAACCACGAGCTTTGACACACATTGATCTCACTAGACAATTCATAAAACATTTCTACCATTTGAACCCGATAACTTTTTGGATGACTGAAAAATGTAGGAAATAATGGATAAGGTTGTGCCGGGCCAAACTTAAAAGATTCGTAGTGTTATTACCGTACGGACGGGGTTGCGATCGAAAGCCCACTTGACTATTGGGCCCGGTTTCCTGAGTTTTGACAAGAAGATTTTCTTTTTTCGCGTGTGTATTTTGTCACATATGTGAAGTTGTTGCCAGTAGGCGAATCTAATCTCTGCTTCGGTTCTCCGCATATTGTCGACGAGCTAATTGCAGAAGATGTTGAGTGATATGCGTTGTTTCTTCTGGTGAAAGTTGCGGGATTGATCTCCTTCGGGGTCGTATAAATTGCGGCTGCTCAAAGGTGGAATCTTTGGTGATTGAAGTCTTCATGGACCAGGTATGTGAATTGTGATGATGGATGGGGTTTAGACTTTTATTTAGGGTTTACTGATTTATGTTAATTGGATTTGGCATTGGTTTTAGGGTTTTGACTGCTTTCATTTTGGAGAAAGTAGTTGTAGCTTGATTACATTGGATCTGTTTCTGAATGAAAATTGTTTATTTTACATTGATTTGAGGCAGGTTCAATTTTAGCGCTTTTGTTCGAGGATTTTGGTTCTGTGTTAAGTCATAGGGAGGGGAGATGTGCAGTGATTAGCTTACTGAGTAGTATACTAGTATTGCATGTTTACATATGTGAAAAGTTAGCTAATTAGGTTGTTTATCCTACTATGAAAATTGATTGAGAAACAATAAACAAATTAGATTCTTGACTGAACGATATGAAAGAAAAACCAAATTCTCTTCTTGACTTCTCATTTAACGTGCACACTCATCAATTTATTACCTCATTTGTTTCTTTTTGCTAGTATTAGATTAACTTTTTTGCCTTCTCTGAGTCATTTAACGTGTCGCTTTTATTATATATTCAATTCTTTACAAATATTGACAAGTTAATTGCGAGCGCAAAGATGTTGCGAAATTACTGTGATATCGTGACATTCAATACCGTGAGGTTCTTCTCATTCGGGTTTGCATTTCTCGCGGCCACTATATATTCTCTGCAGCATTGTTCTCAAATCGGATATTCGGAGTGATCATTGAAGATCAATAATCCGATTTCAATCTGGTATTAGTGACTGTGCGGGGACGGGGTATGATTTTGATTTTTGATGTGTTAGATTTGGGGATTTAATGTCAGGGTATGAACATGCACAACTATATTGGTATTGTTATTGTAGGTTTATTGTGGGCATTTTCAACATTCATCGATGCATCTTCTTCTTCTTGTTTGTGAGGGTTAATTTGATCGCGATTGTCGTTGCACCCAATTGCAAGCTTTCCTGAACTTCATCACACATCTCCAAATGCTGTTTTCTTGTTCAATTTTTAGTAGTACACGCATCGTGTAGTATTGTCATATAAGCTTTGCTTGACTTTGCAGGTTCAATTTTCTGCTATCAAGATGAACCGACAACACGTTGACAACCAATTCGGTCCAAACCATGTAAGAATCCAGGAACCTCACTCCTTCCATTTCCCAAATTCCTTAAACTGATCATGGTTACTAATTTTTCGCCTGCTATGCAGGATGAATACATTGTCCCTGGGTTTGAGTTACCACCCTCACCGCCTTCTTCCTATGACAACACATACCTGCCCGACAACCAGCAGTCTGAACCACCCGTCCTCCACTTCCAACTTCCCCAGACACTTCTCAACAGCCCCGCAATTGGAAACCTCTGTGAGACTGAGTTTCATCTCCAGCCGCAAAATCCTACTGTCAACCATCTATACTTGGAGAATAAAAATACCCCACACAATGTGGTGGCTCTTGGTGCCACATACCGGTTCCGCTCAAAATTCGTGACTGTAGTTTACTACAGAACTGTGCCCCAAATGGGTAGCGCTAGCAGGCGTTGATGTGCTTAGATCCATTACAGCCCCATTCAGGGCACGTCATTGGTGGCAAGCACGTGATATAAATACCTTACCCCCTGCATTTTGGTGCATGTCTATTGTTTTGAAACTGAAACCATGGATGCTGTAAATCAGGTTTACGTTTCAGTTGTGGAAATTACTGTCATGGAAATTCAATTGATATTGTCGAATGTATAGGCTGTGACTTGGTATCAAACTATCAATGGCGAACATATGCATGCAGAGTCGGAGATGTTTGTCACTTCCAGAGATACATAAGAGTAACTGAAGTTACCTATCAGCTTTCTCAAGTGAAAGGTCAAGCCAGTTGAATTGGTCACGCTAGACGTTTTATGTTCTGGATTATTATAAAGGCCAGAAAGCATGCAATTGTTGCATTTTTTTTTAATCATAGTGTAGGTGGTTTGGTACTCAGGAATCACGATGGCAATATTTAGACTTTAGAGTATAAACATGATCTGGCACCTATTTATTGGAGGTGTCTTTTTGTGTCTGATAGTTCCCTTTACAGTTTACACTGACCTTTTCATCTCCATGGAAAATTCCATTGTAGGCATCAATGGTTTGCCATTTGTGCGGTGTCCTCAGGTGGAGCAAAACTAGCAGTAAGTCCACACTTACAATTTACAGCATTATTTTCTTCTCGACTAATAAATGAACTATTTTCTTGATTTCTTCATATGTAGAGAAAAAAAAAAGAAGTTACGTCCTACCCCTTCTTGCTCAACCAGATACCAAGTAACAGAGGTTTCTCCATTTATCAGAACTAGTAAATTTTTGTCATAAATTTAACATAGACTAGTAGGAAAAGTAAAGGAGATGTATTCTAGGATCTGTGACCTGACTCTCGTCTCATTTTTTGCAGAAATGGTTTCCTCTTCTGTTAAACGTGACTGTAAATGGGTTGTCAGCGGCGGTGACTGTAAATGATCTCAACTTGACAACCCATTCATATCTTTATTACTCTACAGCCTCCTTTGCAAATGAGGAGAAACTAACCAGGAGAATCAAGTAAGCAAATGATATATTTGGTAAAGTCGCTCTTACCCACTTGTTGTACATCATGTCTAGGATCCATGTAATGTGAGGCATATGTATACATAGATCAAATAAGCCTGTAGGAGAACTCGGAGAAGAATACTTGCAAATTTTGTTTGTTGATGAAAATGTAGTCTACTTGCTCCAATGTGTCAACTGTCAACATTTGCTCTAGTTCCTTTGTGGTATATACAGATATTTAGCCAGACAGATCCAGTGCAATACGGCCCTTTCTGCTTCTTTTAAGTTGTACCATTATTTCATTAAAGCACCATGAGAAAGGACTCCGTGCTGGGAACCTCGTGCTTATCAATAATTTTGCAGCACCCCTCACATGCCCTCAGGTTTCAGGCATGTTCCCAGAGCTTAAGATCGAATCAGGAAAAGGATCTTGATTATTGATCCGTGGCTCGACTTTTCCTTTTCAAGGGCCATGCCTTTGCTAACCTGTTTTTATTGTGTTGTAACAGTCCGTCTGAGCGACAAATTCGTACATGATGGATGCCCTCTCACTTTTTGAGCTCAAATATCGTAGGCATTCATTTCCACATTGTAGGTCCTTCTTTTTGCACTTTTACAGAGGCTATCCAAGTCACAACTAATGTCTACTCAGTTAACATATTCAGACACATCAATGGCTGCTTCATACAACAATCTGTATCATGAAACTTGGGGGAATCTGACCAGGAGAAGAAAGAGAACAAAAACTCCAATGAGATTAAACCCCAACTCAGAGTGTGTTGAGTTCAGTTCAGCTTCTACTGCAGGACGTGGTGTGGACCAGTTTCAGTTATACACTCCAAGAGTGATGTGTATCTGCAGAAAATATCTAAACAGCTGATGAACCCATCAAGCAACACTGACTTTTGTACATTTATATATTTGGGCATCATGCTCTCTAGACCATACACTTTATTTGAATGGTTGTGATAAGGTACTGCAACAATTCAATGCAGAAAACGCCATGGGACCTCTCTGAACTCAACTTGATTCATGAATTGATTGATCATATGACTTCTTAGCATGTAATGAGATGGGTTCATGTGCGCTGAAAAATGTCCTGCTAGACGTTGAAGTTGTTATAGGCATGTCCTAATTGCTCCTTACAAATTTACAGGCCTGAGTTTTAAGGAAATTGAGTAGAAACTGGCTCTTTTTACCATTCCTTCTCATACTGTTGTAAAAGCATATGCATTGGTGTACTCACTGCATCAGCATCACTGCATTGGTACCAAACATGGAAGGCGAAAGAAGTTAATCTCAGCCAGGGACAATGACCTTTCATAGGCGTCATGAAATGCAATATGACTCACCTCACATGCTCCGGTCTCCATTCTTCAGCGCATCTGTAGGACTACGTTCCCTCCGTAGATACAACAAGTTGTTAGCCGTACGTTCAAGCCCCATAAAAGAACGGTTTACTCGTATTTTTAGTCTATATAAGGAGACGTACCGATTGGAGAAGCCACACACATCAACAAAATGGCGAAAGTAAGAGTGTCCAGCAACACCATTGTCAGTTCTAGTACCAAGAAGAAGAAGCATGCCACAGTGAGCCTCAGAGTTGTGATGAACATGCTTCAAAGATCTTTGTCACTAACCAAAAAATCACATTCCTTAAAACACCAATACGGGGAGGCTGAAGTTAGCAGAGACTCGGAGTGCGTGCCACACGACGTTAAAGAGGGTCATTTTGCAGTCATAGCAATGGACAACCAAAATGAACCCACAAGATTTGTGATCCCATTGACATGCTTGAATCACCCACTATTCCTAACTTTCTTGGATCAAGCAGCGGAGGAATACGGCTTCAACCGACAAGGTGCGTTGACCTTACCGTGCAGACCCCGTGAACTGGAACGAATCTTGTCTGGTCAGTGAGGCCATGAAATATGAATTTTCCGTATCTTTTTTTCATCCCCGTTACGTATCATCATTGTTATGTACATCTCTTCCTCTGTCACTCTCTGGTTATAATAATCTTCATCCATTAATTTTCTTCAAGAATACTTTTCCTTTTTCTTTTTATTTTTTGCAACGGCTATAACGAACCAACAGAAATTCGAAACCTACACAAAATAGTCCAGTTTATTGCAGCCCAATAGTAGGCCCAATAATAAGCCCATATCAGAATCTGAAACGCTCCCTGGAGTTCGAAGAAACCCTAAATCGACGAATCCATGCGTGATCAACAAAAATGGCGGTGCTGAAGCGATACGTGCTGCGTCTGTTCATCTCAATCAAGTACATAACAGCGAACGTGGTGGACAGGAACAAGGGGAACATCGTGGCGACGGCGTCGACAGTGGAGCACGCGCTGAAGAACACGTTCGAGTGCGGTCGGACGTGCAACGCGAAGGCGGCGGAGGTGGTAGGGGAGGTTCTGGCGATGAGGCTGAAGGTGGAGGGGTTGGAAGATGGGATGGGGAGAGGGATTCATGTTGATGTTGGGAAGGAGATTGAGCGGAAAGGGTTTCAGAGTCATAATAAGGTTTGGGCTGTTGTCAATGCGATGAAGAATAATGGCGTGAAACTCGTTTTGGAAGACGGTGATGGGGAAAGGAATAGAGACTTATAGAAGAAAGCTTCATGCTTATTGTGTACTAATAGAGTAGAAAGTTTGTGTTGATGATGATGCAATTCTGTTCGCTTTTGGACCCCGAGTTATGCATTGACCTGTGTTGGGGAGGATGTTTCGGATTTTGAGGTACTGCTTAAGGATCCGAACTTCCGCAATGTCTTGAAAAATACTACATTTACTACGGACACTTGCAGTGTTTCAAACTGGAATTCTGGGGATTGATGTTTCTGTGATTTGCTGTGGCGGGGTCTCTTTAATATGCACTTCACTCGTTTCATCAAGTAAAGAGAGATAAAGCCACGCAGAGAGTTCAAGATTCAAGTGCTTTGGGTGTACGCTTACAACGACATGGATATCCTGATGCATTACAAGATTGCCTTCTAGCTCTGCTGCAGATTCCTCATAGTGATGAGTTAGTTGTTTTTGTGATATGGGATCGTCGTCTGAAGAATGTGTACATCATTCCATTTTTTGTCTAAAAAATGTGGACATCAGGATGTTCGAGTGCAATTGACAAAACAAGTTACCTTTAAGAACTTCTTAAGCTGTTTGACAAGAAATGGTCTTCCTTTGTCACCTAAAGTAAGTGTACGCTCAACTATTAGCATTTACAGTCTCTCTGGTTAAATATTGGGAATACTTGCAACAGATATCTCAGAATGCTAAGTCTGAGACATATGTGGAGAGACAGGCTCATGCATCACTGGGAACCATATTGCTCCATTTCATATATATTGTGGTACTCTTTCAGTCTTTCTACAAAATTAATTATGCCTGTTGTTTAGGTAGGATCATACTGTGATTTGTAAGAACTGATTTTACAGCATGAATTGGAACAGGTCATTATTGATCCAATGATGGATTATTATAACTCTTCAGCCTGTGATAAATATGAAATGCATAAGTTTCTGGAAAAAATGTATGGGCAGGAAATCTCTGCCGCTCTGAATTGATCGGTCGCACTAGGTTTTCAAGGGATGAAGGCATTCGAAACAGCCCTATTATCAGTACACATAATCAACTGATTATCAGTTTGACAATCCAAATGAAGGATATACAAACTAACACAATCAACATCACATTCATTCAGGGAAAACAGACATTTTATAGTACATACAAAATCATCCATCGCCCTAAAACCGTCCACAACCAAAAATCACAAGACAAGGTACACAAAAACTACAACTACTCTAACAACGGTATCATCCACCATAGGACATGTAATTAGTGACAGCCTTAGTACCCTCAGCCACAGCATGTTTCCCAAGCTCACCAGGTAACACCAACCGCACCGCCCCCTGTATCTCTCTGGCCGACATGGTCTTCCTGGCCGTGTAATCCGTCAGCTTCCTCGCTTCCACTGCCAGCCTCTCAAACATATCGTTCATGAACCCATTCAACACCGTCATCGCCTTGCCTGATATTCCAACTCCCGGATGGACTTGTTTCAACACCTTGAACATGTACCTCTTGTACCCAACATCATCTCCTCCTCTCCTCCTCACTTTCCTTTTCTTACCTTTCATCTCAGTTTTATTACTTTTTTCGGACTTGTTGTGTTTCTCTGGTTTGGCCTCCATTTCTGGCTGTGGTGGTGGGTTGTCTGATACAGGGATGGACTTGGTCTTGCTGGCAGGAGTGGCTGCGTCACCAGGAAGAAGCTCTTGCACTATTTCTTTCACCACTTCTTGGACTGTAGAGTTGTTGTCGGATGGGTTGTTCTGGTTATGGTTTTGGGTTGTGGTTTGGGATGGGATGACTGCCACTTCGACTGTCTCTTTCACAACTTGTCTGGTGGTCCGCTTGACCACCGACCCAACCACGGCTTTCTTGTCGCTGCTACTGCTCGAAGACTTGGAACGCTTCGGCGCCATTCTTGTCTGCTGTTGTTGTTTACGCAATGAAAACACAACGGTCACGAACGGGTAAGCCAAGTGAATAGAACTAAAACAAAAACTGCAAGGTGTTGGATAATAACTGCAATCAAGATCATCGGTGCGAATGACACGTGTCGTACTAGTGCCTTGTATACGCCAGCCGACAGTCAGACGTGGTATTGGTAAAAGAAAAACCCGAACAGTTGTCGCATGCTGAAATCATTGCCCCAGAACACGCCACTATTTATCCCGATTCTCGAAAACATGAAACAACTATCCCGAAAGGCAACACTAATTATCCAAATTTTACGAAACATGCCACTCGATACCCACATTTAAAAAAATATAGAACTAATTAACCCAAGTAATAGTAACAACAATTTTTCAAGAAAGAGTCGAACACAACCAAAGTAGACATCTATAAGGAAAAAACAATACTTGGAATAAAGGTTACTCATCGAACTGTCGAATAAACATATGCCTAACAAAACCTCGCCGCAATCCAAGAAGTTAGATTCTTGGACAACATCATATAGATGGATGGTAAACTATATCACCTCTACTTCGCAGCATGCTTAGCCTTAGAGTGAGACTCTAATGCCTTGTCCGAATTGAAAGTCTTGCTGCAAGTACCGCATGAAACCTTAGAAGCACTGGCTGGTGTCTTTCGGTTGGAAGCACTGGCTGGTGTCTTTGGGTTGGCACTCTTGGGTGTTTTAGCAGTCTGCTTAGCCGGGTGGGGTGTTGCAACGTGGCCAACACCAGCTTCCTTCTTCCCCTCTGCATAGATGCAAGCATAGCCACCATTATAATTACGTAATGCGAAGCAAGATAACAATACCAAACGTTCACCAAATGAGTATATTAACCTGTCTTTTGAGGAGTAGCAAACTTTGCTTTCTTTGAAGGAACAGAAGTCTTTGATTCAGGTTCAGTCGGCCTCTTTTTGTTGTCCTTTAAACACAGTGGAGACAATAATGAATTACAATCTAATTGAAAACTCTAAACAGCACCAATAAAAAAAAGTCCATAAATCCAAAAACATTGACACGGAAAACAGAAGGATACCTTTTTAGGAGTTGGGGTTTCGTCATCTTCCTCAGAGCTATCATCTTCACCGTCAGAGTCATCGTCTTCTTCCACCTTATCATCACCATCACCAGATAGGTCCTGTGATCAATGATAATAATTTAGACACTATAGATAAACTAAAAGCTAAACTATGTTTGAAGAAAAGTAAGATAACCCAAAACAAAAACTAAGCATCGGACAAGTGAATACATCATCATCAGAGTCAGACAGGTCATCATCGTCACTAGAATCCTCATCGCTATCAGCCTTTGCATCATCCTTCACAGGCACTGGAACCTTCTCTTTTGGCTTAGCAGCAGACACTGGTTTGGGGGCAGCAGCTCGTGCAGGTTCGGGTTTACCTAGAACCAAAAAATACAAAGCTTTAGAAACAAACTCATGAAATATTTGAGATTGTATACAGGTACAAGTCGCCCACCATTTTCCAAGAGCAACTCTTCATCCTCTGAGTCGCTGTCAAAGTCTGACATTTGGTACAAAGGGTTAGAACTCGAACAAAGGCAAATGGAATAGATAGCACTAAACAGAAAATTACTATTATCACAATGCCTACCATCACCAGAGTAAACTTCATCATCCACAGGATTCTGAGTCTTGTAACCACAGAAGAATACGCTGCCATTTTTCCAGTTATGAGAGAGCTCAAAGTCCTTCTCAAATACTACATCATACTGAATTTGGGGAAACTTGTCAGCAGACAGAGTTCCAATAACAAGTTTCTGATCATCAACTTTCACATGAACTGGGACAGACTCATTGTTCCCTTTCTTAGATTCTCCAATCGAAGCCTTCAAAACATAAATCAGCAAATAATATCAAATACAAAACATTAACATTCCATTACCAAATAAGAAAATCAAACTAGATAAGAAATTAAATATACCTGAGACAAATGAATGACTTTCCCTTCTCCAGGACTCACTTTCAATGGCACCCCAGCCTTAACTTCGACACCTAAACCGTCAAGCATCAGAATGAATTAGCAAACAACATAAGATATATACTCAAATTCCAGGTGCAAAATATTCCACGCTGGATAGCTTACTAAAATAAACTCAATATGGCAGTACCAACAGTAATCATTATAACTCAAACCTTTGGCTTAAACACCAAAATCAAATCCTAGAGCTAATGGATCAATCAGAAGAACACACAATCGTCAAATAAATTTTATCAGAACATCAATCAGACTCAAATAGAGCAAACAAAAGTTCATACCATTGCGAGTATAGCGCTAGAACAGTCGGGAACGAAAAAAGGTCAACTGAGACGAATAGATGAAGGAAGTAGAATACGAATCTTACCCCAAAACTCCATCGATGCAAGCTGCGGCTAAGGCTACTAGAACTTCTAGGGTTTTCAGGTCGAGAGAGAAAGTTAAATGAGGTTTAAGGAGCATTTTATAGAGCATTTGCCGCCTATATCATCGCTAGGGCTTCTCTCTCTGACATACTTGATTGAATCAGCCTTATCGCGTTGTTGGGCCTTCTCCTGGTCTTGGGCCTACTCAGTCATGTATTGCAAAGTGTCACGACGAATTTTTTTTGATGAAATAAGTGTCACGACGAATTGATTGGGCTATTTACATGCTAAAATTTGAATATGTTGTAACAGTTTTTGAAGAGGATGTAACACTTCATCATGAAATGATTTATTAGTTCATAAGCATCGCTAAAATGAGATATTTTTTTTTAAGAATTTGATAATACAAATTTCACCTTTGAAAATGTATCATCAAGTAATTATAGCAATGACAAGTGTTTTATATGCATATTCAAAATTGCATATAATACAAAGTGAAAGACACCAAGTTTAATTTTGCTTTTTGGCATATATCACATTCAGATTTAAAGATGCACCATAATCTAATTGTGAGATTTAAATTCTCGAATTCTCAAATTTTAAAGGAATCTCAACCAAGCGCTTCCCATTAGTTCATTATGTTCAAAGGAGCAACAGGAAAGGTTAAAGCCTGGAGCAGGTGTTGTGAATTCTTGGGGCGGTTATAATAGAGGTTGACGTCATGGACAAGGCCGAAGTAGTTTCTGACACTACACTGATGGATGAGATTAAGCTAGTATCCAACATTTTAGAGAGCTCGAGGTAGTTATACCATATGCTAAAGGTAGCAAACGATACCTGATCGCAAGTCACAGGCCTCGGCAAAATGACATTTCAGAATGAAAGAATCGGACTATATTTTTGACGCGCCCCCAAAACATGTTTAAGATCAAAGAACTATCTATGTACCATATTTACATTGATCTTGATATTATTAGACATGTCCTACGTTATAACGGAGCAACACATTTTTCTTTACATCATCAACATTCCCTAAACACCCGCCAAAACACCACCACAAGCGGAAAACATTGATAAGCTCTACAGCAACAAGTCCATGAACCTAACCCAAGGGCCGGGCGCCTGCTCCGCACCACTACACTCAGTCTTTCTTGGGACACAAAAGGAAGTTCCTTGACCAAACGTTGACCAGCTTCTCCTTTCTGTCCAAACCTGGATACACAACAACCCAAACTTAACCACATAAACAAAACAAAAAAATCAATAAAAAAAATTCCTTAATTCATTTGATTGAGCAACTTCATTAAATTTTTTAGGTTTAAAAAAAGTTGAAAAATTGCAATGAGAAATCAGAGACTCACATTCTAAGCAAAATTGAGAATAATGGAGATCAAATGCAGAAGGATCAGTGGTCGGCAGACCCGGCCGACGGCCCTCTTTCACGTACTGTCTAACCGCAGAACTGATCAGATCCGCAACGGTGGAATCCATTGACTTCACCACATGAACGGGTCCCAAGCTCCCCAGCATCGTCACATTCATCAGCAATTTCGTCGGCTGCGGACGATTCTCATACGAACATGATACGTAACCGTTCGTGGCCAAAAGATCCGGCTGCGTTCTCGGCCGGCAAAGCTTCCGTGTCGCCATGCCTTGGCTTGATTTACCGTCTATTGACGATATTTGATTTCTCTGGCAGCATTTGTAGACACTGAGACACTCACGCGATTCAGAATCAAACTAGGGTTTCATTGGTTTAAAGAATCAGCCTGAATGTGAGGCGGCGAACGGAGATTTTTGGCAATCGGGAGGTTCAGAAATTGGCGGTTGTGACTTGTGAGATCAGCGGAGAGGTGAAAAGCTGAACGGTCGGACGAGTTTTTATTTACGGAGGACAGAGGAAGCGTTTCGTTATAGGATACGAATTGTGATCCTTGTTAACTTAAAGGGTCTATATGTATTGTTTTTAAGGTACTAATTATCGTAGTTAGGACATCCGTAGTAAGGGAGCAATGGGCAATAAGCAATAAGTAAAAATATCATTTTTTCATAAAAGTCATGTAGCAAAGCAGAGTTAAAAACAATGAGCAAAAATGGTTCTTTGCTCTATATATTTTAACGCAGCAAGAGAGCAAAGAGCAAAAGGCTATACTCATAACCATTCAATTATCCGAAATTATCACTTCCATTATTTCATTTTTTTGTTTTGTCCCAAGATTCTTTAATTTTTTTAATTTTTAATTTTTTTATTTTGTCCATCCAACGTTCATTTTATGACATTTCTGATTTTTAGTTATTTCAAAATCAACAAAAAGCAATTTCTTTTTGTTTTTCTTCACAAATATATGTGTGCCTACTTATTGCTTTCCTATCCCATACTCTCTCCATTATTGCTCACCTATCAAACATTGATTTTTACTCTTTTTTTTACTCACTTGCTACATGAGAGTAATAAACAATAAAGTCTCTCTATTATTGCTTATTGCTTCCCTTGTTGGGGATGCCCTTACATACTAGAGGGACTTTATTTAGAAAAAGTAAACATATTTATAACAGAGCAATAAATATGAGTTAAAGATTACTGCTTTGCGACGTCGTCGTTTAGAGTGAGGAAGATAAGTTCTCAACTGAGTGGTGGAGCTTATCGTACCTATGTACGGAAATTTGTTGTTTGTTCGTCGACACCCGATGGCACGCAACTTGCTGGGACAATTGTGTGATTCACATCGAACGAGTTGCGAAGTACAGCTGATCGTTGATCACACGCCCACCCCGTCCCCTAGGCCCCTCTCGAATTTGGTACAAAAAATTATTATATATAATATTATATATTTTTTTTGAAAAATTTGACCAAACATGTATCTTCGGTCACTACTTTTATGAGTTTAATCTCCGAATTTAATCTTGGAGTAAACATAAAAGTTATAGAATATTCAATTATCTTTCTATCCATATAAAGAACATCTTAAACGGACACCGGATGACGCCTCTATGAGCTTTCGAAGGTTGGCTCGGACTCCTCGATTTTGGCTAATTTCGATCAATCATCCATCTTTGGTGACTGTTTTTATCAGCTTAACTGTCAAATTTCATCTTTAAGTAAACATGAAAGTTGTAGAGCATTCAATTAGATTTCTATACATATATGGATCATCTTCAACGAATACCGGATGACGCCTCTATGAGCTTTGGAAGATTGGCTCGGACCCCTCAATTTCGGCAAATTTCAATTAACCATCTATCTTTGGTCACTGTTTTTATCGGCTTAACCTCCAAATTTCATCTTGAGTTAAACACATGAAAGTTATAGAACATTCAACTAGCTTTCGATCCATATGTAGATCATCTTCAATGGACATCAGATGCACCTTTATGAGTTTCAGAAGGCTGGTTGATTATTAGCGGACCTTTTTTTTTTGCCGGATCCGATTTATATCATTGTTGTTCGGGAAAAAAAAATTGGGACCCCCTCGGACGAAGCTCTGGATCCGCCACTGGATGAAATATAACAACATTTTTTAAACTAATTACATAAAAAATATATTAGTATTAATTTTAAAACTAAATCAAGAATGAGGATGTCAAAAACAGTCGAATACACAAAAAAAAACATAGACTTTTGACGTTTCACCTCTATTTATCTCAAGACTATCTCATTTGATAGAAAATTTAAGTCATACCTGAACTAGTTTAGCCTCTCTCTCTTTTTTTTTGGATAGGAACTAGAACTAGTTTAGCCTTTTGAACCGTTATGAAAAGGTTAAAGTTCGATTACCACACTTCTCATTTTATTATATAAGTGTCATTTTTTTTATAAATTATTATATAATATAAGTGTCATATCCATGGATGTAGTGAGAAAAACATGACAAAAACACATGTTACATAATTTATTTTTATTTTTTTTGATTGTGGATTTACATCGAACATCACATACAGAGACAGGCCCAGAAATTAATATAGGAGGTGGCAAACGAAAATAGAATACATAATCAAACAAAAATTGTTTCAAAACATATTACGTTAAAATGAATATTGCACTAAATTTTGATTTCATCTTATATCTTGTTGCAAAGAGCGCTTTTCACTGTATTTATCCACGTAAAAGAGCAAACTGGAAGACATAATAAAAGATATCGCCTTGTACATAAAAGGGAAAAGTACACATTGTTGTCTCGAAGTACCGACATTTTCCAATTGAAAGTCCAAACTATGAATTCTTTGAATAAAGGGGAAAATAAAAATAAATTGACAAAATTTTCGAACACCGAGCACCATAATTACACCATAATTAAATTGCTAACTCGATCATGTGAACCCTTTTGATTTTCAAACATGTTTGATTTGCTTTTTGTTCTAGTCGACTCGTTCAAAGAATAAACATATCCAAAATTTGATATCGATACACCTACAAAATTAACATTGTTGTTGTGAAATATAAGGATTTGTGAGAACTCAATTGAAGAACATGAATATATGATGAGATGAAAGTAGAGTGAAGGAGTATTTCTTATTGATATTGATCTTTACAAAATGATCCCTTTATATAGGGTTACATGGGATATATGAATAGACTAGGAATCAATGTAAATTAAACAGAGGTGCATGAAAGGTTAAAGGGCATAGCCATGTGAATGGCCAAAGGTTATTGACAGACGTATTTTTAACCCTTTATAGTTGTCAAATTATGTGTTTCAGGGGTCAAATTGCAGTCAAACAAAATTTATAACCTTGGTAAGCCAAGGGTCGATCCAAGGAACAGTGTAGCGTGAGTATTAGCAAACAGGTGACCTATTTAGCTATTCCGAATGACAAGAGGTTTTGGTTTTTGTTGTGATGAAACTTGCAGAAAGTAATATGCAGAAATTAAATGGTTTGTACTTAATCAGAGAAAGAATTCCAGAATCCATACTTCACACGTGCTAATCCCACTAATCATGCAATCATGTCACGTTAATTATTCATGCTATCGAATATGGAATATAACCGAAATAACACTAGACAAGCCGCCCATCCACGGATCATTGTCTAGATTAATCTCAATCGTTGAACGTCGCCCATCCACGGATTATCAACGATCTCGATTTATTAAACTAAAGGTTTTCCTATTAATTCATGTAAACATGACCTAATATCAATTTCATGTATTCCGATTAATACCTAGGACCCATCCATCTTTCGGTAATTAACCTAAATACGTTCTAGCATGCAAACATACCCTTTGATGTAAATACTTGCATAGAACGATAAGATTAAGCGCACAGTGAAATTGAATATTCGAATCGCATAAATAACAACTTTAATTGATCACATGAGAGTTAGGGTTACATAGCACGGGATCCGTAGGATCCCAGAATAAAGAGACTACTCGCTATGCATGGCGATTTACCAAAAATAGCGTATAGAGAAAGAAGGGACGAGTAAACCGTAAAGACGCAGTGGCTTGTTGAATCTCTCACGATGAATCGCTGTCTCTTCCAAGCTAGGGTTCTTTTATCTCCAAATAAGCACACCTAGAACACACTGGTTGTTGCTCTTTTATAGCCCAAAAATCGAGTAGTTGCCAAAATAGTCAGAACTTGCCAAAAATGGATTAGGAAATCTGTCCAAAAATCCTGTCTTCCGAGGTGCCGTGACACCCGTGACATTCGGATATGTCACGGCATGTCACGGCAAGGGCAAAAGTTACTGAGTTGAAAAGGGGTCGTGACACCCGTGACATTCGGACATGTCACGGCATGTCACGGCTAGGCCAAAACTTACTGAGCTGAAAGGGTGCCGTGACACCCTTGACGTTCGGAGGATGTCACGGCATGTCACGGCATGCCTGGGAGTCACTCGGATCTCTCTGAGGAAAAAGGCTACCGTGACACCCGTGACACTAATGGGATGTCACGGCATGTCACGGCATGCTGCTGGTGTAGAGTTCTTTTTAGGCCATTTTCGATGCTATTTCCCGTTGTTTCGGCACTTTGCGTCCACGGAGCGATGATATACCAATTTTACCTGAAACACTAGGAAAATACATCAAACAGGGACAAATTGCCCGGAGAACAAGTGGTATCCTTCATCGAATGTAGTGAATAATCAGTCAGAATATCGACTGATCAGTTATCCAATAATATTCATAACACTCCCTCATTAAAACCTTACTAGGAAAACCCTGTGGGAAAAATCTAGTGAAGGGAAAAGAGTACACAACTGTCCATTACGCATACATGTTACCTCATTAAAAACCTTATTTAGGAAAACCCAAAGGGATAAAACCTAAAACAAGGAAAAGAGTGTAACGCGTATTCTCCCCCTCAATGTGGCCTTTAACATAAATCTCTAAGTTTTCACAACGATTTTATAGACCAATTTTTCAAAGGAAGTTGTGGGAAGTGCCTTTGTAAACAAATCGGCTAAGTTGTCACAAGAACGAATTTGACAAATATCAATTTCCCCGTTCTTATGAAGTTGATGTGTAAAGAAGAACTTTGGAGTTTTGTGTTTCGTTCTGTCCCCTTTTATATAGCCATTTTTAATTTGAACTATACAAGCAGCATTATCCTCAAATATAACAGTAGGGCTTTCTTTGTCGCCTGAAAGATCACATGATCCTCTGATATGATGTATTAAAGACCTCAGCCACACACATTCACGAGTTGCTTCATGAAGTGCTAATATTTCAGCATGATTAGAATAAGTGGATGTAAGAGCATGTTTGGTAGATCGCCAAGATATAGCGGTATCACCATATGTAAATACATAACCTGTTTGTGATCGCGCTTTATGAGGGTCAGATAAATACCCGGCATCGGCATATCCAATTAATCCTGATTTTGAGTTTTTTGAATAAAATAAGCCCATATCAGTTGTTCCTCGAAGATTTCTTAAAATTTGCTTAATGCTAGTCCAATGTCTTCGAGTTGGAGAAGAACTATATCTTGCTAGTAAATTAACCGAAAATGCAATATCGGATCGTGTATAGTTAGCAAGATACATTAGTGCACCAATAGCACTAAGATATGGTACATCCGGACCAAGTAGTTCTTCATCCTTTTCTCAAGGACGGAATGGGTCTTTTGTCACATTAAGTGATCGAACAACCATAGGTGAACTCAACGGATGTGATTTATCCATATTAAATCTTTTGAGGATCCTTTCAGTATATGAGGACTGATGAACAAAAATGCCCTTTGATAAATGCTCAATTTGTAAGCTAATGCAAAATTTTGTTTTTCCCAAGTCTTTCATTTCAAATTCACTTTTTAGATATGCAATTGTCTCAGTAAGTTCATTAGGGGTCCCAGTGATATTTAAATCATCAACATAAACCGCAATAATAGAAAACCCAGTTTTTGTCTTTTTAATAAAAACACATGGGCAAATTGCATTGTTGATGTATCCCTCTTTCAAAAGATATTCACTTAGATGATTGTACCATATTCGACCGGATTGTTTTAATCCATATAATGATCTTTGTAATTTATTGAGTACATTTCCCGTGGTTTTGAGCTACATGCTTCAGGTAATTTTAATCCTTCGGGAATTTTCATGTAAATGTCATTATCAAGTGACCCATATAAATATGCTGTCACAACATCCATTAAATGCATATGTAGTCCTTCTAAGACTGACAAACTCAATAAAAATCTGAATATTGTCGCATCCATGACCGGTGAATATGTCTCTTCATAATCAATGCTTGGTCTTTGCGAGAAGCCTTGTGCTGCAAGTCGTGATTTATATCTTACGACTTCATTTTTCTCATTTCGTTTGCGCACAAATATCCATTTATAACCAACGGGTTTGACATTCTCGGGTGTTAGGGAAATTTTTCCAAAGACTTGGCGTTTTTCAAGTGAATTCAATTCTGCCTCGATGACACTTTTCCATTTTGGCCAATCATTTCTTTGTCGGCATTCATTAACCGATCTTGGCTCATGATCCTCATCTTCATCTGTAATATTTAGAGTCATAGAATAGGCGAATATATTATCCACTGTAATTTCTTTTCTATTCCACCTTTTCTCTGAAATGACATAATTGATCGAAATTTCTTCATTGTCATCATTTTCAGGTATCTCATTACCTTTCATAGAAAACTCTTCATGATTCATATCATTTCCTTTTGTAATAGTAGTTGATGCATTAATTTGGTTATCTACCTTTCTTTTTCTAGGATTTTTATCCTTGAACTCAATTGGTCTACCACGCTTCTGTCGTGTTTTAGACTCACTTGCTAATTTATTTCCAATATCTTCATCAGGAAGATTGATTTTGCAAGGAGCATTGACAGCTGGTATATGTGACTTTGTCACTATTTTAACATTTGTGAATGCATCAGGCAATGTGTTTGCCACACTTTGTAAGTGGATAATCTTTTGAACTTCTAGTTCACATTGATTTGTACGAGGATCAAAATGAGACAATGACTCTGCATTCCAAGATACTACTTGTCTTTTTCAGACTTTATTTTATCTCCCCATAATGCAGGGAAATTTGTCTCATCGAATTGACAGTCGGCAAATCGCGCCTTAAATATGTCACCTATCATAGGTTCCAAAAATTTAATAATTGATGCAGATTCAAATCCCATGTAAATCCCCAATCTTCTTTCGGTCCCATTTTAGTACGTTGGGCGGAGATATTGGAACATAGACTGCACATCCAAAAACTCTTAAATGAGAGATATTTGGTTCTTGGCCACTAACAAGTTGCAAAGGGGAATATTTATTATTTGCATCTGACCTTATACGAATTAGTGATGCAGCATGCAAAATTACATGTCCCCAAGCAGAACTTGGCAATTTAGATCGCATAAGTAATGGTCTAGCTATCAATTTTAGTCTCTTGATAAAAGATTCTGCAAGACCATTTTGAGTATGGACATGAGCAACCGGATGTTCAATTATAATTCCAGTTGACAGACAATAGTCATTAAAAGACTGAGATGTAAATTCTCCCGCATTATCCATATGGATTTTCTTAATTGTATGATCTGGAAATTGTGCTCGTAAATTACTAATTTGAGCAAGCAACCTTGCAAATGCCATATTACGAGTGGATAATAAAGAAACATGCGACCAACGGGTTGATACATCAATAAGTACCATAAAGTACTGAAATGGTCCACTTGATGGGGAAATAGGTCCACATATATCTCCTTGAATCCGTTCTAAAAATGTTGGATATTCAGTCTCAACTTTCAGTGGAGATGGTTTTGTAATCAGTTTTCCTTGAAAACAAGCAACACATGAGAGATCTTTGGATAAGAGAATATTTTTACTCTTTAATGAATGTCCATGTGAATTTTCAATGATTCTTCGCATCATTATTGAACCCGGATGGCCTAATCGATCATGCCATATTAAAAAGTTTTTCGGGTCTATTGAATTCTGGTTTATCACCATATATGATTCAACTAGATTTATGAAAGTATAATATAATCCAGAGTTATATGATGGTAGTTTTTCCATTCCTGGGACCATTGACGTGATATATAAATATTTAACGTCATTTTCATTTGTCGGCTCTTTTTTAAGATTCAATAAGATTTGATGCACAATATGATGCGAAATGTATATTTGGTCTCTCATAATTGTGCGTATTGTTGTACTATCTGGCAAACATAATGATTCATCATCATCTTTCATCTTAATAGAGAGACCATCATCCATATCTCTTTGAAAGATAAAGAAATAAGATTAGGAACACTTTTATTTGATGAGACGGATACAAGTTCAAACTTTAATAAGTAAGTCATCATCTTTTATGGTAATTGAGAGATGATTATCCATATCTCTTTATTTGGAAGATAAATAAAGCATAAAATATGGAAATTCAAATACTTTGAATTTGATATTCATATGTATGACATCATCTCTTGTGTTGTGTTCCATCACTGATTAATTTGTCAAATTCTCCATTGACCTCTTTAAAAATATAATCTCTAACATCCAAATGGATGAGATTCATGTAGGTCCATAATCAGTTGTTCAGTGAAATTTATTTTGACACCTTTTGCTTTCAAAGAGACTTGATAAAAATCAAGGTGTTTAGAAGTACGACTAGTACGACCCCAATGATATATTATTTTCATCATATTATGAATGATATTTTCATCTCATTACTTCACTTGTGATGTGATTCATAAAATTGCAAAATTATACTCGTGTACAATTTTTAATAATCTTGCAAATGCAAGTGTATATAATCAAAGCAAGTTTAACATCATTGCCTTTTGGTGATCGTACATCTCTTCAAATCCTTTCAAAGGAGAGACGAATCGTTGATTCTCAAATTTCATATACAATCTCTCATTGAGATGATGCCGAAGGATACTTTGGCTTTAGCCATCTTTTATGAACAAATGTTTTATTTCCTTCTTTTATAGTATCTTAAAGATACATGGCACTTAGGCGGATCTCAATATTAATAATCAACGCCGAACAATCATTTTCATGCTCAAGAGTATTGAACTCGAGCTTCATAAGATTGACATTGCATAATAATATATGAATTGATTTCAAGCAATGAAATGAAACAATGAAATAGAACATTAGCCATATGTAAAATTAAACATGACATATAACAAGAAAATAAAAATGTATAAGATAAAGTCATCTTTCAACATATAAAATTAGGCATGTGAATGATTTATAAGAACATGATTAAATAAAATATACATGTTATAAACAAGATCATAGAATGAATTGATTTTCCAAATGCTAGGCGGTTTTGAGATTTCTCCGAAGAGGACTCAATGTTGCTATCATCGCATCACAATAAGAAAAGGGAGGAAGAAGAGAAGATGGTGTATCCCTACCTTGGATTTCGTAGAGAAATCGTGCTGATAACGTGTTGTGAAATATAAGGATTTGTGAGAACTCAAATGAAGAACATGAATATATGATGAGATGAAAGTAGAGTGAAGGAGTATTTCTTATTGATATTGATCTTTACAAAATGATCCCTTTATATAGGGTTACATGGGATATATGGATAGACTAGGAATCAATGTAAGAATTAAAAAGAGGTACATGAAAGGCTAAAGGACATAGACATATGAATGACCAAAGGTTATCCAATAATACTCATAGCAATTGTTTAATGTAATTGGTTTTTAGTTTGATTATTAAATTTAAGGTTAAAACTTATAATATTAAATAAATTTCATAATACATATTAAATTCGCATATGTTACAAAAAAAATATATTTCAGGCACTACCTTGGAGGGATTAGGAAAATCCACACAAATTGTGGGAAGGAAAATGTCATGGGTGAGGCTTGAACTCTCAAGCCTGTTGATGCAAGATTGAGTTTCTACCACTAGGCTACACCCTTGTTGACATGTTACAAAATTTATAAATGTTGATATTTTCTGTATACAAAAATAAAAAGAGTTGTTGAGAACAGCATGCATCACCAACCAAAGTAAATTTGAAAGGAAGACCGCATCCGCATCCGCATCGCCGTCTCATTCACCTACCACGTCGGCAATCTCTTTCAATTTTTCCTTATGTCGTCATTTATTTATCATCTCTATGTCATTCTAAATTTAAAGGGGGAGTTGTTCTGATCAAAGATAGTAAAAATAATTTTACTTTTTACGGTTGTCCTTTTTCCAATTCCAAAAATGATACTTAGAATCGGGACTTTTAGTTTGGGAAGTTTAAATATGATTTTATTGGTTTGGGAAACTGCTGATTCACTTTTCTACACGTAACAACAAGTCCATTAATTCGACATCGAGCCCACTAAGGAATGAATAATTCAGCAACAAGCAACTAAAGGAGTAATCCAACTACCAGTCAGATTGTTTCAATCATTCTGGCTTGACGAACTCCACGGAGTCATGTCCATCGGATAGCTCCCGAGCACTCGGAGAAACGAGGTGAACTCCTGCACCTCAGCCAGCGCATTTTGCGCTCTTACATCCGCCATAGACGCTTCGAAATCGATATAAAACATGTACTCAAAATGCTTAGCAGTTCCAACATTTGCCTCGTCCACCAGCCTTATCGGCTGTTTGCGATGCGGCCGGCTTTCGATCTTTGTCAAGCTGATGTGGCGAAATGCGAAAGCTGACAACACCTTGAACAAGACTGACGTCCCTTTGTCATGGGCGAATACGATGCTGGTTTTAAACGGCATGTCGGTTCGTGGAATGATGGGCTCCCGGGCTAGCATCACGAACCGGGTCACATTGCTCGAGTCATCCTGAATGTCGCTGGCGAGGATGTTAAGACCGTATAGCTCTGCCGCGCGTGCGCTGGCTATAGCTGCAGTGTCACGGATGTTGTTGGTGGCGATGAACTCTGCTGCACCTGCCGTGTCGTCCACGGCTTCACGCACCACGGTCAGGCCGAGCTTGGTCAAAGTGTGCTCGCATTGCGAGAGGGCTTGCGGGTGGGAAATGACTCGGGTCAAGTACTCTTTCCGGACTCCAGGCAGTGCGAGGAGACAGTGATGCACCGGCAGCTGCACTTCGCCTACTATATGGAGCCGGTGACGGAGGAGGAGATCGTAGTTTCGATGAATCGATCCGCCAAGGGAGTTTTCAACCGGAAGCACTGCTCTATCAGCTATCCATAGCTCCACAGCTTGGAAAGCAATCTCGAACTGGTCGCAAGGAATCGCTTCGCATTTTGGGTAGGCCTTACCCGCTGCGGCTTCAGAGTAAGCTCCCGGGACGCCTTGATACGCGACCCGGAGAGTTGACCCGTGTAACGGGTTTGGAGACAAGTCAGCAATAGTCAATGCCTTAGGCATGTTTCGGTTAACGGGCACAAGATTCAATTCATTGTTCCCGTTGACCGCTGAGATCTCAAGGCTCTCGGATTTCTCCGTATCTTGTTGTTGCAACGCTACCTTGCTAGCCAAGATAGAGCACGAACACTTCCAGTCCGCTCGGCTGAATCCAATGCCGTTTGATGGCACACTCCCTGCATCAAATGTAAATACGCATTGAATCACATGATTCCTCGGGGCCAAATAGCCCCGAGTACTACGTTTGAACACGGATTCGAGCGACCGGGACGGACTAAGGGACAACATAGTTTATTTTTTAGGAACTCAGCTGCGCCGAGGAGTTGGTGTTCGGTGAGGGAACGACAGCAAGCTGAGGAACAAAAATGGTGGAAGAGGGATTAAATAAAAGAAGGTTGGAGGAAATGGAATAATTGAACAAAGGATGGAGGGAGGTGTGTGTCTGTCAAATATCCCACCTACCCCTCCAAACATTTGAAGATACATTACCAGATACATTTCTAAAAATATATTTTTTGTATTACTGGGAATGATGTTAGAATTTTTGAAAAAAAAAGCAATCAACTTGCTTGATAATACGGTTTAGATATTTATTGAATTATAATCTGGACCATAAAAGGTCATGGAAATTTGTCGGAACAGTTTAAATATTTACTGAAGTCAATCTGTACCAAATTCCAAGGGCATGGAAACTTGATGGTACAGATTAAATATTGACGGAATTCAATCTGCACCAAATTAGTACAAGATTAGAGACTTGTGGTTAGTGTGCTCTTCGAATGAATTAAAAAGTAAATGTTAGTTTGTAGTATTAAATAAGACATATGAGTTGACGAAAATATTTGAATCTGTTGGAAATGTAATGTGTGTACTAGCGCATTCATTTGCGTTTGGTGTTAAACTTCAAAAGTTGAATTTTAAAGTCAACAGAATCTGATTATAATTTGTTTTTTGGGATAGAAAATCTGATTAGAAATTAATTGTGAGTATAATACACATTTTTTGTTTGTGTGTGTGTACGACGTAGCAACACTTTGGACCACGACATGTCCCAATTGAAGTGGTTCTTACCAGGTGTTCACATGGTTTTAAATGCTGAATTTATAGTTACCGTTAAATGTTAAGAAAGATAATTATTATATTTTTCAAAAATAACGTACAATATTTGAAATACATAAGAGTTAGTGGTCTAACGGTTATAGTTCGGATCAAATGATCAGGAGGTCGACAGTTCAAATTCCCTTATTGCATCTTATGACATGAGTTTCAGATTGTTTATTCCTTACCTAACATAATAAAAATTTTTTTAACAATGTTTGACATTGATAGTTATAGTTCATTCCAACTGTTTAAATTTGAATTTATTAACCATAAAAAAATTGAATTTATTAAAACACAAGCTAATAGTCGTCTTAACAAATTAGTATTTTGCACTTCATTGAAATTTTTAGTAGGTCAGAAATTTGACACATTTGTGGTTTGTTCGACCAATTCATCAGTAGAATTTAAGAGCAGCTTTACTTGGAAGGAGTTTTAAACTTAAAGAGTTCACAATCACCCGTAGTGCTGGTCAGGCGCAGACAAGAATTAAAAAATATTTAATAATAATATAAATACATTTATAATTTATCTTCACGCAATCACACTCTCATGTCATATCAACTCTCAATTTAAATTCTATTTTTTCAAGTCAGTAAAGTTAAAAAAAATAAAAATTCAATATAGTTAAAACCAATTTATTACGATTAAATTAAATTTAGTATAGTTAAATTAAATTCAATACAATTAAATTAAATTATGTACAATTAATTTAATAAAATTAAATTAATTTAATAAAATTAATTTCATTTCAAGTTGTAGTTTAGTCCGGGTAAAACCGGATTGTCGTGTTGGCCGGGTAAAACCGGGTTGTAGTTTAGGCCGGATAAAATCGGGTTGTAATTGTTGTAATTCAGGACTACAATATTAATCCAATTGTGTTGTTGTTGTTCAATTATCAACCCTAAATTCAATTAGAGAATTGACAATTTGCGGAAAGTAAAGTGACACACCAGATTTATAGTGGTTCCCTTCTAGGTGAGAAGGTACTCCACTCGAGCTCACTGGCTCAGCCGGTTTCACTATGTAAGAACGTCGGAATCGACCTTGAGTCGCCGGAGTACAAATCACGGTTACAAGCTTTGAATGAAGACTACAAACTACGATCTCTCCTTGGACCGCACTGCAGACTTCAACCGAACGCCGGATGATGCGGAAGCACCTTGCAAACGAAAGCCCTCAATCAATCGCTCAATCGAATCTCTCCTGGATGACGAACGAACTTGATTTGTGTTTCTTGCAAAAGCATTGACCCTAACAGCTCGAAGCTCAGCTTAAATACAGATTTCCCAGATCAAATCCAGGCCGTCCATCTCGTCTAATCTTGACCGTCTAATTTGAAACAAACTCGCGCCACGGATTGAGCCGACGTGTCACGCTCTCATTCGCCGATTGATAACGACTTGTAACGAACTCGACAGCTGTAGCCTTTAGCAACGGACAGAAGAAACCATCAGCAACGGTCTGAAGAACTGCAGCTCCTCACGCCCGCGCATCCGACCGAGCATGCGAGCGCATACCCGAGCGCACGCCCTGGCATCCGCGCGGCTATCCGATGGGCCATCCGCCCGGGCATCCGAGCGGCCAACCGAGCTAGCATCAAGCCATCCGAGCGTGCCTCCGAGCACCTTTGAAGCAGCTTTACATTCCTTCAATCCTCCACCTAAAGCAGCTCTTCCTTTAAACCACTTTAGGCCTTCAACTTGATCCCAAACAATCCTTACATAGTGAAAACCAACAGAACCCATTCATTGCTCAACCTGCAAAACAAATCACTCCAAATGCAAAAGTTTCAAGCAAAGCTTGAACTTAGTGTAAGTGACAATTTTTGTTCCCATATCAGCAGGGTTAAACTCAGTTCCTACTTTCTCAACCATAACATCACCATTCTCTACTTTATCTCTAACAAAGTGATACTTAATATCAATGTGCTTAGACCTTTCATGGTAGACAGGATTTTTACTTAAACAAATGGCAGACTGACTATCACATTTAATCACAGCAGTCCCATTAAACAACTTAGCTTCACTAAGCATACCCTGTAACCACATAGCCTCTTTCACAGCATCACACAATGCAATATATTCAGATTCAGTAGATGAAATGGTAACAATAGATTGAAGTTGTGACTTCCAGGAAACACAGCAATCACCAAGAGTATAATATATAGCAGTTGTAGATTTTCTAGTGTCCCTATCACCACCAAAATCAGCATCAACATATCCAGTCAATTTAAATTCATCCTGCCTTTTCTCATAGCACAGACCAACATCTAGTGTACTCCTGATATATGCAAATACATGTTTCAAGGCCAACCAATGTTCAGGTCCTGGGTTGGACATAAATCTACTTAACAAAGATATGGCATAAGACAAGTCAGGTCTGGAACTAATCATGGCATACATAACTGATCCTATAGCATTAGCATAAGGCACTTGTTCCATTTTAGCAATTTCAACATCAGATTTAGGACTTTGAGACTTAGACAGAATAAAGTGAGGAGCTAATGGCACTTGAACAGGTTTACAATCAAGACTACTAAACTTAGATACTATTTTCTCTAAGTAAGGCCTTTGATGTAATTTTAGAAAACATTTACTCCTATCTCTATCAATAACCATGCCTAATATTTTCTTAGCCTTTCCTAAATCTTTCATGTCAAATTCTGAACTTAACTGGGATTTCAGCATGTTAACCTTATCAACTGACTTGCTTATTAACAATATATCATCCACATATAACAGCATATAAACATGGCACTCATCAACAGATGCATAATAAAAACATGGATCAAAGTTACTTCTCACGTAACCAAGTTTAAGCACATATGAGTCAAATCTTTTATACCAAAGCCTGGGACTTTGTTTCAATCCATACAAAGATTTTTTCAAATAACAAGCATGTTCAGGGTATTTCTTATCAACAAAACCAGGTGGTTGCTTCATATATATTTGCTCATCTAACTCTCCATGAAGAAAAGCAGTTTTAACATCAAGTTGTTCAAGTTCTAAGTCATTAATAGCAACCAATGCTAGCATAATTCTAATGGTCTTAAACTTGACAACAGGTGCAAATATTTCATGGTAATCAATACCTTCCTTTTGGGTGAACCCCTTAGCAACCAACCTTGCTTTGTACCTTGGTGGATCCTCATCCTTGATCCTGAACAGCCACCTGCAATCAACCAGCTTATGGTGTTCTGGCTTTTTGACCAGAACCCAAGTTTGGTTAGTCTTATGAGACTCCATCTCATCAAGCATCGCATTTTTCCATTTCTCACTATCCCTACCCTCAATGGCTTCCTGATAAGTATCTGGTTCATTCTTAATTTCCTTAGCAGCTATTAGGGCAGTGGATACTAGATCAGCTTCAGAATATCTAGGGGGAACTCTAGGCACTCTCCTAGGCCTATCTCTGGCAAGTTGCCAATCTGCTAACACATCTTGGGTAGCTAACTCATGTTCCTCCACCTGATCTAAGTTCTCAGCTTGTTCATTATGATCATTATGTTCATTCTGGCCATTGCCTGGTTCTGGTTGAGGTTTATCTTGTTCTACCTGGTTTTCTACCTGATCTGGCTGCTCATTAATTACAGGAGGGTCTATATCAAATAAGGTCCTATCAGATGGTGGTGCAGGGGAGCTATCAGAATTGGCTACAATGTTATTCTTATATGGGAAAGTGTTCTCATCAAAAATAACATCTCTACTAATCAGTATTTTAATTCCCCTAGCATTCATATCCCACAATCTATAGCCCTTAGTTCCCATTGATCTTTGATATCCTAAGAAGATACACTTGGTTGATCTAGGATCTAATTTTCCCTCCCTAGTATGAGCATAAGCAGCACAGCCAAAAATTTTCAGTTCATTCAAATCAGGTTTCTTACCATTCCACATTTCCATAGGACATTTAAACTCAAGCATCCTATTAGGACTTCTATTAACAAGATAAGTAGCAGTGTAAAGAGCTTCACCCCAAAAAGACTTAGGTAAATCAGAAGTGAATAACAAGCATCTCAGTTTATCAAGCAATGTTCTGTTCATTCTTTCAGCCACTCCATTTTGTTGTGGAGTCAATCTAACAGTCTTATGTCTTAAAACACCATGATCAATGCAGAAATTATCAAACTCAGCATTGCAGAATTCCAAACCATTATCAGTTCTCAAAGCCTTAACCTTTTTACCAGTTTGATTTTCTTCTAAAAGTTTCCAGTCCTTAAACTTAGTGAAAGCTTCATCTTTTGTTTTTAGAAGGAAGGTCCAAACTCTCCTAGAGTAGTCATCTACAATGCTCAGAAAATACTTATTTCCACCATGAGTTTCATTAGACTCTGGTCCCCACAAGTCAGCATGTAAATACTCTAAGATTGTCTTGCTTGAGTGAACTCCACTAGTGAACTTCAGCCTGTGCTGTTTGGCTAGGACACAGGGCTCACAGAAGGGTAGCTGGGTTACCTTTTCAGCAAGGATACCTTGCTTATTCAGGCATTCCAGTCCCTGTTGGCTCATATGCCCTAGTCTAAGATGCCACTTCACAGTTGCATCTTCACAAACAGCAGGACAGGCTTCCTTAGTTCCACTGTGGTATGAACCATCAAGAATATACACACTGCCAGTCTTATTTCCAGTTAACACTTGCCTATCATTTTTTAAACACAGCAAGAACACCATTTACAGCAGTGTAAGAACAACCAGAATCATCAAGAGCACCAAGGGAAATCAAGTTTCTTCTCAAGCCAGGGACATATCTCACCTTAGTTAAGGTTACTAATTTTCCATTAGTTAATTTCAGGTTTACACTACCCATTCCCATGACTTTACACACATTATTATTTCCCATGTACACATTTTCACTGGCAGTGTGAGCTAAGTCATTGAACCAATTTTTGTTGGGACACATATGAAAGGAACAGCCTGAATCCAAGACCCATTCATCACTGAGATCCCCACTGGTGACAGTTAGAACCTCAGATGATGAACTGGCCTTATCAGATGTCAAGGCTAAGTTAGTTTCAGAGTTCCCATTGGTCTTAGACTTGGCTAACCATTTATAGCAATTTTTCTTAAAGTGACCAACCTTCCCACAATGATAACACTTAGTTTGTGAGGACTGACCTTGTTTAGAACTGTTATCATTTGAGTTATTATTTTCATTTCCATCAGACTTAGGTTTGGGCTTAAACTTATGTTTGTTGTTCTGATAAGAAGACTTGTTAGACTTAACAAACAAACCAGAAGCAGATTTAGATTTTTGACCTTTTAGTTCTAATTCCCTGGTTTTCAAAGCAGTGCAAAATCTATCATAAGTAGGCACATCACCAGTATATTGGAAAGCATCTTTTACCACGTGATAAGACTCAGGTATAGCATTCATCAATATCATCACAAGACTAGTCTCATCAAGAGCATGTGGAGTATCTCTAAGCATCAAAGACATTTTCAAGAATTCATCAAGATTTTCATCTATAGTCTTAGCAGCATTCATCTTAAATGCAAACATAGATGCTTTCACATATGACAAGTTAGGAGCAATCTGATTAGCATGCAATGTTTCTAACTTTTTCCACATTGCAAGAGGAGTTTTACAATCACATACCTTTCTGATAATACTGTCCCCAAGGCTCAGTATTAACAGGTTGTATGCCTCAACCTCTATGTCAGATTTCCTCTTCTTTTCATCCTCAGTCCACTTGGTGGCTTCCTCTTCTAGGGCTACCAAAACCTTGTGCTGGGACAGGACAGCCTTCATCTTGAGGCACCAGACTTGAAAGTCTCCTTTCCCATCATAGGGAGCAATCTCTATCCTTGCTTGCACCATTTTCACCTCGCAAGTGAAACAGGCAAGCACAAGAATCAATTCAATCAAGATATAACAAAATCAACAACAACAACAGCCAAGAACAGATCGAATTTGCTCTGATACCACTGTTGTAATTCAGGACTACAATATTAATCCAATTGTGTTGTTGTTGTTCAATTATCAACCCTAAATTCAATTAGAGAATTGACAATTTGCGGAAAGTAAAGTGACACACCAGATTTATAGTGGTTCCCTTCTAGGTGAGAAGGTACTCCACTCGAGCTCACTGGCTCAGCCGGTTTCACTATGTAAGAACGTCGGAATCGACCTTGAGTCGCCGGAGTACAAATCACGGTTACAAGCTTTGAATGAAGACTACAAACTACGATCTCTCCTTGGACCGCACTGCAGACTTCAACCGAACGCCGGATGATGCGGAAGCACCTTGCAAACGAAAGCCCTCAATCAATCGCTCAATCGAATCTCTCCTGGATGACGAACGAACTTGATTTGTGTTTCTTGCAAAAGCATTGACCCTAACAGCTCGAAGCTCAGCTTAAATACAGATTTCCCAGATCAAATCCAGGCCGTCCATCTCGTCTAATCTTGACCGTCTAATTTGAAACAAACTCGCGCCACGGATTGAGCCGACGTGTCACGCTCTCATTCGCCGATTGATAACGACTTGTAACGAACTCGACAGCTGTAGCCTTTAGCAACGGACAGAAGAAACCATCAGCAACGGTCTGAAGAACTGCAGCTCCTCACGCCCGCGCATCCGACCGAGCATGCGAGCGCATACCCGAGCGCACGCCCTGGCATCCGCGCGGCTATCCGATGGGCCATCCGCCCGGGCATCCGAGCGGCCAACCGAGCTAGCATCAAGCCATCCGAGCGTGCCTCCGAGCACCTTTGAAGCAGCTTTACATTCCTTCAGTAATATTGACCGGGTAAAATCGGGTTGTAGTGTTGGTCGGGTAATTTCGGGTTGTAGTGTTGGCTGGATCGTCTGGTCTTTTAGAAGGGCACGGTGGTCTTTTACCTGTTCCTTTAGTGTCGGCTTCTTCTGTCGGCCATCTGTTTGTTGTGCCCTTATCGGGCGATTAATCCTGTTTTGTAGCCAGTTTGACGTTTTAATCGGAAAAAAAGAAAGAACCGACTGATATTTCAATTCGGGCCGGACTCTACTTTAGCAGCAGTTCAATGCTACAAAGCCCGATAAATGAATCAGCATAAATCGGACCGAATATTGAATCAGACTGACGATCCGAACCGGAGAAATTGAACGACCGGATCAATCGGTCGAATGGTGGATTCCGCTGCAGAGGGATTTTGAAGAGGTTTTAGGGCTTGGTTGAAGATTTGGAGAAGACGAGAGAGAGAGAAAATGGCATCTTCGATTGGTGCAAGAACCGCATTGATGCGAGCTTTATGTAGAAAGACATCGACAACAACAACTGGAGCTGGAGCTTCTTCAACAGCCACGTCGACGTTTCGGTCGCGAGTATCGGCTTCAGCAGCTTCGGTTCGATCAGGCTGCGCGCATCGACATCCACCAGCTTCCACTTCGTCTAGGTCCGTTCAGTTGGTTACTTTTCTATGAAGTTTTTGTTGATGATTTAGTGTCTGATTTTTCGTTTTGAATTTTGTTTGAAGGTTCTTGCGACGGGAACTGAGCTCTCTTATTCCGCTGCACTCTGCAATTGCATCGGCGCGCCTCATTTCGAAGCTTCCTGATGATGCTGTATCAGTTGAAGGTACACATTTTACATCTGAATGGTTGTCCCGTAAGATATGATATGTCAGTTGTTAGCCCTTGATTGCATCATCTTGGAAATTTGGGCAATGTTCCATGGTTAATAATTAAGCTCTTAACTTCATCTATTCTTAGTACTATGTTACTTGTTGAGTAGTGTCCAATTATTAATGCTTGTTTATAGCAAGTCCAGTTGGATATGTTATTGGTCCATTCCACATAATGTTAACTATCGGGAACTTTTTTTTGAATTTCCCTAGTTATAACTCAATTTCAGAAATGCACCACTTGTCTTGGTAAAACCAGTCTCTTTAATTTTTCTCCAAGACCGGTCTCCTCGAAAAATGATGACTTGGTCGATTGTGGCTGCAAGAAGTGTAAATCAGTCGTCATTTTTTAATTCATACCGGTTTTGGTAAACCAGTCTCTTAGAAAAATAAGGAGATACGTGTCTCTTGCAAAAACGAAACTCAAAGCTCAAATGCCGTATTTTCGAAATTGAGTTTGGGATTTGGATTTTGGGGAATTTTGAACTTTTTCTAATTATCGCGATCTAGAGGATGCGTAATGTTATAGAACTGTAATACTGGACCGTAGTGCTATAACTTTCTGGGGTATCAATATCGTGGTGCTTGTATGGCAATTGGTGCAATGAATGTTGCAGATTTGATTTTACACCGAGGTAGCGTCTGGTGTTTGTTCTTGATGAATGCTAGCCGTGGAACTGTAATGAGAAGATATTGTTGTGATATTGATATTGGTTTCAGTGAGTTTGAATGGCTTGATTAGGTCTGAAGTTTTTCATTTAATCTGTGCACGTCTGATGCTTCAGACATACGTGGTTAGACTATATACTTCTTTAATACTTAGTAGCTATATAAAAGTGCCATGTGCTATGAGAAGTTTTCATCTCTTTTTTTTTCTTATGCTTGATATGGACAGGTAGATTCGTCAACTATCTCAGCCCAATCTGACGGAAGGCAACCTGTACTTTGTGCACCTAATTATTGTGTAGCTGTTCTCCACCAAAGTTAAGATCCATTTTGTTACTGCTTCAATGCACAAAAGTGACTTTGCTCTCTTAGGGCTTTTGTCGAATTGTCTGGTTTCTATTGAAAAGAACAGTAACCACACTGCAATACGATGAATTTTACATTATTCTGTATTTTGAGGTTGGTTTTGTTTTTTATACATGAATGAATAATATTTGTTGGCATCTCTAGATGCATTGTTCTGATATTGCCTTGATTAATGATATGTAATGACTTGTTTGAGCAGGATTATGTTGGTATATTGTGGATGGTTTATCATAGACACTTGCATGAATGGAGATAGCACAAGTTCACACTTTGGGCAAATACAAGTTTTTAACGCTATGATTTATGATACAATGTTTGGTGTTCATTATCCATCTCACTCAAAGAACATCAAGAGAGATCAATCATCAATGTACAGGGTTGTCCTTTTTTATCATCCTGCAGCTAAATTTTCTTTTAGGTGATTAAAAGAAACATACACGTTGACAGCCTGTTTCGTGTCACGATTAGGGAAGAGTGCAGCATAGAGAGTTCACATAAGGTTAGGCCATGAACTCCTGTTTGTTCTCTGCACTGTCTGGAATACTACTGTACGTTCTTTCAGATGCTTGCCAGTGCTGGTTGTACTAGGTTGAATCACATGATTGAACAGCACCAGATTTGGATAAGTATCATGCTCCATCAATTCGTAGTTACATGGCAACCAATTGTTACAACTTTCAATATAGATCCGCCTTTTGCAATGTCTATTTACAGGGGCCATGATAAGAGCTGCAGCATCAACTGTGGCTTTCCTTGGTCCTACAATGGATTGTCCAAGCTGGACCATGATGGACGTGCTGTGCCGCACTTGCACAGCTTCACCTTTCTGTCCATACCTAAGCAATAAAGTTCTAGCCTAAAGGTAGTAACACATGCATCCCACACAGACTGCATATTGTCATTTTGTCATCACATAGCCGCATGCATCCTCTCATTTCAAATATTCTACATCACTTTTTTATGCTAGATCTTCCTAGATTTATTTCCTAACGTCTTCAAGTCGTTTTTTTTATGCCTTGGAGCTGTTAGTTAAATTTTTTTTTAGCATCTCGCAAACGTAGTTGTTTTTTTCTAGCGTCTTGAAGCTGTTTTACATAATACACAAAGCTACCAAAGTGTGAACTATTTGGATGTCTATCATTTCCAGGATGACAAGCTTGAATGGTTCCCTTCATTTATGAGAGTTATCTGCAGGGTGGGGTGCTAGGGCCAATCAAGGGGGAGCTCATGTGGACAAGTGGCCAACCCCAATATGGCCAAAGATGGCTACTTCTCCCCAACAACCACACGACACATTCATGATGTTTACACATGAGGTGCATTATACTGTTAGTAAAATGATTCAGAATTATATTCCTACAACTTGTGGGCGTCCGAATTGGGTTAAAATAAAGCTCCCGGTCATCTCCTTGACGTGGTATACCAGGGAATTCCTTACACTGCTGGGTCGTAGGGGCTCGTAAAATTTTGACTGGGAATTTCTGGTCTATTCAGGTACTTGGTATCTGATGGATCGGTTATCTGAATTCTGAAAGATACCCTTCACAATTTTGACTGGGAGTATTTGATACAGATAACATATGAGGTGTCTTACTAAAGGTAGTTGGTGAGTGTAGCTTTAAATTTGTCCCTTCAGATAATTTCATGGAACAATAATTCAACTCCAGATGCATCACATTCTCGGTTTTTGTCCTTACCGCACTTTGAAATTCTCTTTATTCCACAATGTTGTGTAATTCTTTACTTCTTCCATAAACAACAAACACGTCTTGACTTGGTCGGAATGGGCGTGAATTATTCAACCTTTTGTTCTACGTCCAAATTGCAATAGTACTGAATGATTTGGAGGAATGTGAAAATGCTTCAATGCCAAAAATGTAATTTGAATGTTAACGAACAAAGTAATTGTAGATAATTTTGGTAATCAGCTCTTATAAAATCTATTTTTTTTCCTTTATATTTTAAAATTAAGACACCAAAGCTTTGGCTTTAATCCCATTAGAAAGTCATTTAGTTCTTACAAGCAACACAGTCATTTGACCGCTTGAATTAGGGGTCAACATTTGGCCCTAGGGCTCAAAAGCTCTAAACAAAGCCTTACGACCTATGAGCCCTAGGGCCGGCCCGGCCCTGAGTGTAAGCCCTCGAGCCCTAAGCCCTAAAGGCTGAAAATTGAACAAAGACCGTGATTTCAAAGCCTTGTTCGGCCCTCGAGCCCGACCTAACTATGACCTAAAAAAACCCGGCCCTGTCCGCCCTAAAAGAGCCCTACCTAATTACGACCTAACAATGCTCTACTCGGCCCGACCTAAAAAAGCCCTATCGATAAGCCCTTTCATATTTTACTTTCAATAAATCAAATTATAATATACTAGTCAATTAAGTACATTTTTATGTATAATTTTCAAATTATATATAATTCAACATATGTATTAATTTTATAGTATGTATGTTTTTGCAATTAATTGTAATAATCTATTTACATTATATTAATATTATTAAAATATGTATGTTTTTGGGACTTTGTAATTTTTTTATTGATGTGCTTAATTAAAATAATACAATTTTTATTGATATGCTAAATAAATGATTTTATAAGCCCGGCCCTAAGTTTGGCCCTAAAATATAGGGCCGGTTCGGTTCGGCCCTAAAAGCCATTTCACTACTCGGCCTTAAGGCCGGCCCTAGGGCAGACATTTTGAGGCAAGCCCTGCCTTGCCCGGTCCTAATTTTTTCGAAAGTCCTTCCAAAATATCATATGTTCGGCCCTAAGCCCTTTCATTAAGCCCTGCCCTGCCCATTGTCGATCTCTAACTTGAATGATGAGATCCGAGATGCATCAGTATTTTTTGTAATCGGTATTATATAAATTTTTTTGGAGAGCACTCACTTGATAACCTCTCATATAATTCGAGATTCTGTTAATTCAAATCTGAATATTGGATCAAGATACATCTTCGAATGTGGAATGTACATCAGACACGCAGGGCTTGGCAACTGTCAAACATAGGTTATATACTATATAATGTTAGTCTAACATTTTAACCTTTTTTTTTCCTATCAAAAAAACATTTAACCTTTTTTTTGACATTTTTTATTTGTAATGTTATTTGAGCTTCTTTTAAGGCCCAAAATCAAATTACCAATTTCATTTTCTTCTTATATGATTTTTTTTATGAGTTTTATGAATATTTCTTAAAGAATGCGGTTCAGGTACAAACTACTATTATTTATAAAAACTAAAAACCGAATTTCAAGCTGACACGTGTCCAATTTCGTCGAAATCTCGGATATAATATGGAGGGGCATTATGGTCATTTCACCTATCTCGGAATGATCAGACTTAACATGTAATGATCAGACTTAAACAATCAGACTTAAAACAGCAATGATCAGACTTAAACAACAATTATCAGACTTAAATTGGAATGATCAGACATAAAAATCAGATGTAAAACAGCAATGATCAAACTTAAACAGCAATGATCAGACTTAAATTGGAATGATCATACATAAAAATCAGACTTAAACAGCAATGATCAGCTTAAACAACAATGATCAGACTTAAATTGGAATGATCAGACATAAAAATTAGACTTAAAACAACAATGATCAGACTTAAACAACAATGATCAGACTTAAAACAACAATGATCAGACTTAAATATCAATGATCAGACATAAAAATCAGCCTTAAACAGCAATGATTAGACTTAAAATTACAATGATCAGACTTAAAACTATTATTGTAGCAATGATCAGACTTAAACAACAATGATCAGACTTAAAACTATACTGTAGCAATTTGTAAGACGATTATACCCTCGCATCTGTTATGTATTTTTAATTAAGTCTGTTTTAATTTTTTTTATTTACAAAAAGCGTCCCGAATTACGATTGGTCGAAATATACACGTGACAATATTTTATTAAATTTTTAGTTTTTATTTATAACTATGATTTGTATTTGGTCCGTTTCCTTTCTTAAATTAACCTATAACTACATATAACAATTTTAAAAAATGGGCCCCTTGTGTCGGTCGGTCCTTGGACAAGTCGAAGGCTACCTACATACGAGAGCCGTGCAAACACGTGTACCGCTACTAGAGCCAAACTTAATGATTTTGACTTTATCATTCAAGTTTTAATATGAAAGTGGGACATATGTAAGTACGAGTCCGGTTCCTGTGAGAAGTGACATTTTGGTGAGAAATGAGAACTAATCTTATCCATTCATCTTGTTAATCAATGACTAGGATTAGATCGAATTAATTTACATTATTCGTAGCTTTTCAAAGGATAATGCGTAGCATTACATTATTCGTAGTTTTTCAAAGGATAATGTATATGAATACTACGCATTATCCTTTGAAAAGCTACGAATAATGTAATGGTACGCATTATCCTTTGAAAAGCTACGAATAATACAAATAATGTAAATTAATTCGATCTAATCTTATCCATTGATTAACAAAGATGAATGTATGATATTAGTTCTCATTTCTCACCAAACATGTCACTTCTCATGTGGTCTTTATTCATGTATGCACCATCATTTTAAATGTATACATTTGTGAGGATTATTTTGGCACTCGTTCAAGTATTATATTTATCTTACCATTTGTCCAAAAAAAAAAAAGGAAAAAAAATCGTCCATAGAGATTTGTCAAAAGAGTTGCCAAAAATCAACACCCCAGCAGGGCAAGTAAAACCAAAAAACTTGGTCTCTTTTGGCCGATCATTTTCTTCTTCAGGTGCACAAACTAAGCAACAAAGCATAGACAGTTCAAAAGGCACTAGAGCCTCTCTGGTACACCCTCCCAACTCCCATACCTCTCCCTCTACCTCTGCTAAGCCTTTCCTTGCACAAAAATGAGAGACATAGCTTCCTGTTTCGGCGAATATGCAGTCAGTGTGGCAGACACCACCTCTTGCGCTACCTCAAGCACACTAGCATCAGCCTCCCCAATCCAAAATGCCTCCACAAGCCTATACAACATCACCTTGTCCACCCAAAAAAACCTCATCATAAATGTCACATGGTGCAGGACTCATTCAAGTCGAGGACTCAGCATCAGCTTTGACAACTCCTCATTGCAGGCCTTTAAGCTCAACACCAGCTCCATGTTCAAGAGATTGAAAGGAGCTAAACTCATCGAAGCGAAAAACACTAAGGTGGAAGTGTTGTGGGATCTTTCTGCAGCCGAGTACCAAAATGGCCCAGAGCCGGTTAATGGGTATTATGTCCTGGTCATGATTGATTCAGAGCTTGGATTGAGCTTAGGTGACATGGCTAAGGATGAAGCCAACAAGAGGATCAAAAAGGGTACTTATGAGGCAAAAGCTTCTCTAGTTTCGCGCAGAGAGCATTGCAGTGGGAGCACGTTTTACTCAACGAAGGCTAAATTCTCTGATGATGGTGCTCTTCATGACATTTCGATTCAATGCGTTGGAGAAGGCCGTCATAGCCCTTCTTTATCAGTCTGTATCGATACGAAGACTGTGATTCAGGTCAAAAGACTTCAATGGAATTTTCGGGGAAATCAGAACATTTTTATCGATGGATTGGAGATTGATCTGTTATGGGATGTTCATGACTGGCTATTCAATCCAGCATCAGGGCACGCTGTTTTCGCATTCAGGGCCACAAATGGGATCCAAAATGCTCACTGGTCTGATCAGAAGTTATTGCATAAACCTCAAGATAAACCTGCAGATTTCTCTTTACTGATCTATGCATGTAAGACCTCTTAAACTCAATAAACTCTCAAATCAATCTCAGATTTTTCAACGAATCTTCGCATTCTTGTTGCTGTCTGCTTTTCTGCAAATACATTATTTAGTCAAAAAGGTAGAAGAAATGAGCTGTTTCGCTTTGGAAATGTTTTGTTTTTTGGATGCATTTGCGAAAAGTGACTATGAATATGTTGCAGTTCTCAGTAAAGATAGATTATTGCATCTACTCTTGACAATAATAATAATCTCAATTATTGATCAAACTTCTGCTCCTTCATTTTTTTCTAAAGTTAAGAACAGTTTGGTTTTGACGACGAATCAGGGATCGCTGCGTGGTGAAATTTATATTGAACTCATGACAGATACAGAAGCCTGAGTAAAGGAAAGTGTAGTAGAGATTAGATACTAATTTCCTACCTCCTCATTTGTTTCTACGCTTGATACAAATTCATGATTGGGTTTCCTTGTAGCTTTGTGTTACATGTTTCTTGCAGTGCCCAACTTTTAAAAATGATATGTGGACTAGTGGAAGCAAACCCAACACACTTAAGATTTTTGGTGAGACTTTTGATTTCAGCAACTAGAAAAACTTTCATCTGGGCTGATATAGTTCATCTGATAATTTTGAATTTTATCAGACTGGGACTTGGAGAAGCACAACTGATTAGAGGTATAGGGTTCGAGTCTTGGTAAAATTCTAATATTTTGCTTATCAGGGCACAGAACAACCAGTCGAGGGCTAAGACATAGTCTCAAATATTACAGGGTCTAATGATTTCTGACGAAACTACATTCGTAAATAATAGTATGTTCAGATGAGAAAAACTTGATTTTGTTATGATATTATGACATTATGAATGCACACTCAACCTTTGGTTAGACTCATTTAGATCACCTTATAATACCCCTTGTTATTTATGTTAAAAGGACATGCCCTTTCATCTATCTCATGTAATCCTATAAACAGGTGTCTATGTTAAGAAGGATGAATAACAAGAATACAATTCTCTTTACACATTTTTCTCATCTCTTGTTTCTTCCCCATTATATTATAACATGTTATGAGCACGAGTTGCTCAAAGGTAGTGATCATCCCTCTCTAATATAATCCTCTCTTCTATTCTTGTTCACAATGCGATGATGACAACCATGAGTCCTCTTCGTAGAGAAACTCAAAATAGCCTAGCATTCAAAAACTCAATATTCATATTCATGTAATTGGTTCTATATTCACATGATGTATGAATGTGTAGTAAATGATTTTGATTCACCCGAAGTGGAATCATATACATGTATCACTTGAAGTGGATAAATGTATAGTTTATTTTTTTTATTTTATTCCCCCAAAGTGGAATCACATACATGTATCACTTGAAGTGGATACATGAATAGTTTATGTTTTATTTTATTCCCCCGAAGAGGAATCATATACATATTTCTCCTGAAGTAGATACATGTATAATATATGTTTTGTTTTTCTGTTATGAAGTAAAATCTATACATGTATCATCCTGAAGTGGATACATGTATAGTACATATTTTTCGATTCCCTCGAAGTAGATTGATATACATATATCACCCGAAGTGGATATATGAATATTATTATTCTTCTTTATCTTCATCCCCTGAAGAGGATGTTTCATTTCACTCCTTGAAGAGAGTAACATTCACTTCTTGTTGTAAGTGACAGCCTCGGCATGAAAGCTGGAAAACCCGGTAAGAAGCCACGGAGCTGAGTCTGGCTCATGTCGAGCGCAATCAGATTGCTTTCAGTTCCTAATATCGCCGGGATCTGTACGGACGTGAATTTGGTTGTTGGTGAGTGTTAATTGCTGTAAAGATGGATGGCTGGAGGGGATACGAGGAACCGGTCCGCTGAGTTTGTTGTGCCATCCACAAACTTTTTTGAACTGGAACTGGACCGCGGACGAAGCCCTAAACTTTGATGCCTCTCGGAAAATTGATGCCGAGAAGGACACCAACTTGGCGACATCCATCACTAAAACCAACTTTGATTCTGATGGAGGAGGAGCGGATCCAAAACAGCGTCACCCACCGCACTAACTAATATCCGAGTTTTGGAGTTCCTGATGGAGGAGGAGCGAATGAATTTCCAAAGAAAAGCAGAACATTATCGATTAAAAACACACAACCGATTGAGTTGCTAAATCGAAGGGATTGATATTTTAATTTGATTGAGTCAATTCAATTATATAAAATATGGACAAAACTGCCCTCATATCTACTTATTTAGATATTATTTATTTAATAATAGGCTATTAATTTGGATCGTTAATTGAAATGATCAAAGTGTCAATAATGGTTCTTAGTTTGTAACTTAACTGATGGTTCTCATTTGATCCGCTCCCTATATATATATATATGCTAATGAGATAGTTAAAATCGTCCCCCGAAGAGGATGAACAGGTGTAAAATATATTTTACTCCTAGAAGAGAGTAATGTACCATTTTCGTTTCTTGTAAGTGAAAGAAAAATAATGGTCCAAGAAATTATTTTTACTTAGATCATATCATCTCCTGAAGTAGATGATTATAAGATCACTTCATGTTGTATTTGACAGAACCATGAAATTTCTCCTCAATTAAGTTGGATGTGTAGGATCAATACTTAGTGATTTAAATGTTTTAATTTCATGCTTTAACTATTATATACATGTCTACGTCGCAAGACTTTAGTTTACTGCCTTAATGTTTCTGGAAGAAACTTTTTTACATGGGTAAACTGATGTTGAACCCCTTTTAGCATGTAACAACTTGAGAGATTCTGTAAAAGAAAACTCCAGCGCATCCCAGAAGGATTGTGCTTACTTCGTCATCATCTTCACGAGAGCCTGAAGCTCAAAACTTAATAGTCAAAGACCCCTCATACGCTGGAAGAGCTTAAGTGATTATTTCAATCATTAGAGGACGGTCATTGTACCTTGTGCAATATATGAATGCATATGGATTCACTTGAGGATATGAGATTTTACTTAGGTCTCGGATTATAATTTTGAACTATATTGTATTGTTTCAATCTTGAGACTATGTGAAGAGACTAATGAAGACGGGGATACATTAGAGAAAAGATTATTCGTCTCTCATGTTATCAACCTTGTACTCCAGCAATAGTACATGGAACATGATTATTTTTCTTGTTTGTAGTTACTTTTTAAATTCGGTTTTAATGACATAGATTTAATTTCCGTAACTGAAGTTATTTTATTTATTATGAATTTGTCAAGAGTTAAATTCTATTTCAATTAGTCATATATATTGTTTATATTTCTTTATAGAATGAATCAATCTTGTACTCCAGTAGTAGTGCATGTTGTTTTTCCAACGGAAATATCAATGGTGGGGAGCTATGTCTCGTTGATAGTTCCACTACTCATACTATATTAAAAAACCCGAAGTTTTAAATAGTATCTCTGGAATAAGTAGTATTATAGAAGACTCCGGAAGAGCTTCTATCTTGTTACCCGAAGGAACGAGAATAAACATTAAAGATGCATTGTATTCCAGTGAATCACAAAGGAACTTACTCAGTTTCAAAGACATTTGAAGAAATGATTTTCATGTAGAAACCATGTGTGAAGATGGTATTGAATACCTACTTCTTATATATTATAAGACTGGTTGGAAGCAAGTCTTAGAGAAAATGAGAGCATATGCATCTGGTTTATATGGCACAAAAATCTACCCTATTAAAGTGTATAAAGTCACAAACCTGAAGTTAGTTGATAAAGAATTATTTTCTTTGTGGCATGATAGACTCGGTCATCCTGGGGAAACAATGATCCGGAGAATCATTGAAAGTTCACACGGACACTCACTTGAGGACCTGAAGATCCTCCCAAAGCGTGACTTGACATGTACGGCTTGTTCACTTGGCAAATTTATAACAAGGCCGTATGTAACAAAAGTAAACGCAGAATCCTCCTATGTTTCTTGAAAGAATTCAAGGTGACATATGTGGACTAATAGCACCACCGTGTGGACCATTTAGATATTTTATGGTGTTGATAGATGCTTCAACACGATGGTCACATGTAAGCCTACTCTCAACGCGAAATGTTGCGTTCACAAGGCTTTCAGCCCAAATAATCAAGTTAAGGGCTCATTATCCGGATCAACCAATCAAAAGAATCAGGCTAGATAATGCAGGAGAATTTACATCAAAGTCATTCAATGATTATTGTACATCAATTGGTATAGTGGTTGAACATCCAGTAGCTCATGTTCATACACAAAACGGCCTAGCAGAGTCGTTAATAAAGCGGTTGCAATTAATAGCAAGACCATTGCTAATGAAGTCAAAATTACCCGCCTCTGCTTGGGGACATGCAATTTTGCATGCAGAAGGTTTGATAAGACTTCGACCGACCGCTTATAATAAGTATTCTCCTTTGCAACTTATCTCTGGAAGAGAGCCTGATATCTCATATTTGAAAATTTTTGGTTGTGCGGTGTATGTTCCTATTTCTCCTCCACAACGAACCAAAATAGGGCCACAAAGGAGGTTGGGAATATATGTGGGGTTTGAGTCCCCATCAATTATCAAATATCTAGAGCAATTAACTGGTGATGTATTTCGAGCTCGATATTCTGATTGTCATTTTGATGAATCAAAATTCCCAACTTTAGGGGAGAAGAAAAAGAGATTAATAAGAAGGTTATGTGGAATACACCTTCTTTGTCGTTCTTAGATCAAAGGACAAATGAAAGTGAACTTGAAGTTCAACGAATTTTACACTTACAAAATGTAGCAAATAGACTACCCGATGCGTTTACTGATGCCAAGAAAGTGACAGTCACATATACCTGCTGAAAATGCACCAGCTCGTTTGGAGATTCCTGTAGTAACTCCAAACAAAAACATTGCAAGTGATTCTCAAGTACATCGAAAGCGTGGGAGACCATTAGGGTCTAAGGATATAGTTCCCCGGAAGAGGAAAGAACACGCAAGATGTAAAACGGATGTCGAGATGTCAAATACGAACATTAATTAAGTAAGGACTCTTGAAGAGTCTTTACGTAAGGAAACTGAAAATAAAGATAAAGATATTGATGACAATTTTAAAATGTCAATCAACTATGCCAACACTGGTGTGGGTTGGTATCGAGATGAGGTAAATCTCATTGATATCTTTGCTTCTTCAGTTGCCCTAGAGGTCATTGGAGAAGATGACAATGATCCTCAAACCATATATGAATGTCGACGTCGAGATGATTGAGAGAGCTGGAAAGAAGCAATTCAAGCAGAGTTGAACTCTTTGAATAAACGCGGTGTTTTTGGACCTGTAGCTCCAACACCCGAAGGTGTGAAACCAGTTGGCTATAAGTGGGTGTTCGTACGAAAACGTAACGAGTGTAATGAAGTTGTAAGATACAAAACTAGACTGGTTGCACAAGGTTTTACACAGAAACCTAGAGTGGACTATTTGGAAACGTATTCACCTGTAGTGGATGCAACAACTATAAGGTTTCTAGTTGCTTTGGCCGTTGTTGAACGATTCAAAATACAACTCATGGATGTGGTAACTACATACCTAGATGGGTTATTAGATAAAGATATATACATGAAAATCCCAGAAGGATTAAAAATGCCTAAAGCATTACAAGCAAAGCCTCGTCATATGTACTCCATCAAAATGAAAAGATCATTGTATGGGCTGAAACAATCTGGTCGAATGTGGTATAATCGCCTCAGCGAATATTTACTAGCGCAAGGGTTTATTAATAACCAAATATGTCCATCTGTTTTTATGAAACGTACAGAATCGGGTTATGTAATCATAGCTGTGTACGTCGATGATTTAAATATAATTGGAACTCCAGAAGAGATCCAATTGGCAGCAAACTATTTGAAAAGGGAATTTGAGATGAAAGATCTAGGAACTACTAAGTTTTGTCTCGGCCTGCATTTCGAGCATACAAATAATGGAATCTTTATCCAACAATCAAATTACACCGAGAAGGTTCTAAAGCGTTTTAATATGGATAAAGCACACTCATTAAGTACGCCGATGGTAGTAAGATCACTCAACATCGAAAATGACCCTTTTCGTCCCCAGTCAAACAATGAAGAGATTTTAGGTCCAGAAGTACTATATCTTAGTGCAATTGGGGCTTTAATGTACCTTTCCAATAATACCAGACATATCCTTTGCAGTTAATTTACTTGCAAGATATAGTTCATCGCCCACTAAAAGACATTGGAGCGGTGTTAAACACATCCTACGTTATTTACGTGGAACAAGTGATATGTGTTTATTTTTCAAAAGAACAAATGGAGTACAAAATGGTGAATTAGTTGGTTATGCCGATGCGGATTATTTGTCTGACCCACATAAAGCTTAATCACAAACGGGGTACTTATTCATGTATGGAGGAACTGCCATTTCATGGCGTTCGACAAAACAGACCTTGGCAGCCACATCATCGAACCATGCAGAACTGATTGCACTATACGAAGCTGGACGAAAATGTGTTTGGCTTAGGTCATTTAACAACCATATCAAGACCTCTTGTGGATTAGTATCAGGCAAACAGAGCCCAATAGTAATATATGAAGATAATGCGGCTTGCATCGCCCAAATCAAAGAGGGATATATTAAAGGTGATAGAACAAAGCACATATCTCCTAAATTCTTCTCCACTCGCGAGCTTCAAGTGGAAGGGAAGATCAACGTTTGCCAAATATAATCCAGTAAAAATTTGGCAGACTTGTTCACTAAGTCATTACCGACAAGAGTTTTTAAGAAACTTGTAAATGACATCGGGATGTGCAGTCTGAAGGACTTGACAGCTTGAGGGGGAGTTTTATAACTGAACTCGTTTTCCTTAACTTGGTTTTTATCTCTTTTGGATTTTTTCCAGGTCAAGATTTTAACGAGGCGGTTCATAAAAATAAGGAGTGTACATTCAAGGGGTTTTAACGAGGCAGTTCATATTATGACATTATGAATGCACACTCAACCTTTGGTTGTCTAAACCTTTGGTTAGACTCATTTATATCACCTCATAATACCCTTGTTATTTATGTTAAAAGGCCATGCCCTTTCATCTATCTCATGTAGTCCTATAAATAGGTGTCTATGTTAAGAAGGATGAATAACAAGAATACAATTCTCTTTACACATTTTTCTCATCTCTTGTTTCTTCCCCATTATATTATAACAGATTTCATATTTCACAATATATTGTCATAACAATATGCCTTATTGACATTATTGAACTTTTTAAGTCTGTTCGTCGCCTGGTTACTCTTACTATACTGTTGCTGCTGGTCGAAATAGATACAGCTGAGAAATCACTGAATACTGAACTACTGATACATCATTTTAGACAAGTACTTGAATTTGTATGAAAGGAGCTCAACTCAAGATTGCTAGATTTTCTGCAGAAGGAATCCAAGCAGTACAGCAGTAGAAAAAAGCGAAGAGATGACTATTTCCCTCTTATGCCTGATGGATGTGCTTCCAGTCACAACCTTGTCCACTGCAACAACAATGTCAAAAATCTAAGTTATCTAGTGAGGATGAAATTTTATTTTTTTGGGGTGTGAAATCGAGTACGAATACTTGAGGACTTACCACACTGTTCCAGGTGACAGAAGCATTTCAACCCAACTCCACACCTTCCATTAGCCCTTTTGCACTCCTGGCATGGATCAGGCTTATGGTCAATCTCAAATGACACCTTCATGCCTAGATTGTATTTTTCTCCACGTTCTTGAGTACTCGAGCTTCTATGAACACTAGTGTAATGTGAGCAGTTCAAGTCTCTAGGATGAAACCCTTTTCCTAGTTTTTCAATATCTTGTACTAGCAAGCAAGAATGTCCCTTTTCCTGAAATGCATCAAAATGGTTACAACTACGTGAACCCAAGCAGTTTTGGATCGGATACGATATGGGATGTCCTTGGTTTCTGCAGTTGAAGAGGAGAAGGGAGTTGGGTTGGGATGGAAAGCCAGCAGAAAGGAGTGCAGGAGATATGAAGGTGGCAGATTCAGAACATGATTGAGGATCATTAGGGACTAGTGTCAGTGTTTTAGCTGTGTAATCGATTGAAGAGATAGCGAAAAGGCCTATCGATGTTCTGAAGTACAGCTTCCCTGATCTGCAAAGGATCATATTGCTTAACAAAGATGAGCTGGTAGATGAGTTGCTGCTGAGGACCTCGAAAGGGCTTTGGAGTCTGATCTTGCCGCAAAGGCTGGCTTCTGAAGACATGTTTCCCGACGAGCTGAGAATGAGCAAGGAAACAAGCCATTGTAAAGTCCTCATTTTCTTAATCTCAATGAGATTCAGAAAAACTGAACACTGAAGGTCATGATGCTATTTGGACCAGTTGAAAGGGAGTTCAAACACTTTTCCCACCTAAAAATCTCAAATGGTTGATCCTCAAACTGTCCCTTTTGGTGGGTGGATCTGCTTTTATAGACTCTGATTTTGAGATGGTTTGAAATTGCAGCTTAAGGTGGCAGACAAATGTTGTCTCAATGGGACCAAAAGTAGCATCAACACCACAAGAAAGCTTCAAAGTTGTAAAGCTCAACACCCTGAATGTGTGTTTTAATTGAAGTGAAATTTGAACTGAATTTAAACAAAGAACTGAATTGACTCGGTGGTTGTGGAAAAAGATGAGACGCAAACGTGCAAACTACAAATCGATGAATTATATTACATTTCCTACGAACTACGTTATAGTTTGGGAAAGTGGCATATAATTCGTTTAGATATAATCATAACATATTGTTAGACAATACATTTTCCAACACGTAATTCGTACGAGGTGAATCATAATTCGTCGATTTGTAGTTTGCACCGGATCTTGACTCATGAGTCATGACTGTAATTTAAGTACTTGACTATAATACTCGACTTTTAACTAAAAAAAGTCCAACATTTAACCTTTACCAAGTGTTTAATAATAAGTCATAAAGGAGATGCTTCACTGAACAATTGTAGATTTCAAAAGCAAAAGAAGACACCCGACTCTTGCGGTAGGTATGATCTTAACTTCTTAAGGTCATGTATCTTTGTTTGTATATATATTTTACAGTACAGTTTAGTTGCTGCCTAATCAGCTCAAGTATTTTGTTACATTACAGATGAGCTGAGCTCTGTAGACCATCTTTATGATTTACCTGACTAAAACTGTTTGAAGAGCTCTCTCTCTTGTGGCCATTTCGCATTGGCAGCCAGGCTGTCATTGTCCACTAGATTAGGCAACTCGGGTGGGGCTGCAGACCTGATCAGCGCCCAGTTGAGGCCCTGGAAGGAGGAGTGTTGTTTGATCTCTGCCGCGCCTCTGGAGGATCCTAATCTGTTATTCGGGTCCTTCGTTAATAGTCTTCTTATGAGGTCTCTGGAATGGAAAGAGACTATAGGGGCTTGAGGGAATGTCAGAGACTGGGAAACCACGTTGGCCAATGTGTCTTCATTAGTTTGGCCCTTGAACGGAGTTTTACCATAAAGGAGCTCGTACATGAATATACCGAATGTCCACCAGTCCACCGCACTGCCATGACCTTCTCCTTCGATGATTTCTGGAGCTAGGTATTCATGGGTCCCAACAAATGAGTTTGACCGAGCATTTGTTGGTTCCACGACGAGCTGCGGCAAAGGACTGACTTGTGCTGCAGGATCAGACTTAGATTTCTTGGTTCTCTCTGCGGAAGATTTGGGGGTGAAACAAGGGACTTGCCATGTTGGTTGCATGCAGAAAGGATCTATGCAGGTAGACGCAGTCTTTTTTGGGGACGTTGAAGCTGGCGTGGACAGGGATTTCACTAATGTTGGGTGAACTGAACATCTAAGAGACAGGTCGAAATCTGTGAGCATGATATGCCCATCTTCTCGGACAAGGATGTTTTCAGGTTTCAAGTCTCGATACACCACTCCATGCAAGTGCAAGTATTCTAGCGCAAGGAGGATCTCCGCACAATAAAACCTGCGAAAATAGAGAACAGACGTTGGCTGATATCAGAGTCGTAGTGATTACACGCAAAACAAATGTCTAAAATGACCTTCATAATATTCCAACAAATTCACATTATTTGTTTCATTCATATGGAGGCTACAGTGCACACATTTAGATTATACCTGGCTGCTTGTTCAGAAAAACATCTGCCAGGTTGTTTCTGCCGTAACACGTGTAGATCTCCACCTCGGCAATACTCCATAACTAGGCAAGAAAATTTATCCGTGGTGAAGTAAGCATACAGGGTGGGGAGAAACGGATGGTCGAGCATCTGCATGATTTCTCTTTCGGTTTGTGCTCTCGACATTTTGTTCATGCTAGTCAAAAACTCATTGTCCATCACCTTAACAGCAAATAGAGAGTTTGTGCTACGCAACTCGGCAAGATAAACAGTTCCTATGTCGCCGCAACCGAGCTTCTTGAGAAGCTTAAAGTGACTTAAGCTCAAGTTTCCGTATAGCTTCTGTACATGGTGAATGACTTCCCACCTTAGATCTTTTGACATATGAGGTCTGCAGCCGCTGAGACTGGACCTGCTGAAACTGCTCCCATCACTTATGCTGGTGCTGCAGCTGACATCACCAATGCTGCTTTTGGAACTTTGACAAAAATCCCCAATTCCTCTGAATCGTGATTCGGTAGACTTAAGTCTAGCTATGCGATCTGTGTTGGGATAAAGCATGCCAAAAATATCCTCAACTCGATTAACATTATTAGGCATTGGACAAGCATTGGCGCCTTCTTTGCTATTTGGAGCAAAACTAGGAGTTTGACATGGCTTGTCATTCATGCTTGGCATGCAATCGACTTCAACATATGGCCTGAAACTGCAGCTACTTGAAGATGAGCACGGATCTCCGCCGACTTTTTTGCTTGGTTTATTCTTCTTCCACAGAAATGGCTTAATGAGTTGCGCACTCTTGGTTGGAAGTTTGCTTGTCTTGCCATGTGCGCTGGATTTAGCTGAAGCACAGGGCAGCTTACCTCCCAGGTCCTTTTCTAGTGCAGTTCGCGCAGATGTAGGAGCTATTTCACCGGAAGAAATTAGCTCATCAGTAACTACTGCAGTACAAGAAGCTTCAGCAGCTCGTTGTGGTCGATTTAGGCCCAAATCCATATTCGGCTTCCGAGTGCCTACATCTGCATGTATTTTTGCCTTGCCAAGTTGTCGTAATTTTTCACCCATCTTAGCTTTTGACATTGTTGCGATGGCAGTTTCAGGTGTAGAAGCAGCTGAGTCCAATACCCTTGTAATTGGAAACCGAAATGACTGCTTGATCGTATTGCTTGACGCATTAATTTCAGGGATAAGTGAGACCTCTACCATATTCTCTTTGTCATTTCTCATTGGATAACTGCATTCAGCTGCTTCCGACAACAAGGCTGTATAATTTTTTCTTACACTTTCCACTTCCAAGACCACCGATAAACATAGTTTTTGGGGTTTCGACAACCTTTTCATTGCAGCCAATTCTGACGCCTGGGAGATGCAGATACCTCTTAAAGCTTGCTTCAAACTCACTGGTACAGAAGCACCAGAACTGGAAGATGGCGATGAACCAGCTCGGATGGGCTTCTTCATAGCTTTCTTCCGCAAAGCATCACGGCTAACTTGTTGACTGGAACCCCTGACAGAGGTTCTAATTACTGCCTCCAAAAGCCTATTGATATCATCTTCCATGGCATATTTTTTGCCATGCTTTGACTCAATGTTCTTTTTACTTCGACTACCCCAAACAGATTGAGAGTCTAAATCATCCGATTCCACTATTTCACAGCTACTCCGCAATGTACTCATTTCCATATTTAGTCTCAACAATATATCACAACAAACCAATCCAACTGGAACTGGAACTTCGACTCATTAGGCCTTATTTTTCATCTAGAATAGATGAAAAATCAAGGAGCGTACAATGTAATCAAAATTTCAGGAATTGCAATCTATAAGCACCTGCAAGTTCATAACGTACCATGATGAGTGTTAAGTCTTCAGAGATTTAGAGAAGAAAAAAAAGAAGGATGCATGAACCAAACTGCCGATGCTGGTCTGAATATAAATCAAAGATCGGTAACTAAGAATCCACACTTTCTTTCTTCCATAATATATAAAAGAGAAAACGCGGAACCTACATCGAGCCGTCACATTCTTAGATAGAAGTTCTACTCATGTTCACTAATAAATGCAGCATCTAACACATTTACTCTCTTCACAAGACACCCACCTAGGACCAGCAGTTCACGAAATTTAGCACTATCAACTTTATATTCAATTTTACGACTACTGAACCTATAAATTGTATTGACTCAACAGCTACGCTAAACATAAAATTAAGCAGATTAACAACCAACACATCACTTTAACAACAACTCAGAGGAGCCAAATCAGCATGTATGTTCATCAACAACAGCAATTAAGAGTTCTCCTGACCCTTCAATTCCAATAGGTTTCACCTTTCACTCTTGGCGAAAACTTTCCAAGGAGGAGAGAAATTTCAGTAAAAAAAATGGGAATTATTAAAATGTTAGTTAAAATTAAACTCGAGTTCTGAACATGAGATCATGCCATTGACAACATAGGAGTCAACTTAAATCAAAATAATTGAAAAATACATGCATAACACAAGGATTCAAAATTTAAAACCACTAGAACTCAACTATAAACATATATACAAAGCAAACCAGTAGAGTACAGAAAAGGTGGCAACTTTGAGCATGATTCGGCACAGTGTGATCAAACAATAGACAAAATAAAACCAAAGACAAGTACCTGGAGCAAAAGAACCCAGTTGGGAAAATTGCAGGGTGTGGAATTGGAGAAAAGGGGGGGATTTATGGAGGGGTTAGGGCACGGGAGAAGGATGAAGGGGAGTAGAAATAGGAAAGATTTGTGTGATCTTGAAATTGAATGATGAAAGAGGGAAGGAGTTATAGGCTAAAATCACGAGGAAATTCTCACTGCGGTTTTCCCCAATAATGAGAAAACAAAAGGAAGAACAACAGCTGCTCTAGTTGATGACTTTTTTGGTGTGTTGTAGACCAGTAGGGGTTGGTTTGTGAAGCTAGCTATGTGTAAGATCATAGGCTCAACAAAGCATCATTATGGTTAATCCACCATTAATTACCAGGCTCTCTAACACTAAAGTTGTTCACTCAGGGCCAAATCCCAATTTAAAATTATAAAGCATGATTGCATATATTTAAGTGAACTATAGGGGCTGAGTTGAAATTTTCGATTTCTAAAATACGCCGCAGGTGCGCATTACGCACCCCATCCATTGACGACGTAGAAGCCAAAAAAGAAAACACATATCGGAGACTCTTCTTTTTGACGAAGCCTAATTAAGATTTTCTCTCTCCCACCCCCATCGCCTTTTCTTCCCCCAAATTCGATCTCCGAAATCCATCTGCTCCTTTCGAAATATCTCAATCGATCCCTTCGCTTTTTTATCGAATCGCTTATGTTTAGCTGCATATCATGCTTTTGATTTCAACGTATACGCGTTGTTGTGATTTTTAGTGATTCCGGCGGATTCGAGATCGTCTCGGTCGTTGCTGGCTTGGTTTGGACGCTGGTCGGATCATTCGGTTGATTTAAGGTTTGTTTTAGTCCATTTGAGATCGATCGTGCCACAAGTTTTAATATTTGAATCATTTTTGCTTCCTTTAATCCTTTTTATGAGGTTTTCTGGTTCGTAATTAGCATAAGGTCAGTTTATTTTTATTGTGATTGATGCTGGATTTGGTGTAGGATGCTGTTTTATACTTACTAGAATACTAGATTTTTTTTTGTTCTGACTGGATGTTGATGGTGTTTTATTTTGTTTTGCAGATGTATAGTAATTTCAAGGAGCAGGCTATTGAGTACGTGAAGCAAGCTGTGCAAGAAGATAATGCTGGTAATTACAGTAAAGCCTTTCCGCTGTACATGAATGCGCTGGAGTATTTCAAGACGCATTTGAAGTATGAGAAGAACCCTAAGATCAAAGAAGCAATTACACAGAAGTTCACTGAGTATTTAAGGCGGGCTGAAGAGATTCGAGCTGTGCTAGATGATGGCGGTACTGGCCCTGCAGCAAATGGAGATGCTGCAGTGGCTACGAGGCCAAAGACTAAGACTAAGCCTAAGGACGGTGAAGGTGGAGATGGTGAGGATCCGGAGCAAGCTAAGTTAAGATCAGGGCTGAATTCTGCTATTATAAGGGAAAAGCCTAATGTGAAGTGGAATGAAGTGGCTGGACTTGAGAGCGCTAAGCAGGCTTTACAAGAGGCTGTTATTCTTCCTGTTAAATTCCCTCAGTTCTTTACAGGTATGTTACTTCTCTGTGATTTTTACTGTTCATTTATATTGAATATTGATTGTGCGGCTATGGCTGCTTTATTTTTATAATTGAACAGCTTTTATCCATGTAAAAGAGATGCGGCTAGGAGAGGCTAGCTATAGGTCTTTGATGGAATTTATTTTGTAACCCGCTTATTTATGGAGTGCATGTTTTCATGCAACGCGTTTTTTATCTGCATTTTTGTGTAATTCCAAGTCTTTGGCTTCCTATAAACCAAGAGAGTGCTTGATCTTATACCAACCTACATAGAGCTGTGAAAACCGAAAACTATACAGTATTTCAGTTTAATATTTCTCAAGCTTCTCCTTATACTATTTCTATTGTTAACACATAAGACATAATGTGAGATGTCCTAGTATGAACCCCGTTAGGTGATCTGCAAATAGATATGGTTCACAAAACTTGTGCTTAATTGGATTGCATTGTGCATGCATGTGTAATAGCTGAACTTTATGATGTATATTATCAAAAAGTTGGTAGTAATTTAGTGACTGGTCTCCTCTTGTTTCATTTTTTCTAATCACATTTGATCCTCATCAAAAGTTGATTTGAACTTTCACCTCTTTTTATGTCTGTTCTAACACAAATCATTAGGTAAAAGACGGCCATGGAGAGCTTTTCTGTTGTATGGCCCACCTGGTACAGGAAAATCGTATTTGGCAAAGGCTGTTGCAACAGAAGCGGACTCAACATTTTTCAGGTTTGTTCTTTTAGCTCACCTCTGTGTATAATGTTGGCTATGTATCCATTTATTGGTTGACTGCATGTTCGCTATACCAATGTTTCGTAAGTTGCCATAGTACCACTTATGTAGTAACATGTATTGATCATGGTGGAATACTGTCGTCTGCATGTTTTCATTTCATGTACTTCGCAGTATAAAACACAAGCATAATTTTTTACATTATTGACACATGAAAGTTTTAGAAGTGTTTCGCTAAGCAAAAAAGTTAGACAATTATGCCGACCGTTTAGTGTGGAAAATATGCACTGTACAGGTGCAAGGGTCAGTTTGAGATAGTCCTTTTGGTATATATTTGGTGGAGGATTATATGTTTTAATTATAGATTATGATTCATGATGTACCCTGAAGTCTACATGCACATTTATCTTTGTGAATGAAGTCGTGTCAATTGGTTTTGGTATTTATAGTACCCCATATGTATGTGTGTTACCCAAGTTGTTGACTGGAAAGTTCTTTACATTTTGTTTGGGGCAGTATTTCTTCCTCAGATTTGGTCTCTAAGTGGATGGGCGAAAGCGAAAAACTAGTTTCCAATCTTTTCCAAATGGCTCGTGAAAGTGCTCCATCTATCATCTTTATTGATGAAATAGATTCCTTATGTGGTACCCGTGGAGAAGGAAATGAGAGTGAGGCGTCTCGGCGCATCAAAACAGAATTGCTTGTGCAGATGCAGGTTTACTTGTATTCTGATTGTGTTAAGATAAAAAGTCTACCATAGTTTGTATGAACTCATCATTGTGGAATTAATTCACATGCCACAAATGGTGCCTAATGGATTAGCAAATGCCACTTGTAAAATCTTCAGGGCGTTGGAAACAATGATCAGAAAGTTCTTGTTCTTGCTGCAACAAACACTCCTTATTCTTTGGACCAGGTACAAACACACTTGATAATGACAATCTTTCGTAAAGCGTACATCAAAATCTGAATGGCACGGTTTTGGCTTTTATATTAGTCCGTTGCATATCAAACCTGTGGTTATTCCTTTTGGCTAAATCTGTTGTGTGCAGGCCATCCGTCGACGGTTTGACAAACGGATATACATTCCTCTACCAGAATTGAAGGCTCGAGCACATATGTTTAAGGTACTACGTGTTTCTACATTCTACCAGTTATGATAACGTAGTAGTATATCATGTAGCACCCCGTGTTATCTGATCTCCTTTTACCTTGTTATATAACTTACAATACCATTGCTTAGGTACATCTTGGAGATACTCCGAATAACTTGACTGAGAGTGATTTTGAGGATTTAGCCCGAAAGAGTGAAGGATTTTCTGGTTCAGATGTTGCTGTTTGTGTAAGCACCAGGCGCTTAATCTATCCGTGCCTAGTAATTGACCTTAGTACACGTCTTGCTAGTTTTTACAGGTCCTGTAAGTATATCATGTTCCTTTTGGTAGGTTAAGGATGTCCTTTTTGAGCCAGTTCGCAAGACACAGGATGCCATGTTTTTCTTTAAGACTCCTGATGGCATGTGGGTTCCATGTGGACCAAAGCATCCTGGTGCTATTCAAATCACTATGCAGGATCTTGCATCAAAGGGGCTTGCGGAGAAGGTAAATCTTTAACCACTTGTATACTCAACTTGTGTGCGGCTGATTTATTGAGACTGACATGCTTCTATAAAGTTGTTATGAGTTGGAATAATGATTAATGAACAACAGTGCATAAATTAGCTATATGAACATTATTTATGGCTTCTCTGACTGCTTTAAGGGCATTGACCATTATTTTTGTATGCCTTTGTTGGGTCTTAATGATAAGCATTTGGATTATGCTGATGTCTCAGTCGTCATTCTTTGTTTGGTTTTCTTTTCCATTTCTGGTTATTTATTTTCTTAAGGAAATTTAGATAAACCCGCACAGTCATCCACACAAGCAGTATTATTGTTGTATATGAACTGGTGAACATATGTACATCTTGTGGTAGCGCCTCAACAACTTAAAATAACATTGATGCAGATTCTTCCACCACCGATTACAAAGTCAGACTTCGACAAAGTTCTCGCCAGACAAAGGCCAACAGTCAGCAAAGCAGACCTTGAATTGCATGAGAGATTCACAAAAGAATTTGGAGAGGAAGGCTAAATGGATGAACTTGTTTCGGGTAGAATGGCAACTTCGTTTCTCTTGGGTGCCAACATCCTTGCCCAATAGGAAATGTCATCTGAATATCCTTTTTCATGTATACAGAAAAATGGTTTGCGAATATCACTGAATAGTTTGTCGTGCAGAGACTCTGCTTGGTACAAGTTCCATCAAGCAATTTGTATGTATTGCTGCATATGTTTTCACAGTTGTTCTTTTGTAACTTGTTTCGACTAGACTTCGATGCTCCTGCTTCAGTACAAGGAAACCAATGATGACGTCACTATCCTTTTCCGAGATTTAAATATTTTTCGAAATAATGACGTCAGTCTTTGTTTTTTCAAAATATTTATACTTTGTTCTTATCTTTCAAGCGTAGTTCAGCTTCACAACCAGACGCAGAGCCACCATGTCGCTCCACGTCTACGCCTCCTCTGCCACCAATCTTAAACTCCTCGCTTCTTCCACCGGCCGGGTTAAGACGCCGTCACGGAGGCTTTTTTCGAGCTCGGTCAGGTGCGAGGTGTCAACGGCTGAAAACCGAGTCACGACAGTAAAGAATGGCAGTGATGAGCTGGAAATTTGCAGAGTCATTAACGGAATGTGGCAGACGAGCGGCGGGTGGGGGAGAATCGACCGAGACGATGCCGTAGATGCAATGCTTCGCTATGCTGATGCTGGACTGTCCACGTTTGACATGGCGGATCACTGTAATCTCATCTTATCTCTCTCGATTTAAAACCCTAGGTTTGACTGGATGAAGACAAATGATGGATGACGTAGTCTTATTAGCTTGCAATATTTTGAATTTGAAATAAATACTAATAAACATGAGGATTTTAGAATTATCAAATGGTAGGGACTGGAGAGGTGTAGAACCTCCTTGAAGAGGATAGAGCTCCGCTTCACTGTTTTGCTCCTTATTGTGGCTTGAAATAAGTTTTCTTATCTGTCTGAAGATGGCTGAGTTGTTGATGCATTGTTCGGTCAGCAAGTTTCTCTTCAGCTCGAGTCAAGTGGGGGTTCTTGAGAGGTGCAATGGGTTTCCCAGAATTAGGAGGGGGTGGGGTGTGGCTAGGTGTGGGGTGGTGGGTGATGCGGAGGTGCGGGCTGAGGTCAAGAATGGGACGGATTCGTTGGATATTTGCAGGGTAGTTAATGGAATGTGGCAGACTAGTGGGGGTTGGGGGAAGATTGAGAGAGATAGTGCAGTGGATTCGATGCTTAGATATGCTGATGCTGGGCTGAATACATTTGATATGGCGGATATATGTAAAGAATTATGAAATAAGCATTCCTTGTTACTTGCATACTCTTGCTGCACGAATGAATGGTTAATTTTGAAGAATCATTGAGTAACATGATTTGTTTCATGTATCCATTATTCCGCCTTAGTTTTATTAAAGTTAGTTCACAGAACTCTTATGTCACGTCTCTTCAGTATACTGATCTCCCAACTGTGTCTTACTGACGTTATTTGTTTCATTGTTATATTGCTTGCTATTTCTTGATGTGTCCTTGTTATTAATTTGTTAAATGTTTGCCAATTTCAGATGGGCCTGCTGAAGATCTGTATGGACTCTTCATCAACCGAGTCCGTAGGGAGAGACCACCCGACTACGTAGAAAAGGTCAGAGGGTGAGTTATCATCTCTCGACACAATATTTTATTTCATTTTACTTAGATTGTATGAGTAGCAGCTAGCACATGTCTATTTTTAACGTCTCTGGATATAAATGATGAATGGTATGTGAACCATGATATACCTGTCGAGTGAGGTATAGCTCACGTTTGTCTCATGGGATGCAGTCTCACAAAATGGGTGCCTCCGCCTGTTAAAATGACAAGTACCTTTGTGAGGAACAACATTGATATTTCACGTAAGAGAATGGATGTTGCATCTTTGGACATGCTACAGTTCCACTGGTATATTTTCTGTTTCCTCTTAACTCTTATGTACAACCAGGCTGTAATTACAAACACTATGTAATTGTGGTCTAGAAGGACCACTTTAGTTGAGTGCAATAACAAGTGTTCAGACAGATACTTTGGTCATTCTGTTTTCCTTAACTAGGTGACTGTAGGGACAATAGAAGAATAATTAAAACAAGTAGTTCAAATGAAAGCTTTCAGCTTTGATTACCTTCTATTATTGGCACATGGTACATTGACCAACGAATTTGCAAATAGATATATTAATTTATCTTTCATTTGCACAGAACTGGTAAGAATATTCTATAGTTTTACGTTTACCTTAATATTGATTGTTCGCTTTTACTTGCACTAGGTGGGATTACGCCAACACTGGCTATCTTGATGCTTTGAAACACCTAACTGATTTGAAAGGAGAAGGTTAATTTATATCCATCAAATGTATGACACGAATCTATTCGTCTTGAATTTTCCAAGATATGATGGGATTACTTCAGCTGTAATGTGCAGGTAAAATAAAGACTATTGCTTTGACAAATTTTGATACAGAGAGGTTACAGATAATCTTGGAAAATGAGATTCCCATTGTCAGCAACCAGGTAAAAAAAAATTTGTTTCCATCCTTGTGGATGTCTGCTTAGTTCAATAATCACTGTAATTTTTGCTGTCCAGGTTCAACATTCCATAGTAGACATGCGCCCCCAACAAAAGATGGCGGAACTTTGCCAACTTACTGGAGTAAAATTGATAACGTATTATTCTCATGTCTCTCAGTTTTACTTGGCTGTCTGGTTGGCAGCATTGCATTTTTTCCTTTAAGTTTCTTCTCCTAATTGAAATATGGTTTAATTTGCTTATTGATGATGCAGATATGGAACAGTAATGGGTGGTCTGCTGTCTGAGAAATTCCTCGACACCAACTTGTCTATTCCCTTTGCTGGCCCCCCTTTAAACACTCCCTCACTTCAAAAGTACAAAAGGGTATGCCTTTTCAAATAAGCTAGATGTGCTTGCTAGTATGGTATCAAAGATAGAATCTAAATCTTCCAAATGAATTAAGCCTTTTTGTAAAAAAGATAGTTGTTGGCCTGGGAGAATATTTCATCCTTGTTATTACATGCAATCCCTATAAAACATCTATTACTTGAATAGTTTAATTACAGAAATGTGATGTAAGTATCTAGCAAATTAAAATTGATGGCATATGTATATATGGCAGATGGTCGACGCATGGGGAGGATGGAGTCTTTTCCAGACTCTTCTGAAGACACTAAAAACAGTAGCCGTTAAACATGGGGTTTCAATCCCAACAGTTGCTGTTAGATACATTCTAGACCAGGTCAGTCAATTACCTCTTCTCAAATAAATGAATCTGCGAATGCATCTAATGGTACAGTCATTTTTTCCAGCCCTCCGTGGCAGGATCAATGGTGGGTGTTAGACTTGGATTATCAGAACACATCCAAGACTGCAATGCAATCTTTTCCCTCACTCTGGATGAGGAAGATGTCAACAGCATTCAAGCAGTCACAAAGAAGGGGAAAGATCTGATGAGAATCATCGGTGATTGTGGGGATGAGTACAGACGCGCATAAGCCCGACTCTGTTGTTATATTATAATCTTTGAGAATAATCATGATTACAGCCTGATCATCGATAGGTAACTGGTCGATCGTATTTATACAAAGTCTTGTGATATGGGCATCAGGTATTTATTGATTATGTAAGTGTTAGATTACAACAGATGGTTAACGAATTGATCAATGGAGCTTTTGCCATTTTGTTAATTGAATTGTATGCTATGTAGAGCATATATCCGTTGAGGAAGTTATCTATTTTGAGAACCTCCTCAAATAGCACTTTATATTACTATTTAATCCAATAGGAGGTTCTATTCGCGTTATTTATACATCCGTTCGACATATAGCACCTCCTATTACTATTCATCGAATAATTTTCTTTTGAATTATCAATTCACAAGTACCTGTATTTAAATTATAAATGAAAATTTGACCCTATGAGCAATAGAATAATTAATCAAACAAGGCATTAACAGTCGCGTTCCACCGCAACATAAACAGTCGCGTTCTCTTCAGACATTAATTCCTAATGTCAACGTAGCACGCGGTGATAACGTTGGCTGTGAACGCGCGACACTTCCCCGCCGCGTCCTATGTACACTTTAAGGCCGCATCGCGTTCTCTTCAGACATTATTGCTTAATGTCAACGTAGGACGCGATTCTAATGTCAAAGCCGGACGCGCGGCGGTTCGGCTTTCTGTTCATCATCATCTTAAAACAGGGCAATCGATCGGATCGTAACAAATCGACCACGGCAAACAGATGTAAGAAGACACAAACAAGCTAAAATCAAACTTCATTACATATCATGTTTTCACCAAATCAGTTGAGCATTCAATCACAGCAAGGAAAATTCAAATTGAGAACGTCCGCTCAAACGTTCTCAGATAGCACGTCCGCGGGACGTTCTGGGTAGAGAACGTTCTCCTCGAACGGCTGCACGATTTCTTTTCCCAGGACGTCCTCAAATCCTCTGTCGGACGTCCTCAATTTGTAACCGGTGTATATGCTCTTAGAGTAAAAATGTGCCCATTTACTATTCCACCGGTACGGGATGCAAAGAAATTTAAGCGAGAATTGTTTAGTTGAAAGTCTTTCAGTTATGTAGGTCAGGTCATGTATGTTTTCCCATAACTGCTTGAAATTAAGCAGACATGCAAGTGGCATACTTGGATTTTTTTGCTTGCAGAGGCTGTAAAACCTCTACAGTCAAAAGCTGTAAGGTAGGTTTGTATCTAATGTGGGGAGTAGTTTATGGCTGACACGACACGACCATTGGTGGTTGTATACAGTGATTGAGTGAAAATAGAGGCCTTCCTTTTGTCCATTGGTCACTCACTATCTGAAGACATTTTTGGTGATCCTTTGTTGATGTCTCAAAATAGTGAAGGAGGATCACATCAACAAGCCTTTTTTTATTGCTCTCTTGTCTATCTTTTTCAGGTAAGAGCCATTCTTATTAATGCTCATACCTGCCATGCCAACTACTTCATTTTGTACTGTATCAACCTTCCGTACCATTTCATGATTACATTTACAGCTTGCCCTGTCCCTATTGTGCTTTTGCCAGACTTAAAAAGTTAAAATCAAAGGAAAAAGTCTATATTCGTGTTCCGAATTATCCGTATTTTCTAATTAAAGATTTAAATTATTAATTTTTTTTTCAATTAAGGACAACGTAAAAAAAAATAATTTGGTAAATTTTCAAACACCGTTCACAGTAGCTATATCAATCATTAAATTGCAAACTCAACCAAGTGAATCCCATTGAAAATAATAACCTAATAATTTCAGTATGAACTCTTAACATATTAAAATCGATTTTTCTTCTTTAGTACCAATAGAAACTTTTATTGAGTTGTTATTAATGAAATCACATGATTGAGTTGGCAATTTAATCACGATGTAGATATGATGTTCGGTGTTCGAAAATTAATCAATTTATTTTTTATTTTGTCCTTGATTAAAAAAATTAATAGTTTGGATGTTCAATTGAAAAATACTGATAGTTCGGAACACCAATGTGTACTTTTCTCTAAAATTAACATCGGTTTTTTTTATTACTGCAATGATCGAATGATCCCTTTGTGTTCTTCTGCTCCTGCAGGTTCATATTGAGTACACAACTACATGTACATGTCAATAATGAAAACAAGTTTTTTTTGGGCATGACCTAGCTAATATAGAGATGGCTGGTAGTAGCTAGCTGCCACAGGTATGGACGTATGGTACCACCTATCTCAAATTTGATACTCCCCCGTCTCATAATTTTCTTCCCCTTTGTGATTTTACACAGGTTTTAAAAAAAATAATATAGTACTTCCTCCGTCCCGCATTGTTTGTCCAAAAGGACAGTTTGCACGGGAATTAAGAAAAGCAAATAAAGGACAATGAGAGAGGGAGAAGAGAGAAGAAAAAAGAGGAAAGTGTATGTGGAGGTGGATCCCGCACACGAATTATTAGTTATTTATCATTGAAAGTACAACTTTTTTAATAAAATAAATTTTTTGGGTAGGAAAGAGATGATTGATTTGATTATTGAGTTGTATATAAAAGGAAAGTGGACAAACATTAGGGGACACCCAAAAAGGAAAGTGGACAAACAAACAGGGACAGAGGGAGTAAATTATTGTGAGTATATTCATCATTGCAAGTACAACCTGTGTGAAGATAAATGATTAAATAAGGTGGTTGTGAGTGTGATGTGAATGTGTATTTATGGTAAATTTTGAAAATGGGAAGAAAATTTTGAGACGCCCAAAAAAGAAAGTGAGAAGAAAAATATGGAACGGAGGAAGTATATGCTTGAATGAATATGAAAAATGATGCAGAGTTAATTCAGAAGCTTTTGCTAGAATAGCAAGTACACAGCACATCATTCTTCTGCTCATCAGGCAGCAATTGGAAAGTGAAAATAAATGGTAAGAATCTAATCATATGGACCTCTTTTACTGCCTCCATCACTGGTTTCCATGGTTTTTATAGAAAATATTTAGTTGGCCTTCTGACTTGTTGCTTGTACAAACTTCAGCCTTAACTAAAAATGGTGTAGAAATGGATAATTTGTTGCTGGTACAAGTTTCATTTTTGAACACAGAGAATAAGGGAAACAAATAATACTGAAATCAATAAATAGCCACACAGGTAATTCTACCGCTTTCTTGCTGCAGTTTCTCTCTGGGCATTGAAATACAATGCCGCAACGGGGAGTCCAAGGCTGTTGAGGTCTGCAAAGTTGCGCGTAATGAATCCATCTCTAGAGGTAGGAAGTGTTAAGATCATCCCTCTATGCTTTTGCTCGAACAGCACAAACACATACCTGTGTATACCTATCTTTGGGTTTGGCATCTCATACTGCACCACTTCCCTTCCTGTGTGTACAAACATTCTCTTACACGCACTTCTTCTTTACTCAAACATATAAGTTATTTGCATGAAGATCTCTTACCAAATGTGCTGTCTGTTGTTCCAGGTATGTCCGTGACAATGCTGCAGCACATCCAAAATGCACGAGAGTTAATTAACAAACTGCAGCAAATTTCAATTAATGAAATTGTTTAAATACCAGTGCAAGTGCTCTTTGAGGTAAGGATCACTTGGGCCAGGAACATCAGGGTCAATCATCACCTACGTACATCAATAAAAAAATTTAAAAATATTTCAAGTGTACAAAAAAGATGCATGATTTTTGAGAGTTTAATTTGCACCAATGTGAAGAAGGATCTCATGTCGCGGCCATGAACATAGACTCTAGGCTTGATGTTGAGTGCAGAAGGAAAAAGCTCATGTCCATTTCGAACCTCTATTGATGATCTGTAAGTCACACTCATTTCCACACTAGCACAAAATTCATCAACAACATCTCCTATTACTCTCCCCACTACTAAAGGATCCTGCAGCTGCATCAACATTCTGATGATGATCAGATTAATTAAGCAGGAGCTCTCAATGTTGCAGTTGAAGTTTTGATGTATCTGTCACACAGGCCTGCTTATATTTATAGTGCTGGGCAGAAAAGAGTGTCTACATTGTTTTGTTACACCCAGTTCAGTTCCAACTCAACCAGATCAAATGTGACTGACTATATACAGTTCAAACAGCTGTGAGGTGAGACTTTACAATGATGACGTGGCAATCCTCAATCAGAATCAGACCATTCATATTTCATACTATAAAAAATGTTACAATTTATGAATATTTTTGAGTGAAGTGGTAGAGATGAGATACAAATTTCTATGTGGAAATTTCTATGTTATATAATTAAATCCGGCATTATAGCTATATATATCTACAAGCTAAATTACTAATTGAGGAGCCATCAGCCTTTCATTTTCAGTTTTCCTCAGATTTCTTTGGCCGCAACATTGATTCCATTTCTGAGTGAGATACGATCGATCGGACTGAAGCTTATGACATTTATTCATCATCTCTCATCTCCGCATATGGCCTAACCTGCAAGCATTGGAGAATTAGAAACTAACACATTAGAGCCGAGAAGAAGTAAAAAGCATTCCTCAGACCATGCTGAATGTTTTTTTTTTAAATGATTCAAGGAGTTGAGTATGAGGAGCCCTATACCCTTATATGCCAATTCCTTTGTCCCTTAGTTCTTCGATTTTGCTTTATATCTAGTACTAGGGACTCGTCTTCTCTTATGTAGATCCTTGATCACAACACGGGTTTTATTTGACCGTGTTGGTTGATTCTTCTGCAGAGTCTGATAGATTATTGATTCGATACTGATATATTGACAGAATAGAAAATTTTTGATAAGAAAGAAGAAAAATGCATTTCTCCTGCCAAAAGGATAGTTGAGGATAGTATAGAAATGAATAAAACTATCACCCCAAAATAAAAGAGAGAACGCCATTTTCTCCAATAGAATTGGACGGTTTGTGGTTTGATGCGAGTTTATAGACTCTTATTTATAGTGGATGTGGAGGGTATTTTGCACAGTCAGATGATATTGATCGATCGGGTGCTACACGTTGATACGCCAATAGCGTTCTTACACGTATACGAACTACACAGATGTCATTCATTGTTTGGTTGTCACACGTTTTCAATTCGAACACGATATAGAACATATTTGGCACGAATAAATTGCTTTGATTGGTTGGAACACGTTGTTACGCCAATAACGTTCTTACACGTATACGAAGCAACATATGTCAGTTATTAATTGGTTGTCAAGCGTTTTTATTATCAGTTCGAACACGATATAGAACATATTTAGCACGACTAAATCGCTTTGATTGGTTGGAACACATTGTTACGCCAATAACATTCTTACACGTATATGAAGTAACATATGTCATCTATTGATTGATTACTACACATTTTATCATCAATTAGAGCATAACATTACAATTTACAACCAAAAATATCCGTCGGACGTAAATGAAATGACTGAATATTGTTTCATCCGTGGACGTAAATTATTTCACATATTTAAACAGGCATATCCAATAAGAATGTTGCCTTATTAAAATAACACTGACCTTTTATTGATTGAATAATTAGTACATTTCAGGTGCAGAAGCAAAGGCTGCAAAGTATAAGGGCATCCTTAATAGAAGAAAAAAAGAATGATTATAGGTCCAATCTTTCTTTTTCTCTCCTTAATAGCCAACAACTTAAAGATTGGCCCATGTTCGATCGTCACTTTGTTCTATGTCACGATCAGGTTCACGATCGAAATTCACTGTTTAAGTTGCCACGTGGTGGTTTGTGGACAATGTTCTATTCTCTCTCCTCTCCACTTTCAACAAAGTAAAATAATATAAAATTAAAAAGTAAAGATAAATAGTGTGCTGATCTTTTCTTCTTTGACAAAATTAATAAAAGATTGTAAGATAGCAAAAAAAAATAAAACTTCTGTGGATGATCTTTTTTTTTAAGATCATCACTAAGGATGGCCTAAAGACGTAAGTAACACGTTTGAGGTAGGGGTGAGCATGACCCGTCCCGATCCGGTAATCCGTCCCAACCCGGTACTAAATAAGTCGGGTTCGGGTTGCTCCTCGAGTGACCCGGTCCTAAATAAGTCGGGTTCGGGTTGCTCATCGGGTGACCCGGTCCTATAACTATATTAATATAGAATAAAATAATTTAACTTCAATACAAAAGTCTATCGTTTTGTCTTAAATTTTGTTTCAATATGAGCTTCACATCATTTTGTTACAACAATGTTGGGCGGTTAACATGTTTAAGCTCACTTTCTTTTTTCGTAGATTATTTTGTTTTAGGCCTTTAGCTACTTGATATGTTATAAGTCTATCGTTACGACGGGTTCGGGTTATCAAATGCGACCCGGTTAATATTGAGTGACGGGTTCGGGTTGACCTAAATGACCCGATCGTCGTTTTGGGTCGGGTTAAGAACGAACCTAACCCGTCCTAACCCGTCCCACGATCACCCCTAGTTTGAGGTTTCCAAAATTGGTTAGAAAGCAGATTCTTTCCCCGGTCCTTTACAGGCTACAGCATTACTTTGAGAAATCAGCACTTGTGGCCCTGGTGTTTGCTAAACTGCTTGTAGCCTGAATACAATACCCATCATATACAAATGTTTACGTCGAACTGTCTTTGCCCTAGATATGTTCATTATACTTCAATCATGCAGGGCTGATGAGGTAACATATGATCCAGTTTCACCTATTTTAGTTGACCAGTAAAGGCCCTGCATGCCCTCATGAACAGCCAAGTCCAAACGAAACCCGAGATCATAGACCAGCAGTCAGAATGTGGAACCACAAACAATGAAACATGTATCAAATACTGGGGTTAACAGAGAAAAGGAATCTAAGTAAATCAAATCTTATTCATGACAGGAAAGGAGAAATTGAACACATTGAAACTAGATCACCCCATCACGGAACCCAGACATGGAAATTTAAAGCTCAGAAACCACCACGAAGGCGGAGGACAAGATGAAGTGTGGACTCCTTCTGAATGTTATAATCAGCCAGTGTGCGACCATCTTCCAGCTGCTTACCGGCAAAGATCAACCTCTGTTGGTCAGGAGGGATACCTTCCTTGTCTTGAATCTTTGCCTTCACATTATCAATTGTATCTGAACTTTCCACCTCCAAGGTGATGGTTTTCCCTGTCAAAGTTTTCACAAAAATCTGCATCCCTCCCCGAAGGCGCAACACCAAGTGCAGAGTTGATTCCTTCTGAATGTTATAATCTGCCAGGGTTCTACCATCCTCCAATTGCTTACCTGCGAAAATCAGTCTCTGCTGGTCTGGTGGAATCCCTTCCTTGTCTTGAATCTTGGCTTTCACATTATCAATTGTGTCCGAGCTTTCAACCTCTAAAGTTATGGTCTTTCCTGTAAGCGTCTTCACAAATATTTGCATCCCTCCACGAAGACGCAACACCAAGTGCAGAGTGGATTCCTTCTGGATGTTATAATCTGCCAAGGTTCTTCCATCCTCCAATTGCTTACCAGCAAAAATCAATCTCTGTTGGTCAGGAGGGATACCCTCCTTGTCTTGAATTTTTGCCTTCACATTATCAATGGTGTCCGAACTCTCAACTTCCAGAGTGATAGTCTTCCCTGTAAGAGTCTTCACAAAAATCTGCATTCCTCCACGGAGTCGCAGCACCAAGTGTAAAGTGGACTCCTTTTGAATATTGTAATCAGCTAGAGTTCTTCCATCCTCCAACTGTTTTCCAGCAAAAATCAATCTCTGCTGATCAGGAGGGATGCCCTCCTTGTCCTGAATCTTGGCCTTCACATTGTCAATGGTGTCCGAATTTTCGACTTCCAGGGTAATAGTCTTCCCCGTAAGAGTCTTCACGAAAATCTGCATCCCTCCACGAAGTCTCAGCACCAAATGCAAAGTAGACTCCTTTTGAATGTTGTAATCAGCAAGTGTTCTTCCATCTTCCAATTGCTTTCCAGCAAAAATCAACCTCTGCTGGTCTGGAGGGATGCCTTCTTTATCCTGAATCTTAGCTTTGACATTGTCAATAGTGTCTGAACTCTCAACTTCCAAAGTGATTGTCTTCCCAGTCAAGGTCTTTACAAAAATCTGCATCCCTCCGCGCAGACGCAGTACCAAATGCAGTGTTGACTCCTTCTGGATATTGTAGTCTGCCAGAGTGCGTCCATCCTCAAGCTGCTTACCAGCGAAGATGAGCCTTTGCTGGTCCGGAGGGATCCCTTCCTTGTCCTGAATCTTAGCCTTGACGTTATCAATTGTATCAGAACTCTCGACCTCCAAGGTAATGGTCTTTCCAGTGAGAGTTTTCACGAAGATCTGCATCTGCTTAACCAGAAACAAGAAACGTCAGCAAAACACCGAACACCACAACTTCAAGCAACACCAAATCAAGGTATCCAAAACCGAAATTAAACGCCACAAAGAATGACCAACCAGAGTATACAAAAGCTTCAACAAACATCAAATCAAAAGCAATAAACCAGTAGCTATAACAAACCTAGGGTTTCTCACAATAGAACGAAAAATCAACCCGAACACTACCTGAAATATCAATCCGAGTTCCAAAGAAAACTCCGTTGGAGATATTTCTTGAACATATAATCAAACATGAATCGACAGATTAACAGACAAATCAAGGGTTTCTAAACGCGTATTCAACTTAAAATTCACAAAAATCGAAAAGACCAAAACGATGCCCTAAAACAATGAATGCCCTAACTCGATGGAATAGACAACTGTACCTTGAGGTTGAGACGATTAGAATGTTGATCGTTGCGAAGAGCGTCGTGAATGCCAGAGAGCAAATCGGATTTTATCAGATGATTCGATATGAAGGACGGGTAGGCGTCTAGCGGGATTATATAGCTTTGATCAAAGACGTGTCGGTGGCGTGACCGACTCGGTTCATCCAATAGGAGAAGGCCACGTGGAAATCCCTTGCGCATTACGTTAATTTTGGTAATATTTCTTTGAAGCCAAGTTCTATTCCTTCTCGCATCTTCTAGAACACTTACCTCCAAAGTCTATTTCGGTTCCTACTATCATCTTCCAGAACGTTTCGAGAACTTGCCATCTGATTTGGCGGGAAATTCATCTTCAAATTCAGAATTAGGTTTTTGCTTCGAGAAATAGAGGGAGATATGGGAGAAGTGATTGAAGAGCTGCCGAAGACGATCGTGCGCAGAGTGGTGAAGAAGAAGCTATCAGAATGCTCCGACGCCGGTGACATTGACATTCACAAGGACGCACTATTGGCTTTCTCTGTAGGCGCTCGCGTCTTCATCCAGCACCTGTCCGCTAAGTAAGCGCATCTCTTTCGCTTTGCTATGTTTCTTTTGTTTCAGATTTTAGGAAATTTACTGGATTCGTTGAGTGAGTCTGCTGTGGATTTTCAGCAATTTCTAGGGTTTTGTATGCAATTGTACTGCTGGTTGTAATCCTGAAATCTTACATAATTTACTCATGCATCAACGGATGTCATTTATGTTGTATGTAGTAAGGTGGTTTTCCTATTCATACCTGGATGTGCTGCCGGAGCAGTGATAAGGAATATTTGGGAAGATGTGTAGTTCAAATGCAACTGATGAGTTGCTTATATTGGTTGCAGGGCTTATGATTTAGGCAAGGAGTCTAAGAGGCAGACCATAGATGCAGATGATGTACTAAAAGCAATTGAAGAAATTGATTTTCCCGAGTTTCTTGGACCACTGAGGGCTTCTATTGAAAGTATATAACAATGCACGCCATGAAAGTATACTTATCCGTTGTTGTTGCCACTGAGAAATTATAACCTGATTTTATTTGAATATTTCTGTTAACATTTTTTGTTACTGTTAATTTGTGTTAGCAAGGGTTAGAGGCTCCATGTGTGCTAATAGTGTCTGTAGAAGTAATTAGTTGTAAAGTTGCTAGTTGTTGAATTAGCTTCAGCTAAAGAAGAATGAGCTTCACCTGCACATTTGACAGAACCAGTAGCCTGTTATTTTCTTGGGTACCCCACTTTTCCTGGCTACCAGATTATTTCTTGAGAATTTTGCTGCAACTTTGAGCTTTCTTGGCCGGTTTAGTTCAAGATGTTCTTATATGCAAACTGGCGGTCATGCCAGACAGTTTTATGTGTTAATTTGAAGAAAGAGTTTTACTAGATAATCAAACTACCTCTAACTTTGTCGAGACTGAAGAACAGAAGCATGTTTAACACTGGAGCATCTTATGGACTATTTTATGACTATACTTTTGTGGTGAAACTACTTGTCTTCCATCTTACTTCTATGCGACTTAATTACATGATTTATGCTAAAGCTGTACGCCTTTTCCTTTCAAACAATCTCCAGATTACAGGCAAACAAATTCTGAAAAGCCAGCAGGAGCAGCTAAGACAAGAGGAGGACCGCGTAGTTGAAGGCAACGAAGATGAGAATAATGCTGATGACCAAAAAATGATAAATGATGCAGATGAAGAATGCAAATAAGACGAGGATACTATTGATGAACATGAACAGTGAGAATATGAGTATACTGTAGATAAACATGATCAGCAACATGCTGTAGATGAAGTAGAAATAGATTCATACAATGATACATAGTAAGATGTAAATAATAGAGGCAATGCTCAACTGGAGCAAACCCAATACTGTAAATAATGAAGTAGAAGAAAACATTGCAAATAGAGGATGATTTCTGCAGTAAACTAGAACAACTTTTCACAACTATATCCTCTGATTTCTGCAATAAAATTCAGAAAACTGACAGTTCAATCATTAATTATGTCTTATCCCACCGTGCAAACAGTGAACTCACAAAACCATAATAGGGGCCGCCACAGGTTTTGCTTTAAGAATCTATTGCAATTTCCATCTTCTTAAGTTGGTGACCGACTGTTATTGCAATTCCAATTTTCAAATAAGCTGAAGAAGATCAGCTGACGCCCAAGGCCAGCCTTGAGAAGGCTATATCCACTTCCCTGTAAATCTTATTGAGGTCGGGATTGAAATTCTACTTGCTTATCAATTATGAACTCAGTTTATGTATCATTTGAGCAATACATCACAACTAAGCTTCTATACTATACAAAATAATGTTTGAAGACGCTCTATCGATTAAGGTTACACACTCTCTGGTGAAATAATGAAGCCTAACAGGTAGTGTCGCTGTTTTGGTAATTTAATTAGTTTTCACTGGTGTCTGGTAAAATCAATTGAAGATCTTCATTATCCCTGTAGACTTGCACAAGAGCAGCAGCTTTATATGCAAATAAGCCGAGCATTGCAGGAACAAGCTGTCAATGAATAAAGAAAACTTATATTAGGATAATAAGATGCAAAAAGGTTTCAGAAAAGTGCACAACAGATCATATACAGGAGAGTTTTGAGACAGATATTGAGTACCTGGAAATCAAATATGTCATTCATGAAGTGCTGGTGAAATAGAGCCCATAACCCATAAATTACTGCAGGGAACACTAGTCTCGGTGACGAAAGGGCAAAAGCACTACCCTTGAAGGTTCTTTCTGCAAAATCTTGCAGGTCCTCGCTTCTAATTCCAATTCTGAATCACCAAATAAAAGTTAGAAGGTGAAATCAAGGTAAAGCTGTGCACCCTTACAAGAGGGGCAAAGTAAGTTGCACCAAAGCAGTAACGGAAATTACTTTTTCGTCTTCTTTTTCATAAATATATCAGGAACAGCATCCTTTGTGATGTTATCCGAGTATTTGAAAAGAAGTTGTAGGTACAAACAGCTGCATGAAAATGGCTTTCGTCAAAATACAGATGTCGGTATGGGGATGAAAGCAGTCATTAGATGCTTAAACAAATGAGATAACAAACAGTTCAATGGTGTATTCATCACTTGCAACAAATTATGAACAGAGAATATTCTTGCTTTTGCAATAGTCCTAGAACATTGAAAGACTTAAACACTTATCAGGACAGGTGCATTACTGACCTGAGAAGCACACCAGTAGCATAACTGACAGCAGCCTGTTTAGTAGTCGTAAATTTAGTCAGTTGCAAGAAAAATCTGATAAGAATGATTACACAAATAAAGAGTTTCTTTTCAGCAAGCTAAAGTGTTTCAAGAGGGAGTCCCCAACTGCAGCAGTAATAAGTTCTCACCTGGAAGGAGAAAGCTACCAAGCAGTATCCACTGCATGCTGTTCCAATACTAACAGATAGCAGCAGCAGTTCTCTCTTTAGCTGACCACACCAAAAACACATTGATTTAGCTAACATCGAGGATACATGTCTAGCAAAATAGGAACGAGTATGAGGCGCACACATAAAAGGTTGAAGAATCATACTGCTTCGTATTTGAGGAGGTTCAGTTTCTTCCTTCTGTTACTGTTATCCTGTGATGCCTTTGCTCTGGCCTTCTTGTTATATGGCGCGGATCTTTCACCTAACAGCCATTCCTGGGTTGGTGCCAGTTTTAAGAACCCATCATCATCATAGTCACTTCCAGTCGCCTCCTGTGTACATAAAACTGAATCATCGCAAAGCTTATATCCTGTGTACAAGACCGCCATTCCTTCTTCCAACAATAGCAGCATTTTTCATTCTCGACATACCTCATCTCCATACTGCTCATCCTCAGCCTGGTAATCACCCGAATCCATTTCCATAACTTTCATAACATCTCCAAGCCAGATTTTATCAGACACAATGGATATGAAATCTCCATTCTCTCCCCTATCCTTGAAATACATCCTCAAAACATCCTCCTCAGCAACCTCTGCCACAAAACACATGTTTAGGGTTTAGGTTTCACCACAAAATCTAAACCATTTCTTCACAAGTTTCGATCTCCATTTCAACATTTCACAAGACATAACACAAAATCAATATCTTATGAAATTCAATAAACTCGTAATCGAGCGTATACACAAGTGAATTCAAGCAGAAGAAAAAGCAGCAGCTACCGGACGACGAGGAAGCCAACTTCAGCGCGGAGACGGAAACGAATCTAACCGAAATAGTCAGCGCGGAGTGTGACGGAGCGGCTCGGGAATGCGACTTCAGAGAATGGCGCGGACGCGGAAAATCGTAGAAATTGGCGGATAAAATTTTCGCCATTGAAATCGAATTCATATCTTCTTCCGCTTCCAACACCTCCTCCTCGTTGTCGATAAAGGCCGGTTTTCAAATCCAAAAATATCTACTCGCAGGGCCCACAACGAGCTTAATGGGCCAAGATGCGTAGGGAGATTTATTGGGCCGTTAGGTTGCGGTTCAGCGGCCCATGATGAGCGGAGGTTCAGAAATAGAGCCGCAATTCGTAGTTTTGAAGTGAGAGCGGTGGAGAGAGGAGGAAGGATTAGCAGGCGACGGCGATCGGAGAAGGAAGTGGAGAGATGGAGAAGGAGAAGATGAGGATCGAGGAGGTGCAGTCAACGACGAAGAAGCAGAGAATAGCGACGCATACGCATATAAAAGGGTTAGGTCTTCAGGTATTATAACGGGAAATGTTTATGTTGGTTTGTAAGGGTTTAGGGTTTACTGTTTGAAAAGATGGAGCTGAGACGTTTTCTAGTGATGAATTAAGAATTAATTTTTAAAATAAAAAAAATGTGGAAATTTGTTTATTTTGTGGTTCTGAAATTTACATATCATTGTTGGACTTGTAAGCAGCTTTTAACAAGTAAACTGGTTCTTCAGTCTGTTTCAAAGTGTATTTATCAGAAACGGAAGATTTTTGGTCTTTGATTACAGTTTATTTCAAAACCTGTATGGAAAATTTTAGATCTTTGAGTTTAGTTCGTGTGATTGAAATGACCATGTCATGTTCATAAGCTTGAGGCCGACTTCTGCTGCGTGGTAGGGTTGACCATTGGTGAATTGAGTTTTGACTTGTGTGGTGCTGTTATGCATTTGTGTTTAGGGTGATGGATGTGCGGTCAACCTGGCAGCTGGGTTTGTTGGCCAAGTGCAGGCTAGAGAAGCTGCTGGTCTGGTGGTCGACATGATAAGGCAAAAGAAAATGGCTGGGAGAGCACTTTTATTAGCTGGGCCTCCAGGCACCGGCAAGACAGCACTGGCGCTAGGAATATCTCAGGAGCTTGGAAGCAAGGTAAGTTCATGTCTATTTTATTCATCTTTGTTGAATATTTTATTCAAGTAAGACTCTCATTTGGGGTCACTTCAAATATTATCAGGTTCCTTTCTGCCCTATGGTTGGGTCGGAGGTTTACTCATCAGAGGTCAAGAAGACTGAGGTCTTGATGGAAAATTTCCGACGGGCTATTGGTCTACGAATCAAGGAAAATAAGGAAGTTTATGAAGGAGAGGCAAGTATACCGAAGTGTCATATACATTTGATAACTATGTTTTACTATACAACTTTTGGTCCATGGTTTCTTAATGATTTTCCTTTCTCCTACAGGTTACTGAGCTTTCCCCGGAGGAAACCGAGAGCTTGACGGGAGGTTATGCTAAAGCCATTAGCCACGTAATAATTGGTTTGAAAACTGTCAAAGGAACCAAACAGTTGAAGCTGGATCCAACAATCTACGATGCCTTAATCAAAGAAAAGGTGGGATAATTGTTATCTGATTCTTTTTATATCAGATTTATGCGGATCTAAATTCCTGGAAGAAGTATACAGGATTTTTAGAAGATGATACTTTGTGCTTGAAGTTTATTTTTTATTTATTCATTTATGTGTTTCCTCATAGTATCTTTGGGGGCTTGTACTGTTGTTACATTAATTTTTTATGCCTTTCTATTGAGTTTTTTAAATATGTAGGTGGCTGTTGGTGATGTCATATACATTGAAGCAAATAGTGGAGCAGTCAAAAGGGTAGGTAGGAGTGATTCTTTTGCCACAGAGTTTGATCTCGAGGCAGAAGAGTATGTTCCTCTCCCTAAAGGAGAAGTCCACAAAAAGAAGGAAGTTGTGAAGGTATAATTCAGATGAGTTGTTGATCGCTTGTTCCACTCTAAACGCCCGAATAAATGACATGAATTATGCTACAATTTTGCTGGAAGGGATAAAAGAAAGAAGTACCCAGATCATGTTCCCTAAATGTACAACTTTTCCTTATTGAAATTTTTTTGTCATTTTTATTTGATTTCAGGATGTTACACTCCATGACCTCGATGCTGCTAATGCAAGACCTCAAGGTGGTCAAGATATAATGTCACTGATGGGCCAGATGATGAAGCCTCGGAAAACAGAAATCACTGATAAACTCAGACAAGAAATCAATAAGGTTAATTGACAATCTTTGAGATGCTCCTTCTCATGTGAAATTGAATGGAAGGCATCTGTGACGCTCTTCGCTCTTCAAGGATATAATATTCCACAGTTATTAACTTGCTGCATTTTTTGTCATAATACCATATACAATGTTCTCTGGATCGCAGGTTGTTAATCGTTACATTGATGAGGGTGTTGCCGAGCTAGTGCCTGGAGTTCTATTCATTGACGAGGTGAGTCAAATTCGTTTTGAAATTTTGATTAAATGGAAATGATTATTAAACCCCACCCATATTTCTTTTTATTTTTCTTTATATATTCATTATTGAACCATGAAAATTATACAGGTCCACATGCTTGATATGGAATGTTTTTCATATTTAAATCGCGCTTTGGAAAGTTCGTTATCTCCTATAGTAATATTTGCAACGAATAGAGGAATCTGCAATGTGAGGTATTAACAAGAATTGGTTTACATACTTTTCTTAAATATCGTCCTTTTTATTATGAAAAGCGCAAATAGGTCCAGAAATCTATATTTATTAAATCGCTCTCTTCTCTAACACCCAGCTAGAACAGCAGAGTACTATATTTGCTTAATGAGTGAACCATAATTTCAGTAATTTGATAAGCAACCAATACTACATTTTTTTTGAAATTATTTTTTGACCATACTTTTCAGCTTTTATATTCCGGGCCTTATCTTGGACCCCTTTTTTCTTCTTTTCCGTTTGTTATTTTTGGTATTGTTTTCATTTTACAAAATCTGCTATGGTGAAGCTATGCACAAGTGATATATACTTCAGATTTATCCTTAGCTAATATGCCATTCGTCACGCAGGGGAACAGATATGTCTAGTCCTCATGGAATTCCAGTTGATTTGTTGGATCGGCTTGTTATTATCCGAACAGTCCCCTATGGGCCTGCTGAAATGATACAGGTTGAGGTTACTATCACTGTGACTCCGTGTTATTTGAATTGGTTAGAGTTGTTGGATCCTTAATTGTATATTTTGCTGCTTCATCAGATATTAGCAATCCGAGCTCAGGTTGAAGAACTGACCATTGATGAAGAAAGCTTGGCATTGATAGGACAAATTGCATTAAGAGCATCCTTAAGGTATAATGTTTATATTATTATTATTTGCGTCATTCTGCCCTAAAGATTACATTATAAGGCTCACGATGAACTTGTCATATTTTCTATCGTCGTCTCAGACATGCAGTTCAGCTGTTATCACCTGCAAGCATTGTAGCAAAAATGAATGGCCGTGATACCATCTGCAAGGTAACTAGGGAGCTGCGACCTCCCTTAATGAACAAGAGAATTTTGCTCATCTTCCTGTATGAAGTATTCAAAATTTTGTTTGTGTGCTTGTTTGTCTTGGTTGCAGGCTGACCTTGAGGAAGTTAGTGCTTTATATCTGGATGCAAAGTCTTCAGCAAGACTTCTTCAAGAAAATCAGGAGAGATACATCATATGATGGTGATGATATATGGACATCTGTACTGGGATGTAATTTAGTTGGTTAACATTTCACTCCTGTATTTATTGATCCAGTTGTGATCATAATTTTTGGAAATCAGCAAAGTCGACATGTATGTCATATTGAAAGGAGTAGAATTCACTCACTCTTCTTAACACATCCGAATATATTTACTTGTTTAGTCGGTTGATAACTTGATATGCATAATGTAAATGAAACTATGGGGCGCGCTCAAATGAAACTCATCTTATGCTAAGAACTTAGGAATCAATCTCAGTCGTTGGATGATTTCATCCAACGGTTCCATAACGCGCCACATGTCCTATTACTCACAAAAAATTCACTCAAATGTCCAATGGGCCTCGTGCTTTGTGGGTAGTGGGACACGTGGCGCGTTGTGGAGCCGTTGGATGAAATCATCCAACGGCTGAGATTGGTTTGGTTTTCATTTGAGCACTTCTCTGAAACTATGATATTAAATTTACAAGTAACCATCGAAATAAAGCTGTTTAGAAACTTGCTTATAAGTGGAAAATGTATTAAGAAAATTCACTTAATAAAGAACCACACTAATTTTTATTTCAAATATAGCGCGTACTAAGAGCAACAGTTCCGTCAGAGAGGACATAGACGATTCACCAATATAACAGAGAGATGGATGAATACTTTCGAGGCGACTAGTTTTAAGTTTCACATTTGATGTATTAGTGTTACATTTTTGAATATTGTATTGAAAAATAATATATAAGAGCTAGTGTCTATTATATCTGACCATTATCTTCAATCATATGAGAAAATAACGTCCAAAATGGAGTATATTTCAACAAGATGTATAGTAGTGGTTGTGTATTTATTTTCTAGCTCCTTTGTGTTTTTGAATCCTTTCCTACTTCTTGCTATATGTAATAAGCTTTGTATGGTCTATGGTCCAAGCTTGGACGAACCCTCCTCCATCTATCTCTCTCAACTTTGTAATATTTCCAACGTTTAAATAAAAAGTTTGGTTTGGAAGATCCGAAGCTCTTTGAATTGTTACAACAAAGTACTTGTAAGTATTCTTTTCTTCTTTTATAATTTTGTACTTGTGTTATGTTTATCCTTATAGGCCAACTTCCCCAATATGTGATAAATCAGTGTTTAGTCATGTAACAACCTTTGTTGTGCTATAGAATCTAGGAATTCAGGATGAAATTTCATAGCTAGAATTAGTATAGCAATTAAATAAGTGATATTGAAAGGTTGGTTAAGCTTTATGACAGACTTAATTTACTTAGCTAGTTTGGATTTTAATTCTCCAAGGGGTCACACACTCACACTTATGCCCGAAGTTTAAGCCGACTAACGTGTTTGGGCGCATGTAGGTGTGTTTTATGTGTGAGTTGGTTAAAATTCCATTACACTATGTAAACCAAGGCCAGATACAAAATATCTTTCTGTAATCAAATCAGAATGCTATATTCCTTACTGATACTATTGACTAATTTCGTCTATGCTAAATTCTATCATGAACCCAATCCTCTCCGTGGTTTATTGAGAAAACAAATGAAATTATTAGTATATAAAATGCTATTTTTGAGTTTCTGTCCCAAATCTATCTAAATTCTAAACAATGTCGCACAGTCTATTCTATATTAACTTCGTACGACGGTGTTAGAAGCAAAATTTCTGCGACAAAACCCAGCCACAGAAATGTGTTATCGCATGTTTAGAAACAAATTTGGTAGTTATTCTGTAGCCTTTTTGTTTTAGAGACTTGGGCTCTATTTTGTTGCTTTTGACCAGCACCATATTTCACATGTACACTGCTGTAAATTACAACTCTGTTGGTAGAATGCTTAAGCAACATGCCCTCAAATCTGGTGCAGTTAATAATACATATTGCCATGCTCAGAAATGGATCGAGGGATTTAGGAATGCACAATGAAGTTTCATGAAACCACAGCTGACTTCATCTGCTCCCAAGAATAAGAATCTCTCTATACCTTGAAATTCGTTTTACAGGAGCCCAAGCCTGCCTCCATAGGCTAATCAGAAATTTTGGGTGTTTTCATCGGGTCAGATTCACGACGTCCATTAGCCTTGTGTTTATTACTGTCAACGGGTTTCTTTGACAGATAAGTTATATTTACTGCTTTCCGCCTATCAGCCTGCTATTGAGCCCCCCCACTACCTGTCCATAGCCATGCTAGAACATTAATATGAATGGAAATTATTTCTGGTTAAGACAAACAAACAGCTTCCCTAAAACTCAGAATTGGATGACACCCGTGAACTTTAAGAAGCTGCGTGTGTGCGCGCGCTTCTAACAATCCTAGTATTTTATAAACTGGAGTTTAGATACTTACCACTGGACGGTAAAGACGTTCGCTTTTTTGGCTGTTTATTTGCTTGAGCGGCTTTCGCCCCCAGATTGCTGAGAGATCTTGTTCAACTACAAGGATGTGAATCAGCTTCTTCAGCCTGGTTTTTAAGAGGTGGTCTAGTAATAAGTTTTGCTGGTGTTATGCTTCTTGTCTTATTAGAAAACATTTTAGCATCTCAGATGGGCTTTTATCGCAGCTTGCAGAAATAATAACATTGTAGAAATTCAATCAAACATACCATTAATAAATAAAGGGAATGACTGCCTTTCTATTTTGTGGATAGTCCTCAAACTTCTTAAGATACCATCTATGGATCTCTCCAGCAACAAAACTCAGATTCGCTACCTGAAATAGTCTGTTGTAAGAATGTCTGAATTACAGCACAAGTGATAGTAGGCGATTGTAACACACAAGTTTTAGGTACCGTAAATGCAAAAGCAAGAAAGATGGTCAAGTCAGTGCCCCCACTCGCGATTACTATGCCAGCATATATGACCTTCAGATGAGCAAATGAAGCGCACAATCACCAAAATCAATAGTTGTCCGATGACAACAGTCACGAAGAGAAAGGAAGGAGAATGAATTTACCATTTCAGCAAAGTAATGAGGACTCGAGACATAATCAAACCAATCACCCCTCGGAATTACATGCTTGTCCCGGTCGGTTTTATGTCGTCGTAGTGATCCCTAGAGAATTGGCATTTGAGTGAGAGTGCGGCATAACGGCATCAGATAAAGGGACTAGGGCCAGATAAATTTTGTTGACTACAAACCCGCCAAAGTAAATACTTACAAGGATAGCATGACAATTGCGCTGATGAACCCATCCCCAAAAAAATACCGCTGCACCCACTAACTGACACCATCCGAGTTTTGTCATAGGCTTCAGATACCCCCAAAAATCATACTCTATTACTGAAACTTTCTCTTGACCCACGACAGACAACTCTGCCACTTGATCGGCAGCAAAGTTTAAGATCTCAAGGACACATCCGTGACAAAGTGAAAGAGGGACTGCCACATAGAAACTAGCCCAAAATTTTAATTCAGAACGCAAGAGAAGAGAGAGAAAAAAAATGAAGTAAAAATGCGACTTCTGGCAAATAAAACTCACTAATATCCAGTGAAATAGGCAAAGATATGCATTCGAGCAGAATGGCTGTATTTGAAGACATATAAGGTCTCATATAATCGGCTCACAACTTGAATTTCCATTAACAAAAGGAGGAAAACCAATCGCCAAACCCAGTATCTCTCAGCCACCGATGTCGAATGAGATTTATGCAATGAAAAGATATGTGCACCTCCAGTCAAGTGGTTTGCCATATACTTCACTGAACCTGAGTCCAGTGGTGCTACCTTATAAGCATAGTGCCAGGTCAAAGCTAACAGAGTTGTAGTCCAAACCACGGAAAAAACATAGAAGTGCAAGAAGAACTTCTGTGGAACTGTTAATTTCTCGAAAATCCAGAATTTCTACAAAAACAATAAAAAAATTCTTTCAAACTTGATGACTCAGAAAACAGAAAGGCATGCTATAGATATAACACAACATCAACAGTGATTAGCAGCTCCAATCAAGCAAAGTGCCTGATCCTATCAGCTTCACTTTCACTAAATTGATAGAAAATTGTTAGAAATCCATTCAGTAAAAAGCTGTGCAGCAGGCTGAAGCAAACTAGCTGTATAAAGAGAATTCAATATCAAATGAATGATAAAAAGAACTGAAGCTACAGTAATACATTATGAAACCAATCAACTCCGTTAACAATCGTACCACAGTAGTAAATTAAAACAATCAAGTCATACTCACAAAAGCATTAAAACACATCACAGTGAAAACTAAGCTCAAATCCTACACAACTCGAGACTTGAGAATCAATATGGGATTTACACAGACAGCTCGAAAGATTTACAAAATCAAAATGTGGCACAAAAAAAATAGAACAAACACAGAATAGCATTCTTCATATCACAAGAGGAATAGATGCACCACACCACATCTAATGAAGCACTCACTAATCAAATCCAACGAAATTATTCAATAAATTTCCTTACCTGAGATGAATTAGACGAAGAAGAAGAAGAAGTCATTATCTTTCCTCTCCTTGCAAACCCTAAAACGAGATGATGGAAGGAAGCGAGACGAGATGAAGGTATTGAAGCAATCAAAATCGGAAGTATGCCAGCAATCCACCATGCTTGAAGCAGCCAGGAAACCCTTATATCCTTCATCTTAAACATCTGACCCAATTCCGTGAATCCCACCATTGAAACCGAAATAAAGATCGAAACTTTATGTCGATTTTGTTTTAGCTGTCGAAGCCGATACATGCAAAATCAATTTTGTCTGCAGTTAACAGACCGTGTTGAAAATCCACAGGGAGCAGCAGATCGATGCTGACGAGGCGTCTCTGAAATTTTTATGGGCTATAAATATGCCGGGAGTCAGGCCCATTGTGGCCCATTATACAAGCCTGTTCATGAAAAAGAAGGATCCAGAACTTTGCCTGGTTTGAATTTTTCAGAAATTCCCGTCATGGCCTTCTTCTTGAGATTTCTAGAACAATTCTTCGCGTTCTTGAGACGCCACGTCATCATCGATTTCGGCCGTTGATTTCATTTTAGACGGTTATCGCTTCATAACGTTGGACTATAAATACTGCAGATTTCTGAAGCTTAGCGTGATCAAGGTCTGTTGAATTGTTGAAAGAGATTCGAATTCGTCTGTGAGAGATCATCGGAGATGTTCGGAAGAGCGCCAAAGAAGAGCGACAACACGAGGTACTATGAGATTCTTGGAGTGTCAAAGGGAGCGTCTCAGGATGAGTTGAAGAGAGCGTACAAGAAGGCAGCGATCAAGAACCATCCGGATAAAGGAGGTGACCCCGAGAAGGTTGATTTTCAACTCGAAATTTGTGTTATTTTGATGCTGTTTGCTGTAAATGATAGTGTTTTTGGTGGTTATGAAATCTGTTGTTGAATCGGTGGTCTGTGAAATTCAGATGTGTTAGATTTTTACTAACTTGGTGATGTATTTTCAGTTCAAGGAGCTTGCTCAGGCGTATGAGGTTTTGAGTGACCCTGAGAAGCGTCAAATTTATGATGAGTATGGCGAGGATGCACTGAAGGAAGGAATGGGAGGAGGAGGTGCAGGTCATGATCCGTTTGACATCTTTTCAGAGCTGTTTGGTGGAGGCTTCGGGGGTAAGGAAGAATTAGTTCTATTCGATCAGAGAATGGTTCGTTTCATGTGCGTTTTATAGCCTTGAATATGCTGAATGGTGAAACAGGTGGAGGCAGGGGTGGTAGAAGGCAGAAGAGAGGTGAAGATCTTGTCCACCCATTAAAGGTGTCTCTGGAGGATCTGTATGTTGGAATTATTAAAAAGCTCTCCCTTTCCAGGAATGTGATTTGCAGCAAGTGTAGCGGGTGAGTAAAACATCTTGCCTTCAGGTTCATATTGTCGTGGGATAATGAATGCTTATGTGATGTTGATTGAATTATGGTATTTGCATTTCCAGGAAGGGGTCTAAATCAGGAGCTTCAATGAAATGTGCTGGATGTCAAGGGAGTGGGATGAAAGTGACTATGAGGCATCTTGGCCCATCCATGATCCAGCAGATGCAGCAGCCTTGCAATGAGTGTAAGGGAACCGGAGAGGCAATTGACCCTACGGATAGGTGTCCAGAGTGTAGAGGAGAGAAGGTCGTTCCAGAGAAGAAAGTGTTGCAGGTTGTTGTGGAAAAGGGTATGAAGAATGGGCAGAAGATCACATTCCCTGGTGAAGCTGATGAAGCTGTATGTTTTTATTGAACTAACCAGATTCTACGGATTTTTAAGTAATTGTATATAAGCTTTAACTTTGGTTTTGTGTCATTGTTTGTTAATGCAGCCTGAGACAATCACTGGAGACATTGTATTTGTGATCCAGCAGAGGGAGCATCCGAAATTCATAAGAAAGGGGGACGATCTGTTCTACGAGCATACTCTCACTTTGACTGAAGCTTTGTGCGGATTTCAATTTGCATTGACACACCTAGATGGTCGGAAGCTCTTGATCAAAACAAACCCAGGAGAAGTAGTGAAACCCGATTCATACAAGGCGATCAATGATGAAGGAATGCCTGTGTACCAGAGGCCATTCATGAGAGGGAAGTTGTACATTCACTTCAATGTGGAATTCCCTGATTCGTTGACCCAGGAGCAGCGTGAGTTACTGCTGGATGTGCTGCCACAGAGGCCAAACAGTGAGTTGACAGACATGGAGATAGATGAATGCGAGGAAACTACACTTCATGATGTGAACATTGAGGAGGAGATGAGGCGTAGACAGGCTCAATCTCGCAGCCAGGAGGCGTATGATGACGATGATGAAATGCACGGTCCTGGTGGCGGCCAAAGAGTCCAGTGCGCACAACAGTAGGACTTGTATGTGAAATTGTACCTTGTGCACCTCTTCTTCTCTTTTGACTACTTGTAATTTCCCCCATGCATGAAGGGGTGTGTTATCCAACTTATGTATCGAGACCGATATGAATATCTTACCTGAAGACATTCGCCTGGGTAAAAAATTCTATGCAAGTAACCATGGTACTCATAATTGCAACAACACAAACCTAAAAGTTCTTCATTTGATCCACAAATTATATATAAGCTGCACACACACACAACAAGATTTTAAGCCAAAATGAATAAACCAAATCCATCCTTTTACTGTACATGTGGAAATTCCAGCTTCCTCTGGAGATACCTAAATAGTTGCTTCAAAGGGAACGAAGGCTTTTTTGCTGATTTTATACACATCCTTGCCACAGCTAGAAGACTTTTGAGCTCGGTATCGTTGTAAGCGTTCCCAAGGTCAGGGTCTATCATCCTATCAATGGACTGGCTGAAGCTGAGATGCGGTTCTTGGATCCATTGGATCAAATCAGCTCCTCCATTCTCAGATGCTTGCCCTGTTACCAGTTCGAGGATCAAAACACCTAGTTGAAATATTATGTTGCCGCACTCCTGGCCCATACAATCTGCAAATGGGATTGCTGAAAGTGTCAGCGGCTTACCATTGTACCGGGCTATTTTAAACCAATCACGCTGAGTGCACCTTTTGAACATGATGCAAGTGTTGCCGAGTGACCTGCTCCCCCATTACCAGGATTTAGGATGCCGATATCTGAAAGCTGCAAACTCTATGGGCATCACAAGAGGACACAGATGACAGAACAACCAGTATGGTGGCAAGGGAGTGAGATTTGGGAATTCAGTACCTTCGCATTAAAGTTCTCATCTAGCATGACATTGCTCGAGTTAACAGATATATGGCTGATTGGAGGATCATTGAACACAAGCAGATATTCCTGCAAAACAATGACTTAGGATTAAGATATGAAAAGCGTATCAAACACTGAGAAGCAAGTGATTTTGCAACATGAGCTGATAAATGAACCCATAGTTCTCATTCTTGCAAACTGAAAGTCTAGTTAGTTACGTAAGTCGAAATTCAAGGCATAAATGTAAAGTATCAAATACAAACTTAGTTCTGCATGGTTCAGTATTGGAGATTTGTACCATGAACCTATCATTTCTCCCCACCTGCCTTCCATGGACCTATATTATAAATTACTTCTAAACTTCTCAGACTGACTACGGATAGATGAATGCAAGCAAATTTATAGCAGCTTGTTTATAAGACAATGCAGTCGCCTAAATTTGATGGATTACCAAAGCAGCTGCCACTCCAACAGCGATTTGCAGTCTCGTCCTCCAGTTCAGGGGAGTCTTGAAAGGATCTACAATCAGTCAATAATTAAGTTCGTGACCATGTGAGGAATGTATACCCAAAGTCAACAAAGCGATATCATTTGACTTAAAATTACCACTCAGGTGATCTCTAAGGCTCCCATTTTCTGCACTGTCAAATATCAGTAGCCTGAAAATAGAAAAAATAAAAGAGAATCGTACGTTCTTTCAACAATTAAAAGAAACAAAAATAAATAAATGATGTTGACATCAATGACATCTTTTCTCCATTCATATGGGTACTGCAAACTATTTTTAAAGAATGTCTTAGTAAATAAAATTTTCCGCTCAGCAGAAAACAATGTATATCAAGTATCTTACCTCTTACGTCCAGTAGAAAATCCTATTAGTAGAAGAAGATGGCGGTGATGTAATCTCCCAATCAGCTGCACCTCCCTGTAGAATACTTTCTCATCTTGATCACAGTCCCTTACGTCTTTAACCAGAGCAAAACGGCCACCATGCAAGACTGCCCTATATGCTGTTCCATGGGCATTACTATAAAGGACTCTCCGAAAGTCATTAGTTGCTTGCTTTATTACCTTGTGTTCGAAATGTCTCACAAAAGAGACAGGCCCTGGAAAGAAAAATATACACCGAGCACAAGCAGCAAACATTAATTGCGTACATGCAGCAAGAAGGAGATCAGTTTCACCACTTCAATGGAATTTCAGAAAACCAATACAACTTCACAGAACTGAAACATCCACATTATTCACAACTTACTAGCACCCACGCTCGCACACGCATCTATACCTATCTGAACCAAATCACATTGCACAAAAGACATGATATAGCATGGAAATTAATACAAGTTAATCAACCTACAAACTAAACCTAACAGTCCTCTTAGCTAATCATCAAACACAATCAGCCGAGCACTAACACCAAACCACATTGCGCATCTCTGTGCACCTCAGCCACCAAAACACGCCACTACTTCCGCCGAAACTACCATACCCAAACCCAACAAAACCTGATAACAATCATCAACCAGCAAATAAACAGATGAATTCCACAACGACGTACGTACCTGGCCGCGAGCAGCGGTGACACGACGGCTCGATCTTACGGATCAAGCGCTCCATGGCGAACAAGCGGTTGCTTCAATGACAGCGATGCTTCTCAGATCGCTGACGCTGCGAAATTCCATTTGTATTCTTTTCTTCTTCAACAGATTTCGCCTTTGTCTTTTCCTTTCGACGCCAGCAAAGCTAGAAGACTCTTCCGCTTTTTGACCCCAATTGAACCGAATTGACCATTTCAATTCGAGTTGAATCGTTTTGAACCGATTCGTCCATTTCCTTCCAAATTGAACCAATTTGAATTTTTGAATTTAATGATTATAAGTTTTAAAATAAAACTGTATTTTAAAAAGGATTCGGTGTTTAATTTAGGAGTTATATTAGTGAAACGACGTAGTTTTAATATTGTTTTATCAAAATTAGTTCGTCATTTTCGAATAACTATTTGTTGCTTGGTTGCACGGGATATGAATTCCAATCCAACATTGTTATTCCTTTGAACCAAGACCAATATATGATACATGGCATCTTACATAGTTTTTAAGCTCCGAATAGCTCAAATTCAACTCCGAACAAAATTCAAAAAATCACTGTCCTTTTCGAGAAGTTCCAGTCTCGGGCAACAAACAAAGTTCCATATGGACGCTTCCATTTTCAGGTCCTTCAAAAAGTTGGATCATTCCCTCCATCTCACTCTCAAGACACCTTCTGATGGCCACCGGTCTCCCCCAACCAAAGTCGTTACCATACACATCGAACCTCGGTGAATTGCCGATAGTAACAACTTTAGTGTTCCCACCATTACTTTTACCGAAAATAAATGGTTTCTCAATATAAGATGTTAAGAAGTTTTTGACTGAGAAGCAACCAAGTCGTGCACCTTCGATGCAGCACGTCCAAAAGCGTCATCGCTACGTAGATCCTTGCCTTTCATGGTTGTCTCAGCCCTTTGAATAGCGTTGCCTAAGTAATACTTGGTAAGGGGAGGTCCAGCCCTTGTTCGAACATTGGTTGGCATATACAAGATTACTATCTCTTCATCTTGAATTTGACGATAGCGAGATGTTAGTTTCCATACGAAAGCCAGCATCGCTTGAAGGGATGATATCTTTTGGTTCCCAGTTTGTTCTATGGCTTTTTGCTTCAATAAAGCAAATTTTTCCTTTGGGAAAACGAAGATTTTTTCTTTGAAAGCGGATTGACTCAATCGATCATTTTCCGTGGATGGTTGATGGGCAATGAGTTGGTTTGGGATCCAGATCTCGACCTGACCTGGATAGCAGTGTTCGAGCAGCGGTGGATTCTTAGGAGAGTCGCAACCACGACAAATTTCAGACCAGGAATTGAACAAATGCCAAAAGGCGCTCCCATCACCAAAAATATGACTCATATTGCAGCTCAAGAAAAACCCACCATTCGCCAACTCGGTAGCTTGCAGTGCAAGAAAACGATTGCCCCCACACTTGGTTTCTAAATTCCCTGCACACAAAAAGCTCATGAGTGAAAAGTCGTAGACCGGCTGAAGTACATCAGCCATGGTGATCGCATCGGTGACGGCGTGAGTAAATTCTACCCCAGCATTGTTGCATTCAATGTAGAACAAAGTGGAACCTTTAGAAACATCCTCGATAGAGCGCAGACAACCAGCCAAAGGGTAGAAGAAGTCCAGCGTCCGAGACAAGGACTTCTTTAACCGCTCGAGTATCTCAGGATCCAGGTTAGAATCAAACAGAAGGCCGAGTATCATAGGGCGAGTTAGTAGACACTGAAGATCCCATGGGGCGAGATCGACCCTTTTCAGGACGATTGTAGTTCGATACGTTGCTGGGAGAATGGTGCTAACTGAAATCAATTGCACAATATGCTTTTCCATATCCTTGATGCTCTTTGCAAAACGTTGCAAATTGAGATGTTCGAAATGTAAATGTAACAAAGGATTTACGCTATGTTGGTTTTGGGATTGAATGGATTTTGTTAATCGTACATGTAGCTGTCTGTGTGTGGCTATAAATTGCACATGCATCTTTCTCTTGTTACGATGCTTGCTTAAAATGTGTATACAAATTCGCAATATTGTTTTTGCTATAAAAGTCGTTCATTTATATCTCTTGTTTCGAAACTTGCTTAAAATGTGTATAAAAATGTGGTTGTATCGCAATACTGTTTTTGCTATAAATGTTGATCATTTACTATACGGAAAATGACAAAAAGGGTGGTAGTTTGCACTTAATTGTCAATTTTCGAAAAAAGCTTGGAAGGTGAAGATTGGGGTCTCAAATTCTCGAAAAAATAAGGAGTTCTCATTTGAGCGCTCCTCTTTATCTATGAATATGAGTAGCGTGCAGTCTCCAAGTATTCTTGGCTCCTATGGACCTCATTTCGTATTAACTTTTCATTTATCATGAATTAATGTATGTTTACGATGATTGTGGTTTACTTGGATTACATGCTGGTATTAACTGCAGCTTAAGAAAAATTCGCCACTCGGTAGTAGGGGTGATCGTGGGACGGGTTAGGACGTGTTTGGTTTGTCCTAACCCGACCCGAAATAATGATCGGGTGAGTTAGTTCAACCCGAACCCGACACTAAATATTGACCGGATCGTATATGATAACCCAAACCCGTCACAAAAATATACTTATAATATAAATATCAAGTAGGTTAAACAAAATAGCCTCAAAAGTCTCAGTTCGAAGTTCATTCTAATATGAAGTAGTTAAAACTAGACATCAAGTAGACTTATAACACAGTTGATATTACTCATTATAAGATTAGACTCAGTTTGATAAACTATAATATCCCAAATTATGTCTTGATAGGAATTCTGAATAAGTAAAGTTTGATAAACTAGTCTACTACAATAGTCTGACGAGTGGCGGATGGAAGGGTGGGGCGGGTGGGGCGGCCGACCCCACATCAAAAATTTTTTGATACAATTGTTAGTAGTTAGAGTTAGATTAGAAAGCCCCATCAAAAAAAAATAAAAATAGTTAGATTAGAAAGCACTGAGGACTCCACGTCATTTTTTTTGAATGTCTTAATTATTGGGCTTGGGCAGGCCCATTACTTATTGTTTGTTTTTTTCATTATACAAAACCCTACACAAATCTCCTCTCACAAGACACAAATCTCCTCTGCAATAAAAAAAAAAGACAGGCACGGCATCCGCGACAGGAAGCTCAACCTGAAATTGTCCATGGCTCCCTGCAGGTATCTAATCTATAAACAATTTATGATATTTAATTTAGACTAATCTTAAAATATGGTAGCCGTTTGATTTGGATTAATTTATAAATTTGGATCAGTGGGTTTATGAATTGAAATGGTGAAGGATATGTGAAGTCTGTGTTAGTTGAACTCTCGAATTTTTGTTGATTTTATTGCCATTGTAAGTTGTAACCATTGACAGTATCCCTAAATCCTGCAAAATTGTCCAGTGTATGATTTTGTTGTCGTAAATTTGACAGGTAAAGATTGTTGCTTCGAATCAAAATGGAGAGATATTTTTCGAAAAGACCAAAAGTTTCTATTGATTCTTCTAGTAGTGTTGTACAAACTCAAACCTCAAATGTAGATATATTGACTACGAACGTTGATGTGGAAAAGCTTGCTCGGCTTCCTCAATTTTATCCGAATGACTTCTCAAATATGGATCGTTCACTGTTTCCTCAAGAGTTAGATTCATTTTTATGTGATGTAAAACGAGACAAACGATTTGTTGAAGTGCGGGATTTCAGAAGTCTTGCAAAGAAGATGAAGGAAACTGACAAGGATAGATTGTTTCCATTGGTCTACCGTCTGATTGAATTGGCTTTACTTCTACCAGTAGCTACATCATCTGTTGAAAGGGTATTCTCAGGCATGAAATATGTGAAGAATGATTTGAGAAACAAAATGGGAGATGAATGGTTAAATGATAGTTTGGTGGTATTTGTCGAGAGGGGTGTGTTTGCAACAATTGAAAACGAGTCTATTTTGAATCGTTTTCAAAGTTTAGAGACTCGTAGATGTCAATTATCTCGTAGTAAAGAGTCAATGTAGTTTGATTTGTTGGAGATTTTAGGTTTATACAATGTGCGACTGGTCTGTCTTATGCGAACGCAAAAAAAATTTCTATTTTTACTTAAAGTCCGCCCCCATCGATCCAGTCCTGGATCCGCCACTGAGTCTGACGGTTATAACAGGCAATGCTTATAATGTCTGCTTCAAAATATTTACAAATTATTATTTGCAAATATGACAACGATTCCAAAATTTTAAATGACATCATTTTCAATTAACAGCAAACTGATGCAATCACTCCCATACCATAATCATCCCTGTTTGAATAAAAGTCAAAACACACTTTACTCATGCACGTACGCCACGTGAAACTCTTCATCATATGCATAAAACTCCTTCTCCAAAACACTCGGCGCCATTTTCAACCTCTTATCTCTCCAATCAAGTTACACAATAAGCCTCATCCAACCAACAATGCACGCGCTAGCCATCGTCACCGTGCTCGTCCTCCTCTTAGCAGTATACTGCAAGCTCGATCCGTTTAATCTCAGTCCCATCGCCGGCCATCCACATTTCAAGACTTACAAGGTCGACATGCCACGCTGGTCCGAAATCCCCAAGGCCAGAGATCCTCAAAATTTGCTTAGAAATTCGGAGATTAGGTTCCAAAACCAGGTCCAGGGACCGGAGAGCCTCGCTTTCGATCCACTCGGCCGTGGTCCTTACACCGGTGTTGCTGATGGCCGCGTTGTGTTCTCGAACGGCCGATCCTGGTCTGATTTGGCTCACACTTCGCCTAACAGGTAACCAAACGAGAGTGATCATCCTTACTCACTACACCATTTTGCCTTTCTTACGACTAATTTTGCTCGCATAAGGGTATGTGGCTAAATCAAATTTAAACGACTCAGTTATTTCGTCAGTCGCCTAAACAGACTTAGTATAGGCGACGACACAATCTTGTGTAACAAACCAAAGTGTGTCGCTTAAGCTGTCGTAGGCCACTGACTCTTTGATTTCGATTCTGATCATATATTTAATTAGTGCAATTCAATAATCTTCAGCTTCAGCTTGTGATTTACTGATTTGTGCAAAGACGGAGTCGTTGATTGACTATGATTATTCTCAGGTCGGAGATATGCAGCTTTCAGGCGTCCATGGAGAGCTACTGGAAGAACGAGCACATCTGCGGGAGACCGCTAGGGCTCAGATTTGACAAAAGGAGTGGAGAATTGTACATTGCGGATGCTTATTTTGGGTTGATGAAGGTCGGTCCGGATGGCGGATTAGCCACGTCGCTGGCGACCAAGGCTGAGGGAGTGGCGTTTAAGTTCACTAATGATTTGGACATTGACGAAGATGGAAATGTGTATTTCACTGATAGCAGTAGCATATATGACAGAAGGTCCACTAGCTTATACTCTACTCCTCCTCTCTTCACTTTTCAATTTCGCCTGTTGACTTTGATTCACTTCAATTTTGACTAAAACATTTCAACACAATTTTGATGATTTTTTTTCTTTAAAATAAACATTGAATAATTATAGTTGGATTCTATTGTGGGTAGGAACTACATGCTGCTGATTTATTCCGGGGTGGCTAGCGGGAGAGTTTTGAAGTATGATCCAGCGACTAAGCTGACTAAAGTGCTTATGAGAAACATGGTGTTTCCCAATGGATTGTCACTCAGCAAGGATCGCTCTTTCTTTGTTTTCACTGAAGCCGGGAGGTTAGTACTTTGATTTTCACTGAAGCGGGGAGGTTAATTAGTGCTTATTGTTAATATGAATATTGTGATTGTTATTGATATTAGGTTAACGGTCTAAATATAGCGTACATGAGAATCTAATCAGATCAGATCAATAGGTAATATATGGTTAAGATATATACCGAGAATATATCTTAATCATATCCTAATATTCCTTTAACACCCTCCCTCAAACTTATGATGATTGTACAACATGAGTTTGAATAGACAAAATATGAATTGATATGAGCCTCCTAAAAATTGAGACGACGTCGCAAGTTGCACTTTAGCGGAGAACGGGAAGAAAACCCGAGGCGACTAGATAAGTCATGGCAGCAGCGAAGAAACGGGATGAAGGACTCGATGAGCGACACAATAATTCGCAGAGGCTGTGGCAAAAATGTCCACGTAGGCAATTGTCATCGAATCAATGATGGAAAACTCTTTCTGATCTTTCTCTGTCACCAAGGGTGGATGCACGGAGAGGCATTGATTGATCTGCAACGAGAAAATAACAAGGCAAAAAAAAGAATTGCAAGGCGGAAGCGATTTGGGGCGGTGGTGCGCGAATAATTATCGACACACCACCACCCAAAGTGAACAATCAAGAACGAAAGCTCAGAATCGAGAGAAAAAAAACCCTAAGCTCTTGATACCATGTTAATATGAATAGTACTTGTTATTGATATTAGGGCATATACAGCGGTCATCAAAAGTAGCAGCTGCTGGGGATGTGGCGCTTACTTGGCGCAGCGGCACAACATCTGGCAGGAGGTGCTGGAAAATTGGAGGACGTGCAATCTGGGCTGCTGTTCTAGCTGCAAAAGTGGGCCCTACTGTTTTTAAATGTATTAAATGGCTTATTTTGATATTTATTAAATGTCATGTTTTGTATGTCTTAATTATAAGTTACCATTAATTAATTGTTACGAGTAATTGAATTCTATGAGTAATTATATATTACCATATATTTTTATGTAAATTGATTTTATTTTATGGAGTTATGTAAATTGATTTAGTCGTATACGTGTTTTTGATAGAAATTTTATTATACATTAATTAATTGTTACAATTAAAATTTATATTTTTATTAGATGAATAGTGCGAGGAGGTGCTACCGCTGTATAAACTTCTCGAACAGCACCTCCTCTTCGCTGAGGAGGTGCTACTCGAGAAGGTGCTCGAAAAGAGCACCTCCTCGACCGCTGTATATGCTCTTAGGCTAACGAACTACATATAGCGTACATGAGAATCTAATTAGATCAGATCAATAGGTAATATATGGTTAAGATATGTACAGAGAATATATCTTAACCATAACCCTAATATCCCTCTAACACTTATGAGAGTACTTTGATTTATAGTACTATTTGTTGAATTTCGCTGACTCATACAGGTCTATAATCGTTTAGTGACTCAAAAGCTCGAACTTGTGAATCATGTTTCTTTTTTTTTTTTGATTGAGTGCTTTAGCACTAAAGTTGCAGCATCTGTTCTTTTTTTTTTTTGATGCGCTGATAGGGACTTGAACCCGGGATCCTCATGTCCGGGTGGAGCGCTCAACCAGTGAGCCAACTCACTTCGCCCTAACTTGTGAATCATGTTTCTATAAAACTATAAGTCGATTAATCTCTCTTCTTCTTAGCGATATTATTTGCAATGCAGGAGTTCAGGTAGATGGCCGATTTTGGTTGATCATGTTGACTAATGAACTTTCGCATGTGCAGATTAAGAAGGTACTGGTTGAAAGGTGAGAAATCAGGGACGTCAGACATATTCGCTGTTCTCCCAGGATCCCCTGACAACGTCAGAGCCAACGAAAACGGAGAGTTTTGGGTAGCTATTCAAAGCTTTCACAACAAACTAACTTTATACTCTGCAGCACACCCAAAGTTTCGACTGTTTACTCTAAGGCTTCCAATTCCTGCAAACTGGCAATCATGGATTTACCAGATGGGTGTTCCTTCGGGAGGAATAGTTGTCAAGTATAGCTCTGAGGAATAGTTGTGAGTGAGGTGCATGAGCAGCGTGGGAAGCTCTGGATGGGAAGTGTTTTGTTGTCCCACATCGCCCTGTATAAGTGACCACCTGCAAGGAAGCCATGGAATTAGGGTCCTTGTTCCAGCTCTTAGTGTGAGTAGCTAATGTGCAAAATTAAACAATTATGTGAGATTACATATGAAAATAAGATAAATCCGTGTGTATCCCGTAATTAAGGCGAAAAAATAATTATGACAATAATGATTATCCTAGGTCATGGCTCGGTCCATAACATCATAAACTTTTTCTTGTCTTCGGTGGAAAAGGTGACGTGACTCTTGTAGTAGGTCTGAAGGACCTAATTCTGTGTACTCATGTGCATATCTATTTCAGAAGTCACGTTTTCGCATATTTGAAGTTTTAACAGTATGCTCTCTTTCGTTTGAATTGAGTTTCGATCCTACGAAGTAATTTGTTTCTAACAACCAGTGCCTTGGATGCTCGGTGTCGCTGTAACATAGTGTATAACTAATTAACTAGGTTCGTGTGCAAAAGGGAGCAGGGCAATATCATCCTGATGCGACAATTTTCTTATTTGCTCCCTTTACGCTCAATCTTCACATTTCATTCCCAATTTACACTACTTTTTAAAGCGCCGTTGGCAACGGAGTCTTAGGTTTAGGCCGCTATTGGGCACGGCGGTTTAAGCCATGTTGCATATTTGAGCCCAAAAATGCTGAGTCAATCGGCTGATCTGGCAATTTATATTAAGGTACTGTTAAGGGCATACCGTTGCATGAATCACACATTCGCTTAATCCTCCACCGAAATCCGATTTCGAGCCGACTTCCTCCACCCGCGCCGTTCGACATCAATTCAGGATTGCTATCGATCCACATGGCTGATAGGATTTCGAGCGTACTTCCTCCGCCCGCGCCTCAGGGCATGATAGGATTGTTATAGATCAATTCCGACCTGTGCCGTTTGACATCAACCCCATATTTCTTGTGATAGGATTGTCGACCCGTTTTTTTCATTGTGTCCTCAATTAGTAGGATTGTTATCGATGCAACGGTACGAATGAAACTAAAATCGAGCTTATTGTGCCCTAAGGCGTTGTTTGTTACAGCGCCCTTAATAAAAATTGTCGGATCAGCTGTCTGACTTAGTATTTTTCGGCTCAAATATGCCACATGGTTTAAACCGCTGTGCCTAAGAGCGGTCTAAATCTAAGACGTCGTTGGGAACGACGCCTTAAAAAAGAAATGTAAATTGAGAATGAAATTTGAAGATTAAATATAAAGGGAACTCAAATTTCAATTTTGTGCAAATTGAGACATTTCGTGCGATGCTCTCTACTTTCAAATTTTCATGCTTTTCCTCTCGGGTTGATGTCTATTTACACTACATTGAGAGGAAGCAACGCGAGGACGTATTTGGTTGCAAGAATTAACGAAGCCGCTTTTCTTTTTATTCAAATATTGGAAGCCAAACACAACCTTGGAAGAAAATGAAAACCAAAGTAACAGTTGCTATGTAGCTAGGCCGAGTGCTGAGCTAAGAACTGTTTGATGAGTTTCATGAGTTCATTGGAGGGTTCTGAGCCGGGATTGATGGTGAAGAAGCCGTGTTGCTGGCCTTCAAATTCCACGTATTCGATTTTCTTTCCCCAGTTTTTGAGATTGATTACATAATCCTTGGCGCGGTCTTTCAGCAGATCACTGCCTCCGCAGACGACTAGAATAGGGTCCAAGTCGAGCGGCTCGATGGGCGGCGAGTTTGGCCCGAAGGAGTTAACAATGGGATGATCTTGAGTTTCTCCGACTGGAATTGACAGCCTCCAAAACCTTTACGGGGAATGATGTTACATCTGTCACAACATTGCTAAATTCAACAACGCTAACGATACCATGATGGTAAGCCAGATAGTTGTAAGCGAACCTGTCGATAAGATCGAGAGGCAGAAATGCATCTTTGGGACCTTCAGCCTCAGCTTTGGAGATCACAGCTCCACCGAAAAAAGGAGCCAGGTAGACATATCCTCGGACCCGGACAGGGCTCAGCTCGGGCGAGCCGGCCTTGAGTCCGACTGCCAAATGATGGGCAATATTCCCACCAGCAGAGTCGCCTGATATGAACACATTCCCAAAATCAGCCACGTCAGTCAGCCAAGTGTCCGACACGGCCTGGTCCTTGAGCCACTTTACGGAGCTGAATCCGTCTTGAATAGCTGCTGGGAGTCTGTTCTCAGGAGCCAGTCTGTAGTCCGGCGCGACGATTACAGCTTGGAGGGACTGACAGAGGCGGAAGCAGTAGTTTTGGCAGTTGGGCCAAGTGCGAGAGCCGATGCAGAAGCCACCGCCGTGGATGTAGTAGAAGATGGGGAGTCGGGTGGCGGTGGAGGGATTGGCTGGCTTATAGAGGCGAAGGTGGAGGTTGTGGGTCGGGTCGAAGAGTACGTCTTTCCAGAGGACGGAGCCGTCGTCGTGGACAGGAACGCTGAAGCTGGGCTGGGAGGAGCGAATGATGGAGCCGTCGCTGTAGACCCTGAGAACGCCTCTGCACTCATCGACTTCATGAGGAGGTAATGTGCTTCCAGACATGTTTTTTTTGCTCTGTTTCTTGCGTCTTCTGTGATTGAGGGAGTGAATGTCTTGAGTTGTTTTATAAAAAGAATGCAGAGGCAGATGGAGACAGAGGAAGTGGTGGGTTTGGTTGTGCAGGACAAGGTTGTATTACGTGGTGGACATAGTATGGGAGTGGCATAGTCCTTGTAGCGTAGTGGCATTTGATCAGCTGTCTCATTCAAGGTGGTTGGGTTTGGGCAATGGATGAGGTCAGACAATTCTCTATTCCTAATTTGATACGTATAAGAGACGAATGGGAGGAAAACAGAATACTTCTTTTACTAACAGTGTGATAAAATAGGACAGCACTTGAATGAATGTATATGAACGTATACAGCTTGTCAAAACTCAACAGAATGCAAAAATTTGGGTAGATTTGTCTTACAGGACATGAAAGGGGGTGGAAACTGGTAGGGGCTCATAAGCGCTTTGAGTATCCAGAACCTTGACACTTCTTGCAAAGAACCAGTCCTGAAAGGGGGTGTTGAACAGATATGACATGAACTGAGGTGAAACTCTGGGAGATGTATGCTCTTGCAGCTTCACACAAATTGTCAAAGGAACATATGTTTGAATGAAAATGAAAGGAAGAAAATGGGTAAAATGAAGTTAGCACTAGGCAGCATTGAAGTTCGAATTTCCAGATTACCACAATTCGCAATGCAAACCGACGGAGCTCCTAAATGCTAGCAGATGTATAGAATATTCTGTGCAAAGAGTTCTCATACCTGCACCTTTGCACACTTTACATTCAGTAAGTCCTGTTTCATTCTTCATCTTGCCGTTATCACAAAATACACATTTAGTGCCACCTACATAAGAATGCAATGCTGAAGAGGTAAGTTTTGTCTTGACTTTAAGCACATGGTGCACAAGTCCAAATCAACAATTCCATTGAGAGCTGCAAGAAGTGTAAGCTTAGCACACAAAGCATGAGTGAATAGCCAATGACTGTTGAAATCAAGTTACCAATCACCATCAAAAAAACTGAGCAAGAGTTTTAGTGATTCCATTACTTGGTCCTATGTGGTTGGACTACCTCGGGGAAGTTTTTTTTTCCATATATATCAAAAGAAAATACCATATCAGCCTACATATTTTGATATTACTAAACATATCAGCCCGTCAAAACAAGGGACATGTTCCTCCAGAACAACTGGGCAATCACAACTTCTCGAGCTAGCCAACTTGCACAAATTGCCCACTTTTGCTCAAAATGTCAGCAGTAACATATGCCAAAGCAAGACTATGCAGTAGAAAACTAGAATTCACTCTCTCAAGCAAATACCATCAAACAATCAACGGTGTATTCCTCAGTCTCTTGACTCATGAGACCTCTCAAATATTTCTCTTCATTCAAGTTCAAATATTATACCAAATGCAGTGTTTGCCTAGTTTTTTTTGGACACTACTTTTACCTAGTTGCAAACCAGGATAGCATGAACACCAAATTCAAAGATACGAAAATATAACACCAAATATAACTCAAAAAAAATGCAAAGCTAAACAAAACAAGCATACCATTGCCAGCACATCTCTCGCACGGAACAGGATCTCCCTGTAAAACAACAGTAACCAAAAATCACAAACTGAAAATCCTAAATTTTGAATAACATTGAGACTGAAATCAGACAGTTTAAATAAAATGCAGGCCCAAAAAAAATGACCTTAAGTCCAAGAAACAGCGAGAGCGCAATGGCGGCCAAGACACTGAAAGTCGCGAGAAAGGCTTGCGTGTCGTACGTCCGATCAAATCCAGATAACCAAAAGATCGGGTGGAGAAACAGCTTCGTGCGCTGAACAAGCTCCGGATGTTGGGAGCCGTCGAATGAAGTAAACAACAAAGGAATGTCAAACTTTGCGGTCTGAAGAACGGAGAATGACGACGACAGCGAGTTCGATGATGACGTCGATGGAGCAAGCGAAGAGAGGTGGTGGAGAGAGCAGCAGCGAGCGAGCGTCGCCATTGGAGAAGATAAGAAAGGTTGTGGAGCAGAAAACGGTTAGATTGTTCAGCAGAGTTAAAGTTCCCGAGTTTTACGATTAGCCCCCTCAACTTTATGAAAAAAAAATCCTTACGGTTGGACTAGAGTACTTTTCATCCAGACTGAAGTTTCTGATTTTATAATCAGGCCCTCAACTTTGTTAAATTATACTTAGTTGATCGAGTAAAACCGTCATAGCTGTCAGCTGAAGCCGGACTAAAATTCCACTCCTTACTTAAAACAGAAATTTATGATTTAATAATAGGCCCCTCAACTTTGTCAAATTTCAGAAAATAGAAGAAAAGAAAAGTTCTCACTTCTCAACTAGTTCGATGAAAAACCAATGCGGCCGACAAAATGATCATACATTGCAATCCTAGTTTGCCTTAATGGCTTTGGTGGTGAGGCCATAGCCGAACGGGAAGAGGGGATCATAACGAGAGTCACCGACATTCATCGGGAGCTGATCAGCTGACCTGAACCAAGTGCGAGCTAGCTTCCCTGTGAATGGGTAATCGCCAAAGAGGACATCCGCAACTCCTTGGCCTTCGCTTCCAGGAAGCCATGCAGCCACAATGGCATGCATGGTTGAAACATAAGGCTCGATTACAACTGGTCTCCCGGAAATGATGACCACAACACATTTTACAGATCCACATATGTTCTTGATGGTGCTTGGGCCTGGCTCGGGTATTGTAAGGTTTAAGTTGTCTCCCTGAGTCTCTGCGTAGGGTGGTTCGCCCACGACCACTATGGCATAATCGAATTTGTTGGATTTGACGAAGTCTGGTTCGGGATTTTGATTGAAGACGACACTAGTTGAGGGATCAACTGTGTTCTTTATGGCAGTCAGGATCGTGGTGCCTGTATCAAGTTGATTTTCTGTTGAGCTGAAAAAGTAAAGGCATGTATAATAACAGAAAATCAACCAAATGAATTTTAGAGGGTTACCATCAGTGACATCATTTCCGGAAACACCTTGCCACTCAATTGTCCAGCCTCCGCATTGATAGCCCAAGTTATCAGCATGGGTTCCGGCCACAAGGATTTTTGCTGCTTTTTTGGGTAGGGGAAGCAATGGCGTGCCATTTCCATTCTTTAGAAGTACAAGCGACTTTCTAACAGCTTCTCTCGCCAATTCTCGATGCTCCTACACGCGAAAAAAATACAAAAATGAATGTGGTTAGTAATTGTAGTTTTACCGATCCAATGCATCTTTGCAATTGTCACCAATAGTACATACATGGCTTCCGAGTTGGTTGACCAGGCTGGTATCTGCCAAAGGGTTCTCAAATAGACCCATCACAAACTTCACCCTCAAAATCCGTTTGACAGCATCGTCGATCCTGCTCATGGGGATAACATTGCTCTTCACATGAGAAGTCAGGATGTTGATGAACTCGGTATACTGCTCAGGGACCATGATCTGCCACATAAATAATATCCGCATGTCAATCGTCCAATCATGTGTTGCAAATTCCTTCATAAGAATTAGATTCAAACACATCATTACGAAGATGGTAATGTCATTACCATGTCAAGTCCAGCAAGTATACTGGCTTGAACTGAGTAAGAATAATTGGCATGCGGAGTAGAAGTAATCCTGTCAATACCCTGCCAATCCGATATCACAAAACCCTGAAAAACATTGACAAATAGCTGTATGAGAAACTGCTTCAAATTCAACAAACAGTATCTACGAGCTGTCACTAAAAAAGTGCTTACTCTGAACTTGAGTTTATTTTTAAGAAACTTGGTGATAAGATCATAATTATCGTGCATTTTGTTGCCATTCCAGCTTGAGTAGGAAACCATGACGGTTGCGACCCCCTTCCTGATGGAGTTGAGGTAAGCAGGCATGTGAATGCTCATCAACATGTTAGAGCTGATAACAGTGTTGTTCTCATTGATACCCTTGGTTGTGCCCCCATCTCCGACGTAGTGCTTGGCACACCCAGCAACCTTTGTCCTGTTGAAGTAGCCGGAAGTCATAAGTTCCGTGAAAATCAATCATCAATCAAGATGACTATACGAACACTAAAGCACAATTGATACCGACGAAGCAGACTACAAATTTGGTTACGATGTGTTCGGATGGTGATCTTACTTTCCAGCGACAAAAGGGGTACCAAACTTTTTCTTATCAGTTATTTCTCCTTGCAAACCAGGTATGATCTCCGTCATGGCTTGGACAATTGTATGATCTTCGCTGTAGCTCTCATAGCACCTACCCCATCTCGGGTCTCGGCAGACCTGTTAGCACACAAGTAGCATTCATCAATACATTGCCGAAAGCCTTCCAATGAAAATAAAACAAAAGAAGTTTCGCTCGACACAAACTCATCAACAAGTTTTTTACTTACAGCAATACAAGGAGCAAAGGCATAAGGAATTCCAGTAGCCCTGACTTCTAGGGCTGTGGCGGCTCCAATCCTCTTAACTAATTGAGGGTCCCTGGTACACAAAAGTCACATTCATGTTAACATGATCATCACATCGAGCCTTGAATCGTAATCTTAAGGCCATTTTTTTAAGAACAAGCACTTGCCGTGTGACTCCGAGACCAACATTATGCGGAAAGATAGTAGCCTTATACACATTGTTATGTCCATGAACAGCATCAATCCCATAAATCATGGGAATACCAAGTCGCGTGGACAGCGCACCCTTCTGCATCTCATTAACCACAGATATCCATGTCTCGGCGGAGGCCTTGGGCGCCGGCACACTCCCTCCTCCACTCAACACACTCCCTGCACAAGACCATCAAACATAAACAAACTCATCAATCAAGATGAAAGTGGTGGATACATCAGATCAGAGAGTGTGAAATCAAGTTATCAACCGACCAATGAAATAGTTTTTGATGACATCAGGAGTGGCGACCTTGCGCTCAATCTGAACCATCTGACCAATCTTCTCCTCCAGCGTCATCCGCTTCATCAAATCCTTAATCCTCGCACCCAAAGGCTGCTTTGGGTCCTTGTACTTCTGTCCATCCGCCACAGCCGCCAAGCAGCTCACCGCAACCACGGCCGCCAGGAACCCCAACAATGCTCGTCTTCTCACCATCGACATTGGAACAAAGCCCTAACAACTTCAAAATCAATCAAATCACACAAACCCCCAAATAAATACATCAAAACAATAACAGATTTAAGGAAGAAGCGAGCTTACAGAGAAGAGCAAAAGCTGAGCTGAAGGGTTGAGAAACAGCGGAGGATGGGGGCGGTGCGAGTTGGTAGATATTTGAATTAAAGTCGGTGGAGGAGTGAGGAAAGAGACAAAAACGTTGATGGGTTTATTTGCGTGTGGGAAATGGGTGGTAGGGATATATAGGACCGAATCGAAAAAAATGAATTCCAGAAGGTATGACAGTCTGCCTTCCTAGTGAAATGTTACCGTTGGATGGATAAATGATGATGGCATAAAATTAGCATGTGGATTTTGTACAATCTCATACATTTCACGTGTTTCGCCAATTCTTTGGTTTTGAATCGATGTTGTATGTTGGTTAAGGAATTGTCCTTAATTTTTTATGTTTCGGAAGCGAGTTTTAAGGCTATCAATATACTCACAATTTTGTGAGATTTTCTTCTTCATTTTCTTTTCCCTCTTCCTCGTCTCGCCTCGCGCGTTGACGGTTCCTACATCCCTCGTGGTTGCTTACCTCGTCCCGCCTCGTACGTAGATCCTTCCTACATCTCTCGTGGATGCTTTCCTCATCCGATCTCGCGCGTGGATGTGTTGCTTCCTCCCGTAGAGGTGCTATGTCTTGCAGTGGTAAAGGTGTCCGATGAGACATGTGCTTCAAATGTCGAAGAAAGTATCAATAATTTCAAGAGTAGATGTGAGCGGATCCATGGTAAAGGTGTCGGACCTGGCCTATGCTTCAAGATGTGGATATATGTACCAATGATTTCGGAATCTTGTCAAATGCCTTGATAGAACTTCAAAGATCAATATATATATACTAGATTGATAAAGGTTATCGCGATTTGCATTGTAATGTTATGAATTGTTGAACCCTTCATAAAAAAATCTATTGAGTTTTTGAACACATTTAATTAATACTAATATTTAAGAGAAAATTCAATGTCATCAAGATCAACCTTATTTTTCTATTAAGTAATTAATATTATAAACCGTTAGTTTATAAATAAAATTTACCTCTTTTTCATCTTGATATTTTGAGCTTTCCATGTTTATTTGTCAAAGTTGAAAATGTAACTTATTGGAAGAGTTAAGATCAAAATGACAATTCCTGTGAGAAATGAGAAATTATTATAACCGTTCGATCTACAATTAAAAGGTCTTGATTTAACCAAATTATCTACATATATTTTTGCATTAAATTCAATATAAAGAGTGTAAATGTAATTTTGTCCATCATAATATTGATTTCCTATTTTATCGACCCACGATCTTCTTCTTCTCCCGGAACAACAGGAACGCGTAAACCCAATTAGGATTTCACTGGAACAAGAGATGACCGCCATGAGGGCAACTCTCTGAAGAAACCAATCGATTTCGGAAGAAACCCAATTAGGGAGAAACCAATCGATCTCTGAAGAAACCGAATTAGGGTTTCACTAGAACTTTGGAGGCTTCTGATGTTCAAGATAGGAAGTTCGCTCGGCAGCTTGACTTCACTGGCGTGACTGGACTATCGACGTTACCGGATCATCCGCAGTCACTACGGCAGGTTCAGGTTCCGCTTCCATTTCTGTCACAGGCGCAGATACATACTCCGATTTTTCATCCGCAGATGGGTTTGATACCTCTTTTGATGAATCCTCAGGCAATACAATCAGTGTGAGTTTTTGTGATCAGGTCTCATTTTTTATAACTGACTCCATATGCTGTGAAAGTTGTCGGATTTGAAAGGAGTAAATATACAGATTATGCTAATACCCTGAGTCTCAGTTTCAGATAGATATGGTGAAAAGTGGCAACTTTGATCAAGAATTATTGTGACTTTGGTTTCAGTATATACAGTATAAAACCAATGCAGGCAAATGGTTTATGACTTCAAGTTGTCACAGGAGCCAGAAGAACAAAAAGATCAGACTTCTAAATTATGCAAAAAGCTATAAGCAACCGAGGGTATAGAAGAGTCATTGGAAGCGGAGATGAAGAAATTTAGAGTCCAAACTGAACAATGGAGGAAAGCTGCAGATGCTGCACAGCTGTGCTGGCCGGAGAGAATGGCAGAAGCATGTCTTTCAACGGCTTGTTTGAAGCTCCAATCGGATTGTATGATGAGGATGGATCTCCTGGTTTTGCTGATGAGGTAAATACTGGTGGTAAAAAGAAAGGTACCGGAATCAGAATGTTGGGTGATTTGTGGAAAAAGAAGGGGAACAAGTAGAGTAGTAGTTGTTATCTGATCTTCTTGCTATTTCCAGGAAATGTGTCCTCTTGTCTTGAGTTTTGCTTCATGGTTTGTAGTTCATTTGAATTCTGGTGATCCAAACTTCCAGTGGATGTTGTAATATGATGTCTTTATTTTTGAAAATTTTCTTTTCTTTTCTTTATTTTTCATAAGCATTTTCTCTGCTTTTCTTTTATTCTCATCAAATTTAATTTGTTATTGAAGTAGAATTTGACAAACACCAGATCTTCAAGTTGTCATCAGATGATTTCAACACCAAGTCTAAAAGAGAAACTGCATCAACAGCTCACATCTGATTCTTCTTTCCTTTTTTATTTTCTCAGCATGTGGGACTAATCGTTTTGTTCCATTCGTCATAAATCAAAAAAGAAGTCACTAAGTATGTAAATTATGATTACATAAACACAGTCGCTGAATATAATTTTGTACATACAATTCAGTCATGTTTTGGTCCTTCACTGAGAAAGTGTTACGCATTTCAAATATAAAGATACGCATTATAAAGTTACTCATTTTGAATAGAACGATACGCATTATAAAGTTACGCATTTTGAATATAAAGATACGCATTTTAAACACCCAATGAACAAAATGCATGCGTTGGCTTACGTTGATACGCATTTTGAATAGAAAGATACACATTTTAAACACCCAATGTTACTAAAGAACTTACAAGCTGTACATTTTAAATATATATTTACAACATTACAAGCTAACCCTACTGCTCCAAAAGGAACACAATTTGTCGTAAGATACAGAACAAACTCTGTTTACATCAAATTGAGCAACATTAAAAAAAGTATCAATTTTACATAATGATATGATATCTATTTGGCCTGAGGTTCATCATCTAAAGTGCACTCCAAAGTATCTTTGATTTTCATCCAGTCACGTGCGCGCTGTAAAACAGTGGCCCTCCTGGAATTCAGAAGTGACCTTATGATAACATTCAATTATGTGTCTGCTTATTCCAACTAGTTGTTTGTCTTGCTGCAATGTAAATGCAAGAACAATATGTTAGTAAGAAAAATTTAAACTGAAATCTACGCAACTAGTTGTTTGTCTTGCTGCATTGTAAATGCAAGAACAATTTAAACTGAAATCTATGCATTTTAAACTGATGTTTTGAAATCATTATTGCTAAAAAAACAGTTCCAAACATCCAATGAAAACCAATTGACAATGAAAACAGTGGTACGCATTTTAAAAAGCATATTCAGTTAACTGACAAATAAGCTACGCATTTTAAAATATAAAGCCAGTTAGCTAGTAAACACTTTATGCATATTGTGTAGGGAAGCTACACATTTTAAAATTAAAGGCTAATTAAAATTCAAAGCCAATTAACTAAGAAACACTTTTACTCTTTTAAATGGAAAGCCAATTAAATAAGAAACAATGATACACATTTTCAATGCAAAGCTACGCATTTTGAATGTAACCAACCAACACTGAGCAGACAGCTCACAAACAACATAAAACAGCTCACAAACAACATAAAACAGCAGTGAACTGAGCATAAACGTCAATGAAATGCAACACTGAGCAGACAGCTCTTGTTTGTAAACACAAAACTCAGAACTTTCTTTTTTCTTGTACAAATCCTTAACCTGATGACAACTGTAATATATATTTTTGTAAAATGCATAACGTAGTAACAGCACACCGAAGAATAAATATTTAGACTACGAATGCGTAGATATGTAATAAAAGACTACAAATTTCATAAATATTTAGCTACACATTTTAAGTAGAAGATTACGGATTTTATAATAGAAGAATAGTTTCTTGAGTACTAAAAAACGAGTCGCACTAAAGAACAGACAACCGGACGATAATTGAAAGAGAGTAGCACTAAAAAGAACCTTTAATAAAATTACAACGGAATTCACAAAATGAGTACTGTTACAACTGGACAGCAAGGTTTTCTAGCAAATGTGCTTGTATAGAAAACAACTTAAAGTGCAGTGTTGTTTTTACCTTTGGCAGTTTATGAAGTCTTCGGCTATCATTGCTTTCCATAGTTTCTTTGAATTTCCTCAGCAATGTATCACATTCCGCATGCCTTGGGGTTTAATAATGCAGAAATTCCCTCAACAAGAACTGTTGTCACTTTGAAGCATACCCTTAATATGGTGCACCATAACATCATTTCCCTTGCCAAGAACCACTTTCTTCTAGAACTGTTGTTCATTTTGAATACCCATTAACAATGGAAACACTGTTAGCTTCTACGATTATTTAATTACTAATTTAAACAACCATCAAATACTCACATATACAGAAGAAAATTCACCAGATGGATGCCCAAACTAGTACTAAACACCTTATTTCATAAGGCAGCAACAAAGAAATCAAAACACATTAATCTTCGAGGTATTAGGCTCATGTGGCTCAAAACACTGGTACGCATTTAAATACATGGCTAATTAACAATGGAAACACTAGTACGCATTTTGGATAGGAAGCTACGCATTTAAATCGAATTGGCAATATGCGAACTAAAACAGCGAATCGAAGAACACGACCTACCATAAAATTCATAATAAATCAAACAAATAACCTAAAGCAACAGAAATCGAAGAACACGACCTACCATAAAATTCACAATAAATCAAACAAACAGCGAATCGACGAACACGACCTACCGTAAACATGTGTTGATTTTTTCGGCTGATTCCCGTCGCCTCCATTTGTCGAATTTTAGGGTTCCGTCCGTCGCATTTTAGGGTTACAGACCGATTCTGAGTCGCCTTCGTCCGTCGCATTTTAGGGTTTCAATCCGTCGCCTCTGTCCGTCCGTCCGTCGCCTCCGTCCGTCCGTCGCCTATGTCCGTCCCCTCCGTCCGTCGCATTTTACTGTCGCTTCAGCCCGTCGGTTCGTTTCAATCTGTGTTTCGTGATTTGTGGGAGACAAAATCGGGATTACAGTTTTGATTTTTTTCTATTCCTAATTTGCCCTCAAACACGTATTAATTAATTAATAAATACGAATTTTAGATTAATTTAAGCATAATCTTAACCGTTTATTGGACTGATCGGACGGCTATTATAATTTCTTATTTCTCACCAGATTTACTCTTCTCACCTGAACCGCACCCGCACTCCTTATAGGAATGGGTGGCGATTGCCACTTACTTTCATAAATAACATTTAAGAATAATTAATTTTAGTTAATACCCCTATAATTTTCATACAATTACCCCTATAAATTCTGAAAAAAACTATCAACTACATGGAGTAATTTTCAATAAATATTATTATTTATTCATTGACCCTTAAAATTATTTCCTAGGTCCACTGGTGTGAAAAAGATTTACAATTCTGCTGAAAAATGTAAAAAGTGATGGGAAACAGAGAACTTCCAAAATTTAATGCCATTTAAAAAAAAATTAATTAGAAAAAATTGAATATGATTATCTATCTTAGGGTTTTAAACAAGTGTAGAAAACTAACAATTCCTGAAATATTTTACTCTAATCTCAGCTTTGTATTTTGAGCTTCCATGATTTATTTATCACCATCAAATATGCTTTAAAAGATCCACACAAATTACAAGGACTAGGAAACGGGGGTGGTGGACAAGGTCTGTAGATACCTCTCAACGCTGTCCAAACCACAAAGCTCTTTCACCACGGGCATAGTGGCAGGGACTGGGAGATCAAACTGGGTGGCACATTCTTCATCAATGCCGTGCCAGGAAGCGAGTTGCTTTCTAGCTTCTCTAACTGCTGCTCTGGTTGCGCAGTGTATTGAAACTGATAAGAGTAATGGCGGCTCGCCGGAAGCTGTATGGGAAATAAGCACGCATTTAGACATTCCCAAAGGTTGCATAAAAGTGTGCAGGAGTATTGTGACTGGGTTTATTGAAGGGGAATGAGATGTACCTTTGGAGGAAAGAACTCGTTTCTTGTGGTTTCCGCTGTTGAGGATTTCAACGTTGAACTTCTTTGGAATGGTGTCGACTGTGGGGATTTTGTAGTTCCAGGTTCCGTCGGCAATTACCGTGTTGTCTGTAGGGGAGAGGTATTCCTCGTACATGAAAAATCCAATTCCTTGAACAAAAGCTCCTTCGATCTGCAACAGAGTTTAGAAAAATCACAGGGCGGTTAAAAGTCGGCTGAGGCCAAGTCAAGTAATTTAACAGATTCGAGGGGATATGATTTGAAATGGTCAGGAAAGATACAGAGGAGTTGACAGGAAAATATGGTAACAGAAATTCTGGAATGGAGAATTGCATATCAATATGCGCAAACAAAGGATTCAGGAAGGCTCGAGGGTTGTTAAAACAATTCTTGGTTCCGAGGCCTGAGAGAATGTGTTTCAGGCAATTATCTGATTAAAAATTTACTTATAGAAAATAACATTGATAGAGGTTCTTTCTAAGCTTACTTGTCCCAAATCAACTGCAGGGTTGAGGCTCTTTCCACAGTCATATATAATATCCGATTGCAAAATTGTCGTCTGTCCAGTGAGGATATCAATCTCCACCTGCGGCATTTGCATTGATCATTCAGTCATTATGCAACAAATTGCTTCAATATGTAAGATATGAACTTAACCACATATAATGCAAAAAAAAAAAAAAAGAAGGGAAAAGGAACTCACCTCACTCACTGCAGCACCGTAGATTAGGTAATTCATGGAGTCAAAATCTGGTACAAAATAACAACTCGATGACAAGTTGATTGACTGCAAATGTGCCTGCATTTCCAAATGGCATGAGATGCAATAATACTTGATACATAAGGGTTTGAATCATAAGCAAGGTGAGAAGTATGTTTTGCAGAGGAAGCTCGATAGTGAAACTCACCACAGAAATTAAAGTTTCCCACGTGACCGAACTCATTTGCTGCTCCAACCTTTCCTTCAAAGGGAGTAATCTTTCAACCAAGATGTCACAACAAAGTTTGACAGCTGCACAGCTGGATTCAGACGTGGTGCTTCCAGCAGTAAACCCGCCTTGCGTCAAGCTTAAAGTGTCTGATTGTACTACACGCACCTTATCCGATAGATCTGTGGATCCTTCACACTTAATGGAACTCAGACCAAACGCAGCCATTTGCTTTGCCTTTGTCCAGAGCCCTTGACCTAACTCAATACCACCAACTTCTACTGAAATTGAACCATCACTAAGAATGCTAACTTTTCCAGGTGTAGCTCTAACATATGCTTGATAAATAACTGGAACCCTCGAGATAGCCCTCTTACGCCATTTATTGGTATGATTAAACAGCTTGATGCTTTCAGCTCTTTGGTAGTATCTGGAGGATTCGGCAACTTTATACCACAATGATGGCAAAGTAAGTTCTTCTGGCTCACCGGCGGAATGTTTATAGAACAGATGTAGGCTTTCGAATGTGTGAAGGTTTTTACTCCTTACTATGTCCACATCCATCTTCAGATGAGACGCGACCTTCTCAATTACAGCTTCTGCAATATATGTTCCTTGCACTTCTCCAGGGGCCCTCATAGCTGTTCTACTAAAGAGATTCGTCTTGCATACTTTAATATCAAAAGAAAAAGCACCCCAATCATATTTCTTTAAAACGCTCACCACACTATGAGGCATCACCGGGCTAATATCTGTATCCATTCCAGCATTGATAAGGATATTGAGGTACAAGGCAGTAACCTTTCCATCATTCTTAAACCCAACATCGTAAGTTATTTTCATGGGATGTCTTCCTCCAGCGATCAGCATGTCAGTCTTGCGGTTATTATATATGCGAACTGGACGTCTTAATTTGTGAGCAGCAAGGGCACATGCAGTAGCTACCTATAACATAAGCCCCTTTCAGTTAACACATAATGCGTCAACTGTACAACTTTCAAAATTAGTTTGGTTCATTTTGGTAAGAGACTATTTTTTCACTTACAGTCGTAGCTTTCATAGACTTTCCACCAAAGCCACCCCCAACCCTTCTGGTAAGCACACGGATGTTATGCTCAGGTAGGCCGAGACATCTAGCTATAGTCTGATGCGCAATCTCAGGACACTGTATCGAACTGTAGACCACCATGCAATTGTCTTCTTCCGGGACTGCCAGAGCAGTTTGGGTCTCCATGTAGAAATGGTATTGTGACCCAAGTCTGATCTGGATATGTCAATGAGAACAGAAAAAAAAATTAATTACACTTAAAAGCATAGAGAATGGGGGTGGACCAAAGATTTTATTGATGCTACGTACCTCAGCAGAGATAATTTTCTGATCAGCTTCATCCATTCCTTTCACGAAATCTCCAACTGGCTGTGGATACAGATATGAGGGAACTTCAAAGAAGCTAGACCTCTCGACAGCCTGTTCTACAGTAAGGATAGGTGGCTCTAACCCTTCAATGTCATACTCGACTACAGCAAGATTTGCTGCCACATCTGCCTTCTTTTGTGTTTCCGAAACCTATTCATTTCATTTAGTAAACTAAATCAAACAAAATTGCTAAATGTGATCAATCAGACATCCAGAGCCCACGAACATGTTACTAAGCCATGAACTTGAATCTAGCACATTAAAAGGACAGTACAATATGTGAACATAAAATGGTGATATTACCACAAGTCCAAGGTATTGACCAACACACTCCGTAACCCCATCAGCAAATAAAGGGCCAGTACCGAACATGGTCTTATATCCAGCATTTGTCCCTGATTGTGGAATGTCTTTATACGAAATTACTGCAGTGACTTCATCTGATTGTGTACTAGGATCTAATTTTATATCATTCACATGGGCCAAGCTTTTTGTGCTGCAAACAAACGCTGCGTGCAGACAATTTGGAGGAGAAGGAATATCATCCACATACTGTGCCTCGCCTGCATAGGAAGGCAAACTATGAATCACAACATGACAACAGAACTTTCTGTATATATGATTAACTGAACAATAGCAACAATACATGGCATATAACAAGAACGATGGAATTCTAAATGCTTAGAAGCTGTCTCACACGTGTCTTGTTCACTTCAGCAAATGGGAGATAAGCATACCTGAAGCTTGAATTGCTGATTCGGACTTCATGATTGGCTCACCAACAGGGCGGTAGTCCTGATTCAATACTAATAATTGCTTTCCTGATGAGATCATTGTTGGAATCATGGTATGATCACTGAGTAAGTCACTGCAAGGCTCATCACAAATCGAACTGCTTGTAATTTCACTTTTTATATCAGCATTAACCAAGGGGCCAAGGAACTCAAACAGAAAGCTAACCGCCAAGCTAGACCGATATGCTCCGTGTGATGTACCATCTGCAGGTATTACTGTCGATTTGACTAACTTTAGAGCTTCATACAAAATATCAGTGGTGAGACGCTTCCCAGAAATAAGCATTTCAACCGTACGTGCCCTTACAGCATGTTTCACGCCGTAGGCACCAAAAGCCAGTCGACAGCGGTGTACGAGTGCTCCCTTATTTTCTTCAGAGGTAGATATTTCAGCAAGGAAAGATGCATTCAAATATGGCAGTGCGTTTCCAAGTGGCCGTGGGGAAGCTCTATAGGTTTCAAAATGGACCTTGCGGTTTTCAGATGAACTAGTGTTTACGGGGACCCAAGTTGGGATCTTAATACTCAGGAGTATTGCTTTTGGATCCAATGGAAGCCTTTCCAGGAACTCCTCCAGCTTCAGACTTTCATGTCTTGAACCATGGGCTATATTTACAATTGTATCTACACCTAGTAGTATTGTCGCTAAATCTGATGGAAAATGGTTTCTTTGACTCATCACCAGATTGCCCCCTATACTAGCTGAGTTCCTGATGAAGTGTGAGGCTATTTTCCCCATGTGATTAGCAAGCTTTCCAAACAGGACATTGTCATCCTCCCGAAATCTGCTATTCCTATCTTTCAACACTTCAATTGCTTTAGAAATTGTCACTGTGGTACCAAGTATGATACCAGTGTCAACCCTTTGTATCATTGAGAGCTGTGGAATGTAGCTCAAATCAATGTATTTGTCATACTTTTGTACTTCCTTGTAATATCCACTGCCTGTGTTTCCTGAAACTAATTTTATGCTACATGCCTCATCGACCCCTTCATTGTTTAGTAAACTTTGAAGTTCTTCCAAGCTAGTGGGACTGTACCAAGACTGCTTCTCCTTCTCAGAATTCAAAACAAATGGAGTCGTTACCTTTGTTTCCTTCTTCAAGAATTCAGGGAAGGTAGAAATCTCACGACTCGGATCATAGGAAGGTAGCTTACTCGCCTTCAGCTTTGTGCTATCTTCCTTTTTCCAAAACGCATTGAGCCCCAAATCCTCAATATCAACATCACATGCGAAACTCTTACAAGCATCAACTATTGGGCGATAACCAGTGCACCGGCATAAATTTCCTGCAATAGCCTTTTCAGCTTCAGGAACTGTTAGCTTGGAAAATCCAGGCGGCGGCATTGGTCTATCCGATTTCTCAGCATTAATAAGGGCTGAGAATAGAGACATACACATCCCAGGAGTGCAAAAGCCACACTGAGATGCGTGGAAACCAGCAAACCTCTGGTGTATTGCGTGAAACCCGTCTCTCTTATTTCCAAGTCCTTCAGTCGTGGTAACAGAACACCCATTGATGCTGCAAAGTAGTGTAAGACAAGAACTCACTGTAAATTCATCAACTCTGTTGAGCTCAGAGTTGTACTTGGACAGCAAAACAACACAAGCACCGCAACCACCTACAATCAAAATAACCATCAATATTAGAGCTCCACAATCAGCAACAAAGACAAACAGTCCAAAATGGAATTGTTTTTTTCTTTTGCCCTGAGTTTCAGTTTTGAAATTCCTAAGTTTTGAGTTTGGGTTTCCATATTGCCTGTTTACAATGCGACTGGCACACTGGTAGCGCAGGTCTTGTTGAGACCAGCATTGGCAGTGCCGGTCTCATTGATAAAAACCTACTTGCCCACATCTCACCCAAAATAGGGTAAATATAAAACACAAACTCAAAACAAGTTATATATGGGAATTCTCTATATTCTGCCCCCTTTAAAACTCAAATCTCTCAAATACAGCCTGCGAATATACAGAATACCCCATTCGAGTTATTATCGGTTTCAGGGGAACCGATAATGTGCGATTTTGCTTATAAAAAACCAATACCACATGAACGGGTTAGTTTGATTTGAACTGATACCGGTTTCCCAGGAATCGGTATTAGTCAAATTTGTCGATGTGCTCATTTGGGGTCTACATGTACCAACTGGGACAAGATCTAAGCCAACACGGCATACACGTAAATTACCGGTATTGGGCAAACCGGTATCATCTGAGATACAAAATCGAGGGGTTCGCCTAATCCCAGTGTGCGTGGTACCGGTATGAAGATATTACCGGTTCCCAGTTGGATGCCATTCTGGCACTGATGGGGTTCGGCTGGTCTACGTAGGCCCCAAACCGAGCAATATCAGTAAATTTTACTAATATCGGGTCGTGGGGAACCGGTAAAGGCTCAAATCCAAATAACCGGTTCCGTGTGTACCGGTATTTGAAAAAATGCATATTAACGATTTCCGGAGAACCGATATTAACTCAAATAGGGTATTTTGGATATTCATTTTCATGTGATGTATTTGGGAGATTTTAGTTTCAAAATGGAGCAGAAATATTGAGAAAGTCTTATATATGAAAATGAAATTCAAACAAGAAGGCAAAAAGATCCAAAATGGTAACATAACCTAGGATGAAATGGTTCTTGTCTTAAGATACAAAATACAAATCATGTGGAATCGATCAGCATATTATTACATAAGCTGACGTCATCGGTCACTGATTTGAGTTGACTCATAATGATCTAAACCCTAAACACTAGCCAAGAGCCCAAGACTGATGAAATAAAAAATATGGAAAAAGGAACCTTCGCCGCAGCTGAGCTTGACGCTCTTGAACCGAGTGTATCCGCGGAGGAACTCAAGCAGAGTAGTGGAAGGGTCGATGGAGGAGAACTCGAATCTATGCCCGTTGACGGCGAAAAGGAGCTTGCTCTGTGCTCTGCCTTCCATGTCCGAATGGGAGAGGATGATTCCATGGAGGCTGGGATTGGTATATGTAAAAGAGACGACGACGAGGTCAACTTGCTCCGGTGGGACAATTCAATAATGAATAAACAAAGGACAGACAACCCGTCAATGCCGATCGGATACCGCCTAAAATATTTTATAACAAAATGATATGATATATGTTATAAAAACATTCTTAGAAGGACAAGTCAATAGTTCGTTGTAGTATGTTTTATCAAGTGTCTGGTGAGATCAATGTGTGTCAAGGCTCATGGTGTATAGATACTTGTCCGCGCAGAACAAGATGTTAGTTAAGTTGGTGCGGTTGAACAATTGTTAAGACTTCAATTGTGTCGTATGAGGTGTCTGGTGTGATCAATGTGTGTCAAGGCTCATGGTCTGTAGATACATCTCCACGCAGTCTAAACCACAAAGCTCTTTCACCACAGGCATGGTGGCAGGGACTGGAAGATCAAACTTGGTGGCAGATTCTTCATCAATGCCTTGCCAGCAAGCCAGCTGCTTTCTCGCTTCTCTAACTGCTGCTCTGGTTGCGCAGTGTATTGAAGCTGATAAGAGTAACGGCGGCTCGCCGGAAGCTGCATGATTATAAGCAAGCGTCTTAGAGTTCATGATGTCTATTGTTGATGAAAATGTAGGAGTAGGAGTAGGAGTACTGAGTTTATATAGAACACGGAAGGAATGTACCTTTTGAGGAAAGAACTCGTTTCTTATGGTTTCCGTTGTTGAGTATTTCAACATTGAACTGCTTCGGAATGGTGTCAACTGTTGGAATCTTGTAATTCCAAGTTCCATCAGCAATTACCATACCATTTGTACCGGAAAGGTATTCCTCGTACATGAAGTAACCAATTCCTTGAACAAAGGCTCCTTCAATCTGTAAATGCAAAGTCGATTTGTGTTATTGTAGAAATGAAGAAAGCCAAAACGAAAGTACAGGGACATTCTAGAAGTCACACTCACAACATGCCATTTAAAGCAGATAAAACATTATTTTAAATCTTTTTTGAGCTAACCTGTCCAAGATCAACTGCGGGATTGAGGCTCTTTCCACAGTCATATACAATATCTGATTGCAAAATTGTTGTCTCTCCAGTAAGGATATTTATCTCAACCTGCATTGCCATCCCCCTACGGCATCAGCATTTTGCATTCACAGTCCATTTTGACATTTACTTTGTTACTGCACTATCTGCTCAGTTAAGACGTCAACGACATACAATGTCAAGAGAAACTAAAATAAAATAAGCCATGAGAAGCTAACCTCGCTCACTGCAGCACCATATATTAGGTAGTTCATTGAGGAGAAATCAGGTACATAATAACAACTCGCTGATAAGTTGACAGATTGCATATGTGCCTGCAATTTCAAATGAATTGAGATGTAATGATACAAGAAGTTCGTGAAACACTTCATCAGCAATATATTTTGGTAAGTTTCTTCCTCTTGAACTTAAATACAAAAGCAAAAGCCTACTTGTAGACAAAGTGAAACAAACATTCTCGACACTTGAGTATCACAAGGATAGGACTATTAAAAGAGAAATTTCATTTTATCAAAAGCTGCTGTGTGACTCCTTGTCCCTCAAGCAACTTAAATCTTAAGGAAATGAAAAGAAAATGCGGTAAAAAGCTGTGATGGATGATGGAAGTGTAACTGGTTACTGGTAAAAAAAAAAATCAATAATTATGCGTCACAAAGGGGTTGATAAGTGACACTCACCATAGAAATCAATGTTTCCCATTTTACTGAACCCATTTGCAGCTCCAACCTTTCCTTTAAAGGTAATAGTCTTTCAACCAAGATGTCACAACAAAGTTTGACCGCCGCACAACTAGATTCAGAGGTAGTGCTTCCAGCCGTCCACCCGCCCTGTGTCAAGCTTAAGGTGTCAGTTTGTACCACGCGGATCTTATCCAAGAAATTGATGGACCCTTCACACTGAATGGAACTTAAACCAAATGCAGTCATTTGCTTGGCCTTTGTCCAGAGCCCCTGGCCTAGCTCAATACCACCGACTTCTACTGAAATTGAACCATCACTGAGAATGCTTACTTTGCCTGGAGTAGCCCTAACTGTCACTTGTTGGACAATTGGAACCCTGGAGATACCCCTTTTGTGCCATTTGTTGAACTGGTTGAACTGCTTAATTGTTTTAGTTCTTATGTAATAGTTAGAAGATTGAGCAACTTTGTCCCACAACAAAGGCAAAGTAAGTTCTTCAGGCTCACCGGCACACTCCTTGTAGAAGAAGTATAGGCTTTTGAATGTGTGAAGATTTTTACTCCTTACTATGTCCACGTCCATCTTCAGACAAGAGGCAACATTCTCAATTACAGCTTCTGCAATATATGTTCCTTGCACTTCTCCAGGGGCTCGCATAGCAGTTTTACTAACGTGATTAGTCTTGCAAACCTTAATATCAAAAGAGAAAGCACCCCAGTCGTATTTCTTTAGAGTGCCCACCATGTTATGTGGTATAATTGGGCTAATATCGGTATCCATTCCAGCATTGATAAGGATTTCAAGGTGCAAGGCAGTAACCTTTCCATCATTCTTAAACCCCACATCGTAAGTTACTTTCATAGGATGTCGTCCTCCAGTAGTCAGCATATCAGTCTTGCGGTTATTATATATGCGTACTGGACGTCTTAGTTTGTGAGCAGCAAGGGCACATGCAGTAGCTACCTAGAAGACATAATAAATATTTATCACGTCACAGTTTTATTTGGTTGATTTTGGGAAGGGAAATTGTTATCTTACAGTCGTGGCTTTTATAGCCTTTCCACCAAAGCCTCCCCCAACCCTCCTGGTAATCACACGGACGTTATGCTCAGGTAGGCCAAGGCATTTAGCAATTGTCTGATGCGCAACCTCAGGACATTGTATTGAACTGTAGACCACTATGCAATTGTCTTCTTCCGGGACAGCGAGAGCAGTTTGGGTCTCCAAGTAGAAATGGTACTGTGACCCAAGTCTGATCTGGATATACAATGAAAACAGAAAGAAAAAAAATGAAGTCTAAAATTTGAAACAAGAAAATAAATGGTAGGGGTGGGACAAATTTTTATATTGATGTTAGCTACCTCAGCAGAAACAATTTTCTGATCAGCTTCATCCATTCCTTTCATAAAATCACCAACTGATTGTGGGTACAAGAATGAAGGCACTTCAAAGAAGCTAGACCTTTCGACAGCCTGTTCTACAGTAAGGATAGGTTGCTCTAAGCCTTCTAGGTCGTACTCCACTATAGCAAGTTTTGCTGCCACATCTGCCTTCTTCTGTGTTTCTGAGACCTATTCATTTCATTCAGTAAACTAAGTAAAAAATCCTAAACATTCAATCAGATGTTTGGAGACACTGAACTAGTTTCTAGCTAGAAATTTAAATGTAGTACATAAAATCAGCACCAGAAACAAGAGATAATAAGAAGAGATTACCACAAGAGCCAGGTATTGGCCAACACACTCCGTAACACCTTCTGCAAATAAAGGTCCACGGCCAAACATGGTCTTGTAACCAACATTTGTACCTGAGTGTGGAATGTCTTTATACGAAATTACCACACTGACTTCATCTGACTGAGAGCTGGTATCTAATTTTATATCTTTCACATGGGCCAAACTTTTTGTGCTGCAAACAAATGCTGCATGGAGACAATATGGTGGAGAAGGAATATCATCCACGTATTGTGCCTCGCCTACATAGGTGCGCAAAACAAGAATCACAACGTGATATTTGTTTATTAAGAATTGATTAACCGAAACATACTAAATTACCCATTAACCATAAGTCACGCGTAAGAACTATAATGGTACTCTAAATGCATAGTAATTGTTTCGCCCCTGTCATATTACATAGAGCAAGCTGTAGGTAAACAGACCTGAAGCTTGAATGGCAGATTCAGACTTGATGATTGGATCGCCAACAGGACGGTGATCCTGATTTGATCCTAATATTTGCTTGCCCGATGAGATAATTCTTGGAATTCCGATATGCTCATTGGAGAAGCCATTGTGAGGTTGATCATACATTAAACCACTTCCACTCTTACACTTTATATTAGCATTAACCAAGGGCCCAAGGAACTCAAACAGAAAGCTAATGGCCAAACTAGACCTATATGCGGCGTTTGGTACCCCACTTTCAGGTACTACTGAGGCTTTGACTAATTTTAGAGCATCATACAAAATATCAGCTGTGAGAATCTTTCCAGATATAAGCATTTCAACATCTCTTGCCCTTACAGCATGTTTCACACCGTAGGCACCAAAAGCCAGTCGACAGTTGTGTATGAATGTTGCCTTATTTCCTTCAGAAGACGTTTCACAAAGGAAAGCAGCATTCAAATAAGGCAGCGCGTTGCCAAGTGGTCGCGGGGAAGATCTATAAGTTTCAAAATGAAACTTACTTTGCTTCGATGAGATTTTGTTTTCAGGCACCCAACTCGGAATTTTGATACTCAAAAGTATTGCTTTTAGATCCAAAGGAGGCCTTTCTAGGAATTCCTCCAATGTCATAACTTCATGTTTTGAACTGTGGACAATATCTATCATTGTATTAGCCCCTAGTAATATTGTAGCTAAATCTGATGGAAAATGGTTTCTTTGACTCATTACCAGATTGCCTCCAATACTAGCTGAGTTCCTGATGAACTTCGAGGCTATTTTCTCCATGTGACTAGCAAGCTTTTCAAACAGGACATCATCTTCTAGCCGAAATCTGCTCTTTTTATCTTTGAACACTTCAATCGCTTTTGAAATTGTCACAGTTGCCCCAAGCGTGATACCAGATTCATCACTTTGTATCTCTGAGAGCTCTGGAATGTAACTCAAATCAATGTACTTGTCATACTTTTGTACTTCCTTATAGTAACCACTACCTGTGTTGCCTGATACTAATTTTAGGTTTGATGCCCCATCAACCTCCTCATAATTTATAATACTCTGGAGTGCCTCCAGGTTAGTAGGACTATACCAAGAATGCTTCTGCTTCTCGGAGTGCAAAACCAATGGTGTCTTTGTTTCCTTCTTCATGAATTCAGGATAAGTACAAGTCTCATGACTAGGATCATAGGAAGGTAACCGACTCACCTTCAGCTCTGAACTGTCTTCCTTTTTCCAAAACGAATTGAGACCCAGATCCTCAATATCAACATCACACGCAAAGCTCCTGCAAACATCAATAATTGGTCGATAACCAGTACATCGGCATAAATTTCCTGCAATAGCTTTTTCAGCTTCGGGAATTGTTAGCTTGGAGAATCCAGGTGGAGGTGTTGGTTTGTCCGATTTCTCAGCGTTAACAAGATCAGAGAAGAGAGACATACACATCCCCGGAGTACAAAAGCCACACTGAGATGCATGGAAACCAGCAAACCTCTGGTGTATCGAATGAAACCCGTCTCTCTTGTTCCCAAGGCCTTCAGTTGTGGTTACGGAACATCCATTTATACTACAAAGTAATGTGAGACAAGAACTCACTGTAAAGTCCTCAACTCTGTCGAGCTCTGGGTTATACTTGGACAACAACACAACACAAGCACCACAACCTCCTACAATCAATTCAAGAATATCATCAGATAAGCAGCAAGCACGGAACATAACCAACTCACAAAGATAACAGATCACGTCAATATAGTACCGTCACTTATCACTTATCAGTACTTTTCCACACACAGCATAAAGTCGTAAATATATAAGTTGAAATCTCCTATCTGCAACTAAAAATTTGTAATAGAAAAATCAGTAGCTGAAGAAGTAAATCCTTCTTTCCAAGTTACTGTGATTAAAAACAACACCAAGGCTCCTATAGCACAACTAATCAAACGAATCTACAAGTCTATATTCGCCAAAAATTGATGAGAGAAGAATATAAAAAGCACCTTCACCGCAGCCGAGTTTGACGCTCTTGAACGGAGTACTGCCGCGGAGGAACTCAAGTAAGGTAGTGGAAGGATCGATGGAAGATAGGTTGAAACGCTGGCCATTGACGGCGAAAACGAGCTGGCTCTGCGGCACATGAGATGGTCCGTCTTCCATTGTTAACGAGGAAGAGGAGTGACGGAGAAGATTCCATGGAGATTGGGTTTGTGCGTTGGTATATGTAGCAGCAGTGGGTAGAGATGAGGACGGAACTGTAGCAAAGCCAAAATGAATAAAACGATGCTAAGGCAGGCTTTGAATGCGGATATAGACATATTGGCTCGTAATAAATCCAACGAGCTGTATAGATGCCATTCTCAGCAAAACACAATTAATCGGAATTATTCATCGAATTTGATACACTAGTGACAGAAATTATAGATAGGAAAAAGATTTGGTACAACACCACAAATGCTATGAAACTTAAACGGAAAATAATAAAGAAGAGGTATGACTGTGAACTATAACTCATTGACAAATAACGGTCCGAACTATGAATTGTGACAATTAAAGGCAATTTTTAAATATTTTAATCCACATATAACACTTAACTGAAGGAATATTACTCCATCAATTAACAAAGTTAACTAAACTAATGAATTGAAAAAATCTTTTTGCCCTTAATTGTGAAATTGATTATTCAAATATTTTGAAATTGCCTTCAATTGTCAATTTTCATAGTTCGGACCATAATTTGTCAATAGGTGATAGTTCATACCCCTCTTTGTCATTTTCCCAATTTAAAATTGACCATTTTAGTATTACTGACGTCTGACAATTAGAAAAAGATTATTGTGAATCCTAAAATGGTATTGTTTATTCATTCTCTTCTAAATATGATAAATAAAACAACACCATTTTTAATGCAACGACGTCGTTTTGATAGCGGGTCTGAATTGGATGGTAATTATAAGCGTTACGTTACCAAACGACAGTCCGTGAAAATACGTCCAATAAGCGCCCGCTTAGTTAGCGGGTTGACTAACCTGAAACTCGCTAGTAAATGGGCGGATTGTTAATGAGTGACCGGTTAACCCGTTTTATTCATTTGGCCTATTTAACTCACAATCGAGTATGTTTTGAACTGCATAAGGGATAGTGCTTTAGTGGTGGTAGACCGTCCAAATCGGCTAAACATGTTAAACGAGTTTCTATCCAAACTACCCCAGTTTCAAACTGAGTTTTTTTTAAAACTGACCCAAACTCGAGTTTGGATTTCAAAACTAACCCACGCGAGTTTCACGTTTCAAAACTGACCCATTTTAATGAGACCGGATCCTGGGGATCCGGTCTTTTACATTTTTCAGAAGACCGGATCTCCAGGATCCGGTCTTCTGTGTTTTTTACAAGACCGGATCCCCAATATCCGGTCTTCTATGCGTGTTCGAATGAGAGAACTCCACGTGTTTTCGTTTGCACATAAGACCGGATCCTGGGGAACCGGTTTTGTAAAAAACACAGAAGACCGGATCCTGGGGATCCGGTCTTTGGAAAACACAGTAGACCAGATCCTGGGAATCTGGTCTTATTAAACATGGTTCATTTTGAAATGTGAAACTCGCGTGGGTTAGTTTTGAAATCCAAACTCGAGTTCGGGTCAGTTTTAAAAAAAACTCTTTCAAACTCAAATCTCCAAAATACACCGTTTGAAACTCAATTATCTAAAATACTCCATTTGGATTAATGTCGGCTCCCCAGGAACCGGTATCATGTATTTCTTACAATCCCGGTTTCTCAGGAACCGAAATTATAAAAAAAGCAAAGTATCACATTTCAACGGATATCGGTTGGTCCACGCATGCCCAAATAGAGCCACATAAGCAATTTTTATTATTCCCTGTTGCTGAGAAACCGGGATTATAAGCAATTCATGATATCGGTGTTTGGGGTGCCGACATTAACCCAAATGAGGTATTTTATATATTTAAGTTTCAAACGGTGTATTTTGGAGATTTGAGTTTGAAACTGGGATAGTTTGGAGAGAAACTCGAGTTAAACTGGAAACTCATTATTAACCGTTAACAACCCGCCTGTGGTTTATCGGCCACTAATACTGATTTGTTTAAGCCTCTCAAATTTCTGATATTCACTACTTAAAAGAATGGTAAACTTTGTTGATTAAAATAATTCAAAACTACTGAGAGTAAATTGAGAAATGAAGGAATGAGTATGTGTGAAAATGTATGTTCAACCTCAGATGCACATACATTTTCACACATACTCATTCCTTCATTTCTCAATTTACTCTCAGATGCACAAATTTCTCCACACAAAAAAAAAAGAAGAAAAAAACCTCAGATGCATAATATCATGGTCGATAATCTGAATGATTTAATTGAACTGTCATACACAGTCCATTGCCGTTTTACTGAGTTCATGAATCAACATGACTACTTATAATCTGCCTAGGTGAATAGCAGAAACATGAAATGGTCAGGGCTGCAAACCTTACATATCCTTCTCATTTGGAAACTCAAGGCTGACAGGGACCCATTTGTTGACCCCGATTGGGATCAGAGTGATGCCCTTAGGAAACTTAATATCCGGAATGCAAGAGTAAACTCTAACTCTGTTGCAAAGCAGGTAGCTCTGATAGGCAGTCAAGTTTGATGAACCGGAATCAACAACGGAGAGGGCTGCGAGACTGTCTTGTAGTTCTGCTGGTGTCACAAGTGGCTCTGCAGGGGTCAATATGTCTTCAGATAATTCACAGACAGCGGGTTTGCTCTCACTCTCCTCAGCCTTCTTGCTAGCGTCAATTTGGAAAGTTGGAGGTGAAATGCCATTCTGAGAGACAAGCTGATCTTTGTTATCCGCCTTTTTGATTTGGGTAGCTTCTGCGACAATGTTTTGAACAGTGGCAACAGGCAAGGTCAGCGCAGCACGCTAGTACAACTTAAATCAAATGTTTTTGTTTCAGGATGTATAAAAATTGTTATATAAGACTTACTTCCTGTCAACTGATTCTTGCATACATTAGACTGCATCTTAGGAGGTGGGATGCTTTCCTCAGAGGTAAGCTGGCCATCTGTTTGCGACTTTTTGATGGGATTGGGTTCAGCAACTTCATCTGAAATGGACAAACAATTTGACAGATAAAATTACTAGACTAAAACGTAAGTTATATGCTCGAGTCATTGAAGGGAAGTATAGAAAATAATAAGCCTTGCATTTTATGAGCTGATCCTTGATTTTTGCAGAATCTGAACCATGCAGACAGGACTTATTTACTGTCGTTCCGTGAAGAACATCCTTTAAATAAGAATGATTCTTGGTCTCCAGATCTTTAGTTTCTGGGGAAGCAAGCTGTTTAGACAAGCTGGTCCGGTTCAATCTACCTGAAAAAGGCAAATTGTAAGGCTATTCGAGGACTAGGAACAATATGATAATAATGTTCAGAAGGAAAGAAGCATGACATCTGGATATATAGTCTTGGCGGAGTCTGTTAATAATGAAAGATTGAAGCTGCATTACGTTCTTCCAGCGAACGGTAAGCGAATTCTGCTGCATTTATCTCTGACAATTTTTTGGACCTTGCGGCTTTCCCTTGAAATATTTCTCCTCCAACCTCAACTGTGGAGTAAAACATTTGCATATGAAGTGGCCCAGAGACGCATGTTTTGTATTTAGGCAAGGAAAGCCCTTCCTTTTGAGCTAGCTCCTGGAGAAGATTCTTGACAAAGCTTGGGCAAATCTAAAAATAAAAAATAGCAAATAATCCAACCCATTCTGAATGAATGAAACTCAGATATCCAGCAATTGAAACATATCACCACTTAATTACCTGTTCAAACCCATCTGGAGATAAAACTGTCAGAGCGGCCCTGGCAGCAGCATTTTCGGCTTCCTTGACAGTTTTAGAAGCTGCTGAGCTCCTGAAATCTTGTTCACCAACAGTAACGCATGCCACAAAATGGCGATCATGCGGTGGACCCATACTTGTGACGGAATAGGATGGCAAACTAAGATGGTTCCTCTGAGCATAAGTTTGCAGCTGAAGCTTGTATGGGTATTGCACATCTGAAACAAATTTACACACACATCTTTGTCGAATAAAGGTCATTTTGATCGGAGTGTACATTTGAGGAACAAATAAATGCGCAAATGGACACAAGTAACGGTCCATGGTCCGTCGCAACTGAAAACTAAATAATACGTCAGCCAAACTCATTCTACATACTTTTGTGTGCAAGATATTTATCAAGTAATTAATTACTGCCCATTCAACAAACTTCAGTGACATTCTCAATGCAAACTCTAATTCACTGTTCGACCAAGCAAGTATGCGAGTGATTATGGAGTAGAAATTCTTACCCCAAAAAATAGCAACTGCATAATAACAGTGGGAAACAAAAAACCAGAAAAGGTTCACAATTCACAAACATGAATGCATTCTGAGAAAACTTGAACCAAAGATAAGTTGGGCGACGAGAGATGCATCCTTGTCTCAGAACCAAGTATACTAAAAATGACACTACATATGAATCGGGTAAAATAACTGAGAAATCACTGTTGGAAATAAAAACCCGCAGAGGATCAAATCAAGAGCCATACATACACAGAAAGCCTATAATTCTTGTAACAATCTTACCACTGTTAATCAAAGTATTACCCAGGACCTCCGAACCCTGATCCTCCACCACATTCTTCAATTCAGGCCTTACAGGTTCATCCTCCACTGTCTCCATTTCTGCACAAGTAACAAAAATGCAAAAGAAAATCAACATATTAATTGAGTTTTCATCTACATATTTTTATCCCCAGATTCGAATTGGAGAGCTTCTAAAGTAGCTAAATCATTCACACAGTCCATTAACCAATCTTGACTGACAACAACATTTAAGTCACGGAACGGAATAAAAAAGGAGACAGCCACGTCAATCGACTCAGATTACAAAAAACAAAACGCACTGCATTTTCAAAAAAATCCAGTCAAGAAAACGAACCCTAACTACTCAACCGATCCGATCAAATAATCTATAGTACGAACGTACCAAACCCGAGCCTGACAAAAGCAAGCATCGCGGCGTCGTTTTGCGCCTCTTTGGAAGATTTACACGCCGGAGCGGAGTCGAACGAGACGCCATTCACCAACACGGAGGCCTTGAAGCTAGGGCAGTGGTCAAGGCCGTCTTTGACGCAGGAGTAGTTCGGCAGCGGCCAGAGCTTCTGCTGGCAGAGTTGCTGCAACTTCGACTTGTACATGTCGCTGTCGACCGGTTAATTTACTCTTCTCCGGGAGGGATGATGGTCGGATTGGGAAATGTGCGTTTTGGGGGAACGAAGAGGAGCGTGGGGATGCATTTATGTACGTGATCGGATTGTGCTTGTTCTGGAAACAATGGAGATTCGAAGTAGCATGAAATGCTCTTTTGCGTGGCTGACTTTTCGAATTCTCTTTATTTTTTGTTTGATATTATTTTCTGAACTAACTTTTTTTTTTTTACATATACAAGAGGAGTGTTCAATCGAGTACATGATTTTAAAGTGAGGACGTTGGGATAAATATGAGTCATTTGATCAAATGATCTGAAGGTACAAAATGAATCCAAAAAGTTAAAGTTGTTTGTCAGTTTGCACTTTTGTCTTTGGGTGCGGTTCAGGTACAAACCTGTTTATAAATAAAAACTACAAACCGATTATTAAGCCGACACGTGTCCCATTTTAGTCGAAATCCCGGAGAAAACACGGAGGGGTATAATAGTCATTCCACACGGATGGGTATAAAACCTAATAATGTTATTTTCAATTTAGTCCAAAAGTTGTTAGTGTTCAGACTTAAGATGGTAGTGTTCAGACTTAAAAATACTTAATAATCAGATTAATTAAATGGTAGTGTTCAGACTTAAAAATACTTAATAATCAGATTAATTAAATGGTAGTGTTCAGACTTAAGATGGTAGTGTTCAGACTAAAAAATACTTAATAATCAGATTAATTAAATGGTAGTGTTCAGACTTAAGATGGTAGTGTTCAGACTTAAAAATACTTAATAATCAGATTAATTAAATGGTAGTGTTCAGACTTAAGATGGTAGTGTTCAGACTTAAAAATACTTAATAATCAGATTAATTAAATGGTAGTGTTCAGACTTAAGATGGTGGTGTTCAGACTTAAAAATACTTAATAATCAGATTAATTAAATGGTAGTGTTCAGACTTAAGATGGTAGTGTTCAGACTTAAAAATACTTAATAATCAGATTAATTAAATGGTAGTGTTCAGACTTAAGATGGTAGTGTTCAGACTTAAAAATACTTAATAATCAGATTAATTAAATGGTAGTGTTCAGACTTAAGATGGTAGTGTTCAGACTTAAAAATACTTAATAATCAGATTAATTAAATGGTAGTGTTCAGACTTAAAAATACTTAATAATCAGATTAATTAAATGGTAGTGTTCAGACTTAAGATGGTAGTGTTCAGACTTAAAAATACTTAATAATCAGATTAATTAAATGGTAGTGTTCAGACTTAAGATGGTAGTGTTCAGACTTAAAAATACTTAATAATCAGATTAATTAAATGGTAGTGTTCAGACTTAAGATGGTAGTGTTCAGACTTAAAAATACTTAATAATCAGATTAATTAAATGGTAGTGTTCAGACTTAAGATGGTAGTGTTCAGACTTAAAAATACTTAATAATCAGATTAATTAAATGGTAGTGTTCAGACTTAAAAATACTTAATAATCAGATTAATTAAATGGTAGTGTTCAGACTTAAGATGGTAGTGTTCAGACTTAAAAATACTTAATAATCAGATTAATTAAATGGTAGTGTTCAGACTTAAGATGGTAGTGTTCAGACTTAAAAATACTTAATAATCAGATTAATTAAATGGTAGTGTTCAGACTTAAAAATACTTAATAATCAGATTAATTAAATGGTAGTGTTCAGACTTAAGATGGTAGTGTTCAGACTTAAAAATACTTAATAATCAGATTAATTAAATGGTAGTGTTCAGACTTAAGATGGTAGTGTTCAGACTTAAAAATACTTAATAATCAGATTAATTAAATGGTAGTGTTCAGACTTAAGATGGTAGTGTTCAGACTTAAAAATACTTAATAATCAGATTAATTAAATGGTAGTGTTCAGACTTAAGATGGTAGTGTTCAGACTCAAAAATACTTAATAATCAGATTAATTAGATGGTAGTGTTCAGACTTAAAAAAACTTAATAATCAGATTAATTAAATGGTAGTGTTCAGACTTAAGATGGTAGTGTTCAGACTTAAAAATACTTAATAATCAGATTAATTAAATGGTAGTGTTCAGACTTAAGATGGTAGTGTTCAGACTTAAAAATACTTAATAATCAGATTAATTAAATGGTAGTGTTCAGACTTAAGATGGTAGTGTTCAGACTTAAAAATACTTAATAATCAGATTAATTAAATGGTAGTGTTCAGACTTAAGATGGTAGTGTTCAGACTTAAAAATACTTAATAATCAGATTAATTAAATGGTTTAAGTCTGAACATTGTTTTTTTTAAGTCTGAACATTACTGTAGCAAATTTTGGACGTTTATACCCTTCCTATCGTTTATATATTTTTAAATAAGTCCACATGTATTTTTTTTATTTACAAAAAGAACCCCGACGGGATGAAATCTCGGCTGAATTTTGATTGGTTCAATTTGACACGTGTCAAATTTTTTATGGGTTTGTAGTTTTTATTTATAACATTGGTTTGTATTTGATCCAAAGCCTTTGTCTTTTACCTAAAAGACAAAAGTGCATAATGACAAAAAAATATTTTTTTGACTCATTATGCACCTTTGGATCTAAAAGTGTAGATTGATCCATACGTGCTCATTTCTGGAGGTGTCCTCAAATGAACGCCCCCAAGAATACAATTTTATATTTTTTTGGGTAAGAAATCCATTTTGACGTTTCCTTTGGTTTTAGAAATTTGAGATGTTACTTATCTTTTATTCAAAAAGTTGAGTTTCTCATAAATTCAAGTCACTCTAGTTTTAAATTTTTTTTTTAACAAAGATGAAACGCAAAACCGGGTATGAGATAAAGTTTTACTTAAAAGTCTGCAAATAAAAAATAGGTAATGCTAATAAAAAATTACAAGCGTAAACTTTTAAGTCAAATATGAGAACTCAATTCTAATTAAGCAGCAAATTCCAACAAAAGCACATATATTTGTTTTTTTTACCACTCGTGTTTCAAAATATGCCTTAACATAAAAATTTACAGAATTAGATGGTTAACTACTTTTCTCTTATTATCAACAAAAAAACTACTCCAACAAAAAAAACTACTCCTATGTTCCTGATGTTTATAAATCAAATGACAAAATTGCTTGGATAAGAAAAAACAATTCCACTCATTTTCACACATTCTTTATCTACTTTAAAGTCATGCCTTGAACATGTCATGGTCAAAGATCTTGAGAAGAAAAGGCAACATGTCATGTCCTTCTAAGCATGTTTAGTGCCATTTATGGTGAGAGCAAGAACAACATGGTTCTTTGGCTCACTGTACTAGTGGGAGTGGCTGCTTTGTAATTGTTTTCCCAGTTGTCAACTGGAGTGGAACCGGCATGAAGAACGTGGATGGCATGCTTTTCTCACCTATCACCCTTGATTTTCAGAGCGTGTTTGAGGGCGGATTGCAAGGCTCCATGCACTCTCTGCAAGGACGGTTGCAGAAAAGAGTAACTATTAATGAGTAGTTAATATGAAATTGCATAACCTTCTAGTAGAGAGATAAAATATACTTAACATGGGTTAATATGAGACCCATCTCGTCCTCATCGTACTATTTCTGTAAAATGTATTCGACTTCGTTCAAATCATCACGAACCACTGGGCGGAACATATACATTACAAAGTAGTTCAAAAGACAGAATTTTCGGTGTGTTTCATAGTTAAAAGGCAAATCTGTCGGTGTGTTTCAAAGAAGCAGTACACCCTTGTCAAACTCTGACGAGGATGAAACTCGACCTTGCCTTTTATTTTAGCATCGAAAGGTGACCTTTTTGAAATACTAAGTCAAAAAGATGTATCGAGATGCCATTCCATGTTTTATCATTTAAAATTATATGTAAAGTAGAGAGGAATTCATCACAGATAAAAACTTATTTTGGGCGTTCAATGCACATGTGCAATTATAAAATCATTCTAAACTATCTGTTTAATAGCACCAAACAAGAGCTCATGAAACAGCCATGAAAATTGAACACAAGAGTTTCAAACTTTGTTCACTGGCTATATGTTACTGTTTACGCAAATAACCATAAAACTTGTCATAATAAGTCAAATACAACAGATTCGTCAAGAAGGCAGTAAATGAATAAGAAACAAACCTTCAGTCAGGCCCAGCAACAGATACAATAGTATTAATCACCGTTAGTATAGCTGCTTTGGATTCAGTTGCAAGATAAGTGGGTGTAAATTTCAGAGAACATGCCTACAACTCAAGCGGGAAACAATCTGCCAACCATGCCAAAGTTACTTACATCAGAGATTAAGAGAGTTGGTACAGAGGTTTCAGGGGTATCTCACTTAAAGCTTGAAGGCATCAGTAATGCATTAGCTGATTTCATGCTCAAGAGTCGGCTAGTCATCTGATGACTAGTGCTTTGCGCAACAAAACAGGTAAAAGAACAAGTTTATCCCATCATGCTGCTTGCTAAATGCCGCATAACCATAAAGTCAAAATATTTTATTTTGCATGATCCACACCGGCTAACTAGAAAGGACTAGAATGCAAAAACAAAAAAGAAAACAAAAAAATATGAAATACTCGACTTCATCGGAAAAAGGGCCAAATGCTTAGTGTATTACCCAAATTTGCTTGAACCATCATCATCCATCCATCTTATAATGGCACTATGGAATTGAGGTCTCAGTCTGCTTCAGAGGGTGTTGAAGATGAGCAAGCACACTGTACAACCCATGAACAAACAACACAGAAACAATCATATTCACACAAACGGAAACAAGACAAGAGCCACTAATTTCACTGCTGATATACAAATATTAACATTCATGGATTATATATATCATTTCCAACTTCAAATGTACAATCTTCAATACTTTTAGCTGATTCAGCTGAGTGTATATTCCACACTACATTGTGGAACCCGAAACTCAAATCAATCTCCAAATCCCTAAAATCAACTGAAAAGGCACATTAATAAACCTAACGATCAATCAAAATAACCTAATCACACATCAAACCATTTCAAATCAACAGCAATCCAATTATATAAACCAAACTCATCAACAAAGGAACAATTGTTAAGCTTTATTACCTTGACTGATGCCGCGTAAGGAGGCAAGGGATGATCAGGTGCGTACATGTCCTCCATCAGCACCTTCCCTAGGGCTTTCCCCGCCGCACAAATGATGAGAAGAATCAGAGTTTTTTTTTTTTTGCCGTACTTTGAAACTCAAGACTTTCACTTTTACGGTTTTACAAAACTCAAATATCAATTTTGCTCTCTTCAATCAAAAAAAAATAATATCAATTTTGCTCTCGGGAGGAACCGATTTTATCAATCTTCGGTTAAAATCAATTTGGGGAAAATTTTAGGGAAAAATATAAAAGGAGGTCTTGAATTACCACCTATTTCCATTTTGAGATCTGAACTATCATAATTTTCAATGAGGGGGCAAAATCAAAAATTTCATTAAAGTTAACCCCGTTAGTTTACTTCGTTAGTCAAATTACAATTAAATGTCATTTACTTTAATTTAATCTATATATCTTTCATTCTATATTTTTTACTTCTAATTTTATTATAATATTTTTATTCTTTTTAAATTTTATATCACAAATGGGTACTACATTTAAATTAATTATTTAGGGTTCGTAGTTTATTATACACACATGTATGAATTAAAATTAAATATATATTATTTTGATTCATATTCTAAATTTTTTAAGATGTTATCCGTATATGATGGATGATTATAATATTTTGAATTTTTAAAGTTTGACAATTCAGCATATAATATGTGTGGACAAAAGTTTAATTTTTTTCCTTCAATTTATCTATAAAGTAAATAACATTTAATTGTAATTTGACTAACGGAGTTAACTTTAACGGAATTTTTGATTTTACCTCCTCGTTGGAAATTATGGTAGTTCGGACCTCAAATTGGAAAGAGGTGGTAGTTTAGGGCCCCTTTTTGTACTTTTCCCAAAATTTTATTGATTTTCAACCAAATCGATTTGGGGAAACCGGTTTGATGAGTAAGCGCATGCGTGACATTTTGGTCCTACGTGCCCCAAGTATATGTTTTTGTGGGTGACGTGTCAAACCGGTTTGGGAGGAACCAGTCTCATTTAAATGAAATGAGTTACTAAATTTACAGAAGACCGATCCTTGGAAATCGATTTCATTTAAATGAAATCGGTTCCTCCCAAACCAGTTTCACATGTGGCCAGAATTGGTCCACGTAGCGTAGGACCAATTCAACCCGCAAAAGCATAGTCATCAAACCGATTTCTCCCAAATCGGTTTGATTGAAAATCAACCAGACCGGTTTGGGAGAAACTGATTTTTATCGAAAATGAATCAAATCGGTTTGGAGGAAACCGATTATTAAAAACAGGGCAAAAGTGATATTTCAATTTGAAACCCGGTAAAAACGAGATTCGAGTTCGAACCAGGGCAAAAAGGGAAAAAAACTCGTCACAGCAGTGAAAAACTAAATATTTTGATATTTCTAAACATCGGGGGTCTAAACTTGATTTTGTAAATCACGTATACCAATTTACTAATACCAATTTCTATAATTGTATATTATATAAAACACTCCCGAAGCTTGTAGAAACCAGGCGATTTGCTCTGTTCTCTCCCGCCGACGGGGCTTGGGCGGCGCTTCCGGATTGTTTTTTGGCTCGCCGATGATGTGGGTGGTGTGGGTTAGCCCCTGAGTATCGTTTCGCTCCGTTTGGCGTCTTCTTGTCTTCTCTCGGTCGGCGTGGTTGAGGGTGGTGTGGCGCGATAGTTGGTGGGTGGTGGTGTCTGGTGGTGTGACAGCGCTGGGGGGGCGCCGAATCTGCTTCTGGGATTTAGGTTGGCTTCCTTGTTGGGTGGTTTGGCGATGGCGGATCTGTCGTCTTGCTTGGCGGTGGTGGATTTGGGTTGGTGGTGGTGGGCTGTCGTGCGGTGGTGGGATGGATGTCGATTGGGGTGGAGTCGGTTGTGCGGTGGACGGTGGCGGATGGGTGCTTGGCGGTTTGGGATCTCGGCCTCGGTCCGGATTTGTTGCTGCCGGTGTTCTCGCCGGTGATTGTTTTGGTGTTGTTTTCGTTATTGTTTTTTCAGTTTAGTTTAGTCTTAGTTAGTTTAGTTTAGTTAGGTAGTCTAGTCTTTTCTCAGCCGGTTTTTCCGGTCTGAGATGTATTTCTCAGTCGTTTTAGCGGTCTGAGTTGTTTTTAGATTCAGGAGTTTATCTCTTGTTTCTACCACGAAGGGCACGCGGTACGTTATTCGTTTATTTTAGTAACGGCCACTACGGTCGGTCCGACCAGAACTGTTTGTTTGGTCGTGCCCTTCTTGAGTGATCTGCGGCAATTTACTCGTGTTTGTAGCCTTTGTGGCATTATCAACAAAAAAAAACTGTATATTATAAAGCTTTAGGGGTCAATGCATAAATTGATTCGCCCTGTACCGTGTAGTAGTAAAATATCGAATCTTGACGAACCAACAATTCGCAAAATCCATTTGCGCTTCATCATTTCTGTTCCCCAATTCAAAACCCTAATCAAATCTATACCTTTCGATCAATCCCAGTCATCCAAAATCTGACCTCGAATCGAACATTTGCTAACTCTGCTGCAAAAAGAAACCCTAAAGCTGCAATCTTTATGCCCATTTCCCAATCGAAGGCTATTCAATTGATCAATGGTGGAGTCGCCGACGAGATCGCGGTCGCTGACGCAGACGGTGAACGGATCGCATAAATTTTTAATCCAGGGGTATTCGCTGGCGAAGGGGTTGGGGGTCGGGAGGCATTTAGCGAGTGATAATTTCAGTGTCGGTGGGTATGAATGGGCGATTTATTTCTACCCGGATGGGAAGAATCCGGAGGATAATTCGGCGTACGTGTCGGTGTTCATTGCACTGGCGAGCGAGGGGACGGATGTGAGAGCGTTGTTTGAGCTGACGTTGGTGGATCAGAGCGGGAAGGGGAAGCATAAGGTGCATAGTCATTTCGAGAGGTCGTTGGAGAGTGGGCCGTATACTTTGAAGTATCGCGGAAGCATGTGGTGAGCCTTAAACATTGTTTCATTAATGCTGAGTAATTGTTGTAGGAATAGTATGTGATTGATCCTCTGATTTTTATTGCTGATTGGTAATGTTGATGAAGGAGTGGGTAGACTTGTCGTTGGAGTTGTCATCTTGAGTTAAAGCTATACATAAATCTATCATTTACATGTTGAAATCCGAGGATAGCTAAGAGTTTTCTAGTTAATGCCGAAGTTTGGCTTACTTGAAGTATGACTACATCGACATATAAATTAGCTGCATGAAAATGTATAGCTAGACAACAACAAAAATAAGCATGTATTTCATGGGATTAATTGTTTTCATAGCAATTGCTGTCATATCAGTTTCATTAACAGTTTAAGTCGGTGTCTGTTTGTGGCTCATGTACCTGTAATTTTGGTGTATTCGAAAGTTACTCACTTCATGTGATATGGTGGATTCGAGGGTCGTTTACATTCAATGGGCTATGAGTTACTTGTTGACAGAATACCTTTTCATCATCAGCTAGCTAAAATTGGGCAGAAAGTTATTTTTGGTTTCTATTTTGATTGAAGTTCAGAATTTTGTGTCATATTCTATGTTGGTACTCCTATCCTTAATGATATACTTAGAATGAGAATAGCAGTGATGAAACACCAATTTTTTCTTGTTAAATAATGGGAGAGTTGTTGAAATAACCTGTAAGCTTCACATCTTGAAAAAGGAATCCCAACTTCCAGCCCCACCTATATGGTACCCCTTACTTTGGAAATAATTTGGTCTCAGTTTTCAGATCAGAAGTCCACAATATTTATTGTTAATTCTAAATGTAACTGTTCATTATGTTTGTAAAAGTCTTCAAGGTTCAGATGAATAAAGGATTTGAAGTCTGTATATACCAAGTGACTCCTAGCTCTCGGTTCATTTAATGTTTGCATTGTTTATTTCATTTTCCCTAATAATAAAAATTAGACTTCATATTACCAACTCTGGCGTGGCTTTAAATCGTGTTTGCTAGAGTGTTCAAGACTCACTCAGAGTTCCATCATTGTTTGTGCTACTATTGAGTCTTTTGTTTTGAATTTTTTTTTCCTTATGCACTGTTGTCTTTTCGGTAATACGTTGAAGAGTAAAACAAATAGATTGATCAGAATTGATTGTTTATTCCTTTTCTGCTTATAGGGGTTACAAACGATTCTTTAAAAGGACTGCACTTGAAACATCAGATTTCTTGAAAGATGATTGCTTAAAAATCAATTGTACAGTTGGAGTTGTTGTTTCGGCCACGGAATGCTTGAGAACTCGCTCAATTCAGGTGCCGGAATCTGATATTGGAGCACAGTTTGGTATGCTGCTGGAGAGTGAAGAAAGTGCAGACATAACTATTAATGTTGGCAAGGAAACATTTCATGCTCATAAGTTGGTTTTGGCTGCTCGGTCACCTCTACTACGGTCTAAAATTTTCAGTGGACTAGAAGAAGCAAAGCAAGAAACGATAATCGACGATTTGGAACCCAATGTCTTCAAGGTGAAGTGTTTTTATTTTTGGTAAAGATCTACTTTATTTTATGTTTTATGAACTAATTTCTTTGACTAACTTCTTTGTAACGCGTACGCAACAGGCCATATTGCACTACATATATAGGGATACATTGATAGAAGACGCAGAAATTGATGCATCGGACTCATCTCCCCTGCTTCCGATACCTAATTCTTTCACTGTAAAATTGTTAACGGCTGCTGATAGTTATGGGTTGGACCGGCTGAAACTAATGTGTGAGGCTCGTTTGTGCAAGGATATTTCTGTCCCTTCTGTTTGCAGAATCCTCACGGTAGCTGATCAATGTCATGCTGCAAAATTAAAAGCAGTTTGCTTGAGATATGCTGTTGGAAACCTCGCTGGTGATTTTCTCCCTCATACTACGGGTTCTAGTGTTTTCTACCACATGTTTTTATGTCAGCATTCGTTAAATCTACTGTTTTCTCTGCTTCAGCAGATTTTTGTTCTAACCTCCATATTTATTAGCAGCTGTGATGCAGACTGAAGGCTTCAAGAATCTCAAGGAGAATAGCCCATTGCTGCAGACAGAGCTCTTGAAGACAGTGGCAGGCTGCGAGGACGACTCAAGTAGCGGAGGTGGGAAATCACTCAGTGTGTGGGCTCAGCTTTCTGATGGAGGTGATAGCAGTGGGAGAAGAGTTCGGCAAAGAACTTAACACGCGCATTTCTGGCGTTGTAACTTGTAAAGACTGAATGCAAGCAAAAATATGTGCACATGTACAGCAATCAATGTGTAAAACCCTGTAATTGGAAAACTGTGTGTTTGTTATACTTTGCTCATAAAACAGTTATTTTGATGTTAAACAAGGAAACCATAATCATAGAACAGCACAGGATTGAAAAAGAAGTCCACAAAGAAACAAGTAGCACCAACAGCAGCACGTAATGTGGTGGTGAAGATAGAAAATGAAATTTTACATTGGCTGGCAATCCAACTCAACTCAATACACAAACTCTAAACCTTCAACATATGATTGCCCATAACGCTGCACCTCACCAAGCTCCCAACCGTATTAACCATCAACCTAGCCTCCTCCCACCTGTTCCCGGCCGCCAGTTTCTTATACAAATAACTCTCAAATGTCATCCTCTGCACATACTCATCTCCACAAAGCTCCACCAGCGCCTCCCTCGCCGCATCGCTCCCGTAAAACACCCTCTGCAACAAGTCCAAAAACACAAATGTCGACTTGTACTTGTAATCCCATTCCTTCAAATACTCCCTCTTTAAGTCTTCTTCATCTATCATTTTACACCCTCCTTCCGATGCCTTTACGATCCCCTCACCGCACATTTTACCACTTTTCGCCGCGAAGTAGATCCCTTCGCCTGAACATTTTGTCACGTATCCTGCCGCATCCCCCACCAGGGCAGCGCGGTGTCGAACACGCACCGGTCGTGGATGTTCCGGGATGGGGTGAGCTTCAACTTTTAAAAGCTTACCACCTTGTATTTTGTCACGGGCACGGTGGCGAATAGCGCGCTGAAACATCTTTATGTCGCGCTTCGAGCACACCGTGCCTGTGCCTACCGCTACATGGTCGCATTTGGGGAAAACCCAAGCATAGAAGTCGGGAGACACGTCGCTCCCTATGTACATTTCGGCAAGGTTTTCGTAATATTTCATTTTCTCATCCGGCAGCCGGATCCTCTCTTGGAAAGCTATCGCGCAAGTGTAGTCTCCTGCGCCGATGGCTTTTGCCACCTTACTATTCGCTCCATCAGCTCCAATAAGAACGTCTACTTCAATCTTCTCGCGACGGCCGTTTAGAACATAGTGCACCGTGTACGGCGCAGCGGCGGTGGTCGGGACGTCGAGATGGGTTACAAGAGCTGAAATCACGGTGGCGCCGCTCCGCTCAGCTCTGGATCTGAGAAACGAGTCCAGCACCTCACGGCGGCACATGGCGATGAATTCATGGGGATGTAGAGTCTTGCCGAAGTCAACGACGAGGTTCGACGGAGAGACGATCTTCATTTCGCGGACCTGGCGGTCAACGATGGTCAACGGGATGTCAAACTCGTCCAGCATGCATAAGGGTATGGCGCCGCCGCAGGGCTTGGCGGTGTCGGGGCTGCGTTCGAGTAAGAAAGTTTCGACCCCACCAGATGCGAGGGCGGCGGCGGCAGAGGAGCCGGCAGGGCCTCCGCCGATGACGGCGGCGCGGAGTTTGCGGCCGGAGATGGCGGAGGAAGTGACGACTGCGACGCGTTTTGTGTGGATTTTTGTGAGGTTTGTGGATCTGGTGGAGTCGAGGAGAGAACGGAGGTCGGTGGTGCGAGATTTGAGGGAGGAGGAAGCGTAAGCCATGTTTGCAGACTAGGAGATTTTAGTTAAGTGTTTAAGAGAGTGACTGACTACAAGAGGACAACGGGTTGTTAACCATCTTTGTTACCAGATGCCATAAGTATTTATACAAAAAATGTAATTTACTATTTAATTATCATAACATAAGAGTCTTCATGGAATCATAAACTATACATTCAACTAGGGGTCGGCAATGGATCGGATCGGATTTTTGCAGTTCAACGAACGATTTAGGGCAGGGTAAAAATAGGGTCGGTCGGGTACGGGTTGAGCCTATCCGTATTTTAAGGATCGAGTCGGGTCAAATTTCAAAAATGTCATCCTGTCATATGCTTTTTTTTGTTGAATAAAGTGAGATTTCATCAATAATAAAAAAACTCAAAACAGGCCCTGTATTACAGTAACTCAGCATTAGCAATTAGGGGCGGACGCGGTGCGGTTTAAGGGTAAACCCGCAACCGCACCGCATAATCTGGTTTGGAAATTTTTCAAACCGCACCTCATAAGTAAAAAACAAAATATGCACCGCACCACATTATGTGGTGCGGTGCGGTGCGGTTTGGTTTAAAAACCGCTTTACATATGATTGTGATTGTTAAACGTAATCTGGTTTGGAAATTATGATTTGTTTTTTTAAACGTAATAATTTTGATTATTATTGTGTCAAAAATAATAATTTTGATTATTTAATTATTAGATTAATTAATTATTTAATAATTAATTATATATGCAGTGCGGTTTAAACCGGGTGGTTTGAGATAAAGAACCGCTTCCGCACCGCTTTATTTGGTTGCGGTGCGGTTTTTGACAAATCGGTTTTTTTCCAAAAGCGGTGCGGTGCGGGCGGTTTTTACATTCAGACTGGTTTTTGCCCACCCCTATTAGCAAAACAAAAAAATAGCCATAAGGCATCAGCAACTAAGGACGCTGTAACACTAAACATTACAGCAACTCTTTGTGCATCAATTGAAGAAGGTCTGGTCCCAAACTATACTTCAAAATCTGATCCGTAAAGTTTAATCTGTACGGAACGGGCCGGGTCGGGTCAGATTTTAGGGTCGGGTCAATTGGTGACGCCTACATTCAACTCTAACATATCAATTATTTTATAACGAAGGTATGTTTAAAATAGACGTTATGACTTCCTATCGAAAAACGGAACTATATCATAATCTTTAGTATTTTTTGCATGTGATTTGCATAAATATAATGTTCTAAAGTATAAGGTTAAGGGGAGCACTCGGTTGAGGTAAAATTGTTAAAGTGAGGCACATTGTGAGTCACACTCATTTTGATGACGTAGCAGAGAATAGTACCAGAATAGTGTTTGTTTTTTGCTTTTGATGGATTTTTTGTAGTGGCACACGTGGCGTGCCCACAAAGCACGGGGGGTGAGATGTGTGGCTCAGATCGTGCCTCACTGCCTCATTTTTAGAAGGCTGCCTCATTTGAACGCTCCTCTAAGGTTAAGTTTTCTTTTTTAAAAAAAAGTATAAGGTTAAGTTTAAGTACATAAAAGTGACATTGTTCTCATTTAGGGTCGGGTCCGGGTTATTCGGTCACAGTTTGAGTCGGGTTAGGGTTCAACTAAATGACCCGATCATTTTTCGGGTCGGGTTAGGGACCAACTAAACTCGTCCCAACCCGTACCACGCTCACCCCCTAGTTCAACTAAATGACCCGGTCATTTTTCGGGTCGGGTTAGGGACCAACTAATTAGTGAAGTGATTAAGAAAGTTATGTTATGCCAACATGATGGTGGTTGAGTTATTAGAACACTTGTCTTGCAAATAGCAAGGTTAATCGAACCCACCGTGTCATTTTACTTTCCACAATTTTGTGGACGGGTTTTCTTCGTCCCGCTTCGATGTGGATGCGGTGTTGTCCGTCCCTTGTGGACGTGTGTGTTCTGCAGGTGTTGCTTGCATAATACATGGAGGTGTGTATTCAATCGTGGGTTCTCAAAATAGATGTGTGTTATGGCACACGCCGACTGTTATCCGTCCCTTGTGGACGTGTTGTGTTCTATATGTGTTGCTTGCATGATACATAAAGGTGCGTATTCATTCATGGGTTCTCAATATAGATGTGCCTTATGGACTGTGCTTCAATGTGGACGATTCAAGTATCAATCCGGGTCAATAAAACAAATTGTGTATTCGTGTGGCTCGTGCTCCAAAGTCTAATATGTATTCGTAATACTTGGTTTGTATGAGATGTTGTAACCCACAATCAAAAAAAAAATCAAGTATGGTATAATCAGTGATTAATTGTTTGTTTACTTCACAATTTTAGTATAAACTTTTGGAAAATTACAAATTGGTAGCCGAAGTAGCGTTTTGTTTCAATTTCAAAGATCAAAATTTTAGATGCTTGTAGCGTAGTTAAACGACGGGAGTGTTAAAATGACGTCATTTAGATTAAATAATGTTATTTTGTTATATTTTAAAAAATTAATTGAAACAGTGTCATTTTTATTAACACGATTTGAAACTCAGCATTTAGTTGCGCTACACCATATCTTTTTCTAAATTTTCAAAGCGAATGTGACTATACAGACCTTTTTCTTTTGAGCTAAAATTAACTGAATTATATTGAAATGAACTGAGTTGAGCTAAAGTGCTCATGATCGACGATTTGAACTGATCAATAACTCAATCAAAATATTATTTTTCACATCCGCCTTTAACATAAAATTAAACTTAACATTTTTCAAAATTTAATAATAATAATAATATTTTTATGAAAATATCATTTACTTGTTTCTCAATAGACAAATGGATTTTTTACACCTTACAATAACAAAAAATTCGCCATCATACGTCAATCGGTCAATATTTCACTATGGTGATCAACCTACTAGTACTACAGTAGGTGGAAAAAATCATTTACCTACATTCAAACTTTATGAACCACTATTTAAAAAAATAGTGCTTAGAAAGATACTTGAAACCGTGCCTTCAATGAATGCCAACTATATTTACCCTACACAACCTAAGTAATTGGTACGCGTCATAAATTTTCCATGCCACTATACTACGGCCCCTTTTGCAATATTTTACTCATCACTAGACAAGATGTCAGGCTAATGTCTGAACTCTGAACACTTATAAAAAAAACAAAAAACAAGGTACATGTTCACTACAGCTAGCATGTAGTAAATAATTAGAGTGATTTTAACTCTACTGCGATCTGCAGAGTTTTTTTTTTTTGTTTTTTTCCATGTTTTGAAATTTAAATTTTGATTTTGTCCTGTTTTAAATTCAAATATCGATTTTATTCTGTTTTTAATAAAATCTGTTTGTGGAAATCCGGTTTACTGACTGTGCACCTGCGTGACATTATTTGATCCTACGTGGACCTAAAGAAATACAATTATGGTCACGTGACAAATCGAAACGTGAGAAACCGGTCTCATTTACAGGAAACCGGTTCGGCGAAACCGATTTCACTTCCAAATCATGATTTTTTTTTAGATTTCTTTCTTCCAAATCTCACCTCGCTATCATCGCATTCTTCTAATTAAAAAATATAAATTAATAAAGTAAAATAAATGTATGTATTAAATACTTTTTATTTGATATATAAATATTATATATCAAATAAAAAGCATTTAATACATACATTTATTTTACTTTATTTGATATATAAATATTAAACAACCAACATTTGTTACATTGCACTTTAGAAGCACACTGTGCAATGAGCTTGTATTTTAGGTCATCAATGACAGATGAAGAATCTGCTATGATTTGATTTACAGCATTTAATGCACACCAACGAGAGTTAAATCCCTACCGCTAAACCAAATAATGCCACATAGGTGCACAGTCAGCAAATCGGTTCCCCCAATTCAGTTTTTTAAAAATGAGTCAAATCGGGTTCCCCAAACCGGTTTTATTAAAAACATGACAAAATCGATATTTGAGTTTAAAACATGGCAAAATCGAGATTTGAGTTTCAAAACAGGACAAAAATAAATAAAAACTCCGAAGTGCAACATAAGAAAGATGTCTTGACAATCAATCTAATTCTCGAGAAAATTTTCAATTTACTCAAATTTTAAATTTAAGTCCCTTGATACTCAAATTTTAAATTTAAGTCCCTTGATACTCAATATTTAAATTTGTTTCTCAATTTATTCACGTTTTCTAAAGCGTCGTCCTCAACGACGACTTATGTTTAAGCCGCTCCTGGGAACGACGTTTTAAGCCTCGTGACATATATTTTAAAACGATGTTGAGTCAGCCAGCTGATGTTACTAAGATGATATTGTTAAGAGCGTCTTAGGTCATAATAATACAATCACAATTTCATTCTTCCCGTTTGGCTAAAATCGTTTCACATTTTGTCGAAATCCGAAATCGACTTTTGTTTCTCCACCCGCGCTCTCCGTTCAACATCAACCACATCCGACTGCCTCCGTCCTCCCCGCCAAAATCCGTCGACCCACGCATATTCAGAATTCGATTGGATTATTATGACCTAAGGCGATGTTAATAACATCGTCTTAGTTTAAAATGCAACGTCAGCTGCCTGAATCAACATCGTTTTAAAATATATGCCACGAGACTTAAAACGTTGTTCCCATGAACGGCTTAAACATAAGGCGCCGTACTCAACGACGTCATACTAAACTTGGAATGATCGGACTTAAATTGGTAATGATCGGACTTAAATTGGGAATGATCGGACTTAAATTGGTAATAATCATACTAAACTTGGAATGATCGGACTTAAATTGGTAATGATCGGATTTAAATTGGGAATGATCGGACTTAAATTTGTAATAATCATACTAAACTTGGAATGATCGGACTTAAATTGGTAATGATCGGACTTAAATTGGGAATGATCGGACTTAAATTGGTAATGATCGGACTTAAATTGGGAATGATCGGACTTAAATTGGTATTAATCATACTAAACTTGGAATGATCGGACTTAAATTGGTAATAATCGGACTTAAATTGGGAATGATCGGACTTAAATTGGTAATAATCATACTAAACTTAGAATGATCGGACTTAAATTGGTAATGACCGTACTTAACGCATGCTGATCAGACTTAAAAACGTACTGTAGCAACAGTCAAATTTTGCTACAGTAAAAGTCAAATTTTATTCAAAATGATCAGACTTAACGCATGTTGATCAGACTTAAAAACGTACTGTAGCGAAAGTTTAATTTTACTGTAGCGAATTTTAGGACGATTATACCCCTCCCATCTTTTATGTATTTTTAAATAAGTCCGCGTGTGTTTTTTTTATTTACAAAAAGAACCCCGAACGGGATGAATTCTGATTGGTCGATTTTTACACGTGTCAATTTTTTTATGAATTTATAGTTTTTATTTATAATTTTAATTTATATTTGATCCAAACTCTTTGTAATTTACCCTCGCTTTATGGGAAAAAATTGTTTATTTTAGAAACAAATTTGGAAATTGAGGAGAAAGGAAACATTCTAGTTTTGCTTAATGTGGAAATTACATCCGCTTTATGTCAATCATGAAAGCTGATAACGAATAATCCACGGAAATTAAACCCTAGACACTTGTTAGATTACACATGGCTGACACTCACTGTGTAGCACTTCAGAGACTACTATCACTACCACACTCTGCTCCACATCCCATTTACTGGACCAGTGGACCTAAAGCAACGCCTTCATCTCTTTCCTGGGTTGTTCAGAGGTCGTTTCTGGGCTCAATCTCATCATATAGGGTTTCACTCCTCTGCTCATCTGAATCTCTGAGGTTTTTTTTTTTTTTTTGATAAGATCTGAATCTCTGAGGTTTGTGTTTGTCATAGTTGGATCATTATAATTCCTGGAATGCTGATTTGAGAATGTTTTCAGAATTTAGAGCTGTTGCATTTGGGATCTCATTTGACAGATTGGATTGTGGGTTGTCCCATTTTCAGTAGATTAATTTTAGGTCTTGGTGAATTCAATTTCAACCCATTTGTGTTTATTGAGAATTCCTATTAGTTTAACACTCAGATTGGCATAAGCTGAAATTGAGTCATTTTGCAAAGCTCATGGACTTATTGCAATTTCAACCTGCTGCTAATGTCTTTTATGGTCCATTCCACGAGGCAACAAACTTGAGCATAGTTTCATTTCATACTGTATTTCAGAATTTGATTCTAGGTATATCCATAGTATCATTCTTTGCCGTCCGGCTCGCTAAACAGGTCTGCTGCATCCTTAAAATTTAAGGATATTTTTTTCTTCGAGTAATTGTATTATTTACATTGGCTGTCGACTCATGTATTTGGTTATATGTTTTATCAACTAGTTTTTGAGTAAATAAATCAGCTTGTTGATAAGTGCCATTCGGTGGTAATAATATGAGATGTTAAGTTTAAGAGATTCGTCCGTATCTTTCGTGTCCCTTAAAGCAATCTGATGTGAACAGTTTGGGCCTGCAAGCAGTACCAATTCAAGCTGAAAACTCGCTTACAGATCTCGAAAGCTGTACTGAAATGGCAGCCATCGCGGATAATTCTTCACAAAAGTATATCTCTGAGGTGTCTACATGACATATTTGCGTATTCACAGAGCACTTACTAGTAATTTTGGGTATGGTTTCAGGTATGCAGTTGTTACTGGTGCAAACAAGGGAATTGGGCTCGAGACTGTGCGACAACTAGCGGCTAAAGGCGTGATAGTGGTGTTGACAGCTAGGGATGAGAAAAGGGGTCAAGAGTCAACTTCCTTGCTCCATGAATCCGGCTTGACAAATGTCATTTTTCATCAGCTTGATGTTTTGGATCCCAAGAGCATTGAATCCTTAGCCCAATTCGTTAAAACAAAATTCGGCAGGCTTGATATCTTGGTGAGTAATTCCCTACTACTTTGTAGTTCGGCAACATAGAGTAATCCTGATACGAATCTGAACTGTGTTTCTCAATAGATTTACGACCTTTTTGTCAGGTTAATAATGCCGGAGCATCTGGAGTCATTGTTGATGAGGATGCTCTTCGAGCAATGAACATAGAGCCAGCTTTATGGGTATGTTAAAATCTCCGCGAACTTCATTCAAATGGAATTGTAATGAACAAATGCTGAATGTCTTGTTCAAACAGCTCTCAGGGAAAGCAACTGGCATGGTTCAAGGAGTCATCAAGACATCGTACGAAAAGGCCAAAGAATGCATCGACACTAATTATTATGGTTGCAAACTAGTCACAGAAGCTCTTTTGCCTCAGTTACTGCTCTCTCCAACTGGTGCAAAGATCGTAAATGTTTCCTCCCTTCGAAGTGAGCTCAGGGTAAGCCGCTACAAAAGAATAATGACCTCCTTGTGTCTACATGGCTCAATTTTTTGCAACATTTGATTTTACATATTTCCTAAAAATGCAAAATGTTTTGCAGAGAATTCCCAGCGAAGAGAAGAGAAAGATACTGGCAGATATCGATACATTGAATGAAGAAAAAATAGAAAACTTGATACAAAACTTCCTAACTGACCTGAAAAACGATGAGCTGGAGGCCAACGGATGGTGCCTAATGCTGCCGGCATACAGTATTTCTAAAGCGACACTCAATGCTTATACGAGGGTTTTAGCGAAGAAATACCCTTCCATGTATGTGAATTGTGTGCATCCTGGATACGTTGATACCGACATAAACTGGCACACTGGAACGATGACACTGGAAGAAGGGGCTAGAGGCTCGGTCATGTTGTCGCTCCTTCCGGAAAGGGGTCCATCAGGGTGCTACTTTGATCAGACCACAATGGCTGAGTTTTAACTAGCTGTGTGCTCATAGTCATCTGTCGAGCTTAAATTGTTGAGGCAGAGTTTTAACTATCTTTGTGCTCATTGTCATCTGTTGAGCTTAAATTGTTGAGGCAAGCAAATGAACTGGAACTTCATATTTTAAAGTGTGAAAAACAAAATCACGTGTTATCTGTACTACAATGTTGCCACTTTCAAATTGAGTGATAAATAATAAGACATCTGAAGTTGTGTGATCTGACAGTAGTGTGGACAAGTTGCCGGACCATGTAACTCTAAAACATTTTGATTCATGGGGCAGACCTTTTTCTTTTTTTGCTTGATTTCCCACTGAATAGCTCAAGGGTAAGTTTAAGTAAGGATGGTTTTTAAGGGAATAATTCTTGGATGTCGAGGATATCAGCAAGGACACCGGCCGCTGTTGTATCATTTCCAGCTCCAGCACCTTGAATGACCAAGGGTTGATCCTTGTAGCATCGGCTATAAACTTGCAACTGCATGATGAAAAGTGACATCGACTCAAACTTGGGAAGGCTAAGTAAAAATAGTGGGAGTAGAAAGATGAGAAGCAATATAGGGTCTGCAGACATATTAAGGGCGAGTGTTTGCGGACATATGAGATGATAACTCACCAAATTGTCGCTTCCTCTTAGTCTTCCTAAAGGTGAATTTTCAGGAAGCTCCTGGATCCCAACTTCGCACCTAGAAACCATGTAACACGAAAATCAGATGATCAGAAATGAGGACTAGCAAGAGGTATTCTCAATTCTCAATATGGAGCGATTGACTTTAGAAGTAACCTTGAACCCTCAATCACGCATACATAACGGAGCACATTTCCATTCCTAGAAGCCTTTTCAACTCGTTCTTTGATATTTAAATCAAGTGAGGAAACTCCAGAGGTTAAAAAGTCTTCCACGGACATTTTTCCTGGCGCCATCTCTTCAGAATACAGGCTCTCAATCTGCCAGTGACTTAAATTGTGAGTGAAAATATTTTCCTACCCAGGAGAGGTTCCAATGTTTCAGTGGTACGGCTTTAAGAAATGCAGTTAGCAAAAATTATAATTTAAACATCACCTTAATATTTTCTAAGTTTATCTGCCATCCAAGGAGTCGAGCAATAATCAGACCCTGTTTTAGGACCAATACGACATTAATTATGATTACAAGGAACAGCGGAAGTTGAAAATATAGGATGCAAGGGTACAATCGTTACAGCTTGTCCAAAAGCAAGCTTGGGACCAAGATGAGATAGCATCATTACACATTAAAAGTATGGCAGAGCAGAAAACTATGAATCTCATCACAGCAAAGCATATTCCTTATTTTTAGAACTGAATGATAACAATATGGACTAACCTTTCTGGCAACATCCATCCCACTGAGGTCATCCCGTGGATCTGTCAGGACAGCAGTTAACTTAAGCTACTACCAACAAAGAACAATTATGACACGTGACAAACAATTCGGCTCCTGTCATTTCGCGTGGACTGAATCTCATTACAACACCATGACGAAACATGGCCATAATGGTAGCTCAGAAAATAGCCTGAGATAACAGCCTAAAATGAACATTGTAAATACTATTATTGAATTACTAAATATTTCATGTAGGATAAGTATGGAAGGCAAAATGATACTGCATGAAAATAAGGCTGAACTCCATTTCAGACTTCCATTTATTTACATAATCAGGAACCCATATATAGTAAAAAAAAATTATCGCAACCAAGCTGTTCAATTAAATATACAACAATTTCAAAAACAATTTAGAGCGAGACGCTCTATCTTCTCTCTAGGTTAGATTCTAGCCTACGGGATTCTTTCCTTCACGCCATCTGTTGCAACCTGTCAGTTCTCTTCCTACTCTTGGTGCCCATGCGGCTCTCCCAATTCCTTCTGATGGCTTCTAGCTATCATCTTTTAGCTTTCAACAGCATCATAACTCTTTTATTTAAAGGGGTTTTCTATCAACATCACACATTCCATAATCTGTCTTGTAGCCCTTTAATCCCTTTCCTATTTCGGCTTTTGGCCAAAGTTGCAGTAAAAGCTCTTGTCTTTTGCTGTCTGTTTGCTTTGTTTATTCTATTGAGATCTCGTAACCCCTTTTTGTTTCGACTGCAACTGATGGAAGACGAAGTCCAATCCCTGGCGAAGCAGTTTAATGGGAAAGCTGCGATTTCTATCCCGAAGGTGGTTAGAAAGGAAGCTGAAAAAAACTTCGTGCATGCGCTCGCCTTGAAGTTCTGCAACATGAAAGGTGTCTATAAGGACGTGGTGGCTCCCCTGCTTTCACGCGCCTGGTTTTTGCAAGGAAAGGTCAAGTTTATGGACTTGGATTTCGACATGATGCTGGCCATCTTTGAGACCAGACTAGACAAGCTGAAGGTGATTGACGGTGGACCATGGACTGGAGACGGATGGGCCATTGCTGTTGGCGAATGGGACGTGGATAAATACGCTAACAACGCCACCCCGACGAAGGTGCCGATGTGGGTTCAGATTCACAATCTTCCACTGGTTCTGATCCAAGAACAGTACGAAGACCGTTTTGGGTGGCTTATTGGTGTTCCAGTGGATGTCTCGCAAACTACTCTGGTTGTGCATGAAAATTTGGTTCAGAAAAATTTTCTTAGAGTGCGTGTTCTGGTGGATTCCACACTGCCGCTTGCTGATGGCTGTTACGTTTTCGAGGAGGATGAGGAGGAACCGCTATGGGTGGAGTTTAAATATGAAAGACTCCCCAAATACTACTTAAAATGTGCGAGACTAACTCACGACACAAGTAGCTGTTCATTGAAGAATGTGGAAGGAGATGGGTTTCCCTATGCTCACCTGAGAGCTAACCCAAATTTCAGAGAAGGCAAAATTGATGCCAGACGCCCTCAGGCCCAGAAGGAAGCTGCTCCAAAGAATGCTGAAGTCAAGCAAGGAACTTTGGCTATTACAGAATTTAAGGGAGTAAAACGAGCCAATGCATGCACTGTAGAAGGTGTTGAGTCTTCTGGAAGCAAGAAAGGAATGATGACAGGAAATCAAATCATGGATCTCTGTCAGGATGCAAACCTTTGTGATTTTGAAAAGTTTGGTAGTAAGAAGGATGCGGAGCACGTGCCTGTTCCCAACTCCAGAAAAGGTAAAGCTGTTTGGGAGAATTATGATGCTGAGATGTATAAGGGTATGACGGAGTTGGTGCCTCCTCGGATTGGTGGATTTGGAAAACAAAACTCGGTTTGGCTTTCTGGCCCAAACTTAACTGCTGTGGACCCTTTTGAAATCAAGTTTATTGAGAATTCTCCTGTCTGTGATGAGAACACAGTTGCCTTGGGCCCAAGACTTAGAGAAATTAACACTGGCAAGCGCTTGGCAATTGGCCCACCTAGTGTGAAGATCACAAAGAAAAGAACTGCTAGGCTAAGGACCAAAAATGCGGCTGCTGGCTCTGACGTCCATTTTCATCAGATCTCTGATCACGATTTTGAGAGTTTCTTCAACCTGAACAATCAGTCTTACCTCCTGAACCAAGGTGAGACCGATGACTTTCTGCTTCAGGATATTGTGGATACGGCGGTGTCTGGCTACCAGCACCGCCGAGAGCCATGAAAACCCTTTTCTGGAACTGCAGAGGACTCGGTTCGTTGTCTGCAGTTCGTGCTTTACGGGAGGTCATTAGATCGTCTCGTCCTTCAGTAGTTGGTCTTGTAGAAACGAAGTGTGATAGTCAGCGTTGCGAGATTGTCAGGTTAAAATTAGGGTTCGATTGTTGTTTTGCTGTTCCTGCTCGTGGCCGGTCTGGTGGCCTTGCTCTATTTTGGAATAATATGTCAGAAGTCACTGTTGCTAGTTTCTCCGGTTTTCACATTGATTTTATTTTGAATTACAAAGGATCAGTGCATGTTACCCTCTTTTATGGGAATCCCAGAACAAGTTTTCGGCATTTGAGTTGGAATCTTCTCAGAAAGTTAAGGGAGTTCATTAAATTACCTTGGTGTGTCATAGGTGATTTTAATGAGATTTGCACCTTTTCAGAGACTACTAGTAGAAATGTGTCTCGGCAGAATAATATGGATCGTTTCAGGAATGTGTTATTAGATTGTGGCCTAATGGATTTGGGGTATAAAGGATACAAGTTTACTTATTCGAACAGAAGACAAGGGAGTGAAGAAGTTGCTAGTCGTCTTGATAGAGCTGTTGGGGATGACCTGTGGGTTGATAGGTTCCCAAATGCTATTGTTGAACACTTGATCTCTCATCGCTCTGACCACTGCCCTTTACTTCTTAGCTTTGATGGGATTATTCAGGTTAACCATAAGTTATTTAGATTTGAATCAATGTGGATGAGAGATTCTAGCTTTGTTGACATGGTTAGAGATTCGTGGACTCCAAATAATACTGGTATTACGCTGAATTCCAAACTGACTGATCTGTCTCAACACCTAAATAGATGGAACAAAAGAAATTTTGGAAATGTGGGAAGCCATTTGAAGAGGTTGAAGGAGGAGTTAGCTGTTGTTAGACAAGGTAACCGATCGCATGCTTCCACAGAAAAAGAAAAGAAAATTACAAGTGATATTGATGAATGGTTGAATAGAGAAGAGTGCATGTGGGCTCAAAGATCCAGAATTTCTTGGTTGGGTGAAGGGGACAACAACACAAGATTTTTCCACCTAAAGGCTAATGCTAGGAAGAAAATCAACTCAATTACCTCCCTACTTGATGGGCACGGAATAAGTCACACTGATCATTCAGAAATAGAGCAAGTGGCGATGTCTTATTTCCAAGAATTATTTTCTTCTTCTGTTAGCATGTCTGAGGTGGAATTGATGGAGTCTCTTCAGTTTATTCCCACAATCATTACTGAGGCTCATAACAGAATCCTCACAGAACCTTATACTGAGCTTGAGATTAGAAGAGCGTTGTTTCAGCTTTACCCTTTCAAGGCTCCTGGGTTGGACGGGTACCCTGCAGGATTTTTCCAAAAATTCTGGGGTATTATTAAAGTGGACTTCTTAGCCTCCTGTTTTGCCGTTTTGCATGAAGGCATCATTCCACAAGGCACTAATGACACACTCATTGTTTTGATCCCAAAAATCAGAGATGCAGTTAAGATGGAAGATTATCGCCCCATAAGCCTCACTAGCGTAGTGTCTAAAACAGTGGCCAAAACTATTGTCAATAGACTTCAGCAAATCCTTATGGAGGTCATTTCCCCGGCGCAGTCTGCCTTTATTAAGGGAAGGTTAATCACTGATAATTACCTCATTGCTCATGAAGTGGCTCATTTCATCAAAAATAAAAGACAGGGGAAGAACGCTTATGGGTCGCTGAAATTGGACATGTCCAAAGCCTATGATAGAGTGGAATGGAAGTTCCTGAAAATGATGCTGTTGAGCTTTGGATTCGATGAAAGATGGGTGAGCATAATCTTAAAATATGTTTCGAGTGTGCGCTACTCTATTCGTATGAACGGAAAAAATTCAGTGGAATTCACGCCAAGAAGAGGTCTTCGACAGGGTGATCCCTTGTCACCTTATTTATTTATTCTATCCTCGGAATGGCTTAGTTACAGGTTATCTAAGCTTGAAATGGAAAGACGCATTGAAGGTATTAAGGTGTGTCTTCGTGCTCCCTATGTCTCTCATCTCATGTTTGCGGATGACTGCCTTCTTCTCTTCAAAGTTAAGGAAAATACTGCTGGAACCTTGGTTTCTTTGTTGAAAAGCTATGAAACCGTTTCGGGACAGGTCATAAACTACAACAAGTCGGAGTTAGTTCTATCCCCTAATGTTTCTCAAGTTCTAAAGAATTCATTCAGAGATCAGCTGTCAGTGCCTATAAATAATCATCATGCTAAATACTTGGGCTTACCTTTGACCCTTCAGAGAAAGCTTACACTCAACTTTTCTGGAGTGATGGATAAAATTTGGAAAAAGACAGAGAGCTGGAGTTCGAAAAATCTATCGTCTGGAGGAAAGGAAATTCTCATCAAAGCAGTCTTACAAGCCTTACCGCAATTTGCTATGAATTGTTTCATTCTGCCGGAACAAATAATCAAGAAAATGCATAGTTCAATCAGGAACTTTTGGTGGTCCCATTCCTCTTCTAAAAAACCAATGCACTGGATTAAGTCGCAGATTCTTTGTCAAGACAGAAGCATGGGTGGCTTAGGCTTTAAAGATCTTAAATGCATTAACATGGCTTTCCTCGCCAAACAAGCTTGGAGAATATATACACAACCTGATTTACTGGTCTCTAGAATCTATAAAGCTAAGTATTGTCATGATCACGACATGCTGCAGTGTGGTGTTGGTTACAGGCCGTCTTTTTGCTGGAGGAGTATTCTAAGAGGCTTTGAGTTGGTGAGAGCAGGCTCTGTCACAGAAAACAATGGACAAATCAGTTGGCCTCTTAATTCTTCTGGAGTACTGGACATCTGCAGTGCGTACAAGCTTATGATGCAGTTAAAGACGACGAGTGAGACTGTAAATGTTGGCTGCTCAGACTTATCGCAATCAAAAAAGTTTTGGCAAGACTTTTGGAAAATGTCGGTCCCTAGGAAAATAAAAAATTTTGGATGGAGAGGGTATCATGCTGGTCTCCCAACTGGGATTAGCCTTCACAGGCGCGGTTTGACTAATGATGTAGGGTGTGGAAAATGTGGATTTAAGATTGAAACATATTCTCATGTTTTCATCCATTGTTGGTTTGCCAGAGCTGTTTGGGATTGTCTGGGTATTCCGGAACTTATTGAATTGCCACATTCGGTATCCTTTGCCGACATCATTCACTTCAGCTGGTGTTCCTTCGCTCATCGGAAAAGACAGTTGATCCTTGTTACTCTGTGGTTTATCTGGTATAATCGAAACAAAAGGAAGCATGAAGGTTGTGATCTTAGCCTACACGAGGTTATTTATAAAGTAAATAATCTGGCCAGATCTTTCGAACAGCACAATTCAAAGTTTAGTTCAAGCATGAGATTTCTCTATTGCTCTGATCTCTATTGGAAGAAACCACCAGTGGGTTTTATAAAATTCAACAGTGATGCCTCTTGGAAGGAATCATCCGGAGGAGGGATTGGCATCGTTGCAAGTGACAGTGGAGGGTACATTCTGGCAGTTAAAGCCATTAAATGTGTTGGTATTAAGAATAGTGTGTCTTGTGAAGGGATTGGGCTGTTGGAGAGTCTCAGAATTGCAGAAAACCTCAAGGCAGATAAGGCCATTTTTGAGACTGACTGCTCCAATATTGTTAATTGGATCAACATTAGCCCGGATGAAAAAGTTATTCATGAAGAATGGTTTAAAGAAAGTACACACATTTTACATCGTCATGTCAATTGGAAAGTGTTCCTTATCCGAAGAGAGGCAAATGTCGTCGCAGACCATCTGGCCAAGAGAGTGATTGTTCAAAATTGGTCCTGGACGAGACTAGACTGTTGTCCTAGATTATCTTGTTTATCTAGTTGTTCTAAGTCCTCTGTTTCGTTTCGCTGAAGCATGTTGCTTCTGTTATCAAAAAAAAAAAAAAATATACAACAATTTCAATGTCTAATAATCATACCTGGCTCCGTGTAGCCAAGTGCTTTTGCAACTTTCACAACCTCACTGAATGGTTTTCCATCTTCAATCTCACTCATCACATAACCCAATGTACCTAAAACAGGTACGGGTTAGTATGCCATCAGACTGCAAATAACACAGGATGTAGAATATATGAAGCACCGACTTCAGAAGATACTGTACCACTTAAACTACCAACAACATTACTGATGGGATCTCCAGATGAAATGAACCGATTTAAGGATACAATCACAGGAAGACCAGCACCAACCTACCAAAATAAATAAATCAGAGTTACGGAGTCAGGATGCGCATCATCTGATTAGGCTTTGACAAAGTAAGACAAATGTGGTTGCAAGATAGAATGGAAAATAGACATCATCTGGAAATAAGGTGTTGATTGTAAATGATGTATTTTGATTTTTGAGACCCAAACTCAAGATCCAAATGTGACATGACATGTCTGTGCAGACTTAATGGAAAAGCGGATGCATCTAACTTTTGCAGTAGTTACTACATTACAAATATGAGTCAATCAAACTTACTGTTGACTCATAGCGGACACGTCGAGGATTTGAGACTAACTTGTCATAATCATCCTGCATGAGTGAGTGAGGTACGCATGTAATTTTTGAGAGAAACACTAGAGTATTGCCACAGAAGGGTATTAAAAACACAAATTTGATAAGAAAGAACATTATAGATAATACAAAATTGTAGAACAGATAAACGATTTCAGCATTGCCTACAGCATGGCATAACACATTTTGTTCAGCTTCAATCACAAACATCTTCAAACTAGAAAGTGTAGAGCTTTATAAGTGAGCAGAAAATTAAAACTTACTAATGCAGAAGTCAAGGGTTTCTTGTTTGCCAAAACAACACAACAGCCCAAATCAACCACTTGGTTCAGTAATTTAACAGTCTCCGAACTAGCAGAACAATCCACCAATGCCAAACCTGAGAACCAACACACTCAAAGTCGCATTTGAGGATGCATTGAAATTAAACCTAAATGCATTATTATTCCAAATCAGAACAGCAAGAAACCATAATTCCAAAGCAATACTGAACAAACCTGCTGATCGTCCAAGAAGTGCTGCACTATCCAAAACCTTTCCAGTCACCTCCGAACCCTCAAATACCTGGAACTCACCTACAATTTAAAAAAAATCAGACATAACCGTGCAGAAATTCATATACAAAATAAAATCTGCCAAATTATTTCAATAGAATATTACCAAATCCATTGATTGCTGCCAATGACGAACCACTCAATTTAACGCGACAAATTTCCAAAAGAGAGCTATCATCTAGCTCCCCAGTGGACACATCAGACGCAGCAATCAGATTTTTACTATCAGACACTCCCACAATCCTCAAATGAACGCCCTACAGCAAAACACACGACACATCGCCAAAACATTCAAAATTGACGAAATCAAATGACAGTCATCAACCAAATCATTTCCACAACTAATGAGGTATACCAAATTTTCAGACACAACAATAAAAAAAATCAAAACGTACGGAAACGAAGCAATCAACTGTGGAAAAACGGTTGGGGAAGAAGCGAGTAAAAGTTGGCGTTAAAGAGATGACGAAGAGGTACCTGTTTGGCATGGAGCGATCTGCAGGAAACGATGTGGTGGATTAGCTGCCGGCCGACGCCGCCGCATCCCAACAGAATCAGAGGGATTTTCTTCATCGTCCCGTCGCCTATATTTTTTTTCCCGAGGGACTGAGATTTTACGAGAAAGGGAGAGAGAGGTTTTTCAGAAACTGTAAAGGCATATTTATAACATCAAAATGGCAGTTTTACTTTAACTTGTTGTTATATTTCAAAAAAATATAAATTAACAACGTTTTTATTAAAATTTGGCTGGATATTCTTTCGAAATTATTGCACTTGAATTTTGTGAATATTATGATTAGAGAGCGATACAAGATAAACTTTTTTTTTTTCGATGAATAAAACATAAACGTTTGAACAATAGCAATTAGCATATGACTTGTGAACAATATATTATTAGTAAGTAAGCTAACTATACAGTAAACTATACGGTAAACTAGATCATTAGTTTACTAAAAACTATACAGTAAACTAGATCATAATATGGACCCCAAGGTGATGGCCTGCTTTTAAGTTAAAATTATACTTGAGAAAACACATGTCAACTCTCTATTATACTTGCATTCAAAAATGACGCCCAAATACTTGTCCAAAAAAAAAATGACGCCTAATTAGAGGTTACGTTTTTTAAAATTAAATTTGGAGAAACATAAAAGTTCAAAAACTAAAGATTGAAATTTGCTTTTCAAGTGACTAAAGTACTCCAGGCAAATTACAATCACAACAGAAGCAGAACAAAACATATAAATTAAGTGTCAAGCCGATGTCTCAGAGATGCAGAAAAGAACCAGAGAAGACAGGTTATTTGGGATGGGAGGATCAATAATCAAATGGTATCTCTGGCTTTTTAAGTATCTTTAATCTTGACAAAAGGGGTAGCTCAAATCAGCATCACCAGGTTTTGTGGGCGGAATTGACTAATCAAGGATCCAGCAAGAATACAGAGAGCTTCCATGTACTCCAAGATATATCTACAAGCTCCTGTAGTCAATCACAGTGACTTCATCTTCAGGAGCATCCAGATCATTGTAGCTGCACAAAAATTAAAGATAACTTGCATTAGCACGATTTTATGTTTGACTGTGGTATCAAAATGGTTTACTTCGTGTCAAGGACATGACATGGTTCAACCGAAAGTCATGACTATTGAATATCTGCTCACAGAAAACTGATAAACTGTTTCGCAGCCAAATATATAGCAGTGGGGCTGAAGGGAAATCACAAAATTAAAAAGAGCTGACAATTTGAAATTACCTCCTAAGTCGTCGTGGATCTTGTCGGAATGCTGGATTTAGAAGAAGCGGGCCACCACCTTGGGGTCCAGGTCGTCCATTTCTACCACTACCTTCAAAAGGAGGAGGTCCTCCCTGCTCCCGAAGTAATCTCATGGCTACATCAGGAGGGGCAGGAACGAATGGTCCCAATGGACTGCATTGTAAATGAAATTCAGAAGCTGTACAAATTATGAATACAACACTAGAACAAGCATTTGGTCAGCAACACACCCAGCACCCGGAACAGGCATAAGCACTGAAGGAGGAGCCATCTCCGATGAAAAGGGAGGTCCACCGTGCATGCCTTGTCCATCAAAAGCATCATATATTGGTTCATCATGAATTCCATCAGGACCATCATCAATTGAAATCACATTATCACTCCTTTCAAATCTATCACCGCCTGCGTGGTTGTCACGATCTCTACGATTTCCTCTGTCATCTCTCAAGCGATTGTCCAAGTTGAATCTGCGCTTTTGAATCCTATCCCTCTAAAACCAAAGACAACATGAGCATGAGACAATCGAACAGGCATAATTTCATAACCAAACTCAAAATAATAAAGCATGCATCTATATATGAAATTTCAGGATGACACAACTTGAAACAATGAAGACCATAAAATCAACAGATTCATCTTCCTCTAACTTTCAAGAGCATATAAATATAACAAAACATAGTAGTGTGTTTTTAAGGCTTCTGTCCTAGTCACAGCTTTTTGCTAGTATTTTGTTAGCCGGGTAGGAAGGTAGATTTAGTTTGTACAGGCTCCTTTTTTTTTACCAATGATATCACCTCATTCTTCCAAAAAAAAAAACCATGGTACTGGTAGTAGTCCTGATTTTAGACATTCATACCACAGATGGTTGTTGCATCACAGGTTTCCCACCAGGCGCATTTGGATCACTGCAACACAAATAACCAGGTTAAGCATTTCGCCCATAGACATGCATACACTTATAAGATGAGATAATGAGATCTTAAGAAAACGAACTTCATGTAGTTCTGGAAGTACAGATCTTCTCGCACTTTTGAAGTCATATCCGTAGCAAGCTCTGGGTGTTTGAGTTTTAAATGCTTGTGCACAAACTCAGCAGCATGGAACAGTTTAGTGCAACCTTTAGCACCACAGCCATATTTCCAACCATATTTCTCATCCCTTATTTTGCGCACGTAAGGATCCAAGGCTTCAACAGCAGCTGCCTCAATCTTATCTTTTGCAGTCATAACTTCCAGCGGATCCTGACCCAACAACCTATCTTGCCAATGTGAATCAAGAGCCTTCTCCCACTCAGTTGCGTTACTAGAGGCATCAGCAGTTTTCGCCTCTTCTCTAACATGCCTGAGGCCCTTTGCCTCATTTGTTTCTATCATTCCGTAATAGTCCACTCCATGTACACGCCATAGATAGGTTAGAAGACTGTCCAGCAACTCTATGCCTTCAAGTCCCTTGACAGAGGTCAACCCCCTGATAATAATAACAGGACCTGACCCGCCGTGACTTGTATCTCTGCTTGATTTATTCGTATCAGCTCCTCTCAATATATTCTCCTCAATTCCTTTTTCAGAGTCCAATTTGCGTATGAGAGCCTGAGTCTGTTCAATGTCAACTTGAATTCTCCTAGGGTCGGAACTAACTGAATGAGCCTTTGGAGCAGCTGAATAAAGATCAGTTTCCTTGGTTGGTCCCCTGTTTGGCCGCTTTCTTTTACCATCTGCCTCAGTTTCTATATCAGAAATCGGATCGTTGGTTTGTCCTGACTTGTTTGAAGACATGGCATTAACTCCAGGGCCACTGTGTCACCAAGTTCAGAAACATCCATAACAATTAAATTGATTGGCACTTAAATATTGGGACTAATCATACAACAAGTGAGCATGTCACTTACATGTCCAGTGTTCCACTCTGCAAATCAAGAATAAATTCTTTGGCGACTTTACGGGCTAGTTCATTGCGCCTACAAGATTTGCGACAAATAATGTGAGCCTTTTATGCTTTTATTATTCAGAAAGTTGTGTAAACTTCTATTTACATGAGCAAAATATGGACGCATCAACAGACAGGCTCTCAAGTGAAATTGTAACAGTATAAACCTTTCTATAACAGCAAGAAGATTTCCGGGATGATATTTATCTTTTAACCTGCAAAAATTAGGAATTTCTTCACATAGTTCCACATACAAAGTTTGATAAAATCTAAAGGAGACTTGACGAATATGATGTTTACCATTCTTCATCCTTGTGTGCAGCAAAAAAGGTTCTCTTTTGAGTTGCAATGTACTCAGACTTGTATTCCTGATATCTGTAGAATAAAGTACATTAAATACACGTGCTTTCCTTTTTTTAATATTTGTAGTTCGCATATAAAGTACGGTAGTTGGAGAACGCAAAAGTGGATTTATACTCCACTGGTCATTATCAGTTTCAAATTTGAACTGCCAGAAGTAAAACGACAGTAGTAACTCTCAGTACCGGCGATCAGCTTCAGAAGGCAGTATGTCATCTTCCAGCTCCTGAATAAACTGCTTGTATGACATCAATCCTTCTCTGGAATAAAAAAATATATCATAGAGATTCAAAGAATGATCAATATCGGGGTTAACCTAATGAGAAAATTATATATGCTGTCTAAGAAAGTACGAGCGTTGGCAATATCAGGGTGTGCCAGAGTAGATCGAAAACGAAATGCCTACCATCAGTTGAATATAAAATATCTAAAATTGGATAAGCAAAGTAAAGAACAGAGCGCAATAAAATGGTGAAAACTAACCTTTGAGTGCTGTTAGCATCCCTATAACCACCACGGCCCATATCTGAGTCTTCAAAGGAGTAAATACATGAAGTTAGCTATATTCAGTCTGATCATTATGAAATAAGATAACTAAGGAGCTCTCTTTCTGGAGAATAAGATCAGAAAAAGAATCAAGGGGTGTGGAATTAATGTGCAATCTATACGAGACACCGGCTGAATCATAAACTTTGTCAGATGGTTATTCACTTCTGAGAATCATTTCGCTAACCCATCAACAATCTTGGCATTAATACCATTAGCTGGCACCATGAACTAATGAAGACTCTAATCATCTTTATATATTTTAACAGACGGTATCGTGACCATTTAAGCTACGAGTAATGCCTTATGGAACCTATACATTCTGAAGTGGCAGATACGTCTGAGTTATCAAATCCCACATCAGATTTGAAATTCCATTGTCATTCACTTTATTAAGAGACCAGAGGTTGCTTACCCGGTGGACCACGACCCATGAACCGCGCCGGCCTATCATTCCCATATTGAAGCCTACCCCCCATGTCGCGATCATATCCACCACCATGATCATGCCCGAACCTGCGTTGGTATATTGTCAACAATTGGGACACTAAGACATATCCAAATAAAAAAAATACACTCAAGCTTGATTATTCAGGTGAAACCATACGTATGTCTACTATCTTAACAGAGTCTTTTCAGCCAACATTGAGAGGAAGCAATCCTCATACTCCCAATACAATTCACTATACACTGATATCTTATCAACAACTCTTATTCAGCCTTATCATGTACTGAGGTATTGATACAGAATGCAAAACCCTAATCTAGATGAACCTTGATTCGACAACATCAGGCACCAACACCCATGAACACAAATAGTAACTATTATTTTGGTATTTGGGACGAACAAACCTCATTGCAGTTCGTCATAGATATTTTAAGATGACAAATGACATAACAGGCAACACTAAACTACTACAACAAAAGCATATTTCCATATCATAGGCAAAGAAGTTCACAAAGTGCAACATATCTGAACAAAAATGAATAAACAAAACTTAAAACCCCATCATTATGGGGCAATTACTAAAAGTCGAAGCTGCATTCTAACCTCCTATCACCAGGTCCAAATCCTCCTCTTCTCCCATCAAATCCACCGCCCTCATCTCTCCTCGACCTCTTATTATACGGAGGAGGTGACCTTCTCCCGGGCGAATGCCTCCTATACGGAGGTGGCGAGCCAGGGCTAGCACGGCGCTTATAACCCTCCCTTCCACGATTCATCCCCCCAGTCGGCGGCGGAGGAGATCTCTCCCTCTCATAATCACCACCTCCAATTCTCCGATTCCCAAGTCGCTCCAAATCCCTTTCGTCCCTCCTATCTCGACCGTCTTCAGGCCTTTTGGACGCCTGGTTCGGCTGCGGCGGTTGCTGATTGGGAACTGGAGACGAGGCGTTTGGTTCATCTTCGGTGGATTTCTCCTTGCCGTCTCTACGGCGGTCGACGTCGTCGATTGGCGTGTTGGCTACTTCGGCCATGGATGTGGTGAAAACCTAGAGCGGTTTTTCGCGTGATTGAAACGATGGGGATTTGCAGAAAAATGGGGCTCAATTTTTACTAGTGGGAACATAAGGTCTCATGTGATAATATCTTAAACTGATTCTTTTTAATTACGTATATGACCCCCAAGTTTATGCTCACTCTGTCAAGCATCCCATTTATGTTTTAGCCAACCGCTCAATGCAAATACATTTTACATGATTGCTGACAAATCTAGTCTGAGTTGGATTTTTAATTAGAGTAGTCGATATATTTTCACGAACAAACTCACTTTACATGATTGCTAACAAGTTGTTGTTAAGTTGATTGAGTACATGACTTCTAATAGTAAGGTTAAGGGTTTAAATTCCGTCATGGTATTTTCTTTCTATAAATTTGTAAATTTTTTTGATATGTTGGATGTAAATCACAATAAAAAAAACTCACTTACTTTGTGTATGTGGATAAAAAAAATATTTGTAATTTGCGATCGTCTACCTTCATGATTTTATCCATAGGGGAGCGCTAGGTTGAGAACCCTTAAAAATTCGAGAACTTGAGAACTAAAATCTCACCATTAGTTCATGATGCATCTTTGAATCTGCATGTGACACATGCCCAAAAAGTAAAGTCAAAAAATGTGGTTTTGACTTTGCATTAAATGCATCTTGAAAAATGCACATGTGACACGTGTCACCACCAAAATGCATCTTGCATTTCGGAAAGTGAAGATTGAGTTCTCAAGTTCTCAAAAAAATAAGGGATTCTCATTTGAACGCTCATCTTTACCCATATATATGTCACCATGACATCATGTCATATTTACTTTGTGATGGGTTAGAATACGTCACCCAAGTGTTATTGTAGCGATCATAATTCCCGTTAACCGCACTAGTTTCTTTTGTTAGCTTTTGTTTCTTTTATTACCGTCCTTCGCTAAAGTCCGATCTTTGGATGTAACTAGATACGAGATACATGCACTTCAAATTGATAGAAAATATACTGGATAGTATCTACATGTACTGAATCTGTACCGAATTATAATGAATTCATCTATAAAAAACCCTTTGAACTAATAAATGGTTTTTAAGTCACTTATCGCATATAATTTCAGTTTTTGAGTCACTTTGAGTTTGAGGCTATAATCTTATATGAGCTAGTAAAATCAACATGCCAGTTAAGAGTGTGCAAGCTCAGAGCTCGTATCATGGTGGCAGAGCACACTATCAAGGGGCAGCAACGCAAGAATAAACCAAGGCAAAGATCCTTTCGCACCCTTCAGGGGCGGATGTATGTTGTTGGTAGTGGGGGCAGCCGCCCCCGGTAAATTTTCGATATTTAACTTAATCTTACACAAATTAGGTTAAAATCCAATAAGTTGTAGAATTTGCATTATGTTATGAGAGGTCAGATCTGGTGCAAAGTTAAATTTTGGTAGAAAATACAAAATTTGTCAAAATCATTTTATAATTTGTCACTTTTCGAGCCGAAAAATGAATAGACGACATAATTCGTCAGTTTCATTTTATAATATTCATCACCAATAAAAATATCAAAAAATCAAGATTTAATCTCATCCATTCAAATCACAAGATCAATGGCTATGATTAGTTTGTATTTTGTACCAAAAATTTATCTTTGCACCGGATCCTTTTCGTATGTTATGAATATTATCATTATCCATTTGGATGACTTTTTGCATTTCATATGGTCATTGACCCTTAGCCTTTCATATGGTTAATAATCCTCTTTTATTGCTAGTCTTTTGATTGTCTCATGTAGGGGGCGCTCAAATGAGGTTGGGTACTATTGGTGAGGTCGTGAGGCCCAATCTCACACCTTTAGATCATTTTGATCTAATGGTTGGGATTTAAAGATGCAAGAAATAGTATTTTGCTTTTTGCTTTTGATGGTTTTTTGTAGTGGGACACGTGTCGTCACCAGATGAGTTTGATGAAGTTGATCTAATGGTTAAGATTGGGGGCCTCACGACCTCACCAACATGGGGAGTCTCATTTGAGCGCTCCTCGTCCCATGTAATCCTATATAAAGGAGTCATATATATGAATAATCAAGATCAATATCAATGAAATAAGAAATACTCTTCCTCTCTACATTTCTACTCATGTTCATGTTCATCTTCTACCTTTAAATTTCTTCTCCATACTCACCTATTTTACAACACGTTATCAGCACGAGTTGCTCAAGGTAGGGATACAACATCTTATTTTTCTTTGTTCTTTACATGATGCGATGATGACAACATTGAGTCCATTCTTGGATAAATCTCAAAATCGCAATAGCGTTTGAGAGAATCAATTCATTAATGTTTATAACATGTATGCATGATTCAAATCTAAATCTTTTATGTTGTAGCATGCATATATCATCTAATCATGTTTTCTAAAACATTTGCCATATGCTTAATTTTATATGTTGGGACATGATTTTCTTTTATGTTTATAACATGTTTATTTATATGTTCTATGTCATGCATATGTAATTTACATGTGACTAATGTTTATTTATTATTTCATTTCATTTTATTATTTGAAATCAATTCATATATGCAATGTCAATTTTACGAAGCTCGAGTTCAATACTCTTGAGCATGAAAATGATTATTCGGCGTTGATTATTTATATTGAAATCCGCCTAAGTATCATGTATTTTTAAGATACTATAAAAGAATGAAATAAGGCACTTGTTCAATAAAGATGGCTAAAGCCATGATATGACAATTATCATTCGGCGTTGATTCATGATATTAAAACCCGCATATATGATTTGTATCTTTAAGATACTGTAAATGAAGGAAATAAAGCACTTGTTCATAAAAGATGGCTAAAGCCAAAATATTCTTCGGCATCATCTCAATGAGAGATTATATATGAAATTTGAGAATCAACGATCACTCTCCTTTGAAATGATTTGAAGAGAGATGTACGATCATCGAATGACAATGATATTAAACTTGTTTTGATTATATACACTTGCGATTGCAAGATTATAAAAAAAATGCGAGTATAATTTCGCAAAATGTTATGAATCATTTCACAAGTGAAGTTATAAGATGAAAATATCTTATAAAATGATGAAAAAAATATATCATCGAGGTCGTACTTCCAAACACATTGATTTTTATCAAGCCTATGTGAAAGCAAAATATGTTAACATAAATTCCACTGAACAAAGTGATAATCCTAAGGATATCACTAATTTGGATGTTAGAGATTAAATTTTAAAAGAGGCCATTGGAGAACTTGATAAATTAATCAATGATGGAAAGGCGACATAAGGGATGATGTCGTACCTATGAATATATCTAATTCAAAGTATTTGATTTTCTATATTTTATGCTTTATTTCTCTTCCAAATAAAGAGATATGGATAATCATATCTCAATTATGATAAAAGATGATTACTTACTTATTAAAGTTTGAATTTTTATCCCCCGTCTCATCAAATAAAATTGTTCCTAATCTTATTTATTTATCTTTCAAAGAGAGATGGATGATGGTCTCTCTATTATGATGAAAGATGATGATGATGAATCATGTTTGTCGGATAGCGCGCAACCACACATACAATTTTGAGAGATAAAATTTATTTCTCGCATCTTAAATTAGCTAAAGCTAATGTTAATACAATATCTGGTGCATCAAGTCTTATTGAAGACTATGGAAAAGCCCAAAGAGTGTTACCTAATGGTACACAATTTATCATTAAAGATGCAAAGGTCTCAACCAGATCAAAAAGAAACCTATTGAGTTTCAAAGATATACGTCAAAATGGTTATCATATTGAGACAACAAATGAAAATGACGTTGAATATTTATATATCACGTCAATGGTCTCGGGAATGAAAAAAGTGATGGAAAAACTTCCATCATATAACTCTGGATTATATTATACTTTCATAAATCCAGTTGAATCATATATGGTGATAAACCAGAACTCAATAGACCCGAAAAACTTTCTGATATGACATGATCGATTAGGCCATCCGAGTTCAATAATGATGCGAAGAATCATAGAAAATTCACATGGACGTTCATTAAAGAGTAAAAATATTCTCTTGTCCAAAGATCTCTCATGTGTTGTTTGTTTTCACGGAAACTGATTACAAGACCATCTCCACTAAAAGTTGAGACTGAATGTCCAATATTTTTAGAACGTATTCAAGGAGATATATGTGGACCTATTTTCCCATCAAACGGACCATTTCAGTACTTTATGGTACTTAGGGGCCGTCCACTTTGACTTAAATTTAACTTAACTTAACTGATCTTAACTTATCTTAAATGATCTTAACCGATCTTAACTTATAGTGATTGATCTTAACTGATCTTAACTTATATTAACTTAACTGAAACTTATGTTAACTTATAAAGGTAACTTATAAAGGAGCTGCCGTGACCGGCGGAGAGACGATGTCGTTGACCGGTGTTTGACCGACCGTGACCGGCGTTGACTGGCCGTTGACCGAGCGTTGACTGGCGTTGATCGGCCGCGACCGGCGGAGACCGGCGGCGACAGGCGGCTGATGGCGGCGGTGATTGGTGGAGGGCGGCGGTCGCTGGTTGCGCATGGTTGTGGTGGTGGTGGAACAATCAACTTTAACTTAACTTATAGTGACTGAAAGTAACTTATCTTAATTGATCTTAACTGATCTTAACTGATAGTAACTTATATTAACTTATCTTAACGTACAAGTCAAAAAATAGAGTCAAAGTGGACAGGGCCTTATTGATGCATCAACCCGTTGGTCGCACGTTTGTTTATTATCCACTCGTAATATGTCATTTGCAAGGTTGCTTGCTCAAATTAATAAATTACGGGCACAATTTCCAGATCATGCAATTAAGAAAATCCGTATGGATAATGCGGGAAAATTTACATCCTAGTCTTTTAATGACTAATGTATGTCACATGGAATTATAATTGAACATCTGGTTGCTTATGCTCATACTCAAAATGGTAAATCAAAATCATTTATCAAGAGACTTAAAATTGATAGCTAGACAATTACTTATGCGATCTAAATTGCCAAGTTCTGCTTGGGGACATGTGACAGGCGTCGTTTGACCTCTCAAATTTGTATTTATAAAACTCCTGCTTTTAGCTAGTGTAGCGGCAAGCAGGGTCGAACCCTAGAGAGCTGGTGTTGCTGAAGCTGTATCTGAAAGCAAATAAATTTGGGGTTTTGTGTGAGCAATTGTAACAAAGCGCAAAAGAGAATAATGCGAAAGTGAATTCAATCAGAGAAGTATTCGGCGTAGGGTTTCTATTGTGACTTGTTTATCCTCGGCTGCTAATAATCTAACTTTATGTTCCTAAGTGTGGTTACTCCGTTTCAGGTGATAACCTAAAGTACGCCATTGCAAGCAATACACCACAATCTACCCCGGTTCAGGTTATAGACTTCTAGTTCTAGTTAATCTAGCACTCCGTTTCAGGTTATGCAAGATTAGGTGCGACTACTTGTCCTAACATTTCAGTATCAAACAAGCAGCGAAATATGGGGCTAAACTGCTCGGCTAAGTTTTACCGTTTCAGGAATCCGCTTAGCCTCACAGTTTAGTCCGAGATAAGCAGGCACAAGAACTAGTAGAACTTGAAATAGCATTAAGTGAAAAGCCTCAAAACATTCGTCACAATATACAACCCCTAAACCGAATAGTGAAATTAGCTACTCATAGTCATGACAAAAACAGAAGTATTTTTTTGAATGAAAGTCGTAGAAATTCTCTTCTCTCTTGTTGAAAGCTTGATCTCCTCTCGAGTCGTCTCTTCAATTCTGGGATACTGGATATTCAATATGAGATCAGAAACCCTAATTTATAAGAAAGTTGAGTTTCTAATTTCGTTCGGGCCAGACTTCTAAATCTCGACTTGCTGACGTCAGCCGCGGACGCTGCACATTTTAGCTCCGCGGTCCATGAGAAGGTTACCATCCGCGGACCACGACCATAAAATGGCCTACGTCCGCGATCCTCTCTGAGACGCTTTCCTTGGGCAGCTTGTCATTCTTGGCTCGGGCTCTCGAGTCGATCTTCACGAACTCCATGTGATGTATTTGGCACCGAAATGCCGTCTTTAAGCGCGTATTCCTTCCAGAGCTCCCGAAACACCTGAAATGCAAAACAACACTAAAAAGTAACTGTTCGCATAATAAAGTGTCGAAATCAATGAGAATAATTGACTCAAGGAGTCGTATAAATACGACTCATCAACATGCAATTTTGCATGCTGCATCACTAATTCGTATAAGGCCAACTGAAAATTATAAATATTCCCCTTTGCAAATTTTAGTGACTAAGAACCAAATATCTCTCATTTAAGAGTTGTTGTGTGTGCAGTTTATGTTCCAATATCTCCGCCCCAACGTACTAAAATGGGATCCCAACGAAGATTGGGAATTTACGTGGGATTTGAATATCCGTCGATTATTAAATTTTTAGAACCTATGACAGGTGATATATTTAAGGCACGATTTGTCGACTGTCAATTCGATGAGACAAGTTTCCCTGCATTAGGAGGAGATAAAATAAAGTCTGAAAAAGACAAGTAATATCTTGGAATGCAGAGTCATTGTCTCATTTTGATCCTCATACAAATCAATGTGAACTAGAAGTTCAAAAGATTATCCACTTACAAAATGTCGTAAACACATTGCCTGATGCATTCACAAATGTTAAAACAGTGACAAAGTCACATATACCAGATGTCAATGCTCCTTACAAAATCAATCTTCCTGATGAAGATATTGGAAATAAATTAGCAAGTGAGTCTAAAACACGACAGAAGCGTGGTAGACCAATTGGGTCCAAGGATAAAAATCCTAGAAAAAGAAAGGTTCAAGATAACCAAATTAATGCATCAACCACTATTCCAAAAGAAAATGATATGAATCATGAAGAGACTTCTTTGAAAGATAATGAGATACCTGAAACCGATGACAATGAAGAAATTTCAATAAATTATGTCATTTTAGGGAAAATGTAGAATAGAAAAGCAATTATAATAGATAATATGTTCGCCTATTCTATGGCTCTAGATATTACAGAAGAAAACGAGGATCATGAGCCAAGATCGGTTAATGAATGCCGATGAAGAAATGATTGGCCGAAATGGAAAAGTGTCATCGAGACAGAATTGAATTTACTTGAAAAATGCCCAAGTCTTTGGAAAAATTTCCCTAACACCCGAGAATGTCAAACCTGTTGGTTATAAATGGTTATTTGTGCACAAACGAAATGAGAAAAATGAAGTCGTAAGATATAAAGCACGACTTGCAGCACAAGGCTTCTCTCAAAGACCATGCATTGATTATGAAGAGACATATTCACCGGTCATGGATGCAATAACATTCAGATTTTTATTGAGTTTATCACCGGTCTTAGAAGGACTCCAAATGCATTTAATGGATGTCGTGACAGCCGATTTATATGGGTCACTTGATAATGACATGTATATTAAAATTCCCGAAGGATTAAAATTATCTGAAGCATGTAGCTCAAAACCACGGGAAATGTACTCAATAAAATTACAAAGATCATTATATGGATTAAAACAATCTGGTCGAATATAGTGCAATCATCAAGGTATATCTTTTGAAAGAGGGATACATCAACAATGCAATTTGCCCATGTGTTTTTATTAAAAGGATAAAAACCGGATTTTCTATTATCGCGGTTTATGTTGATGATTTAAATATCATTGGGACCCCAGATGAACTTACCGAGACGATTGCATGCTTGAAAAGTGAATTTGAAATGAAAGATTTGGGCAAAACAAAATTCTGCCTTGGCCTACGAATTGAGCATTTATCAAATGGCATTTTTGCTCATCAGTCTTCGTATACTGAAAGGGTCCTCAAACGATTTAATATGGATAAATCACATCCGTTGAGTTCGCCTATGGTTGTTCGATCACTTAATGTGACAATGGATCTATTTCGTCCTCGAGAAAAGGATGAAGAACTACTTGGTCCTGAAGTACCATATCTTAGTGCTATTGGAGCACTAATGTATCTTGCAAATTATACACGACCTGATATTGCATTTTCGGTTAATTTACTAGCAAAATATAGTTCTTCTCCAACTTGAAGACATTGGACTGGCATCAAACAAATTTTAAGATATCTTCGAGGAACAACTGATATGGGCTTATTTAATTCAAAAGACTCAAAATCAGGATTAATTGGATATGCCGATGCCGGGTATTTGTCTGACCCTCATAAAAGCGTGAACACAGATGGGTTAGGTGTTTACATATGATGATACCGTACCGTTATATCTTGGCGCTCTACCAAACAGACTCTTACATCCACTTCTTCTAATCATGTTGAAGTATTAGCACTTCATGAAGCAAGTCGTGAATGTGTGTGGCTGAGGTCTTTAATCCATCATAACTGAGGATCATGTGATCTTTCATGCGACAAAGAAAGTCCTACTGTTCTATTTGAGGATAATGCAGCATGTATAGCTCAAATTAAAAATGGTTATATAAAAGGAGATAGAACAAAACATGACACGTCTATTTTTACCCTCTCGATTTGTCAATAAAGAGGATCGCCGTAGAGTCAAACATTTATAAATTCAGTAAGACCGATTCGTACCCAGGGGAGCAATGTAAACTCATGTACTATGTAAAGTTGTGCTTCGATTCAGCTATTTCGATTCAAATGTTTGTAAGTGTTATTTTTATCGAAGTTTTAATTCTATCAAGTTCAATTCAAACAGGTATTCCAAGGACCTACTTCACCTAATTGTAAACCCAAGTCATGCAACATAAACTGTCATGCGATTCATGCTAAAGACGAATGGAAAAGACTATGCATAAACACGAGTAAGACCAACCTTCGTTACGCCTAAACTCGTCAACTACGCATATGAGCTATGGTTTGCCTCTCCTTCGAGCCGACAAACCAATCTAAGCTACTTTGATTTTCTACCAACTGTCGTTGTGTAAATAACCAAAATAGTTAGTTATACGAACTAGTCTTCTATTCCATTGAAACACGAGTTACCTTCGTAAACACCTTATTTCAATGAAGTTCTATCGAATTCCGGTTCTAGACTTCACCCTTTCAGTTTGTTAGTCCTTTACCTTATGTTAACATAGGCTAAGCATTTCGTCAAACACCTAGCATGCATCAACTTATAACGATATCTCAAATAGAACAACATTCATACATCAGCACAAGGAAACATAATTTCATAAACATAAACAACATATTATTGCATGACATTGAGTTTGTGTACAATAGGATCCGTAGGACCCCGAAATAGGGTCACTATTCACGCATCATTTTCTGGGTTTCAAAGTACATATGTTTGAAAACAATAAGAGAATACAATAAGAATCGATGAAGAAACAAACTTTCGTCGTGAGTCTTCACTTCTCTTCTTCTTCTCCTCTTCTTCGAAAACCTAGATGGTGGTGGTCTTCTCCCCCAGAATGTCTCACATCATAGAAAAATCAGATTCCCTCCTTATTTTTCACATTTCACATTATAACATTGAGTTAGACTATTTGCATTCTGGTTGTGCACGGCCAAATTTGCTTCGCACATGCATATTCTTGCACAACTCAGCGAGTTATCACAGATTGTGCATTTTCCAGATTGTGCAAGATCAAAACAAGCTCATCCTTGCACAACTTCAGCGTAAATATTTTGATTGTGCATTTTCTTGGTTGTGCATATCAAAATAGACTCATTTTTGCTTCATTCTTTTGTTGCGCTCATTCTTCTTTTTCTCAACCAAATCTGACATAAAGCGCTAAGAAAATGGATTAGAAAGCATAAAATGTTCGAGAAACGAGAGCAACTCAACAAGGAAAGGAATAGAAAATCGGTCAAAATGTCGACCGATCAAAACACATCTCTCCAAAGTTCTTCGATATACATAAACTTCATAAGAACGGAGAGATTAGCAAGACTCATGTGTAATAAAGTCTTTTGTGCTTCTTATATATATTGAAAATGGACCTGATGCTTCAACATCTTTTCCGCCAATCTCTTGTGTTCAATTTCACTTCCGCTCCTCTTTGCTCCTCCGGTGATTCATCTCTCCGGCATCTCCGTTCTCATGGTATCAGAGCCGACGATCCGCACTGCTGCTGCGCATCGATCGATCGGTCTATGATCACCATCCGTTCAATTTTTTTCTGGCGATTTCCGCTCATCCGATCATCTTCCACAATCTGTGTTTTCAGGCACTAATTCATGGCTGAAACTTCAGAATCAGTCACTGATGCTCGTCTGCCTTATACTTTAACTCCGATCGTCGCACACGGAAATGAATTCTTCAATCCACCTAAAGATCCAATGTTCGTCGGCAACAATGAAAACATTGGAGAATCACTTGTCTCTGCTAAACTGGTTAATGCTGACAATTTCATTCCATGGCAATCGTCTATGGTTCGATCACTTGGTATAAAAGCCAAACTCGGCTTCGTACAAGGCTTGTTTCTTAAGCCGACGGATGATCCTTATAAGCTTGCTCGCTGGGACAGGTGTAATGGAGTTGTTCTGTCCTGGATCTTCAATTCTGTCTCAGACGAAATTGCAGCGTCTTTGGTGCATTCTGTCAGCTGTGTTCAAGCATGGAACAATCTACAAAACAGATTTAGTGGAGATAATAGCAGGAGATAGTACTCAATCTCTAAGGAAATCAGTCTACTTATGCAAGGTGAGCTGACTGTTGCCTCTTACTTTAGTAAATTGCTACAACTATGGGGAGATGAGGACTCATATGAGGATAATGTGCTATGTACACTTGGAGAAAATTGCAATTCAACTAAGTGTATGCATGACAAGAAAATGAAAACTAGGATTCAAAAATTCTTAATGGGACTGAATGATGTTCACTCACAAGTAAGGACTCAAATCCTAGCAACCAGGCCTAGGTTAGGACTTGATGAATCTTATGTGCTAGTTGTGGGTGATGAGATGTAGAAAATGATTACAAAACCTAAGGTGATTGAAGCATCAACACTGTATACTTCACATAATAGTCAGTCTGACAGACAGTTTCACAGTCAAAGTGGCAATTCTTATGACGGAAATGTTGGTAGCGGCAAAACCTCCAACACTGGTAATGTTTCTAGCAGTACTGGTAATTTTTCTAGCAACACTGGACAGTTTCCTAACACCAACAGAACAAGAAGACCATTATGTACTCACTGTCAACTCTCAGGCCATTTAAAAGAGACATGCTACAAGCTAAATGGTTATCCACCTGGCCACAGAATGTACAGAGGAAACACTTCCCAGAACCACAGAGGAAATAAACATGTTGCTAACAATGTTACTAGTAATTCATGTGCTGCAGGAGTGAACACTACCAATGTTACTTGGTGATGTGATGGTACTGCTCCCAATCAACTATCCCAGGTTCAATATGATCAATTGAACAGACTTCTGAGCCTTTTCAATCAGCAGGACAAACAGAATGAGTCACAATTTTACATGGCAGGTATATTTTGCTTTACTACATCAAAAGTTCCTCAAGATACATGGATTCTAGACAGTGGAGCCACTGATCATATTACTCCTCTTTTGCATCTATTAGTTGATGTTAAAACTCTGTATACTCCTTATAAGGTTACATTGCCTAATGGGAATGAAGAATTGGTTACACACACTGGTTCTTGTGTGATTAACCAGCATCTTATTATCGTAGATGTGCTCTTAGTCCCCGAGTTCCAGTTTAATCTGATGTCAGTTGGGAAGTTGGTTGCTACATCTTCCTATGCTGTTAAATTTATTGATAACATCTGCTATATTCAGGATCCAGTCAGGCTTATTACCCTGGGGACTGGTGACTATGTACAAGGCCTATACCAAATCAAGAGCAGTTTCCGGAGCACTAGTTTGACTACTATCAGACCTAAAGCCTCTCTTTAACTATGACATTGCAGACTTGGGCATGCACCTCTTAAGAATATAGCAGAAAATATCAGCAAACACATTTCAGTTGATACTTGTAATAAGGCAGATTTTTGCTGTGCAATTTGTCCCATTGCCAAACAGACAAGACTCAAATTTCCTGTTCGTTCTACACATACTTTGCAAGCATTTGATCTTTTACATGGTGATATTTGGGGTCCCTATCATACTGCAACGTTTACAGGAGCAAAATACTTCCTTACCTTGGTTGATGATTACTCATGTACCACTTGGACTTTTCTGTTGCCTGATAAACATGCAGCTGCTGCCTCCATCCTGCAATTTTTAAGATGGTTTATACTCAATTTGGCAAGAAGATCAAAATTTTCGAACTGATAATGGATCAGAATTCTTCAATCACGCTGTCTCTCAGTTTCTTATTACTGAGGGCTGCATACATCAATCATCATGTGTTTACACCCCTCAACAAAATGGGGTCGTGGAACGTAAACATCGACATTTGTTGGAAGTTGCAAGAGCACTGAAGTTTAATGCTGAGTTACCTGATTTTTTCTGGGGTGACTGTGTGTTGACAGCCACTTATCTGATTAACAGGCTTCCGTCAGGACTTTTACATGATAAAACACCATATGAGTTGCTATATGGGCATCCTCCAACTTATGACACCTTGCTCGTGTTTGGTTGTCTATGCTTTGCTTCCACAGTTGCTGCTGGTTGACGGAAGTTTGATCCACGAGCTGAGGCCTGCATTTTTGTGGGTTATCCACATGGACAAAAATGATACAAGCTATTTTCACTCACGCATCACCATTACTTGTTCAGTAGAGATGTGCTGTTCCATGAACATAAATTTCCGTATGCAGATAAGTTTCAAACCTTACCTGGTATACTTGATGTGCCTCTACCTCAGTCTCCTACTTCAGATATTTTTTCTGAACTAGCCATTGTCTCCATACCTCCTCTGGTTGTCGCAGTTAGCTCAGAGTCTCAGTTAGCTGATACCTGCATTTCTGAAGTTGCTGATCAGTCTTTGCAGCATAATGAACCCCATGTGCGCAGGTCTGCTAGAGTGCCTAAATCATCAGTGCTATTGAAGAATTTTGTGTGTGGTTCTACAACTGTCAAGTATCCTATTGAGCATTTTGTGAATTATACACATTGTTCTTCTCAACACCAGCATTATATATTGTAGAACTCTAGTGTTCCTGAACCGAAAAACTTTGCTCAAACTAACAAAGACCCCTTATGGCAGACTACTATGGAGAAGGAACTCAGTGCCCTTCAGTCCAATAACACTTGGACTTTTATGCCTCTTCCTCATGGAAAAAATCCAGTTGGCTCAAAATGGATTTTTCGAGTCATGAGGCATTCTGATGGAACCATTGAACGCTATAAAGCACACCTAGGTTCTAAGGGTTTCACTCAAGAGGAGGGCTTGGACTACAATGAGACTTTCGCTCCAGTTGTTAAAATGTCAACTGTGCGCATGGTGCTAGCACTGGCAGCATCTAAGGAGTGGCCGTTATATCAACTTGATGTTGATAATGCCTTTCTCCATGGTGATCTGAATGAAGAAGTCTATATGACTATTCCCCCGGGTTATTTCTTCAAGGAAAAACAAATGGGGATGGTTTGCAAACTAAATAAGAGCCTCTATGGTCTCAAACAAGCACCTCGTCAATGGTTTAGCAAGTTTGCAGACTCTCTGTTTACTTATGGATTCATTCAGAGTTCCAATGATCACTCTTTATTCACTCTCAGCAAAGGCAATGACTTTATTATTCTATTGGTCTATGTTGACGACAATGTGGTGACTGGCACTTCTGTCTCTCTCATTTCAGCTATCAAAGCATTCATTCATGCTGAGTTTCGAATCAAGGACCTGGGCCTTCTTGAATACTTCCTAGGCATTGAGGTTGCTAGATCATCTTCGGGTATCTTTATTAATCAACGCAAGTATGCACTAGACTTGCTAACGGAGACGGGACTTCTTGGCTGTAAGCCTAACTCTACCCCTATGGATATCAAATAGAAATTGGCTCTATCTATCGCTCTTACACTTAAGGATCCTACTGCATATAGACAACTTGTGGGAAAACTCATTTACCTCAACGTGACTCGACCTGACATTGCCTTCTCGGTGCATATCCTCAGTCAGTTCCTTGCAGCTCCCACTGAGGATCATCTTCAGGCTGCTCATCGAGTTCTTCGTTACATTAAACTGGCGCCTGCTCAAGGCCTGCTCTATCCAGCTCGTGCCTCTACTTTGGAAGGATTCTGTGATGCTGACTGGGCTTCCTGTCCTGTCTGTCGTCGTTCCACCACTGGGTACAACATCAAACTGGGTCCTTCCTTAATATCCTGGCGCACTCGAAAACAAGCGGTGGTCTCGCGTTCGTCAGCTGAGTCTGAGTATCGCGCCATGGCGCAGACTTGCTGTGAGCTGGTATGGCTCGTGGCCGTGCTCAAGGATCTTCGTGTGTCTGTCTCGACACCTATCACTCTCTATTGCGACAATGTGGCGGCCAATCACATTGCCCGGAATCCCGTTTATCAGGAGCGGACGAAACACATTGAGATCGATTGTCATGTGGTTCGTCAGCATTTCGTGAGTGGTCTCATCTCTCCGCGCTTCATTGGTTCGGCTGATCAACCGGCGGACATTCTTACCAAGCCGCTACCGGCTGACTTGCTCGGTCGCCTCACTGTCAAGCTTAGCGTTTCGAATTTCCTACACGCTAAGCTTGAGAAGGGTAATGTAACCTAAGTGAACTAGCAAGACTCATGTGTAATAAAGCCTTTTGTGCTTCTTATATATATTGAAAATGGACCTGATGCTTCAGCATCTTTTTCGCCAATATCTCGTGTTCAATTTCACTTCCGCTCCTCTTTGCTCCTCCGGCGATTCATCTCTCCGGCATCTCCGATTCTCAAGGAGGAGAGTACATCTGATACTTCTTTGCAAAGTACTCGATAGCTTCTAAGTTATACCTTGTCATCGAACATGAAAATAAAAAATGTCTATGAGTTTATTATTAATTTGGTAGGTGTGGAAGAATGTTAATTACTAGATTATTAATCAGTATTATTTACTATTACACATGACAATGGTAGAGAATCGAGTCATTTCATATGTTTGAAAAAGGGAAAAGTACGTATTGGTGCTCCGAACTATTGGCATTTTCCGATTGAAGGTCCAAACTATTGATTTTTCCATTCAAGGGCAAAATAAAAAAATAATTTGGCAAATTTTAAAACATCGAGCACCCTAACTACACCGTGATTAAATTGCTAATTCAATCATATGAACCCTGTTAATAACGATTCGATAAAAAGGTCTATTATTGCAAAATAAGAAAGATCGATTTTAATACGTTAAGAGTTCATGGTGAGATTGTCGGGTAATTTTCAATGAGGTTCACATGGTTGAGTTTAAAATTTAATCACGATGTAGCTACGGTACTCGATGTTCGAAAATTTGTCAATTTATTTTTTATTTTGCCCTTGATTGGAAAAGTCAATAGTTTGAACCTTCAATTGAAAAATGACGATAATTCAAGGCACCAATGTGTACTTTTCCCTTGAAAAAATGTTAATAGATTTTAGAACGCCTTCTAATCCGTAAAAAAAAAAAAAGACTATTTGTCAAAAGATATTGCGAGTCATTTTATATACGTGGAAAAATATTATTGGATGTGACAATGTGTTCCCCGAATTGCATACGTGCCATTTCATGCACGTGGAACAACATCATAGGTGCGACAACGCGACCAATGAACAGACTATACAATGCCTCTCTTCAAATAAAAGCTAATTTTTGCTCTTTTTCCTTGCGGTGAGTTAATGTTGTATTCATTCAAACGTCATCGTCGAATTTCCCTTGAAAAAAAAACATTCCCTTATAATATATCGTTCTACCACTTCATCAAGAAAAAAAAAAGTTCAAACATAAGAAAAAATTATTGGACAACAAAATATCTTGAATAAACCGTTCATACTTCACTTTTTTTTTTTGTGTGATAATATTGAAACTATAATATTGTGAATTCACATTCAACCAAATAAATAAACATTTTATTTATTTATTTTCTACCAAATCTTCATCTGGGACCCACAACCGCCGGCGACGATTCTCGCCGCTTCCGTCAGCTCATCCACCACCACGTCGCACGTAACCTCCACACAAACCTTCCAACTCTTCACATTCCCGATCTTCATCCGCAGCGGTGCGTGGATCCTAACCAACAGCGGAACTCTTCCAGCTCTCTCATCCCTAACCAACGCATCGTACACAGTGCCGCCGCTTTCAATCTCCGCCCCTATCAACTCCGTCCTCATCACCGTCACGTTCATAGTCGGCTGTTGAAAGTACGGCATCTCTCCGTCGCAAAGATTAGTCTCCGAATGCCGGATAGTCACCGAGCTGATCCTTTCGTAGTAGACGCTGATCTTCTCGTTCGGATTTTCAGCTCTAATAGCGACTGTGAAATTCAACCTGATCGGTGGAGCGGAGGTTGATGCAGTGAGGTTTGAGTCGAAGCCGGTGACGTAGATCTTCTCAAGCGAGTGTCGTGGTACTTGAGGACGGAAGACGAGGTACGAAACGCTGGCGGCGATTGCGATAAGGATGATTGCGGAGAGAATGAGAGCCATCGTCCAGAGGATGCAGCGGCGGCAGCAGCTGCTGCGGTTAGGTTTGCGGCGAGTATAGTCAGCGTAGCGTTTAGCGTTCTCCTGTGGAGGGATTTTGTAAATCTGGTCTTTTGGGACCTTGATGATGAATTGAGTCGTTCCGACTTTGCCTGACACTGTTCCTGATTCTGGTGCCACTAACGAATCAGACTTCGCTTGATTTTGATGTTCAACTCTGTCAGCCATTGTCAACTGAAGTAACTATGTTTCAATGCTCTGAAAGTTGAAGCAATGTTGATAACAGGAGTCTTTGTGTGGGAGCATTTAAATTCAATCTAAATTGATTTGTTTACTGCTTACGAGAGATTTATTTTTGGCATATTGTTGCAGATGGAAGACTCGGTATGCCATTTGGAGGGAGGAAGACGTGCAAGCCGGACATAGCTGTGTCTCTTTTATGGCTGAATACATGACTAGTGATGATAGGTATGAATCAATAATGTACAGCTATTTCTTAATCCATGGAAACATGACTCAACCCATATATCTTGTTAGATTTGAAGATCTAGAAAATATGAAGTAAACTATAGGTTTCCATTTGTGTATGTGGAAGCCGATGTAAGTAGTCGGCCAGATGATGCTGGACAAAGGTCCTTGATTCGGTCCTTTGGTTCTTTTGTTTTTGAATTCAGGCGTGGAAGGCTTCAACTATGAAACTTTCAGCCCGGGTCTCGGATTATGAGATGTCTTGTCCTTGTGTCTGTTCTTGTTTGTTGGCCGTCTATTAGCAAAATGTTAATTAAGCAACTGCAGTTGTAAATTTCTAACTGGCAAACCTGCAGGGAGCTTTATTGCCTATTGTTTTTCTTAATTACGTATCATCTGCTAATTTTAACATGAGTTCATAAAGGCGTTCAAAAAAATGATGCCTGAGAGGCTTCTCTGCTCACGGTGTGCACGTGTTAAGACGAAGGTATTCTCCTGCACTGCAACGTCTCGGAAATGACCACTATAATTTTTTTTTACATAAGTGAATACTCATTATGCTTTATAAAAAAAAAAGTCATACGATTACTTTCATTGATCTGGTGCAGAAGAATTCAACAGTGTTAGTCTAGTAAATTTAACCTTTTGCAATGTTCTGGTTATCAACCTTGTGCCCACTTTCTTTCTTTTATAGTGGTATAACTCTTGAACTAGTGTTGCAATTAGAAACTGCTGAAGTACTGTAATGGTCTAACTTATGTGTGCCTTATTATTTGGAAAGCATTGAATTCTATTACTGCAGTTAGATGATATAATTTCCAAAGGTTAGCTTGATTATAAAATTGAAAATGAAAGAGTGTTTCTTTAAATTTCAGGGGCCGGCTACAGTTTCAAGCGCCATTACCTTTGAGCTGCTGTAAAAATACTTTTAGCAGACGTAAGGTATGGATCCCCAACTGCTTCATATAGCATATATAATTAAGCCTTTCATCTTCGTACCAGGCTTAGTCTTTTATATGAACTAAACTCATTGTTTCGGAACTTAAGCAAATATTTTACAAACTTACTAGCAAACAGTCTCTGAGCTTATGAGTCATTTTGAAACGCTTGGGAACAGGGAATGGTCCTAGATAACAACACGAGATATAGTAAATACATTGTGGAGAATGTACCTGGCCTGTGGCAAATTCCCAGGCGCCTTATAAGTGAAATAAAGAAGAAACTATACAATCAGATGTTAGTTATTTCAGTAACATGAATCACAACTGCAGGGTCGAGCTCGAGACATCAACTCAGGCTATGGTTTGCATACCAGGCTTAAGCTTGGCCGTTGGATTATGGATTTATCGAGTCAAATATAAAATAATAAAACGAGATAAAGCGCCTGAGTTTGCCACTTTAGTGATTTACTGTACAGTAACCCACACCAATTTGTTGTTTATAACATATTGGGACGAGAAACAAGCAAGAAAAATAAATAAAATAAAGAGACGACTTCAAGCTCCAAATTGTTTAATTTATATACACCCGAGTGATGCCTGACGCCTTGAATGTACCTGGCCTTTCACAAATGAACAGACTTCTAGAACCTATAAAATTAATGCAACAACAACTAAAATCTATGTATAAATCTTCAAAACTACACATCTATAAAACACTGTCCAGATTAACTTCTAATCAGGTTAACCATAATTTAAAGCAACACACTTTAGTCAGCTCGATTTCAGAGCGAAATTGGCTCTAAACCCAGCTCAATTCACTTAACCTGCAATTAGTTTAAGTATTGAACCTCGACCATTATTTACTTCGGTGTCTGCAAATGGTGCATGAACTCTACACATGTTGAAACTTGTAAGACAGGCTACACAAACTCATGCATGACGCTATATTATAATTTAAGTCTGTTGCTTCCAAGTGCCGATTGGCTTTTGACCTCTTTTGTTGTGCCCTTACTTTAGTTGAATCTTGAAAGAGTGGCTAGAACGTATTTTGTTGCCTCCAAGACATGTCAAAATGCCTTTAGAGAAAGCTAACCAAATTTATTTCTACTACACTTATCGTAATTTCGTGTCACTACTAGTAGATGTAATGTAGCATTTTAGTAGTTACATCAAATGACTATTTACGAGGAGAAACAAAGTGTTTTTTAGGTTCAGAATCTAGGATAAGAGATGGGAACGATTTATAAAGATGAAACCTAAAAGAGCAAACTAGTTTTTTTTTTTTTAAGTCACAAACTTATATAAACACAAAGACTGTCGGACAATAGGGTACATCCAAGGATCTTGGCCGGTAAAATTACAAACTCACCACTGCCCGCTAGTTTTACATTTGGATGGCTTCATTACTGGACGGACTTGCATTAATTTGCATTTTTGTGACAGTACCTGACCATGATAGTTTTGACGAGCTGAATTCGAAACCTTAACTGGGATGGTTTCTTATTTTGCCAGTGAATGTTCAGGGATACCAAACTGATGTCTTATTGGGGAAAGTGCTTGGACCTCGTTCAGTGAAGTCTCCAGCACCAGTATCAAAAGGGGATCCATATATCATCTGGAATGTGTTCCCACCATAATTTATCTCAAAATGAGGATCCAGCATATTTGGTTGAACAATGTGACTTTGCTCCTTTCCAAACATGCGATGACTAGCTGGCATTATGGAACTATCAAAGAAGTTGTTATCAATTGTGAACCCCTGCCCATCGTCGTCGAAACAATACTTGACATGATGGTGCTGTGCGTTTGGCTGTGGCGTGTTTTGACTCAGGTTTTGTGAATCTACATATTTGTTTTCCTGGACATTACTGTCATAACGCGACATAAGTCCATTAATCATCCTTCGTCCATCTTCGAGAACTACACCAGACAAGCCGAGAGAAGATGGGGCCAAGCCTGCTGCCTGACTGGGTTGCAAGGACTGATGAAAAATAGTGGATTTCCCTTCTTGGAATTCGTTTAGTCCTGAATCAGAAGAGATACTTCTGTGTGGACAACTTAGTTGATGGTTATCCCTACTCATCCTGTCAAGAAAACCAAGACGACCTTCACTGTAAGGACATTGCTGAAACTCGCATGTATATGTAGTCTGCTCCATCACCCAGTCAAGTTCTGAGTATGGTTTTCTCTTTCTAGCATCAACCTCTTTCGAGGAATAGGGTGGTTGGCAGGTAATGAAACCTTTGGTGTCTTCCCCAGTGAGATGTGGTAAAGTGAGATTGATTGGTTTCTGATCCTGATACTCAAATTTGTGTTCATCCCCAACGTCATACTCATCACAGTCATTAAATCCCATAGATGAATTATCACCATTTGATTGGAAGCAACTACCAGGGTAGAGCTCTCTGGCCAATGCTTCTTCTTGGTTAATAATGGCAAGCCATGTTGCACTCTCTTTGGCAGTCATCTTGTCCTGCAAGCACTTGGATTGCCTGACAAGCTTCCGGATCTTGGAAATATCAGGAGACATGTGCTTGATTACAGCCGTCAGAACTCCCCCCTTCCACGCCTTTTTCAAGTCATGAGGCTTCTTGTACGGCGGAGGACCCTGATCCTTGGGCATGTCCAATTCCGACCACCACTCTTCCTTACCTGTTGGCCACCATGGAGGCGGCACACCCTTCTCGAGCGGGAACCGCCTCTGAGGAGGATCACAGTGCTGCATCAGGGCAGACAATAAAGAGCCAAGAGTGGTGTCCTGGAGTTCTTGAAGAGTGTGTGGTGTTAACCCAATTGGGCTCCCACCTTCATTGCTCCCTGGAATTGAATTCTCAGCTTGATACTTGGCAATTGCAGCTGGGCCGTTACGATCGAATCTGACCTTATCCTTCCACCACTCACGGAGATTATCAGATGCTCCAGTCACTGGCTTCCCATTCTCTGGGATGATCCCATAAACAAAACCTTGAGCCTTGCAAACCTCCATCATTTTCAGCATGTATTTCAGTATCCCATCTTGTGCTCTGGACATCTTCTTCCTCCTCGCCTGCTCCTGCGACTTGGCCGTATCAATCCCATCCTTAGTTTTACACTGTTCTTTAAGCTTCTTGAGACGCAGCTTGTCCCTCCACATCCTCTTCTCAAGTTCATCCACATCCAGCTCCTCATCGCTGTAATCATCTTCAACAGCTGTATCCAATTCAATTTGTTGCACAGCCACAGCTCTTCCAACTTGGGGTGGGCACAGGAAGTTCACATCACCACAGTATCCCAATTCATCGAACATCATCATCTTCTGACTCCAGATCTGATATAGGACCAATCAAACCTTCTTCTGCAATAACCAAGTTGCCAACTTCAAGACCAACGTACCATCAAAATTTGAGACTAACAAAATCGCACCTCCTTCCAACCCACCATCAAAACGAGTCAGAGCTCTCTCCTCTGCAACTTTACCTAGAATAATATAGAACAAGCGGTTTCCAGATTTGGCCATAACATGTCAGAGACGGAAAAAATCACAATCTGACCAGATCTAACATCATAAAGAAGAAACCACGAGAAAAATTCAAAAACGATCAAAACCCCAATTCTAAAACCCAATCACACCTAAAATAGACCCAAAACCAAACCCAATAAACCCCACTTCTCAACAACAAGCTCAATCACATAAACATATCAGGACGCACCTCCAAAACCAAAGCCAAGATCGATCTCAGCTTTAACCTCCTCTTCTGCAAATGGTCATACAAAAGAAGCAGAGATTGACAGACAGAGAGAGAGAGGTGGAAGAAAAGCAGTGAGCGTAGTGAAAAATATAAATGGGTTGAGATTGTGGTGTATAAATACATGCACGGTGAGGATGATGAAAGGTCAGATAAATGAACGGACGAGATGATGATTATATTAATCATATCATTATCTCCCATTCCGTTTCCCATTTCCTTTGTCGGACTTGTATTTTTTACAAACATGACGCGTGTCGTAATCTCACTGGAACGGAACTTCCCCAGTCATATATTTCTCTCATTTCCTTGTAGATATAATAATAATAATAATAAAAATAAAGACTCGTTTTCTTTTCGCTTCATCCGATGATTATTATATTTAAAATAATGGAGACAATGTTTTTTTTAAAAATTCAAGTCTTGCCGGTTCAACGCATGTGGCATTGATTTTGATTTCGTAACGTCGTGACGGTGGATTAGAGCATATCCACCCATGTATTTTGAGGAAGAAGTGCTATATTTTGAAGAGAAGGTGTTACATTTTAAAGAGGATGTGCAGGGCAAAACCAAGCTTAAATGTAGCACCATCTCTTCAAAATGTAGCACTTCCTCCATAGCACCTCTTCAAAATGAATGAGTGTATATCAGGGACGGAACCACATGTATCTTGGGGTGACACTTGTCACCCCCAGATTTTCTAACTTATTTTTATTGTATAGTTAAATTATTATTTAAATGATAAAATTAGTTTAGTTTAATATTTATATGTAGTCTAATATTTATATGTGGTAGTTTTTGGAAATCATGATTTATGCTGTTTTGACTTTCGAATTTCATCGGTGCGTATTTCAGGAATTAGAATGTGTTTGTTTGTACTACGAGTCAATTATATTAAATAATTAAATTAGTTGAACTCTATATTTGTATAAACAACTCACGTTCAAGTTGGAAATTTGTGTTGAAGTTGTGTTGTAAGTTTGTATTCGAGTCAATTACATTAGGATTCTAAGATTTGATTTTATTTATAAAAAATTAGATGAAAACGCCAACTACTAATTCATTTTTCAAAAAAGAAATTAAAATTATTGATTGAATATACCGAAGAGTTTTGTTTTTGTAAAAAAGAAAATAGTGAAGAATGTACATCGCAACAAAATGATAGATGATTTCATATCGGACTATTTGGTTATGACATCAAGTAAAATAATTGAAATATTTAGCGCTAATTCAATCATACATGATTTTCGTGGCATGGTAGGAAAATGTTGTCCGTTAATTTTATTTTATTTCAATTTCATTAATTACATTTCGTTTGTCACCCCTGTCACAATTCCTGGGTCCGTCCCTGGTGTATATGCTCTTAATAATTCTGAAAGTAAGCAAAACTAAAAACTGTCGAAAGTGATATAGTACAAAATTTTAGTTGTAAATGTAAATATGTGTCTGTACCGTGTAAATATTTAAAAATCAAGTCAAGTGAAGTGATTCAACTAAAAAACAGAGACGACATGTTTTTTAGATGTATTTTACAACCCCAACAAAAAACGTAACTGAATTTAAGTATGTTTGATTTTCATAACATCCTTCTTAACTGTGAATGTGTGAGATAGGTGACTTTAGAAGTGAGATCAGGACCAAATCAGGTCGAGACATTTTCAGTATAAATTCATACATTGGTTGAAACTTGAGATAATGAATCATACTTGGTCCAAATTAAATGATTAGTGTTATTATTGGTCCAATAATCAGTTCGCTTTGTAGGAAAAATTTACTCTTTGAAACCTCTGATAGGAACTTTTTTTTTTTGATGGATAAGTAGTACAAGAGTTGGACAATGCCAAAACACTGACTCAATCTAGTACCTAAACACAACTGAAGCACAGCCGAAGACGGCAATCCATCCCAAACCAAAATCACCACCAAACAGGTGGGAGAACACCGCCAGATAGGCGGGATAACACCACCAACAAACGGTGGGAAGGCACCACCACGAGGGTGGAAAGCACCACCATATAGGTGGAAAGCACCACCAAACCAGGTGGAAACACACATTAAACAACCCATAAGACTACCGCTAACCTACTCCCTAAACCTAAGAAGGATTCGATGCCGAGCCGTTGCACTAAGCAAAGAGCATCCACCCGAGCCCGAGCACCTCCCGTCGCCGACTAAGCACCATAGAACCATCTCGCCACCATTCGAGCTTCCCACCCGAGCCAGAACACCACCCGAGCAGTCGCACCTCCACCGTACTGTCGCCGCACCCCACCAGATCCAGCCCGCCGACACCGCCAGCAACCACACGCGAGCCTTCCTCCACCATCCCAGCCGGCGACGAAACCACCGACACCCACTCCCACACGCCTCACAGCACCACCCCTACCAACGGCGCCGACAGCAGCCTCCAACCCCTGGCACGACGAACCGACGGACGGAAATAACCGGGAGAGAAACAGTGGCACCTCCTCCTCACCTCGCGCCGAACGGAAACCCCAAAAAACTGACCCGCGCCTTATCCCCTGCTCAGCTCACACCATCAGGCGGGATTAACCGAAGTCGCACCACCCCTTGCGACGAGTAAGCTACCACCAGCTAAACTCGGTTAACAGCTGCACAGCCGGCTGCGAATCCAGATCTAGATCTACAAACAACCCATACTGACTTCTGATAGGAACTAAACATATGTTTCTTTCATAATAACTCATACTGACTTTTATTGATCTGAAAGTGATGTGAACCGTTTGTATTGAATTGAAAAGATGACATAAGATAAGGAAAGTGTTAACAAACAACTCGGGAAAAAAAACCGGTACGAGAGCGAAAACAAAATACAGCCTTCAAGTGTTATCGATATCAATATGTCTTGGATGGTTAATAGGATTCGTCATGGATTCTTATGTCTTGGGTTTGCATTATGCGCCTATCGATTGTCTCACAAATTTGTGAGGTTTTCTTTCTCTTTATTTCACTCTTATTCATCCCGCCTCGCGCGTTGATGCTTCCTACATTCCTCATAGATGTCTTCATCTTCCTGCCTCATGCGTCGATGTGTTGTTACTAGTATTCAGCCGTCATGGACGTGTTGTGTCTCACAATGGTAAATGTGGTCGTTATGGGATGTGCTTCAGAAATCGACATGAACGTGTCGTTTCTTGCAATGGTAAAGGTGGCCAATGTTGGATGTGTTTCAGAAGTCGATGAATATATCACTGATTTCAGGGTGGATGTGTGAATTCATGGTAAATGTGCCGAAACTAGGCATGCGCTTCAGATATGGATACATGTACCAGTAATTTCGGACCTAGTCGAGATGCCTTGATAAAACTTTGAAAATCAATTATATGTACTAAATGTTAATTATTAAGACTACCGTAATATATATTGATATATTAAAATATTATGATTCGTGCACCATTCATCCAAAAAGAAAAAAAAAGTGTTATCAAATTTGACAGCGTTGGGCTTGGGCCATAAAGTAATTGGACTTGTATAGTCTTTTGGGGTGAGTTGGGCAGCTTGAACACGTTCACCATCATTTTAAGTCCTCTAAAAAGTCATGTTTTTCTCTGTTTTTTTTTTGATGATATGTTTTCCTCTGGGGTTATTAACCCATCTGCTCCTCTTTCAAACTCAAAATATCTATTTGCGCCTTTTGAAACTTAAATAATCAGAATGTCCCTTTTTTATATTCTTGGTTCCTCCAAAATCAGGAATGTCAATTTTTTAATATTCTCGGTTTTCCTCATACCGGGAACATAAATAAGAATTACGTGGATGAGTTTAGGGCATGCGTGGACGAATAAAGGGGCATGTTTTGATATATTCTCGGTTTGAGGGAAACCGGGAATATTGAAAATTGATATTCCCGGTTTTGGGGAAACCAATAATATTACAAATTGACATTCTTGGTTTTTGGGGAATCAAGAATATAAAAAAAGGGACATTTTGATTATTTGAGTTTCAAAAGGGACAAATGAGTGTTTTGAGTTTGAAAGAAGGCCAAATAGGTTAATAACCCTTTCCTCTGTTAAGACTGATTAGATCGAGCTTGGTCCCAACTTGTGCTTTACATATTTTGCCTACTTCACGCCCGTTTTTGGACACTTGTATCAGGCCCTGAGGCACAATGTGTCACAAAACCAGGAAATGTATGACCAGTAACTTTCCACTTTAACGTTAGCCCATCGCTTTTGTACAAAAAATTTTTTTGATAAAGAAACGGTAAATTTAGTGAGAAATGATAAATAATTATAACTATTCGATTTTTGATCTAACGACCCTTATTTTCGGATTTGTTTGTTTGAAATTGAATATCTATATTATGTGTTCATAAGATCATTATTGTAAATTTGTATCCATGTATTTGCCGGTGTTACGAATTTTATTACTTAAGTCTACGAATTTTGATTTTTTAGGTTTTACAACGAATTTTGATTCTTTAATATATTATTTTTACATTATAAATTTTGTTCTTTAAGTCTACGAATTTTGATTTAGTAACTACGAATTTTATAATGAATAAGGATTTTGATTTATCATGAATCCGGCTTAAGATTTGATATTTGTGTTTGTCTAATTTGCCCTTTAGTCGTATTTGATGGTGAAATAATTAAAATTTGTGAAATCAATCTCCTTTAATCTTGACCCTAGATATAATGGAATGGATGGATAGGGCAATTTCTCATTCTCACATACTAAGATTCTCATGGGATCTCCATCAAAAAAAAAAAAAAAAGATTCTCATGGGATCTCTACCCATAAGGCGCTAACCAACGTTGCTATAAAATGACAAAATACTTTATCACACAATTTTTGGTTAATTAATGTTGCAACCCAAAAACTCATAATTTTATGATAATATGATTGAAAAAACATTCGGTGCAAAGGTCATATATTTTTGTAAAAAATACAAACTAATGATAATTCTTGATATGATCATTTAGACGGATGAGATTAAATTTGATATTAAATCCCGTTGATGGTTAATTTTTTGGTGACGAATGACTAATTATTCGTGATGAACTGTATCGTACTTTTGGCTTCACGATATAACCTAATTTAATGAATTTTGCATTTTACACCAAAAATGTACTTTGTAGTTTGTACTTGATCTTTACTCTAATATGATATTACATTTATCTTTTAGGTCACATCAATTGGGGCAAAGTTACAACGACCGTTCAAGAATATCAAAAGGTTTGGACATAGAGTGGAAATCCCAAGATAAGAGCATCTTAGGTGAGAAATGAGAAATTTTTTTTGAACCCTCCTTCTTTACGGTCGTAACTTCATTGTTCGAATCCCAAGAGAAGAGCACCTTTCGTTTCCGAATCTCATGAAGATACAATTAGTTAAGGCAGCGCTGAAAGATACAATTCCCAAATATATCGACTATTTAAATCAGCCAAGTACAAGTTCGATGTTAGGAATTATGTATTACATACTACGAATGTTATGAAATAGTTCGATAACATAGAAAAGAAAAACAGTGAAGCACACTGAAGTATGTATGAATTATATATATAATAAACTACATTTATTAATAATCGTTATGTTTATTATTATGCATGAGTCCGCTACGATATATATGTTGAAAACTACGCATTATATGCAATGCATGCTGTGTAAGTCCGCTACGATATATACATTGAAACAGTCTGAGTTCGCTACGAATAATATGTTGGAAACTACGCATTATATGCAATGCATGCAGTCTGAGTCCGCTACGGATTATATGTTAAAAACTACGCATTTTGGTCATAGTGACTGTTACGAAATTTGTATGTAATTATTACGAATTTTGGTCGCAAAGCATCCCCGCAATCCAAAACTCTAACTATACAATTTGAGAATATCTTATGCAATTAGAATGAGCGACTACAATTTTTGGTCTACGATTTGAAGACGTAATTGAAAATCGGCCAGGTTCCACGTGATTGCGCACGACTTCGGACATGAACAAATCGATCGAACAGATCGATCAGATACGAGCAGAATGTTTTGTTAGATAAAATGACGAATACAACCTTGATATCGAATTTAATACTTAATTATCTGCAAATATATCCGACAATTAGAGCATCTGCACCCATTGAACACCTCCTCAAATGGAGAAGGTGCTCAATCAGCACCTCCTAAACAAGCAACACCTCCTTGATCTGCAATTTATGCACCAGTTTAAAAGTTAGCACCTCCTAGCACTATTCCTCAAATAAAATAATAATATTTTTTATTTTTAAAAATTAATTAAAACATGATAAATTCTCCTCAAATAATAATAATAATAATATTGGATTAGATTTCCGATAAAATCATAGATAAAATTACATAATCAACTCATAATACTAAACTATTCTAATCGTCAAAGTTAAGATTACAATTCTGGCGATAGCAATCATCAAATTCTCCCGAAGTACCTTGCCCGTCAGTGTCATCATATTGTTTCATGATCATGGCTTTTCTTTGGGAAAAATACCTTTTTGATAGAGGAGTCATAAATTCCGTGTTAGTTTCCATGATTTTTTTCTCGCCGTCCATCCTCTTCAAATGCATGGCTTCTTTTTGTATTTCTACTTCTTTATCTCACTTTTTCATTTGGCATTCTATGTAATTTGCTTGGTTAGTCGCCATGGTTTCCAAAGCATCATCTCGGTGTTTACTCGCGGATTGTATCTCCTTTTTCATGTTTCTTTGGCAGCCTTTTTAATCCAGACGGTCTAACCGGACTTGATGGACTTGATGAATTTCTAGGATGACTTTCGGGTGTAGAAAGATTGAGATCTTCGATGCTAACATTTGGGGACTCTTCATTGGCGGCAGGACTATAGCTTCATATGTGTAAGTCGGTGGAGTACTACTTTTGATATGAGCAAAAGTTTGATGATCCTTCACTACTTCCCAACATAGAAAATGTATGAATTCCTTCTTCTTCTTCGAGACGAATATAGTTTGCGCTTTTCTTATCTACCATTCAAATAATTAAACGATATAATTGTATAATGTAATTCAAAATATATAATTCAATATAAGTAAATATATGTATATATACCTCGTCTTGCAAATTGCATTCGTATTCCCTACTACCCCAGTAAATCAAGTTTGCCTTCAATTTGCAAAATCGAGAAGCAAGTGACACTTGTGACCTCGAATCCGTCCTAGGTTGGTTGCCATTCGAAATCCAATTTTGATGAAAATCGACATGAATTTTTTCCCACAACTTATCAATCTTTTGATTGTTGCCAGAAATTGGATCAACGGATTGCCGACAATATGAGATGCACAATTGGATATCTTCGGTCATAGACCAAGAATGAGACATTTTGAAATATGAAACTTTGAAATTTATGAAAATATTTGAAGTAGAGACATGATTGAGACAAATGTAGATGATTTTGTATGAATTATGAGTCAAAATAAGTGTATATTTATAGACTTGATGTAGATAATTTTTAAAGATTTTTTTCAGCTTTTTTCGGATTTTTTGAAATATTACTGTTATAAATTAATTTGAATCGTCAGATTAAATCTTGGTTCAAATGAACGGACCAGATTAACGGACCGTTTTTATAATCCCGTTGAACCACATTTATCCCAAAGTCAACATCGGTCAAATGCTGATTTTTTAAAAACAAAATTTGAAATTGGGCCAAAATCAGCCCAAATGAGCACAGGCCCAAACGAAATCCTCCATCCGTAATTGCTCCAGCACGTTCGAATCGCGCAGCTGCTGTCGCACGTCCGACTCGTGTCTGCTGCACAACTCCACCACGCCGCACTTGCTCCACGTATGCTTGCACGTCCTCCACGTCTTCGCAAATGCTCTCCGATGCAGATGCTCTTATAGTCCATTGAATCTAAAATCGAACGGTTACAATTTTTAATCATTTCTTACCAAATTTCCTAGATCTTTTCTGTTGGACATAAATATTAAATCTGTTTTTATATTCATCTTTTACTTTTAATTTTTAAAACAAATTTGACCACGGTAACAATTAAAAGCCACCATCATTTAACCACGGTTAAAAGTTGCAGAGCAGAACATGCACCGAGGCACTGCACCGCGATGGTGACGAAGTGGCTGACAAGCGGTTATGGTGGGCCCCACTCTACCTACTCATCATCACACCTTATCGAGTTATCTGCAGGGACGGATCCAGGAATTTTGGTAGGGGGTGACAGACAAAAAAATAATGGCATCATCAAAAAAAAAATTCTGAAATTACTTGCGCATTTTACAAAAATTGTATAAATTTCTTGAAAAATACACTTCAAATTCTATATATAAAAAAATTGGTGCCAAAAGCCCAAGATTTTTTTTTGGAAATCAAAGTTAATAGAATTGGTTTGTCAAAATGAAACAAGTGTCTCTAGAATAACATGAAACAAAATGCAACTGATACAAAAACTGAATATATCAAACCAGAGAGAGCCTAACATGTTATATCCCAATGAACTCAGCCTATTCCTTAGAGGCAGATCCTTCATCGCTCTTGTTGTTATGCTTCCTAGCGTACCTTTGCCCGAGTCATGAACTCAATATAAGACTGATGAGTCAAATACTTGACTAATTTTCTTCTATTTTTCTTAGTAGTTTTGATTCGTTTCCAAGTAACTTTGATGTCATTTCATACCCTTCTTGGTCTATTAGGTCCCAAAATGTATTTTGTCTCACTCGGAGCCTCAAAGATCAAATGGAGCACAAGTTGAGTGAATTTGAGCCAAATATGGAGTTTCGGGCAAAACAGGGCAAACCGACCTCGCCGGCGTATTTTCCATGCTCAGATCGCATACGATGTCCGAATTGGTTGATTCAATGCTTGTTGGAAAGCTAACTCAAAAGGCTACAACTCTCTAGTTGACGTCAAGACCTAATTCAGACATTAAGATTGTGAAAAAGCGCTGGAAACTCACTCAGGCCTCGCCCTCTTGACGCAAACTTGCTCGAAACAGGGCAAACCGACTTGCCGGAGTATTTTGCATGCCCAGATCGCATTCGGTGTCCGAATTGGTTGATTCAATGCTTGTTGGAAAGCTAACGCAAATGGCTACAACTCTCCAGTTGACTCCAAGACCTAATTCGGACATTAAGATTGTGAAAAAGCCGCTGGAAACCCGCTCAGGCCTCGCCCTCTTGAACGCAAACTTGCTCGCCCGAAAAATTTTCCGAAAAACTTGGGGGTGACATGTGCCACCCCCGGCCCTTAATAGATCCGTCCCTGGTTATCTGCCTTCGTGGCCGTTTGGGTTGATTTGACGGCATCCGTAAAAAAACGAAAATGTATATTTTTTCTTTTGCTTAGCACGAAGAGAGGAGCGTTCAAATGAGGCACTCAAATTAGAATGAGACTGTGAGGCACGATCTCAATCACACATCTAACCCCCCCGTGCTTTGTGGGCGCGCCACGTGGCAACCAACAGTAAAAAGCAAAAAGCAAATAGTAAAATCCCACTACCACATCTTTAAATCTCAACCATTAGATCAATATCATCAATGGCCAAGATCATGCCTTACAGCCTCATTCTACCAACCATGCCTCAACCGAGTGCTCCCCAGCACGAAGATATATCAAATATAAATTTTGTTGGTTAGGCACTCGGTTGAGGTAGGGTTGGTAGTAGGGACGGAATCACCATTTGACAATGGTGGCTCTTGTCACCACACCAATATCCAAAATTTTTTATAATAAAATATATGTAAAATACACATAATCAAATTAGGTTAAACTATATATAATAATACTAAAGATTATCCAAGCAAAGCTCCATTTCATTACATCGCACCTACAAATTAATATTAGGCAATCATAAATTCGTAAATCCTTTTCCTGTTAGCACGGATCTGTTATGTTAAGGGTTGGCGATGACAAATAAATCAATTATGGTTTATTTACTGTAAAAAAATGATCTCTTATACTAACTCTTCCGATTTAGATTGCTATTGCTCAATGCTATTTTTCTACTATGAATATAGTAAAAAGTGCAATTAACAAGATGAAAGATGATTTCTTATCAGATTGTTTGGTTGTCAACGGTGAAAAATAAATAGCGAAAATGTTTAGCACGAATCCAATAACAAAAAAATTCGTGATAGGGAAACGAGATGTTTTTATTTTAACATAATAGAAAAAATTTAAACTATTTAATTCTTTTTTAATTTCTTGATTGTCACCCCTGTCTCGATTCCTGGGTCCGTCCCTAGTTGGTAGAATGGCAGTGAGGCATCCGAGCCGTTGATCAGCTCGATCCGAGGCACGTGGACACGTGTCACGCCACAAATGCACGAGGGGTTTAGATGTGTGGCTTAGATCGTGCCTCACTGCCTCATTTTTATTTGTCTTGCCTCATTTGATCGCTCCTCTTGTTGGTTATATATATTGAAAAAAGACGGTGCAAACAGTATAATTTTGGAAAAAATACAAATCAATAACAATCGTTGATTTTATCATTTATAGGCGGATGTGATTTGGTCGTGTAAATGGTTTTTCGGTAATAAATTATAAATTACTTTTAACGAATTATATCATACTTTTGGTTTTCAACGAATTATAACTCATTTTAGTAAATTTTGCCGTTTGCAACAAAAATATTTTTTGCACCGCTAATTATGTTGATTCCATTATTTTCTGTTTTTTTTCATAAGCCTTTATTATGCCATCATGTATGATTGCCGCTGAGAAGCACAATTCAATTTCAGTTATGCACTTCCCCATTGGTCGAAAATGTATTAAATAATATTTAAGACAGTGCACGCGAAAGACGTGTTAGTCGAGTTAGCTTGAACTCTTGACAAATTGTCAAGATGTTAAGGGTTCGGCTCCCTTAAGTAGCATATTTCTCCTCAATTTTGCGAGGATTATTATTCATCCCTTGTAGATGTGTTTTCGTCCACCTCGGCGTGTACGTGTTGTCCCTCCTTCGTGGAGGTGTTATTCGTTGACACACACATCACCACCATCCCATCTTTGATTGCATCAAAACCATGAATTCGAACTTCTTCCGTTCTAATTGCATATGAAATCCTCAAATTGTAGATTTAGGGTTTTGGGTTGTGGGGGATGTTTTCGGATCAAAATTCGTAACAGTTACAAACAAAATTCGTAACCGTCACTGCGACCAAAATTCGTAACAGTTACGAAAAAAATTCGTAGCACTCACTGATGACTAAATATGCTACGAATTTTAGCTTTAGTAACTACGCATTTTATCATCTAAAATATATGCAAAAGCTAAAAAATTTAATATAGTAACTACGAAAGTGCGCATATTTCGAATTAGGGTTTTCAAAGAGTGGAAATTGAAATGCAGAAGAAGACATCGTTTGGATCCACGTCTGGAAATTTGATGCGTAACAAAATAATAGATATGTGTATTTTGACCAATATACCCTTATTTCGTATATAACAAAAAGAATTAAGCAGGATAGAAATTTAAACGGGAATAATCCGAACCATTGATCATTTGTGATCAATAATCCAGAATAAATCTTATTTTTTATGAGAATTGCCCTTGTCATGGGATGCTTATTTATTTATAATATATTTTTATTACCGAAGGCGTGATATTTTTAGTATTAAAATTTGGACGGAATTCAAAAAAAAATATGACGACGTTTTAAAATAAGAGCACGAACAAGGATTACGTGGCACACTACGCCTGCTGAGCCCGAAAGCCTTGCTCTCATTCTTAATATAAATCCACATCCTCACCAGGCTTTTTCTTCTGTCTATAGTCAGTTTGGGAGTGTGAAACCCTAGTCTCCTCTCCGAATATTACATCGCGATTTCGTCTTCCGAGTCGTCAGGTCAGTCGTCGGAAACTCTTCTCTGCATGTTTTCGTACACTATGTGCTTTGATTTCACTTGAATAGGCTCCGATTTCTCGTCGGAAGTTGTGTGTTTCCGTAGTTTGTTGTATTTTGTTTTTGGGGTAACACGGCCAATGCTGGTGGGGCTTTTGGCTGGTTTGAGTGTGGATGTCGGCCTCTGTTGAGGATGAAGTCGATCGGTGCGGCGATGGTGGGTTTTGTGGTTTCGGTGTGTTTAGGCTATGCTTTGGTGACGATAGTGACGAGTGAGTCGGTTTGGGTTGGTTTACTACTTCTCTGAAGTGGTTGAGTGATTTCTGTTTTGTTGCTGGTTTGTTTATATGTTGAGATTTGGAATAGGTTTTTATGCCTTGTATAAGTTTTGTGGTGTGATTTTCCTTTGTTACTGCCTCATGTTCATGTGAAGCTCTGTTTGATACATGCAGTCTTGCTAGTACTTTAACTTTTTTTAAAAACTTTTTTATGTATCACCATACTTGTTTTTCTACTTCTCAAAACCCTTGATCTGTGTTCTTGAGTGCATTAAGTATACGGTCATGGACTATCAGTGCTTGTAGCTATTGTATGCTGCTATGCACTGTGTTTTTTTCAGTTGTTTATGGATAATAGCAAACTGAAGTCTCGATTAGTGGACTATTTAATATTTTGAGTTACTGTAATTACTAATGCAAATTAGCTACTGGAATAAGCCATTTAACAATGGCTCCCGATTTGCAGGTATTAAGATGGATTTACACGAATCCAATGGTGCTGGAAATGGTGCTACCAATGGAGCAACTAATGGTGGGGGGTTGCCACCACCTCCACCAGTTCCATCCAATGTGACTCCTATTGTAGTGGGAGCTGAAAAAACTCTTGACCTTCCTAAGAAAAAGAATAACCGTGTTCCAATGGTCAGACGTGGACTTGGAACCAAAGGGCAGAAGATACCTCTGTTGACTAATCATTTTAAAGTTAATGTGGGAAATGTGGATGGCCATTTCTATCATTATAGTGTATGCTCAAGAAATACTTTGTTCAAGTTTTGGTACTGGTTTTGACAAGTATACATTGACTTATTTAAGTATGTATGTGTTTGGTCATAATAGGTTGCACTGTTCTATGAAGACGGTCGTCCTATTGATGGTAAAGGTGCTGGAAGGAGAATAATAGACAAAGTTAAGGATACATATGATTCCGAATTGGCAGGAAAAGACTTCGCATATGATGGTGAGAAAAGCTTATTCACCATTGGGGCTCTTCCTCGCAACAAACTTGAGTTTACTGTTGTACTTGAGGAAATTTCATCGAATAGGTAACATGTTCTAGTCATTCTCATTACTTTTAACAATCTGAATAGAGTCCCTGACTTTTATTATACTATCTTTTATTTTCAGGAATAATGGAAACTCAAGTCCCGGAGGAGATGGAAGTCCCAATGAAAATGACAAAAAGAGAATGAGACGCCCTTACCATTCAAAGACTTTCAAGGTTGAAATTAGTTTTGCTGCAAAAATACCAATGGTGGCAATTGCAAATGCTCTGCGTGGTCAAGAATCTGAGAATTCACAAGAAGCATTTCGAGTTCTGGATATAATCCTCAGACAGCATGCTGCCAAACAGTAAGTTATAGTGCCTGAAAGATATTTCTTGTTTTCTTTACGTGCCCTGGCAATTACATTACATGGTTTAATTCAGGGGATGTCTCCTTGTTCGGCAATCTTTCTTCCACAATGACCCAAAGAACTTTGCTGATTTGGGAGGTGGTGTTCTTGGCTGTAGAGGTTTTCATACGAGCTTTCGAACTGCTCAAGGAGGATTATCATTAAATATCGGTATGCTGACCTCTCACATTCTATCAAATATATATGTCCATTTTAATGTTGCTGGTTTTATTTAAATCTGATTGTCATCTTGGGCAGATGTCTCCACTACTATGATAGTACAGCCAGGGCCAGTTGCAGACTTTTTGGTTGCCAATCAAAATGTTAGAGATCCCTTTTCCCTCGACTGGAATAAGGTGTTCTACTGACTTTTTTTAGCATATTTTTCATAATATTTTCTTTTCTTTTCTTTTCTCATGTCATTTTGATTTTTTTTTGTATGATTTTATGAAATAGGCCAAGAGAACACTCAAGAATTTGAGGGTCAAGGTGCATCCATCTAATGCAGAGTACAAGATAACAGGATTAAGTGAAAAACCTTGCAATCAGCAACTGTAACATTCTGAACCTTTCAATGCTTACCACCAGTGCTTGATCCATTTGTTTCACTTATTTTAACTCAAGTTTGAGTTTCATGGACTAACTGTAACTTTTCAATGTGGTCCTGCCTATGCAGGTTTACATTGAAACAGCGCTCGAAGAATGAAGATGGTGAATGCCAGACAATAGAAGTCACAGTTTATGAGTATTTTGTGAATCATCGCAATATGAAACTGAATTGGTCTGCTGATCTTCCTTGCATTAATGTTGGGAAGCCGAAGCGACCCACATTCATACCAATTGAGGTTGTGGTGCTCATTTATTTGTGTTATAAAACAACTGGACTTGCATGTATCTTTTACCGCTGATTTGTTGCTAACACATAAACCTGCTATTTGGTTTAGCTATGCGAGCTTGTGTCACTTCAAAGGTACACCAAGGCTCTATCTACATTCCAGAGGGCTGCTCTTGTGGAGAAGTCTAGGCAGAAACCTCAAGAAAGGATGTCTGTTTTGTCAAATGTAGGTTATATTTTAATATTTTGGCAATATGCCTCTCACACATCACTTTTCAGTGTTGAGCCATTTCAATTTTATTGGACAGTCCTTGAAGATAAACAACTATGCTGCTGAGCCACTGCTCAAGTCCTGTGGGATATCAATTAATGACAAATTTACCGAGGTTGAAGGTCGCATTCTCCCAGCTCCCAGGGTACTTGAAATATACATGTCGTTCTCCTTTCACTTGTTTTTCTGGTATTCAAAAATAAGCACTGTTGTTGTATTGAAGTGGGTTTGTTCTAGAATGAGTTTACCAGTCAATATACTTAATATATTTTTCAGTTGAAAGTGGGCAATGGAGAAGATTTTTTCCCTAGGAACGGGCGATGGAATTTTAATAATAAGGTAACTATCAGATGCAATATCCCAATGGTAAAATACTTGGAGCTTGAACTAACATTTTATTTTGCAGAGCCTTGTCAACCCGAGTAAAGTCGAAAGGTGGGCTGTTGTGAACTTCTCTGCTCGATGTAATTGTAGGGATATTGTGAGGGATCTCATCAAGTGTGGGAAAATGAAAGGAGTTGTGAGTACCATATGATCCCTATAATTCAGATAACTGTTTGTAGTTACAGTCTCTACTACGATTTATAATGAAATGAGTCATACTCAGACAGTCAAGACCGTGTTGCTCCGTATTACACTATTCCATATGAACTAGCTACATTCCGAGTCTATCTTTATGCTTTCTAGTTCATTGTTTTTGTAGGAAGTTGAACCTCCTCATGATATTATTGAAGAAAGTCCGCAGTGTAGGCGATTACCGCCTCTTGCCAGAGTTGAGAAGATGTTTGAGGAGATACAGAGCAAGCTTCCTGGAGCCCCAAAGTTCCTTCTTTGCATGCTTCCTGAGAGGAAAAACTCAGAGCTTTATGGTAGTTCAATCTTATTCATTCGTTTTTGCACGAAACATTTTCTTTGTGAAGCTGATCTTTGGACTTTCTTGATGTAGGTCCATGGAAACGAAAGAATCTTGCTGAGTATGGCATAGTCACGCAATGCATGGCTCCTATGAGGGTGAATGACCAGTACCTCACAAATATCCTGTTGAAAATCAATGCAAAGGTGAACTTATCCCTTCGTACGTCTTTGATTACTGGTCTCTCAAAGGCTTCAATAAAGTTCATACATAATATTTGATTGATTTTGCAGCTTGGGGGCTTGAATTCCATGCTGTGCATTGAACATTCCCCGTCCATTCCGTTGGTTTCAAAGATACCTACTTTAATCCTGGGAATGGATGTTTCACACGGATCTCCTGGCCAGTCTGATATTCCTTCCATTGCTGCTGTACTTATCTTCATCTCTTTAGTTTCTAAATACTTTTGGAATACATGTTGATTTTTTCTGTCGATTTCATTTCTTTTTTCCTGTATTTTTTTCACAAGTGCTCAATTTTTAATTGACAACTATAACGATCTTTGCAATTATAATTAAAATCTACAATCAAGTTTGGTTTGAATAAAATGTCAGGTGGTGAGCTCCAGGCACTGGCCTCTCATCTCGCGCTACAGGGCATCTGTCCGCACCCAATCTCCAAAAGCAGAGATGATTGAGTCACTCTTCAAGCCAGTACCCGGTTCTAATAATAACGAGGATGATGGTTTATTCCGGTATGTTATGTCATAATAGAGTAGAAATTGAATTTTAATTCCCGAGTCTCATTTTTGGTTTTACATTGCCACTTACCAATAACCAAATGTTTTTCACTTTCTTACAGGGAGGCTTTGATGGAGTTTTATTTCACTTCAGGCAGCCACAAACCAGAACAGATTATCATATTTAGGTAAATGTGCAGTTTGATTGCATCTTCTGGTAATATTATCTGTTGTATTGTATACTCTAATTTGATATGTTATGTACTCTGCTTGAATTCCACGTAAGCATCTTGGCATTCACATCCTGAATATATTTCATTTATAATTATCTGGTTTCATTTGTGATTGTTATGATATCTTCCCCCTGGTATAAGGTGCACACATCTTGAATTCAACTTGTTATGCTCTCTAGTCATGGAATTTGAATGAAGTGGATGATATGCTAATTATATGCAAGGTTAAGATGCTCCTATATTTATTAGTTAGACATGCGATATATTTTCATCCCCATTTATATACAATTTTAGGTGATGACTGTAATAGTAGCGTTTCTTCTTATTTTGCTCCCTTCCTTTGATGAGAGTATAAGATGCTTATCTGGCCCATCCAATCTATTAATTATCATATATGAATTTATAAGGACAATCACCTGATGTAACTACTGATTATCCTTGTGATTTATTGAGATTAGATTGTTATATCTTTAACGAAGAGTAGTATTGTATTATCTAGATTGTTATATCTTTAACGAAGAGTAGTATTGTATTATTTCTTACTTGAAAATGTATCTCTTCTTCTCCTTTTATCTAACTTTCTCAGGGATGGAGTAAGCGAATCTCAGTTTAACCAGGTCCTTAACATTGAGCTTGAGCAGATCATTGAGGTATGTGATCATTATTTTTCTAATTATTGTTGTTCGTACTAAGTAGTAACTGAAACAATTTTGTCACACAATGCAGGCCTGCAAATACCGGGACGAGGCATGGTCGCCAAAGTTCACAGTCATTGTAGCCCAGAAAAATCACCATACTAAGTTCTTTCAACCAAAATCTCCAGATAATGTCCCTCCTGGTATGCATTTTTTGTTTGTTTTTGATTATAGTATGCATTTTAAATTTTCTGATATCTGTGTATTCAATTCGACCTTGATTGCTGTTATTTGTTCAACAGGAACTGTCATTGATAACCAAGTTTGCCACCCACGCAACAATGATTTTTATCTCTGTGCGCATGCTGGAATGATAGTGAGTGCCATCAGTATTATACTCGTGAACATTTTAAGATTGCAGTCTGTTTGCATTGGCTGCACACAGTGTTGATGTTCTGGAACTTGGTTTCCAATATTTTACTGTCCCGCATGTGTGATGGTTGTGTTTTTGTTGTTCAGGGAACTACAAGGCCTACGCATTACCAGGTTCTGTATGATGAAATCGGGTTTGGGACTGATGATCTTCAAGAGCTGGTCCATTCACTATCATATGTGTAAGTTTTACTGCTATGTTACAAAAGCTAGTTCGTAGATTGAATTTGTAAGTGGACATATTGTTCTGAGCTCTCATAATCCGAATCAAATTGTTGTCACAGCTACCAGAGGAGTACAACTGCTATATCTGTTGGTAAGCAATTCGTTTGATAACAGTTTACATACGTTGTTTCGCTGTGCACAATTGATTATGGCATCTTATGAATTCCCACTGTGGCATCATTATAAACTCTCTTGTTCATTCGGTTGCAGTGGCTCCCATTTGTTACGCCCATCTGGCAGCTGCACAAATGGGGCAGTTCATGAAGTTTGAGGAGTCTTCTGATACAACATCCAGCCACAATGGAATGACTGCACCTCCAGTCCCTCAGCTCCCTAGGCTTGATGAGAAAGTGTCCAACTCAATGTTCTTCTGCTAAATCCCAATCCCAGATACATTTAGTTTGTGACAGATCCGTCTGTTGGCTTTAAATATTTACTAGGATGATGAAACTTGGCTGACTAGCTTATGCTTTCCCTTAGATTATGCAAATTGCCTCCTTCGTATGGTGCCACTGGCAACAATCCAATGATGTTTTGGCTGATAAGTCAAAGTGTTTATGGACGTAGATAGTTGCCATTTTGGGACGCCTCCTTTTGTATCTAGCCTTGGATGAAGGAAGCTATTATCATATTCTGATTTGCTTAAATTTTTTGTGCCTTGTTAAGTGTTCTCGAAGTTCCCTGCTTTGTTAAAAACTAATTTTTGATCTATTCAGCTTAGAGTTTTCAGTCTAGTATGATTGTATCGTGTCTTTCGTCTACGAAGGTATCTTTTAAACATTTTTGGAACACAATTCCAGCTCGAATTTCTTTGAAATCAACATAACAAAAACAAAGAGGCATCTCTGCGTAGTCCAATATTTTAACTGCTGGGCATCCCTATCCCACTCTTCAACTTGCTCTATTAGCGGTTTGCTCGCGGAGAAATTGGGAGGTTGTTTGTAACCCAATTGTCGGATACCTCAAGTTATACCATTCAATAATACTGAATATATTAATAGTTGGAACCTTTACTGTTGTCTGTTCACATACTCCTTCCCTCAACACAACACATATGTCAGTATCAAAAAATAAAAAAACACATGTCATTAAGAATCACATCACAAGCATATCCGTCCTTATTCTAAGTTGTTCCGATAGCACCCTCATTTGCTTGTCTGTCCGATTCCAAGCTCACTGCGAAAGGTAGTAATTTAAATTATTTAGAAATTGTAGCAAATTGATATGAATATGCCCATTAGGAAAGGCAACACATATTTTAGGATGTTATATTGCTCATCAAGATAACTAAATAGTAAAGCCCTTAGAGCTTCAACACCATGATTTTTTTGGTCAGGAAAAAGAGTCATGGAAGATGATTAAAAAAAAATCATGCACTCCCATCATCCATGACCAAACCAAAATATTGTCATCCCATAATTTTTTTTTAGTTTTGGTCATGAGAGTTGAACCAATCCTAATGCGACACATGTCACGCGTCAGAACTTTATCAGTTTAAATCTAGATGTTGCAGCGGTTAGGATTGAAAATTACAAAGTATTAAAAACTAAAATAATCACCAATATTCATAATTTTTGAAGATCTATTAGTATAGATACATTTTGATATTTATATGCTTGTATTTATATAGAAATAAGAGAGAATGATGATGAACTTTATATTTGATCGGATGTGCTAAATGAGAGATACGTGAATAAGAGAGATGAATGACATATTTTTTTTAGTCATGCTCTTACAAATAAATATTCACATAAGACTATGACTTGTATCTATGGGAATGTCTTAGGAGTATCCATATTATTACATATCCGATCCAATTGATAGTGAAGCAATAGATGGTCAATTGCCTTGTTTATGGAGTACAAGCTTCTCTGTAAGGGCGGAAAAGTAATTTCGACTGCGTGGCATTGAACGAGAAAGCCTACGGAACGGACGACGGTGCGAACGACACGGATTCACCACGCTCCATTTTCCATCATTCATTCTCCATTTATTTTCATTCTTCCCAAAGTCCAGACAACACACAACCATGGCCGATCAACTCACCGACGACCAGATCTCCGAGTTCAAGGAAGCCTTCAGCCTGTTCGACAAGGACGGCGATGGTTTGCTTTTTTCCCCCCTTCTTTTGCAGATTTTGATCCGCTTGAATCTTGTATTGTAGATCTGGAGCTTATGTTTTTTTTTTCATTTTTTGTTTATCGAATGTGTTTTGGAGGTTGCAAGACGTTGAACTTTTTATATTTTGGATTTTGTGCTTGATTTAATCTGTTGCTATTCTGCTGTTGCTTGAGATTGTTTATGTTTGGAAACTTTAATCTGAGGAGTCTTGATTTGCCTGAATGTTAGATCCGTGTTGTAGATGCTAGATTTTAATGTGTAGTTGTCTGTTTTGTTTGATAAGTTTCAATGTATTGGCGGCTTACTGTTTGTTTTCTGAATCACAATGTTTGATGATGGTCTGAGAACTGGTTAATTGCCATTTGAATAGTTAGATTGTTGAAGTTATGCTGTTTTCACCGTTTAACGTGGTCATTCCAATTTAGAGGTTGTATGGTTTCTTGGTAAGGCAATGTATATATTTTTGCCTATGTGCTTGTTTACATGTTACGAACATTTGTATTTGTATCTCATGTCTTTTGGTAGTGGTACTACCTTATATATATGATTTGTTTTCTAGCAGTATTCTAATATGGTTGTAAGATAAGAACCTCAGTTAAGTTTTTGAAGAACTCTGATGAAATGCGTAGAGTTTCAATTTTGGGTGATGTTATCAGCTTCAAACTAGATAGTAAATCACCATATAAAGTTACTTAGAAAATTAATTCATCGTAATGAGGTTCAATAATTGATCTATATCTATCACTATGTTAACTGTTTGGAGGTTTATACATTTTATCTAAAAGAGCATTTGGATTGGGAAGAGTACAGTTAGATTTAGTTTTCATTTTCCTTCTTTAATTAAATGCTTTAGGAATATTCGAAAGCTCCTTTGTAAAATTCAATGTCGTTTGCAGGATGCATCACTACCAAGGAGCTAGGAACCGTGATGCGGTCACTTGGCCAGAACCCTACTGAAGCTGAACTTCAGGACATGATCAACGAAGTTGATGCTGATGGAAATGGAACAATCGACTTCCCCGAGTTCCTCAACCTAATGGCCAGGAAGATGAAGGACACCGACTCTGAGGAAGAGTTAAAGGAAGCTTTCAGAGTCTTCGACAAGGATCAGAATGGTTTCATCTCCGCTGCTGAACTGCGCCATGTAATGACAAATCTGGGTGAGAAGCTCACTGATGAGGAAGTCGATGAGATGATCCGTGAAGCTGATGTAGATGGTGATGGCCAGATCAACTACGAGGAGTTTGTTAAAGTCATGATGGCCAAGTGAACAATCACCTCATCCTCATCAACCACCACTGTCAACTTTTACATTATGAATTGAGAAGACATTTGTGCGAAAGATCAGTGAAATGAACAGATGTACCTGCTGTAGTCTTCATGTATCATTTCTGTTTTAATCTATAAACTTCTTATTTACGTCTTAATATGCATTTTCACTTCAATGAAAAATATTTTCACTTCAATGAAAAATATTTTCAATAACTTTATTTTTTTCATTTTTCCGGTTACCTTCATTAATAAGATACAAAAAAGTAAGTAATTAGGAAAAGTATTCGAAATTTTTAGCAACAGCTCGATCACCGATTTTATTTGTTTATATTCTAAATATAAAAATTACTTAGAAAATATCTATCAAGATTTAGGGCTTTCAGAAGGCTCATATAAATACGACGCATCTCTTCAATCAGTCTTCCACTCCGATCTGCCTCTCTTGCTGCCCGAGCGTCAATCTCAAACGAACATCAATGGCAGTCACCTTCGAAGATCTCCACGCCGAGTCGGGCCTAAAGACCCTGGAGGACTTCCTCGCCGGAAAAACCTACATATCCGGGTAAACTTAATCTCGATCTACGCACTATAACTTAGTAGTTCGATTCTGCGTCTGTTGATACTGATATATCTTGCTTCGATTGAATTTTGGCGTTGTAAGGTGTTAATTTTATGTTGATTCTGGTTTCGACTTGATTGAAGGGATCATTTGACGAAGGATGATGTGAAGGTGTATGCGGCTGTTTCAGGGAAGCCAGGCGGTTCGTATCCGAATGCCAGCAGGTGGTATGAATGTGTGTCATCACATCTAGCTGCAAGGTTGGTTGAAGCTTTCTTTCAGTTCTTAAGTTTCCTGCAGTGTTTTTATGTTAGTTGATTTTCAATTCCAGTAGCGTGTTTATGCTGATTGATTTGAGATAGGTGAAAGATAGCTGGTTTTGGATTCATCTATGTAGAATTGTAGTTTTGAGTTTTTTGATTCACTCCTTTGATACTGCCAGCATATGTTTCAGTTGAGGATTTTGATGCATGGATTATGACTATTTGAAAACTTATTTACCTTTTTTTATGTGTGGGGTTGTAGCTTTCCTGGAAAAGCTGTTGGTGTTCAAATTGGTGGTTCAGCTGTGGCTGCTTCAGAGGCTGCTGTGCCTGCTGAAGTGAGTATATATCTGGATGATGTTTCTTTTTTGCGGTATTTTTATTTTTGTGTGCCCATGTTTATGTGTTTTGGCTATTGGGATGTTTTAGGCCGCTGAGGGAGATGATGATGACTTGGATCTATTTGGTGATGAGACCGAAGAGGACAAGAAGGCTGCAGAGGAGAGGGAAGCTGCTGTCAAGGCCTCCTCCAAGAAGAAAGAGAGTAAGTTTCTACTTTGCTGTGAACATCGACAGTTGCAGTGACATGATATAAAACATCATTAGCACGCCATATTGCAATGATACTTTCACTTGAGTTCCATGCACCAAGGACGATAGGTGTTCCTAATCACATATTTTTTGTAATTCTTCTCAACACATGCTCTTTAACTTTGCTTGCTGGCTGCAGGTGGAAAATCATCAGTTCTTTTGGACGTCAAGCCTTGGGATGATGAGACCGATATGAAAAAGTTGGAAGAGACTGTTCGCAGCATTGAGATGCCTGGACTACTGTGGGGTGCCTGTATGAATCTTCCTTTTTACCTTCATGTTCTAAAACAAAAACATATAATACTTTTGTGCTCTTTCCGGCACTAACCCTTTTTTTTTTCGTGACTACTTCGCAGCTAAGTTGGTTCCAGTTGGTTACGGAATCAAGAAAATGACTATCATGATGACAATAGTGGATGATCTTGTGTCTGTGGACAACATCATTGAGGATTACTTAACCGTTGAACCTGCCAACGAGTACATCCAGAGCTGCGATATTCTTGCGTTCAACAAGATCTAAGAATTGAACAAGTCAGTTTTGTTTTAGTCCAGTCTTGCAAGTTTGTGCTTTATAGTTTTTTTATTTGAGATACTCTGGCAACCAATGTTGTTATAGCCTTAACCGGCATATAACTTTGTGGACCAAAATATTCAAGTAATCATCATACATTTTTGCTTGGGAAAAGGATTTAGTAGCCCAAGGTGAATATTCCAGTTCTCTTGAAGAAGCACTATTCATGTTGAAACAGCCGTAATCAAGATTGCTATTTTACCTCATCTTGTGAAGAAAGCGGGTTTAGTACAGGTCTATGTATTGCCATGCTTGAAAGCATGATGACCAAAGTCCACCGAGGGATATAACTGTGGTGCACTCCTGTCCAAAGACCAATCTATGTTGGCATAATCAACCTCGTAACCATTTTGACCAATCTACATGAGATATTTGGAGCAATTGTGTTATGCCACAAAACAATCCAAGGGACGAGGGTTGAAGAAGATGTTGCTAATGTACTTAGGGCACCATCGGTTTTTGTATGCCTGGTTCAATCCAAGTGAATGTTGCCTGTGAGAACTTGACTTTGATGTTGATATAATAGCTGCTGCTGCGGCTGACTTAACTGGTAAGGGAAGCTCCTCGCACTAGGAATTTGTGCAACAACAAAATCAAATCCTCCATTCACTTGGGCGCTGCAACACAGTGACTGGTTCTTTTACTGCCCCTATTTGCTGGATATTTTACCTCCTGTAACTGCATAGCTTGTTTTAGTTTTGAGCAGCTGAGGAGAAACATAAAAAGGAGAAGCAACAGAACCCAGAACAGGCCAACTTTTCTCAGTCACAAGGGACACCATTTGTTGTGGTTTCGTCCAATCCGCCTGCCGCTGAGATGTCTTTGGTGGCAGCTGGACATCATGTTTGCTGCTATCAGTCAAAATTCCATCCGAGACCACTGTTTTTGGAGCATCACCATGTCTTTGGGCCTCGGTGGTGCCTTCAAGTGGTAATGTATGAATGCGCTTGGATGCGGTCAAGGGGCTCATTTGGAGGATGCTGAAGTTTAAGCTTGAGTTGATTAAAAACAGCAAATCAGGGAGTGTGTGTTATAGCTGGTGTAGTAACATGTTAGCCAATGTGTAATGTGGGTTTTTGTGGCTGTGTGTTGCTCTGTCGTTGTGTTTTTGTGGCTCCTGTGGGCGTGTTGTCCTGTTCGCCCTGCAGTTGGGTCTGTGCTTGTGCTTAGTTTTTGTCTTGGCTCTCTTGGTTTGGCAGGGTGGTGTTTTCGGTTTGGTTGTTCGTGGGGTGCGCCTGTCTGTGTGTAGGGTGGTCTTGCCGGTTTTGGCATTATTGGAATAAAAGTGATAGTGTAGTGTTTTAAAAAAAAATAAAATAAAGTATGAATGCGCTTAACATCATAACTACTTGGAGTTGGAGCATGACCATTTTCTTTAGGCTTTGGTGAACTTTTAATGTTTCAACAGCCTTATCCCTCACATGCAACAATAGCCTTCTCCACTTCCTGCTTCAAACATTTGTACAGGATCTCCAAATCAGCTATCCGACAAAGCTCGTCTAATATGTCTATTTTTAGAGTTTCCATCCCTTTGCTTGTCTTCCTCATCAAGCAGCCATGAAACCGATTGGTCAACTTTTCCTTCTTTCGAGCCTTTTTTTGCTCGTTCGGCAGAAAATCCCATTGCCACAAGCTGCTGAGACAAGCATTTCAGCTTCCGTGACATGAGACACTTCTCATGCAATTCCTGAGCACGCCTCTCCTTTTGTCTTTAGTGCTTACGCGAATTTTTTCACGCTCAGCCCCAGGTATTGATTCACGACGAGAGTATATATATATTGATTGGTTGATTTCTCTTTATGTTCACCTGACCAGCTACCAATGTTAGATATAGCATCAAACTCTCTTCGAAAACAACCATTAGACTGCATTGCAGAGGATGAAGTTTCTAATTCAAGGTCATGGAATTGTACGCACTTGCTGGGGATACCATAACCATTAGAAGATCCAGCATTTGTTGATTCTGTGTCAGTCCTCTTAGATGCGGATAAGAATGTTCTGCAAATTGAGAGCAAGGAGCATCAAAAGATGAATAAAATGTACAATACATTATTAGCAGCAGGGAATGTAAGAAATCATATGGTAGGGAGGGACGAAAAGCTCTATGTTCGTTCGCAGCAGGAGGAAGGATACATGTCTATTCGCATAATGTTGAGTCAGAAAATAAACTCTCTAATGCATCTTCAACCATCAGTTTATCAATCAGCATATATGATCGATCTTCCTAATTGAAGCAAGACTCATACTTTCTGATCCCTTACTGAGTTCACTCCACATTGTGTGGGCATAAACTTGGTGTAAGAAATTAAACTCCCAGCTCTTCTGTTTAAGTTTAACCAAAGATAACTAGCACCTTTGAGCTATTCATTCTCTATAGCAGATGACGATTAACAATATCAAAGTATCTAATGCCACTCACAACAATGATTATTACAGTGATGCATTTGAGAAGCAGTAGTACCCTGCAAAGAAGAAGAAGTCCGAATCTGATGACCCCCCCAATATTATCACAATACAAATGTGCAGCAGCAACCAATAAAGACATACAAAATAGTCCGTGTTGATGATGACAAAAGCTTAATACTTGATATTAAAAAAAAAACTTGAAACAAAGTACAAAATCTAACCTACCACTTGAAACGCCAGTGCCGGCTCCCATTTTTTACTTTAAAAAAAACAATCGGGATTAACTGTTATTATAATTATGGCATCCAAAATATATAAACTAGAATCCTAATATTATAATTTAAACTCCGAAATGTGTAATAGCACCAGTTTTCAATTTTATTCATTTGTACGTATAAACTTCTTTTAGTTCTTAGTAAACCATTTAATATTGGACACAAAATGAATAAATAGTGTTTTAAACAAATTTTGACACTTCAACTAAAGATTTTAGATTTGATGCAGCTCAACCAAATGCTGCGAACACGAAATTAGTATCGTTTAAATGAAAACGACATCATTTTGTTATATTTTATAATTATTCTAAAGAAAAAAACGCCGTGGTCGCAACATTTGGCTGCGTATAATCAAATATTTTTCCCCAACTCAACAAAAGTATAGTTGTGAAATGAAATAAAAGTTGCTTTTTAAGTTTGGGATTTAAAATAATTAGCTTATTTTTATAATATTTGATATATACATTTATGTGAGAAATATAGGAAATAAATTTATAAAAAAAAAAGCCTCATTCAAAATTTTCGCTCGGCCCTAATGAAACCCGCAAGGGGATATGAACTAACAATAAGCATGACAAGCAAAAAAAAAAAAAAAGCAAGATGAAAAGTTACAATGTGGGAGGGGGGGTGTCGATTGAGACTCCCAGAAGCGGATGGCTCTTCACTCGTTTTCGTCTGTAGCAAATTTTTGAGCTAACAAACGACAACTTTAAAAAAGAAAAAGAAAAAATTGGGCCTAAATTTTACTCGGCTGCGAACTGATTCAGCGCTACTACAATGTTTAGATCACGTACTTTTTTTCACATGTCGTGCTTTTGTGATCTTCACCTAATTTACTACTGATATGTAAAGATAGTTTTATCATATAATTCCTTTTCGATATAAAAAGTTTCCAAGAAAACAACAATAGATGAGAAGAAGGTTCACGTCATCCTATACAGACTCCGAGGAGGTCAAAATCTAACCATAATAACCGGATCATTCGTTCTTGATCAAACAGTACTTCTCCCATAGAGATGGAGATTTTGAAATTTCACTTATGAGGCTCTTGAACTTGTGGCTGTAGTCTCCACCACTGTAAGGAAAAGGCAAAGTTCCAAGTACGTTAATGAACGGTCTCTACTAATATCATAAGTTACTAGCAAATGACTAAATGTAAACGACAAGATCAGCTCCACAAGAGTCTAGTGAATTTCACTTCTGATATAAAGTTGTACAGACAAACCTTATACGATTCAGTGATGAAATGGCCCTAAGAGCACTTCTGAGCATATCTTCATTGCGGTCTACTTCTTGCTTCACTGCATCTTGCTTCGGTTTGAAATTGATAGTTTTCTGAAGTGGCTCCACCAATGAATCTAACACTGGAGGCAACAAAATTTAAATGAGATCTAATATATGCAAATCGGTCTATAGCTGTGTCATCAGATAAAACAATAAAACTAACCTGCTGTCACAGCTGACGGACATTTATCAGCAAGTTTTGAGAGAATGAGATGGCAAGGCATTTTAACATCATAGTGATCTGGAGTGATATGCAAATGTCAATTTCTAAATATTAGGCTAAAGACCAAACAATGACTTCATTACTGCAATTCTGTTAGTACCTACTTTGAATATAATAAATATATTGATCACCAGACTGGGAACATCCCCTAAATAAACTCAAACACAAAGAAGGATACTCACCATCCAGACCAGATTTGAGATACGGAATGATAAAATCTGATGGGTTCATCTGATCAAGACAAGTGTCTAACAGTGTGTCCACACATTCAAAAGCTGCTTTCCTTAGCTCCAGACCATCATCCACAGTGTGCTTAAATGGACCAAGGTCCACTGTTCTAATTAACTCTTTCTGCATCAACATTTTTTTTCATAAAGTACCAAGTTAGTCAAACGCCCGTTTGGTTCTTAGATAACATTGAGGAACGGAAAGTTAAATGGAAAATGGAGTTCGGTGTTCGGTTTGGCTATGAAACTTTAAAAAGGAACAAGAGAACACATTTATAAAAATTTCCATGGGAAATTTATTTTCCCAATGGTTTTCCATTTCATTTCCTTTCCAATGGAAAGTTTCCATCGAATTTTCCAAGATGCGAACAGAGCATAATAGAAACAATGAACAGTACATCCAAAAAGACAAACAACAGATAAAAGATAAGCCGCATGGCAATGAACAAACTACATTTATAACATCAGTAAAGCTGTATATTTACCTTAACCGCTGTTTGATCATACAAGAGCGGCAATAAGTCATGTAAGAGGCCTTTAATCAGATTTGGCTTGTTGTGAGCTGCAGTACTCAAAGCCAACACAGCTGCACGTCTAACATGCTGCATAAAACAATCTAATGTAAGTACACACTAATGCCAAAGTTGGGCAATGGACAATCAAACAGATTCTACAACATTTGATGAATATTGAATTTTGAAAGAATAATCATCAATATGTACATCAATCGTAATCAAAGATTAAGACTACATTAGGCATAAAATCATAGATCATGTGTACCGGAGATATAAAGAATAATTTGTAGCCTAAACTCTTGTAACTTGTTTCACATAAATTTATGTAGGGATGAACAACAGTATCATCTTTACAGCTGAATACTTTCTGTAGTTTGCTGCTTACTCTTCCTATGTTCTTTTATCAGATGATGTGCTTAGTTACACATCAAGTTTATCATGGCGTTCGGTATAATAAATTTTTGGTACTTGCCAATAAAATCAGAAAATATAAATATACGAAAGACAATTAAGTTTTCAATACTCTGTCATGATCCTTAATAAGCATCAAGAATGATGAGATCTCAGGGTAAATTATCTCATCTATCTTCACTGCCCTCTCAACTATAGAATACTTCACAGCAATCACGACGGTTGCTCTCGTAAATGCAGCAGGACTGGTTGTTCGAAGCTGTAAAATTAAACAAACAAGATTTTGCGATATTATGTTTCTTCATTCAGATATTAGTATCATGAAGGACTCCATAAACTCAATCTTAGTGTACACATTGGAGTCTTTGATAGGTCTAGATTTACCTTCAAAGCGGGCACAAGCTTCGCAGGTTCAACAAGGGCCATTTTTCCTAAACATTCTGCGACGACATTACGAACACCCTCCTCTTCACTTTCACAGTGGTTGAATAGTAATTTTAGTATGGTCTCAACACTAGACTCTTGAAATTCAGATTTGTCTGCTGATTGTCTTACAATAACCTGCAATAAGGGAGACAAGAAACTTGAGCGAACATGACCATAATCATGACACAACAAAACTTTGCTATATGTGCAGAGTCACACACCTCTTTGAGAGAATGAAGTAACAGATACTGCATCTTCTGCTGATTTTCAATCTGATCCAAGATATATGGTAAATATTTGTTCAAATTCCCAACAGCAATGTTGCCAAGTGCATATGAAGCCGCAGATTTTATCTCTTCATATGGAGATTGGAAAGACCCAATGACAATGGTTTCTATTTGTTCATGAGTGCTTAAATCTCGCCTCCTTCCTATCTCTCCGAGGCAGAGCAAAGCAAGATGCTGTTTAACCTAGACAGAAAACCATCAAGTTGAGCTATAGCACAGTATAGGAACTTACAACAAGCACAATCAAAAAAATTAGAAGCCGAACAAGAAGCAGACACAACAAATAGTCCTGACATCTCAACGTTAACTTGTCCAACCCATCATAGCTGGCATACAATTTATTTAATCATGGCAGCCTATGGAGCTCTTATGCTTCTCACATTTCAAGAAATTAACATGAAAGGAGTTAAAAAATGACTACAAAGTTGTAGTTAGTTTAATATCCGTATTCATGTCTCAACTCTCATATTGGTCTACAAATGCAATCTTCCTTGATCATTTTGACTCCTAGTTCAGTAATTGATCATTTTGACTCCTAGTTCAGTAATAGCGGAAGTAGAAGTCATCTCATAATAATAATAATAATAATAATAATAATAATAACAAAACCGAGTAAACAAAAATAAAATGATGAAAGACTTACCGGATTACTGCTAGTGATATCTTTGAGATTGAGGATGTCCACCAGCATTCTTACAGTCGAGTAACATTTTTCATTTCCAGCAGCAAGGCAAAGAACAGCTATTGTTTGAGCAATTGAGAACAAAGCTTGTTTTGTGACCCCACCAAATGGCACTTTTACACTCGAAATTAGAGAGTCCAGCAAAGTATCGAAACTAATGTTTCCAGAAGACACCAATCCCAAAAAGAAGTTCTGGAGAGCCTGTGAGGTACCAAATAATAAAAAGAAAAATAAGATGTAATATCCTGCACTAAAAATGCACAATACCAATATCCTATCAACATACCGATAGGGCATGGCTCTGTAAGAGTGAACTCTTAATCAAAGTCAATGCCTGTGGAAGAACTTTAGTTTTTACAGCACGCCCAACATTTGACTTTGCCCTTTTGTCATCCATCAAGGTGCAACAAAGCTCTAAAGCAAGCGCAGTTATGTGCAAGTCTGAATCACTGGTGAGCAATCACAAACATCAGTGACTGATTGAACCAGAAACCAGCGAACCCTTAACCTTAAGCAACACATGAGGACTATAGCAAATATGCGCATCATAAGGTAAGAATAAAACCTTATTAAGGTGGAAAGTTCCACAATGATAACTTCATAAGCTGCAGAGCCAATTTTATCACCATAAGCAACAATTAAAGAATTTAAAGTCCCAAGAGTTGCTTGTCTCAAACTTCTATTTGCCTGGAAATCATGAGGGAGTGATGTATAAGAAATTTAAATTAAAGCCAATAATGTTTCTAATTTTATGATATTGAGAAAAGTAAATATAAATATGAAAAACACACACCTTGCGCAAAAATGCAGTTAATTCAGCAATAAGATTCTCCAGAACGGAAGTCAAATCTACACGTATCCGAGAAGCAGCAATTACAGCAAAAGCCTGAAAATTTTATTTTGGTGATCTCAGTGATATGAAATACATAGGAAATTGCATTAAAAGGAAGATGCGTAGAGGTTTGCGGTATAAATGCCATCAGCGAGTTTTGCTTCAGCGAGCAGGAAATAGTGTTTGTGATTATCAGGATAAGAATCAGTTAACTGAATAAACCAGTTAAGACTTAAGAGCAGAGATGTACCTTGCCTAAACAAAATAGAACACATTTTAAATAACAGAAACAATTTTTAAAAATAATATAAAACACACGTAATTTGTGGCATTCAAGATGTTTAAAGATGAAAGGGTATTGAGCCCTAACACTGTTAAAATTAAGATTTCATGTCATGTCATCTACATTGCGTTTCAGAAGTTATCAATACTATGAAGAGCAATTTGTGATGACAAACTGGCACAGGTATGTGAGCTTACAAATGCAAATAAGCCAATGGAAAAACAACCAAACCTTGACGGCAGTTAGCCTGGTTATCTCATTCCCCATACGATCAACCAGCACAGGTAGGCAGGCTGACAACTCCGTACCAAGAAGATCACCAAATGTGGATATTACCAGTCCCATGCAAGATATAGCACATTCCTTCACCTCCTGTCAATACAACAAAGCACATGAACTGGTGATAAAAACAATCAAAAAATGTAAGTCAACATACTATCTATCAAAAAAACTGTTCACTCACTTGATCTTGATCTTGATTCGTCAGGCGAGCCATGATAGTATTATATATTGGTTGAACATATGGTTTGAAATCAAAAACATTAATCTGCACCTTTAAAACGTTAATGTGGTTCTTTCAACAGACGAGCATAATATCATGAAATTAATGAATAAACACAAAATCACCTCAATATTCGGGCGCACGATACGTATGAGTTCCCCACAAACTCGTAATGCTTCAGCCGCGACTTTGTAGTAACGCTCACTTGCAGCAGAAAGAATAGGAGCACAAAGATCCTAAAAGAATCAATTACTAAATCAATTTGAAGTAAAAAGAGGGTTCTTGACAATTATTGTAGCTCGTAAGAATATGATCAAACGATAGTGCAAGCGATTAAAATACCTGATGCAATTATGCAAAATTTGATAGAGAAAACAAATTTAAAGTCAAATATCAAATTCACATCATGCCTTAATATAAGGATGGAATACAGAAGGAGAATGTGAGGCCAGAACCAATCGTGTGAATACAAGAGCCTCAATTTTCATATTTGACGTGGATGATTTATCCTGAAATATAAGACATAATGCAAAGTCAAACAACCCTCAATTTGAAATTTGAACTGTTAAAGATTCACCGGTTACAAAGGAGCAATATCCACTTCTTCTATACTGCCATGGTCTAGAACCATAATGAAAACTTAATAGAATTGGCAAACATTTACACATGTGGACTGTGGTACATGTAATGTACCTTTAAGCACTGATACAAAACAAGATTAATGATGACAACTACTCAAAAGGATATATAAATGTACAAAAAAATGTAGAAGTTCTTACACTCAACGCTTTCTCGATTCCTGTGATAAGCGATCCAATGTGATCTGCCAGACAATCTGGCAACACAACGACGAGTTCTTTGAGAATTGAAAATGCGCCAACCTAAAGAAAACACACATTCAAAACAGAGAAACATATGATTGATTGGTTGTATTTACATTGGGGTGATGCCGCATGTATATATTATCATTAAATAAAGTGTCTGTCCAATTTCCTCACCTTTGTCTTAACCGACTTCTCCTTGAGCTGTCTATTTATAGATCTAACAATCTTTGGAACTTCTTGCTTCAGTAGCCATCTTGGGCTGTAGCAATAAAGGATTGGCATCATTAATGCCCACGCAGAACATTAACTTACTCAACCAAAATGTATACCTTACGTACACGGTACAACCCTGATAAAATGGACCGGAGTCGCAGCCAAAAAATTCATCAAACAAACCAATAGTCTTTGCGAAGCGTGACAATCTTGCAAAATTTTGGGTTAACTCATACACATTGCGAAATGTGAACGATGACCCCGAGTTTGGGGTTTAACAATACTGTGAGGATATAGTCACCCTATTGCCTTTGTGTAAATTATTTGGTCTTTTAATGTTTGCATGGGCTAGGGTGCCCAATGCCAGCTAAGAATTCAAAGAAATTATCTGTACAACCTCAATGATTCTTCGTGCACTAAGCATTGCTCTATAAACTAACAATTAGATGCCTGTTTTTCTTTTGATGGAATGTATATAATAGATCAATTGGATTAACGGGTCTAATGATAATCCACATGTCAACATACAACTTTGTGACGGCATACATCAATAGTTTATCTATTCCTGAAATTGTAATATATCAAGATTGTGACTACTGACAGACACTCACTGCAATCCGGTATTAACCACGATATTTCAGTATTTTACTTATGAAAGTTGCATTCATACTCAAACGAAATGCCAGGTAAATGATGTTAATGTTAACATGAATAAACTAACATGCCTCCCGGCTGGTTGATATCATCTTTTTTTTTTAAACCCTTCTATTATTATGGATGGAATCAGTATCTGTCGGATGACCAATATGAAAACCAAAGCTGCCAAATTCCAATAAACTTTAGATAAATTCATGTTACCTTAGCTCATCCAAATCATTCTGTCCGGCAGTCAAAGTTCCAGTTTGACGTAGTAACTCAATAAATGTATTGAATATATCCATCTGTCAGAAAAAAAATGTAGAGTATCAGATGTTCACAACAGTCGGAAACATGAAAAGGAGCTTTTTCTAAAACAAAAATGAACTTTGCCTTGACATTTTCTTCTCGTTCTTTAAACCTGTCAATCACCTTGGGACATGCCTGAACAATAAAACAGACTAATTTTAGACAATGACGATACCAACAACAAGCATGATAAAAAACAGCAAGGAAAACACAAGACAATTTCAACCTCAGTCAGTCAACTTATACAGGACAGAAGGGGATAAATTTTGGCATGGGAACATTTGTATGGACAACCATCTCAATAGGCACAATGAATCTGTGAATTGAGAAAACACCAAACGCAATACCTCCTGATACAATTTAGTGAGCATCTCAGGTCGAGAAACAATTAATGCCGCCAGGCACTTAGCTGCTGCCCTTCTAACTTTCCAGCTAGCATCCTCATCATCAGTGTACTCATCGGCACTCTCACTACGCAGATGTACAGTTTGATTAGGAGCAATACAAGTACCCACTAGGTGAATAATGATGAAAAAACTGAACGAAAACAAATCAACTGATAAAATACTGACTCATCCTCCTCATCCTCAAGAGTGTCTTCATCAGTATCTTCCTCCATATTATCAGTAAAGTTTGGGTCATAACTTAGATATTCTAAAGTAAGATGAAGAATCTGCTCGCAATATGAGGATATATCTCTGGGGCACCTAAGAAGAAAACTCTCTAAAGCCTGCAGCAGTTTACATTTGATGTAAGGCAAGATATACAAGGCATTGAATTATAAATGGAGTCAAAAGGCATGCTATAAAACATGCGACTGTTTGAAAGCAACCAAAAGATGAAACAAAAAAGTGCTCATGATGTTAATGTATGACCTGCAAGCTATACTCACGAAGCTCCTCATCATTCTCAGATGCGCTTGTACAGTAACTTATCAATAGTGGAACAGTGTCTTTAAGATGTACTCCAAAGCGGTACCCAACCGCACGACTAGAAAACCATAAGACAGTAATTAGTAAAATTAAATCACCATTGCATCATTATCAGGCGGCATGTCACATCAACAAAATGGGATACTAAAGAAGCGAAGAAGGAATGTCCATGTCGTTTCCACTTTTAGTTTTTAAGAAGTGGTTGGAAGAGCTAAAGGAGGTGTCCGAGTTAAGAAAAACAGGCGCAACAAATATACTTCATTTTGAAGAATATTGAAGGCATCGTACTTCTCAGAAGCAGGTTCTGGCAGATATATAGTAACATCTCTGATTAAAATCTTTACAGTCCGTGTAAACAATACAAAAAATGCCATAAGAAACACTTCAATTCTAAAAATAAGTGTTTTCATGATTTCAGTTTGGGCGATGAATTCGGGTTTGAAGAGTAAATGGGCTTAAACCCATAAAAATTGTTGTGAACTTACTCTGTCAAAAAAAACAGTGACTAGACCTAATAACTAAGAGAAGAAGACAACCCATGAAAGAAACACGTACGACAAACAGACCTCATAGCTCCAATCAGTTGAATGTTTGTACGAGTCAGGTCTGACTTAATGCTCTTGCTTTTCAAGTTCCTAACAACTTCCGTAGTTGTCTTGGCCAGCAAATCATCAGATAAAGTCGGTGAAACAGATGCTGAAGGTATATAAAAAAAGGGTTCTGTAAATCAACTTCTACTTGAGAATGATGGATGCATCATAACTCAAAAAGTGATTTATTATTTTTTGCTTAACATGCTTAGGCTACCAACTTAGTTCTACAAAACGTGAACAAAGTAGTTTACCAGTACTGGTTTCAGTGTGCATTGTAACATATCCCAAATTTTCATACACTTACCAATGCATAAAATTGACTTCTTTCTGATGCTTGTTTGATTGGAGGTCAACTGGTGCAGCATGGCATTAAGTACCATCTCATGGTCAGTTGCCATCAAATTTCCAAATTTATGAAGAACGTCAGACAAAATATCAAGACATTCGCATTTAATCTCGACCTTCATGCCCTGAAATCGCAAGGAAAATTTATGAGAACGAGAAAATTAAGAATAGATAAAAAAAAGAATGTGATTTCACCCAGAAGCAGAGTAACTTATAAACTTGTAAATAAAAAGTATACAGATGTGGGCACAAATAACAGAAGTTGCCTGAGAACACTGTAGACTATCAGCAAGTTTGGTAGAAACTCACTGGATCGGTTACTCCTGATATTAACTTTGGGGTAAGAGATGCAAGAACAGCCTGTATGACAGATGAGGTGACTATTTCGGATATGATCGTCTTCAAAGCTATGCTTGCTATGTCGCGATGTTGATCCTTTCCATTAAGTAATTTATCGCAAAGCTTAATAGTCATCTCCATAAGCCGTGCCTCACTAACCTTTTTCACCAAAGGCGCAAGGCTGAAAAAACACAAATTAAGGTCATACATGAGAAAAGCATTCCAAGGTAACGCAACCATTCTGCGAACCTCTTTGAATACCCAACGCCAGTTGACCGCCAACTGAAAGTTAGGAGTAAGGCAAGTACCAAGTGCACACTGAATGTACATCTACCACATGAAATATGAAAAACAAAGCTTGAGAAGAAAGGCCTTCAAGTCTAGCAGTCACAGGAAATATTTTGCCTCGGCGCACTTTAAGATAATAAATGAAAAGGAACAAATATAAGTCACATTCATGTCATACAAAAGCAAGTTGGGTGAAAGGAAATAAAATGCATAACACGAACTGTCCAGAAAAGCAGATCCAGTAACATACCATTTGACTGCCAACGCAGAAACATCCCCAGCCGCATCATCAAGTTGTTGAAGAACAATATTTGACAATTTAATCTCCAAGTCAGCATCAGGCTTAATGTTCTCCTTATTCAATTCATTTAGCAAATCGGAAGTTGCCATATATCGATAATCCTTATCCTTACCAGTCATCTGAAAATTAATTAAAATAAAACAGTTTACTGCAGCAGCTACAGCCTACAACTATCATGAAAAGGTATAGAAAATCTTTAATGCCTGGAAGTACATATACCTTTTCCAAGATACCAGTAATAAGCAAATTTGCCATTTTCTGGTCAATTTTTATTTATGCTTTCACCTTCAGTACGTACTTGGTGATGGTCTTGTGGCCTGCAAAAATGTGTCATATAAGATCAGGGGCGAAACCATGATTCAAAAATTGGTAGGGCTAAAATACAATGACAAATTTTTTGAAGTTTGGAATCCAGTGAAATGCTTATCCTCGCGTTTTTTTATCATACAAAAATCAAAGCACATTACATTAGAAGAACTTTTAAGCTTAGAGGATACAATCTCCCAAAATCCTACTACTGTTTTGCCAGGAAAAATGTTTCATATGCCAGATTCTTGCCCAGTCTTCTACGAACAAACAAATGACCAGCTTCCTTATGATCCAGAATCCAGATATGAATAAAGAGATTCAATATCACCACTATTTTCAAAAAAAATAAAATAGAAATCAAGAGCCAAGATATTCCAGTGCCACATAGCCTGTTAACTAAAGTTTCACACTGGAACAAAAAAATCCCTTTCATAAACAAGCATACACCACTAACAAACAGCTTCACCAAAAAAAAAAAGGAAGGACAATCCACTAACTACATTAAGCACACACCCCCATAAATTGAAGCCACTTTCATAGTTCCATGAGCCAAAATTCCCAATTGTTCAAATCACTGATTCACCTTCTCAATCTGACACTCCACTACCTCAAACCATCATCAATTTCCAATAAAGATGGAGAAAAATCAACAGAACGCCACTAATGAATCGACAAATGATTGCAGGAACAGGCAACTGGCAAACACACTCATATAGCCAAATACAGAAATTGGTACTAAGCGAATCATATCGAGGAATGGAAATAGTGACCTGTAACAGCCGAATTACCAGAGGTGAAACCGACGGTGCAGATCGTTGATTCGATATCGGTTGAATAATAGCAGACAAGGAACGAGCAAACGTTGTTGAAGAGAGAGAGATAGTTAACTCGAGCCTGAAAGAAAATCGAAGAACTTAGGGTTTTGATCGGAGCGCCGAACAAATATACATAAAATTTAATAAAATTTAAAAATCCAGCTGGCCTATATTAGTTGGTACACGTGTCAACACTGTAATCCTTACGGTATACTGATTGGTAGAGGATTACTTATTTGAAATGTCGACGGTTGGATTTAGTTGGGGAGATCTGAGCCGTTGATTTAGGGATGTTCATTTCTGCGTAAGAGTTAACATTGAGCTACCGTTGAAAACCAGTTTTTTGAAGATCAGTCTGCCTTCCCTGTATGAGACTGTTAGCAGCTTGAAAGAGAAGAATTCAGGTGAAAAACACAGCTTCATGGTAACAAACAGATACTGAGCGACAAAGCTGGCTCCCTCAAGGACAATCTATAGCTTGCTTACTACAATGACAGAGCAGCTTAGTGATGATTGGCAGCTTAATTGCTCCATAGATGCAAAACTATCTAGTCACTAATATTTGTTACCCAGTAAATTTTGTGAAAAAGACTTGTGTATTTGTCACTGTGATAAAGTGGATTTCATGTCAAGAAAACATCACCCATTGAAATCTTCTCATGTAACTGAAATCTTTTCTCAGACCGAGTTTACATACCCGCCCGCCCTGAGCCGTAACGCAGGAGGCTTCATGTCATAACATAAACATAACTGATTCATAAACAGCTTGCACCCGCTCCTGCAGCATGTTTGTGTAGAGCATGCAACTGACCTCATCAGAAAAAAAATGATCCTGGTGGAGGGGAGTGAAGAACAACACGTCAGCTCTTCACACTGTTCTGGACAATGGTGTGAGGTGTCTGTGGAAGAGCTCTCCAGCCTATATCTCTTCTGTAAAACCCTCCTTCCCAGTCTACTTTTTCAGCAGCTTGATAAGCTCTATCTCTTGCCTCTTTCAGGTCCTTTCCTGTGGCAGTAACACCGAGAACGCGGCCACCATTAGCTACAAAGTTGCCTTCCGAATCTAGTTGAGTTCCAGCATGGAAAATCTTTACGGAAGCAGCAACTGCTTCTGCTTCATCTAAGTTCTGGATTAAAGTTCCTTTCTCATAAGGTCCAGGGTAGCCCTTACTCGCCATTACCACCACCATAGCTGACCCCGGGGACCAGTTAAGAGTTACACCACTGAGCTCTCCTTTACATGCTGCGAGAAGAACTTGGACAAGATCCGACTCCAACCGGACCATCAACACCTGTCAATTTTTTTTATAAGTGAGTTGAAGATATGGAAACAGCGACACAAGGGGAAATAGAGCATCGACATAGCTCTTTTTCAAGTTCTTGCGACTGACCTGGCATTCGGGGTCTCCAAAACGCACGTTATACTCAATTAGCTTCGGCAATCCAGATTTCTTCTCAATCATGAGTCCAGCGTACAGGACTCCAACGAACTTGCAGCCTTCCGCTGCCATGCCTTTCACGGTAGGATTAATAATAGACTTCATAACTAACGATTCAAGTTCTTTTGTTAGAATTGGTGCTGGAGAGTAGGCCCCCATGCCGCCTGTATTTGGTCCGGTGTCACCATCACCAACTCGTTTATGATCTTGAGCAGACTCTAAGGGAATGGCATTTTCGCCGTCCACAAGAGCAAAAAATGATGCTTCTTCACCCTCTAAGAACTCCTCAACAATCACACGGCAACCTGCTTCACCAAATACCCCATCCACGAGCATTGAGTTTACTGCTTCATATGCTTCCTCTAGCGTCAAGGCGACGATGACTCCTTTCCCAGCCGCTAATCCGTCAGCTTTTATAACAATTGGAGCACCTTGCTCTTTAATATATTGCTTCGCAGCAGCTGCATTCATGAATGATTGATACTGCACACCGCAAGAAACAAGGAAATGAAACATACGGAATTTATGTGAAACCAATTACGATTCGAAAATCAGTTTGCAGACCTTGGCTGTAGGAATGTCGTATTTATCACATAAGCTCTTCATGAAATTCTTGGAACCCTCTAAAGCTGCAGCTTGCGCTGAAGGACCAAATGTAGGGATACCAACCACAGCTAGATCATTCGCAAGACCCGCAACTAAAGGCGCCTCCGGACCGATCACAACCAGCCCTACTCCCCATTTTCTACAGAAATTTATGACAGCTTGGCTATCAGATATTTTCAAATCCGACACGCAAGTAGCATCACCTGAGCTCGAAATCCCAGCATTTCCTGGGGCACAAAAGACTGATGCACAAGTCGGGGACCTCTTTAACGCGTAGCATAGTGAATGCTCTCTCCCACCGCCACCAACAACCAACACCACAACCCTCTCTACATGCCGACAACACAAATCAATCAACCAACAAATCACTCAAGAGACTTCATTACATAACAAAAATTAAAAAAAAGATTCAATTTTTGAACCTTAATTCACCTGAAGCAGCAGCGTCGTCAGAAAGGAATTCACCAGAATTTTCTGAATGCTGAGCGGCGCAACTGAATACAGCGGAGAAGCAATCCGACACCTCCGACCGCCGCGAGTACTGTCGACAAAATCCAACCCCCGCACTTGGATTCAAAACAATTGATTTTCCAGAAAAGATTGAACTTGTTCGATGAGCGGCGCAACGGCTGGCAGACAAGCTGATCGGCCGATGGTTACACCACCGGCGATACAAAACTCCGGCAGAGCTCGATGAAATACAGGCCATAAATACGAAATTTTCAACTGAAATATTCAAATGGATTCGTGATTATCCAGAAGCCGGCGAGAAAAGCGGAATGCGAAGCTCCGAGATTCTCTGTGTTCGATGGTGTTTCACGCATCCAAACCCTCGTTCAACAGTGAAAAGCATGAAGATGATACCCGAAATTGAACCGGACAGCTGATCAATAGATTCCAATTGAACCATTGAACGGCCCAATCGATCCCAGTTGAGACGAGTCGACCGTTCGAACCAATCGCTTGACGTCTTCAACTGTGCGTATTTTGGTTTGTGGAGAAGTTTCTCAGGTAATCGCAAAATGGAGGCTGAAGCTGTTGGCTCCGACGAGTCGTCGGCGAGCATCCAAACCCTAATCTCATTCTACTCGAACTATGTACGGAAACGAGTTGCAAGCATCATTCCTGCAATAAATTTGGACTGGCTTCATCGGCTGTCGAATCTCTACCTCCCGACAGCTCGGGCGAGATCAAAGCGACGCGGTGTCGCTCTGCCTCTGCCATTGCCATCTAGCTCCTTAGAATCGGGGTGAGCTGCAGCTTTTCAGATTATTTTTGGATTTTTTGTTATAGATTTTAGTTTAGGCATTTGATGGAGATTTTCTGAAGTCAATCGTTGAATTAGCTGGGCTCTAATTTCCGAGGTCACATTTTCATATATGAACCCTCTGGATGTTAGTTTTTATTTTTTGTATTTCCTTATTTATTTTTGGAGGAACGTGTAGCATTATATTGTGGTAGATTCTACCATTCGCTTGTATTGCTATTGTGGTGGGTTTTGAATATGCATAAAGTCTACATAGAACATAGAAGTTGTGAGTATTCTAATTTAAGTTACTGAGTCAGAACCTAATTTCATTTTTCCTGTAGTGTTATTTCAAGTGTAAAGAGGTAGTGCATTCATGTGTTGTTTTAATATGTCTATGCAGGACTACGATCGAGGCATCTAGAGTATTTGACGTCATTGAGGATATATTAGATCATGTTCTGTCTGATCTGCATGTAATACAAAAGAATCTGCATTTTTGGCAGACACGGGCTGAGGTCAGTGCACTAGTAACTCAATAGATGTTAGAAGCCATTGTGGTTTGAGAATTGTGTAGTCTTTAATTTCCATCCTGAATTCCTGATAATAGTTGTACTGATTCAGGGGTCGAATGGTCGTAAAATGTACTTCATGTTGTTTGAGAGAGGGCCACAGGCTTTTGTTAATGGCACAGTCCAGTTCATACATAAATATGCTACTGAAGGTTCTTCCGCTAGACATATCTTCCAATCAGCATCTGCTTACATATCTGAACGAATCAGGGTTTTAACTAGCTTGAGATATTCACTTGCCACCTTCCTTGGTCAGGTTTGTTATACTTATACATGTTCTGTAGATTTGTCTTATTTTATTTGTTATTTTCCTTTCAGTGTTGGTAAAGATATTCCACTTTAAATGCCTACAGATCGCTTCTTCATTTTTATTCATACGTTTTGGAGCAAAAATCTAATTGGTGAAGCTCTCTGACCGTTTAGTAACCGAAATTTTGTTGTGATAAAATCATTTTTTTTTCTTCCTTCAACTAGGTTTACATTGAAGTTGAACATTTTGGTGAGGAGTTGGTGAAAAATCCTGAAAAGTCATTGCCTGCACTGCTTGTTACAATAAATGGTTTATTCTCCAATTTGGAAGCATCAATTGGTCATCTTCTTTCAACATTTCAGGTCTATTGGTACTCTATACTATCTTCTCAGTAGACCCTGAATCTGAAGATACGAATGGATGAATTATAGACAAATGAGTTTTAGTACTTCAGTCGGTGTACGCGTTTCTAATAGTTTCCGTGGAATTTTGTCTATCGTGTTGTTATAGCAGAGGGAATCAGGTGATGGTAACCACTTGATGATTCCTCTACTCTTTGAGCAACTTCCAGAAGTAAATGAAGAGGGTTCCCAGTGGACAGATTGTGAAATTACAGATGCCATAAATTTGGTATATCAAAATCTGAACAAGCTGGATTTACACTTGTCGACTATTGTAAGTGTTCCTCTACCTTATATCTGACAAAAAAAAAGAAGATGCTTGACAAGCCTGCATGAGGTTGAGAAAACCTATTTTAAATTTTAATAGTGAGACGGTGGAGGGTGGAATAAATAAAGTGAAACAAGAGGGCTCCTCTCACGAGGAAACCACTGATAATATGTATCTAAGTAAACCATTTTGATATCCCAACTGGCTGTGGGACATGTATGTAAATTACAGGATTATCCTTAATGCAATTTGGAAAGTTCTTAATATCAAATATTAGATATTCAATTATACTCGAAATAATCATTTCGATAGGCAGAATCTTCCTTGAATCATTTTATATATGGCCCTCCTTATGTTTATTTTTCTCCTGTCAGTAAATAAGATTTCCCTACCGATAACCGTTTTCTCTTTTTCTGGACTTACAGGTGGAAAAGCATCAGAAACCTAAGAAAATGGAACAGCATTGGGTACAATACACGCTTGGAGTAGTTGGGCTCTCTGTTTGTACAATGTGGCTAGTAAACCATAGCCGTTTGGTTGGCAGTCCTGACATCGACAACTGGATCCGTGAAGCAAAAGATACAACTGCTGGCTTTTGGAATGACCACGTTGAGCAGCCGGTAATTGTTAAACTGATTTTGATTTGTGGCTCATCTTATGGGTGATGAGTGCTAGTCTAATTCTTTCAAGTTTACTTGTGTGGTACTATTTATTAATTAATTTGTTTTCTTATCCTTTGTTTACGTTTTATGGTTCTGCATTAAAATTGTATGGTCTTATTTGGCAACCTATATAGTCCTTTGAATAAATGCTTGGCTATTGTTTAACATTTTCACTATGCGATATCATTACTAATAGTGCCAGGTTGCTACTTGTAGTATCCTTCTGGAAACCAGATAGAAATATTTTTTCTTCTTCTTCTTCTTCTGATACTTCACTTTTTTGTAATCGACCTCTCTTTCACTCGTTACACTTGCGAAACTATGCCCTCCATTTAGTAATTTGAATAATTGCTTGTGGTTTTTTTATGCCGTGACATGTTCCTCTTTGTTTCTTGTTTTATCAGCTCATGGCAATAAGAGATGAACTTTTTGATACATTTAGAAAGAGACACAAGGGGGTGATGGAACTCGAAGAAGTCCAACTAACTGCTACCTCCTTACATAGGTTTGGCCTCATTATCAATTAATCCGTCCAAGTGACTATAGTTTTTGAACCCATTCCATGATTTCATTATTAACATCTTTTAGTTGCTACTTGCAAGTTGCAACGCCAGAAGTTTGCATGAGTTTATTTATTACCGAAACAACTTCTCCCTTTACAGGATGTTGTTGGCTTTCAGCCAGCAAACGAAAGGAAAGGATATCCCAGAGAACACATCCGACCAGGAATTACTTGAAATAGTCATGAACAGGTTATTACTAACTGCAGATTGTTGTTATTGCTTGAGCCTTGCTCACTGTAGTCTGGCGTGAGATGACCGCCATATTTGAAGGGTCGAAGTGCAGTTCCATGTGCACTTTTGTTTTGTTTTCCAAGAATATGCCCAGTATCAATTATATGTTCCAAAATTGCAGATATGAAAAGGAGCTTATGCATCCTATCACAAATCTTCTAAATGGAGAGTTGGCACGTGCTTTGCTCATCCAGGCATGACCTCCTCCTTTATGATTTTGTAAATTGTTTTTCAAATGGCAGAATCAGTCCTTTGGTGACATGATTTTCAACTACAGGTCCAAAAGCTTAAACTGGATATCGAGACGTAAGTGATACGCTTCAGCTCCCTTTTGATTTAAGCAAACCTTGTCAAAAGAATTTTAATCCTGATTCAGTATTCGCTGTAATGCAGGGCCATGCTTGAACTTGATCAGATCCTCAAAGCCAATGAAATAAATTTTGCCATTCTTGCTGCATTACCAGCTTTTTTCCTCTCACTTCTCCTGCTAATGGTCGTACGTACATGGTTGAAGCAAGTAAGAGGGTTACATAACCTTTTAGCTGCGCCATTGTGTTGAATTGGAAATGCTATGTCAGTAGCGTTGTAGTTCTGTCGATTGCAGTAGTTTCATCGCTAAATACTTCTATTCTCAGGACACCAAAGCAGAGGGTAGGGGACGAGTTGCTCGACTGCAGAGGAGGTTGCTCCTTGCAGAGGTCGAAAAGAGGATAATGCAACATCAGATTTATTTAGACCAAGGCCTGGTAAGCTGATAAACCTCATAGCTGCATCTTATCTTAGTAAATTCCTTTCTTTCATTATTCCTGAATACAAAATTTAGAAATATACCTTTTTTTCTGCATTTGTCTACTGAATCTTGTACTCGTTTCATCTACTGGCTGGCAGGCTAATTTACTTGAATGTATTTTCAGGAAAAGGATGCCGAGTGCATGTTTGGATTACTGTTATATAGCCTGGACTGCCTATACCGTGCTGTGGAAAGGCATGCAAGAGAAACTGGCGAGTGGCTTTGGTACGCATGCTCATTCATTGGCATACGACCTCTTCTTTCATTGCTATTGTTAGTCATAAGTATTGTCGCTTCCAGTATATTTGTAGAAAAACGATCAAAACTAACTAATGACATCACAAATTCTGCAGCTTGAGACAAGACATCATTGATTTGGCCAAGCCTGCCCTGCAAACATCTTATAAGCTCACAATCACTTCTCGCATGGAGAGACTCTACGACTGCTTGCTTCCTTCCCTGACACATAAGTAACCATGAAAGTTAATCTATCCAAATGGATACAAGTCTCCTGCTATAGTTGTACAATGCAGCTTTAAAACCGGGCAAGCATCTTTGAATCCTTGCACATATTTTAGCAGGAACAGAAAGATGAGTAGCCTTTTCACTACAATTAATGATGGATTGTTCTATTGAGCTTAAATTTCATCTTTTTGAGCTCACGTTTTCTGTTTTAGTTCAATTAGAATTCAACACCTTTATTCAATACCTTTAGAAACACTTCTGATTTGAATTTTATATGAATTTATAACTTAAAAGTCAAATACCGTAGTTAAGTTTTTGAAGTCACATGAGATACGTTAAGTTTCATTTGTTTATGTTCAGTTCAAAAGAACATGAGCTCCCATAAAAAAAAAAAAAAAAAAAAAAGGAAAAGTACACATGGGTGTCCTGAACTATCAGTCTTTTCTAATTGAAGGTTCAAACTATAGATTTTTTCCAATCAACGGCAAAGTCAAAAATAAATTGATCAATTTTTGAACACCGAGCACCGTAACTTCACCGTGATTAAATTGTGAACTCAATCATGTGAACTATGTTGAAAATAAAACACGATAATCTCATCATAAACTCTCAACGTATTAAATCGATCTTTCTTCTTTAACACCAATACACTTTTTTTATTGAGTCATTATTAACGAGATTTACATGATTGAGTTGGTAAGGTAATCACGGTGAATCTACGGTGCTCGGTATTTGAAAATTGGTCAATTTATTTTTTACTTTGTCTTTGATTGGAAAAATTGATAGTTTGGACATTCAATTGAAAAATGCGGTAGTTCGAAGCACCAATTTATACTTTTCCCAAAAAAGAATATGAACAAATAAACATACGACTATAAATCTACCATGCATATCTTTTACATTGACACGTAGAAAATGACAATCAAACGTAGTACAATGTGAAGTGCGTTTATAAATCATCATTTTCATCCTTATTAATTTCCATTACATTTTTTGCGCTTTGTTATATCATTTGAAATCGCGTACTTGATTCATCTGCTTCTTTTAATGTATATCAATCATGTTCGGATGTGCATTTTTCAGCACCTATTCAATAGCTACAAATTGGTATCAAAAATTTATGCATATGAATTAAGTTGTGTAAAGTAAATGTAAGATGTAATTATGCCAATTTGATGCTCATCAAACACTCAAGGCATGACTTTACTAATCGTTCATAAATTTTTCAGATATCAAATACTCTTTTAATAACGGCTCAGAAATAAATGAATGTCGGTAGTTAATTTTCCATATATTGTAGTAGTAAGTTGATCACCAGGCAAAATGTGAACATATACAATAATGAATTATTTTGTGTCCGTAAGGTGTTAGATACCCAATTGTATTTGGACATCTAGAAACAACCAAATATTTTCTACACCGTAACAAATGATATTAATATTGTTATTATTTAAATTAGCAATCTAAAGCAAAATGTCAAGTTTAATTTTATGTCGACGGACGTGGAAAATAAACAAGAACATTTTATGTTTTAGTTCATACACATTCTCCGTATTAATTGTCTTGATTGTCTTCTAAATTTGTTTACAGACGTAAATTGTAGTATACGATGATAAATGACTTCAAAATAGTTATGGTGAAAGATGACAGGATTCGGATCAAATATAACACAATTATAAATAAAAACTACAAATCCAACAAAATATTGTCGCGTGTAAATATCGACCAATCAGAATTCATCTCGTTCGAGGTTCTTTTTGTAAATAAAAAAAATTAACGCGAACTTATTTAAAAATACATAAAAGATACGAGGGGTATAATCGTCCTAACATTTGTTTAAGTCTGATCATTTTCGGTTTAAGTCTGATCATTTTGGTTGCCGCGCCCAGCCTTGACATTAACTTGTTAAGATGAGCGCTCAATTGAGGACACCCCAAAATGGGGAGAACCTAGGGACAAATCTCATCCATTAGATCATCACACATCTAAACCCCCGTGTTTTGTGTGTGCGTCACGTGTCCCACTACCAAAACACATCAACAGTAAAAAGCAAAGAGTAAAAGGAAAAACACTATTCCCTACACTTTTAAATCTCAACAATTAATCAAAATGATCTAATGGATGAGATTTGTCCCTAGGTTCTCCCCATTTTGGCTGTTCTCAATTGCGCGCACCCCAACTTGTTAATGTCTTAACTGGGCGCGGCGCGCTAATATCAACGCTAGGCGCGCGGCAACCCGTTTACTGTTCATCTGTCGACTAAAAACACAGAAAATCATCTTATGTCGGCTGGGAGAGGAAAATCGACTAAAACTGGACAAATCTGCTGATCATTGTCAAGTTTTAAGTCTGATCATAATAGTTTTAAGTGTGATCATTACTGGTTTAAGTCTGATCATTACTGGTTTAAGTCTGATCATTGTTGTTTAAGTCTGATAATTGTCTGTTTAAGTCTGATCATTATTTTTTAAGTCTGATCATTACTGGTTTAAGTCTGATCATTGTTTTTTTAGTCTGATCATTACTGGTTTAAGTCTGATCATTAACGGTTTAAGTCTGGTCATTGTTTTTAAGTCTGATCATTAACTGTTTAAGTCTGATTATTGTTTTTAAGTTTGATCATTGTTTTTTTTTAAGTCTGACCATTAACTGTTTAAGTCTGATCATTGTTTTTTTTAAAGTATGATCATTATTTTTTAAGTCTGATCATTAACTGTTTAAGTCTGATCACTATTTGTTTACGTCTGATCATTGTTTTTTAAGTCTGATCATTAACTGTTTAAGTCTGATCATTGTTTTTAAGTCTGATCATTGTCTGTTTAAGTCTGATCATTGTTTTTTTTAACTCTGATCATTGTTTTTTTTAAGTCTGATCATTAACAACTCGAGGACTAAATTGAAAATAAAATTATTAGGATATGTGAAATGATTATAATACCCCTCACGTGTTTTGTTCGGGATTTCGACTAAATGAGACACGTATCAGTTTGAAATTGAGTTTCTAATTTTTATATATAAATAGGTTTGTACCTGAACCGCACTCATAAACGATTTGATTGTTCAACTACTTTTTTTTAATTCAGTTTAAAATCAAATTTGAACATCTTGGAATTGCACAGTCATATTTTGCTGTAAGACTGGTAACAATAGTTTCATGTTTTATTGTATCATTAACTTTTAAGATCTTTGCTAGTATGAACTCACGACCGATAAATACTAAAATTATTAATTATAAACTTTAAGGTTTAATCCTCATATTCATCGAGAAAAAAATCAGTCCTAATTAATTTAAATAACAAAATTAATAATATATTTTAATTACAAATCACAAAATTATGTTGTTAAAATTTTTAAATAAAAAAGGAATTAATAGTAAACACGAAAAACATATGATATAATTATTTATAATAGTTTCATAGTTTGCTGTTTGTGATTGTTTTCAATTAAAAGTCAATAATATTCATTTTATCATTTATATTAACATTTGATTAGATTCTTGTTTAATCAGAAAAATGATCTAATGCAAACAACATATTTTTGTAAAAAATGCAAACTATAATAACAGTAATTGATTTGGACATTTGAACGGATGCGATTAAATCTCATCGTATGGATGATCTTTCGGCAATGAATTATAAATCACATTTAACGAACTATGTCGTACTTTTGTTTTTTTTCGACGAATTAGAACTCATTTTGACGAATTTTACAGTTTGCACCAAAAATATGGTTTGCACTGACTTAATCTTTACTCTGTTTAATCATATTAATTTTAAAACATTTTTGCCAGAAACTGATACCATAAGATATGTTTTGACATGTATTACCATTTTTTGGTGTATTGATCAGAGTAAAGATCATGTGCAAAGCATATTTTTGGTGCAAAATGTTAAGTTTGTCAAAATCGATGTATCGCCAAAAAAAACTAAAAGTACAACATAGTTCGTCAAGAATATTTTATAATTCGTCACCGAGAAATTAACCAGAAATTAACTATATGACGAAATTTAATCTAATCCGTCCAAAAAACTAAGCAAAGGGTTGTCATTAGTTTATAATTTTACAAAAATATGTCATTTGCACCGGATTATTTTCATCTGGATCAACTCCCTAACCCTAAATAGTATAATATCATCTTTTTTTTATTGATAAAACGGTAAGGAGACCAACCGCGAACACCGTGGGGAGGCAACAGACACATACAACTCGATAACTGCGGATCGAAGATCAACACGAGAACACCATAACAGACTCAACAAAACTAAACGGTAATACAACCAACAAGATGTAAGTCTGACAACAAAAATATACAGACATACAAGACTCGACACTAAACTCCCCATTTGTTCCTGTAAACCTCGACGCTTGCTAGGCCCCACAGAGAACGAACTTCTTCTGCAATCTTCATATAAGCACAGGCCTCTGAAAACTCGAAGCGGCTACACTTGTATTCTTTAGATCATCAGCTTCCAAACAAGGCGACACACTCCAACGCAAATGAAGGCGTAACAGAGGACTTAAAAAGCTAGGGAAACCCATCTAGCTGGGAACAGTCAGTGCTCCACTTTGCCTCATGCCTAAGAATTGGACGTACCACCTGCGATTGAAAGCAACGCGCGACCAAGTGCATCCACCAGTGACCAGACTCTAACGGGAAACGAACCAGCTATATATGGCGGCTGAAAAGTCGCCATCGCCGCGACTAACCATAGAAAAAGTAACAATAACTACAAACAAAAAAAAGGTGTTGAGCCGCACAAACACCATCAACCAAAAACCTCCTCCACCCCCATCACCTCGCCGGAAGCCAAACAACAAACTCCATGACCCTCTCCAAGCTCCCAACGCCGGCAGCTTCTACACCGAACCTCCACCGCAACAACAAGCGCCAAACACCCCGCACAAACCTTCAGTCACCAAATCCGGGGCCCCAAAACCGCCCACTCACGGTAAAGAGAGCCACATCGGCGCAAGAGCAAAGCACGGAATCGGTCGACGCCGGCGGAGAGGAGTCCGGCAAGAAGAGACGGAGAAGGAGAGGGGATGCAGGGGAGTAGACTTACTGATGAGGGTAAAGTCGGCGGAGGAGAGGCAAACGAGCGGACAGAAGAAAGTGGAGAAGACCGGCGAAGGTTGGAGAAGAAAAGACAGAGAGAACCCGTATTAAGCTTCTGTATTATATCATCTTAAAAAATTATACGTATTATTTTATTCCAAAATTTGGCTCTCGGATTTATCAGCCAAACAAGGGCATGTCCACTTTGACTGAAACTTAACTGATCTTAATTGATCTTAACTGAAGTTAATTTATCTTAACTGATCTTAACTTAACTGTAACTTATAGTGACTTATATTAACTTAATTTAACTTCACAGAAGGGCCCCACCACCACCGCCGGACCGCTGCCCACCGCCGCCGCGGACCATCGCCGGACCACCGCCGCCCACCGCCAGAGGTGGTCGCCGGAGGTGGCTGGTGGCTGCCGGTGGTCCAACTTAACTTAAGTTGACTGAAAATAACTTAATTTATCTTAACTGATATTAATTTATTTTAACTTCCCATCAAAAAAAAAAGATATTAATTTATTTTAACTTAACCGTCAAAAAATATAATCAAAGTGGACAGGGTCCAAGTATTCTTCTTTTCCGCTGTACATAATACTGTAGTAATTTCCTTCTTGACCTCGCACAAATTTCATTAGCCACATGTCGTATTCTTATTTTATTTTTTTTATAAAATGGGAATTTAAAGATTTTTACTGTACCGATAGTGACTCGAACCCGAGACTTTTGATCTTAGGTACTGGGTACCACTAGACCAACCCCACCTCGTCTCACATGAATCACCGCGCATTTGATTCTTCATCCTCGACGTTGATACAAATTAAATTTTTGAGAGAGTTGGTGAACTGCCGAGTATCGAGGCTTTCTTCAGCTCTCCATTTCCGAGACGATTTTGGCTAACTCGGTTCTCATTTCAAAACCCTAACTCGTCACCCAAGCGTCCATTTTCAGGATCCTCTGGGCTTGAATTTGCCGCATTTTGTTCGCCGAGGGAAACATTTTTTTTAATGTCCGAAGTGGTTGCTGCCGTTGAGTAGATCACCGGCGTTTCGAATCGCTAAGTTTGTGGTTCGCGGTCGGATATGTCAGTTGCGTCGACGGCTTCGGAGCAGTCCGGCGGCGGCGCGGTGGATGGGCTGGTAAATGATGTATGGTGTTAGGCAATTGAAATTTAGTGGCTGTGTTGTTGAGTGTGTTGGTATTTGTGATTTTGTGAGAGTATTGTGTTAGGGTTTAGATTGGGAGCAGAGTCCAGAAGAAACTGAAAATCTTAACATAATCCAGCAGATTTGAAAGTGAAGATCTATGCTAAATATTTGTGGTAATGGTATTGACGTGTTGTGGAAGTTTACGTTCACTATAAAGCTCTTTTAGATGTAGTAAATCCGAAACAGATATGTACATGAACAGAGAATTAGTGAGGTGTTTCATGAAAGGAATGTCAACAGATTCCGACATTAATATGCCTTTTTGTAGATAACTGCTATCACTATTGAAGTGTTAGTTAGTTAGTTAGTTAGTTAGTTAGTTAGTTAGAGCGGATGAATGCTGACTGATATTCACACGCTTTATCTTTTTTTTTTACTCATGCACGCCATCACAGGTTCTCAAGAGCGGACCACTATTTATATCATCTAAAGGTCAGTAGTACAAGCATCATGCATGTACAGAACCTATGTGTTTTCGCTCCAAATACTTAAATATTGTGACTTTTGGCTGAGCTATGTTGAATGTTCATTGATGCCTTCCCTCAGGTTTAGGTTGGAAATCGTGGAAAAAGAGATGGTTTATCCTAACAAATACATCTTTGGTTTTCTTCAAAAGTGATCCTGTGAGTACTGAGTACCAAATTTTATTTTACTATTACGACCAAGACTTCTGACCTCAGAATGGCACAAGCAATGAGATACATATCTATCATACTCTATTTAATACTTATATGATTATATCAACTCCATATATGTTGATAGGGCCTTCCCGGCACCATTTCATTCCTTTGTATGCTTTATATTGGCTCATATTATTCTGTCACCACTCACCAGTCATCTAACTTGACAATGGATTGTTTCCATTCCATCATGCTGATATTTGTGTGCTTCGTTTGGAACAAAAAAATTAATCACCTTCATATTTAAATGGCTTCCTATGTTAAACTGTAGAGTATCATAGACCATGGAGATGGTGAAGTGAACTTATCGTTAGGTGGTATCGACTTGAATAACTCAGGAAGGTATGTTTGGCAGGCATACATACATTTTGCCAATTTTTCTACATGTCAGGCTCATTGGCGTTCGTAATCTACTGCAGTGTCATAGTGAGAGAGGATAAGAAGTTGTTAACGATTTTGTTTCCTGATGGACAAGATGGGAGGGGATTCACTCTTAAGGTGGTTTTTTGATGATAACACACGAATTCTCACATAAATACAATGTTTTGACTTTATAACTTATTGTGAAGACCGAGACATCCGAAGATTTGCATGAATGGAGAGCAGCCCTGGAACATGCTTTCGCACAAGCTCCATGCACTTCTGTTATTATGAAGTCTAGGACCATTGTTGATGATGTCACTGATGGATCCTTTTATCGTTGTATGTATCTTAGTAAACAACCTATAGAAAGTTTTGTTGAATGAATTTATTTGTTGTAGATGCTGACCGTCTTTTCTGTTTATTTAGGGAAAGATAAACACAAACCCAAATCTCGAGTTATGGGAAACCCTATTTCGCTTGCACTGCAAGAAGTAGATGGTGGCCCTTCACTTTTGGAAAAAGCTCTTTGTTTCCTTGAAGAATTCGGTAGGTTTCGATTGCTCAAGATTTAACTCCAGAGCACTTTTCCGTTGAACAATAAAAGGGCTTTCACTTTATTCTCCTGATAGGCACCAAAGTAGAAGGTATATTGCGAATTAACGCTGATGTGGAGGAGGTTCAACGAAGAATTCAAGAATTTGAACAAGGTTCTTTCATTATTATTCCTTTCTCGCATCTGTGGTTATCATCATATTTCTGAAACCAAACCTTTTGTGCTCTAGCACACAATTATTGCGACCATTACTTCTAGCTCATTTGATCAGTGGTTTGATGTAGGGAAAACTGAGTTTGATGCCAACGAGGATCCTCATGTTGTTGGAGATTGTGTCAAGGTATGTTTTCTAATTGCTAATCTGCAGCTGACCATCTATTGAAGTTTTCTAACTTTTGTGACCAGTCTACTATGATATGCAGCAAATAATAAGGGAACTTCCAACTTCTCTTGTTCCAGTTTGTTGCTGTAATGAGCTGTTGAAGGCTTTTGGTAAGATGCATTCTTTCTGTTTTGTTTTGTTGCTTCATTTTGTTTAATGTGGAAAGTTTGAGTCTAGTCTTTCTACTATTTGGTTACTCCTCCTGTTTCTATGTACTCTTCTCATATTAGATGAGGGTTTTTTTTTTAAGAGTTGTGATTTTAAATAGGCTGCAAAATGTTATTTGCGGTATACTTTAGTTTCTTCCTGGTAATTTTGTCTTCCTGCACTCAGTATCTTTCATGAAATCTCACGTCGATTGTTAATACAATAAGCTTTCTTACTATATCCTTGTCCAGAAATAGATCAATATGAAGCTCAAATTAAAGCCTTTCGCGTGGCAATTTTGAAGAATCTTCCTACACCAAATCAACTTTTATTTCAGAGGTAACCATGAAGTATGCCTTGGGTTTTTTTTATTTCTTTTGTCTGTCTCTTGTAGATCATCTTCCTCGCAAGTACATGGCCTTCCCTATAATGTTTCTACTTTACTGGCACATGTATTCTATGCCAGTGAAAAGGTTATCGAGTGCTTGAAATTTATAACCTGTTGGAGCTAGCTTTATCTTCTCCCTTCTGTCATATGAAATACTATTGTGTGGTATTGCACAAGTTTACCATGTATTTATCATAGTTACCCTTTACTTTTGGAGGAAACCTCACATTACTTGTCAGATGGACCTATCATAGCTCCATCTTCTCCTGATGCTCAGTTGATTGTCTGCATAAAGCTGCATTTGTGTGTATAGTGTGTCCTCTAACATTTGCTGCATCCAGTTGAAAACTGTGTAATCATTAGCATATTTCTATAAATTCGCACATCAGTTTCTTACTCTTTGCTAGTTCTCAGAATTCTGAAGATGATGTACACAATATCTTGCACTCCTGAAAACCATATGACTCCATCAGCTGTGGCTGCATGTATGGCACCGTTGCTGTTACAGCCGATTTTAGCTGGAGAATGCAATCTTGCTGATGATGCCGAATTCAATGATGATGATTCTGCTCAGCTTCTTGCTGCTGCGTATGCTGCTAGAACTGCTCAAGCTATAATTACGTTTGTTTTGGAGGAGTATCACTACATATTCAGTGTAACGTGCTGTCACTTCTAAGTCGTATTCAAATTGTATGGTATAATGCAATGCAAAATGATGGGTAACAAATGGAACAATACCTAACCACCTGTTACATTTAATGCTAGGTGTACTTCTCCTAGGATTATTTACCTTTGTAAATAGGCTCTACTTTCTTGACAAAAAGAACTTAAATGGGAATGTTATTATGTGTAATCTAATTGATAAATTATTGAATGTCCATTATGTATAATCTTATTGAGAACTACTAAGTGACTAAATGGCTTCTGCCTATCATTAATTTAATTCTTTTATTTTTCAGGACGAGAACTCAAATAGTGATTCCATATCAGCTGGCTCAGACAAAGGGTATGAAGAGTCAACATGTGCTCACACTATAAAAAAGAAAAACATTCGAAACCTTGATGCTAGGAGCATAATAAACGGTGGCAAAAATGAGAATCCTGAACCCATATTCAGTGAAGAACTGAGTAGAAGCAGCATGTATAGTGGCAGTGATCTGTATGACAACATGGTAATTCATGTATCTTAATTCCCTCCCTAAGTTAGCATGCATATCCGTGAAATATGCACGTGATCCATTATCACTTAGCTTTTAATAGATGTTTGACCATTTGAGCCAACCTGAAAATCTCTCTGAGAAAATTCCCACCCTAGCAGAAAATGTACTTCCTGTAGCTAGTTAGTCTCAAAAGAAAACTGGAGCATTTTAGATTCTAATGGCACCAGCACGCTACAATCTTTCAACCTTTTTCTATAGCCAAATCAAGTGGCAATGTTTATATTAATCTGTATTAGATGTTGAATTGCAGGACTTCAGCCGTAATTTAGATGTTGTGCCTGGAAGCTTCAATCTTTCATCTTCAGAAAGCCAACTTGCTGAGTGTAAAAGTAATGAAAGCCAGCTTGAAGTGTCAAACTTCAAGCCCAATACTAAAACTCTCTCACCTCAGCAAAATCAATCAACTGGTCAAATATATTACTCATTGAGGCCAAAGCTCTTTTCGCTCAAAGATGAATCTTGTGTTGAAAAATCAACAAGCCAACTTGCAAGCCCTTTCAATAGAAAGACGTCTTCACATTTGGAAAACCCCTCTGTGAGTACTTGTGTGAATCTTAGCTTGAATGTGTATTGGAATTTGCAAGTCCCATAATATTGTATAGGTCTTATATTCCAACATAGAAAGTGCTTAATCTTTCACATGAAAAAAATGAGAAAAGCATTTTTTCGCCGAAAAGAAAAATGGAAGACGGTGTTGAGTTTCTCGAAGTTCATATGATTCAGCTAGTGTTACTATCCAACTGACTTTTTTTTCTCATAGCAGGTGAAGAAAATATGTTCAACGGAATCACAAGGCTCACCAGCTGTCAAAAAGTAAGAATTTCACACTATGATTGGTTTCCTATATACATGTGAGTAGATCTTTGTAACCTTGCCGATTATCTTTGCAGGCTTGATGTTAGACAGCTTGAGATGAAAATCAATGATTTACAACAGAGACTAGCAAAGGAAGTCAGTTTACTTACTGGATCAATTCTTTTACCTTGGTTCCTGAATCTTCCTTTCTTATTACCATAATGGCAATGTTGTTTCAATCAGGCTGAAGTAAATGAGTTATTACAAGCATCCTTGGAGAAAAGGAAGCAAGCTTTGCTCGAGCGGCGTTCAATACTCCATCAAGATGTATTGTTCACTTACATGTCTGTATAAACTTAAGAGAAGAATGAGTTCTTTATAATAGAAATTCTTTCTAGCAAAAAAGCAAAAATAAACTATATTTCACGGTTCAGTGATTAACTTCCTTAATCCAACTGTCATATATTTATTGCGAACAGAATGGGTTCCCGATAAGTAGATGATACATCTGTTATTTGAATTTAGTTCTGTATTGGCTTCCAGAGAGTGACTGAAACGTTACTGATGTGTTTATTTTTAGGTTGAGAAACTGCATCAGCAATTACAAGCTGAAAGAGATCTTAGAGTAGCAGTGGAGGTTGGTCTGAGTCAGAACATGTTGCCTGGAAAACTATCTAACCAAGACTACATGGTATGGATTTTTGAAAAGATTCCATATCATCCATTTTTGTTACAGTTTGTTACGAGCTTTTGTGGACATGCAGACAAGAGCTGAACAAGAAGAGATCGCTATTGCAGAGGCTGATGTAGTCAGGTTGAAGCAAAAAGTTACAGCACTACATCGTCAACTTAGTCAGCAGCAAGATCTTTATGGTTTTCCCTCTGATGTTCCCTACCAGTCCCAGCACGTACAAAATGCTAAACCTCTCCAGTAAGACTGCTACTTTACACACTGTCTTGATTCTTGAAGCCACTGGTCATAACATAACATACATTATCCTGGTTTTTGAGCTGGGTTATCAACCAGTAATTTGCATTGTTCCTTTGCAAGCCTTGTCACATAAGCTAAAATAAGCGGTATCTCCTATAAATCTCATAAAACAGCTATGCAGTCAAACTGCATGCCATTTTAATGCTAATATGACCATGTTGTCACTTTGGGTTCTCTTTAGCAGATCACAAATGTCACTTTAGACTTACAGTGGCATTAATTTGACGGTTGCATGGTGCTGATAACCTTTTGCATATTTATTTCACACAAATTCAAACCGATGTCATAATTATTGGACACACTTGGTTCACCAATGTTAAATGCAATTACTTAAACATGTCTGAGTTTCTGGTTTCCATTTCCATTTCCATGCATGCTTAGTAAACACTGGTACTAAAAGTATAATCGGGATCAGGGACTGAATATTAAAAAAGAAGATGGATTACAGCTTGTCATCTAGATCTCATTTTGTATATGTACTTTATTACAGTAGATCTCTTCAGCAAGACTTTGATGCAACCCTTGCATCTGTTAACTTGGAGAGGACGCAGAAAACACATGTAAGTGCCAATCATGCCACAGCAGGATTACTCTTTTCTTCTTTCAAAAACACGCTTTGTTATCACAGACTTGAATCAAAGGGTCATATCATATGTATCTAGGGAGTTCCATCACGATCAAACAGAAGAATTATGGGGGGAATACAATCGGCAACTACCACCACACACTACATGGATAGGAGAGAATTGGCAACTTCCACGAGCATTAGAAAATCTGAAAGTAGGGAGGTGCAATGTAACCGGATACACAATCTTCATCCCACCACCCATTCTTCTTCTCCTCCATACAGAGACTTTAAGGTAAGAGTAGTAAGACATACAGTGATGTCTGACGAAAGCTTTCAAATTTTCATCTGTCACTTGATCTATCTAGTTGCAGACAGTCTTGATATTCTACATTTCCAATTGAACCTCTCAATCTTTAACTATCATTTACATTGTAATTTCAGCAGAGCCGTTCCCTGAGCTCTTCACCCACGGCATCTTCAACCCTAGCGGAGTTGGCCAATCGAATTAGCTTCTTCAAGAAACGCGGGTCCCAATCCACGCACCAGAGGCAAAACCTTGACACACAGGTTGACTCAACTCCAACTCGAGATGCTGTCTATCGATAACCAAGTTGATCATGGACCTGAACTCATGATCTATGAAATAACTTACATATCCTTTATCAAGCTCAACCAGCCTCCTTTGCTAAAACAAGCGATGCAACTAACTAGCTTACACCAGTGACAGGATGTCTGAGCTGCTTAGAGCCTAACTTCAAACATACCAAAATGTTGGTGTTGTTCTGTATCGGCCATAAGTTTGTGTGTGCATGTTTATTAAGAAATTTTGTCAGTTCATTTTGTTATTGATGTATCATAACAACTAAATAATCCTAGTCATATGTGGATGTGGCCGGCAGAATCAGGAAAAACAGGTCTCTTGTGTTCCAAGCAAAATAATCACATTTTTTTTTTTGTAATTATGCGCCTCAATCATCTATATATATTTGACTTGAAACTCACTTATCGGTGCCTTGACGAACATTTTAATCACAGTTGACTAATATGATCTCTCAAACTTTTTACCCTCCGCTGCTTGAATCATAAAAATAGCGTTGGTAAGAAAATGGAATGGAAAATAAATGGGAAAGTTATTTTTCCATGATAAATGATAAGCAAAATATAATATTCTTTTGATTTACATCCAAAACACCAATGAATATGTCACATACATCATGACACCGCGGAGTTCCAACCTTTGACCAATCATGAATTCACATTTTCTTGCAAATCTTCTATCTCAAGAACTTTCCCTAAATGAAACGGAGCACTAAACATGAACAAAACCACAATGATATTAAGGAACTAAATTTTGATACAAATGTTATCATAAAAATATTATACATCATATAAGTAGATATCAAAGTTACTGTTTGAAAGAGAGTTACAGAAATGATGAAGAACTTTCGATGCTTATCTTGTATTGATATGAGAGTATATATATATACATCACATGACTATACATGAGAGGATATTATAATGCATATCAAGTATTGATAGTCAATCCCTATAATTGTGTAGTCATTAGTGAGCAATCTCATAGATTGCGTTTGCTATCATCCCCCGCAGTTGTATCGGTAGCTTGACGAACGCATAAACTGGAGCGAAACTGATTGAAGAGAGGGCATGACAAACCTTTTGTGAGTAAGTCGGCAAACTGATGAGTAGAAGGAACATGGAGGACTCGAACTTGGCCGAGAGCGACCTTGTCTCTAACGAAATGGAGATCTATCTCCACATGTTTAGTGCGTTGATGTTGAACTGGGTTGGATGACATATACACAGCACTAACATTATCACAAAACACCAAAGTGGCAGAAGTGATTGGAGAGTTCAGTTCACTCATTAAGCTTCGGATCCAACAAGTTTCTGCAACGACGTTAGCAACGACTCTGTATTCGGCTTCAGCACTAGAACGAGCCACTGTGTTTTGCCTTTTGGACGACCAACTGATAAGGTTGTGACCCAAGAACACACAATAACCAGAAGTGGATTTTCTAGAGTCAGGACATCCAGCCTAATCTGCATCGGAGTAGGCTGATAGGTCGGTGATGGAGCTGCGGGACAGCTGAAGGCCAAGGGAGATAGTACCTTTAATATATCTGAGATGCGTTTGAGAGAAAAGAAGTGTTTTTCCCTTGGGTCGTGCATAAATAAAAAAAACTGTTGGACGGCATACGATATATCCGGTCTTGTGAATGTCAAATACTGAAGGGCACCTGCAAGAGAGCGATAAAGAGTCGGGTCTGACACTTGTTCACCAGCATCTTGACCAAGTTTGGCTGATGTATCTACTGGAGTTTTACATGGATTGCAATCACAGAGCCCCGCCTTCTGTAAAATCTCGCGAGCGTATTTATCTTGACTCAATAGTAAGCCATCTTGATTCTTTGTAACCGAAATCCCAACAAAAAAAATGTAGGTCGCCCATATCGGTCATTGCAAATTCTCTGCTTATAGTGGATGACTCAAAAAAGTAGAGCTAGAAGCTGTGAGAACGATGTCATCCACATAAACAAGGAGGTGAGCCCAGGGCCGGCTCAACATGTTTGGGGGCCTAAAGCCACCATAAATTTTGGGCCTTTTATTTATATTTTATGTGAGTTTTTATATATATTTTTTAATTTTTTCATAAATTTGGGGCCTTTTATATATGGGCTGCGGGCCTCTTAATTACTTATATACTGGGATTTATTCTAGTTAATCCTTAATTTTGGGGCCTTATATTGACCTTTTATTTTTCAAAATGAGGCCTTTTATGCTTGTTTTTTTCCTTATGAATGATTGCCAAATTTTGGGGCCTAAAGCGGGTGCTTTAGTCGCACCCCCCATTGAGCCGGCACTGGGTGAGCCTCTTTAGTGTGGTGCTTGTAGGTGAATAAGGAAGGATCCAATTTACTACCTTTGAAACCAATCCGAATCAAGTACTCAGCAAACCGTTGAAACCATGCTCGAGGAGCTTGTTTAAGTCCATATAGAGCTTTTCGAAGGTGGCATACGTGAGTCGGATGAATTGTATCTTCAAAGCCTGGTGGTTGTTGACAATATACAGTTTCTTTGAGTGTGCCATGGAGAAAGGCATTTTTGACATCGAGTTGGTGAATCGGCCAGTTACGGGCAAGAGCAAGAGATAACACCGTTCGCACCGTGGCAGGTTTAACCACCGGTGAGAATGTTTCTTCAAAATCTATTCCTTGTTGTTGGGAGTAGCCACGAGCAACCCATCTAGCCTTGTAACGAGTAAGAGTGTCATCAGCTCCAAATTTATGCTTGAAAAGCCACTTTCCTGAAATAACATTAGCATGCATAGGCCGGGGCACAAGGTCCCAAGTCTGATTTTTAATCAAGGCATTAAATTCCTCTTGCATGGCTTGACGCCATTGTGGGTCTTGGAGGGCTCTTTTATGATTAGTAGGTACAGGAGCTATGGAAGTGGTGAGGCTGAAAATATGTTTGGGTTTGCTTATGCCATGTTTGGCTCGGGTCATCATGGGATGTTGAGGTTGGTTTGGGGGAGTGGCAGTGGGTGGTTGAGTAGTAGGATTAGGCATTGGTTGAGAAGAGGTGGGGCCGGGTAAAGTGGAAGAAGATGGGTGACGGGAGGGATTTGGGGAAATTGAGTGATTGTTAGGAGGAGAATTAATGACGGGGGTGGGGTCGGGCAAGTTATGAGGAGATGATGGAGTGGAGAGATTTGGGAAGTGGGTTGATTTGATGGGGTTGGATCTTGGAAATTCGTAGGATTTGGTGGGATTGACCGGTTTGAGTAGATGGGGGAGGGAATTTGGGGATTTTCCATAGAAAACTTTAGAAAATCATAGTCAGATTCCTTTGGGGTGTCTTTTTGGAAAGGAAATTGGGTCTCATCAAATACCACATGTCGAGAAAGGATAATTTTGTTGGTGGACAAATTAAGGCACCTATATCCACGGTGATTTTGAGCATAACCGAGAAACAGACATGGTGTTGACCGAGGTGACAATTTATGAGGCATAGTTGAGGACAAGTTTGGATAACAAAGACACCCGAAAACCCGCAAATGACCATAGGAAGGAGGTGTGTGGTAGAGGTTTTCATGGGGTGTGAGGTGGCCAAGTGACTTTGTGGGAATTAAATTGAGAATATGGGTAGCAGTAGAAAGAGCTTCTGTCCAAAAACGAGGTGGGAGATGAGTTTGAAATAGGAGTGTGCGCACCATATTATTAAGAGTTCTTAACATGCACTCGGCTTTACCGTTTTGTTGAGAAGTGTGAGGGCGGGAAAATCGAAATTGAGTGCCCGTTTTGGTGAAGAGGTGGTGGAAGTTGGAGTTGTCAAATTCACCTCCATGATCACACTGTAAATTTTTGATTTGAGAGTGAAATTGTGTGTGAACAAATGACAGAAAATAAGAGAATTTGTGGAAAACCTCAGATTTATTTCGTAAAGGGAAGGTCCAAACATAATGAGAAAAATCATCTAAAAGGACAAGATAGTATTTAAAGCCTGAAGAGCTAAAAATATGGGAGGTCCACACATCGCAATGAACAATATCAAATGGGGCAGTGGTGAGTTATTTGGATGGGTGGAAGGGTAGTTTTTGGTGTTTTCCAAGTTGACATGCATTACATAATGAAGACGACTGGACAGGAGGACTAGTGATAGACTGACTTGAAATAAGCTGTTGAAAAACAGGGGCACCTGGATGACCGAGGCGACGATGCCAAATTATTTGGGGTTGACTTAGAGAGGCCGAGAGGGCGATATGACTCGATTTTGTGGACGTCGGGAGAAAGGGATAGAGATCACCTTGACTGTTACATCGGACTATCTCGGTCTTGGTAGGGAGGTCCTTGACAGAGAAACCAAAAGGATCAAATTCAATTATAGGGATTGACTATCAATACTTGATATGCATTATAATATCCTCTCCTGTATAGTCATGTGATGTATATATATATACTCTCATATCAATACAAGATAAGCATCGAAAGTTCTTCATCATTTCTGTAACTCTCTTTCATGGTATCAGACTAGGTTCTTTGTTCATTATCTCCCCTTCTTCTACTTACCCAAAAATCTTTCATCCTTACCCTCATGGCCACTGCTGATGGTGCCACCCCCGTCAACACTGACCCCACCACCACCAATGACTCACCCTTCTTTTCAGATGGTGTATGTTCCAGCCGCACGGCTGCACAAAATGCCATGGCTCAAGCGCTTCATGTCGCTTCCATTAAAACTCATGTCCCCTTCCCCCTTGATAAAGAGCAATCCAATTACAATAAGTGGCGTGCCCTGTTTCTTGTCACTCTCGGCAAGTTCGCACTTTTAGATCATGTCAACCATAGCCCTCCTGCAGACACAAGTGATCCGGAATGGAAGCTCTTGGACTTCACTGTTCTCTCATGGATCTATGGATCCATCACCCCAGATATTATGGATACTGTCTTGAAATCTCATGATGCCTCTGCTCAAGAGATATGGGATGCCATTGAGAATCTGTTTCGTGACAACAAGAAGGCTCGCGCCATTCAATTGGAAACTGAATTTCGCAGCATTGTTCAGGGCTCTCAATCCATCACTGACTATTGTCAAAAGCTCAAAGTCCTTGCAGATAGTCTCAATGATGTCGACAATCCCATATCCGATGAAACTCTTGTTCTTCAAACCATCCGTGGGTTAAATAATGACTTCCAGACAATGGCAGCCATCATTCCGATGCAACGACCCTTCCCTACTTTTCAAGAGTGTCGCAGCATGCTTCTTCTTGAGGAATCTCGTCGGGCCAATATTTCTACTACTGAAATCGCCCTCATCACAAGCTCCATTCCATCATCCCAACCTCTTGAATCCGTTGCACCACCTCCGGCACCGGCATCGCGACAAGCTCCCACTCATCATAGTCACAATCGTAGCCGAGGTCGAGGTCGCTACCGTGGTCGCGGCCGTGGTGGGCGTGGCTGGTCATGGAATCCATTTTTGCAATGGCAACAACCTACATGGTCCTCTCCTCAATCAAATTGGAGTGCTGGCCTCCTTGGCAGTGGCCCTCGTCCTCCCCAAACTCCACAAGCTATGCTCTCTCAACAGTGGGATCAGCAAGCCCTCATCAACACCCTTAACAATATGACGATGCAGCAACCAAACGACGGATGGTACATGGACACAGGCGCATCGTATCACATGACCCCAAGTCAAGGTACGCTCTCGTCTGTTTTTAATCCTGGCATTCTTTTATCCTCTAAAATAATTGTGGGAAATGAAACTACCCTGCCTTTCACCCAAATTGGCTACACCAAATTGTCCCAAATGCCTCACTTAAGCCTCAAAAACGTACTTGTCACCCCAGGTCTCATCAAAAATTTAATCTCTGTTCGAAAGTTTACCACTGATAATAACTGCTCTGATACCATGAAAGAGAGTTACAGAAATGATGAAGAACTTTCGATGCTTATCTTGTATTGATATGAGAGTATATATATATACATCACATGACTATACAGGAGAGGATATTATAATGCATATCAAGTATTGATAGTCAGTCCCTATAATTGTGTAGTCATTAGTGAGCAATCCCATAGATTGCGTTTGCTATCACAGTTAAGTGAACAAAAAAATAAAAGGACAAAAAGATCAATTCATCTTTTTGTTTTTGGAATGTGGATCAATCTATTGTATGATGATATGATCCGCTGTCCTTTTTTTTGATGGAACATTCATTCATTCATTCAAAGGTGCCCTCGAGGGACACGCATACAAAGAAAAGGGTACGACGAAACAGCTGAAAAGCTTAGCCGACCGACCTCGGTGGTCGACACTAAGGGACCCAAGCCCCAATGACGAACGGTCGTACCCTTTTGGAAGTAACAGGAGATAGGCTCCTGAAACTACAAGACTACAAGACTAAAAAACTCAGACCGACTAGCGGCTGAGGAAAAACAACTCAAACTGGTAACCCAGCTGAGAGAAGGACTAAACTACCTAACTAACCTAAACAACCTAACTAAGCTAGATTACCTAACTAAAACTAAACTAGACGAAAAAACAACTAAAACTAGAAAATCCAAAACAATCACCGGCGAACCGACTGGGAACCACCGAATGGGAGCCATCGCCCGACCACCGAACAGCCAAAAATCTCCTCCCCACTGCAGCCACTCAGCCGCTCCACCCGTCGACACCTCGAACCATCCACCAGCAACCCATCACGCATCACAAAACACCAATCCAACTCGAAGCATCGACGACCACCACACGCCAGCAGCACCTCCAATCCACCACCTCCAATCCGCTGTCATTTTAAATAGAACAAATATCAATATATGAAATAATATAAGAGGTCCTTAATATTTGAATATTGTGATTTAAAATGGGTTGAGTTCTGATAAAAAAATATTAATTTTCGTCAGAAATCAGAATTTTTAATTTCAGTTAATCTAATAATCTTAATATTTTAGATTAATAAGGATTAATTCAAAATAAATACTCTTTTAATTTTTTTATGTCTAATAAGCAGTGTTATTAAAACCGGACCGGCCGGTTGGACCGGGAACCGGTCATCGGACCGGTCCGGTTCAGTAATCAGACCGTTCTGCAATCGAACCGGTCAAGACCCGGTTGAACCGGTGGTTGAACCGGTTGACCCGCGGATTGACTCAATTTTGCATTAAAATGGTGATTTGATCGGTTCAATCGGTTCGATTTGGTCTGAAAAAATATTTATTTATTTTGACTTGGACAAGACTCGAACCTACTCTTCCTCTATAATTATCCCCTCTCATTCCACCATAGCTAAACATGATTCTTGTTTTATTATTTCTTTTATTAATATATATGCATTTATCAAATCTATAAATATTTTTACTTATTATCAATTTAACTAGAAATTCAATTAGTCTTAGAAATCTCTTATTGTTGTGACTTGCAAATTAAGACTAAAATTGTTATTGTTGTTCTATTATTGTTGTATTATTGATTTGTACTTTATCAAATTCTAAATTTGACAATTTGTTATGGTATGTTATTGTAATCCGATCATAAACATGTAATATTTATTCAAGTCATAAATATGTTAAATTATAATATCATATATAAGTATTTTATTTTTATTATTTAATTTGTGCGGGTCAAACCGGTTCGACCCGGTTGAACCACTGACCCATTGGCCCAGTGACTTGACCGGTTCGATTACCGGTCCGGTTTTAATAACACTGCTAATAAGGGTACCTTAGGAAATGATAAAATATATTTAAATCTTATAATTCCACAAATATCGAGACAAATATACATTTTACTATTTTTTTCAACGAAAATCTCTCTTATCAGCGATTTCTACAACCCTAGATTTCGCACCCGCTCAACATGTCGAAGGTGCCATACATATGTTGGGATGTTTCTGGGTTGGTGTTGATTGTTCGTCAATGTGCCTCTGTTGTTCGTGGTTTTCAAGAAGAGGTTGAATTGTGCTATAAAATGATAATCCGTGCATATAATAACAATGTTCGTGGTTTAGAATATACCCATATATATTTCTGAGTTCGTGTTAATTGTTCGTGAAAATGCCTCTGTTGTTCGTGATTCTGATCAACACTGTTCTTCTCAAAATCATGAACATCAAGTTCCGATCCACGAACAATAAAACCTCGTTTGGACAGAAAACCAATTCGTGATTAAAAACCAAACCCCTCGATTAAAAATCATTAGCAATTAGGAGAGTGCTTTCACGTTGACTTCAGTAAAGATGTCAAAGCTAGCACGATAAAGAGAGAGACGAAGAGTGAGTTTAGGCTAGTAGGACACGGAGAAAGCAACGGAGTTGGTGGTAGTATATTTTTCGTGGTTGAAGATGGAGATAGGGATGCAAGTATGGGTCGCATGGTCTCCGTTAGTGTGGAAGAGAGCAGCATGAATTTTTTTACCCATGTTCTGCGACCTGGAGAGATTTTCGAGACGGGTGCACTCGGTGATGATGATGATGTTTACGGATGCAATCAAATTTTGTTCGGAAATCGTGGGATTTATTTGATATAAGATCGTGTGAAAATTGTTTTCCAATTGGCTAATATGTCCTCTCATCATATATATTGTAATTAAATAATCATTGTATTTACTAAAATGGATCGTAGATGATTTAATCGTACGGATATTATAAGGTCTGATTTCTAACGAAAACAATGATTATGACTTAGCCATTTAAAATAAGGTTCAAAATAGTGTTTACTTATCATCTTTAACTCTCAATCAAAAAATCTATAAAAAATCTCAATAATAAATTTTAAAATAATTTTATCTCAAAATCCAATCACAAGGTCGGTTTTACAAAGCGACGCCGCATTGCATCTGCCGTCTCGGACTTGTTTCATTGATGCCGAGACAACCTCATCCGTTGAAATCCAAAACGCCAAAATTCCTTTCGGCGAAACCTTCTCCCTCCTCCTCGATCCTCGACTTTCTCCGCCGTTTCAATCCTCTTCCTCCGATCCGTCCATCCCACAATTCGCCGAAGAAGAGGAGGGTTTAGCTGCAGAATCGTGACGCGTCGAGTAAGTTCGAATTTTACGTCTTCGATTTTTCCTTGATTTTCCGTAGAAGGGATTGTCGATTGTGTGTCTTTTTTTTTTTTGTTGAATTGAGCTTAATTTTGTGTGTATGTCCCGGATCTATTGTTTTTTGTTGGATTTTGAGGGCGTACGTGGATCGAGAGAGTTTAGATGGCTGGTGGGAATTTGGGGAATAAGGGTTAGGTAGGCGGAGTGTGATCAATTTTTAATATATATTTTTTATATTTTGTGTTGTTTGAGATGTTATATCAGAATGAATTAGGGTTTGTTTTGAGAGAAGGGCCTGTACAGCAGTATAAGAACAGGGGATATTTTTCTAGTTTTTACTAGTTTTTGTTGTTGTAAGGGTAGATCAGGTAAAAACCATATTTATTTATAAAAACTATAAACCGTAAAATTTCAGAGTTAAGAGTGAACATAGACTTATTTGATAATATTCAGACTTAACAAAATGTAAAAAGTTCAGACTTATTTTGATAATGTTCAGACTATTTGGTAATGTCAAGACTTAACAAATGTAAATGTTAGACTTATTTGGTTTATAGTTTTTATATTTAAATGTGGTTTTTATTTGATCCAAAGCCGGCTCGAATCAGTTGACCGTGGGGTTCTCATTTTTTTACATATTGCTTTGCTTTTCCATTGCAAGCTGATTTCAGTAAGGCAAGCAGCCAGCTTTCCTCAATGTAACACTATGTAGGAGTTATATTGAATGTATAGCATTGTACATAGCAAGATGAAACTACTTGTTACTTACTAGTCCCTTCTGAATACTATTAGTTCATGCATGCAGTGTTTTTAAACTGAGCTAGCCAGGGCATAAAGGAGCTTGTACCGTCCCCAATTGCTGATGATATTTGCTTTGCAGAACTATGTTTAGGTAGACATAATTTTGAATGCTGATGGACGATGATCATACAAGATAAAATGTCCACTCTTAAACCCAGGGAGGTTGCTCAACGGTTGTATGAGAAGGTGCGTTGAGCCTCCTTTATATTAGTTTTTAAATTTAGCGTTACTTTGTTGTTGAATAGTGTATTCTCATTTATTGAAATATATAATTCTTTTTTATTTGATATTGTGGTTGTTGGGAGGAAAAACATTCAGATCTTGATTCAAGGTCATTCTTTTGTACGATAGGCAAAACTAACTCGTTAGTTTTTTCTAGTCAGGAAAATATATTTTGCTATCACTCTATCAGTACACGTCTAAAATACAGTCGTCATATATTGTGGATGTTACCTTAGAACTTGCATGATCACTCTGGCATATTTCTTTTGGGTTTTTGTAAATAATTGTGTGCTCATTCCAGCTATTTCCGTTATTAACAATAGAATAAACTTTACTTTTATTTAATAACAATGATGCGGAGTGCACTAATCTGAATGACTATTTTCCAAAATAAATTTTTTTTTATGAGTATCTCATCAGAATGTTGAACTGGAGAGTAAGCGTCGCAAGGCAGCCCAGGCCAGGATTCCATCGGACATCAATGCATGGCAGCAGATGCGAGAAAATTACGAAGCAATAATTCTTGAAGATCATGGTTTTTCTGAACAACACAACATTGAATACGCTCTCTGGCAGCTACACTATAAACGCATTGAAGAATTCCGAGTGCATTTCAGTGCCGCTCTTGCTTCTGGAAGTTCTGCAACTCAAAATGCAAAAGGCCCTTCCAAGTCTGATCGGATTGCAAAAATAAGGCTGCAGTTCAAGTCCTTTCTTTCTGAGGCAACTGGATTTTATCATGATCTTATCTTGAAGATCAAAGTTAAATATGGGCTTCCGTTGGGTCATTTTTCTGATGAATTAAAAAATCAAATTATCATGGAGAGAGACTCCAAAAAACATGCTGATATGAAGAAGGGGCTGGTGTCCTGGCATCGATGCTTAATATACCTTGGAGACATTGCGCGATACAAAGGCATGTATGGAGATTCTGAGTCCAAAATTCGTGATTTTGCTGCTGCATCAGGTTGTTATTTGGAGGCATCGTCTCTTTGGCCATCAAGTGGGAATCCACATCATCAGGTTTCTCTCACACATTTTCTTTCTTGATATATATTTGTTTCTTTCAGTCTTAAATTATGTGTTCAAATAACAGGGAGTGTTCCCATGATTCTTTTTCAGCTTGCAATATTAGCTTCGTACTCTGGTGATGAGTTAGTTACCGTTTACCGGTGCTTTCGGAGTTTAGCGATTGAATATCCTTTTCCCACTGCAAAGGAGAACTTGATTGTTGCATTTGAGAAGGTATTATTTGTTATTGTTAAATATATTTCGTGCGATTAATTATGAAGTTGTTTAGATCTCAATGAATTTTTCCATCCGCACTGGTGAAAAAATGACATATTTTGTTCATCAAAGGCTTCTGCTAGTGACAATGGTTTGTCAGTGATATGGATATAGAATATACAGAGACCACTGAGCTATAAAATGGAAGAATGATGACTTTGGTTCTGGTATATGTCTGTTTATCGAGTGATCCAACTTAATGTACGGGCTGTGTATTCTTCAATTTACCTTTGCACCATTGTTAAATATCACAAATATTTCATTTTGGCATAAAAGCAAATACGAGCAAAATAGGAAGGAAACTTAAAAGCAACCTACTCATTATAGTTTATCTGGTAAAACTTTGTTGGCTTATTGGACAGTTAAAGTAAATGGTAGGAGTACATGGATAAGATAATTGTCAAATGCCATGGAATTGTATTATGAGCAAGTTCAACGGCCATTTGTTCGTCGAATCGTATACTAAATGGAATGAGGATTTTAGAAATGATAGATATATTTTCATTGAGACCTCTGATTTTTCATGCATCTGAAAACTGGAAGCAGTTGACTCAACTTCAAACATATGGGAATCTGTTTTACTTTTGGGTAATATTTTCACTGGTGTTTAAAGTCAACAAACTATGTGTCTCAGAATCGTCAAGCATATGCCCAGCTATCTGAGAATATCAGCCCTCCAGATGTGAATGAGACATACAAATCATTTCGCGTGCAGTTTGTCCGTCTAAATGGAGTCATGTTCACCCGGACAAGGTATATCACAACCATGATGTAGCATATGTTGTTTTAGTATATCATGCATAACTTGTATTAAGCTTTCTTTTATCAGCTTGGAGACGTTCTCTGAAGTCCTCATTCGTGTCAAAAGTTCTCTAAATCATCTGCTTTCTTCTGGGCCTGAAGAGATGCTTAGTTTTGGCAAAGATGTTGCAGAAAATGCCCTTATTATAGTAAGGCTTGTAGCCATTCTCATTTTTAGTGCTCATAATGCTAAAAGAGAGACCGATGGTCAATCATATGCTGAAATCCTTCAACGTAAAGTCCTGGTAGACAATGCTTTCACTGCTGTTTTTGATTTCATTGGACATATTATGAGTAGATGCAAAGAGCTGCGAGATCTGTCTTCCAGTTGCCTTTTACCAGGGATTCTTGTTTTCATGGAGTGGTTGGCTAGCTGTTCAGATATTGCTTCTGGTACCGAGGTTGATGAAAAGCAGGCTGAAGTAAGATTTACTTTCTGGAACTACTTTGTTGCATTCTTGAACAAAATACTGTTGGATGGGCTGGTGTCCACAGAGGATGAGGATGAGACTTGTTTCTTCAACATGAGCACATATGAAGAAGGTGAAAATGAAAATCAGCTTGCCTTATGGGAGGATTTTGAGCTTCGAGGGTTTCTGCCCCTTGCCCCTGCTCAAAACATTTTAGATTTTTCAAGGCAGCATTCTTCTGGCAGTAAGAAAGAGAAAATAGCTCGCGTCCAAAGAATATTTGCTGCTGGTAAAGTCCTGGCAAAGACTGTCAAGGTTGATCAAAAATCAATATGTTTTAATTCAACAGTAAAGCGGTTTTCCATCGGTGTTGAATCACCCGTGTTGAGTGATAAATCTGAATTGTTAGTTCAAGATGAGTTGCAGGATGCTGATATGAAGAGGATTGTTGATAAGGGAATGTTGCTACTAAATGGGCAGCTATATAATGAAGTTGAAAGAGATGAGGATGAAGAAGATGAGGTGATTGTTTTCAAGCCAACAGTGAGTGATAAAGTCAATAATGCAGGTGTTCCGAGTTCAGCTCATGCAAGTGTAGTGCATGACACATATGCATCTGCTGGGGGTTCACTGTCATCCGGTGTTTACATTCCAGTCTCCCAACCGTTCAATCATAACCATGGACAAGTTGAATTCCAAACAAACATGCTTCCTTCTGCTCCAATGCAGATTAGTGGCAGTGTTCCTCAATACCACGGACCTATGCAGTCGCTAAATTGTTCTGTGGAACAACTTGCTAATGGCTTTACAGGTTTGGGTTTCATAGAAATCGGTCTCGGAAATGATATTAGGAGGCAAGTTGGTGTGAGCATGGCATACCCGTATCCTTCATACATGCACCAGGTCGCTGATTCAAGTACAAATGGAGCTATATATGGTCAACTCAATCCTCATGAATCCTTCATAACATCTAGAGTTGGGACTAATTTATCTTCTGGGCTCATAACTGATGCCTCAACAACTGTATCTACTGCAGAAGGTTCAAGAAAAAGCCCAATTAGTCGACCTAACAGGCACCTTGGACCTCCACCCGGCTTTAATTCTGTTCCTCGCAAACAAATGACTGATTCTGTTTTTCTTCAGTCGAGTGGGAAAAAGTTGATCGATGATCATAGCTTGTTGGATGGCCGTCATATGCCAATTTCTATGTCGAGCACTGGGCCCAACGGTTTTTATAACCATGCATCATTCCCTGTCAACTATCAGTCAAATGTTGTCACGAATAATATTTTTCCTTTCCCGGGGAAGCAAGTTTCAAGAATACAAAGTCAGGCTCAGCAAGATGTACAGCAAAATCAAATATCATTTGAGCAGCTGGATAAGCAGGAGGAGCTGCAATATCAGTATCAGCAACAATTGGCTCAGGCTGGGATCCAAAACCAGCATCAGGGAATCTCAAAGTGGCCTGGTCATAATGTAGTGTGAGGTCCGTAAATGAACATCACTGGTAAGATTATTCTGGTTTGTTGAGTCTGCATATTGTTCCAGTTATAAGGATCTTTGTTTTCCCACTTTTGTTTTCGTTGCTAAGAGTCTTTATGCAATTTATTTTTGTTATTCACAGGCTACAAAAGTATGGAGAATTCTGAGTATCATGTGGCTATGGGATCAATTCCATGTTACTGTCATGTCAACATTAACCCTTCGGTGGAGAGTTGTACTAATGGCGTCTTACTGGCACATGGATTTAAACGAGTGAGTAGCGCATGTTATATACGTGTTCTAATTGCCAACAATGTAATCATGTGGCAGTGTTGCATGTTTAACATACCGCTTGTCTTCATCTGAATGCAGTGAGCTTTCTCTTAGTTCTGTTCGGGATGAACCACATAGCGTGTTGAAATTCAAGTGCCTGGTCTGTTACATGTGAGTGCAAAATGGTGAAGTAGTCTTCAGCAAGATCTACAACTCTTAAACTTGGGAGATTGTTATCTTCTGAGTTGGTGGAACACATTTGGCCAACGCTGCTTATAGCTAGCTGTTGGCCATCCTGTCATATGTATGTCTACAACTGTGTCTCAGATGCGGTGTGGGTTGCTGCAACTCCAAGGTGATCAGATACTGCTAGTATTCTGGAGTTGTGCTGAGAAATCTGTATCTTAATACCTCCAGCGTGTTTTCTTTCCATTTTGGAATTTATGCTTGCTAAAAAGTCTTGTCTGTGTTTTCTTGCTTTGGTTTGTCCGATGAGCCAGGCAATTCTTGCTTCCTTGATACTTATGCTAGTAATTTCAGTTTCAAGGTTTAATGTGATAAAATTTGTTTGTTTTGGAGTGTTGCGATTTGGCCATGTCTGTATGCTGCTTGAAAACAGATTCCATTCATTCAACTTCATTCTTCAGATACACTACTAAAGCATTCAAATCTGAAGCAACACATAAAGCTTCAAGACTACTGTGCTTATTGTTTAGCACTTAATTTGAAGGGCAAAGTTTTCAAACTGCTTCTTCTGCATTAGCTAGAAATAAAACCAAAACTATCTTGGAGTGGGCGGCTTCTTTTCCTGCACTGGCCGAGAAGTTGCACTGCCTTCCTGCTCCTGATTCCCTGAAATCCTCTTCGAGTCGATCTTGTTGGAAGCCTCTGCGGATGTCTTCTTCCCAGCAGCTTCATTTCCCATCCCTGCAGTCCACGAAAGCGGTTCCTCCGTGGCGTTGAAATCTTGTGGGAGGACCTGAGAAACTTGCCTTCTGTGCCTTGACATTGCTATGCCTTAGAATCTGAGAGCAAGAGAAAAAAAAAAGTAAGTGCTCCTCACAAGCTTGCTAGCAGTTGAATACAATGCCTAAGCCATTCTTTGCCAACACATGTGTTTATATACCCACAAACAAGTAATTTACTAAAATTTGGAATAAAGTAAAGTAGCTTTTTTTTCTTTTCTTTCTATTGTTTTTATCAATAGTATTGAATTGCTTACTCATTCTGTCCACTAATAATTATACTTTAGCATAATGAAGTGGTGGTAGTTAGCGAGTACAGAGATTTTGGTGTATGTGGGGATTAGAAGACAAGAGAAGAAACTAGTTTAACCATCATCATAATGAGAATTATAATAATTAACAATTGCGCAACAGCAATGAGTGAGCATTAGTCTTTCTTTAATAAAAAAAATAAATAATAAACTAGCATTAATTAGTTAAGATGGTGAAAATATTTAGGTCATGAAAAGATGGCAAATGAGTTAAAAGTCTTCATGAGAAAAGAACAGACAATGAGACAAGGATGGGACAAAAATTGGATGGACTACTCATTATCAGCTTCTTTTCAGTTGTGCATGAAACATATGATACTTACTCGGCTTCATGTGAATGATGACCTAAATAAACTTGAGGGCCATCCATATCTACAAAACCAAACAAGTGTTGATCACATGATTCACATAAAGTACATACAGTTAATAGAGAACATAGATACAGTCAACTGGATTTGTACATAAAGTATTTTGAAGGATTGGTGGCCATACCTTATAAGGCTCCAAGTGTTAGTAGGAGGGGTTCCCCCACTTTTCTCGGAGAGCGCCCCCATACAAGTTGATTAATGTTGTATTATTGGGGATGGGCTCATCCTCTTTCCAGTATAAACTTTTTTTTTTTTTTTCAATTTGAGTTTGGAAAAAATATCGTTTGGCTATAATAGACAAAGAATGTATAATTCCAAACTCATATCATTCAAGAGGATTTGAACCGTCGACTTCTTAATTATCGATCAAAACTATGACTGTCAAACTACAAAGGTTTCTGGCTTTCTGCACATGAATCACACACATAATTGAAGATGTTTAGAGCATCCCCACCATACTTTTTGAAATCATAGAAAATGATCATGAGAGATGATCAAAAAAATCATGCACCCTCATCATGATCTTTTTATCATAGTTTTGATCATCCCATGATTTTTTGTAAAAAAGATCATCTCATGATCTTTTTTTAGTTTTGATCATGAGACGTGAACCAATCGCAACGCGACACGTGTCATGTGTAAGAAACAGTACAGTTTTTATGTTGATTTTGCAACGAATATATCTTCTAAATTACAAAGTAAAAAAATCAAAATAAATACCAATATTCGTAATTTTTGGAGCTCTATAAAATGAGATACACTTTGATATATTTTTATTAATCTTAACATTAATGAGCTATAATTTATGTAATGATGAGAGAGATTGATGATAAACTTTTTTTTAATCATGAGTGGGATGCATGTGATTGAAAAAAATCATGAGAGATGATTAGATGAGAGAGATGGATGACATGATTTTTTTTATCATGATGGAGATGCACTTTTTTTTTTTTTTTTTTTTTTTTTTTTTTTTTTTTTTTTTTGTTGTTGGAGATGCACTTAGATCCTATAAAAAATAAAAAGTAGGTTGAAGAGGATAAACTAGAATCTCGGATAAAGCGCCATTGTAAACCATAACCATTTAGAGAAGAAAAGAAAAGAAAAAGGTCAGTGTGTCAGAGTCAGAGGAGACTAGTAGTGTAGGATGCCTTGTCTCTACCGTCGACAATTGGGGGCAGCCCATACATAAAAGCCCACTAGAGGCAAAGAAACCCAACAAGCCCAACAAAGCATGGCTACGCGATTCACTGCAGAGAGTTTTTATCATATGACAGAACGGGTAGCACTCGGTTGAGGCAGTGTTGGTAGAATGAGGCAGTGAGGTACGATCCGAGTAGTGTGACGTGTTTAGACACGTGACGCGCCTCAGATGCACGAGAGATTAGATGGACGTCCAAGATCGTGCCTCAATGTCTCATTCTATCGAGGTCTGCCTCATTTGATCGCTCTTCATGATAGAACAATTTATCTTTATGTGTTAAAGTCGGGTTTTGTTTAAAAATGACCCAAACGAGTTTGGGCATTTCAAAACTGACCCACGCGAGTTTCACATTTCAAAACTGACCCATTTTTAATGAGACCAGATCCCCAGGATCCGGTCTTTTACGTTTTTTCCAAAGACCGGATCCGGTCTCATTAAAAATGGGTCAGTTTTGAAATATGAAACTCGCATGGGTCAGTTTTGAAACCCACAAACTCAAATGTGTCAATTTTAAAAAAAACTCTGTTAAGTCAGCTGCACTTAACATTAAGGAGACGTACCTTCTTGCTTGGAGATTGGGGATTAAGGGCAGTTTACCGGAAGAAGAAATGATTCAAATTTTCGTTAACTAGTTAGAAGAAAATTATGTGGAGCGGATTAAAGGCAAGTGAAGATGTGGGAGTTGGTGGATCCGCTCTGATTGGTTCGTTAGAGTAGCTGCTGGAAGATAGATGTTGCCCCGGGAGGATCTTGTTCAGTTGGAAGGCTTTAGATGTAGTCGGTTGAGAGTTTGGGTGGAGGAGTCGATAGAGAGTTGGATGGTGCTTCAGTTTTAGCCGGTTAGAGGGTGTGTAGTTGTTAGAGTGTGCTTTTCTGGGCCCTTGGAGCTGTTTTAGTGGATTGTTTCTAGAGTTCAAGTGTGTGAGTTCATTGTGCTCGTGTGTTTCATAGTGTTTGTTTTTCAGTGTTTTGTTTCAGTGTTGGCAGCTAGCTGGTGTTGTGCTGCTTTGTCTCAGTGGTGTTTTGAGCCTGTATCTAGGCTTGCTAGAGTTTTTCGGTGGTGCAAATCCACTTGTGTATCAAAAAAAAAAAAAAAAAGTCAGCTGCACTTTTTTAAGTATAATAATTAATTTATGGTCCAGTTTTTTTTGCTGTGCTACTGAATTTAAAACTTCAAATTTATCTTCGGGGATTTTAATGAAATTTTGAAATAACGAGCAGGATTGCACATAGAAGATGCTCTATGGAACAATTCGAGGAAACCTTAAGTTTTTGTGAACTTTTTGATCTGGGTTTCAGAGGCCATCAGTTCACTTTCTCCAATCGTAGACAAGGATACAATGAGGTGAAATGCAGACTTGATAGAGTCTTAGCAAACAACGATTGGCAGACTTTGTTTCCTAATTTTACAGTTCACCATCTTGTTGCACATCACTCTGATGATCATAAAGGAGGAGATAAGATGTTTAGGTTTGAGTCTATGTGGATGCAAAAGTATTATTGGGGACAGCTGGTCATCAGCACAAGGACATGTTTTCGAAAAGTTAGATGATCTTTAAAGTTAAATTAAGAGATTGGAACAGAAGGCATTTTGGTAATGTAAATAGACAACTTAAAAATCTAAAGGTGGGATTAGACAGAGAGTCAGGGCTCTTCCTAGAACACAAGAAACTCTTGAAAAAGAGACTCACATTGTTCAGCAAATTGATGAATGGTTGCTTTGCTCCGAGAGGAACAAATGTGGTCTCAACGTTCAAGAGTTTTCTGGTTAAGGGATGGAGATAATAATACCAAATATTTCCACGCAAAAGCTAGCTCGAGACGAAAGGCCAACAGAATCCATCAACTTTATAACAGTGAGGGTGTCATTTGTGATGATCAAGCTCAGATTCAAAGTATTGCTTGCACTTACTTTCAGAATATCTTTGCTTCTTCACTGAACATGACAGACAATGAATTGTTGCGAGAAATGAGTCATGTTCCGAAGAAGGTGACTGATGCCTATAACAGCTTATTGACTGAGTCGTTCAGCGAAAGAGAATAAGTTATGGAAGCACTGTTTCAGCTTCATCCATCTAAAGCTCCAGGGCTGGATGGTTTTCATGCGGGTTTTTTTTTCCAACAGAATTGGAGTATTATAAAACATGATTTTATTTCTTCTATTTATTTTATGCACTGAGTGGCTAAGCAGTAAGCTGAATGCTCTTCATATGAATGGCAGCTTTTCCGGGCTTCGAATAGCGAGGCACGCTCCTCCCTTAACTCATCTCCTTTATGCTGATGACTGTCTACTGTTATTCAAAGTCGGGAATAATACCGCCAACACTGTCCATGATCTGTTAAAGCTATATGAAAGAGTTTCGGGTCAAATGATTAATTACACCAAGTCAGAACTCACGCTTAGTTCAAATGCTTCGGGTGCACAAAAAAAAATGAATTTCAGCATAAGTTGTCAGTTAAAATGGTGAACTGCCATGAAAAATATCTTGGGCCTACCACTCCTTCTTAAGAGAAAACTAAGTCTGAACTTTACAGGGATCATTGATAAATTTTGGAGCAAAACTCAAGGGTGGAGTGCCAAACAATTGTCCATACAGAGAGGTACTTATTAAAGCAGTGTTGGAATCTATTCCCCTATACATTATGAACATTCCTGATGGTGTTCTTAAAAAACTTCAAAGTTTTATGCACAAATATTGGTGGGGTGGTGCTGCCAGTGTGCACCCAGTTTTTTTGGGTTAAAAATGCTACTTTACTGAAAGAGAAAGAGAAAGAGAATGGGGTTCAAAGCCATGAAATATCTTAATTTAGCTTTTCTTGCTAAGCAGTGCTGGCGTATTGTTCAACAACCTGACCTTCTTTTAAGTCAATTGTTAAAAGCGCGTTATTTTAAGGACACTGATTTTTGGAATGCAACTTTAGGTTATAGCCCGTCAGCTTGCTGGAGGAGTATGCTAAAGCCATGGATTTGCTGAGAATGGGGACTAGTTTTAACAATGATGGAGGTGTTTATTGGAATCGGTCCAGTTCGGGGAGTTTGGATATTAAAAGCGCTTATAAGGTAGCAAGAGAATTATATGATGGCAGGAATGAGTATCAGGCGGAATGCTCAGATGAATCCAGAATTAAATCTTTTTGGAAAACTCTATGGAAGCTACATATTCCAAGAAAAATAAAGATTTTCGCGTGGCGAAGTTATTTTGATTCACTCCCCCACAGGTCAAAGTCTGTCTAAACGGGGTATGATCGAGTCTGTTCACTGTCCTGTTTGTGGATATGGCCTTGAATCTTATGTTCATGTTATGGTCGATTGCTGGTGGGCTAGATCAGTTCTTGGACAAGTCAATATTCAGCATATTGATGTTTATGTGACTTGTCATCAACCAGCAGACATTTTGTTCTACAGTTGGAAACATTGCTCTATTAGGCACTTTAGCCTTACCATTGTGGCGTTCTGGTACATTTGGTTTAACAGGAATCAAGTTAAGCATGGTGAGAAATTATTGGATCCAAATCTAGCCGCAACAAGGATCTCTACGCTAGCTAACCAGTACTACTTTTATAACACCAATCCCCGGGTAGATATCGGAGATTTACTTTTCTCAGAATTTGAGTGGCGGAAGCCTCCTTGTGGAGTAGTGAAGATTAATAGTGATGCATCTTGGGATGGTACAACGAAGATGGGAGCGGTCAGTGCTATAGCAAGGGACAATTCTGGAAGGGTGTTGGCTATTAGAGCTACATCTTCAATACCTGCGGATACGATTTTGGACTGTGAAGGTATAGCTATTGTGGAGGCCCTTAGACTGGGGGAAGAAATCCATCACGACCCCATTGTTTTTGAGACTGATTGTTCGACAGCGGTGCACCAGCTTAACATTAAAGCATATGACAACTCTAGACGGAAGATGTGGTACAAGGATGGTTGGTGTGCAGTTTTTCGACCGCCACAAGGATTGGAGGCTTTTCGCTATTCGACGAGAGGCAAATCAAGCCGCCGACTTCGTAGCTAAATTTTCTCTCCGTGAAAGTTGGCAATGGACAACGCTAGATTGCTGCCCTTTTTTCCGTCGCTTTCTAGATTGTTATAAGTCCTCTTGTCTTTCTTTGAAGCTTTATCAAAAAAAAAAAAATTATGCATTATCTTCGGTTATCCGTCTTCCATGGGATTTTCACTCCAAAAATTACATTGATTTTGTATTCACATTAACAAAATCAAACATGAAGCACCATGTATACGAGGAGCGCTCAAAATGAGGCAAGTTAAATAAGAATGAGACAGTGAGGTTCGATCTGAGCCACACATCTAATCCCCGTGCTTTGTGGGTGCGCCACGTGTCTAAATAGTAAACCCACTACCAACAGTAAAAAGCAAAAAGTAAATAGTAAAATCCCACTACCACATCTTTAAATCTCAACCATTAGATCAATATCATCAATGGCCAAGATCATGCCTTAATGCCTCATTCTTACAACCTTGCCTCAACCGAACGCTCCCCCATGTATACCCTCCTATATTTATCTATATAATTAAATCGAATCTAACATCGCACGTGTTATTTAATGTTTTGTGAAGTTTATATTTTATGCGATAGGTACAACATTGAGAAGAGCTCAAATGAAAATCAATTTTAGGCTAAAAATTTAGGAATCAATCTCAGTCGTCGGATGATTTCATCCAACGGTTCCACAAGCTGTCACGTGTCTCACTACCTCCGACACGTGACAGCTTGTGGATCCGTTAAATGAAATTATCCAATAGTATTAGGTTCGTAGCCTAAGAGTGATTCTCAATTGAGCGCGCCCGGTACACATAATATAAAATTTCAACAGAGTCGCACGCATTTGAGAAGTTGATTTCCCATTTCATTGTCCGACTCGGATTTCGTTGCTAGTTGGTTGGGGGACCATCGCATAAGCCAACCGAGCGCCACACTCACTTAGCTGAGCCGTCGTTACTCAGCATCAAGCACCGACTACTCCGATTTTGATTCTCCCTTATTTTCCTCGCTGCTTAATATCTCATTCCCTTTCCGCCATTCCCACTTTTTTTTTTTCATTTTTCAAATCGACTTTTCGCTTCTTCTTTTTTTTTTCCGAGCATTTTCCATCATCGTCAGATCACGTTGTCATTTTTTAAAATTAATTCTGTGTGCGTGATGATGAGGAATATGTGCTTTGAATTTTGACCAATGAGCTCCTCGAATCGGGCGCCAGCGCTGTTTTCGACGCGAATCGGTGCTTGTTTGGGGTTCAGATTGAGTTGTTTTGTTTTCCGTCGTCGGTGATTTTTCTGATTCTTGGTGTGGTGGTGGTGTGAATGGGAGTGGACGGGGACGGGAGTGTGTTGAATTAGGGTTTTAGGTCAGTGGATGCTGCGGGGGAGCAGAAGGTTTGGAGGATCGGTGTTGCGTGAAAGAATGGCGTCGCAGCTTGGCAGGACTGGGACGTCAGAAAGAGACATTGAACAGGTATATATGTTGGTTTCTTCTATTAACAACCAGAATCCTTTCTTTGTTTTTTCTTCTGCAATTTGGGGTGTCTTGATTTGATGATTATTCATTTCTAATTTGTGTTCTGAACTTAGAGTTTGGTTGAATAATATGGGTAGCGGGACAAGTTGTCTGAAAAGAGTGGCACCGTTTATTAATAGAGTTGTCGGCTAGCGACTAGGCAATGGAACTGTTGACTTACAAATTTGTTTGGTAATCAAAGTTACAAGTAATATGTGCTTATACTGTGAATGAAGATATATTTTGTCTTCAAAAGTGTTTATTCAGAGATGATTTGTATATCAGTTTTTTGTTTTGTTTATATACTTGTCACCTAGTCTTTGTGCTATCTGTTTTATAGGCCATTACGTCTCTCAAAAAAGGAGCATACTTACTCAAGTATGGAAAAAGAGGGAAACCAAAATTTTGTCCATTCAGACTCTCCAATGTACGTTAAAAACTACCTATCCTTTGGAGATGATTTGACAACATTTTGTCTGTTCAAGTGTCTGTTTGTGATTGTAATTTTCCTTGATATTACTCTTTCATTTTCAATAAAATAAAATAAAACAGTAGACATAATATCCTGTGAGATGAATGTTTTGTTGAGCACCTGGTTTTATCCCAAGAAGCTAGCAGGTTCTACAGATAGAAAAGGTGTGACCCCTATCCATTTTGGAAAACTACTAAAATAAGATGTTTTTTTGATAGAATACTAAAATAAGATGTTGATTCAAATGAAATGATTGTAGATTAATTATCTATTGGTCTTGTCTTTTGATTGCTTACTTTTATTCTAATTGTCAGTCGCGATTGCCTGGGCATTTTCTTTTAACATTTCATTGACTCATTTGTATTTCACTAGCATAGATCTGCAATTTAGAAAGCTCTTGCAAACTTTTGAGAATTTCCTAAACGTAAAGATTTTCCCATGAATCAATATAAGGACCGATGCATTATACCGGTTTCAAGAGCTCATATTCATGATCAGATATAAGGAAGCTAATTGATTAGATATTTTTGTCAGGGGCCCATGTTTGTTTAGTTCTATGAAAACGTACATTGATTATTGATTAGTGTAGTCATTTATCTCATAAAAATCTTTGCTTGTACAATTACAATTGCTTTCAGGATGAGTCGGTTTTGATATGGTTCTCCGGTAAGGAGGAGAAGTACCTCAAACTGAGCAATGTCTCAAGAATTATATCAGGGCAGCGGACTGTAAGTTGTCAATTCAGAAATCAAATTTCTGTGATCAAAGCGTATTAATCGTCAGAGACACCACGCAGGCATTTGTGCAAATGGTCATTTTATGTAACATATATTATACTGGAAATTCAGTTGATTTACTTTCTTTAACGCCTTTTGTTTTTTGTGATCTGACAAACGGACTAAAAATACTTTTTATTTCCCAGCAAATTTTTCAAAGGCACCCGCGTCCTGAGAAGGAGTACCAATCGTTTTCTCTTATATCCAATGACGGATCACTTGATGTGGTGAGAAGACCCTCATTGTTTTGATCAAAAGGAAATATTGAATACTGTCAAAATCTTGAAACAAGTGTGTTTGTCTTTTGTGCTTGCATTGTAATCTATCGTTACGTGCTTCTCTTTTCATCATTATTTCTCCCTCGATGCTCAGTTTTCTTAACTTCTTATCTTGCATCCCTACTTTTGATTTCCAATGTAACTTACTCATCTTGCATGTCAAGATATGCAAGGACAAACAAGAAGCTGAAGTATGGTTTAGTGGACTGAAAACACTGATATCCCGTAGTCATATTCGAAATTGTGGATCAGATACTAGAAGTGATGATATTTCATCCGAAACAACCAGTCCTAGAAGGTACACCCAACCGAGCTCCCCCTTGCATCCCATTTCTGACGGTGCTGGCAGTCTGCAGAAGGTAATTACATATTTTATCTAACAATTGAGTTCATCCGAATGTGGGAAATCTAATTGAGGATCACTTGTGATAAACACAGGATCCTAAAGACCAGTTTTATTTGTGCACTGCTCTAGGAATCCCCTCTAATAATAGTCTTGATAAGGCCTTTTCAGATGTACCTCCTAAGAGTTTCTTTCCCTCAGATTCGGTTAGTGGGTCCACACACTCTGCATCTTCTGGAGGTTCAGATGGCATGAATGGCCATAGTAAAGCAACGGGCGTGGACACATTTCGAGTTAGTTTATCAAGTGCTATGAGCTTGTCATGCCAGAGTTCTGTTCATGACGATAGTCGTTCCCTTGGGGATGTCTACATATGGGGAGAAAGCTTTTGGGATGATTTCAAAGCAGATTATTTACTTCCCCATGCCTTAGAATCCGCCGTGGCGCTTGATGTTCATAGTGTTGCTTGTGGTGATCGTTATGCTGCATTAGTAACTAAACAAGGAGAGATTTTCTCCTGGGGAGAGGAATCTGGAGGCAGGCTTGGGCATGGTGTTGATTCTGACATTCTACAACCAAAGCTTATTGATTCGCTTAATAAGACCAACATTGAGCTTGTAGCATGTGGTGAGTATCATACTTGTGCTGTAAGTCTTTCCGGAGATCTGTATAGTTGGGGTGATGGAACTTATAATTATGGTCTTCTAGGCCATGGAAATCAAGTGAGCCAGTGGGTTCCAAAAAGAGTAACCGGACCACTAGACGGTGTACACGTTTCATATATTTCTTGTGGACCTTGGCATACTGCTGTGGTAACCTCTTCTGGCCAGTTGTTTACTTTTGGTGATGGAACTTTTGGTGTCCTAGGTCATGGAGATAGAATAAGTGTTCATCAACCCAGGGTGGTGGAATCACTCAAAGGCCTCCGCACTGTGCGAGCAGCTTGTGGTGTCTGGCATACAGCTGCTGTTGTTGAAGTGATGGCTGGAAATTCAGGTTCTTGCGATAGTTCTTCAGGGAAGCTGTTTACATGGGGAGATGGGGACAAGGGTCGACTTGGACATGGGGACAAAGAACCAAAACTTGTGCCTACCTGTGTTTCTTCTCTTGTTGATACGAACTTTCGTCAAGTTGCTTGTGGACACAGTCTCACAGTTGCACTCTCAGACGGCGGCCAGCTGTACACAATGGGGAGTTCTGTGTACGGGCAACTTGGAAATCCTCAAGCAATTGGGGTGCACCCAACACGTGTGGAAGGAAGCCTTTCTAAGGAGTATATCGAGGAAATAGCATGCGGTTCTTATCATGTTGCAGTTCTGACATCGCGGACTGAAGTTTATACATGGGGAAAGGGGGCCAATGGCCGGTTAGGTCATGGTGACACTGATGATAGAAATTCCCCAACATTGGTTGACGCATTAAAAGACGAGCAAGTTAAGAGTATTTCATGTGGCACAAATTTTACTGCTGCAATCTGTCTTCATAAACGGATTTCGTGTTTTGATCAGTTTATATGTTCTGGCTGCCGTTCACCTTTCAATTTCAAAAAGAAACGACACAACTGCTATCATTGTGGGCTTTTTTTCTGCCATGCATGCAGTGACAAGAAGGCGCTGAAAGCATCTATGGCATCGAACCCCAAGAAGCCTCATCGTGTATGTAATGATTGCTTCAATAAGCTAAGAAAATCCACTGAAAGCCATGCTTCATTGCATGACTTGAGCAGACAGGAAAGTATGTACCGAGGCACAGTCGAGCTACATCAAAAGGGAAAGCTGGATTTGACACCTCATTCCGGGCGAGATAGATTCTCTTCAATGGAATATATGACACTTCCAGGAGTTAAAAACTCCAAGAGAAACAATAAGGTAGAATTTGGCAATAGGCACGTCTCGTTTAGTTTAGCTGCAGGTTCTCAGCGGGGAAGACTTGATCTTTCTAAAACATCAAACTTGGTATTTGGAATATCAAAGAATTCTTTTTCAGCATCTGTCCCTGGGTCAAGAGTAGTTTCCCGTACAGCGTCACCAGTATCTATGCTACGTAGCCCACCGCGTTCTGCGACACCCATTCCCTTTCGTGATGGAACATTGCAAAACATAACAGAGAATGGTGCTAACCAGACAAATGCGAGTCCCAACGAAGAGATCCAAATGTTAAGAGCACAGGTATGAAGTCCCAAATTTCGGTTCTTATTTCTTAGGCAAATGCATGATTGCCCATTAGTTATGGATAGCGGAGCGCTCAAATGAAAATCCCTCTATTTTTCAAGAACTTGAGTCCTCAATCTTCACATTCCAAAATGCATCATCAAGTCATTGTGGTGGTGACATGTGTCCCATGTGCATATTCAAACTTGCATTTAATGCAAAGTCAAAAACTCCAATTTTGATTTTACTTTTTGGACATGTGTCACATGCAGATTTAAAGATGCACCATGATCTAATGGTGAGATTTGAGGTCTTAACTTCTGAAATTTTTGAGGGGTCTCAACCGAGCGCTTTCCTGTAGGAATATATATTTTCGTTTTCATATACACCATAGGAACTGTCTACAGTGGTTTAGCATGGGAAGCTTAGATCCCAAATTCTTGATCTTGTACCTCTATATGATCTTAATTTCTTCATTCAGGTTAAGAATCTTAATCGTCAAGCGCAACTTCGAGAAATCGAATTACAGAAAACAACAAACGAACTGAAAGAAGCCATATCATTTGCAAGTGAAGAGAATTTAAAGTGCAAAGCCGCAAAAGAAGTGATTAAATCCCTCACTGCCCAGGTAACTATGCCCATTGAAATCTCCGTAATTAAAAAGGGTTTTTTTCCTACACTGTGGAGCTTTGTTAGTGTTCAGTTCATGGGAAGTTCATGTATATATGCTTTGTTTAAAAATTGGGTTTTAATCCATTCTGCATGAAGAGCTGAAGATCAGTTTTGCTCCCTAAGAATTTTTGCCATGTAAAGTTTAAAAGCATCTTGATGGCTTGGAAGCGTAAATGCATCATTGTGAAGTCAGACTTTCAGTTATAAAAACATAGAAGAATAAATGTCATTGCCTGGCATGAGGAGTTCTCACTCTAGGGTCTAGATGTTTCTTTGACAGCACTTAATGGCAAAATGAGTTTACTTAATGGTAGAACTGTCGTCAACCTTTGTTCTTGTACGTCCACTGTCAAATGATACATGGAGTCTTTACTGCTACTAATGTTGGAAATATGAAGTACTAATAGAGGTGTCTCTTCATACGCCATATAGATGCCTACTAGATATTATCTTTAAACGATAAGAAAGGAATGTTCGGAGTTTTATTCATTTCATTCTATTGATATTGACAACTTATATTGCAAGTTTTATAACCTGTGCATAATAGTTGAAGGAAGTGGCAGAAAGATTGCCTCTCGCCAAAAGCAGAAAATCTCCTGATTTCCCTCTGGATAGTACACCCAGAGATGGCACACTTAGTGGGAGTGTTGAAGGACTAAGCACGCAAACAGCTCGCCAAGAAGACAGCGTTGCTTCAAATAACCGCTTGCTTTACAATAGGATAAGCATTGACGGATTCCATTATTCAGATCACAGCAAACTAAATGATTCAATTTCAGCACCCACAACCAAACTTGGAAACAACGTGAAAGAAAGCGAGACCCGCCGTGAGAATGAATGGATCAGGGAGGATGAACCTGGTGTATATATTACTCTAACAGCACTTTCTGGTGGAGTCCAACGGCTTAAACGTGTTCGGTTCAGGTACGGAAATCATGAGATGGTTTAGTTATCAAATTTGAAATTGACCAACCATGTGTTTTTTTAATTGCAATACTAAAACCGGCAAACCGTTATCAACCCAGGTTAGATAAATTCACAATTGCAATTTACAGCATAACATATCTTACATTATGTCCACTTGTTCTATTTGCAGAAACTCTGAAAACTGAATGAGCTTGTATTACAATTACAATTTGAAAATTTGGGTATGTTTATGCAGCCGGAAAAGGTATACAGAGAAGCAAGCAGAACAGTGGTGGGCTGCGAATCATGCAAGAGTATATGAACAATATAACATCTTGGCCGCTGACAAGTAAAGGACGATAGTTTTTGTCAGTGAAGCATTTTGATATCGGAAAATCGGCTATAGTTGAATCTAGAAAATTTATTATGGCAAAAAGGCAGCTCATGTCCAGAAAGTGCTAGATGAGTCGGAAGCTGGCATTTCTATTTTTATAGTTATGTAGCCATTGTGTATATCTTTAGTGGCTGGCTGGTCTATTCATGCTTTTGGTTGTAGAGGGTTCTTAAAACTCTACAGAAGAAATCATGTTCATGCATTGAAAATACAACAAGTCAAACAATGTGCACCATAATTTGTATTGACTTAATTCAACTTTTGTCTTATACATACGAAAAGAAAACACGTCCAAGTGGACGATACTTGTATCAAAAATCTTTTTCCATTGATGAAGCTTCTAAAATTCATTCTATTGATTATTCTTCAAAAACAATATACTAACTCCTATCAAAAATAAAACCAAGATAAGCTTTGATTCAGTAAAAATCAAAGAAAGAGGCATATATGGACGTAATGAAACAAGTCTAAAAAAAGCATGTGAATAAATTCTCTTGTCCATTACAACCAAGAAACCTGAATTCGAAAGAAAAACATCACACTGTATTTCAAGGCCATAAAATGGAGGGGTGGGCAACAACTCCATGGTTCAAAATCTGTAGAGATGGCTGAATCATGAGTATTGTTATTTATAACTTGGAACTGCATCCAACTGAAATTGAAAAAAGACTGTTTCCTCGCACAATGTCTCCAATAGAATGATACACATCCATCATATAAACAAGTTGCACTGGTAGACGGGCTACGAGGATGAGAACGCAATATCTTTGAAGTATTCATGCTCAAGAGCACTTCTGGCAGTAACTCTTCTGCTGGGATCATAGCAAAGCATTTTCTGCAACGTGTACACCATGTAAGTAAGTAACAGAAGCACCACCGGACATGTGAGAAAGTAGAAGTTCAATGAGCGTTCTTATTGAAATATCATCTTGTTCTGATAAATGATAATAACAGCTCACAGACAAGGGTAACTGACTTACAGAGAGAAGATCGAGGCCTGCTGGATCGAGATTTGGAACCACAGTTGCAAGGTCCTGCAATAAAAAGTTGTGAATGGTGATTGAGGAATGTATATTAAGAATTTTTGGAATTTGATTTTACTGTCGACCAAAATAATAGCTAGCATTTGGATGTTTGTTTGTAGACCACGTGCATAATACAGTACAACTGTGAGTGCACATTAATAGGTCACCTTAGCAGGCCACTTGGGAAATGCTGATTTAAAGTCGGGCATTGAATTCACTCCAGGCCATGTTTCTTCATTTGGGGTGCCCAGAACTCTTCATTTAAATACAAATATTAGCTCAATGTACTACATTAACAATAAATAATCAGAGCTGAAATAGCAAAGTGACCTCCAAAGATTCAAAAACAGAAAAGCAAAATTAAAATACATGTTGGCTACAAATGCTCTTCAACAATCTACTCCATGTCTCATGAATGCTATGCCCCGGCATATACTGAGGTGAAATGAATTACTAGTTTAGTTTGGTACTTCCATAATAGGTCAACTTGTCCAAATAAACTTGTGAGATCACTCCCCATATGAATATCCTTTTTTGAGGAAGAACTAAAGCAAAAGGGTCACTATTATGCAGGTGAGATGGATGAATCATATGTTGCTCATTTGTTTACCTGAAAATCTTAAAAAGTTCATCAATTTCGGAATCTCCAGGAAATAGTGGGCGCTGGTTGACCATTTCAGCAAATATGCAACCAACAGACCAAACATCCACAGGAGTAGAGTAATGGCGAGAACCAAGCAATATTTCTGGTGCTCTGTACCACAAGGTTACCACCTAAAAGGGGCAAACAAATAAGAAACCAATGAAAAGAAAGAGGACAAGCATTTACAATAATTTACAAACTGAGCATCGCATATACAAAATTGATTAAATTCTATTATGGATGAAAATGAAGAACCTAAAGCCAAATCTCAGAGATTGAAAGTATAAACTAAATGAAGCTAGACCTACAAAATGATAAATGAACCTAGATCGCTCGGTTCATCAAAAGTCTATAAGAAATGATCATGCTTTCTCAGAAAATCATTCTTAAATAGTTAAACAAAACAGTTTATGTCAACCTATTTATAGATTTACTATGATACTACACATACATAATACTTGATATCCATGCCATCAACTGATCAGACATTTGTATAAGAATTTGAAGCGTAATGTGTGATACTGTGATTATCTACCTCATGGGTAAAGGTCCTGACAGGGATGCCAAACGCCCGTGCCAATCCAAAGTCAGCTAACTTCAGTGCATTGGTGCGGCGGTCTATCAGCAGATTCTGAGGTTTCAGATCTCGATGAAGAATCCTATGGGAATGACAATAGGCGATGCCGCGAAGAATTTGATGCAGGAACATCTACAAGTAAGCCATTAACGACCATGTCACATGACACATTTTAAAGAAGAAATAAGAAAGATACCCAATGTTGTGCTCCACTTTTAAACCAAAAAAGACAAGCTCATACGTTAGAAGGTATAAAATTCACTCGCTTCTATTAATTTTTTTATTTTGGTATGCAAAATATCTCTATTTACAGTACATACATGATTAACCGTACATAGGATACCTCATATGAAGTAGTTCATTATTAACATATAAAATGCAGATCATGAGACATTGTAATATAAATAAACAGCTCCCTCACTTTTATGGTCAGAGGATCCTTAGAAAATTCAGGGCACGAATCCATATGCTTCTTCAAATCCAAATCCAGATATTCAAAAACAAGATACAGCCGTTTTTCACTGTGAACTACATCCTGCAACCTGTGAACCACATCCAGGAGGTTGACACATCATAAGTAATGTCATGGCGATATTTGCTGGCTGAGTACATCTCATAACTCGGCATGAACAAGAGCCATCAATGAGAAAACAAGATTCTATAATTATACCTAACAATGTTACAATGCTGCATTTCTTTCAACAAGGAAATCTCTCTAATTGCAGTGCTCGGTACTCCCTCGTCTTCTTGCTCCAGCCGAATCTTCTTCAGAGCAATAGTTTCATTAGTCACACGATCACGTGCCTTATATACAACACCATATGTACCTTCACCAATCTTCTCGACCTTCTCGTACTGCACATACACAAATGAACCAAAGTCACCAATTTTTTTTGAAAGATAAGGTCAAAACACATTTATAGGCCTAGTATAGTACCTGATCCATGACGTCAAGCAGCCTCTTTCAAACAGCCAAAAGCTGTACGAAAAGTCACAGAGTGACATGACCATATATATAAGTTATAACAATCTACGAACACCATAAAAACATTTTTATCCAATGCCTCATGCAATCTGATTTCAGTAAACAATCAAGTACTCACTTCATCTGATCTAGCAATGACCAATATACATAAACAATCAACCCGTCTTTATCAAGCTCCAACACAAACAAGGCAACATCACCACAATATTTTACTACCATCCAAGATCTCAATAGTCCTCCTCCAATCCATCACAAAGCAAACTCCAAAACACACTCTACACACAGTATGAATAACCGACCATCAAACCATCCACCACGTCATCAAAATCAACACTCACACACAAAAAACAACAAGTAACTCAAATCCATCCATCCGAACGGCAATCGGCACCAGATTATTAAGATCGACTACCAAACCGACAATCCATCGGTTCCGACATAAAATAGTTCGAAATGCGAAGCGCGTGCTCAATAACTACAGAGAGAGGTCGTGACAAGCGATTACCTTAAGAAGGAGCAGATCGATGGCTGAGAAGACGCTGCGAGCGGATGCTCCGCTTTATCTATCTACCACTGGAGTCTCTCTCTGTCTGATGCGCTAGGGTTTGGACATTATTCCGGGAAAAAAATTGAGTCAGGAAAATGGGAAGATATTTAGGAGGAAAGTTAAAAAAGAATGAAATTGCTTTGACTGGCTGCTGTTGAAATTTTAAGCTTTTTTTTTGTTTTTCTGTAGATAATTGATTTCTTTATTTATTTCGCTATCCAAAAATCTCATATGATTCGAACTGGGAGTGCTATACTGAATCAGGTTGTAAGAATGAGGTAGTGAGGCACGATCTGAGCCATCCATCAATTTGATCGGACGCACGTGGCTTCGTCACAGCCGCCATTTACGTTCACACTACTTTATCAAAAGTAGTGTGAACACAACTCTTAGACACGTGGCATCACCAGATGCGTTGGAACAAGTTGATGGATGATTCAGATCGTGCCTCACAAAACAGGGAGTGCATCATTTGATCGCTTCTCTGATTCGAACTTATGTAAAAAAAAAGTTTCAAATCCAAAATGGAATTAAATGTTTTAATATGACATCAAATTATAAATATAATCCGGTGTATAGATATATTCGTTCTCAAGGAAAAAATCAGGTATAAAGTTGATTTTTTTGTAAAAAAAATACAAACAAATCATAGCTCTTGATATTGTGATTTGGATATATGTGATTAAATCTTGATTTTTGATGCAATTTCTCGGTGACGAACTACGTCGTCTTTTTCGTTTTTCGGGGACGAATTATGATTTTGATGAACTTTGTCGTTTGTACCAAAAATTACTTTGTATCTGATATTAACCTTCAATCTTAGTGTACGATTCAAAGAACACTAAAACTATGGACATGGAGCGGATCCCATGAGAATGTTAGTTTTAATTAAAAATAAGAAGTTATATCATCCGTTTGAGTAAAGATCAAATGAGAAGGGGTAGTTATGGTGAGAAATGAGAACTAATCTCATCCGTTCATCTTTGTTATCAATGGTTAGGATTAGATTTAATTAGATTTAATTAAATTACATTAAATTACATAATTTGTACCTTTTCAAATGATTCTTCGTAGCAGTACATTATTCGTACATTTTCAAAGGATTCTTCGTAGCATGCATATACATGAAGCTACGAAGACTCCTTTGAAAAGGTACGAATAATGTACTAGTTCTCATTTCTCACCGTAACTACCACTTCTCACCGGAACCGAACTCTCATCCGTCTATCCAATTTCAGCAACGACCCAGATTAGAACCAATTAACTTTAAATTCGTACTAATTTAACGATTAAATACGTTAAAAGGCATATTAGTCCAATAAAATTTCCAAACTAAACTGTAATCACGTTGATTTCTCGTAGCTTGTGTAGCTTATATAATTCGTAATTACTAAATCAAAATTCGCACTTTTTGCTGACCAACGTTGATTCTAGATTCATTATAAAATTTGTAGTTAATAAATTAAAATTCGTAACTTTTGCTATACAACATTGGCTCTGGATTCATGATAAATTTCGTAGTTACTAAAGCCAAAATCCGTAACATACTTCTCACTAATTTCGTTCGTGACTGTTACGAATTTTGATCATGTTATGAATTTTGGCTATCAATGACTTTAATGATTTGAAGATTTCGGTAATCGAAAGTGTCGTGATCGCGTTCATAAGAGTTTAATTGTGGTTAAAGTCTTAAACTCGTTAGTATAATTCTTCAATTCATCATCATTTCGGCTTGCTCGCCACCAATCCAATGACTCCCATATGGCATCCATCTCCCTCCTCATCCTCCTCGCCATTTCACCTTGCTTCTCACACATCCATCAACTCCAATCCCGAAAAGACCCTCTCATATCCATTCTGATCCCAACCAGCGGCCTCGATTTCGTTAAAGACCTGCTTATCACCAAAGCTATCTCATCCTTATCTCTGATTTAAGGACTAGTGGCAGAAAAAAATCGATTGAACTTGTGTACGGATCAGTGTTCAAGAAAACGGTCCTTTAGACCGCCTATGCTGGTTTTTTTTTAATCCGTTCTATTTTTCTTCTAAGCGGCCAATTAATCGGTTCGAAGCTTCTAGGCGGCGCCCAGACGACTTCTATGCGGGAATATAAATATTATTTTGTATTAATTTTTAAAATAATATTTTTAAGAAAAAAATAAATTACAATTTGAGGAAATAAAAGTCCAAAAATATGTGTTTGTATATTTATTTTGTTATTGAAATTCACTTTTCAATATTTTGCATGTTAATGGATTATATTAATACTTTGTGATTTATTATGAATATTTTAGAGTCTAATCAGTAAAATACTATATGATATCAATACATATATATTTAAAAATATAAGAAATCGAAACTGATTAGTCACCGATTAATCTTCGATTAATCTTTTGAGGATCGTGTCCGCCCGATTATCGCCTAGCGTTTTTTACAACCTTGGTAAGGACACATTGGATATGCATAATATTTGGTCGAACAAAATGACTATTGAGGCATTTTAATCAAATTTCATAATAAAGATATGTAGAATATTTTGAGATTTGTGGGCCTTTCGATTTTAGATTGAACGGCTGACATAATTTCTCATTTATCATGCTTCTCATATGATTCGATGAACAATCAAAAATATCGAATGAACAAAAAATATTGTAATGAATATAAAATATTTCCGCCGCATGATAAATTTTCGGCGACGAATTATAAATCAATTTTGACGAATCATGTCGTACTTTTGGTTTCTCGGCGACGAATTATAACTCACTTTTAACGAATTTACACCAAAAATATGGGTTGCACTTGATCTTTTCCCTTTATAATATAGTGTTTAAAACCATATAATTTCTAATTTGTCCTCGTTTAATTTAAAAAATATGAGAAACAGTCTTGGTGACCTTCATCTTTATTTGATTTCCTTTTACACAGACCTCAACAACTCTAATAAGAATTGCCTCAGTTTATAAAAACAACAATGTTAGAAGGACAATACGATATTGAACCAAGAAAGACCTGAGCCGACAAAAGTGAAACTTTGTTGGTGAGGAAGATCGAGGAACATATGATTTATCTCACTTCAACTTTCAGCTTGCTTTGTATTTGGTCTCTGACTTTCCACTGAAACAACGGCCGCAAAGAGTAAGGCTCTTAGATAGGTAATCAAGATTGTAAGAATAGTTAGTGATTGAAGAGACATTGAGATGTACCTGCAATTCGTTTATTTCTTCATCTGTCAGAGATCGCTCCATGGAGCGATATGCAATCCTGTAACAATGACTGGTCATTCCTTTCTTATTGGTGAAGTTGTCTATGAGTTTTACCTGTCAGATGTAAAAAATAACATACTCAGAAAATCTGCAGACTTGTAGTAATAGTGTGGAATTAAGACGATATATATAGAGCAGTTTAGCCCGAAAATTAAATGAATCATAACCTCCTCTGCAAGATCCCCAGCGATTCCTCTCACAAGTTCACATAAGTTATTTTCTGTGAACGATTCATTAATCCAAAAGCTTATGTCTTTGTAGCAGGGAGGATACTGCAAAATAACAGTTAAATGTGTGAAAAGAGTCGAGCGGTTCTCATAGGTTGAATTGATCCATTATATGCTCAATCACACTTCTCATCGTTTAAGGTAGACAAGCTCCTTTGCCTAATTGTGCTTGAACATGCATTAGCATATTATGAGATTCCGAGTAGTTGAAGGAGAAATATACAAACAACCATAACGTAAGTTTGACTGCACGGCAAAAGTAGAAAATCCTTACCTTGGAAAACGGCTTAAATTTGACCCCAAGCTGGCCCTTCGAAAACTGGAAGCGGCTCAATTCAGTTCATAAGAATAAAACTTTTATGAATTTGAAATCTGTTTCGCATAATATATTTATACCCACAAAAAAGCTTTTGCAGTTATAAGAAACCTAAATTAACAATAATTACAAACTACAACTTTTACTATTCACACTTACTTGGGACGTAAATCGTTCATCACTTGACCAAAAGAGCCGGATATCAGGAATGCCAAACAAAACCATTGCTAAACGTTCCAATCCAAGTCCAAAAGCCCAAGCAACATTATTAGTTCTACCACCTCTCTTTAATATTTCTTGCTCCGTTACCCCACAACCAAGCACTTCCAGCCATTCATCCTGCAGTTTTTTAAGATGTTGACTAAGTAACAACATTATTAGTAAAGTATTTGATATTGGAAACTTTGAAGGGAGGCAGAAAAATAGAGGGAACAATTTATGGATTTGTATCCCCATTTCTCTTGATAACGAGCGATACAGGCACAATGCTACGGAGAAGAATGATAGACACTAGAAAAATGAATCATAATTTGTATAAAAGAGAGGGAGAGAGAGAGAGGGATGAGTAATGAAAGTCTACAAGAAACCTGAAAATATATCTCAAGCTCAAAAGAAGGATTGGTGAATGGGAAATATGTATCAACCCATCGCATCTCCACTGAACCTGAAATAATGACAGATCACCCCACTGAAGTTAAAAGGCAAGCATTCACCTTTCCGCAACGCAAGGAGACCATCTAAGTATGTTCATGGAGAAGGTATGTTATCACGTATTCAAAACTTTGCGAACATGCATAATTACGACGAACTATAAATAATTATTTGCAGTGTATGATTTTATTGAACTACATATTTCCCAACTGCTACCTGGTAAATCAAAAGCAAAGAATCAAAATTTAGGAAGTCCTAGCCATTTTGGATGGCTCAGTTTTGGGTAAATGATCATCAGCTAGGGTTCATTACCGAATAAGTGTTGTGCAAGACCCTCGAGGCATTTCTTTAAGTCCTCAGCAGCATAGGCTGTGGGATCTAAACCAGACGCTGCCCAATCCTCAGGAGAGAAGACACGAACTCCCTCCATCTGTAAGGTCAATGGATATTGTATTACACGAGTAAAACCACATGTTCATGAGAGGAAGCAGCACTAATACTAGTTTTAAATACCTGATGGAATACTGGGTAATGAGTGGCGTCAATGGAATCCCTACGGTAAACATCTCCAGTAACAAGAAAGTGTGTGTGTCCTTTCCTCAACAGTTCAGCTTGATGAGCACTAGTATGACACCTCAAAACAGTTTGAGAATCCACATAATATGTATCATTAAAACTCCTGCTTACATGGTCAGCGGGAACTAAGACATCGTCAAAATTCTGCAAGAAGTAACAATCGGCGACAAAAAGTAAATTAGAAGTCACACATACAGCCACATGAAGAAACATTCTGCAGTTTGTATTACTTCCATGTTCTATTTCATATCTATTTAGAATGGATGTAATAAACCCATTTCAATCTAGAGCTTACACAACTTCGTTTGTACACATCCCTCAACAAAATTGCATATTTAGTTTAGGACACTGAGAAGTCTGAATGATAGGACTTAGAGGACATTAATGATTGATGATGAATTACAGTGGTGGTGCATCAGGTTTGTCCGCCATGTCCTGAATAGTATGTGAAATAATATTAACTAAAATCATCCACACATAGTACTCAGTACTCACTGCTTTCGTCGAAACAAGTGGGCAGAGGTCATCGAATTTTTCGAACTTATTATCATAGTTCGTATCGAAGTACTCATATATTGCATTTTTGATAATTCCAAGAGGATGCTGATCCCTCATGTGCAGCTGCATCCCCAGTTTTGTAAAAATAGAATCCGGGACATTGTTCGTCGGGTCATCCTTCACAATATCTATAAATAACACATGTCGAACAATCAAACCAAATGGACACATTCGTAAGTCCAAATTCGTTAAAAAGCACGAATATCATCCTAAGCTCCTCTGCCTAAAGAAACAACAACCACACCGCCAAATCCCATTTCGTAAACACCAATCACTAAACACCATAATGCTGAAAATTTTCATAAATCTAGCCTACATTACTTCAGCAGCAGCATCAAATGTAACCAATTACACAACAAGAACAAGCAGATCAGTCAATCAAAAAGCTTGTCATTTTCAGCAATTTTTATTCTAGGAATTTCCAGAAGCTCAAAGCAGCACTTCTTTCAACACAATCACATAAACGCAATTAGGGTAGCGTCAACATACTCAGCCTCTATCATTCAATAGGAACCAACTCCAATTCAGTTCAACGTTAGCGAAACTTTACCCTCTCTCGCAATTTTAACACCGCCAATCTCGACCGCTGATGCCACCGGCTGCCTCCACTTCTTCCGGCGACTTTTGATATCAGACAAAGGAATAGCCGATGTCGAGAACGATAAAGCAAACGTCTTTAACAACGCATTTCTGTTTCCAAACGCAGCTTGCCTCGATAAAATGAAACTCGAGCTGAAGACCAGCTTCGCCATCGCCGCCGAGCTCATCACTCCTGCTACTGTTGCTGCTGATTGATAATCCTATCGAAGTTTCAACCTCTGAATTCACCCAGGACTCAAATCGGAGAAAAAAACTAAAGAGCTTTTGCATTTGTTTAAATATAAACTTAAGGGGTCAATAAGTATACTCTAATAATAAAGATCCAATTGAGTTTACGAAAACATTGGTGGTCGCATTGTATTTACTTGAAACTCTAACGTCGTCATCATCAACGGTTGAGCTAGCATCCACAGTGATCAGTGCAGAGCTGGAGAGATAAGCTTATCGGCGAAAATGGCGATTGCGTCTTCGTGCTCGACATCGTCGTCGCTGACTCGTCTGCAGTCATCATTGCTTCCGTCGTTCGTTCCGCACAATTCTCCGTTCCCGATTTCAACGCTGAAGACCAGAAGCCATCGCGGACGCTGCCCGATTACGCTCCGCGTGCGCGCTGCGGCGACGCTTGAGTCCAGTAACGGAGCTGCGGTTTCGAAGAAGATAGATGATTCGAATAGTGATTCTTATGGTAGGCAGTTCTTCCCGCTGGCTGCGGTTGTTGGACAGGTGAGTCTGTTTCACGTTTCTGACATTTCGTGGAAGGTGTATGTGGAGCTTTGTTTGATGATGAGTGTTGAGTCTTTACTACGATTTTGGTGAAGGAGTTGGGCTTGATATGAGAGTGTTGTTGTTTGGGTTGGGTGGATTGGTGTTAAACAGGATGCAATTAAAACTGCTTTATTGCTTGGAGCTATAGACCGGGAGATAGGAGGAATCGCTATATCTGGGAAGAGAGGAACGGCGAAGACAGTTATGGCGAGAGGGATGCATGCCATTCTTCCACCTATTGATGTTGTTGTTGGCTCAACTTCAAATGCAGATCCATTGTGTCCCGAAGAGTAAGATCATAACTTTTGAATACATATAAAGAACTGATAATCCTGTCTCAGAAAGAAGACGTTGCTCTCATCAATCTTTTATATGTAGTTTATGGAGCTTGATAAGTTTTTAATGGGTAGTTACATAATACTATCAGACTTCCGTTTTACTTCCTGAAGGTGGGAAGACGGACTAGCTGGAAAGGTTCAGTATGATTCCACGGGTAACATATTAACCCAAATTGTCCGATCTCCATTTGTTCAGGTACTCATAACAACTCATGCCTTTTTGTTATAATATACTGGGAATTAACTGATTTAGCGTGTCAATTATGTAGATTCCACTTGGTGTCACTGAAGATAGACTTATTGGGTCGGTCGATGTTGAGGAATCAGTAAAGACTGGAACAACGGTTTTCCAGCCAGGTCTTCTTGCAGAAGCTCATAGAGGCGTCTTATATGTTGATGAGATTAATCTGTTGGATGAGAGTATAAGCAATTTACTCCTTAATGTATTAACTGAGGGAGTAAATATTGTCGAAAGAGAAGGCATCAGCTTTAGGCACCCCTGCAAGCCACTTCTTATTGCTACTTATAACCCAGAAGAGGGGTCTGTGCGTGAACACTTGCTAGATCGCATAGCTATCAATCTTAGGTAAAGACATGTGTAAGGTGATACTAATACTTGGTTGTGTTATTAAATGTGAATAATCCTTTGAAACTTCAAGCTTTTCTGGATACTGCCCATCATGGCATGACATTAAAAAGATGCATGCATGCATTCAGTATTCGTGGTTGTTTTTGAAAAGTAATGCTTTTATTTATGTTTAAAAATGTTTTGTACTTACAACACACTTCTTCTGCAGCGCAGATCTTCCATTGAACTTTGACGACCGTGTTGCTGCAGTTGGAATTGCAACCCAGTTTCAAGAACGTAGCAAGGATGTCTTTAAACTGGTAGAAGAAGAAACCGACCTAGCAAAGACTCAGGTGACCCAGCTCAACTAGTACATCAACATTTGAATTTAAATGATTATTAGAAATATTAGTGTATTATTTGTCCTCCATAATCTGTGTCACCATATGGATTCTGTTAATATGTGTATATAAGTGACATTGCTCCTTCTCTAACAAAATTAGTAGTGTGGGTACACAATTTCATGTCTTTTTCCTTAGAATGATGAGGTTATGGATTTTTGTGTTTGACTGCTCGATCTGATTTATTTACCTCTAGTTTTTACTCTATCATCCATGCTTATCCCTTAGAACTAAACTTTGGCTAGCTGCTTATATTGGCTATTCACGAACTGTTTCTCAACTAAGACGCTATCTTATGGCAGATTATTTTGGCCAGAGAATACTTGAAAGATGTCAAGGTTAGCAGGGAGCAGTTGAAGTATCTCGTCCTTGAAGCCATACGTGGTGGTTGTCAGGTTAGGAATTAAAAAAAAATTCTATCTTATAAGACCCTCAAATAATTTCATGTATGTAGAGAAGTTTGTCAGTAGTCCTTGATTTATCTACAGTGGGTGTAACTAGTGACCAAGCTAATCCTAGTCACTTCGGTCTATCTCTGTCTATAATTCTGTAATTTATCAAAATGATGTATCACTTTTTGTGTGGTCTTTGTTAGCCTGGCCACACGATATGTTTGTATTTTCACATATAACTAGCATTCCATTCACCCTTGTAGGGACACAGAGCTGAGCTATATGCTGCCCGTGTTGCTAGATGCCTAGCTGCAGTAGAAGGACGAGAAAAAGTCACAGTTGATGACCTGAAAAAGGCTGTAAGTATCATTCATTCATTCCTTGAAATCTCTGCTTTATAATTTGTGTTTTCAATTCGATAGGCTTCTCCAGTACTCCCTAATACCAGAACTTAGTGAATCAGTTCCATCTGATTCTAGGTGTTACAATGACCACATGTGATCTTTGCTTGTGAAATTTTGACTCTGTCCAATCAAGTTTCAGCCTTTTGTAGTATTTCGAAAGCCGTGAGTTTATTAGGTACTGCTGACATCAATGTTATTAACTTTGAAAACAATACTCATGGCTTGACAACTGAATCTACTAGGTTGAGTTGGTGATACTTCCTCGATCAAACATCAATGAAAATCCTCCTGATCAACAGAATCAACAGCCTCCACCGCCACCGCCACCCCAGCAGAATCAAGATTCTCAAGAAGAGCAAAAGGATGAGGAGGAAAAGGAAGATGAGGTTGGCTAATTACTTATTGCAATGTTCATTTATGTGTTGAAAGTATTTCAAGTTTTTTGTTAGGCATCCAGTAACCTATAGCTGGTCATCTCTCTGTACATTGTTTGGTGTATTCCAATGCTTGTTTTATGATCTTGATGTCGGTTTTGATTTAGGATGACAAAGAGGAGGAAAACGAGCAACACGAAGACCAAATACCGGAGGAGTTCATCTTTGATGCTGAAGGTGGTTTAGTAGATGAGAAGCTTCTCTTTTTCGCGCAACAAGCTCAGAGACGTAAAGGAAAGGCTGGGAGAGCAAAGAATGTTATATTTTCAGAAGACAGAGGCAGATACATTAAACCCATGCTTCCCAAAGTTAGTAATCAGAACTCATCCATTTTCTTGTTTTCTTGAGTGAAAAATGTCTCTCTTCTTTACAGTATGAAGGAAAATGATCTGTGTATGATATTCACTCCTCTGTTTGTTACAATGTTTAATATTTAAGGGAAGTCAATAAAACTTCTTTTGGGTCTGTATAACCAAGAATTGCTATCTCAACAGGGTCCTGTTAAGAGATTAGCTGTCGATGCAACACTTAGAGCAGCTGCTCCATATCAGAAACTAAGGAGGGAGAAGGACATTCAGAAGACTAGGAAAGTTTTTGTTGAAAAAACTGACATGAGAGCTAAAAGAATGGCACGGAAAGCTGGAGCACTGGTAAGTTACTGTCTTTGATTTGAGTTTGGAAACTTTTTCCTGTGACAACAGTTGTAGCTCAGGCATGGCTTAAATTTGTAAAATGAGCCTCCATATTCACTTGAATGTTCCTTCTTTCCTTGGACTATGTAATTTCATACCATCTACAGCATTAATTTTTTTTATTTTTTTTTTGCCTTTGTGATGGTAGGTAATATTTGTTGTAGATGCTAGTGGTAGCATGGCATTAAATCGTATGCAGAATGCAAAAGGCGCGGCACTAAAACTATTGGCAGAAAGTTACACAAGCAGAGACCAGGTGAATTGAGTAAATTATTTGTAACACATGGATTAATGAGAACCAACTGCTCTCTTCATCATTATCATGCTAATATTTTGACTGCTTACTGATTTTGACTAGGTATCAATTATTCCATTTCGTGGAGATTCTGCTGAAGTTCTTCTACCTCCTTCCAGATCTATTGCAATGGCAAGAAATCGTTTAGAAAGACTTCCGTGTGGGGGAGGTTCACCTTTGGCGCATGGCCTTACCACGGTACGTAGTGATGCACGGCCATATTAGCATTTATTGACTATATACAAGTATGCATGAATCCATATATCTCTGAATTAGGTTGTCAAACCTTGGTCTGGTCTATAGCTGCTGTTATTATATAAGTATGCATGAGTTCTTTTTTTTTGTCAGTGTGCTGAATGCTGATCAGAAATTTTGACCAAAGTTGTAGCGTATTATTTCTCCGTCACGAGCACAACTAAAAAATATCATGAGTAATATCGTCCTCATGAAAGGCTATATGGCACTTCCCATGTTCCTAATAGTGCACCTTTACACTTTTAGGCTGTTAGAGTTGGTCTTAATGCAGAGAAGAGCGGTGATGTTGGACGCATTATGATAGTTGCCATAACTGATGGAAGAGCAAACATATCACTCAAACGATCAACAGATCCTGAAGCTGCAGCAGCTGCAGATACCCCAAAACCATCGAGCCAAGAACTCAAGGTAAACGCATTCCACATGTAGGCTTGACAACAGTTTGTATGGGGACCCTCTAACTGTCAGATATCCATATTGATAAGAACGAAATAGTAGTCTGCGGCCTGTGGCCATTAGGTCTTTGAGTACATTGATTGCTTTATATTGTTCTGCTAGATACACTCGAGGAGTGAAACTTAAAAATGTTTGACTTCCCAATATATTTTCAGCGCTGCACTACTCACATATTTCACAACGCAGGATGAGATACTTGAAGTTGCTGGAAAAATATACAAGGCTGGAATGTCTCTACTGGTCATAGACACAGAAAACAAATTCGTCTCAACTGGTTTTGCCAAGGAGATAGCGAGAGTGGCTCAAGGTCTGTTTATTTACTATAAAAACAGTAGTGTTTCTTCTTCACTCTGTCCTCAGTAAAACTTTGCTCAAACTTGAACTTGCAGGGAAGTATTACTACTTGCCAAATGCATCAGATGCTGTCATCTCAGCGGCAACAAAGGATGCATTGTCATCATTAAAGAACTCATAGTAAGATGAGATGAGATGTAACTTCTACAGAACTGAACATACATAGCGACAACTTCTCAGAGATGCTCTCCTAGTCATTTTTGTAAAAAGCACTTATACTCGGTCTTTGCTAATTTGTCATAGCCAAAGAGTCTGAAAGCAAAACCCCTTATGTAAGCCATGAAAGATATCTAAATTGTTTGAATTTTATACACATATTGTTCGTTTGAAGGAATGCAATTACAGTCAGTTCAGTACAGTTTGACTTAAAAAGTATAAATCAATCACTTGCAATGTCCTAAGCAAATTGTTTTCACCAGATATCAGGTTGAAGTCTAAGACATATTGAATAGTGAAATTCAATAATTTAGGACCTGTTAGCATATTGTTCCACTCTCCGATCATAATCTCTCAGTTAAATAAAAGACGCTCTCATTTTATACTCAAAATAACTGAATTATTGTACTGACTGTGACTAGAGAAGAAAACCAACAAACACTGCACTTCAATAACGAGTATGGAAAAATGACAAAGAGAGGGTATGAACTATAACTCATTGATAAATTATGGTCCGAACTATGAAAATTGACAATCAAGGACAATTTCAAAATATTTTGATCCTCAATTTCACAATTAAGGACAAGAAAGTATTTTCAATTTCATTCGTTTAGTTAACTTTGTTAATTGATGAAGTGATATTCCATCAATTAAATGATTTCATGAATTAAGTGTTATATATGAAGCAAAATATTTTGAAATTGCTCTTAATTATTAATTTTCATAGTTCGAAACCTGATTTATCAATGAATGATAGTTCATACCCCTCTTAGTCATTTTCCATTTATCAAACAACGCCGCAGCTTCGGTGACTAGCCGTTGGGGACCACAAAAGAAAACTGAATTCATCCAACGGTCGGAAAACAACAGCAAATTAAAATTCAAAACAATCGCCTCCTCATTCTCTCCAAACCCTAAATTCCACTCCTCCATTAAAACCCTCTAAACGCTCCATTATCTCTCTGTAGTCTCTCGAATCTCGCGTTCTCGCCAGTTGAAGAAGAAGAAGAAGAGATCGGATACAAATACAAACCTCTAGTAACCCTATCCTCCTCTTCTTCTTCTTCATTCTCTGTGTTGAATTCTTTAGACATATGGCTGCGATCAACCACAACAGCAACACTCCGGCGCCGACCACTACTGCCGCTTCGTCTAAGCAGCCTGTCCCCTCGGCCAAGAGTGTCGACACTCAATCCGTCCTCAAAAGGTACGATTCCTGATTTTTCTTGGCATTTTGAATTTCAAACTGTTCTTCGCTCTGATGATATTTTCTTTTCTTCTTTATCGACCCAATTAGGTTGCAATCTGAACTTATGGCTCTCATGGTAAGCAATTCTTCAAAGCCTGATCTTTACTTCCTCTGGTACAGTATCGGATATTTTTATATTTACTTATTTGGTTGAATTTTGTTGGATTTCAGATGAGTGGTGAGGCTGGGATATCTGCTTTTCCTGAGGAAGACAACATATTCACATGGAAAGGGACCATTGCTGGGATCAAGGACACTGTGTTTGAAGACACTGAGTATAAGTTGTTACTTTCATTCCCTGCAGATTATCCCTTCAAGCCGCCCAAGGTCAAGTTTGAGACTGGCTGCTTCCATCCAAATGTAGATGTGTATGGCAACATCTGCTTGGACATTCTTCAGGTAAACTCTCGTCAGCATAAAAACTCTTAGTTGGGTTTTGACTTAAACCTTATCTTCTTGACGCGAGTGTTTGCTTTGCCTTTCGATTGCAGGATAAATGGTCATCTGCATATGATGTGAGAACCATACTTATCTCCATCCAGAGCTTGCTAGGAGGTAAGTTACAATTTTCATGAATCTCGTATTTGGGATCTTGAATTTTAAGCATGGAGTAAATCAGCCGTTTTTTGTTTGAATCTTTGTGAATGTGTAGAACCAAACACGAGCTCACCATTGAACAATCAAGCAGCAGCTATGTGGAGCAACCAAGAAGGTATTTGCTATACTTCTTTACTGCATATTCACACGATAATTTCTTTTTCCCCATGGCTTCTGATTTCTGTATGTGTATGTGGAGAATCGGTCTCATAAGAGCGTGTCTGGCACTCATGTTTTGCAGAGTACAGGAAAATGGTGATGAAGTTGTACAAGCCAAGCACTTGATTGAATTGGTCCTTAATTGTTCGTTTATTCATGGTTCCCGTTGAGAAAAGGAGGTCTGAGGAGTGGTTCCTGACATGATTTTGAGATTTGAACAGACTTGTTGCTTCTGCAAAGCTATTGTTCAAATTGGATCACTTTGTTACATTGGCAGTTTGTTCAGGAAATGATCCTACTGTTGACAGTTTCCATACCTTCAACTTTAACTAAGTATACAAGACTTGTTGCAGTTCCTATCTGAGCTTCGAAGTAACTACAAATAACCCAACAATTAAAATATCAAAGCAATATTCAACAAAAAGGATTAATTTTTTTTTCTATAAAACTTGAAACCTGTGTAGGTACATAGTTACAATGCATGTTTGCTTCTTGGCAAAATGGCATGGGTATGGGTTATATAGCAAAGCCCTCTGTTCTGAAGATCATTAGCTTTCCAACACTGTTGTTGGTGAATCAATATACTCTCCCGTCACTGATTAAGATGAACAGATCGTTAGCCTTCCACCTAACCAGTGTGCAAAAACTGCTGCCATGCCACATGTTTCTGAGGCTGCAAGGTCCAGTTCAGGCATGTTTAAAGAGTTTCATGCTCAGCCAGTGGAAGTACACGGCAACTACCAGGATTGGTAGTGTGATTGGAACCAGGAAGCAGTAGTACCTGGGAAATATGGAAGTAGATTAAATAATGTTTCTACTTATTCTATCCAATCTGTAGCATTGCATAATTGAATAAAAAAGAAGCTTTTTAAACACCCACAACTTAATGCACTACAGCAATTCCAGATAAGAAGAGCCCATCTACACAAGAATGGAGTATTCACAGCAAGTTACTAGTTACTACCTTAGGTGTGGTCAAGGCTTAGCTAACAAGTCATGAGAGTAATTGCTCTACACACTATAAAGGAAGAAAAACAATATTTTGATCCATTTCGCGAGTTATATTACATTACTTGCTAGTTGGGAATTGTGACGACAAGAGCAGGCTTTTGCTTGCATAACATTCTTATTGAAAAATATTCCTAGAACACGGCAGTTGGAATCAAATACACTGAATATGTTATCAAGCCAATCACCTACCAGTCATGTTGTATTGCAGATATGACTACATTGTCGGATGGAGGAAGAAGCTTAGATATAATAGCAGCATAAACAAAGGCCAAAAAGAACAAAGAACCCATGCCCACAAGGATCAATCCGATAACAACATTCTGTGAAGAGTACATGGCCTGGATTTTGAACCCTGGATCATTACAAAATATCAGTCAGAGCCACTCACAAGTAAATAACTACTTTCTGAATTTCAGCATATGGAATTGATGCATAAATTTTTTAAGTTATGGGAGCAAATAATCTGAAGTCGGCATTCCACTATTAAAGAGTCTAAATACTGTATCTACTCAGTTATATGGGGTTTGTGCTAAAAACATGTCTAAGAAGTCTGTATCAGCATCCCTACTACATAGTGCAGTTCACATGGACTGCCCATTTGCAGAACATACCCACGATCTACTTATCATATATCCTCATCATAGAGTTCAAAGCAACTTCAAGTCCTCAACTACACTCTTCTACTAATCAAATATTTATAAATTTAAAAACCATCATTCACTGTATCAAAAAAATTTGGCGAACAAGTACAAAATGGTGAACAAAAAAAGATCAAAACTGCAAAACCCTAATTCAATTCCAAGTGAAATTGAGTTAGCTACAGAATTCAAACTCGTTTGATAAATCAGATATCAGTTGAAAGCGATACGAAACCAAGGAAACGACGGAAGTAACGAGCTCGTACCGTGAATCCACCGGAGATGTTCTCGGGAACGCTCCTGGAGGAGATTGACGCTCGGTGGTGAAACTCGGTGGAGTCGTTTGACTTCGACTGGTTAGGTCTGGAGATCGGTCGGGCTATTGGTTTGTAGCTCTGACTCAGGAAATTCACGAAAACCGGCTCAATAGGTTTTTGTCTTACGCTCTTAGGCATATGCACACATGAGCAAGAAAATGTTAGGAGAGAACTTCCTTATCTAGTATTTTTTCTAAACAAAGTACAAAATTAAACAGGAAGTTCTCTCATGCATGTTCCTTGATGATGTGTGAGAGAATTTTCTATCTAATTTTGTGCTTTGTTTGGAGAAAATGTTAAGTGAGTAAGTTCTCTCCTAGCATTTCCTTACTCATGGGTGCGGATGCCCTTAACAAATTATGTTCCGCTTAACGGATATTTAGGGTACGGAAAAAGATCAGGTCAGAACCATCACATTTCGTCAGAAATTAAAACTTTTAATATCCGTACAATTAAATCATCTGCTATCCTTAATTTTAGCAAATAAAATAATTATTTAATTATAATTTATATGATGAGAGAGCATATTAGTTGATGCAGGGCAAATCGCAGTGCAAGTTGAAGAGCTAATGTCGCGCAAGAAGGGCAAAATCGGCAATATCGGTATTTGGCATCCGGCGTCCAGAAATTCGCCATAATACCTTGATTTCAGTGGAAACAGGCCAACGAACGCACATTCGGGCTTTTTAAGCCATTCGGGCTTGTCTAGGCCTCCGAATTAGGGTTTTTATCTTTTAGCAGCCTAATTATCTTTTGGTTTTTCTCTTTCCTAATTAGGTTTAGTGTTCCTTTCCTAATTAGGTTTCGTGTTTTCTTATTTAAACCCACATTAGGGTTTCAGTTATGTATCTTATTTTCTTTTCAATAAACCTTTGGTTTTCGTTCTTGGTGGATTCCGAGATTCCTTGGTGGATTCCAAGTCTTTTGCGAGTTCATTGCCGGTGGACTCAACTAACCTGTTTGTCACGCTGCGTCATTAGTCCATTGGAAAACAATTAACACGATCTTATAACAACAAAATCCAACGATTTTCGAACAAAATTTAATGTCATACGTTTATCCTTAACAAAATTATCCTCGTGTGATTTTCGCAGTCGACGGTCGATGACAATAGTGTGTTCGTGTTTTTTTTAATCTCAAATCTTATGTTAAAGTTCTTAGTTGATCCTGATGTTCGTGGGTTTGATAAATATAGCAAAACCATTGTTCGTGGTTTTGCTTTATATGTTCGTGGTTTTGATAAATACAGCAAAACCATGATACATATGTTCGCAATTATATTCGTATTTTTTTATTTCAAATCTTATGTTAAAGTTTTCAAATCGGAGTTCGTAGTCGACTGATGAAAAGAAGTTAAGTACAGCAAAGATGAGATCGGAGTTCTTAAGTTTGATTCGAAATTTTAGGGCTCGTAATATCTAAACGGATATTCACACGATATTTCAAAGATTTTAAATTGAAAATATACATTGTCATTTCCAAATTAAACCCCTTAATTTGACCATAAAACGATTAAAAATTATTTAATTTGAATTAAACTTGATTAATATAAATCGTTGAGATTATCAGATCTACGGTTATTAAAAGTTTTGATTTCTGACGAAAACAAGTAGTTCTGACCAGAACTCAACCCTTAGGATATGTTCTTACATAGGAGCGCTCAAATGAACCTATCATTATTTGGTGGATCCATGGATCTCCATATGCACATTTGGAATCGCTGGGACTTTGAAATATCAACCGCTTATATGCTGGAGGTCGATCCAGATATTGTGAAGTGAGATGTGGCAAAGACGCCAGATCGTATGTTGTTTTCTCTTGTCAAAATTACTGAGAAGAATGGTCCTGTAAATGTGTGTCGACCGATCTAAACAAAGAGTGAGATCTCCATATGCACATTCGGATCAAATGATCCAAAGACGCAAAAATGTTCAACTCTTTTATCTTCTACCTAAAAAGCATAAAGTGTAATTATTTTTTGCTTTCACCTAAAATCCGATAAGTGCAAAATTTCATATCTACTTTTTGCACAATTTTACCTCGTTAGATCAAATGATCTAAGATTGAAATATGGGAATCCATGAATCCACCAAATAGTGATGGATCCAATTGAGCGCACCTCTGTTCTTACATGCACATACAATAGCAATGGTGAGATTTTACAATTTACCCCTACTAGTTTAGGTATTATGCTCCCGATGGGTTAAAAAATTAAGGTAAATAAACCATGGTTAATATAAAGTATTAGAAGTTATCAAATAAAAACCTTATATATTTTGAAAACTTGAATTCATTTTGCAGCGTTGAATACACATAAAGTTATTAATGTGCATGTCTCACTTGTATTTTCAAAGATGCAAAAATTCAAAAATAAAAGTCAACAGATTTGACTACTAGTGGGATACCTATCACATGTTGATTTGAAGATGCAACTTATTCCAATGGTGAGATTTTAAATCCTCTTAACCGAGGGCTCCCATATAAAGTATAACCTAATTAAAATTTTGAATGAACTTGATGCTTTTAAGAGGGTGATGGCGGATAAGCAAAAACGTCATGTATATTTTTTAGTATTCTACTCTTGAATCTATTCTTCACATTACCCGTTCTCACTGCAATTGAAGTTAGTATTATTTTTTTCTCGATGAATATTGTGATGATTATTTTACACAACCGCGTGCTAGATTTCTTTTTGTATCATTTTCTTATCTGTTACATTTAAAGAAAACTATTGCATATCATTAGTAACAACATGTTATTAACTTTTATAAAATAAAAGTTCGTGTACAACAACATGTTATTAAATTTTTACGTAACTAAAGTTTAGTCGTTAAATTCAATTTCAGTTCAAGCCAAAGAACACTCCTTTAATTAAAATATTAGTTATAGAATTTAGACTTCGGATCAAATAAAAACCATGATTATCTATAAAAACTAAAAATTCAATTAAATATTAACACGTGTATCATTCGACCAATCATAATTCGGGGCGTTTTTGTGAATAAAAAAATTAAAACGGACTTATTTAAATATACATAATAGATGTGGGGGCATAAACGTCCTAAAATTATCCAGACTTAAAAGATGCATAAGTTAAGTCTGGATATTATTGTGTAAGTCTATTTTTAAGTCTGATCATTGCCAATTTAAGTCTGATCATTACCAATTTAAGTATGGACATTATCAATTTAAGTCTGATCATTACCAATTTATCTGGATATCAATTTAAGTGTGTTTTTAAGTCTGGACATTAATAATTTAAGTCTGAATATCAATAAGTGTATTTTTAAGTCTGGACATTACTAATTTAAGTTGGACATTACTAATTTAAGTCTGGATACCAATTTAAGTGTGTTGTTAAGCTGGACATTATCAATTTAAGTCAAGACAGTATTGAGTCTATTTTTAAGTCTGGACATTACTAATTTAAGTCTGATCATTACCAAGTTAAGTCTGATCATTACCAAGTTAAGTCTGATCATTCCAAGTTAAGTCTGATCATTCCGAGTTAAGTCTGATCATTCCAAGTTTAGTCTGATTGTTATGTATGATCATTCCAAGTTAAGTCTGATCATTCCAAGTTATGATCATTTCTAATTTAAGTATGATTATTATGTCTGATCATTGCAAGTTAAGTCTGATCATTCCAAGTTAAGTCTGATTATTAAGTCTGATCATTGCAAGTTAAGTCTGATCGTTCCAAGTTAAATATGATCATTATAAGTTAAGTCTGATCATTCCAAGTTAAGTCTAATTATTATGTCTGATCATTGCAAGTCAAGTATGATCATTCTAAGTTAAGTCTGATAATTTAAAGTTAAGTCTGATTATTATGTCTGATCATTCTAAGTTAAGTCTGATTATTATGTCTGATCATTCTAAGTTAAGTCTGATCATTGCAAGTTAAGTCTGATCATTACAAGTTATGTCTGATCATTCCAAGTTAAGTCTGATCATTACAAGTTATGTTTGATCATTCGAAGTTAAGTCTGATCATTCCAAGTTAAGTCTGATTATTATGTCTGGTCATTGCAAGTTAAGTCTGATTATTCCAAGTTAAGTCTGATCATTCCAAGTTGAGTTTGATTATTATGTCTGATCATTCCAAGTTAAGTCTGATCATTGCAAGTTAAGTCTGATCATTTCAAGTTATGTCTGACCATTTCAAGTCTGATCATTCCAATTTAAGTCTTATTTGAAATCCGGGATATGTGGAATGACTATAATGCCCCTCCGTGTTATATCCGAGATTTTTGACGAAATTGGACACGTGTCAGCTTGAAATCCGATTTTTAATTTTCATATATGATCAAGGTTTTTACCTGAACCGCACTCTATAATTTAATTAGAGATGAAGGATTCTAGAAACTAAATAGAAGCACAAAAAATTTAACAATGTTTTTATATCGCACGTCAAATAATCTTGGTAGTATCAATGTATCTCATATACGAAATTTTGTGCTCGTTTGAATGTTGTATCGCAAGAAAAATGATCCAAAACCAAAAAAGATCTGCCTGAAAAGTGTAGACATGGAGGAAGTATGATTTTATCATTCCGGTGAGTTAGCAGAATTAGACGTGTCATAACTAACCCACAATTTAATTTTCATATGAATATAATTAAAGTATAAGATTTTCTTAAAATAATTTAATTTAAATTAAAACTTTGGCAGGGAGAAATAGAACGTTATTAGGTTTTGTGATCAATCCCAAATCCATTAGTAACAACTAACATGCAAAATTTTTTTTGATAGATGGATTCATTAATTACAAATCGGTACCGAATCGCTACATATAAGTAGTATCTAGTATATTTTCTATCAATTGAAACGCATGTCTCACATACATGAGACATTACAATTAACACTCAACCAACATGCCACGATCTTATTGGCAATAGTAACATGCAAATTCAGTTGTATTGTATCCTTTTTTCTTTTCTTTTAGTTACTTTTTTTATTGTGGGTTTACAACTCATACAAATCAAGTACAACTCGAATACATCATCGTTGGGTATATATGAATTACTAGACTCTGAAGCACGGGCCACGCACGGCACCAACCCGAAAGATACTTGAATAGTCCGTTGAAGCACAGGTCTTAAGGCACCATCTAACTTGACCAACCCACGAGCAAACACGCGTCTCCACGAATCCATGTAGACTGGCGACACCACACCTACGAACCTGCAGGACACAACACGTCCACAAGGGACGATCAACACCTCCGCAAAAAAGGAAAGAACACGTCCACGCCGAGGCGGGAAGAACAACACCTCCGCGAGGGAGGAAAACACTCCACCACAAAAGTGGAGAAAATTATGCTACTCAAGGGAGTTGAACCCTTGACCTCTTGACAAATTAGTGAGGCTAAAATGCGCGACTTGGGTAACGGAGAAGACCCGATGTTCTTGGTGTGGGAAGATGTCAATGTGATCGTACCCAATGGTTCATCGAGCAAACGGCTGTTGAGTGGTTTGAGTGGGTTCGCTGAGCCGGGGAGGATTAAGGCCATCATGGGTTCTTCTGGCTCCGACAAGTCTACTCTCCTCGATGCTCTTTCAGGTTGGACCACAATTTTTTTTCTTCTTCAGGATAGTAGAATTTGAATTTCTATAGATAATAATCGGTTGTCGGTACTTACAGAATAAGTAAAACGATAGATGAAGATCATACTCCCATTTTCTTTTAGAACAAGTTTGACCGGCCTTGGGGGAAGATGAGAAAATTAATTACAAAAAAACATGAAAGGTTGAATCTAAGTTCAATTCGTTCGACGATTTTCTTAAAGCATTATTTACTTTCCTTTGGCGTTGGAATTCTTGTTATCGATTTCGAACCATATGTTTTATTAGAACCACAATATATAGTTTTGGGGTCTGTTGTGTCGGAACGAATTCAGTTTTGTTTTGGACTTGTGAGGAATTGGTGCCTCATACTTGCCATAGTGTACTAGGTCCTTTAGGCTTAGAGTCAGGTCCAATAGGGATTCCTTTGGATTGGTTAGAGTCATGAACTCGTAGTACAAATGTACTAGACTATTTCTATTGTATTTGTTGGTTCGATGATGGCCATGAAGATGGAGATTTATACCTGCTAAGGTTGGAGGACGATCAGTGAACGAACAAGCAAGTCTGGGTTCAAGCCTCAGCAAACGGCGACATTTTGTAGAGGCGCGCAAGTCCGTATTTGAGGAGTAAGTGGGACGACGGCGTTTTGAGCAAAGCGGGAATATTCGAAGCGGAGCGGAGCGTCGTTGTTTCTCATGCGCGGTAAGTTTTCGGAGTCGGTCGAACCGACGTCATTTGGCTCATCTTCTTCCTTCAGTCAAAAGCGAGCTACAAAGGGACTTAGGGCATTCGAGACATCTGATACAATCCAGAGCGAAGAGGTGATTCTTGGAGCGACTCGAGCACGCGTTCGATCTTCGAAGGGCCGTCCCTCGCCCGTATAGTCAATTGGAGTGACGACGGCCAGCGCAGTGCTCTCTCACTGCTGGCATCGTCGGAGCTACGCCGGAGCTGTTCTTCATCGCCGGCATCGCCAGAAACTCGGATCGATCGGAATCTTCGATTCACATATCAGGGAAGCTTTCGCCCTTATTTATAACCATTGTTATCGGTCAATTTTATCTTAGCGTAGCTTTGATTGAATTAGGTCGATTTAGGTTCAATTAGGGTTCTTGACACTTGCTTGTACCGAACTATTTTATCTTAGTGGATTGATCCTCGCCTCCTCTCTTAGAGGCACCCCGTGGAGTAGGGGCAGCCCCCCGAACCACGTAAATCTTGTTTGTCAATTTCCTTTAAGTTCTTAAAGCTTAAATTGAACTTAAGATTGCTTACGATCATTAGGAAACTTGACTTGATCATTCATATAATCTTGCAAATTGGTATCAGAGCCCGTAGGCTGATTGATCTGTGTTTCTTGCACTGATCTTGAATTGTTATAGTGATCAAAACTGATTAGGACTTTGTTCTCAAAGTTTTTTCACTATTTTTCTGATTCTTCACCTGAACTAGGCTCACTCTCTTCTGTTGCTTGTCTCTCAGGTACAATGGGAGACATGAGGATCCAAGTCTTTGATGGAACATCAGAATTCTCCATCTGGAAAGTCAAGATGCAAGCTGTGCTCACCAGAGAAAAGTGCTGGAGAGCTGTCACTGAATCCTGGGCTGCTGCAACTTCTGATGATAGAAAGAAGAAACTCCAGGAGCAGGCTCATGCTGAGATCATGATGAGGCTGTCTGATGATATCATCAGGCAGGTTGTAAGTATCACTGACCCTAAAACTCTTTGGATAAACTTGATGAGATTTTCTTGTCTAAGTCTTAGCCTAGTAAAATCACACTTTTGTGTCGATTGTTCAACTTTAAGATGAACCAGTCTTGATCCATTCAGGAAAATCTAGATGTTTTCTTAAAATTGACTCAAGACTTAGATAGGTGCAAAGAGACTATAAAGGAAAATTTTCAAGCTGTTATCATTCTAAATGCCCTGCCCTCACAGTTTGATAATCTTAAGGATCTGAAAATTCGCTTATTATTTCTGTTTGGTCGTGTGTAATAAAGGAATTCTTTTTAATTATTCTAAGATTTTGTAGTTATTTTCTTACTAACCATTAATTATTACGATGGATTCGGATCGCAGCAAAATGTCGCGTGTTTCAAGCGACGTCGTTTCAATTGAAATAACGCCGTTTTATTATATTTCCGAAGAAAAAAATTTAATCGAAACAACAACGTTTTGCTGCGGTGCACTGGATTTATTTACCTATTATGATATGAACTATGCTTGCCCTCAATGCAAGCTTTGACATGCATGTTGCATAAAAAGGAATTAAAGCCAGAGAGGGATTAATTGATCGTCTTCATAGTGAGGGTGACACTAATTAAGAGACCACTTGGCCAACCCAACTATAATACTGTGTAAACTCCCGAACCATACGTTAGTATTAATGTGTGTATTAATGAGACACCCCATAAATGTGAAGAAGTCAAAATGTAAGCATGAATCAACGTATGAACCTGCTCATAACAACATGCGATATTACTGCCCAACTTGCTAGCTATCCTGCACACTTAATTAAGAAGCAGATTTTAGATCTTTTGTATGCTTTTTTGTAACTCTAAGTAAACCCTAAATAATAGCTAGTTATTATATTTTTGAAACAACAACCTGAATTCAGTGTCCTTGTGTTGACCTAGCTAGCTTCCATGGCTTACTTTGAAGTGCAGTAAATGAGAGGCAATACACATTGTTAGGATTATTAGGTAATCTAGACTTAGCTGGATTTGGTCCCATAGGTCGTCTGGGAAGCTTGGACAAAGTGTAGATGGCCAAAGGGATTAAGAAATCAAACGAGAAGCTGCTGGAATGAAGAACCAAAGGAGGAGTTCAGGCCAGGGCAAAGTGGCGTCGTTTTATTGAAGGCGGCAAAGGGTTAGTTTGAGCTTTATTGGAACGGCATCGTTTTGAGACTAGAAGATTGGCGCGAGAGTTCGGTATATCTGTTGGGTCGGTGCTGCATCGTTTAGAGGAGAAGCCGACTCAAGTGAAGCTGTGTCGTTTGATGAAGAGCGAGCTGGACTTCAGTTTGGTTAATACGCCAGCGTTTTGGTCGAGCTCGAGTTTGACTAAGATGGACTTCAATTTGGGGCTTAGGGTTCTTAGCCGATTTCCAGAGAGCGAGCGAGCGATTCAGTTCGGGAGAAGACGGTGTAAGGTTCGTCGGACGTCGTTCGAATTTGTGGCTCAACGAATTCCACGGCAGGCGTTCAATCGGAGCTGTTCTTTCTGGTATTAGTTCGAGTTTGGCCGGAATCATCCAAGAGCGATTCGAGTCGTTCGAGCGGTGGATTCAAGGAGCACGAGTCGTCTGCTACGCCATGCATTATCCAGGGGCTTCAGAGGGGGATTTGATCCCTCCATTACTTCTTCTACAGTTTTAGGTCTTTAGTCCTTAGTTTAGGATTAGGTCAAATCCTAATTAGTTCTGTGCTGATTGTATCTGAACATCTTGATTGCATATTGGATTGTTGGGTTGGATCTCTCTGAGCTGAGGTCCCTTGGAGTAGGTGATAAGTCGTAGTTGTACGACTATTTTCTGTGTTAAAACTCCGTCTCTTAGTGTTTGCCTGTATATTATTTCACTACCTGTGAGTAGTTTTCATTCTCAGGTGCATTCGGAGACCATGTAAGGAATATAGGCTAAAGGGAGCCCATTAGAAGATGTTTTGCATCGAAGAAATGAAGTCCGAAGTGCTGAAGTTTGAGTCAGTGCAGACCACTTACGTCTGAAGAATTGCGGTCACTTACGTCTTCTGAATTTCCATAATTGTTGAGACCTTCGAGGAGCATAAATCAAGAGACGTCCGCGGAGGACAGCTGGCAGTCGAATTTCGTAATTTCGTTTTGGCATCTCGGGAAGAATAAAAGGAGAGTAAGAAGAGGCAAACCCTAGGCGGCCAGACCTCGATTTTCAGTGTGGAAAAGAGACACGGTTTGGGAAGAAACAAGAGACAAAAAGGAGAAGGTTTGGAAGAAGAACTCGGATTGGAAGAAGCTTGAGATTGGATAGGTGCTGGATTCAAGTATTGGAGTGGAGCTGCAGCTTGGTGGAGAGTTCATCATCAGTAACTTCGTGTCATTCTATTCAAATACTTATGATGTATTCCATTTCGATGAGTAGCGAAACTCATTTGTGTAGGCTAGAACTCGACATTGTGATGTTTTGACTTGAGACCTATATTGATTTCTTTGTTTTGTGTCATATTACTATGAAATGTTTATGGAGCTGATGTGCTAGCACGATTTGTTTGTTTGTTGATTCCGATTGTCATAGTTTACTAGCGGGGGAGCTTTTGTTTGTTTGTTGATTCCGATTGTCATAGTTTACTAGCAACCTAGCGGGGATAGCAAACTAGGACACGAGTAATATACCACTAGGATTAAACACCATAGGACAACTTGTTTATATGTTCATGCAACTCTAGCGAGTTAGGGTCTTGATTATCGCTAGCGCGAGATTAAGTACTAGAACAAGAACGGGGAGTACAACCTAGCGGGGAGCTCTAAGTTGTAGAACATTAGAAATCAAAACGGTTTGTCAATGATTTAGTCTTGCATCACAGTCGAAGGTTCTAGCTTGCACTTCTCTTGGATATTGTATACTTGAATCTTTGCGACGATTGCTCTATTGATAATTGATCATTGTTACTTACTTGCGCTTTTATTCAACTTGTTCGAAATTTACAACACCATTGTTACTCTTGTACTTAGTAAACAGATTCTTCTATCGATCTCTGTGGATACGACCCGACTTACCACTTGCTAGTCGGATTACAAATTATTGTTTTTGACGGGTACAACGACACCTATCAGTAGGGCATTGCCCGAACCAAATAAAATGTGCTGCTGTGTTCCCTTTCATTTCTTTGCTTTGTTTGAAGAACACTCAACAATAATTGAACATAAAGCATACAAACTTGATTAATTATAATCTACACACATGTATGCCAACTATTTGAGCAAACAATAAGCAACGTATATAGTTGCTTAAGAAAAACGGTAGCTTACCCATGTCCATTCTTATACAGGATAATACAACACTTGGTTTATATGAAGCACTTGAATTTTTCACTCAGAACTATGTCCTAACGGATCCGCCCCAATGTATAATTTAAAGAACATTTTAGGAATTTTTATCATTATATCAAAAAGCCTTCACTCTTGATCTCATCAGGAATCGAACCTATGTTATCTTTATTTTATTTTGATTTTTGATTTTTTATTAACCTATCGTCTTGCTACCCAAATCACGCCATAATATGGAAAAATCAATATTTAGGATGGAAGCGGCAAGTTAAGGGCCATATATATCCAATATGGTAGGTATCTATAGGTATACATAGTCCGGGGAGCACTCGGTTGAGACAGGATTGGTAGAATGAGGCACGTGAGGCACAATATGTGCCACTCATTTAGATGACGTGACAGGGAATAGTACCGGAATAGTGTTTTACTTTTTGCTTTTGATGGATTTTGGTAGTGGGACATGTGGCGCGCCCACAAAGCACGGGGGTTAGATGTGTGGCTCAGATCGTGCCTCACTGCCACATTCTTAGGAGGGGTGCCTCATTTGAACGCTCCTCTACATAGTCCACTGTATAAGTTCTCTCATCGTCCCGTGCTCCAATTACAATAATCAAATTAGGTGGCCTAATGATTAATTAAGGAATCTGTCAAAACAAAATTCAAATCAAATCCTAGCAACACTAGTTTTTTCACAGTTAAAAAAAATTCAAATTTTATTATATATGCTAATAGAGGAGCGTTCAAATGAGGCAACCCTCCTAAAAATGAGGCAGTGAGGTGTTGGTGATTCCAGCAACTACATGAGGCACGATCTGAGCCACACATCTATCCCCCCGTACTTTGTGGGCGCGCCACGTGTCCCACTACCAAAAATCCATCAAAAGCAAAACACTACAAATTTTGCCAAAATTTCCGACACAAATTTCCGTCGCAACAAAGTCGCCAGTCATAATGACGAAAACAAAACGTCACATTTCCGACTTAATTACATGGCCAGAAAATTATCGTTGGTATTCCAGCACAATACCGTCAATATCATCCCGTCACATTTTCGTCCATATTTCGGCAACAAAAAATTTCAATATTTCCGTCTGTTGACAGTCAAATTTCCGTCAATATTAATCCGTCAATGTCCGTTATTATTTCGTCGAGTAAACATTTTCAATCTTTCCGTCATGTGTCCGTCCGTTTGCCGTTAATATCAATCCGTCAAATGTCCGTCATTTGTCCGTTGGTCCAATATATTCAATGTTTTAGTCATTTGTCCACAATATAGACAGCGCCTTATAATAAAGCGCGTTTGTAGGTAGACTTACAACATCGCTTACCACAAAGGCGCTGTAGTCCATATTAAATTACTATTTGGTCTCTGATAGGGAAATGCCATGGAAAACTGACGGAAAGCCAGATTTCGCTTTTGCCCTATATAATAGAACTCTTTACACCATTGAACACACGGTGTCATTTTCAACAAATTTTCATTTTGAAGCACACAAATTTTGCAACGTATACTTGACATTGGGTGCAAGATGATTCTGAAGAATTTCAATTTTCATGCCTGAGATGTGTTTCTTACAAGACAACCGTAAATATTTATGTTCTCTTGTAAGAAACTCATCTCATTCAATAGCCATGAAATTCTTTAGAATCATCTTCATCCCATTTCCTGTATATGTTTCATATTTCCGTCACATTTCCGTCATTACTCCGTTACAAAGTTCCCGTTAATTATAGACCGTTGCTGAATTGCCGTCACTATAACATGGTATTTCCGTCAACATGAGACGAAAAATGGACGGAATGTGAACGGAACATTTTATGCAAATTCATTGTTGCGCTCTATATATACATTTTAGAACTCTTGAAATCAATATTCATCCCACCACATTCATTGACAACATATATACTTCATTCCAATCGTCAACATATCTCCTTCATTTGACCTTGTGAGTTTCCCTGACAATCCACGTGGATTTGCTCGTAGAGATCACGTCACACCTATTGGCAGACACGCGTAACAACTTACTATTGCTCTCTTCATATTGACTGTTTTGATAAACGCTGCCGTTATGTAATCCCTACTTTTGTAACAGTTTCTTCCCATTCGATGTTCATCGAAGGATTGCTCAAGAATGCATATCAAAATGTTGGGATGCAACGTGGGCATCATGGACCATGATCCCAGAAAGCGGCAAGGAAATTTGGTTTGAGGAGTTTCAGGTACAAAGCCATAACTCAGAAAATGTTTAATTTCACTTTCATTTGGATGACAAAAGTTAAATGATTTGCTTGTAGCGTATTGCTACCTGGGATGCACAATATGACAGTCGCATTCGGGGTAATTTTATGAGGAGATGCAAAATGATCTTCGATGATCATCGTACGATGCGAAGGACGGGAAGGAATTCACTTTTGTTGTTGTCAACCAACCGGTAGATTGCAGATTGTTGGACTGCTCACGATGTTATCAATCAATCAGTGACAACTTTTGTATTCCATGAATTAAATAAATTATAGTGCTTTCCAAATGAATTTTTAACACAAATTGACAATTAATAATGTTTTCTATTATTAAAGTATATTTGAAATCATTCGTAACGCAAATTGATAATACGTTACACTAACATTCGTCTTCAAAATATGTTTCGCGATTCAAGTTTTTCAGTGAGTTAGGACGGCGCTTATTAACATAAAGCGCTTTCCTACAATGTAAGTACGACAGCGCTTCACTAATTAACCGCTGTTGTATAGTTTACTTCAGCAGCGCTGCACCCATTAAGCGCTGTACAATTTTATTTCAATAACACTTTTTTCATTACGCGCTGTGTAAAGTTTTAATATAAATTGCTTACATACTTGTAAATATTTATACACTTTATTTGCTTCATTTACATTTATTTGGTTGACACGTCTATGGCACAAACATCTTCGAACAATAATGTGTGACATAACTACGTGTTGTAATAGCCTAATAAAACATGATTTCGAAAACTAAACAACAACACGTTTCACTTCATAAATGTCGACCAATAATGTACACTACTGCCCCATCGGCAAACCAATAATTAACAACAACACTTTATAATCCTTCAATTTTATACAATTTGATACACTTGTCGTATGTAAGTAAGCAAACCATCGGCAAAGTGCTCCCTCATATCATCAAGCAATGCGTTATCATATGGTCGTAGCCCTGCAGGGAAACACTATAAAAAACATAATTACAAAGATTAGGGACACCTCAATTAATTGTTAATGCCTAATTAAATGTCGCTATACACATACTTGTCTGATGTTGTCCTCAAACTTTCCATTTGTGTCTTGGACGAACTTGATTATGTCCAGAATATATTGCATGACGTAGTAGGCACACAGTTCAGTGTCCGGGGGCTGATGCGGGCATTGAAATAAGCATCAATTTATAATCAACGAAAATTATTAATTAATGAAATATTCATTTGTATAACAATTGTTATATGTTCCGCAAATACCGTCACAGTCTTTCATTCTACTTCGTCACCTGACGGGATGTTGAAGCACAGACTCATGCTCCTGCAACAATAAGGTAATTTGAAATGTAAGAAATTTGTAGGTCATGTTATAATGGTAACTAAAGTGCACCACCATAGTACTTACGTGTTAACAAAATTGACTGCATCAGGCCACGGTGCCTTGTCAGCGGATCGAGCCAAAGGGCCACTCGCTTCTTTGGGAATAGGACAACTAACATCCAATGATACCTAACATAGATTTAACGTAACCATTGTAGATTAGTGAAATAGCCACCACATTAAAAATAGACAAAAAATATTTAAATAATATCAACTCACTCTTTCACATCTATGTAGGGAAGGAAGTAGCAAAAATTATTCTCATAGTCGGGCATTCTCAATCTCTTCTGGAAGAACTCCACCCTGACATTGAATTCCTCGGACGGAGTCATATAAGTCGGTCTGAAGAATCCAAACCGTATGCCCGGTTGTATCGTATCGTGGATGAATCTGCTGGCATTTGATTTAATTAGTACAACTCTTATAAACTTAAGAAATCATTTTATAATGAAATCAATACTTACCTCATGTAAACTTCTGCTGATTGGGCACCCAAAGCTTGTAAGAGTGTGAACTCAGTAATGCAACTGTCATTCAACATGACAAAGCAATCATCACCAAACACTTTGCTACTAATGTAAACCGAATATGTTGTTGACTTGCCCATCTTGTTAGCGTGTTCGTGAAGAAAGCGGCATTGTATTTTCATTCTGCTAATCAATTCGTCGTCGAAACTGAAGCTTAGCATTTTGAAATATCTGAACTCGTCATATTCCTGTTGAAAATGAATAATCTCGTTTGTGTGAGTATATATGACAAAGTGATAGCTGTTTACCGTTGGGAAGACATGAATATCCGTCGTTACCTTTTCATCAATGCGTACTAGAGATTTCGGCCATCCCACAAAACCACCCACTGCATCCGATACTTTCTCCATATTACCAAACTTCTTTGGCAGCTCCCTCCATCCTTCAAGCGCCTCGTCTACCATCACCTTCACCATATCATCATCCAACTCTTGATATTGCACGATTCGTCCTTCCATCACTTTGCCAAGTGCCACGATTACCAATCTCGTATCGCAACCATCGTCCACGTTTAGTAAGCATTTCTTCCCAACCTGATATTTGACAAATAAATCAAACGGATTGACGTTATGAATGAACACATGAACACAAAAGTATTTTGTTTCTCGTTAAACTACTGCATAATACCTCAGGTATATCTCCGAAGGGGTCTGGATTGGTACCACCATCATGGGTCTGAAGCGTCGCCGCGTGCGATGTAACTGTGGATTGTGTTGATGAATACGAAGACGACTGCTTTCCGAATACCTCCTTCCAACCTACAAAACTACCGACTCCACGTGTGCGTCCAGGGTACTCATCCTTCCTTGTGGCCTCCGTCAAAATGTCTCTTCGACCCTGGGACATAAATACCCCTGACATGCCTGCTCTTTCAGTTGACCCTGTTACCAAATATTTTGGGATCAGACTGATGACACAAATTTACATGTACCTGTACGGGTAACATATGTTGGGTATAGTAAAACACAACTTACAATTTTTTCCGCAACCTCCCGCATGGACTCATTCACGTATTCCTTATTCTTTCGGATATGACCCCTCAGCCATACCTCATGCCTCTCAATCTCGATTACAGGGTCATCTCCAGGTGCTATTAACCCGTAGCCTCCATCTCAGCTTTCTTTGCTGCTAGGATATCCTCCATCGCTTTCCTGTAGCCACTACGAGACAATGTATGCTGGAACTTGTTTGATTTAGCTCGATCGATGTTCACCTCCCTAATTTGCAGTGCACCCTGATTCGACCGCTGTTCCACAAACCTCGCCCATTGTTCCGGTTGGATGAAAGAATATTTCTGTCTGGGGTCCTGTCCTTGTTTGTCACCATAGATGTATTTGGTCGCGAGTTTGCTCTTAAAGTTTCTTCACATAACACCGGTAGCTCGCATCTCTCTACGCTTTAACCGACTAGTCATTTCATTTTGTGGGACATCAAATAATCTCTGCATAATTAAATAATGTTAGCAATTGTATAAATGCCAAAATTATCCTTCTTGTTCACATTAAAAAACATACCAACATCTCCTCCCACACCGTCTCCTTAAGTTCATTAGGTACAACCTTCCAGGTTTCGTATGTAATAGGGATTCGAGATTTAGCAACAGTTCATGTGTACATATACACCATATTTGTTTTTTGCATCGTGGCTACAAATTGTTATTCTTTATGTAATCTATTGAAAGTCAGACAGTACCAATGACAGTTCTGAAGGATGTCCTCACTGGACGGGAATTTGTTCCATCTGCCTCGATCGTCACCGGCTCCTTATTACCATCATTGTGCTCCTCGATAAACTTTTTCATCGTCGTGGGCCCCCTTTTCTTACGGTTAGATGAAGAGTCGGACTCCATGTTACCTTTGCTAACCATTTTACAATGATTAGAAAACATGTCGGATTGAGACAAAATGAACAATATTCCGTTAAAAATCTCAGGGACGACAATACGTAACCGGCGTTAGGTCGGAATCATATACAACCCTACCACATACGGCTTATCGGAATCATTCACGCGCATATGGGAAAACGTATATCTACATACCTGCCAGAACGTCGCAATTTGAACGAGTATGATGCCCAGTCGGGGGTAAGTAGTCGGCAGTAAGAAATCGATTGAGATGAAAACCTAAGTTTGTTACTTCTAAAAGTTTAACCTGATGGTTCATACGACAGTGCTTGTTGTATATTAACTTGCTATATATTAACAAGCGCTGTTGTATATTAACTTGCTACAGCGTTATCACATATGCGCCGTTGTAAATTACGCTATAACAGCGTTTATTTAACCAACGTTGTTGTATGGATAAATACGACGGCGCGTATTGTAAAAGGCACTTTGTTACGTATGGAAACATACAACAGCGCCTATATACGAATCGCCGTCATTTGGACAAATACGACGACGCTTACTGAATAGGCGCTTTTATACGGGTAAAATTAAATATTTCATTTTTAATTTGACAGGATGGGAGAGGGACTGCTATCGGAAACGCGCCGTAGATTCTTTCTATGCACTATATAAAAGCACGTACACATTACTATCTAAAATTGAAACCCATAGATTTGTAAGAATGAGCAAGAATTCTGAAGCTGAACGTCTATTTGCTTCGTCGTCCGGAGATGAATCCGAAGGCATATCTGAAGGATATATTTGCTCCGCTCAAAATTTTATATATCTTTGCGACAATGGCTCGGGCTGTTTAGGAGATCATAGCTTCAGTCGAGAAAAATATAGACATGACGAAGCCAATAGTAGTATACAAAGTACGTCTTCAAAGCCAACCCATTGTGAAGGTGAGTAAGAAGTTGATCAGCCATCACCCCGTGGGTAACATGAAAATCAAGAATCACACCCGAGTTAATTTTATGAAATTATCATTGCTTATATATATCTTAACTACTTAATTAGTACTTCGTTGTTGATGTTCAACGTATCTATTGAAGTTAACTTCCCTTTAATTTGTTATATTTGTAAATGCATTTCAAATAACGTTAAGGAAGTTAACTTCAAAAAAACTTCGTCATATATAAATATTTGGACATATGTATAACTCACGCAAATCTGAAGAAATCTATGTATCAGAACTTTTTCAACACGATGTGGCTATCCTTATTGAGCGATGTCGGGTGACTTCAGGAATCACAAAAATTTTGTAATTTTGTAATCTTTTGTAATAATTGTTGACATATATACATAATAAATGTGTTACATTATGAAGATTGAACAAAAAATTTGTACACATAGTTTCTACGTCTTTATTCCTTTAGATTTCCGTCACAATAAACGGAAAAGCAACGCAACTTTTACGGAAAACCTTTCATCATTGGTCCGCTACTATTCCGTTACTATACTGTGCAGCAATAATATTATCGTTAACATTCAGCCGTTGCAAAAAATGCGTCGACAATACAACGTGTTTTCGTCAATGTCTGACGGAATTGAGCCTCTGTGTTGACGGAACATTTACCGTATTTATTACCTTCTTATCCATATAATTAATCTTCAACTTATGCTATAAATAGGGACATTTGCGAATAGAAATTTATTCTAATCATCTTTCCATATCCCCCCGTTTTACAATCGTGTTCTAATTTTTCCATATCAGTTGTTTGTTATGCTACGCTTTTTTTTCTTTTGAAGTTTTTTTTGGATTTGCAGTACATGTCAATCAACTCTGGCATATATAGTTGTGTTTCATTATCAGCTCCATTCTGTTCTCCTTTGTATTATTCTGAATTTGTCGTTCATAGATAAATTGTGAAGAACACATGAGAACAGTATGGAGCTGATCATGAACAGAACTGCATATACTTACTGTAGTTGACTGACTTGTACAAGCAATCCAAAAGATCTTCAAAAGGAAAAAATGCGAAGCATAAGGTTTATTATGCGTCTACTTACCGTCAATTTACCGTCACCCGTTAACGAGTAGGACATCGATTTTCAACGAACGCGCTGTAGTATCGTAACTATAGAAGGCGCTTACGCAATAAGTGCCTTCGTTAGTAGATATACAACGGCCCTTAATAACTAAGCGGTGTCTTGTTTGACTTACAACGGCGCTTCCTACAAATGCGCTGTCTTCATTGTGAACATTTTTATCGTCATTAGTTCGTTGAAATTCCGGCACTGTTTGATGGAAATTGCTCGAAGTGTTGACGGAATAATTATCATATTCGTTCCACTATCATTTCGGTATTTAATATGCAATTTGAGTCAATGCCTTTTTTCTATATTCACCCGGCACGACCACTTGTTCCAATTTGGCTCAATTCCTTGTTTACAATAATACATATTGTGAGGTGATATTTGCTTCAACCCAGCCACGACGTGAGGTACTCTCTTTTACTCATACTGCATAAATTAGTTTCCATGGCATACTTATATCACGAAAGGAGATGGATGTACGAATCGCATGCTCATGGAGAGTCATACACCAATGATGTTTTCATCGCCGGAGTCAATCAGTTCATTGATTACGCTGTGTCAAAAGGTTTTCTTGCTAGCAACAACACAATCCGATGTCCATGTACGAAATGCAAAAACCGGCGATTCATAAATATACGAATGATGGAGGAGCATTTGTACAAATACGGTTTTACACCAGACTACTTCAATTGGACCCTTCACGACGAAGATCTGGTGGAAATACAATACGAAAATACTAGCGCAATCATGCCTGACCCGATCACAGATGACCAAATTCATTATTCCGGGGAAGAAATATGGAGTCATTCGGACTTCACAGACATGGATACAGATTTTGCCAGTCATGCTGATATTCCTGAGTCGTCTAACTATGGTGAACATCAAACAGAGAATTTCGAAGCTAATAGATTCTTCAATCTGCTAAATTCAAGTTCAGAGCCAGCTTACGAAGGTTGCACGACAGAGACGGAGCTTTCGATTAACATGAAAATGCTGGCAACAAAAGCTAACTACTGGATATCCGAATCCGCTTTTAACGCAGTATGTGGAACGATGAAAAAACTAATTGGGGGGGGGGGGAATAAAATCCCATCTTCTTTCAAATAGTCCAAAAAACTTATAGCATATCTCGGAATGGGGTACCAAAGAATTGACGTTTGTGTTGGCGGGTGTATGATTTACTATGGGTGTGACGAAAGTATGACAGTATGTCGTTTTTGCAAAGAACCAAGATATCATCGTCCAAGACGCGCAGAGAGTTCGTCATCGTACCAGCGAAATGCGCGAAGACAAATGTTTTACTTACTGATTATACCCAGAATACAGAGACTTTTTTTATCAGAAACTCTGGCATCTGAAATGTCCTGGCACGCTTCACCCAGAGCAGACATGACTCGCATGGTTCACCCGTCGGACGGGGAATCCTGGAAGCATTTTGATCGGTGCCATCCAAGTTTTGCATCCGAGCCACGGAATGTAAGATTGGGATTATGCACAGATGGATTTAATCCATGGGGTATGTCAACTAGACAGTACTCCATTTGGCCTGTGATGATAACACCCTAACTTACCACCGTGGTTGTGTATGAAAATGAGATTCATTTGGTTAACTATACTAATTCCTGGGCCGTCTAATCCAAAGAAGCGTTTGGACATATATCTTAGGCCTCTTATTGACGACCTGGTACATTGTTGGAATGTTGGGGTCGACACATACGATGTCAGTCGCAGGCAGAGTTTTAAAATGAGGGCTGCCCTCATGTGGACTGTGTCTGATTTCCCCGCGTATGCAATGTTATCTGGATGGTCAACTCAAGGAAAACTCGGTTGCCCCTATTGTATGGACGACACAAAGACATTCGTGTTGAAGAACGGAAGGAAAGTCTCGTATTTTGGATGTCACAGACGCTTTTTACCAAAAAATCATATATATCGGGGTAATACTCGGAATTTTTACAGAGACCGAACGGACTTTGACGGTCCAATCCAATTTCGATCCGGTCAAGAAGTTTATGACAGGGTTATAAACTTAAAATACATATGGGAACAATGTATCAATGAGGTTTTTGATGGGTTCGGTGTGGAGCACAACTGGACTAAGAAATCAATTTTCTGGGAACTACCTTACTGGATGGACGTGAAGCTTAGACACAACCTAGACGTAATGCACATTGAAAAAAATGTTTTTGAGATTTATTCAACACCATCATGGATGTGAAGGGGAAAACAAAGGACGACGGAGTGAAGTGCAGTAAAGATATTAGGTTGTATTGTTGAAGACCAGAGTTGGAACTAAAAACCTACCGCGGTCGTTTTATAGCAAAGAAGAGTAAGTATCAGCTTACAAGAGAACAACAAAAGCTTGTGCTTGTTTGGGTGAAGTCTCTGAAACTTCCTGATGGATTCTCATCAAATTTGGGGAATAAAGTAGATTTGAGTACATTAAAACTAGTATGTTACAAGTCACACGACGCACATGTTTTCATCGAGCGACTCATGCCGATTGCGTTCAAGGGTTTTTTACCAAAACATATATGGGAAGCTGTATCCGAGATGTGTACGTTTTTCCGAGATATTTGTGCATCTTCCCTTCAAATTGAGCGAATGGAACAGTGGCAGGCGAACATAGCCACAACATTGTGTAAGCTAGAGACAATATTTCCACCTTCATTTTTCGATTCGATGGAACACCTCCCAATTCATTTGGCCGATGAGGTGCTGCTTGGCGGACCAGTACACTACCGATGGATGTATCCGTTTGAGCGTTTCATCTACCGTCTTAAACAGTTGAGTCAAAAGGGAAACAGGGCTGAGGTGGAAGCCAGTATTGTGAACGCATACATACAGCTTGAGACTTCGTATTTGGGATCCGAGTACCTCGATACTGAGTTAACAACTAATGCCATTAGCTTAAAACGAAATGAAGTTGCTACATCAGAATTCGAAGATCCTCAGATTTCCATTTATAATTACCCAGGCGTTGGTGGCAGCAAAGCTAAACGGAGAGTATTAGAAAGCCAAGAATTTAAAAAGGCAACGCATTACATCTTTAGCAATACGCCCGAGCTTGAACAATATTTGACGTTATTTGAGACCGGCTTACGACAAAGACGCCCGCGATTCACCGATGCCCAAATATACAATGCTATATTAACGGAATTTCCAGAATGGCTGTGCACCCATGTAAGTGACATCATTATTATCTAAAATTTTTGTATCATTATTTATCTATTTAAGATGTGTACTTACACTTTCATTTGATGTTCATACATATATACTATTATGTTCAGGTATGGGAGCTTGGAGAAACATTAGCACTACCACAGTGGATTCACTACTTGTCCTCTGGATTTCAATCAGACGTTGCGTGTTCGGCCACTTACAAAGTGAACAACTACAAATTTCACATTGAAAGTCATGGTGAAGGGAGGAACACGGTGAACATCATGTCTACGTTCAAGGAACAGAGGGTACCACTACTACATAACAGGCATTATGCATCGGTTTTTTTTGACATTATGCATCGGTTTTGGTTCCGATGCATAATCAAGCGTTGCATAATGTCAGACATTATGCATCGGTTCTGGAAACTGATGCATAAAGTATGATATTATGCATCGGTTTTTTAAAAAACCGATGCATAAAGTCTGACATTATGCATCGGTTTTTAAAAAAACTGATGCATAAAGTATGACATTATGCATCAGTTTTTTAAAAAACTGATGCATAAAGTCTGAATTTTTTTCTTCATTTTTAGCCTTTAATAGCTCAAATAAACTTTAAAATTCGTAAATAAATTTTATAAATACGCACGTTCATATCCAAATCGTAAAGTACTTTTTATTCAACCAAAATACAACATTTCATACAAGATGTCACTTTTGGTGTACAACATTTACCAATTAAATAAAAGTTTCATTAATTGTTTCTAGCAATGTTGAGCCTTTGTCGCCAAGCCCTGCCATATAATTTGAGAGCCTCGAGGAACTTGTGCTGCTACCTTTGGTGTAATGACATGATCGATTGGAATTGTAGGTTCAGCTGATCCCTTGAATTGGACTAGAACAGTGGTGTCATCCTTCATATTCTGGTTCTATGGAAAAATAATGAACTGGTTGAAAGTCTCTCCAATTTTATGCCTGGTTTGTTTCAGCAAGAAATCAGTTAGTCTGAGATGAATGCATACATACATATGAGATATACTTAATGATGCTAACAATTAACAACATGACATGCTGCTGCAATTATATATATGAAATGCAGTCCATACAAAGATAGTGAAATTTACCTTAAGATACATGTTCAAACTGATTGATGAACGAAACTAAGCAGAAGAAAAGCTACTTTTAATTTATAGTTAGTCCCCAATACTATCCTAACCATTGTTTCATAGGATGCTAACCTGCTAAAGTCCCCAATACTCCGTGAATCACAGCTCTCGAGTGCTGTAAAAAACAAAATTCCAAGTAAACAATGAGTAAAACACTCGGTCACTCATAATCATAACATAGTCAGCATGTACTTGATAATCTCGTAGATGAAACAGTAAGAAAAATAATTAGTACAGAAGCTGTTTGTCCAATACTATCAGTAAGAATGGTCCCAATACTATCAGTAAAAAAACAGTAAGAAACAAAATTCCAATACTATCTCAAGATTGCCAACCCCAGCAGCTGTTTGTCCCATCTGTTTCGCACAATGGTTCAACATCAAAACTCTCACTAACCAGTACAGAAGCTAGTCTAAACTAGTATATACACTGGATTCGGATCAATATGATAATTTGCAAGATAAAACATTCAGTACTCTAATGAAAAAAACTAAGCATAAAAAAAAATACAACTCCACACCAACAAGAATACTCACCTTGCCCTCTATTACTGGCTCCTCTACCGTAAACTCATCCATCGATCCTCAAAAAGGGCAAATCCACCATGTCTAAAACAACCTCATTGCATACATTAACGGTAAAGGACAACAAAACATAGCGTACATAAACCCGAAGTAAACACTAACCAAAACAAACACTTTATAGCAGCAAAACATATCGTCCATGATTGCAGCTAGAACTTTCTAGCAGCTATTGAGCTATAAACCCTTTACCAGGTTTGGCATGGACCATTAAGCCCATTTTATGAAAGTGATTACCCCAATTATCCAAACTCAAAACCTCTTCGTTGCATCAAACAGTGAAAATAAAAAGGTAAGACAACTTAGTCCAAAGAAGAGAAACATATATACGGCGAACAGAACAAAATTATTCAAACTTGGAAAATTATTCAACAGAATACAACTTCAACTAAACTTGGAAATAATGTCCTTACTGAAATGTAGACAAATATGTGCATGTTATACAACTAGGAATGAATATCGAAAAGAGAATATAAAGTCTTACTGCTTTGACTGGGTGAATTGCAACTTGCAAGTTGTACCCTCTGTCTAGCAATTTCTTATCCTGCACACCACAAATCAAATTCAAGAATCAACACTACCACAAATCCACATCCAAACAAAATCAGCACTGCTCAAAGATCAACATTCAATACAATTTAATAGATCAACTTTCTATCCAAAACGTTTACGGCAAAACCTGTGAAAATCGACAACTCATAATCGAAGTTGCTGCTAATTGAAAATCGAAGTTGTTGCTAGAGAATGAAAAGAACGGAAACAAAAAGGGTTACCAGTATTGTTCTTCGACAAAAAATGTAGAAATCGAAAATTGACAGCAACCCTAAATCGAACTGGACGGCGACAACGAACTGGATGACACCAATCCTAGCCGAAACTTGCTCTTCGTTTTTCGAGGAACGTATCCGTCGACGCTGCTCGAAGCTGTTGCTGCAGTCTCCGACATCAGCCTCTCTATCGAGCTCGGATGGAGAGAGCGGATGGGATTTTCGACACAGAATGAACCCTAATCGCTAATTCTAAAAAATATAATAATAAATCTTACTGATCTTATGCATCGGTTCCATAAAAACCGATGCATAATGTCAAGCTTATGCATCGGTTTAAAATAACTGATGCATAAGCTTGACATTATGCATCGGTTCTATCAAAACCGATGCATAAGCTTGACATTATGCATCAGTTTTGGTACGAACCGATGCGTAATGTCAAAACCGATGCATAAGCTCAAAAACGGAACCGATGCATAATACATGTTCTGTAGTAGTGTACACACTACTACGGAGTTATTGAAGAGATAATACATATGAGATGTAGGACCAACCATCGCCTAAAGGTTGTATTGTTCAAGTGCCGTTGGTACGGCCCTCAGTTTGTTAGATCATACCCATCTAACGGGATTGTTATCGTGAACACTCAGAGACCCTCTACCCCCGTTACGACCCTTACATTCTTGCACAGCAAGCAATGCAGGTTTACTACGTGACGTTTCCGGGTTTAGCTGGACAAAACAATCAAGGTTGGGTTGCAATTTATCCTGTGAAACCTACAAACGCTATCGACATGGAAGTAACAAATGTTCCATTCCAAGATGAAGGTCAAATGGGGGTTGAAATGCCTGTATTGGTACACGAAATCGGAATCGTGAACCTCGCTGATGATGAAGTGTACGAGTACAGCGAAGAAGACGGTAACGACGACCACATAAATGATAATCCAGATACAGAAGATGAGTCTGACGAATCGTAGTTTTACAAAATTAATGTATGTTTTACATGTACGTTACGTTTGCCTATACATTATAATATTCAATTCGAAAAATAATGTGTCATTTTAATAATGGCGTCTTGGTACGATTAAATGCAAACCGCTGGAGCGTTATTAGTAAGGCAAATTAATAACAAAATGATAAGTAAACAGCGCTTATCCTATAAACGATGTGTGAAGGACTTCAATGACAGCGCTGTTCTTATACACGCTGTCGTATACTAAACAAAATACAGCATTCAAATGTTAACGCGCTTTAATATGCGCCACGTAATACAGCGTGTCACGAAAAGGCGCCGTCTTAAAACATCAATAATACACCGATTAAAAACTTACCGCCGTATAATGAGTAACATACGACAGCGCATAAGAAGAAAGCGCTATTATAGGTCACTATACAAAGCGCTTATGTAATAAAGCGCTTTCGAATGGCATTCTAAATACGCCCGCGGTATTCGCCCGCCTAAACAAGCAAAAATGTGTGAGTACTCCCCCGATTTTCATTATAAGTATCTGTTTAATGTAATTACATGCGCTGTTTTCATTAACCCATTTTGTACTCCGCCGCAAAACCTCCGTTGTTCTCTCTCAAATATTCAACCCATTAGAGCCGATTTCTGAAGCAAGCTTCGTCGCCAGGTATGGAAACTCGTCGTCTTCCTCACGTCTGCTTGTTTTCCGTAAGTTAGGGTATGTTGTGTAGGCGCGTGTTGTAAATTGATTTAATTATGTTTTCCGTAAGTTAGGGTACACATATTCGTCGTCGATTACGTGATTTTGGACTTGTTTACCGTTAAGCAACTTGATTATTGATGAAATTATTGTGCGTAACTCTTGAATTTCATCCCAATGAAGCGTGAGTATTTCATTTATTTCTTCGGTTGCTGCCACACAGGGAGTTGGTTCACATGGTCAGTACAATAGAAGGAGTATTTCGTGACTGTTTATTGTTTTAGTATGATTGCAGCAACCTGATTATTGAGCCATTGTGGTTGAATTATGTTAGATTAAAAGGAATGCTTTTAATTGTGTGGTAGGGATATGGGACCACTCAAGCAAAATGTACCAGGTAAAAGGAATGCCGGGTCTGGCAGTGGTACTGGGAATAGATCACAACTGCGGCTAACTGACATGCGCCAACCGAGGCAGTCGAATCAGGACATTCTTTCACCTCGGGACAACCAGCATAATCGAGATATGCACAGACCTTCTGATCCGGTATAGGAACCTACCACGAGGACAGGCAACGTACACCGTCAACCGGGGAAGGACGCCCAAGTCCAGATGGGTACAGGCATTCGATGCATGTTGAGGAGGCCGCACATAATCCTGTTGTAGACGGCGCACCCTTACCAGAAGCGGTTGAGTTCGACTTAGACGAACTGATGGATTTGGTGGGGGCGTCTGCGGGGAACATGGATTCGAATGATGAAGGCGAACGGATGGAATCAGATTCGGCATACGATGACGATCCGGAAGACTCTGCTAGGCCAGAATTCTTCAGAGGAGGGACTTCGACCGGAGGTGGCCTCGGTGAGGAGACACCGTTGGGATCGATGCCACATGATACTCGTCCTTGGATCACTCCAGCTGGGGATGACAAGTGAGTACTTTTACATGTACATATATTTCTCTAACTTATTGTAGTAACCATATTGTAAATGTCACAAATTGTATTTTGTATTCAGCTTTGACCCCCCTTCGGCTGTTAACAAAATCGGGCTCCAATGTATTGGACCGGGTTTTAAGGTGGGTTGGACTACGATGGGGACGTGTGATCCACAAGCTCCGGTGAAGTGGTTTCGACACTTTAAGGTAAAACGTTTTCAAATTGTATTAGTTGCATAATATTTTGTCATTTCTTGTCCACATCGGAATGCCTTGTTTTTTCTAGTTACATAGTTTGTGTTTCTATTAAATGGTTATAACACAACTGTGTAATTTGCATGTAGAGCTTGTACCGGTGGGATCCGATCCATAACGACCAAATTGAGGCAAACTTCAGGAAGAAGGCGGCTAAGATACTACAAGATACCTGGAGGGGATTGCGAACCGGGGCGACTAAAGGCCTGAAATGGTTGACCGAAGATCACAAAGTAGCGGCAAAAGCTTGATTTAACACGGACCCAGCATTCATAGCCCGCAGCGAAAAGAACAAACAAACTTATTCAGCCCGGCATGCCAGAAACGGCCCAGCAGTGCATTCCTTTGGTTCTAGACCAGCACACTTCCACTGTGCGAAGCTGGTAACTAATAATGACAAATTTAAACATATTTCAATTTTCAATATCACTTATATAAGACATTTAACATTTAATTTGCAGGAAAAGGATAATCAAAGACAAGTGTTGCCAAGTGATATATTTGACAAGAAATACAAACGGAAGGGACGTATTGCATACCCAACGGGGAGAACAAAAGGGTATATTACACTCACCTAATTATATATATATGTTTATCGTATTTTATTTTATTATCAGTTTTGCTAAGTATTTCTTATTACATTTGTTTCCTAACATCAACTATTTTTGGTTCAGAAAGAACTTGTTGATGCTGAAAATTTGGTCCTGAAGGATCGCGTCGGGGATGAAAGGGTACCGGATGAAAAGCTGGTAGAGGCCGCTGCAACTGTTATGAGGGTTAACCCGAGAACGGGGATACCGTACCTGTATGGCCCTGCGGCGACATTGGTGTCGGACATGTTTTCTTCAACGGGCAGCCAGTCGTGTGCCAGCTCCCAAAAATCGAGGGCACATTCGGTCGAAGTCACTCAGGAGTTGGTGCCGCGGTTAGAGCGCATGGAATCACGACATGAGGCTGAGCTGAGGCGCATGGAATCCCGACAGGAGGCTGAGCTGAGGCGCATGGAGTCCCGGCAGGAGGTTGAGATGAGAAGCATGAAGGATAGCATAGATCAAATGATGCAAATGCATGCTGATATGATGAGGATGCTCGCTACTCCTGGATACCAACCGTCCTGTAGTCAAAGCCCGAATGGAAACAACCGTGGTCCGCTTGATGAAGACAACAATCGCAGAGAGTAGACATGTTAATTTTATTTGACTCGACGTTTGTGTAATAATTTTATTCGACTATTTTTAAATATGAAAATTTCGAATTTAATATCTGAAATAATTTATAATTAAATTCCGATAATAATTTATAATTATAATTAAATTTAAATTTATAATTAAATTTAAATTTATAATTAATTTTCGATAATAACTAAATTCGAAGGATGACGGAATTCCGATAAATAAATAAATATAAAATGGTAATTCGATGGATGACGGAATACCGATGAAATATCCCCGGTAAAAAATATGTGTAGTAATTGTGACGAAAACACGACGGGCCTACAAGTAGCGCAAAGACGATGGAAAACAGACGGTACCCAGATAGACGACTTATCGATGAAATATTGACGGAAACTTTAGATGACGGAATACCGATGAAATATCACCGATACAAATATGTGGCGTAATTGTGACGGAAAAATGACGGATATATAACCAGCGCAAAGAAGATGGAAAACTGACGGAAATTGTTTTGATGGTACTAAGACGGATAATGGACGGAAATAATTGTGATGGAAAAGGGACGGAAGGTTGACGGACGATACTATTGACGGTATTTCGACTGCAGATAGACGGAAAATACTAGTGACGAAATTAAGATGGTATTTTAACGGAGACTTGCAACGGATACATGTCGGATTGACGACGCATTTAATTCCAACGGATACGGCACGAAATTGCAACGGGACATTGACAGAATGCGACAACGAAATATCGACGGAAAATAATTACCGTCGGGAAAATTTCCATCATCTTTCTCGTTGAAGGAAAATTGACGGAAAATTCCTTTATTCCGTCGTTCCTCCGACGTTTTTATATCGTCGGAAATTTTGGCAAAATTTGTAGTGAAGCAAATACTATTTCGGTACTATTCTTGCACTATTCTCTGCCACATCATCAAAATGAGTGGCTCACAATGTGCCTCACTTTAACAACCCTGCCTCAACCAGTGCTCTCCTATGCTAATATTATACATGTCGATAATTAAAAGATATTTTAGATAACATAATTAGGGCTGCATTTTCTCCTTTATGTGATCAACTTGTGAGTGATTATTTGATATATGTTCCGGTCCACTAATTAGAGAGACACCTCTTGCTGAGCTGCTTGTTACAGTCATGTCATTATCAGCATATTAACTATATATATAGGGTTGACCAGTTTAAGCATGAACAACAACCACACAAACTAGCTAGTGTATGCAAAGAAACAGCATGCATGTTACATTTATTAGCAGTTTAACTACACGGCACTAACTAATGCTTCCATCGTAAAGAAGGTGCAAACACTAACCCTTGCTACTTCGTAAAAAGGACAATGGAAAGGGCAAGCAAAGCTGATGCTATGCTAACATTATCATCAAATATATCCTTTATTAGAGCAGCATCCCGATTCCCCGTCAATGACCAATTTGGTCATAAGAAATGGTCATGGAGAGATTATCAAAAGTCATGAGTGTGATAATGACCAAACTTAAAATTGGTCATCCGGTGACTAACTTTCAAAATTTAGTCGTCATGGGCAGTGTTATTAAAACCGAACCGTGGATCAAACCGATCAAGTCACTGGGTCAGTGGTTCAACCGGGTTAAACCGGTTTGATCCGCACATATTGAAAAATAAAAATAAAATACTTATATATGATATTAGAGTCCAGATCTGGTGCAAAGCCCAAATATGATACAAAATACAAACAGATCTCAACCAATCAATTAGGTAATCTGAAGGTGGAGATTAATTAGAATAAATTTATTAGTATCAGAATTTTAATCGCGTTAAAGGGCATAATTGCCAAATCAATTCAAAATCCAACTAAGAGATACTCAGTATCTCTCCCCCACAAATGACGCACGACTCAACCGATTGGAGGATTCGTCGGACTTTGAAAGATCAGTTCTCTAACATCTTCCGACCCTCCAAACCCTAGCTTCGCTGGGACTTTGAATTATCAACCGCTTATATGCTGGAGGTCGATCCAGATATTGTGAAGTGAGATGTGGCAAAGACGCCAGATCGTATGTCGTTTTCTCTTGTCAAAATTACTGAGAAGAATGGTCCTGTAAATGTGTGTCGACCGATCTAAACAAAGAGTGAGATCTACCCTACCAGTCCTCCATGTACTCTTTTAAAAGAATTACATCATCGCTAACGGAACATGGTCTTGCGCTAGTTTAGGTATTATGCTCCAGATGGGTTAAAAAAAATTAAGGTAAATAAATCATGGCTAATATAAAGTACGAGGAGTTATCAAATAAAAACCTTATATATTTTGAGAACTTGAATTCAATTTACATCTTTGAATTAATACACATATCATCAAGTTATTAGTATGCGTGTCACTTGCATTTTCAAAGATATGCAAAAAAATCAAAAGTAAAAGTCATCGAGTTTGACTCTGCTAGTAAGTAAGACACGCACCACATGTTGATTTGAAGATGTAACTTATTCCAATGGTGAGATTTAAGTTCCCCTGAACTGAGGGCTCCCTATTAAGTATAAACCTAATTAAAATTTTGAATGAAGTTGATGCTTTTACGAGGGTGATGGCGGATAAGGAAAAACGTCATGTATATTTTTTAGAATTCGACTCTTGAATCTAATCTTGACATGACCCGTTTGTCACTGTAATTGAAGCTAGTTTTTTTTCTTGATGAATATCGTGATGAAAATCTTAAACATCCGCGCGATAGATTTCTTTTGTTAAAAAAAATTATTTCATATCACCTATATATATGTTATTAAATTTTTTTTATATAAAAAGCTACTTTTCTTCCCCCAAGTTGAAAGAAATCATGGATCTGCAAGGCAGGTGTTTAAACACAGATATGGGTCGGCAATGGGCAGGGTAAGGGTCACCCTTATCCTAACGGGCAGAGTAAGGGCAGGGTAAGATCATTTTTCATTGACCCTATGAACAGTCCTGGGCAGGGTAAGGGCAGGGTAGAGCAATTTTTCGAAGCTCGTAGGGTACCCATGGGCAGGATAATATTAGGGTAGGGTCGGGTAGGATAGGGTCGGGTCGGCTATGATATGGTCAAGTAAGGAAAATTTAAGCATATTTTGAAAAAAAATTCATAATATGAATAAAAATAGTAGGGTATGATAGGGTAGAAAGGCATGGTATGTTGTTAGGGTAGGAGGGCATGGTAGGGTCTATTTTTTCATGACCCTTACCCTGCCTTAGGGTAGAAGGGCAGGGTACGTTAGGGTACGAGGATAGGGCAGTGTACGGGTCGGGCAGGGTAAGGATAGCCCTAAGGGCATTTTGACCTTAGAGTCAAATGCCTACCCCTAAACACAGACATCACTTTATGGACGAATCCTTCATTTCCATTCTTCTATTTAAATCTTCTATTTAACCTAAGTTAAGTAACCAACATTTTAATCGTTAAGTTCACTTTCAGTTCAGGTTAAAGAATACACCATTAATTATAATATTAGTTTTAGAAATTAATTAAAGATGAACTATTCTAGAAACTAATTAGAAGAACAAAAAATGTAACGATTTTTTATATACGAAATTGTGTGCTCGTTTGAATGTTGTATCACAAGAAAAATGATCCAAAACCAAAAAAGACCTGCCTGAAAAGTGTAGACATGGGCCAACAAGGTGGTGGACGAGTTAGTTGAGCACTTGTCTTACATTATGCAAAGTCTTATATTGAAACCCCACCGTGACACTTTTTCTTTCCACAATTTTGTGGAATTTTCCTAGTCCCATCTATGGTGCGTACTCTTTCTACATACTTTGTGGATGTTTTCCTCTTCCTCTTTCCTTTCCTCTTCCTCGTCCTTTGTGGACGTTTGCAGATACTTCTCTCTCGCGGAGGCGTGGTTAAGCAGCACTAAGGTCTTTCCATGGAGGAGTGTTTGTCGATTCGTGGGTTTCAAAGTTATATAGAGGTTCCGATATGGCCTGCGCTTCATCGATCAAGTGACTCAAGTTCAAATCCAGGTGGTGCCCTTTACGTGGCTGTGGTCAAATAGTCTAGAAATATACATGTACCCGAGAAATATCTTACATGCAATGTATTTCTTGATATGTCCTATATGAGATGTAAACCCGCAATAAAAAAAAGAAAAGTGTAGACATGGAGGAAGTATGATTTTATCGTTCCGGTGAGATAGCAAAAAATATATTTTATAAATAAATTCCATTATTATTAAGCAAGGAATGGACAAGCCCCAAACTCGTGCTGGTGCATCCGAGGGAGTTCGAACCGTCGACGTTCTGGTCATTCGACCAAGACTGTGACCGCTAGACCACTACACATGATGCAGATAGCTGAATTAGATGTGTCGACATAACTAACCCACAATTTGATTTTAATATGAATATAATTATAGTATAAGATTTTCTTGAAATAATTTAATTTAAATTAAAACTTTGGCAGGTACAAATAGAACGTTATTAGGTTTTGTGATCAATCCCAACTCCAATTGTAACATGCAAAAAAAAAATTTGATTGATGAATTGATTACAAATCGGTACAAAATCGCTACATATAAGTAGTATCTATTACACTTTCTATCAATTAAAACACATATCTCACATACCTGAAACATTATAAGTAACACCTCAACCAACAAATCACGACCCTCCCGACGATAGTAATATTATTCAAATTCAGTTGTATTATATCCTCTCTTTTTTTCTTTTCGTTCTTTTAGTTACTTATACGTTATACCTTTTAAGGCCCCACACGCAATAAATTCTCAACTACACAGCATAAATTACAAGGCTTATATTCATGAGGGGATCATATATATCATACTAGACGAGCGCTCAAATGAGAATTTTTTTTTCCGAGAACTTTGAGAACTTTCTTTATATATTTTCGTTTTTGTCTAAGTACACTTTCCGATACCTGAAAATACATCTAGGCAAAAATAATGTTCGAAACTGCACAATAAAGGAAAAAAAGTGAGTGGGACACTTGTCACCTTCACATTCAAAGATGCAACTTGATCCAAAGGTGTGATTTGGAGGTCTCAAGTTCTCAAATTTTTAAGAATTCTCAACCGAGCGCTCCCCTCTCATACCACATCTAACTCTCATTTTATAATTAGCTGCCTAGTTTCTCTTTGCTTCTATTCCCAGTCACCAAATATATGGAGATTCACATGGCCGGTAATGGTGGCGATACAAAGTTTAGTGAGGCTAAAATGTGCGACTTGGGTAACGGAGAAGGCCCGATGTTCTTGGTGTGGGAAGATGTCAATGTGATCGTACCCAATGGTTCGTCGTGCAAACGGCTGTTGAGTGGTTTGAGTGGTTTTGCTGAGCCGGGGAGGATCATGGCGATCATGGGTCCTTCTGGCTCCGGCAAGTCTACTCTCCTCGATGCTCTTTCAGGTTGGACGACAACTTTTTTTTCAGGATGGGTAGAATTTAAATTTCTATAGAGATTGTTGGTACTTACAGAATAAGTAAAACGAAGAAGATACTCCCATTTTCTTTTAGAACAAGTTTGACCGGCCTTGGGGGATGATGAGTAAATTAATTACAAAAATCATGATAACCAGAAAGGTTGATCTAAGTTCAGTTCGTTCGACGATTTTATTAAAGCATTATTTACTTTCCTTTGGTGTTGGATTTCTTGCTATCGATTTCGAACCATATGTTTTATTAGAACCACAATATATAGTTTTGGGGTCTATTGTGTCGGAACGAATTCAGTTTTGTTTCGGACTACGTATAATTATAAGTTTATTTTAGATGATAATGATTCAAATTATAAGAATCCTAATTATGAGGATTTTAAAAAAATCTTTTTGCAGGTAGACTGGCTAGTAACATCATAATGTCTGGAAATGTTCTACTCAATGGAAAGAGGGAAAAACTAGACTATGGAGGTGTTGTGAGTCTCAATTGTCCCCATGTTTTTTTTTTCGGATTCGTATCTGGTGCAGCGCAAGAAAATGCTACAAATATCAAAACGACCATCTTTCAATGAAAACAACTTCGTTTTGTTATATTTATTAAAAAAATCGTCAGTCAAAACGATATCGCTTTTGTTTAAAAGACATCGTTTTGACTCACGACTGACATTTGGCTGCACTGCACCAGATCATTTTCCGTCCTGTTATTTAATAGTGTGAACATTTTAAAGAATTTTAGTGTCATGCATGTTTTTTTATGATAATCTCCGATGAAAAACAGGCTTATGTGACACAACAAGACAGTTTGCTAGGAACTCTATCTGTAAGAGAAACACTTACATACTCAGCTAACCTGAGATTCCCACCTAGCATGACCAAACATGACATCAATGCTATAATAGACACCACAATAAAAGAGATGGGACTACAAAAATGCGCCGATCAGATGATCGGAAACTGGCATTTGAGAGGCATAAGTGGTGGAGAGAAGAAGAGGCTCAGCATTAGCTTAGAAACGCTTACGAGGCCTAGCTTGTTGTTTCTCGACGAGCCAACGAGTGGACTTGACAGTGCATCAGCTTTCTTTGTGGTCCAGACACTAAGGAGGATTTCTAGGCAAGGGAAAACTGTGATTTCCTCCATTCATCAGCCTAGTAGCGAGGTGTTTGCACTTTTCGATGACCTGTTTCTGCTATCTGGTGGAGAAACTGTGTACTTCGGTGAGGCAAGCTCCGCGATAGAGGTATTAAACATGCATAGTAAATTTGGATTTCATCCGGTCCAGTCCAACAAAATAATAATGCAAATGCCAAAACGACCGTAATCTTGATCTAAACGGCATCAATTTGTTATGTTTCAAAAAAGAGAGTCAATTGAAGCGATGTCGTTTTCGCACTCACAGTATTTGAGTGCGATGTACCATTTCTTTTTACAAATAAGCTTGTGTGCTAAAAAGTTTGGGTTTCTCATAAAAAAAAAGGGTTTGGTTTCTCAATTGTCTAGTTTGGATTTATAGGTGCACCTTATCGTAATTAATTTGATTTTCATTTCAATGTAATAATATTCAAAAGCTTAAAAAAAAATTTATCTTTTTTGAAACAGTTCTTTGAAGAGGCTGGATTTCCTTGTCCGAGTAGAAGAAATCCATCGGACCACTTCCTCAGATGCATCAACTCGGATTTTGATGATGTGGTGGAAACCCTAATTGGTTCTCTGGAGGCAGAAGCTGCTTCAATTTGCAAAAAAGTGCAACTTTTTCAATACTACACTCCTTTTTCTGTCTTAGCTAATTATACTTATCAATTTTTTGAATAGCCTGAAATCCAATTTCTTTTATTTAAAGAAATTATTATTCGTCTAATAATTTTTCTGACAACACTTGATAATAATTCAGGATGTGGAGGAAGCTGCCGATCCCCTGGACATAATGGCAACAGCCCAAATCAAAACAATCCTGGTTGAGAAGTACAATGTTTCCTCTTATAAAGAAAAAACCGCAGCTCGGATTCAAGAAATTTCAAACATGGTATTAAATACCATAACTTCCAGTAAATTGGCCTCACTTAGGGTATCTGCACCGGTAGCATTTTTGCGTCAATTGTTGTTGGGAGCAATTTTATGCTTATTTTCAAAAGTAACTGCAGACAAACTTGCTATGCTAATTCATCATGTTTGCCATGAACATGAAATTGCTCCCAACATTAGCAACTGTTGGAGTAAAAATGCTACCGATACAGAGATGTCGTTATGAATCTAACGTAGATAGATGATTGATACTTTAGGGTGATACACATCATTCTGAATCTGATCTTGGAGTATATGCAGGAAGGGCTAGTCACCAAACCGAGACTTGGGAGCAACGCGACATGGTGGAAGCAATTGAGAACCTTAACGAAAAGGTCACTTGTGAACATGTCACGAGACCTAGGATACTATTGGTTGAGAACAGCACTCTACGTCACTTTATCTATTTGCGTGGGTACTATATTTTTCCAAATGGGTACAGACTACAAAGCTATCTTTGCGCGCGGGGCTTGTGGGGCTTTCATATCTGGTTTCATGACCTTCATGGCCATAGGAGGCTTCCCATCCTTCCTTGAGGAGCTAAAGGTATTACTCAAGCAAAAATTAAAAGTGTACATGAGACATGATATTATGCAGCATTTCATTTGGATTTATACAGTAGTGCTTATAATAAGAAATGTTGCATGACGTCCAAAAGAAATGATGCATAATGTTCAGACTGTAGTAGTAGTACTGTACATACAGATATATATAAAAAAAATCAGCTATGATATGAATACGAAAAATAGAATATTCTCAGACCTCTCTATTTTCTCTGGTAGAAAGAATAACGAATTAAAATGAATATCTAAATGTAGAGTGACTGAGTGAGAATGAATTCTCTCTTATGCATGCACAGGTATTTTACATGGAAAGGCTTAATGGGCACTATGCAGTGGGAGTCTACATTTTATCAAACTTCATATCCTCATTTCCTTTTTTGGTGGGAATGTCTGTAGCTACCATCCTCATCACTTACAACATGGTCAAGTTCCAGTCAGGACTTTCGCGCATATCTTATGCGTGTCTAGATCTTATTTTCTCCATATCTGTCGTCGAGAGTCTCATGATGATCATCGCGTCTTTAGTTCCGAATTTCTTGATGGGCCTCGTCATAAGCGCAGGAGTCCTTGTAAGTATATCCTCACTTTATATAAACATAATAATGAAAATTAAACTTTAAGTCATTCCGATGAAAGTAATATATAAGTTTTTGATATAATGTAAACATTTAATGCAGGGTCTGATGGTGATGACGGCAGGGTTCTTCCGGTCATTGGCTGACATGCCTAAGCCATTCTGGCGTTACCCGATTTCGTATATCAATTTTGAAACATGGGCATTGCAGGTATGTTCAAATCAATTATCCAATATCAACTAGACACATTTTCGAATCCAGTGCAGCGCAGTTAAATTCTACTAAATTCGTTATCCTGTCTCATCTGGGGCTCAATGAAGGGAGCGTACAAGAACGACATGACCGGTCTCGAGTTTGATCCGATGTTCCCAGGTGAGCCAAAGCTGAAAGACGAATATGTATTGAAGAACATTCTTGGTATCGAGACGGGGCATTCGAAATGGTGGGACTTGGCTGCAATCATACTCATCCTCATAATATGCAGGCTTATGTTTTATTCCATTTTGAAACTGAAGGAGAGATCTATGCCTAAAGTACACGATTATTTGGCTAGAAGGACTCTAAAACACCTTGACAATGAAAAGTTCATCAGGAAGCAGACAACAAAAGTTCTGTCCAAAAGGCACCAAATCACCCATCCCTTGTCTTCTCAAGAAGGTCTCAACTCTCCAATGCAGTAAAGCAAGTCAGTTCACAGATACATAATTACATACTGTTATATATTGGGAGGGGGCAATAATTCAATATAAAAACGACTACTGATCGATGATCTGAAAATTCGCTTATTATTTATGTTTGGTCGTGTGTAATAAAGGAATTTTTAAATTATTCTAAGATTTTGTGGTTATTTTCTTACTAACCATTATTACAATGGATTCGGATCGCAGCAAAATGTCGCATGTGTCAAGCAACGCCGTTTCAATTGAAACAACACCGTTTTATTACATTTCCGAAGAAAAATATCAATTGAAACAACAACGTTTTGCTGCGCTGCACCGACTTTATTTACCTATTATGATATGAACTATATGCTTGCCCTCAATGCAAGCTTTGACATGCATGTTGCATAAAAAAGGAATTAAAGCCAGAGAGGGATTAATTGATCGTCTTCATAGTGAGGGTGACACTAATTAAGAGACCACTTGGCCAACCCAACTATAATAACTGTGTATAAACTCCCGAACCATACGTTAGTGTTAATGTGTGTATTAATGAGACAACCCCATAAATGTGAAGAAGTCAAAATGTAAGCATGAATCAACGTATGACCTGCTCATAAACAACATGCGATATTACTGCCCAACCTGCTAGCTATATATCCTGCACGCTTAATTAAGAAGCAGATTTTAGATCTTTTTGTATGCTTTTTTGTAACTCTAAGTAAACCCTAAATCATAGCTAGTTATTATATTTTTGAAACAAACAACCTAAATTCAGTGTCGTTGTGTTGACCTAGCTAGCTTCCATGGCTTACTTTGAAGTGAAGTGAAAATGAGAGGCAATAACACATGTATGCCAACTATTTGAGCAAACAATAAGCAACGTATAGTTGCTTAAGAAAACGTAGCTTACCCATGTGCATTCTTATATACAGGATAATACAACACTGTGGTTATATGAAGCACTTGAATTTTTCACTCAGAAAACCTTCACTTTTGATCTCATCCGGAATCCAACCTGTGTTATCTTTATTTTATTTTTATTTTTTAACCTATCGTCTTGTTACCAAATCACGCCATGATATGGACAAATCAATATTTAGGAATGGAAGCGGCAAGTATTAAGGGCCATATCCAATAATATGGTACTGGTGGTAGGTATTTATAGCGCGTATATTAAGTGTTAGGTTTTTGGTGTTGGGAGTGTAGTTTAGTTTAGTTTGTGTTAGATGAACTTAGTTTGTGTTGGGTGAACTTAGCTTAGTTCGGGTGAATTTAACTTTAAATTATCTTATTATAAACAAAGTATTTAACTTTTCATAATTTAACTAGTTTAAATTAAATTAATATTACCTAAAATAAATATAATTTTAATAATTCAAGGTTACGAATAACATTAACATATCTACAAAGTGTAAAAAAAGATTCATAATGTAACATTACAATTAAAGTTTTTAATACGAAAATTAATATTTTAAACATACTAACAAATATTCGTATTCAACTTAAATAGATTGGGGTCCCTCGTCAGGATCAACTTCCATAATTTGACGAGCTATGAAATTTCGCACAGTGTTCATTTGATCCTTTCGACGTTGATTGTATAAGTCGGAATCAGCTACCCCTTCCACTTCTTCATTCGATAAAATTGGCATCTGCAGCTGATGCATGCGAATAAAATTGTGCAATGTAAACGTTGCCAAAATAATGTCTAGCTGACACACATCTGCCACTTGAGGCATGACACCAAGTACCTTCCACGTGCTCTTTAAAATCCCAAAAGCTCTTTCGATTGTTGTCTTTATTGAAGAATGACGATAGTTAAACTTCTCATAAATTCCATTTGGTCGACTGCCTTTCTTGAATGTTGGCATATGATAGCAAGCTGATGCAGACAGATTGGCGATAACGAAGATTGTGCAAGTTAGCAGGATTTGAGTTGCCTATTTTATTTTGAATTTTAATGTTTTTAGATATTTTCGTTTTTAGCAGTTTTAGGTTTTTGATAATTTTCTTATTAGGCAGCTTTTTTCCCTATTTAAACAAACTTATGTACTCTTCATTAGCAGCTTTCGTTGAATAAAAAAAAATAGAACTAGGGTTTTCCCTAATTCAAGCTTTCTCTGCGTTTGCTCTGCATTATATTGGTATCAGACTACGGTGGTCCTGCGCGATGGCTGGAGGTAGAGCCAGAGGTGGTGCTGCTGCTGCTGTGGATCGTGATAACGAAGAATTCAGAGTTCGTGAGATTGCTGACCTGCGCCGGCAGGTTGACTATCTAACTCGCCGTTTTGGCGAACTTGAAGCCCATCATGTCGATGCCGACATCGTGGCTGAGGATAACCTGTTCGCGGAGCCGGACATTCAGCGTGACCGACGGTGGGAGCTTGGGTTCCGAGTTGATATCCCTGTCTTTGATGGCGGAGAGATGGGGCATCGTAAAGCGGAGTGCTCCCAGGGCTGCGGAGAGATTGGGTATCGTCAAGCGGAGTGCCCTAAAGTTTCGAGTTCCCGTGGACTGTTTACGCATGATGCTCCCGAGGATGTCCTATTTCCAGAAGGGGATCCTGTTTTTGATGTATATGATGATGACGTGGTTGAGGAAGAGCATGATCAAATAGAAGCTGAAACATTGTCAGAAAGAGCACTGCAAGCTTTTGTCCTGAAGGCTGAGTCTCAAGCTAACTGTCAGCAGACTCTTATTTCTTTAACTAAAAATTTGAGCTCAGGATTGCATCAAGTAACCGATACTTGCTATGAATTGAATAAAACTCTTCAGGTAAATACTATTGAAGATTTATCGGAGAGTATCATACAGCCCAATGTGGAAGGTATAGACCATACAGCTATGGTAAACGATGTGCAAGCGGATGACTCTGAACCAACGGGAGAAACAGCTGAAGGTGTCAATGGTGATTTGCCATCTATGGTGCCTCTAGAATCAGATATGAATTCAGGAGGTCTATCGGGTCCTATAGGAACAGGTAATGATCATCTGAAAGTGCAATTTGGCTCTTCGCCCAAGGGGCATCGTGATTATCATTCAATGGAGCTATGCCTTGGCCAGGTAGATACCTCAAGTCACGCAGAAAATTGCAAATATGGGAGTGACAATCATGTTGACGCCGTTGCACGCAAAGGCTCAAATTTGGCGTTGGAAGGTGGATTGGTGTATGGTGCTGTTCCCCGCGAACGTTCGGACTTATTGACCCTGCCTAGCCATGTTCGCACTTCGGATGTGTTCAATGTTAAGCATTTGATTTTGTTTCAAGGTGCGTCTTCTGATACGGAGATGTGTTCGGATTCGAGGACGAATCTTCTCGACCCGGGAGGGGATGATGCAGACAGATTGGCGATAACGAAGATTGTGCAAGTTAGCAGGATTTGAGTTGCCTATTTTATTTTGAATTTTAATGTTTTTAGATATTTTCGTTTTTAGCAGTTTTAGGTTTTTGATAATTTTCTTATTAGGCAGCTTTTTTCCCTATTTAAACAAACTTATGTACTCTTCATTAGCAGCTTTCGTTGAATAAAAAAAATAGAACTAGGGTTTTCCCTAATTCAAGCTTTCTCTGCGTTTGCTCTGCATTACAAGCGTTCCCCTCTTTGTAAGGAGCCAAATATCCACGAGTATTTGGATAACCGGAGTCAACCAAATAATATTTACCTGTTAAAAATGAGTATAAATATCATATTTCAACAAAATCATTAAATTAGGTTGAAATATATTTTTTTGTATTGAAATTGCACATGAAGGTGGAGGTGGATGTGGAAAGCAATACTTTGACTGCGTTATTGAATCTTTCCAAACAGTTTGATCATGGACGCTTCCTTCCCAATATCCCAAGTGCACATACGTGAATAGCATATCAAATGAGCAACACGCAAACACATTCCATGTTTTTGTTCCTTTACGACCACGATATTGCATACCATGATCATCTCCTAAAACGGCTTGGATGTGAGTTCCATCTATAGCTCCGATACAATCATGTCGCATCACCGTACTCATAAACTTATTTAAAGAAAATATTTGTAATCATACAAAAAACAAAGTCCGAATACCTTAACTGATTGGAAATTGAATTATTACCTTAAAAGGTGAATATAAGCTGCTACTCAAGATTTTCTGAGGTATTTCTTTTCCAAAGGAATATGTGGTCGTATGATGTCGAAAGATAATACCTTTAAGCAGGCAACAGCGATTACCTTTTTCAAGTATTTCTGAACAGTCGATATTGAGTGTTTGAATGTATCTGCAATATCTCTAGTCCACTTGGAGAGACACCTCTTGCTGAGCTGCTTGTTACAGTCATGTCATTATCAGCATATTAACTGTAGGGTGACCAGTTTTAAGCATGAACAACCACAAACTAGTAGTGTATGCAAAGAAACAGCATGTGCATTTATTAACAAATCATATTAATTAATGCTTCCATTCCATCGTAAAGAAGGTGCAAACACTAACCCTGCAATTTGTAAAAGGAGACAATGGAAGGGCAAGCAAAGCTTATGCTAACATAATCATCAAATATATCCTCTATTAGAGCAGCATCCCCGTCAATGACCAATTTGGTCATAAGAAATGATCATGGGAGATTATCAAAAGTCATGAGTGATGGCCAAACTTAAAATTGGTCACCCGGTGATCAACTTTCAAAACTTGGTCATGGGATAGGATCCACCTAAAAGTAAATAAACCAACAGAAAATGGACACATGCCAGATTAATACAACTTAATCTTATACTCCTACCAATTTTATCTTACAAATTACAAATACAAAATACAAAAAAATATCAATGATTATATTATTTTGAGATCTATAAATAGATGTGCAGGGGCGCACTCCCTTGAAACAGGGGAGTAGAATGAGGCAACGAGGCACGTTGTGAGCCACTCATTTAGATGATGTGGCAGAGAATAGTTGTTTACTGTTTGCGTTTTGCTTTTTGTTTTTTGTTAGTGGGACACGTGTCATGAGGAGATGAGTTTGACTGCTGAGATGAGTGGTTGAGATGGTGCCTCACTGCCTCATTCTAATTTGGCTGCCTCATTTGAGCGCTCCTCTAGATGTGCATATTGTTAATTATATTTTAATAAAAAAATTCAGAATTCTATAATGATGAACCAATAGAAAATAGACACATATCAAAAAATGATGATGATGAATTTAGTGGTATGCATATGACCAAAATGGTCATGAGATATGACAATAATTTTGAGGATCAAAGAGAAAATGATAGCCAACGGGAGTGGTGCCCTGTTGGTTAAAGAGTCTTTCATGGATCCTTAGACGTCGGTTCAAATCCTGGGAACATCAATTTTCCTCACTAAAAAAAAAAGTGATAGAGAGAAAAGAATGATCAAATAGAGGTTCATGATCTTAGGAGTCATGACCAAACCAAATTGATATGATTGAAAAAAATCAAACTTCATTAATTTGAGTCACATGTTGACCAAAATGGAATAAAAACAATACCAAGTGAATGAGATGTGAGCGAAACCGGCCTACTTAAAACTTAAAAAGCAGCCCATGATGAATTGCATGAAGACAACAATAAAACATAGTTGTTCCAAAATGAAACTGAATCATTCAACTCCTCACGTTACCCATACCTAGTTTTAGCTTTAGGTAACTAGAGAGCAACAACGTATCACTTAGTTTCAGTTTCCTTCAAAAATTAAGACCTATGAAATTCTGTCCTTTAAATCGATAATTGAATATATATTTTTTTTTGATACCGATAATTGAATATATAATTAACTTTAGGGTTACAACATCTTGAACCCGTCGTAAATTAAAGACAAACATGATTTTTCCAAATAATTTCAACCATTATCCGACCACCGCCCTGATAGACACAACGTTAATTTTCAAAAATGTTCAATAAATGCAAGAATGTCCGTATTTTAAAGGGTTGGGTTTCAAAATAAATCACAACTTCATCTTATTGCAAAATACCACCTGCCAATATAGCCTTAAATATACTTCCATTCCAACTGTAGATATATAAATATAATATATACACTTCACCTAAGAGGAGTGTTCAATTGAGGACGCCTTCCAGGAATGAGTACGTGAGTACAACCAATCACAACGCGCCACGTGCCCCACTAAACCCCTCGTGCTTTGTGGGCGCGCCACGTGTCCCACTACCAAAATCCATCAAAAGTAAACAGTAAAATCTCACTACCTTTAAATCTCAACCATTGGATCAATGATCCAAATTTATCCCTACGTCCTCATTTCTAGAGGCGTCCTCAACCGAACGCCCCCCTTCACCTAAAGTGCATGCACTTAAATTGATATAATTATTATTTACATATTATTTCAAATGTAGTGTTAAAAATCTACTGAACCTCTCCCCCCGGCCCCAACCCCACCGTACCTCTCGGATCCCCACATAAATACTTTGACTTGAAAAGTCAAGAGTTTCAATTTATTACTTCTTTCTTAAAAACTCTACTTCAATCTTGACCCTTGATTTGTCCCAAATCTCATGTCATCGCACAGATGTACATAATTCGTCTTATATTATTATTATAAATATGGTAAAATCATCTACTAGCTAGCTAGTTAGCTAGAGTTATAAATGTGTGTGTGTAAAAGACTGAAGATCAGAGGAGGAGGAGATCTGCACACTCTCAGTTGTTTTCATTTGCTGCTTCTTTTGTTGTTATTGTGAGCAATGGAGGAGATACACAAAGCTGTAACTGTAAGTGACCGAAATGGCGATAGCCACGAAAACAATGATCATACAGACATGATGATGATGATGAGATCATTAGGAAATAACAATGGAGGAGAAGGTCCAATGTTCTTGGTGTGGGAAGATCTCACTGTGATTCTACCTGACGGTGCAGCGACTAAGTGGATATTGAGTGGGCTAAGCGGATTCGCTGAGCCTGGCCGGATCATGGCCATCATGGGACCTTCTGGTTCTGGCAAGTCTACACTTCTTGATGCTCTTTCAGGTTGGTCCTTCCTCCTCCTCCAAAACTTATTCTTTCTAATTCTTCTGTGTTTGTCCTTTTATTTAATTCATAAAAAGATTGAGATGTTCTGGAGATAAAATATGTCATTCAATTTTTTTTGAAGCTGGCCCCAGTTTAGTTTGGGTTATTAAGTTCATTAACTCATCCATATGCATTTAATTTACAAATTATATAAAATAATATTACATGCATACTGCTGTATATTTAATTATATCAGGATGGAAGGCTCCAAGAATGCTGGTTATAAAAAAGTAGTTGTGCTTCCATAAATGACTGTACACAATAATGTCAGAAATCATATCTACACATATTTCACTTTCATTTTTAAACATAGTTTTGACATATATTATGAGAAAAATTATTTGTGATATTTTTTATTTTACACCTAATTTTTTAAATAAAAATGAGGGACATAAAACAACGATCTATATCAACCCCATACACCTTTTTTTTTATTTATGGAAAAGACATAGAGCCTAACAAACATCAAAGCAAAAGGGAGAACAGACCCAACAAACTAACAATCCAAACAAATCTATTCTCCCCCTTCACTTTTTGCGGAAAGCCTCCATACCAAACTGACCCAAACAGAAGAAGTGGCACGTAAGGCAACTTCAAAGAAACAATCAAGCTTTAGTTCTTTTTTTTTTTTGATACTCAAGTGGAATTTCACCACTAAAACTACAGCAGCAAAGCCTAAAGAAAGACTTGCAAAGGCACCTGGAGCCAAAACACTCAACAACAGCTGAAGCCATACCACTCAGCAACACCTAACACCCAGCACTGAAACAAAAAAACACTCGACAACTGGAAACAGAACAACAACAACCGCTAGCTCCCAACACTGAAATAAAAAAAGACACTGGAAAATTGAGTGAACTTTTAACTTATTAATGGTAAAAATTGAGTGAACTTTTGACATTAAAACAGGAAAATCCTATTGAAGATTTAGTACGTGAAAAATAATTGAATAGCGGTAGAGACCAAGTTGTCTAAGAAGTACTTGGCTGGGTGTATGTATGGCATGACTCATGTAAATGTCATGATAATGGTGTGAATCCATAAATGTTGAAACATCAAAAAGACATTGGTCTTAAAACTTTGATAGATTGTGTTCTATTCCAACAATTACGTTTTAAGTGTGTGACACAAATATTTGTATTGGGACTACCCTCAGACTCATACTATATGTATGTCACGATGAAGTTCAAATCCTTTATCTTGTAATTACATGGCATCTGTTTTCTTATGTTACCCAAAAAAGAAACGTATCTTCTTTCCCTTTGAGATGTGACCAAATAATTAGAGGTGTTATTGCGTATCTCTCACATTCCAAATTTAAATTTCATTTCTGATAAATTGAATGTGTTACTGTAGGTAGGCTTTCAGGTAACGTTGCGATGACCGGAAATGTACTTCTCAACGGAAAGAAGGCGAGATTGGACTACGGTGGCGTAGTAAGTTAATTATATTGAATTAGTTATCGGAACTTTTTCAAGATTGAAATAAGATTTCATATTTACTTTTATCTTGTTTTTTAGGCTTATGTGACCCAAGAAGACTCATTTCTAGGAACACTGACTGTAAGAGAAACCTTAATGTACTCGGCAAACCTAAGGTTCCCATCCACAATGACCAAGCAAGACATCGATGGAATCGTAGAGGGCACGATACAAGAGATGGGTTTGCAAGATTGCGCGGACAGGCTGATAGGAAATTGGCACTTGAGAGGCATCAGTGGTGGAGAGAAGAAGAGGCTCAGCATTGGCCTCGAGACGCTCACGAGGCCTAGTCTTTTGTTCCTCGATGAGCCAACGAGCGGGCTTGACAGTGCCTCAGCTTTCTTTGTTGTTCAGACACTAAGAAGCATTTCTAGACAAGGGAAGACAGTAGTGTCCTCTATTCATCAGCCTAGTAGCGAGGTCTTTGCCCTCTTCGATGACCTTTTTTTACTCTCCGGTGGGGAGACCGTGTATTTTGGCGAGGCAAGCTCTGCCGTAGAGGTACAAATTACACATAAACCCTGCACAAGTCCATTATCCATCCATCATGTGATTTATAAATTAATCCAAGTACAGAAAACATACTGAAATGGTCATTTTGCAGTTTTTCATAGAAGCCGGATTCCCTTGTCCTAGTAGACGAAACCCGTCAGATCACTTCCTCCGTTGCGTCAATTCAGACTTTGATGCCGTCACCAAGACCCTAATCGAGTCCTTCCGAATGGCCGCTTCGTTTAAAAAGAATGCTTCATTTAGACTACCCTATGACAGAACTGATGTAAGGTCCTTCTAGTACTTATTTATGCAAATTCCAAAAACTTATTCTCCTTGTCAACTCTCATATGCTTGCATACTGGACCACAGGATCCGGAGAGGGCGGCTGACCCGGTGGACAAGATGCCAACAGCTCAGATCAAAGCAATCTTGATCGAAAAGTTCAAGTTCTCATCGTACAGTGGGAAAGCGAAAGCTCGAATCCATGAGATACTAAATTTGGTACCAACTTGAAGATCAGAAACATGCTATATATGATCAACTTTATATATGTGCCTTGCTTTATAATTAGTTTTGGTAATGCAGGAAACTTTAATGGCCAAACCTAGACGAGGTAGCAAAGCAACATGGTGGAAACAGCTAAGAACACTCACAAGGAGGTCTTTTGTGAATATGTCTAGAGACATAGGCTACTACTGGTTAAGAATTGTGATCTATGTCATTTTATCCATCTGTGTCGGTACAATCTTTTTCGATATTGGGACTAGTTACAAGGCGATCTTTGCTCGTGGAGCTTGTGGCGCGTTTATATCAGGGTTCATGACCTTTATGGCCATCGGAGGCTTCCCATCCTTCCTAGAAGAGCTTAAGGTACGACACAATCATATTGTCATCAGACCTGGATCCTGATGGGCACATATGAAACAAGAAAAGCGAATACTAATTACTAATCAACATGTGTTTGTTTTTGCAGGTTTTCTATAAGGAGAGGCTGAATGGACACTACGCAGTGAATGTCTATGTGATATCAAACTTTTTATCTGCATTTCCTTTCCTGGTTGGGATGTCCATAGCCACAGTGCTGATTGTCTACAACATGGTTAAGTTCCATCCGGGCTTCTCACGCATGGTGTATGGGTGCATGGACCTTATTCTCTCCATTTCGATCGTCGAGAGCCTCATGATGATCGTTGCTTCCTTAGTTCCCAATTTCTTGATGGGCATCATCGTCGGCGCAGGGGTACTTGTAAGTATTATCATTCTCTTTTTCATATTTCACTATGAAAGACAAGATTTATGTTTTTCACATTTTTCATACACGAGAGGTAAATTCTGATCGTCAACACATGTTGTCCAGGGCATCATGATAATGACTGCAGGGTTCTTCCGGACACTGGCTGACCTTCCCAAGCCATTCTGGCGCTACCCAGTCTCATATATGAATTTCGAAACATGGGCATTGCAGGGAGCATACAAGAATGACATGATCGGGCTAGAGTTTGATTCAATGGTGCCTGGAGGACCTAAACTGACAGGTGAGTACATAATGGAGAGCATTCTTGGAATCGAAATCGGACACTCGAAATGGGTGGACTTGGCAGTGATCCTAGCCATCCTCATAATCTACAAGCTCATATTCATTGCGGTTCTTAAGTTTAAGGAGAGATCCCTGCCAATTCTACAAAGTTTCTTTGCAAGTCGGACACTTAAACATCTTAACCAGGACAAGTTGTTCAGCAAGAAGGCGACAAAATTTCCATCAAGAAGACACCAAATAATGCATTCACTGTCTTCACAGGAAGGTCTCAACTCTCCGATGAAATAGGATGACACTGCTCACAGAACACTATAGCTATGTAGTACAATCTGATATAACTTCTTATCTACACTAATACTAAATTTCAATGGATTCAAATGATCCTTGGCACCCTTAGGGTTGCTCCATTTGTGCTCAACAATCTCCAAAAAGTACACTATATAATTGATTTCCTATTCGAAAAATTGGGTCAAACTATCAGACTTATCAAATTGCACCTTCAAACACTGCAAGTATATTTCACAGGCCAGCTTTCAGTTTACCTGGAATGTAAAACTGGTGCAGGGTTCTTCCACGCACTGCCTGATCTACGAAAACCATTTTGATGCTACCTTACGCCATTTCTCAGCTACAAGTCCTGGGCACTGCAGGTAGACACATTCAAAAATTAAACTAAAGGATAGGTTTCAACTACGAGTAGCACACATGAGTATAACCTTAAACAAACAATCATCAGCATTCTACATAGTTTGTGGTAAAGTCTACAAACCACCTAGAGTTATGGGCGAGTGTGTCATGAAAAATATCTTTGGAGTTGGCCAATGAAATTGGAATTTAGGAAGCCTAATCATTTATAAGCTTCAATTCATCATTATTCTCAAGCAGAAGAAAAGAACAATCCTGGTCCAGGTGATACAGAATTTGTTTGCCAAAAGAAGACTCAGAAAACAGACTAAAGAACAGCAGTTCAGCAAGATTCCTACATTCTCACCTTAATGACACCAGATAGAGCATTCATTGGTTTCATAGGAAGATATCTCTCCATTGCAGTGAAACAGAACCCAATGTAATTTTCTTCTAGCAGATTGTTGTGTAGCTAGTTAGCTACCAAAGGTTATTATAGTTACTCTGTAAATTAAAAATTGACCACCCTTACCAAAATAAGAAATGAGAAGTAAATTTTAGCAATCACCTTGATTGGACATACTGGCTCCATCTATATGCTCAAAGATGGGCTTCACCTATATGCTCAAAGATGGATTCCTCTGATCTAGAAACCATCCTACACATTAAGAAACAACGACAACGACCATATATATACAGAATATATCGACCTATTTGACCTCACAGTTTCTGATAACACAGCCTTATCGCCTCCACAAATATTACAAACGAAATTAAAATTCAAAATGGATACGAAACAACCTTGCGGAAAACATCATGCAATTTCTTATTAAGAAGCCATAAGTTTAGGAAAACATGTATTCAGCAAAGAAAGTGTGCAACATCTCAAATTGCTAAGGACAAATTTAGAGCAAGTTTGTTTATAGCATTGCTCCTGCTGTGAGAAAACAAGATGAACATTCCAGGACCAACTATGCCTGATAGCTTTCAAGACTCTGGGGACTTCACAATGAAGTTCTGGCGGCTAATAGGATTCATCACAACAGGAGGACCAGCAGTTCGTGGCCAAGCCTGGAATTTCTTGTCAGTTTCTGCCCACCATTCTTTGTTTGATACAGTTTTTGGGGTGGTACCTGATTGAAAATAAAGAATGAGAAAACCTAATTACTTTTTCTTGATTTTAGCCATTGTAAATATACTTAAAAGATGACGAATGTAACTTTACCCACCTCCAAAAATCTTCCTGTCAGCAATGATGTAGTCACAAGTAAATGCAACAACGAATGATGCTGCAATAGATCCCACAATGTACTTGGCTGCCATCCCTACACAGATCTGAGAATTTAGTATCTAATGGCAGCACGGTTGACATGCAGAGCCCGTTACAGAATTCCATGGAACCTTAAATCACGACGAAAACTGTTCAAACTATAATATACATAAAAGAAGAAGAAGAAAAACGGTAGCGGTGTTGACAAATGCACGGTTCAATAAATTTTGCGTGCATTATTTCTATGCCATACAAAAGTACAATACTAACACTAGCTTAATCACATCTCATGGAAAACCCCTATATGATTGATGTCAGCCAAACAAACCTACAACAAATAGAATATGCTCCAACAATCCAAGTACATTCAAATAAACTACAATGATCCACAAAAACATGGCACCATCATCTATGCACAAAACTAATTTTCTGGATTCTCATCAACAGTAGTTATCGCCTTTGCCACCAAATCAACATCCTAGTACCGATACAAATCACTACAAACATTATCACTATCACTACACACCCAAAAATCCATCAAATAAGATATCATAAAACAGATCAACCATATCAAAGCAACAACAAAAGATATCTTCACATCCACCACACGACAAAAATCCAAATCAACACAGCAAAGATCAAAACAATGAGCAACCAACCGCCGATAAAATCCAGACTCCAAAATTCCAATATCCATAACAATAATTCGTAATCGGAAAACCAGAAGCCCTCACCTTTCAACGCTGGACGATAATCAAGCTTCCCGATCTAAGAGAAAAAAACTTCACAAAGGGTCTCGGTTGAAAATCGTTGGAACGAATAGATTTAGGTTATGCAGACCTGCTGCAATCAAGCACACCGCGGCACACAATCAACTCGTTCAAACCAATACAAAAGAGCCACGTGGAGCGCCCAACTGCCGTCTCTAAGCCCAATAATCCAAGCCCAGTTCAGTTTCGGCCAAGCCTAAGTATATAAACATTTCATCGTACACTGTTAATGCATATTTGAAACCCTAGCGAAGCAGCGTTTCACTTCTCAGCAACCAATCATGGCGGAAAGAGGCGGAGAGCGCGGCGGGTTTGGTCGTGGATTTGGCGGCAGAGGCGGACGAGGTGGAGACCGCGGGAGAGGCCGTGGTGGCCGCCGACCGAGGAAGGAAGAGGAGGAGAAATGGGTGCCGGTGACGAAGCTAGGAAGGCTAGTAAAGGAAGGTAAGATCCTAAATCTGGAGCAGATTTACCTTCACTCACTCCCCGTCAAGGAGTATCAAATCATCGACACTCTCCTCGGACCGATTTTAAAGGATGAAGTGATGAAGATCATGCCGGTGCAGAAGCAGACTCGGGCCGGGCAGAGGACAAGGTTCAAGGCCTTTGTGGTTGTTGGCGATAACAATGGCCATGTTGGACTCGGAGTCAAGTGCTCCAAGGAGGTTGCGACGGCGATTAGAGGTGCGATTCAATTGGCGAAGCTGTCGGTGATTCCGGTAAGGAGAGGTTACTGGGGAAATAAGATCGGCAAGCCGCATACCGTGCCGTGTAAGGTGACTGGTAAGTGTGGATCGGTTACTGTTAGGATGGTGCCTGCTCCTCGTGGTGCTGGAATTGTTGCTGCTAGGGTTCCTAAGAAGGTCCTCCAGTTTGCTGGTATTGAGGATGTGTTTACCTCTTCACGTGGCTCCACCAAAACACTTGGAAACTTTGTCAAGGTATGGGATTTCCTGATGTACATAGATGATAATGCAGTGATTCACATTGCATGACCATGATCCTTGGGGATTGTGGTGTTATTATTTGTTATGTCTGTTGTTTTGGATCGACTGGTAGCGCTATGTTGAAGTTTAATGACAGCCTAAGGTCTGGTATGAGTGAGTAGTATGCATCTTCTTACATTGTTTTCATGCCATTGTAATATGATTTTGGCTTTAAGCTAGCTGGTTGTATCATCTGTTAGGTACTTTAATTTTTATTCGCCTGTTTATTGTTAATTGGTTTTGCAGTGTTTTTGAGTAGGTAGGTAAAGGTTCCACTTTTGAATATACAAGCCTAGAATTCTGAATCTAGTATTATATTCTGCAGCTGGTTACTTGTTGTTTTTGCATTCCCAAGGTTTCTGTCATGTTTGCATGCATATTGTTACATTGCTGATTATTAAGTTCCAAGAAAGTTATGATTTTCAATTGGTATGCAGATAAGCATTGTAGAGTTCTTAATAGATGGTTGTTTAGCTTAGTTATCATATCTGTTTATTTTTTTCATCTTGAAACTTGTTTCATTTGTGGATCTTATTAATTCTTTTTGGTTAAATGCAGGCTACATTTGAATGTTTGATGAAGACTTATGGTTTCCTCACTCCTGATTTATGGACCCCCACAAAGTTCTACAAATCTCCTTTCCAGGAGAACACAGACTTTTTGGCCAGGAAAACGAAACCCCTCATCCTTGATGATATTGAGAAGATCGATGCTTAAGAATTTCAGAATCAATTTTGTTTTTTGTCAGTGTCTGCAGTTTTTTGGTTTTGAGACCTTTGGTTTAATCTGGTAGCCTTTCATAAATGTTGATATAAGAACCTTGCACCTCAGTTATAAGATGCGTCTTTCTTTTATCATTATCATTATAGTCATGGTCAGTTGCTTTGCTGTTTTTAATAATTAGTTATATTCTACTGCACTTGTTAAGCTTTTCATGAGCTATTTTAGCAGCAGTTTTATGGCTTCTGCAAGTAGATATTGTACTCTGTTGTTGCTTTGGACGTGAGCACAATTGTGCCTTGTATCACCTTGATTAACTGAACCAAAATAACTAATCTCCAAATGAAGATACCCGAACAAAAGTACATGTTGAGAAATACTCTTCCATATCTATCTCACCTAACATAGCGAGATAGGACAAGAATGCTTAACGTTGCTGGGTCACTAGAAGATTCCCAAACTCTTCCATGCCCAACACAGTTGTTGCTCTTTTCCTCCTAACAAAAAAACTGTGCAGATTAATTTCGCAACTGGGATCATATCTTCATTCTGGAACTCACGATGCAATTCCCTTTTCTCTACTGACAAAAACTTTGTGCAGGATAGTTGCGCAACTGGGATCCTATCTTCGTTCTCGAACCTCATGATGCATTCTCTGAGTTAGACCGGACATGTTTCTTTCCCGTTCAATGCTCAAAATACTCCCCGAGAAACTTAGGGTTCCCTGCTTTGAAATTCCGTTCCAATATCCCCCGGTACTCATCCTCAGAACTTTGAAGTATCATGTCCGGAGTTGTGTTGTTTGGTTTCATATTACTGTACTTTGCTGGAAAGTTTTTCATTTGGCATCCGACACGAACTTCTACCATATTATCTTTCATGCCAGGACACGCTTCATCCTGCGATGTGTCAGTCAGGGAACTGCAACTATTGTTGACTTCAGCCGTTCTCCTTACAGATACTGACTGCTGACCATTTGAAGCCCTCTCCGAGTCTTTTTCCAGGAGACCTAAACAGACGGCGTGACTCTCAACATCATTCTCTTTCTCAGCTTCATGGCCTTTCTGCTGCTCACTGGCAACTTGAGCTAATGGATGTTGCAGTTTAGTCTTGGTATTACACTCTGGTATGATGTTGCGACTTTCACCTGGATAGACTTCCATCCTAAAAACCTCTTTCGTCATGTCTAGATGTTCCTTATCTCCATCATCGTAATCAATCTTGTGGACCAACTTTTGGTGATCAAATGCCTTAACTCGTCCCCTAAACCATCTTCTCGAGTCTGGCCAGTAAATCTCTACCCTTCTACCAATAATGCCCGGGCCATCTTCACCGCTCAAATCCACCATCTTGAAGTCAGGCATATCCATTACAGGGTCCTTCAAGCCCTTTTTCTTTGAGGGCCGAGTCTCCGAAGCAGGCATCTCTTTTCTCGGTCTCAGTCTTGATGGATTCATCAAATCCATTGATGAAAAGAAAGCGTGCATCATTTCTTTGTCAGCTCCAAGTTTTCTCCTTTTCACTTTCTTAGCATCATCCTCATGTCTGCCGCTCTCCGAAATTCGTTCAGTTTTACCATCATTGACAGCCAACTCCTTGGGCATATGAGGCCTCATTGTCATTCTACCACCCAACGCTCTCTTTCCTTGCAAAACAAATGCCTTACACATAAACTCCCACAAATGAGAACAGGCCGAGTTAATATATACAGCCAACAAATTGAAAAAACAAAACTAGTGAGTAATCAGGGTAACATAACCAGCAGCGCAGGAGGAAAACTTGTCCAAGATAACATTCAAATCAATTTATACTTAACAAGACAACCACATTTTACTCACAGGGTATACGAAAATAGATGCATTCTCTCTCTCATTCAGCCCATACTGTATACACAACAAGTGTTTCTGAAACCTTAAAGCTTAAACTTCCCGAATTAAGTTGCAAAATCAAGAAAACCAAAACTTGCCCCAGAATTCACCAATTAACAGTGCCTCAAACATCATAGACCAAAGTCACCAATCATAACACAATCAGACACAAGTGAATTCCAACATAAACCCTAGAAAACCGAAGTGCTTGCAGAGTCACGATAGAGAAGCACATTTGGAGAAGATCTAATGCAAAGAAATCATGCCAATAAAGGACTACACCCAGCAAAAGGAAGCAACAGCTAACTAGGGGGAAAGCAACAGAATTGAGAAAAGAGGAGAGAGCTCATACTCATACCTTCACCACCCAAATCAGAGTGAAAACGTTTGATGGATTTGCATCATGTCCTTTTTGAGCTGTATTGGGTTAATTTCAAAGTGTATATGGTGAAATTGGATTGTCAGGAGACACGTGGCAGCATTCGATGTGGACCAAAAAAACACGTTGCAGCAACCTGATCAGCTCTACTTTGATTCAGAAGCATCATTTAGCACTGGGTCAAAAAAAAAATAGTTTTTTTTGATAGTACAATGCCCCAAGGCAGACACAGACCAAGAAACAACAAAACAGATGAAAATAAACAACAGTCGCGAAAAAATAAAACTACAACACAGAGAACATGGAAACATAATCCGCATTAAGGTAGTCCATCCGACAATTGTTATGAAATCTTCACATACGAGATGCTTCAAGGTCCAAAATGACCAAACAGTAGAAGCAACGCGACAGCCAACTTCATAGTACCACTGGAGCTCTGGCCATATTTCTACAAACAAAGGACTTATCGGCCATCAAGGACAACGAATAAATTGGCGCAAACAACGCCACCACCTTCCAGCCGCAGCTGACACAAGCAAAGCACCGAGCAGTGGTCATCCACCGTCGCCACCCGGTCGTAACCGGCCAACACCACAACAACCCAAAAATGGCCAAACCCATATATACAACCAAAAAAATAGCAACCCGACGAAGGCCGACGCCCAGCCGCCATCCATGGCAAAAGCCAACCCAGCCGACGTGCTCCGCACCTCCGCCCAGCCACCTACGCCGCATCCGAGCTACATATATACACGAGTGTCACTTGAGCCGCCACACCCATCAAAAAAAACTCATCCACCGCCATCAGCGACACCAAAACCACCCCATCTCCACCAAGGACTGGTGGATATGGTGGGAGCAGTAGTGAATCAGACAGATGGGGTGGAGGGAACGAGAAATCAGAATCGAAAGCAAGCTTCGGGAGAGTTCAACTCTCTACACTGGGTCAATAGTTGGGTTACAAAAATGATTCATTTCCATGGCTGCGGCCAACATCAATTATGAAGTAGCAGTATGGAAATAAGTTGCTACTTAAATATAATAGAACAAGCCAGTAGAAAGTAAGAGAAAGGTGGCAAAGAAAAGTTGTAAAATGTGTAATAAGAGCTTGAGAGCATCCATGGAAGTAAAAAAGAAATATCAAGATACTTGAGGATTAACTACATGATTCGACAAAATTTAGAACTAGTTTTGAGACAATAATCATAGCTAAATATCATAAATTTAGGCACTCTTAGGCGTCAATCTTCTCTACGTCTTCAAGGATGAGGGGTTTGTTCTTCCTAGCCAAGAAATCAGTATTCTCTTGGAAAGGCGACTTGTAGAACTTTGTAGGTGTCCATAAATCAGGAGTCAAGAAGCCATACGTCTTCAGCAAGCACTCAAATGTGGCCTGCATTTGAAACAATGTGACACTATCATTGCTGAGCTGGGTAAAGCACAAGTGATTGGAGTTTTAATAACATGCTTACATTCTGAAAAACTAATCTGATTTCAAAAAGAGTTATATAATGAGGCAACATGTTCACAAAACACATCAAAGCTATAATATGAACAAAGCAATTGTTCTCATTACTGTAAGACAATTAATGTAGCTAAAGACATTCAAAAAATTCGACAGACTTATCCATCTCAGAAACAACTAATGATAAAAAATAGCAAGCAAGCAAAGAGAAATCAGAATGTAACCGAGGCCTAACTATACCAAGCATTAGAAACAATGATGTTCACTTAAACAGGAACCAGATGCTGTCTAATGATTGGTGCAATGAAACCAGTAAAGTCATAAACTGCAAGCCTAATCAAATCAACAACAATATAAAAGCTACTTATGCATAATCAAATCTATCTAAACTGCTACTTAATCAAATCTATATAAAGGTTACTTATGCATAATCAACAATATAAAGCTATCTAATGATTGGTGCAATGAAACCAGTAAAGTCATAAACTGCAAGCCTAATCAAATCAACAACGCATAAAAAGTCATGAAGATCCCTTGATATCCATACCTTGACAAAGTTTCCAAGAGTTTTGGTGGAACCGCGTGATGAGGTGAACACGTCCTCAATACCAGCAAACTGGAGGACCTTCTTAGGAACCCTAGCAGCAACAATTCCAGCACCACGAGGAGCAGGCACCATCCTAACAGTAACCGATCCACACTTACCAGTCACCTTACACGGCACGGTATGCGGCTTGCCAATCTTATTTCCCCAGTAACCTCTCCTTACCGGAATCACCGACAGCTTCGCCAATTGAATCGCACCTCTAATCGCCGTCGCAACCTCCTTGGAGCACTTGACTCCGAGTCCAACATGGCCATTGTTATCGCCAACAACCACAAAGGCCTTGAACCTGGTCCTCTGCCCGGCCCGAGTCTGCTTCTGCACCGGCATGATCTTCATCACTTCATCCTTTAAAATCGGTCCGAGGAGAGTGTCGATGATTTGATACTCTTTGACGGGGAGTGAGTGAAGGTAAATCTGCTCCAGATTTAGGATCTTACCTTCCTTTACTAGCCTTCCTAGCTTCGTCACCGGCACCCATTTCTCCTCCTCTTCCTTCCTCGGTCGGCGGCCACCACGGCCTCTCCCGCGGTCTCCACCTCGTCCGCCTCTTCCGCCGAATCCACGGCCGAACCCGCCACGCTCTCCGCCTCTTTCCGCCATATGAGAATGTGTTCGGAGACGCTGATGCTTCGGCTTCTGATCCTGCTACTAGGGTTTCGACGCTATACCGAAGATGGAGTAACCGTATGCGATAGGTTTTTTATTGAGCTTCGGCCCATGTTTATTACTTTTTTCATTGGGCTGCAGCCCATGTCTCCTGTCTAGTAGGTGTGCGCGTGGGGGCGGGTTGTGCTAGTTCCTAACTCGGTCCGAAATAATGATCGGATCATTTATTCGAACCTAACCCGGCCCGAAACACCGGATTTATTATATAAATCCGAATCTGACCCTAAAACTAAAATTTTTAAAAGACATAAAACATTCATGGTCATCTATCATGATATAAATACTTTAAAGTGTAGTATTATAGTTTTATTTTTCATTGCAAATCAATTACATATTCATATGTAGTGTGATATATCACGAGAACACAAATAAATTTTTATTCATATGAGATATAAGGTTTGAAGCTCATTAAAAATCTAGTATTTTTTATATTACTTACGAAATCGGGTAACCCGAGCCTCAACCCTAACCCGACCCGAAAATTATACCGGATTGGTTAAGTGGACCCTAACCCGACATTAAGTGGACCGGATCGGACCGGATTATCGGGTCGGGTTTTGTCCACCCCTACTATCTAGCATTGTTCTACTCTAACTATTTATGGTTTTTTAAAACAGCTAAAAACAAAAAAAATTGACAGAACAGCTAAAAATAATTTAATTTATGGAAAAGTACACATTGGTGCTATGAACTATCGTCATTTTCCAATTGAAGGTCCAAACTATCAAATTTTTTAATCAAGGGCAAAATAAAAAATAAATTGACCAATTTTCGAACACAAAGCACCGTAGGTTCACCGTAGTTAAATTGTGAACTCAATCATGTGAACCCCGTTAATGACGACTCAATAAAAATGTCTATCTGTGTTAAATAAGAAATATCGATTGGAAAATGACGGTAATCTGAGGTACCAATGCGTACTTTTCCTTTAAATTATTGCAACATTGTCATCATCATCTTACATCAAATATATTTATAAAATAAAGTTTAAATTTCCTCCTATTTAAGCTCCGCCTGAGCCATACTTCTTCCCAAAGACAATGACCTGCAGCTTATCATACCCAGCAAGCACACCAGCCCCAGCCACGGCACGGAGAATGTTTGCCCCAGCGCCCTTGAAAAGCGACTTGGCACCCTCATTCTTCACAATTTGGGCAAATGCGTCCACGGAGCTTTTGTACTTTACCGCTTCCCCGGAGGTCATCATCATCCTTCTTCGAATTGTGTCAATGGGGTACGAAGCAAAAGCTGCCCCGTTCGTGACTACCCAACCAAGCGCAAAGCTAGCAAAAAAGTTATCCTAGATTCATCCCAACAACAAGAAAAATTAGTTCGTTTTTAGGTTATTGCAAACGTGATCAGATGATTGAGTCATGTCTATTTATTGAAAAAGTCAACAATTATTTTAAAATTGGAACCTGTAATTTTCCGGTGAGGACAACGGGCTTGAGGGAATCATACATCCCGAAGTAGAGGCCGCGGTAGATTATGATTCCCACGCAAGATATATTGAATCCGCGGTAGAGACCTACGATACCATCTGATTTAAGTGTTTTGCTATACACGTCTAGTAGTCCATTGAATTGCCTACCCCCACCCTTGGTGACAGCCTTGGCATCGTTGGTGAGTCTAGTTCTTGCATAGTCCAACGAGTAGACGAAAAGCGAGGAAAATGCTCCGGCTGCGCCACCGGATGCTACGTTACCGGCAAACACTTTCCAGTAAAATTCAAAGCCTGCAATTAAAAAATGTCTTAATAAATAATGTCTCACATGGACTAGTGAGTAAATAAGAATTAAATCTATATTGAATTATGATGACGTAAAAATTTAATATCAAGAATGGACTGAAATAATTTAGTATGAGTTAGCGAGATTCAACCTGAGTTGGAAAATAGCGAATGACATTGGTAGTATTGCCGCGCCACAAGGCCCCGAATCCTTCATTTGTTATGGTTCTGCTGAAGCACTCTCCAATTCCCTCGTATGGCTTCGAGAGCCTCCCGGCCTTGATCATTTCATTCTGGTTCTGCATCAGCAGCTTGACCCGCTCGATAGGCGCAGCGGCAGTCTTCGAAACTGCTGCCGAAACCCCACCCATTAGAAAATCAGTGGCGAAACCAGCAAGGCCTTTTTCAGAAGGAGCCTGAACAAGAACAGGCGAGGGACTACTCCTTGGTAAAACTGCAACTGTAGTTATGGCTGATGAGTCCTGCTGGTGCTTGATGCCCATATTGGTGAAGACTGCAAGAAAGGAAATAAGTTGAGCTTTGGGGCTAGCTGTAAATTAAATGACTTGTTCTGTTTTTTGAAACTTGAATTTATAGAGGATAAATTTATATGGTATGGCCGTATGAGACACAATTTAATATAAAGTTATTCTAAGTACCAATTAAAAAATACATAATTTCAAAAGTTAAATATTTAGAATTTATAACAGTTAAATATTGGTAAGAATGTTACTCGAAGGTGTAAAGAAAGTTCCTTAATGTGAGACTTTTCTAGTGTTCAAGTTTGACAGGTCAAAAGTTGAAGTAAAGAAGTTGGAAAATTCAAATCTATACAAGTGCCTCTCTAAAATATATGTTCGAATATGCTCATTTAATTATTTTTATACCTATTAATATCAATATAATTCAAATATTCAATGCAATTCAGTTCAGTTCAGTTTTAAATTTTACTAATATCGACGCCCGGAAAGAAGAACTAAGAAATTTCTTAGGTATGGATTTGATCTTGATGAGCATCAAAGGAGAAGTTTTATATCAAATATAATTTATAATTTCATTTCAATTAATTTTAGTCTTATTTCCATTCAAAGGGGGTTGTAGAGTCTGAATTTTCAATGTAACTGATTTTTCCTGTTATTTATATGCCATTAAAACATGTGACAATTCCGACAACGATGCCAAAAATGAGTGTTGACATTTGCTGGTTTCTAGATGAATGCAATATATTTCTGTAACCAGAGACTACTAAAAATTTGTTAAGCATTATGTAATAAGATCAAGCTCAAGAACTTATAAGCCTATTTTAATGCAGTTATATCGAGTAATCGTCTTATTCATGAAGTTCTGAAACATGAATTACTTAAGTCCAGTTTGGGACCATTACAATATCTGTCTCTAGGGATATGGAGATGCAATGATACTCATTTAAACGCTTAAGGCTGTTTCGCCTTCATCCCAACCGGCCTCATTCACACAAGCTACTTCGAAAGGTCTGATGTTAGAAACTGGCTGCTTCAGGTAAGAAGAAATCCAGGAGATAAAGGCTGCCAGAAAACAAAATAAAATGGAGGAGTAAAGTAAGTTTTTTTTTTTTTTTTTGAGCCGGAGTTTTTTTTTTTTTTGTATGGTTGCTGATGCGAAGAGTGCTAACCATGTTGACATGAATGCCATTCCGCAGAAAACAGCCTTTACCACTGGTTTAGGACCCGCGTACTGAAATGCAAGCGGAAGCATCTCGTGCAAGGTGAGAAAAGCCATCACTCCCCCAACTGCAAAAAATTTCATAGACCAGGTCAGATGTTGCTTCCAACTAATTTAAGATGAATTTCAACTGTGTCCTTAGTTTGCGCACCTGATCCTAGCAGACCTTCGAGGATTTCATGACTTAGGTTGCTTGGGAATAAGCTTGCTTGCAAAAGAAAAGAAAAGAACCAGATAGGAGCATCATGTATATATTATTTTTCCAATAACCCGTTTTAAATGAGATTGGCGACTTACCTACTACAATGACGCCGAGGGGCTCAGTCAGGCCAGAGAGGGTCGCGTACTTTAAAGCTTGCCATTTACTGATATATAAATAAGATTGTGACTTGTTATGAAACTCAAAACGAAAAAAGTGTTCATAATCAGATTGCATATTTCCATGTTGCAGTTGCTTGGAGAAACCAATAAGACTTACCTCCGAGTTGCGAAATAGACTGGCAGAGCCACGGCGACACCCTCTGGGATGTTGTGCAAAGCCATCGCCAGCGCCAAGTTGAGACCAACTCGAAGGCCCTACAGAAATTAACAGTTAGAATTATGATCGGTTTGGTGTACCATTGTGATAATAATGTTAAAGAAATAATTTCATAGGGATGAAATGTGCTAGAATAGTTGTGCAATACTTTTATAGATCCGAGGTACACCGCCATTCCTTCCGGAAAATTGTGTAAACTTATTCCTGGAAGTCGTATTCCGTAAAGAAAGAAATGTGATCAGGCAACTTATTATCAAGATATGCATTAAGATAAGTTTTCTTCTCGAATAAGGGAAATAAAAAATATGAAAAGCAGACCTATCGCTGTGATGATTCCGCTGTATAAAACCTGACGCCGATGTTTTTCTATAACACCATCATTTTCCTTGTCTCCGTTTTTCTGAGGGCAAAAATCATCAGTGCTCATCTTGAAAAGGATCGGATAGATATTAGTTAATACATAAAGGTTCGTTGTCAGACCTCATTGCTTATTTCGTCTATACTGGGAGTAAGCTCGGGTTCTGGCACCAGATAGGACAAAAGCGCAAAGAAAATGATGCCTGCAAAGAACTGAATGCTGACTAAAGGTTCAGGATACATCGAACAAATGGGAATAATTATAAAAAATATCGTATTGCAGTTGGCTTACCCAGAGGTTTCCTCTTAAGAAACCGATAGAGTTCATTGCATTATGAGCCAGGTATAGGAAAGATATACTCAGCATTAGACCTGCGGCGAAACCCTGAATGTTGAAAACAACAAAGAATTTAATAAACAAACTGACAGAGAAACAATCACATACATAATAATTGCTAAATTTCATATATCGGACTACTTGGATGGAACCAGATTCTGGATTTAATTACAAGGTTCACGATTCAAGCTGTAGTATCACCTGTAGAAGCCCAAGCATCTTCAGATCAGGTGCATCATTAAGAATCACGAAAATCGCCCCTGCATATGATGAAAAAAAGAAAAAAGCAATAGTGGACTTAATTCTCAGGCTTGGAAATCATCAACTTAACTTAATTCCCTGTGCAAATCAAAATGGCTTCAGATCTTGAACTCATTTTCTAACAACACCTAACCGTACACCTACCAAATAAGCTATTGCGTTTGAAACAAAACACAAAGAAAACAAGCAGTAGTTGGTTTCTCTGAGGAATCATCACTACATTCTACAATGCAAGTTCTTCGACACATAAAGGAAAGCTCAATGCAGGATGGCGAAAAAGCATGGTAAGAATTTCGGATCACATTTCATATGAAGGCCTTGGAACAGATTTAAACCTCTTGATGCAGAATAAAAAACAAACACATCAAAGCATAACCTCACCAATGGAATTGCTAAGGCCACCAATGGCAGCAAGGCCAAGAGCCACCAACACCTGCGAATCCATCTGTGTATATTCCTGAGCCCCAACTCAAAAAAGCTCAAGACTTTCTACACTTTGCACACAACAGATCACCACTAAACAAAGCTCAAACCCCCGCAAGGCCACAAATGCACACTAATATAAACTTTAAGGCATTTACAGAAAAGCCGAAAAGGTCGTTCTAGTGACAAAAGTGGGCTTAACACCACACAAATCTGCACACTATTCAACTCCAAATCATATATCTGATGAATTGGAAAAACACCCACAAGCACAAACACACACAAGATTGGATTTTTTAAGTACTTGAAAGTTAGACTTATGGTGGATTTTGGTGATGTGGACTCCATTGCAGTAGATGATGACAATGATAAAAAAGAAGAGAAAATGGAATAAGACCAAAATGTGAAGACAAGGAAAGAGATGGTTTTACTGAGAGGTTCAAGAAATGTTAAAACCTCCAGAACTCAACTTTGGATTTGGATCTTTCTTCCTTGGATTTATGCTGTTTCTTCCTTAACTTCAAACTTGTCTTTGCGGCTTTGCCCCTTCCCCATTGTCGGGTCGGGTCGGGTCGGGTCGAAAACTGAGGCACGATTTATCTATCAAGTCCGACCCGACCCGACCCGACCCGAGATTCTTTGCGCACCTACTGCCCGTCATCTTCTTGTTCTACTCGCGCACCGAAACCCTAAGTCTCGTCAACGCGCATCGCTGCGAGTTGCCTGCTCAAAAGCTGTCATCGTTCTCTGATTCGTCGTCGTCCGAAAAGGTAAATCTTTTTTATTCGATTTGTATGTATTAGTTTGCATTTCTGTTGCGTGTGGCCGGATATGAGATTCGAAGTTGGGTTTGGTAGAAAATCGTCAGAGGATTCTGGTGTCACACAGTATTGAAAGAGTATTTTGTTTTATATGAAAATTATTCCATGATTTTTGGGCTGTAATCAGATGACAATTGTGTGGAAGTGGTGGGGGATTGTTGAAGAAATCGAAGTGTGGTGTTCATTGCTTACTTAGGGTTTTCCGTGTAGCATCAAGGAGTAGCTTCTGTTGCTTGTTTTTGGATTTAAATTTGTTGCCGTACCAAGCTTTGTATTTTAGTGTTAAGTAACTGTCTGCAAAAGCTTGTAAGTTTTTATTAGTGTTTCTGATGATTTGGATTGTTAGAGACATGTTTTCATGTAATATCGAATTGGTAATGTAGACTTATGGAATGAGAATGAGTTTAAATGGTACTTAGTTTCGTTAGTGACATGTCTAGGGGTTCAATCGATAAGATGGAAATATTTTTCTGCTATTGTCTGGACTAGTTTGGTTGTAAGAGCTGGTTTTGGATTATGTATTCTCAGCAGAATAAGTTAATGAAATCGATTAGTTCTGCATTGATGTTTTAGTTTTATTTCTGCTAGTATCCGGTTGAAGCCTCTTTCATATGTGTCCGTAACATGTACGTGTTTATTTTTGTTAGCAGACTTTCGGAAGCATTGTCAATTTGGAGTTCCATCTGATAAACTGTTGTTGTTCATTGAGCCAAGAAACGGTAAATGGCCTCCAGACTCTCACTGCGTCTGGCATCTCGCCTTATACTCAACAAATCGAATCCCCCCTATTCATCTCTACGTCATAGACCCTCTATATCAACTTTCTCCCATTTGGAGTCTACATGGCCATTATCCTCATCACTTGCCACCGTTCTTGTGATTCCTTGCAACTCTACCTTTTCCGTCTCCAGCCTTCGTTTTTTCTCAACTGCTCGCCGGCCCGTCCGGCCTACCAAAATTGATATTGGTGCTAGAGCTAGACAGATGCAAACCAGGCGACTCTGGACATACGCCTTGGCATTCAGCGGTGTAGCAGCTTTCATCACTATTGTCCTGAACCAGTTCCAGGACCAATTGGTATTCTACGTAACTCCAACTGATGCCATAGAGAAATACGCCGTGAATCCTACAAAAAATAGGTTCCGGTTGGGTGGCTTAGTTCTTGAAGGGAGTGTGGTATATCCTGAGTCATCGCCTGAGATGGAGTTTGTGGTTACTGATTTAATCACAGACATTCTGGTAAAATACCAAGGATCGTTGCCTGACTTGTTTCGAGAAGGACATTCTGTGGTGGTTGAAGGATTCGTCAACCCCATGACGGATGGTATTAGGAAAGAGGTATCGACGAAGAATGTAGCGGAAAAGGCTCGGACCTTGGACTGTTACTTCACAGCATCAGACGTGTTGGCAAAACATGATGAGAAATATATGCCACAGGAGGTTGCCCAAGCAATTGAAAAGAACAAGAAAAAGCTTGCTGAGGATGCTGCTGCTGCTGCAGCTGAAGGGGAGGCTGAAACAGTCTCTCCGGCAAATTAAACTTCCATTGGCTCCTGTCTTGTGGTTTTATGCGACACGGTGGCTGGCTGATTTGAGAATACAACAGCGATTGGATATATGGGTGCCATGACCGTACATTTTTCGGTTGGCCATTACTTTCATTGAGACATAATGTAGACTTAAGAGAGAGAGATAGTTTGCTTCCAAAAGTTGCGAGGTGACATTGAATAAGTGAATTTGTATTCTCTTTGGCTGAGAGCAGGTTTTGTTGTCACGAATAAAGATTGGATTTGGTTACAGACACATTGGTCTAAGCTTGTGTTATCTAACGGTTAGGTTACACAATTTACATTTATATTTAGAGCAACATGGGTGCATTCGGTTGAGGCAGGGTTGGTAGAATGAGGCACATTGTGAGCCACTCATTTTGTTGATGTGTCAGGGAATAGTACTGAAATTGTGTTTTGCTTTTTGCTTTTTGAATAGTACAGGATTTTGGTAGCGAGACACGTGGCGCACCCACAAAACACGGAGGGTTTAGATGTGTGGCTCAAATCGTGTCTCACTGTCTCATTCTTATTTGTCTTGCCTCATTTGAACGCTCCTCTAGAGCAATATACCTTTACTCTCCATGAGGCCATCGTAAAGAAGGAAATAACAACAACATAATTTCTCTAATCACAATTCTTTCGCGTATAATTTATTTCTTCTCATATTGTAATAGTTTTGTACAAACGAGTCAAGATCAGGTACAAAATTAATTTTTGGTACAAAATACATAGTTTGTCAAAATCAACATATAATTCGTCACTTTTCAAACCGAAAAATAAAAAAGACGAGATAGTTCGTCTGTTTCATTTTATAATTAGTCACCAAGAAAATGCACCAAAAAATAAGATTTAATTTCATCTATTCAAATCACAAGATTAAAGGATATAATTAATTTGTATTTTATACCAAAAAATCAACTTTTTACTTATCATTTTCCTTGTACAACATATGAAAGACATTGAGCATCTTAATTCATGTTAAAAGCAAGCTCAATGGGCCGCTATCAATATGTCAGAATCATTTTATTGGGCTTATTTTGTGTATCAAGTGCAGCCCATTAGGATGACAATGTTCATGCCTTGTTACCTTTAGTAGAAAAATTATTTTAAAAAAAAAAAAATCGTTCCTCTTTTTGTCGAGTCTTCGGCGACGCAGGGCTTGTGATTTTCGTTCTTAATTTTTTGTCAAATCTGTGCTGTGAGTCTTTCTAGGGTTTTTGAGGTTGATATGGATTCGGATTTGGAGCGGAGGGATGAAAGGGTTTCTCGATTTGATAAAGATGGTTATGTGATTGTGGAAGAGAGGATTGGATCTGAGAAGATGAAAGTGAAGGGGAAGGAAACGAGACGGCGGGATTCGGATGAAGAAGAGGGGGAGTTGAAGAGTGATGGAGATGGGAGGGATTTGGAGAGGGGGAGGAGTAAGAGGAATGGGAGGGTGGAGAGTAGAGGCGACGAGGATGGGGTTAGGGAGAGGGAGATGTCTAGAAGAAGTAATAGGGATGAGAATTTTACAAGTAATAGGAGGCGGAATTCGGATGATGAGGACAATAGGAGAGGCAGAAGAGGTAGGGATGATGGGAGAGACAGAAGACGCAAGGATGATGAGGATGATAGGAGAGACAGAAGGCGCAGGGATGATAGGAGGCGTGGAGATAAGAGAGGTGATGATGAGGATAGGAGAGACAAAAGAGGCAGGGATGATGAAAAGAATGGTAGGCATATGCGAGACATGGAAGAGGATGGCCGTGGTGATAGGCGTGATAAGGAAAAGGATGAGCCTGAACCTCAAAAGAGACCACCAACACAAGATGGGATTGTGAACAATGATGCTAATCTGGGGAGGAGTGGAGGAGTTTATATACCTCCATTCAAATTGGCTCGGATGATGAAAGAAGTTCAGGATAAGAGTAGTGTTGAATATCAGAGATTGACCTGGGATGCCTTGCGTAAGAGTATCAATGGACTTGTTAATAAGGTCAATGCGACGAATACAAAGAATATTATTCCAGAGCTCTTTGCCGAGAACTTGATTCGTGGGAGAGGTCTTTTTTGCCGGTCATGTATGAAGTCTCAGATGGCATCACCTGGATTTACAGATGTATTTGCTGCCTTAGTTGCTGTTGTTAACACCAAGTTTCCTGAGGTGGGTGAGCTCATATTAAAAAGAATTGTATTGCAATTGAAGAGAGCCTATAAGCGCAATGACAAGGTATTTTTGTTATCTGCAATTTATTTTCTTCTTGCTTTTGGGCTTGCTTCTGACTTTAACAATCATAAACTTCATGCATGCAGCCTCAATTATTGGCAGCCGTGAAGTTCGTTGCTCATCTTGTCAATCAACAAGTGGCCGATGAGATTATTGCTCTGGAACTTCTTACCCTGTTGTTAGAAAATCCAACAGATGATAGTGTTGAAGTGGCTGTTGGATTTGTCACAGAATGTGGGTCTATTCTGCAAGACCTTTCTCCTAAAGGCCTCCACGGTACGTAGGAGATTTTCTCTTCCCAGCATTTTGCATTTATTAGAAGAGTGCTTTTAACTTGAAATGATTTTACCAACCACTGATTTCTGTTTCCTTCACATGGCCAAAGACACAGTCATGACCTTAGTCCTATATTCAAATTGGCAACTTGCGAAATATTTTCTAGCTTATCCCTTGATCAGGTGCTACATAATGTGAATTGGCCAAACTATGAAACTTTTTGCCCATTATGTAGAATCAACATTTTAGTTTGGAGCTTGATAGTTAGTATCATGGTTCCCATCAGGATTAGTTGCATCGAGCCTATCTGTATCATTAGTTCGGAGTTGGATGAAATCTCACTGCTTGCACAGGCTTCTTATATTTATAGCTGGGTATAAGTTTCGCTACTAAATTTGAATCAATAAGGTGGCTGGTAAACATTAGGTGGACATTTGGAATATTGAAATGGGTCTTAGACTCTTCTTACCTTGACCATTTCTTCAGGAAGCTCATGTCACAATTTAAAAGTTCAAGAAGACCAAATGTTAAGATGACTAAAGCCTTCTTAGTAATATAATTTTTTTTTAAGGATCATTAGCGGTTGAAAATTTTATTTGAAATTTAGTTGGCTTATGCTACATATTTTCTCCACTACAGTATAATGAATATGTATCTGGCTAATGAAACAGGTATATTTGAGAGGTTTCGAGGAATTCTTCATGAAGGTGAAATTGATAAGCGTGTTCAGTTTTTGATCGAAGGTCTTTTTGCAGTAAGAAAAGCCAAATTTCAGGTATTCTGCTTCCTTCACAAAAAGTATTGTTTGATATTCTACAGGATAAGTGGTTTGGAATGGGAATGATTCGGGTTGTTCTTTTGCAGGGGCACCCAGCTGTTCGCCCTGAACTTGACCTTGTTGAGCAGGAAGAGCAGATAACTCACGAGATTTCCCTTGCTGATGATCCTGAAGCTGAGATATCTCTGGGTACTTCTTCAAAAAGTTTTTTTTTTGTAAGATCTTTTTAAATCACATGCGCTCTATATTTCTGAAATTTACTTTGAGATTTTTGTTGTGTCATTCAGATATTTTCAAAGTGGACCCTAATTTCGTTGAAAATGAGAAGCGGTATGAAGCTGTGAAAAAAAGTATACTTGGTGAGGATTCTGATGACGAAGAAGGATCTGATGGGTCAGAAGATGAGGATGACGAAGATGATGAGGATGACGAAGATGATGAAGACGAAGAAGATGAAGAGAAAATGAGGATACAAGATGAAACTGAGACAAATCTGGTCAATCTTAGAAGGACAATTTACCTAACAATTATGTCCAGTGTTGATTTTGAAGAAGCTGGCCACAAGCTACTAAAAATTAAACTAGAGCCAGGGCAAGAGGTAACATTTTAGCTAGCCTGTATGCATTATGTGACCTTCCTTTATCTAATTTCCTGGATGCTTTCCATTTCGGAGATAATGATTTATTCTCCTTGGGCTTTGCAGATGGAGTTGTGTATTATGATTTTAGAGTGTTGCAGCCAAGAAAGGACATATCTACGATACTATGGCCTGTTAGGGCAACGATTTTGCATGATAAATAAAATCCATCAGGAAAATTTTGAGACATGTTTCAAGCAGCAGTATTCAATGATCCATCGCTTGGAAACAAACAAGTTGCGCAATGTGGCTAAGTTTTTCGCGCATTTACTCGGTACAGATGCTCTGCCATGGCATGTCCTAGCTTATATACGCTTGACTGAAGAAGACACTACTTCCTCTTCACGTATTTTCATAAAGATTCTTTTCCAGGTTAGTCCTTGTGCTATTCAGCATTTTTCAGTTTCATGCCAAATAAAGTTTCGTATCCCCTGTATGCGAATTTCCCGAGACCTTTTTAGGTTTTCAACTGCTTCTTGACTTACTTGCTGCTCAATTAGAGATGGAGATTAATTAGCTGATAATTCTACTCGATGAATTATAAATTTAGCCGTTGGCACTCTAACTACGGGTGGTGGCCACTATTGCATTTTCTGATGAGATGAATTTCCTTGTTATGTTTGATACAGGAACTTTCAGAGCACCTTGGCATTCGCCTACTGAATGAGCGACTTTCAGACCCAACTATGCAGGATTCATTTGAATCAATCTTCCCTAAGGATAATGTGAAGAACATGAGGTTCTCCATCAACTTCTTCACATCCATCGGGCTTGGGGGAATCACTGAAAACTTGCGTGAGCACCTGAAGAATATTCCTAGAACTATAATGCAGCAGCAAAAACCAGAATCTGATTCTGATGGTGGATCAGATAGTAGCTCTGATACTGATTCAGCTTCAACTAGTTCTGAATCAGACTCTTCTAGTTCTGAAAGCGACAGAGAACGCAAGAAGAAACGAAGAAGACAATAGGGCATCATCCTTGGGAACTCTATCTGCTCCTGCTACCCCAAACACTCAGTGGTATTTACCAAAATACATCAATGTGTCCGCGTTATCAATCCCGACCAGTAAGTATCTCAGCAATATAATTTTGCCTGCAGCCTACGTTGTCTGGCACATCTTTTTTGAATGATCTATAATCTGCCTTCAGTTTTATGGTACCTCTGCCACTTTGTTCTGCTAGATTATTCATGTTGATAACAATACAAGCTTGGATCCCCGGATGTTTTAATTTTGGTTCCTTTTTTTTTCAGTTATACTGTGTACCATGTTAAAGCCATTTAAGTTTGCAATCTGTGGTGTCCCTTTGTTTGCTGAAGTAGTGCAGATGTAGCTAATGAAAATTGCTCATGTTCAGCAACAGCTTTCGATGAAGATGAACTTCAAAGTACCTTGTCAAAATCTTCTTGAAAAAACACTCCAATCTGATACCGACAAGGATCGTATACATACTAAAGTTTCTCACTTCCTTTTTCTTTGTTCATCCAACAAAGCATTGTATTCGACTTCTGGGTATGTTGCTTTTTGAACATCTAACCTGTGGTAGGTTCAATGTATAAAAATTCTCAATTTAGTAGCTCAAATAAGTAACTTATTGGTAACACATGAGAGGAGACTTTTTACCTTGGCTTCGAATCAATTGGCCAAAGCTTAGGGTTTTAAATTTTGGATTGATAATGAGGACTCAACCCCTAGGCCAAGTTGAGGACGCCCACTGCTTATCTATACCACTTCACCAAACATGACCTCAAAATTCAACTAAAAAACACATTCATATTCACAGGTACACACACACCCTATACATAAAATACCTCTCTTCACTCACCCCAACTCCTCTTCCTCCTTCCTCTCTACCCCATCTCCGCAAAGACTTCTTCTTGAAGCTTCCAATCCAATCTTTTGCATTTCTAGTTTGATCAAAGATTCAATCTTTCCCAATCTAATGCATGTTATCTGATCTGGGTGTTTGTTGTTTGTTCAGTAGATCACATCTGTGTAGATTTCAGATACATGTCCATGTCTTGTACTTGATGAATGGATTGATCAGCTGAGTGGAAGCCCATCTGCATAGACCTTTTGTTTAATGGATTCTGAAGATTGATTTCATCATTTTCTCTGAGAACTGATTATCTCTCTCTGGTGAGTTTCCAATTTCACTGATTGGAGGAGCTTGTAAGACATTTTTTTTTTTGAATCTGATTGAGTTCCAATCTTTATATGTATTTGAGTTCAATGAGTTGCACAAAGATCTCTTCTTCTTGTGATATTGTTTCTTGTTTGAGATTTATATCTGGATTGAAGTAGTTTTTGCTGTCACTCAAATATACTTAGTCCTGACTGACACAGATTGGGAACCTGCATGTTTCATTGTCAATGATTTATCAGATCTATAATTTGTAAGAACATCAAAGATTGTGGCTTTCATGCTTTTGGTGGCCTCCAAGGTCAAGGAGAGAGTCGAGTTAAAAAAAAAAAAAAATTTGGATTCGACTTGATGTTTAGGTGTGTGCTTTACTATGATGCATGGCGCATTTCGATCTTAAGAACTTGCAAATGATGGGGAAAGAGTGCACTCTCAAATGTCAAATCCTCGTGTATTCAGATGGATTTGGTGTTCAGATCTTTCTTTGCTCATGTTATAATACAATCTCATGTGCTTGTGAAAGGATATACATACATAAACCAGATACGTTATTCCACATCTGAAATACTAGTAAGTAGTGCATAGTATGATTGATGATGCCAGTTTGTCAATTATGGATTTATGCGCGCTTTAGCGTCATCTGTAACTGTGTTTAGGATCCTTGACTTGGTAGAATCTGCAAAAAGGTTATCTGAAGTAATTTTTTCATAGGCTGCAAGTTGGCGTTTCATACTCATGAGTGTCGTTATTTATATGTTGTGTACTGAAAGTCATCCAGTTCTATTACAGGCAAGTGTCCTTTTATTAGTCATTGTTTGCAAAAGATTAGTAGCTATATGGGTCGAGGTAGAGGAAAGGGAAGGAAGTCCAATGACAGCAACAACGACGACCATGGAAGTGGCGAAGAAGAAAAGATACCTGTCCAAAAGAGAAGGGGAAGGCCACAGAAGCCTCTCAAGGATGACATTGATGACGAAGTAGCTGAGAAGATTATGGAAGAGGAAGATGCAAACTCTGGCCTCACTAACAAGGAGAGGAACCGTTCAGCCGCCGTGGAAAGCGGAAAGAAGAGAAAGAAAAAAGAAAAAACTGAGTTATTAGAAGAGGAAAACGAAAATGAAAACCTTAGTGAAGTGAAATCCAGTTTCATGGATTCAACAACCAAGTCTAATGGACGTGCTCACAGCAGTGGCGGCGGGAGCAGAAGGAAAGGCAAACCTTGTCGTGCTGCAGAAGCGTGTGTTGAGTGCAGCTGAAGGCGGGTAGGACCGCTATCCAGCTAACAGGCATTGTTTGATGTTATGATGCTCCTCTATCATGTTCCTTGCTTTCTTATCTTAGTTTTGTTGATGAGCTGGATTTTGACTCTTAGGGGTCTAGAGCTGAACCATTTTATGTGGTTGTAATTTTCCATTTCAATCAGATTCAATTTACTTTCTCATGACATTTGTACCTCGTCTTTTCACCATTTGCAGATACACCTGTAGTTTTCTGTTTGATGTTGTCCAGAACAAATGTTACCCGAATGTAAAAAACTCATCCCGGCCAAGCTCAACAGTCCAAATGTCTAGAGAATGGCTATGTGCTGTGCTATCATATGACGAAAGCCGCATCCACATGCGTTCCTTGCATACTCTGGGTTACAAATCTGCTATGGAGTCTTCAATACTTGAGTAGACTAAAGGGACATTTGCAGACACTTAAGTAGAGGAACTTCAAACTAGGTATACAAAAAATCAGTATGGTCATTATATAAGAGGATAACGTTACATTTTGAGTGTCGACTATTTGGGATCCCCAGTTCGAAGATGGACAAAAAGGATTTTATTGTATCCCCTTGTGATTCTGATCTTCTCATCTGTATATCTGCACCATCAAATTATTGACCGGACAAGGAAGATATTCAGTTTGGAGCTGGTTAGCAATAGAATGAGACTACGTCTTAACATCATATTTAAATTGAGATGCCTTACAACAGCTCAATGCTCATTTTGGTTGTCAGCTCAACTGGGAGACCAAATCCACCAGCGATAATGGCTGCATCATCCATCACAACATCATAAGAATTTGGACCTGACTTCCTGTTCATATTTGTCGCATGATGATGAGCTTAGTCTGTGAGATGGTATATGTGTGCAATATTTATATGTGATACTTACACGTATTCACCATCCATGGAGAATTTGATCCCAAGGAACAGATCCACTAAGAACTTTATTCGTCCATTCTCCTTCACGACCTAAAAATCCAAGAGACCAACCAAGCAAGCAGCCTTAAGATATACCAGTTGGCACATCCTTTATTAGAGGAACTGAACTATTTGAGAAATCACCTGTTTTCCCATTAAACCGTTAGCTGCATTCTCAAGCCAGCTATCTGTTTCTACCTGCAGCAAATGATCAGTTTCATCTAGATGGTGTCATACTTGGCTAGAAGTAAATATGTTAATAAGGTTTGATGAAAATGTGGCGGTGCCAGACTGATTGCTTCCAGACAAGACAACTAGTCTAAGTATGATTAACACATTCCAGAATAAAGGGTGCAAGGTTAACAAGCTTTTATTTTGCTCATGGTTCTTCAGAGTGGCAATAATAGCAAGCATCTAAAAATTGAACACCATTTAAATACATAATAACACTAGACCCGCATCTATAGGATGCAAATTATTGACTCTAACCACGGTATATGAAACAAAGCTAGAAAATAGTAACCAATCTCAAATACCTGAGAGCTCCATAACATTTCCCATTCTCCGCACAGGAGCTGTAGATCAGGCCCATTTAATTTGTTCGCGGAGATAAATTCATCAATTTCCTACAGAAATGCACAAAAGTGAACCTTGTTGGTTAAACCCGTCAAGATTCCCTAAAATACTTGAGTTCCCATTTATACCTCCCTCACTCGGGTTTCTGTAGAAATAGCTGTCAACAGCTTCTGCCTTGGTTCCGCTCTCTTTTGGAGAACAAACGTGGTTCCCTGCACTACAAAATAAATAGCTAAAAGTCTTCAATCATAACCATCGGAAAGTGCATACATTTTGTCTCATTGCAACAATACAGGCTGACTGATGATATGTAATGCTTCCTAACCTTGTTCCCTCTTGAAATACGCAGGTTGCCAGAATCCGATAAATAAGTGGTGTCTAACCAGCCTTTCGCCTCATCCCCAAGAAGTTTAAATGGGACTGGATATGGAACTTTGAATGGCAAGAACTTAAAAGAGAAAGCAGCACTGTCAAATCGAAAGAGTATTCGCTTTCCATCTTTGACTGATGCAGCAGCCTATATTAAAAAATTGAAGCATAAATCAGTACTAAGAAAGACAAACTGAAAGACAAATATTAGTTATGACTTAAAGGTACGTGGTGGGTGTGGAACTTCTTATCAATTTTCTTCCCTCTGTTTTTTTTTCTTCACTCTTTCAGAATATTTATCGTAATCGTAACCTGACCATTCAAATTTCAATTCGAAGGAACTGATCTGCCCTCCTCATACTCGTACAAACATTGTGCTCATACTCATTCCATCAATATATTTATATGATATTGGACTCGGATATTATCATGCTCAACTTTCATAAATATGTCATTTGCTTATTGCTGAAACTCCTAGTCGGAAGCCAACTTAATCATACAGGATTTGAGTTCATACCTCAACTTTTAGCTCACCTATGGCTTCCGAGAACTTAACAATATTAGATACACGGGGATCATTTGTCCGAAGGAATATTTCTTGGAATACGCTGAAATTATCCACCCCAACAAATGTTCTCTGCAAAAATACCCATTTAAATCAATATAATCATGGAGGGGATATATCATAATTTGAGAAAAAAGGCTTCATGTTTTGGAGGTTTTGCTGTATTGACTTTAGTTCAACCAAACGAAGTTCGATTGCATCTCTAAAAGAAGCTAGCTTTCTCGACACTTACAGAATCTAATAGATAACTGCACTTAGATGTTCAAAATAGTCTCTCAATTGCTTTACAATCCCAAATACTGCAAACAACTTACATGAGTTCTCTTGCAGTCCAATAGAACTCAAAAGTCTCTAGGATAACAACTCTCACCACAATATAATAATGTCCAACACATGGTTTAATCAGCATTAAAATGAATAAATACCTGGATTGGAGATGCTGTTCCAGGCCTGGTGGTGAACATCAGTTGCCATCTACCTTCAATCAGAGTGGATTCAGTCTGCAATAGTCATAATAATAATAAATGAAGAGTACGGTACATAATGTCTGTACACTAGAAAAATAATGTGCTAGGACCAAAATGGAGACTACATGCTTCACCATAAATAAAATAACATTCGTATAATGATGGAATAAAAATGCTTCAAGTGAGGGCCATTTGATTGTAAAGCCATCACAAGTTTAGAAAGTGGACACTCACTGGTTCATTCACGCCTTTCAAACCTTCCAGAACTTGCACAGCTTGCTCTACTTCCTGCACAGTTATTTATCACGTGGAACTGCCAAAATCAAAACACGAAAAATCCAATCCAAAAATTGACAACTGATCACAGACGAGCCCTAGAATTTCTAAAATCCAATACAGCAACGCGGAATGATGAAACTGAAACGCAATCGAGACACTACTCGTACACACTTTAAGTTGCCTAGGAGCAGCGGAGCGGCCGCGTCCTTGGATACCGATCAACGCTTCAATCAGCCGATTCTCCGGCTCCGTAAACGCCACATCCTCACGCTGCACATCGACTGCCGAAGAAGAAATATTCCGGAGTGTTCGCCGCGCATTTTGGACAGATAAGTAGGAGCTTGTCGTTGGAGGTCGATGGCGGCAACTCCATGGCGGGAAGATCGAGATGGAGTTCGAATATCCGAAATTCAAAATATCGATGACCGCCATGGCCACGAATGAGCAAAGTAGATAGAGTGTGAGATAACTGGTTACTCGATTTCTGTGCGGTTGCACGCATTTTGATTATCTGGACACGTCACGAGGAAGCCAACTGATTGGAATTTTGGATTATAAAATTTAAATGTTTTTATAATTCACTTCAATTTGATTCACGTCATATGGTGATACGAGCAGATCCGGCGGACCGTTGTTATTAGGCTCTGGGATTCTGAATTCTGAGCATTTTGGTCCGTTTCGCCCCTCAACTTGGGCCTCCTTATCAGCCTTTCGTATCAGGCCTGCAGACCGTACACTTCCCAACCATTTTGATAGGATGGATCTTTGTCACGAATTGTGGTATGGTGGAACTCTGCTTTCTTGATTCAACAGAATTATAATAAAGTTGAACCGAGTGCATGTTTTTCCACGTTTGTCGTTGTCGAACATTGTTCATTGTTTTAGGACCATCGACCCAATTCATTAACGTCCACCCACTAGAGGAGTGGATTGGTTTTTTTTTGGTAGGTCTATGTTTTGTTGACCATGTTGCATTGACTTGGACCACCACCCTATTTCCTAACCTCACGCGACTCACGCGCAGAGATGCACATAGCTAAACGTCCAAAGTATAATAGTATTTTTTTTATTAATTTCAATTAAAAAAATTTAGGAGAGTGTTCGGTTGAGAATCCTTAAAAATTCGAGAACTTGAGAATTCAAATCTCACTTTTTTTTGACTTTGCATTAAATGCACATGTTATCACCACCAAAATATATCTTGCATTTTGGAAGGTGAAGATTGCGGTCTTAAGTTCTTCTCGAAATTTAAAGGGTTCTCATTTGAGTGCTCCTATGAAGTATAAACTATCACTCATTGATAAATCAATGATCCGAACTATGAAAATAGACAAGTAAGGATAATTTCAAAATATTTTAATCTTTATATAACATTTAATTGATGAAATATCACTCCGTCAATCAACAAAGTTAACTAAACGAATAAATTGAAAAAAATCATTTTGCTCTTAATTGTGAAATTGAAGATTAAAATATTTTGAAATTGATCTTAATTGTCAATTTTTATAATTCGTACCGTAATTTATCAATGAGTGATAATTCTTTTATAAATGACTATTATTTTTTGTAAATATATTTTATTATATAAAATATAAAAAAAGGTTGTGAAAACATCATCAATAATGCAAAACATAAACATTATACTCAACAACAGCATCCCCAGTTTTGAAATCAATCCAATGCGTACTAGCCGTAGCATAACCTCTAGCAAACCGGAACAGCCCACTGCCGCCGACCACAGCCATCTCCCTGACCTTCCTCAACGCCGGATTTCTTCCCTGCACGCTGATGGTGCTTCCATTATACTTCCCTTTTATGAACTCAAAGTTCATAGCCATGTAGAATCCCAGCTCCTCCATCCCAGCCGATGCGTAAAACCCTTGCGCGCGTCCGACGCACTCGGAGTTCAGTTTGGGTCCGAGGGTGAGCGGGTTGTCGATCATGCGGACTAAGCCGAAGGCGGTGATGGAGTTGTTGAGTGGCGGGATGATCATGGCGCCGGTGGGGTTGGGTCCGCTTAGGATGTCGTGCCAGTAGAGATGAAGGTGGCTCAGTTTCTCTCGTTTGAGTCCTAAGAGACTTCTGTCGATGTGTTTGATGAAGTTGGGTTCCTCTTTGGTGGCTGAAGTGGAGAGGAAGGAAGTGGTGAGGAAGGTTAGGAAGATGAGGAGGAACTTGGGCGCCATGGAGACTAGAGAGGAACAGCTTGTTGGTGTGGCTGCTGAAAATGGTTTAGGGTTTCATTGTGATGTGGTCGGTTATATATATTGGTGAATTTGAAGAGATGATGAAAGTGATGAGCAGTCCTTTTTACCTTTTTAATTACTTTTGGGATGGCGAGTGGGGCAGTGGAGTGGAGCTGTTGTCGTCGACTTTAAGTTTAAGGCCCTGTAAAAGAATTGTTTGTTTAATTGTGGCCTGAAGACTGGACAGTAAACTCTTGGTCGGCATTGAGAACTAACACTTTAAGAGTTTATATATATTTTTTAAATGTTGGGTTATAATATTATTGAAATTCGATTTCTAGTACATACGGTTTAGTATATAGAACAAAAAATCACATGAGAAATGACATGTGCGGTGAGAAATGAGAACCAATCTCATTCATTCATTTTTGTTAATCAATGAATAGGATTACATCGAATTAATTTACATTATTCGTATTATTTGTAGACTTTCAAAGGATAATGCGTACCATTACATTATTCGTAGCTTTTCAAAGGATAATGTGTAGTATTCATATACATAATACTACGCATTATCCTTTGAAAAATTACGAATAATGTAATGTTACGCATTATCCTTTGAAAAGCTACGAATAATGTAAATTAATTCGATCTAATCCTAGTCATTGATTAACAAGATGAATGGATGAGATTAGTTCTCATTTCTCACCAAAATGTCACTTCTCACGGGAACCGGACTCATATTGTATTGCAAGCAAATGAAGTAAGTAGATGGTTTTTTTTTTTTGATAGGGTAAGTAGATAGTTTTTTTAACTGCCGTCTATTTCTAAATCACAGTGCAAGTATATGTTGTTTTGTGTACATGTACTCATTCTAGAGGCCGCAGCAACAAAACCTAAATATGTAAAGTTCATCATTTTGCCGACCTTAACAGCTTCAAGTATTTCGGCCACACACTGACTTTAAGATGCCCCATTTCTAGAGGACGACCGACCAGACGAATTTCGTGCAAGAATTAATTACATAAAATGGAAGAATTGGGAGATGTTATCAAGTGTCAACCAAGCCAAGCAATTCTTCTGAGCTAGTTGTACCGAACTCAATCAACATCCTCGACTTGCAAAACTTCATTACAAAGAACCAAAGAATCGCTGCAACAGTCATCGACACCCCGATGAGCAAGACAGTTTTCGTAGCAATGGCCATTATGAACACCAAGAATCCAGATGGGATCAAGCACAAAATGACCAGTCCTGGGAGCTCTATCGGTATCCGATAAGGCCTGTGTAACGCTGGCTGTTTTTTTCTCAGCCAGAGAAATGACGCAAATTCCAGTAACATGGCTAAGCTGTACAAGAAGTTGACTGAGGATATAATGTCTGCGAAATCCAGATACGATACAGCTAAAGCGATGATCGTTGAGATCAAAATGCCAACCCAAGGCGTCCCGAACCAGGTTGATCTGGAGCTGAAGATTCGTGGGAGTAGACTTAACTCTGCCATGCCAAGGACTTGGTATGCACAGCTTGTTAACTGAGCTTCAAACAGGCCTATGGCTGATAAAACTGCACCGATTTCGAGCCATATTTTGAGCCAGTTTCCGGCGATGATATGGGCAATGGTGGCGTAGTAGCCGTCTACCCATTTTGTCTGATCTAAAGGGATGGCGCCAGTGGTGGCTAGAAGAGGGATTAAGTAAGCTAAGCAGGTTAGAATCATTGCTGAAAAGAGTGCCTTTGGAAATGTGGTTTGTGGGTTTTGTACTTCTCCTGCTAAGGTGCTTGCACTGTCCCAGAAGTTGAGGTTCCAGAAGAGGGTGTTAAAGAAAAGTGTCCAGTCTTTTTGAACTGTTTTCTGGCCTAGGCTGAGCCATCTTGCTGGATTGATTTTGGGGATGCAGAGTAGAGTCAGGATTAGAAATGGGCCAAGGGAAATGATGCCTAGAGAAACTGCAGTGTGTCCTACAATGGCTAGACCTGTGTAGTTGAGGAAAGCCAGAAGTGAAGTTGAGATGAGGATTGAGAGGTAGTAAGGTAGACCAGAGGAGAGGGATGGGAACAGGAGCTGGAGATAGTCAATGCAGAGGATAGGATAGGAAGCAATGTTGATGACACCAGTGAGGAATTTTAAGGAACCCATTAAGGATCCCCAGAAGGGACCAAAGGCTTGATCAGCCCAGATGACGAATCCGCCATTGCCGGGGAAGGCGGTGGCGAGCTCAGCTGTGATCAGAGCTTCAGGGATGCTCCAGATGAATGGGAAGACAAGGAAGCCTAAGATTGCAAGGAGTGGTCCTGCTGCGCCTACAGCTGCTTCTTCTCCGTATGGACCTCCTGCAACCTCAAAGTAGATGAGAAAGATTAGAGGAAGCAATGCTAGCTTCTTCGGTGGATTTAAGAGAGGATGAGCTGTGGAAGAGGATTCAGGCGAGCCCATGATAAGTGAACAAATTAGTGTTACAGGTCATGTTGATTGTTGAGTAACATCATGGTGTACCTGGGTGGACTCATAGGTGCTGGATGACTGGTTGTTGAGCGCACGTATAGTGCCTGCATAAGCTTTTTACATATCTCAGGCTGGGGAGCGTTCGGTTGAGACAGGGTTGTAAAAATGAGTCATGATCTTGGCAATTGATCATATTGATCTAATGGTTGAGATTTAAAAGTGTTGGTAGTAAAATTTTACTGTTTACTTTTTACTGTTGGTAGTGAATTTTACTATTTACCACGTGACGCGCCCACAATGCACGGGGTTGATAGTGGGTTTTACTATTTACCACGTGGCGCGCCCACAATGCACGGGGTTGATGGATGGATGAGATCGTGCCTCACTTTGCCTCATTCTTATTTGTCTTGCCTCATTTGAACGCTCCTCTCTCAGGGCAGGGGTCAACTAGATAATATGAGCACTTGCTCCCAATCTCCTCGGATACAACACAAAATGTTACATTATGATTCAATAAACGGAAATTAATCAGTCCTACATACCACTGATTTGTCACATTTTGATCAGATCTTTGCAAACGGGAAGGTAGGTTCATTTTATGAATTCTATAACGAAAAGTAAAAAAAAAATGAAGCTTTGCCTTGCAGTCCCAGCACTAGTGCCACCAATGTGATGCAGCTGTAAAAGCAGCAGCACTGACATGATCGTTTATAGAAAGTAATCCGGTGTTCTCCTAGTGACATCAGGCTCGCCCCTCCTAGGAGCTGGCTCGAACTGTAATCATACAATAAAACACAACTTCTTCAGAAGAGGACATGAGAGCCTAGATACTTGAAATTTGTGCTAATGAATAAACCTCAAAATATTGAGTTCCAACCAGGTCTAATGATAATATGAACAAAATTTAGATCTGCACGTGAGATAAGATTGAGAATATTTGACCTGGATGAATGTGTGGCCATTGCAGTCATCAACTTCAAGAATTGAGGCCATGTTGCCGCAGCGGTAGCAGTAGTTAGGCGCACTGAATATTGTAACGACCTTTTGTTCCTGTTATGAGGAATGTACAATGAGGATTTAAGAAATCGAATGAACTATGGAACTGAAAGAGCGCCGAAAGCATTACATGACCCCAGTTGTAACCCTCCATCACCAGCTGATGAGCCCTAGCAATCAACTTCAGATTGTTGGTATGATTGAATTGCTCAGATATGTCCTGTTGGATTAATTAATTCAAGTAAGAGGACAGGCCAGTGAAATACAAACAAAAATGAGCGCTCAAGAATGAATGAACTGAATACCATGCCAAAGGTATATCCTGCACCCCTGGGCGAGATACCCCAGCCACATCGATCGTCTGGGTCAGACCAAAGCAAGTCACACATAGGCCCTTCATGAGGCACTTCTTGAACACGGTCGAAGTTGCGGATGTTGTCAAGAGTTTCAATGGATGGTGACAGACCACCATGCAGACAGAATATTTCGGATTCAACCTTTAGGAAGAGTGTTTCAACATAAGAGTAATGAAAAAGTATCAATTGTAACTTGTGAGTGCGCAGCCACAAATGAGAATTAGGTGGCATACCAATGCGGTTAGTGGAAAATAATCAAACAAATCAGTGAAGGTCTTCCAGACATTAGCATTTCCATATCTGCATAAGAAATACAGACGTAAATTTAAATATGCAATATAGACAATGATCGAACAGATACCAATTCGAAGAATATAAACCCGCGTATACGCCTTTAATTTTACAAGCTGACAATATTTGACAAGTAAACCAACAAAAGAAAAATGACAGCCTCGTGGCAAAGATTATAAGACTCACTTGCGGAGGCATTCATCATAGAATCCATAAACTTGAGTAATCTGCAATATTAAAAAAAATGTGACAAATGCAAATAAACAGAGAAGGATTTGTCAAATGAAAAAATGATAATAAATAAAAGCAAGTTTGAGTAGATTAGAAAGAGAAACTTGATAACATATTTCAAGAAATACCTGCCGACTTTCATGATTCCCTCGCAGTATTGTTAACCTTTGTGGGTAGCGGACTTTGAGGGCTACCAAAAGCTGTGTTTGTATACATATGAGCGTCGGATGAGAAAGTCGAAGATAGACATTACAGAAAAAACACGTCAGACGAGATAAAACATAATCATTTACATGCTGAGTGCTGACAAGTTCCAGCACATTCATGAGGGAAATAAGTTACAGAACTCTCACAATAAGACCCAACTGGTCATCTAATGAGCGTAGTCAGACTTCACTTGTTGATCCCATTCAAGTGAAGGAAGTTTCAATGTCAGCCGATGCTGCGATGGAAATGATACAGAGAAAGGAAGTAGAGGATATCCTTAAGTTTGCAAGGTTGGTTGGGCTTAAAACCGGTGTGTCGGGTGAGGTAGCTATCCAGATCCTATTGTCCAATCTAGGAGAGAAGAAGGGGAAAGGAGCTGAGGATGGAAAGGGAGACTTAAAGTGTCCGAGGAGTGCGAGATCTTCTCAAAGAGGGGCGAGAGAGGTGAGCTATAGCTTCTCTTGAGGTTGATGGCCAGAGGTTTTTGCGGAGTGTGGCGGGTTCCCTTCGGCAGGTCTAGTAGAGGTCCCCAGAGGTAGCAATGCGTCCTTTTCAGAGTCCTTGAGCTTTTTGAGAGGGCTGTCTGATGCCGGGAGGCTATCATGTCAGCGTTGTTAGTGGTTTTCCCTAGTGTTAAGCGCCCTAGTGCTCGAGAGAGCTCTACTGAGATCTTATAGAGGTGTGCTAGAGTTTTTTAGCGAGAGAGATCTTTGCAGTGTTTTTTAGTGGTTTGGTCTTATGGACCTCAGTGTGTTCTTTAGTGTTTTGGTCCTATGGACCTCAGTGTTTCTTTTCGAACCTTCACGGGTGCTAGTTGTAGTTTCGGTGGTTAAAATCCACTTATGAATCAAAAAAAAAACTGGTGAAAATATAATTTGCAAGATCAGAGATTTATATAAAAGATTCTCTGATTCTCTAAAACATTGACATATCTCTAAATGAAAAAATGTGAGAAATCAGTACTTACAGTTACAGTCTCAACGGAATAGTACCCACGATCGACATAGTCACCCATAAATAGATAGTTTGTGTCTGGACACTATCAAAATGAAAATAAAGACGTTAATGACATGTGGATGTGAAATATACATTACACACAAGTTGTTATAGAAATAATGGAGTAAGGGACACATCACTTCGATAATGGTCCTTGAAACTGTCTTGGAAATGAAAATATACAAGGTTCATCCAAACTATATACCTGCCCGCCAATCTTGAATAGTTCAGCAAGATCATGGAACTGACCATGAATGTCACCACATATAGTTACGGGGCTTTTCACTGGCTGCAGTCACGGGATTGTAAATATATGAGTCAAATTTATAACTGCTTGATACAACAACCCATACATTAGATGGTCACAGCATTTTGAGGAAATATACACATAGATACATCACCCAAGTGTGAAAGCAGTTTAGTGGACTACCATATAACGGAGTTATTATAACACAAAAAATAGCAAGTCAGTACCTGAACATTGCTTTCTTCCATCAATATCTCTTTAGCCTTATCGCATAGCCCCTTAACCTACATTCAAATAGAAGCAACTATTAGTAATGAAGTGAATACATAAAACCAAGCAACAGAGAAGAAAGTTCAATAGATACAGAACATAAAACTGTACATGTTATATCTAAATCTACTACACACAGATCTCGGAAGGTATATATGGATCAAACTTAGCAAAGGTAACAATACTATTCAAGAACAAATTAAAAGATTTTCATCAGCGAATATACTTGAATGATATAAAAAGGAATCAGGGAATCAGGGAAAAAAGCAGCAGAGGCGCATGAAGAAGTGACCACTTCCAATGTAATATATGCAACATCAGCCTCAGAACCTCTGAATAGAGCCTCCATCCTCCAAAAAGTTCCCACCATTTTCAGGCACATAAATCAACTACCATATTAAAAGCTGTTATTTGTTTGGAAGAAAATTTCAATGCAGCTAATACCAACCCACTGCTTAAACCAAAACCGAACATCTTAACACACGAGACAATGCATGAAAAAGAACTAGTCTGTTCCGCATAATTTGTTGATAATGATACCGCTACAATGAACTGCACCATTTACTGATTGGTAACAGAAACGAAAAAAGGAATGTCTTTAAAAGGAGAATAATGGGAAAGATATGAACTCCAACTGCCTTCAAGGTTACAAGAAATTTATTAAAGACCTCATACACTGAAACCCTGTGTAAGTTACTCACTCGTTGAGTTCCGGCAGAACATAACGACCACAATGCTGTCCAATCGAACAATAAATCATTTACACAAAAACAAACCGACATCAATCAAATAATAAACTCATGAAGATTTCACTTAAACTCAAACCTGACTGAAAATTTTCATCAATGGGCAGCCAAATCACCATCAAGTGAGTAACTGAACAAGCAATACAAAAGAGAAACGACTATCTCAACCAAAAGAAAATTGAAAATGCAGATCATGACAACACCAGACCCCAAATCTAAACCTCAATGGTGAGATCGGCCTCCAACGCAATGCATCACAAAATCGTGTCTTCAAGCAACCCGTCACACACAGATGCCGAAAGTCCAAAAATTAAATAACAAAAAATGATAATAAAATAAAATAATGAATCAACCTCTTGTTCGGACAAGGGCTTGCACTGCATAAGCTGCGCAATCTGCTCGTCAAGGTTGACATGGGAGTTGGAAGGCGCAGACCCGAAGCTCATATTCCTCAACGAATCGGACCCAATCTCAGAAATGGCGGATACCGAATGCGATAAACCGATCCAGATCTCTTCCGAATCTTCGTTCCGAACCCTAACCCTAAATTTCGATTTCAAAAAAGGGGGGGGGGGGGGGGGGGTAAGATAGACGAATCGGCGAGATTCCGCCTTCGCCGGGCGTCGTCGTCGTCTCCGACGTAAAGGGGTGGGGCGAGGTCAGAAGAGGGAGAGATCGAGAGAGGAAGAAGGAGACAAACGGTGGTGGTGAAACCAAAATTGAAAATTGCCAATTCCTGAAAACCCCAATTGTTTTCTTCCTTTTTATTTTATATTATTTTTCTATTCGATTTGAATATGTTTCTTTTATTTAAATATTAGCCACGAAATATTATTCATTAAATAAGTGCTTCATGAATTGGACACGAATATGATTTTTTTTTTTTAAGGATGACAAGTAGTACAAGAACTGGACAATGTCGAAACATTGACTCAATCTAGTATCTAAGACCAAACTAAAGCACTGCCACTAACAGCGACGCATCCCTTACATTCAGAGACCCTACAGCCAAAGCTGCACGAAAACACCACCAGACGAGTGGGAGGACACCGCCAAGTAGGCGGGAAACACCACCAATAAAGGTGGAAAGACACCACCACATGGTGGGAAGACATCCGACCCGAACCGGCCGGAGAACCTATCGCTAAACTAAACTACTAAACTACAACTTTAAACAAGTAAATATGTACAACCTAACATGGACATACAACCAAAACGACATCAACACCAGGACGAAGGACACCCATCCATCCTCCAGGCCGGAAGCCAAGCCTGCAGCAGGCCCAACCCGCCGTCCGTGAGCCAACGCCACAGCCCCAGCCAGCCATCCAAACGCCGACGCCACCGCCTCAGCCAGCCGTCCATGATGCTGCCACCATACCCCGCCTCAACCTGTACAGGCCGACCCAAAACAGTCACCGGCAACCCGTCGGAAAGCCTCCAGCCGAGACTAAAACCGTCCACGCCGCCCCACCACCGCACGGCGAGGCAGGACAGCCGACGGGGAAGATGTGACGCAGAGGAAGGAGCAACGCAGGGGAAGACAGTCCAACCATGGCCGAAGGCCACGGTCGCCGGCGGAAAAAACGAAAACGCCGACTGCTTCTTCGGGAGACTTCTGGAGAGCGCTATGATTGATTGTACGGTAAAATTAAATGAGTATGGTAAAGATTGAGATTTTTAATATGAATCTTGACATAGTTTCTTTGAAATCAAAACAATATTATTACAAATAAAATAATCTATAGTATTAAATATTAGGACAATTTTTGAGAGAATTAAATGTAACATAAAATTTGACGTTATGGTGGTTGCCTTGCCTGATAGTTTAGGTGTTTGTCGACCAACTCTCAACCCTCAGATTTAAATTTGGATGATCAAACCAAATTTCTTATATTAGCTATATTGCACATGTTTGGTTCGTATGCATCTGTTGTGCGATGTGCAGGTGTAACCTCAAACTTTTGATGGCGATAGTAGAATTGTGAAGCTATGAAGATTTTTTTTTTTTTTTTTTGTAGTGAAGCTATGAAGATTGATACATCGATAAAATTCGAACTTTTGATGAGAAGTGGAGTTTGATATAAAACATATAACACCAAGTTCAATTACAATTCCAAAGTGCAAGTGTGTTACAATTCAATAAATAATCGCAACTGATTTTGTTGTAGTAATTCCAAAATGACGGAAATGTCCCTCTTGCAGGGCATTTGGCTATTTGGTGTGCAGATTAGAGAAAGTTTGGTTTGTCTAACAAGAAGGCATTAGTTAAAATCAGGTCTACGTAGTGATTTGGTCACCATGAGTAAGAATGTTTGGTCGCCCCATTTGTGTTTCTTCTCCTATAAAATGGAGTTCAACAACATTCACTATCTCAGAATCAATCTACCATTCAATCCAACACAATTAAACCCGATGAGATCAAAGTGCGTGAGCCTCGATCAGCTAACAAATCCTTTGCACATAATGAAATACATTGATCTTAGTGCCACGAAGCTCGATCAGGGATGGTCGAAAAGATACCATATGAGGCCGTTTTCTTTGTCATCGACTTCGAATTGCGAATTGTGACCCAGTTGTGCTGACAGATACAAAGCTAGGGGAGCGATGCCCCTGTTTCTGGTGAGTATCCATTTTGCTTGCTTTCTTTGCTTCATAGATTTTGAAAATTGCTATCATATATTGTAGAGAGTTTATAAACATTCTGGTCATGAAAAAAATTGAAAATTCAAGGAAGCCACATTTAAAGTGACGAGTCGACGAGCTGAATATTAGAATTGTTCGAAACTAAAATTAAACGGGGTTTCAAGATTTATGTTCGAATTCAGCTATTTTCCAAGTTGTACCAGTTCGGCCCCGGCCATAGCTAGCTTTTATCTCTGTGTTTACTGACCTTGGTTGTCTGGTTTGATTAAAGTTGAATATTTAAAACTATAACAAGTTCTTTTAGCTAATACGAATTAGTTTAAATGAATCATATATATATTTACCGATTTTACTTTTATTATACAAAAAAACTACTAGTATTATATAGAGCGTATACAAAGTCACTAATAATCAAGCTCACAAATTGATGGTTCACATGAAAATTTAAACAAGTTTTAATCAATCGAGGTCAGATCTGATGCAAAGTTAAATTTTGGTACAAAATACAAAAAATTTCAAAAAAATTTTATAATTCGTCAGTTTATTTTATAGTTCGTCACTTTTCGAGCCGAAAAATGAAAAGACGACATAATTCGTCAGTTTCATTTTATAATTCGTCACTAATAAAAATACCAAAAAATCAAGATTTAATCTCATCCATTCAAATCACCAAATCAAGAGGTATGATTAGTTTGTATTTTGTACCAAAAATTTAACTTTGCACCGGATCCTTTTCCTTAATCACTATACACAAACGAGTGGTTTGTGAATAGAAAGGAATAAAGGATCCATTGTTCGTAGTCGAGTGTAAGTTTGATGAGGCTTTAACAATCATTAAGCTCGATTCAGGCTCCACTTTTTCTATGCAAAGTTTTTGGATGAAAAAAAAAAAACTTGAACGAAAGTGTTATTTCATATTTGATCGAAAATCTAAACATAATAAAGTAGTAAATACAAAATGACTTTTACATTTATTTTTTGTTACATTTTCTTTTTTCAATAAGCGAGGGTTTACTATGGGATGAATTTTCTTGTAAGATGAAAAAGAGTTGATGAAAAAAATGAAAAAAAAAGAAAGAAGAAAAATGTAGAAGACCGAGACGGTTGAGATGGGTGGTTCCGTAGTTGTAGCTGCATCAAACGATCAATGAAAGCGACTTAACTACTTGTGTTAGAATAAAGAGCGTTGACCGTGTGGTCAGTATATTGTGTGAAAATAACAGTCAAAGGTCATTGTTGTTGATCTGAATGTTGAACCTGGTCAAAACAACTACTGGGCAGAATATCGGAGTTAGTGGGCTTGGGCCCGAATATGCAAAATTGTTTTTTTGAATAACCAAAAACAAATTCATTTAGTTTATAAATTTAACCTTTAAAACACCATTATTTTTAATTTAGCATTTTAAAAAAAAAAATTATTTATTAGAGACCATAGATGCATTAATTTCGATTTTGAAATTTCTCATTAATTAAATTTTCTTATTAAAACTATGAACGTAAATGCAGAATGGATGCTGTTATAATTTTGGTCAAACAAATAAAAAAAATCGACACTTCACACTCACAAATGTATTTTATGTCATGAATTTGACGATTGTCCTACATTTATATATAAAGATCATCACACGCCTGGGCAACTAGCTTTATTGTTGTGAGATCCTATAGCTAGAGGGAGGCGACACCATGTTTTACTATCAACATACACATTAGAAGATTTTAATAAGCTTCTTAAGACACACACGAAGAACAGCAGACGCGAGCGCCACATCTTTATACAATATCTTCATCTAATATCCACACGAAACAATTCGACAGATGAATTTGTAGATGACGCACTTGAGTCTTGACATAAGGGCACACACCAACTGGGAAATAAAAACTTGAAGAAATATGAAGACACACAACAAAAATAGTTGAAGGAAACATCAGTTACAATAACACTGATGATATATGTAGAGAGAGGGGAGAGAGACATCCAGTTGATGATGCCCGCTTCAGATTACTACTAAATACTAATCTTTGTCTCCATTTGTTGTACCAGCAACTATATCCATGCTCGGCAGCTGCATCGACAAGGAGTACGTAGAGTGTTGTGTAGTAGCAACTAGGCCAGCCACACATGGCAGAGACATGATCATACGACAAACATGTCATCATTGATCAAAGAGTTAAGAAACGATGAGAATACCCCATCATCTTCCACCATCTCTTCACAATTCATCCCATCACTCCCGCCATCAAATTCATTGCTAACCCCTGGTGATGGTCTCTGCTGCAAGTTCACATGGTATCCACCAACCGCATCGTCCAAATCCACGTTACTCCGATGATAACCATCACTATAACAACCAGCTTCATTTCCATCACTCGCATGATCCCCAAATCCACCATGAACCATCTGACCATCCTCCTCCTCAAAACCATCTGTAACTGAAGCTGAATTATATTGCTGAGGATGTATATTAGGGTTTTGGCCTGAGGACGTTGGCGTAGTTCCGGTAGTGGTGACAATTTTTGAGGTGCCGGAGTTGTTACTCGAATCAGTCTTCTTACCATCTTTGGATCCAACAAGTTGTTTAGAATAAGTAGCTATTGATGTTTCCAGGAGAGGCTTGTGTGTCTTGGGATCAATCCCTTGGCTGATGAGTTTCTTGCTTAGATGGGTGTTCCAGTAGTTCTTGATCTCGTTATCTGTCCTTCCTGGGATCCTCCCGGCTATCAATGACCATCTACACAATATTATTACCCAAAATGTTAGAGGTAGAGAGAGAGAAACCCTAACCCTAATCCCCAAATTAACCTCAAGATCCGAGTAAACCCTAATTCCAAAAAAAAAATCTAATCTCATTTCAATCTTTTTCATATGCAGGTGATTGTCAGACAGAGAGAAAAAGAGATGGATACAAAATCAGGAATTGTCAACATACCGGTTACCGAGGAGGCGGTGGAGGCGGAGGATGAGATCCTCCTCATCAGGAGCGATCTGGCCACGCTTAACAGACGGCCGCAGATAGTTCATCCACCGCAGTCGGCAGCTCTTACCACATCGAGCAAGTCCAGCTCGTATCGGCAACGTCCGCCACTTTCCTTCTCCCTCCCTGTTTATGCACTTGGTCAGCAACTCGTCTTCCTCCGCCGTCCACGGCCCTCTCTTCAACACCACCATCTTCCCACCGCCACCACCACCACTGCTGCTGCTCTTCTTCTCGTTCACAGATGAAGATGACGGAGTCCTCATGGTTGATTATCTTCGGTTGTTTTTTGGTGTGTGGTGGTTGCTTCTCAGGGTTAGTCGAAAAGGCTGTCTGCTTGTTTCATGTAATGGTTTTATAGCGTACTGTGTCAGCGAATCCACACGCGTGTCTGTGTAATTTACGCGCAATCACACGCACTCAAATGTATAAAATTGTGGTCGGTATGAGTCTTCTAAAGTTCAATTTTATCATTTAAATTAAAATGTGTTCAAGTCAAATTATTTTATTTATAAAAGTAAAAGTATTTTCCTTCTAATATAATATAGCTCAATAAATATTGTCCAAACGTATTATAAAAGCTGTGATAAAAAAAAAGAGTAAATGTAGACCGATAAGGAACGGCCTGTTGATTGAGACATTTACAATGTGCCTTAGTTTTCATGTTGGGTTCTTGGTGACCACATCAATTTTTTTAAATGTATAGTATCGTCAAAATGTACCTGATATTGAGCGGTTAATCGTGATGAAATAGAGTAAGTTTTAAATTGAACTGAAATAATATCAATGTGTATTATATTCAATTATAATAAGAACTTAGTTTAATTTTTAGTAAAAGAATTCATGTTTTTTTTAGCTGGGAATTTATAGATTAAATTAAAGATTACATATAATTAAAGAAACGGATTTCCATTCAAAAATGAAACTAGAATTTTTGATTTAAATGGAAGGATGATTGAAGTTTTGGGTTAGGTAGAGGAAAATAAAGTAGCTGTGTTGACTGGGTAGTAGAGAGAAAAATATGTAAAACCAGTCCAGAGTGATATTGCATGTGAGACGAGACGATAACCTCCTCAACTTACCCTTCTCCATCTTCCAGCAGCACACTAATTAGCAACCGTCAATCAACTTCAACAAGATGCATGGTAGCTGGGACTTGGAAGAGACTAATTAACCTAAATGCTAATTTAATCAAGATACACAAAAACCCAGGTGTGTGGGACTAGTCAATTGGTGATTGGGCCATGTGCTGCATTTAGTCCACTCATTTGGGCTTATTTTTTCTCAAAAAAAGCAGTAAATGTAGAGTTTGAAGTGAAGTGTACTTTAGTTAAAAACATGAATTGGGAACTAGAAAGTTTCATGCCTAGAGAGCTAAAAGCTAGTTTCTTCTGACGCTGGGAATTAGATGGGTATACCAACCAATTACCAAACCAGACATGGATCTGGATCTGCCTGTCTATATGATTCGATCTTTGTAAACACCAGTTTATATGATTTAATATAATTCAGCTCCATTTACATCAAGCCATAACTCATATACCAATCAGTGAGAAAAAAATGTCTCTGAAAACCACTTATTTTGGACAAGACAAAACACATGCAAAAAATTATGATTACTTATGGTCAAATGGAATTGAATACAATACATTCACATGTTTTTTCCAAGGGCGAGGAGCCATTGGCCAAAATATAAACAATAAGTAAGTAAACACGCCGTGATGTTGTCCTGTTTGTCTGTGCAGTATTTTTCACAAGGAAAACAATAATACATAAATGATCCCACAAGGAGATGAGAAGTATTCCATGTAGTAATTGTTCTTAGTAGTCATCGCCCTCCTCATCTTCATCTTCCACACCCTCAGCGCCCACTTCTTCATAGTCTTTCTCGAGGGCAGCAAGATCTTCACGTGCTTCTGAAAACTCTCCCTCTTCCATACCCTTGCCCACATACCAATGAACAAATGCCCTCTTGGCGTACATGAGGTCAAATTTGTGGTCGATGCGGGAAAATACCTCAGCCACTGCTGTATTGTTGCTGATCATACAAACAGCTCGCTGGACCTTGGCCAGGTCTCCACCAGGTACCACAGTAGGAGGCTGATAGTTGATACCACATTTGAAGCCAGTGGGGCACCTGTGAAAATTTCAAACAACAATTGAGGACTATCAAAATCTGTCTTTCGGAAAGAAAAAAAAAATAGATATTGTGAGTCAGCTTTAAATAAGCTTCATATGACATTCTAGTTGCATCAGTACGAACTCCATTCAATACTGACATTGAAAAATCGACAAAATTCATGTTTTTAGCTAGGAATGAAATCAGAAATGCAAACTGACATATGAATCTTAAATTCAGTTACCATAAAGACAATGCATTTTTAAATCACAGACTCCAGTGCATAAATAATTACTCACCAGTCAACAAATTGGACTGTGCGCTTGGTTTTAATAGTAGCAACAGCAGCGTTAACATCCTTGGGGACAACATCTCCTCGGTACATCAAACAACATGCCATGTACTTCCCGTGCCTTGGGTCACACTTAACCATCATACTTGTTGGCTCAAATACAGCATTTGTGATTTCGGGAATAGATAGTTGCTCATGGTAAGCCTTTTGAGCCGAAATGACAGGAGCATATGAGGAAAGCATGAAGTGGATGCGAGGATATGGAACAAGGTTTGTTTGGAACTCGGTCACATCAACATTAATGGCTCCATCGAACCTCAATGAAGTGGTCAGGGATGATATAATCTGGGATATCAATCTGTTCAAGTTGGTGTATGTAGGCCTCTCAATATCTAATGACCTCCTGCAGATATCGTATATGGCCTCATTATCCAGAAGGACAGCAACGTCTGTGTGTTCAAGAAGAGAGTGGGTAGCAAGAACACTATTATAAGGTTCTACTACAGCCGTTGAAACCTGCAACAAGCCAGAAAGAATTGAAATCTATTTAATCAGTCTGCTTTGTGTTATAGACCAACATTCAGTCGATCATTTTGTTGCTTCTTTACCTGCGGCGAAGGATAAATGCTGAACCCAAGCTTTGACTTTTTCCCATAGTCCACAGATAAGCGTTCAAGCAACAAGGATCCCAATCCAGACCCAGTTCCTCCACCAACAGCATTGAATACCAAAAACCCTTGCAAACCAGTGCAGTTATCAGCTAATTTCCTCACGCGATCGAGGCAAAGATCCACAATTTCCTTGCCAACTGCAAACCAAAATAAATGAAGTCACTATCAGCAGATGAATCTATTAGATACACATAATGATCATACAAATGCAAAAGGAATTCAATTTTTCTAACCAGTGTAATGCCCTCTTGCGAAATTATTGGCAGCGTCCTCTTTCCCAGAAATCAACTGCTCAGGGTGGAACAGCTGCCTGTATGTGCCAGTCCTCACTTCATCGATAACAGTTGGCTCCAGATCCACAAATATAGCCCTGGGGACATGCTTCCCGGCACCGGTTTCACTGAAGAATGTGTTGAAAGCATCTCGGGCAACTCCGGGTGAAGTATCACTGTAAAAAGACACAAACATTCGTCCAATAATTATCACAAACATGAACACATCTCATCATCCTCCTCATCTTACTCCTAAGCTAAGCGTACCCCCTTGGGACCATCAACTCCCAATTTCTATATCAAATTAAGGTCATAACTTCCAAGTTTCAAAGGACATTTCTCATAACAAATTACATGAATGACAAACCTTCTTTGGATCTAAATTCCAGTCTGATCTACCAGAATTGACTTTTCAAAACCATCAACAATTTCTAGCAGCTCAACACATTTCTAAAACAGATCATCATCAAACATCATAAATCCGAGCTCAATTAAAATTCAACCACAACACAACATTCAGATCCAAAAATCGATTCCTAAATCCTCGCCAAATTTACAATAAACCGATTGATAAAAGGACGCGTACCTAGGCATCATGCCGTCGGGCAGAATTCCATGCTCGAGACAGTAAAGCTCCCAACAGGAGTTGCCGACCTGAATCCCAGCCTGACCAATATGTATGCTGATAATCTCCCTCATTTTAATCAAATTGAAACGTAGCGGCAGCGATGCAAAAATGGGAAGAGGAAAGCGATCGATTGAAAAGTGCGCGGCGGTGTTGTGTTGAGAGAGAGTTTCAAAAAAACCCTAAAAAGGAAAACTTTCCTCAGCAGCAGTTTCTGCCTTTCTGTAATGGCCGAGAGAGAGACAGAGAGTCGTGACAGCGTTTCCTCGTGGCGGTCGTTGGTCGTCGCTTCGTTGTTTTTTCGGTGAAAATCCCTTTTTTTATCCTTTTATAATTAAATACCTTTATACTAAAATTTCTAGTTTTTGTTATATAAAACTGAATTCTTATTTTTTTAAATCACTCGTCAAGGCGATGGCATGTTGGTTAAGAAATCTGTCATGGAACCTTACAATTTTGGGGTCACTAAATTTCCTCCAAATTTTGTAAGAATTTTTCATTTCCTCTTCCTTTCCCTACTCCTACATCCCTCGTGGATGTACCAACTTTAGTAATCGTTCTGAGTTGTAAGTCGTTGTATCCTATTATAAAAAATCAATCTAAAATCTTCCATTCCAATTTATTTTTACAAAATTTTAAAGCTTGGAAAATTTTCCATTCTAATGGCTTGGCATTATTTTTACAAAATTATAGTTTATAAAATTTTAAAACCCAATTTATTGTCAACGAATATACATTTGACAGGCCGGCAAGGGTTAATCAAAAAAAAAAAAAGACAGGCCGGCAAGTGTATAGTGGGGGAAAAGGGAGTATGGGTGGTGGACCGGATTCGGCATGTGAGTGTGAACCGAGGCGGTTTGTCTTACTCTGGATAATTTATATCTTGTCCTTTAAAATACTTTTTTATTTTTTTAACTCAAAATATTCAATAATCAATCTGATTATTGATTAGTGTCGGTCAGTTTATAAACTAATGCAGTAGTTACATTGACAGCTAATTAAGGTTTGATATCTCATCCAATTCGTTGATTTGTTTAAATCTTTTATAGCTTTAAAATTAAGAGTAACTTATGAATTTAATAATAAAAAAATTAAAGTTGAAAGTCTGAAATGAAATTGATCGAAGAAATAAATATAAATTATAATCATTTTTTACTTTTATTTAATCTCATCTTCATTGCTTTCCTTTATTTCTTATATTTTCCTTTACCTGATTTTACTAACCTATTGAAATTTCAAAAATATTGTAAAAGAAAATTGCTTTTATCAATCCGTTACAGAAAGTATGTAACGTGGTCCCTAACCGAACAAGGTCTTTTAGCATAGTTGAACGTATCAATCCGATTATTAGGATCTAAATTCTAACATTGACGGGACGACGTCGTTATAACTCTCTGTTCAATCGTTCCAACTCCCATTTCCCAAGTCACCCGACATAAGTATGTTCGTTTGCGAAATTGGTCGTCTGAGTGGCCGGGCCACTATGTGAAGCCGAAAGGCCCAACCAGGAGATGACATGTATGAGATCTTACAAGAAAGCAGTCGTTTTGTCTACAGATGTCCCAAAGATAAAGATTGTCGTCTTGAAAAAGTTTGACTCGCTTAATTTTATTAGGATTTTTTGTTTGATGCGTACTGATTTAATTATTTCCTTCTAGTTCATCATCATACACTATAAAAGTCGAGTAAAAACCCTATTTATTTATAAAAATTATAAATCTATTCAAAAGTTAACACGTGACATATTTGTCGAAATTTCGTAATCCAACACGGAGGGGCAGAATAGTCTTTTTGTATTTTCGTAATTAATTAAATTTAATTCTATTAATTCAAACCACAAAGTTCATAGTTATTTGATAATGTTCAGAGTTATTTGATAATCTTCAGAGTTTTTTGATAATATTCAGAGTTTTTTGATAAAGTTCAGAGTTATTTGATAATTTTAGAGTTATTTGATAATGTTCAGAGTTATTTGATAATGTTCAGAATTATTTTTCAGAGTTATTTGATAATGTTCAGAGTTATTTGATAATGTTTAGAATTATTTTCCAGAGTTATTTGATAATGTTCAGAATTTTTTGATAATGTTCGGAGTTACTTGATAATGTTTAGAGTTATTTGACTAAACATTAATTTTTTTTCGGACGTTTATACACTCACATATATTATGTATTTTTAAATAAGTCCGTTAAAAAAATTTATTTACAAAAAGTGTCCGAATTATGATTGGACGAGATTGTCACATGTCGAATTCTTAGGTAGTTTATAGTTTTTATATTTAAATGTAGTTTTTATGTGATCCAAAACGTATGAAAATATTTACTTGTCAATTTATTGGGAAAAGATCAAATCATATTTTTTGGTAAAAATTACAAAATTTGTTAAAAGTGGTTATGATTCGTCGTCGAAAATCCAAAATTACGACATAGTTCGTCAAAAGTGATTTATAATTCGTTGGCGAAAAAATATCCATACGACGAGATTTAATCTCCTCCATTCAATGACCAAATCAAAAACTGTAATTGATTTATAATTCTTACACACAAAAAATATACGGTTTGCAACAGATAATTTTTCCAATTTATTTGTTTAAATTCGTATCAAAACATATTTTATTGGACACAACCAAAAACCTAAAGGAGCAATGTAAACAAAAACGGTGAGCTAACAGCCTTGCAAATACATGAACAGCACTAACTAACTGACACATTTTAAAAGCTCCTTACCTCACAAACACAACATTACACACACTCATGTTTTCCCAAGTGGTTGTGGAGAAAATCATTTGCGTCCACTATCAACTGCTTCTCTCTCATGCTTAGAATGTTCCTTAAGTTTTAAGCCTACCCCATGTGCATCCCACAAATCATATCTCACATTTGCTGTAAATACACTTATATGTATTCTTATCATTATTATATGCTCCTAAAGGTTTATTCCCCTTAAAAGTATTTAGCAAACATACGACCTAAATTTTTTCCCAAATACGATTGCATGCCCATCCAATCAATCACCAACTATATAACTTATGAGAGTTGGAATTAATTAGATTGGCCAAAAGTACGTGCTGTAACTTTTTAGCTCGTAATTACAGCTCATATTAACTGATAGTGTAGGCGAATCAATTAGATTGGCCAAAAGTACGTGTTGTAACTTTTTAGCTCGTAATTACATCTCATATTAACTGAAAGTGTAGGCTCCAGAGTTGGGATTTTGTAATCCGATATAAGTTGGCAGTTATTCTCTGTCAATATTTGATAATTTCTTCAAGTACACATGCACATTCAATAATACTGACAACAAAACCTAGAACTTTAGTTGAATGAATGAGAATTAATCTCAAATTTAGAGCAATGTTTCATGACTTTTGCTATATTCGATGTACATACTAAGCCTGAATTGTGTTAGTCAGCCTCAGCCAGGCAATTAAGTTCCGTCCCAATCGCTAAAGGCTGCAAACAAATGCAACCCGATTTCTGTCAGGGACATTTCTATTATGTTTTTTTATGTCCACACATTTGTTCATCTTTAGCTGGAAACTGAAAAATTCTACAAAAAAAATTCAAAGAAATAGGCTAAGTTATAAGATAGAATTAGTAACATGTGGAATCATAAAACAGTTGAGATAATTAATTTTTATTAAAATTCCAAACGATGAAAAGTTGTCAGCAATTGGAAATAACACCAGGAAGACAGACTTGTACTTGCGAGCAAAGAAAGCTAGCCATTACACAGAATGATCAAATGCCGAATTGAAAACTCTTAACAAAGTTACAACCAAATAGCAAGACGATTCGCCGCATTTCGTTTAGATCTGAAACGCGATTAATCGGACAAGTAATTGATCACATTATTTCTATGAAGAATAGACTTTTCAAACGAGCATGCCGAAGGCGAGAGCTACGAAGGAACCGAAGGCTACGGGGACGAAGCTGGATACGGCGTCCGAGGTAGGGCTGGGAGCCGGAGCATCGACTGCAGCGACGTTTTGGAAGGCAGAGATGGCCATAAGCATCGCGACGATGGCCACGATGAGCTTCATCTTCAAAGCCTCCATTGTTGGTGAAATTGGGGAAGATTTGGAGAGAGGAAGAGAGATTGAGATTGTAAGATTTTGAGAGGTGAATTGGGAGGAGGGATTTTAGCCTTTATATAGGCGGGGAAGTGGGGGCAGAAAAGAGACGTTGGGGTCCTGGGGAGAGATTTACGGGCAGCTGCCCGAAATGAACGTTGGAGCTTCTTCACATTAGCTTTTTTTTTATATATAAAAAGAATATGTTTATAAAAATCAGTGATTTTACTATTTTATTTGCTTTTAATTAAAAATTATGTGCATCACGTTGGAGCCAATATGAATGACTGAACTGTCATCGCATGACCTGCTGGCCTCTCACGATCAGTTTTAGTGCAATACCTCAATTAAGATCATTTCTCAATTTATAAACAAAATCCGATTTTGAATTACATTATAAAAAATTGAAAATTTAGATTTATATAATGATGTGTTTGAGGTATTTTCCACACTAAAATTAGGTCTCAAATTGAGGCGAATCTCCATTTTCTTCACACAAACTAAACACATATTTCAATAGGTTTATCCATGCGCTAGCGCGAAGAAACTCTGGAACAAATTAATTGATATCTATTTGTCCAGTCTATTCCTAACAAAATTTCTCTGTTGTGCAATTTTTTCAACTTTAGGATGAATACCTAATCTGTCTTTGGCTGTGAGACCTTGACATACTTTTAAAAATTAAACAATACTTAATATGGTGTGGTGATAAAATTATTGAGAGTAATGAAACGTATCAGGCAGTGATACTTTTGAACGCGTTACCCTCTCAAGTTGACATCATAAAGATGTCATACAATACAGTAGGGTGGGCATTACCCGGTCCGACCGGATAACCCGGCTCAGCCCGACCAACATAAATTCGGGTTTAACTCAATTCGGTATGAGTTTCGAGTCCAATTAGGGTAGAGGATCGGGTTACCCGACTCCATAAATAATATAAATGAATTTGACTACCATACCAATTAGTCTATTCGTCTTGTCAAATATTACGTTACATATGAATAACAAATTGATATGCATTGAAAAATATAATTGTAATAATAAATTTTACAATTCACAAATAAGTGATTTGAGCTTGTATTTTCAAAGTATTTTTATTATGATAGATGATATTGAATGTTTTGTTATTTTAAAAGGATAATTAAAATTTTTGTTCTAGTCGGATTAGGATTCACATAATTGACCCGGTCCTTTGGTTAGGGTTAGAGTTCAAATACATAATCCAGTCACTATTTCAGGTTGGGTTAGGAAGGAGCAAAACACGTTCCAACTAGTCTCACGCCCACCTGTACAATCACTACTAATTTTTCCATAATTTTCGTCTTCAAGAATGCGCAGGAAAAGGGACGGAAAGTTGACGGAAAACCGTGAATTTCCGTCAACTTTCCTTCAACGACGATGATGTCGGAAATTTTCCCGACGTTAAATATTTTCCGTCGACGTGCCGTTTCTATTCCGTCATATTTCCGGTACATATAATTCCGGCTGCGTGTCGTTGATATTCCGTCACAGTTACGTAAAACATTTCCGTCTACACTTCGTACATATTACGTTAAAGTCTTTTCCGTCAACTTTCAGTCTAAATTCCTTCGATATTATATTCCGTCAATCTTTCGTCCATATTACGCTACTCATATTGCCGTCATTTGTCCGGCATAATTCCGTCAATATATATTATCGGCAATAATCCATCTACGCTCCGTCGTCGTCATTTGCCGTCTACATTCCGTCATTATTACGATACTTGTATTTCCGTCATTGGTCCGGTAAATTCCGTCAATATATATTATCGGCAAAAATCCATCTTCACTCCGTCATCTTTATTTTCCGTCTACATTCCATCTACACTCCAGCATCCTTATTTTCCGTCTACATACCGTCTTGTTTCCGGTACTGTTATAAATTATATGGTTGTTATAAAATTTAACAAAATTACTGTTATAAAATTTAACAAAATTACTTTAATAAAATTAAATGTCTAATTTAACAAAATTAATTTAACAAAATTAAATGTCTAATTTAACAAAATAAATGTCTAATTAACAAAATCAACTATTAAAATTCGAAATTTGAAATTATATCAAATAATTCGAATCAAACAAAATTAAAATGCCTAATTTCTGCGGTCTTCATTCGATTCCTGATGGCCATCATGGTTGTTTCCATCCGAGCTTCGACTGGAGGGCGGCTGGTATCCAGAATTACTGAGCATCCTCATCATAGCAGCTTGCATTTGCATCATTTGGTCCATGCTCTCTCTCAGGGGCTCCTGTTGTTGTTGCATGCTCCTCAAATCAGCCTCCTGTCGGGATTCTATGCGCTCTAAACGCAGACGGTTAGGAGGTCTCGGCTTTAGGAAGCAAGAGCTGATGAACCTTGCTTTGTTGGCAAAACAGGGTTGGAGGGTGCTGACAGAACCTGAGTTGCTAGTCAGCAAGCTGTTCAAAGCGAAATATTACCCATATTCAATGAAACAGGAGGTTCAAGGCCTTCCTATGCATGGAGAGGAATATCAGTGGCCTTGTACATCGTAAAACATGGTGCGGAATGGGATGGAGCTGAAAGGAAATTCATCTGGAAAAGAGGTGGAGCAGCCACGTTCACGGTAAATGAAGCTTATAATATAGCTTGTGAATTGGAGAAACAAAGGAATGGAGAAGAAGGAAACAATCTGATACCAGTGAAACTCGGAAAATTTGGAGAAGTTTCTGGAAGCTGAAGTTACCTAATAAAATCAAGAATTTTGGGTGGAGACTATTTCATGACAGCTTGCCCACAATGTTTAATTTGGAAAAAAGAGGGTGCCAAGTGCTGAATAGATGTAGTCACTGAGAGGATGCAATTCATCTATTCAGGGATTGTTGGTGGATTAAAAGTCTTTTGCAGGAGAGCAATCTGCCCCTGGCACTGGCAGCATGGAATATTTGTTGCGGTAGTCCAGATTACTGGCTTTGGCTATGTGCAAAGGTGTGTCGTGAAGAGGAGTTTAAAGTACTATTATGTGGTCTGTGGTTGGGATGATAGGATAGAAATGAAATTAAATATAGAAAGGAAGGGGGAAGAATTGAATCACTGAGGGTTAAACTCAAGAATTTTAAAGAGGAAGTTAAAGGGCATTGTTGGTGGGAGACTCAGAGGAAGGAAGATGAAGGATGTAGTAAATCTGTAACCGTATTATTAGGATCGAATCAGATTACTAGCAATAAACCCTAAGTTCAATGTCAATTAAGCCTTAAGATTGAGAACTTAAAAGAAAGACAAAGAACAACCGGATTTTATACTGGTTCCCCCTAGGTGAGGAGGTAGTCCAGTTTGGCTCACTGTCGGAGCTCCGTATGCACTATGGGTGGCCGGAATCGCACCAGAAAATTACCCGGAGATGATATACAAGAACAGTCCGATGGACTCAACTGAAAACAACACAAACGTACACCACACGGCCCAATTGAACGCCGAACTGCTCGTCGACGACTGCTGAGTCGAAACCCTCTATCAATTCCACAAGTCGATCACGCTTGGAGTTCGAACGAGAGAGAAACGTGTTTGCGCAGAATAGAACCCTAGCTCTATTCTTCCTCGGCTTTATACGCCCGCCTGATTTTCCCAGATTCAATCGAGTCCGTTGGATGAAGCCAGCTAGCTTCTAATCAGAGCCGTCCATCCTCAACGAACATAACGACTTCTTAAACACGGATTCCCGCCTTGACGTGGTGTCCTCTGACTGGTCGATCTTTATTTTCCTCAGGTACGACTTCAGCTATCAGCAACGACGAAGGGTTTAGCAACGACTTGAGGTCTTCTTCTGACTTGAACTGGTTCATGCCCGTGACATAGTCTGGTGTCACGGCAGTCACGGCATGGCTTTTGCTCAGAAGCTTTTCACCCTTTGTTGTCATGGCAGGTTGCCACGGCAGTCACGAGACTTCAGAAAAACACCCAGCAATGCCTGCTTTAATTTTCAACAATTCTCCACCTAAAGCAGACATCTCCAGCTGCTTTAGGCCTTCACTCCAATCCACCCCAACACCACAATGCATACAAGGACTTACCCGACCGATCATTGCCACACCTGCAACCACAAAACAATTCAAGATATATGTAGCAAGTCCAAGCAAAGCTTGAACTTGCTAACTGTTACAGGCTTAGTCCCCATATCAGATGGGTTAGATTCAGTTTTATTTTTCAGCAACTTCATAGCTTAGTCCCCACGGCATGACTTTTGCTCAGAAGCTTTTCACCCTTTGTTGTCACGGCAGGTTGCCACGGCAGTCACGGCCCGTGACATGAAGAAGAGCTACGGCAGTCACGGGACTTCAGAAAAACACCCAGCAATGTCTGCTTTAATTTCCAACAAAGGAGAACTGAGAATTTTCTGTGATAGGTCTTTTGACCCTGAGACCAGGTGTGGAGGTGCATCAGCTATCTTATTATATGGGGAAAGTGTTGAGGGAGTCAAAGCTTGCTATATGGAGAACTGCAATTTAGTGCTGTAGGCAGAGCTGAAAGCTAGAGAGATTGGAGCAAAGATGGCGCTAAAAACGAAGGTGAGGATCTACTCAGATTCAATGGAGGCTCTTTGGGCGATTAATTTGGAATCATGGAGACAGGACGCTCATCTTTCAGCGATCAGAGAATGCATCAATCTCTTCGATAATCAGTCAGGTTGGGAGCTGGGAGGCATTTCAAGAGAGTCTAACAAGGCAGCAGACTTCATTGCAAAGAAAGCTCGTATGGACAAGTGGTCATGGTCCTGTGTAGATGTTGTTCCTATAGTTTTAAGGGCATATGCACTCGTTGGAGCATTTTATCTCATCGAGAACTTTCTCACGGAGCAATTTCTATTACAATTCAGGGAACAGTAACAGCATTTCTGCATATTCTGTGCAGCAATGCCATAATGCGGAGAACCTATTACTGAATAAAAAATTATTATTTTTGAATTTTTTTGAAATTTAAAAAATTGGCTCCTCGCCTATAAAAACAAGATTTGTCGTTTCATTGAATCACACAAACACACTTCCTTCACTCATCTCAATTTCCCAGCCATTCTTGCTCATTCGTATCATGAATTCTTTCATTTTCAATGAGGGTTTTTTGAAGTACCGACAAAGAAGGAGACAAATGATTGAGACGGCTTTATGGATGTCGTTGTTGTTGCAACGGCGGGTGATGAAGATGATGCGTCAAGCAGTCGCCAACCAAATCGACAAAGGCGAAGGGGATCGAGGGGGCAGAATCTGTTTGGAAGACTACTTCGTCGATCGTCCAATTTTCTCCGAAGTCGACTTCCGACGAAGGTACCGAATGAGCAGCAACCTATTTAATCGTATCAAGACGAAGCTTTGCAATCATGATGAATATTGGCATCAGCATCGTGATGCGGCTGGAGTACTTGGTCTCCTTCCAGAGCAAAAGATGACCGCCGCTATACGGATGTTGGCATACGGTTCTTGGGCGGATCAGTGTGTCGAGGTCACAAGGATGAGCGAATCAACCACCCTAGAGTGCCTGAAGAAGTGGTGTGCTCAAGTAGTTGAACATTACAAAGACCGTTATCTACGCTCTCCGAATGAAGCTGACCTGAGTCGATTGTTACAAAGAGCAGAGCAACGAGGATTCCCTGGTATGATTGGAAGCATCGATTGTATGCACTGGGAGTGGAAGAACTGCCCAACATCTTGGCAAGGGGCGTACTCAGGTCATAAAGGTCGCCCAACCATTATTTTAGAGGCAGTAGCATCGTACGACAAATGGATATGGCATATTGGTGTACCCGGAGCACAAAACGAAATAAATGTCCTACATCAATCAGACATTTTTGATCCGCTCCTCGCCGGAATCTGCCCTCAAGTGACATACAAAGTTAACGGGAACACATACGACGCCGGTTATTATTTAGCTGATGGGATTTATCCAAAGTACTCCTCCTTCGTAAAAACAATTTCGAATCCACAAGGTGATCCTGAGAAATTGTTTCAAAGAAACAAGAGTCGTACCGCAAAGATGTCGAGAGGTGCTTTGGGATCTTGCAATCTCGTTGGGCGATAGTCCGTCATGCATGTATGTATCCTAGAAAAAGTGTTTTGAAAACAATTATGTTGGCTTGCAACATAATGCATAACATAATTGTTGAGGAAGAATTCATAGACGATGAATTTATGGAAGTTGACGAGGAAGATCCACATAATCCTCGCAGTGCTTTCACGATATATGATGGCCTGACAGATCAGAATGGTAATCTATATCTTCATGATCCAGTGGGAAGAGCCCAACAGTCAGAAGCATTTGGTAATCGTTTGACAACTCTTCAATCTGCATATCTTCATACGGAGTTGCAAAATGATCTCGTGAAGCATAATTGGTTTATGGAAATCGGTGAACAATTATGAACTATGTTACCAACATGAAAGCATGTGTTTAAGTTGTGTGTTGTATTTGAATTTGTGTGTTGTGTGTTGTATTTGAATTTGTGTGTTATATTTCAATTTGTGTGTTGTATTTCAATTTGTGTGATGTATTTTCAATTTACGACCCCTTTTTCGATGTCTAAACCTTCGCATCTGCTCTTGGGGTCAACTACAAAGTTTTTGGTCTTCGAGTTAGCTTTCCAACAAGCTTTGAATCAACCAATTTGGACACCATATGCGATCTGTGCGTGCAATATAAGCCGGAAAGGTTGGTGCAAAAGGAGCTTGTCAGTGGCGACCATGTCAATTCTGGACATTAGTTGTCGCGCTCTGCGTAGACGTTAACTCGTTAATGTCATATGTGAACGCGGCGTGTTAATGTTGAGACATGACGCGCGGCGGATTGACGTCGCGTTCACTGTAAACATTAGGGCTGCGTCGCGTTCGGTGTAAACATTAACGCCTAATGTCTACGTAGGGCGCGACGGTATTGTCAATGCTGGGCGCGCGGCAGGTCGATTTCCGATTTTGAATCGGCGTTCGAAAACTGTCGATTGAATAACATAAACTGAGTTCGATTGATGTCGAAAATCATGCTGCAAGTGAATTTTCATGTTCAATTTGAAAATTTCAATGTTCAATTTGATCGATTACACGCGCAAAGTTCACTCGCGGAGAACGTTCGCTCAGGCGTTCTCGTCCAGCATTTCTGAGCGGACGTTCTCGTCTGAAAATGCTCCTCCAGCAAGCGATCTCGACGAGGATGTCACCGCTCCACAAAAATCCTTCGTAGAACGTCTCCAAATCCCCTCGAGCATGCGACCGCTGCATATGCCCTAGTAGAGCTTTTGTAGCTTGTCTTATGTGTTTTGTTCTGTTTTGGTTGTGCTGTCTTTTGGTAGCTGTTGTAAGGTTCATGTTCCCATTCAAAAAAAAACAAGATAGTGGACTAATAGTAGCGGTACAACAGATAAATCGTGTAAAGAAATACAAAAGCAAAATTACTGTGGATATCCCATATTAGTAGGTCTTAACCAACATATTGACTTCCCAATTTTCTTTTCAACCAACTTCTTGAAAGCCTTGAACTCGCTAAAAATCTTTGAAGCAGTTAGTTATGTTCTCCGTCAAGGCTAATTCCAATTGTGATCAAGAATTCTGCGGTCATCAATGCTGACACTATTCCAAATTAAAGAGGAACCAGATAAAAGAAGTCGTGAAGAAATTTTGTATAACCATTGTGCATATAATCCATCTCCGAGTCAGTCAAAAGTTTGGAGAAGGAGAGGTAGGACGTAGCGGACGAGCAATTTCAGCAAGCTTCGGTAGACATGTTATCCGGAGATATTTATAATATTCATGCGTCGTCATACTTTAGGCTAGACGATACCTTAGCTAAGTAGCGCCTCATCACTTGACTTAGGTACCACCTTGATCAACTTAAGGCTAAATTTTCATTAAGGTCCCCTTCAATGCGTCTCGACACATTTTAGGTCCACCATTCGCCTACATCGTAGGGCACAACGCCGAAATCAATATCTTGCATTTCTGATGCCCCTTATACACACATAGGAGTAGAGAGTCTCCTTGTTAACACATGAATAACTTCAAGATGCATTTCCGAGGATTTTTTTTATTGGCATTTAGGATGATTTGAAGCGTCGATTTTCTGATTATTTGATCAAGATTGTAACCGTTAGGTCACTACCTTGTTTGTAATTAAGAATTAGTTTTAACGACATTTAAGCACTATAGATGTAAACTAGATATTTACGCAAGATGTAATTCGTCAACAAACATTCTGATTCTAAGATAAGGGGATTCCATCGTTGTTGACCTAGTAAGTTCGATCAAAATGTGATAAATATGAATTTTGACTAAATTTAACGGTTAATGAACAAATAGGGACATACTTCAAATTAATATACACTCAAACGCCATCGTAATTTGATAAACTAAAAATAATGTATCCTAACTATTTTATGAAGCAACAAATTCAGTAATAAAGTTTGTGCCAACAAAAAAATTCAGTTTAACAAAGTTAGAATAAAGATTTATAAAAGAAATTAAAAATTATATATTTTTTATCACTACGTGATAATTTTATTTTAGTATCAAATATCCCATAAAAGTTTCTTAATTTGTTATAATTAAAAATATCTGGCTTAACTTATTAGAAAAAAAGAAGAAGATTCACAAACAAAATTAGGGTTTGTGCAGCTACTCTCCAAATCTACTACTACTTTAACACGCCGCGCATTGACCGACCATCACGGCCCAATCAGACTATCCCACACCAATCTCGAGATCCACGTTAACCATCCACGTGTAAATTTTAACCAATCACAAACGTCCACCACGCACATAACGTCACAGCCCGTAACTTTATCGTAAGTACTGTGACATTTGGGCTTCGTTTGGAGGGTATTTGAATCATCGCAGCGGCATCAAGCAAAACCTTTTTGCTGCCTCCCTTAGTACGAAACCCTCGCCGTCGGCCGCCGTAGTAAAAAGAAGCTCTGCTCCGTTACGAGCTTCGATTTCTACCGTCCTTCTATCGATCTTATCCCGAATATCATTTTCGTACCTCCTTGTCGTCACTTTAACCCTTTCTTTCTCTTCAGGAAGATTTTTTTGGGTTTTAGGGTTTTTTTTATCGTCGGCTTCCCATGGCTCCTGCTGCTGTTGCTTCTGCTGATCGTATCCTTCTTTTGATTTGTGATTTATTCTTAGTAGGCTTGATCCGTTGGCAGTGTCGATTTGATTGATTATTATATTTTGTAACATGTATGGTTGTGGATTTCGATAGATCGGGAGTTGAGTGAGATTTTAGTGTCGTGGGAGATGGAGTTTGGTTTCAGAAGATTGGATGCTGATTCATGTGTAGGATTTGTGTGGTGTTATGTTGTGATTTAGTGTTGTTTGACTTTGTGTTTACTTGAGTAGAATTTTGTAGAGTGATGGAATTAGGAGTTGTGAATCCTTTACTCCAATTTGATTAGAAACTGCTGAGTTGTTGGAGAAAATGACCTTGGAAACTCAGACTAAGGCATCTAATGGATCAGATGCTGTTAAGAAGGTGTGTAAGTTCATCTTAAAATGAAACTGAGGTTACTTATATAAGAAATTTTTGATTGATGGTTTCATATATTGTAAGCTATTGTCTTTTTTTATTTTATCTTAGTGCTGGATTCTTTGGTGCTGGGTTTATGGCTTATAAAATTTGTATCTGTTTTTATGAATCTCTCAGGAATCGGACAAACCTTATGGCTACAAGGCGAATGTCGTCAATGGGCAGGTCCCATCATATGAACGATCCACTACTCCTATGCAATCAGAATATTTGGATCCATCCATGTGCTATCCAGTCAACAGCTATCCCTACTACTATGGTGGTAATATAACATTATACCATAAGATTGCTGTAAATGATTATGTAGTCATGCTGTCACGGAAGCACGGTGTATATATGTTTTTTTTTCATGCGCTTAGTAGGAACCACCACGAGTTGGGGTTGTACCACCTAAATATTGATTATGTTCTACTTTTTCTAGCTTATGATGGCACTCAGCAGGGCTGGAGCGAGTACATGCAATATCTTAATGCGGAAGGTGTAGAGGCGCCAGCGGTGAGCCTCTGATGCAACTTGTTTAACTTGGCCTAGTCTGATGCATTATTTTATTCGTTCATGCTTTAATATAATTTCAATTCTTCTTGACAATTCCCATTGTGTTCCATTTTCACTGTAAATCAGCCTGACTCGTTGTAATTAAATTTGATACGCCCCGGTCTGTTTGCTCATTATATCACTGTTTATTTTTCAGGGAGTTTATGGGGATAACGGGTCATTGGTGTACCATCACGGCTATGGGTATACACCTTATCCATACTCACCAGCTACTTCACCAGGTCCGACCATTGATGCTTCTCACCAGTACCAGTATCCTGTGTCTTACTACCCATCTATGACAGCCAATGGTGCTCCGTTCACACCCAATTCGACTATTGCAAAGCATGGAGACTTAAAGGAAGTGGCAGCTGAACAAAGGCCGAAACCTGTATCCTCAGAAATCGCTAACAGTGGAGGTTTGAAATCAAACAATGGTTCGGTTCTTTCAAAATCATCTCACACGAATCCTGCATTCAATGCCAAAGGTTCCCTGGAGAATGGTAGGTCCACTTCCCAAAAAGGGTTTCCTGCTTCCGGTTATCAAGATCCCAGGTTTTGTTATGGCGCTTCTAGACTGCCTCTTTGGTCAGATGGGCAACTTACCAGTTCTGCTGTTACGGCATCAGTTGCAAGTGTGAACTCTGCATCCAGGAATCAGATTTTGCGGCCTCAGAATCAGCTGGTGGTAACTAGTTGTCATATTTTCATCTATTTAGTATTGGATTCTATTTCTCAAAGCCATAATGCTTCGTTTAGTTACCTGATATTTATATATTATGAAACAGTCTCGACCAATGACTGGGAATGGTGCAAACAATGGATTCTATAACCGGATATTTACCAACCCAATTCATTCTGTATATGGATACGGATATGATTCACGGACCAATGGACGAGGGTATCTTCCTATCGATGCTAAGTACAGACCTAGAGGACGAGGCAATGGTTTTTATGGATTTGGGAATGAGAATGCAGATGGTCTGAACGAATTGAACAGAGGACCCAGAGCCAAGAGGAACATTAAGGGTTTTGCACCTATTACATCAGTTGTAAAGGACCAGAGTGAGCCTGCCCAAGCAGCTACCGGTGAAGAGAAAAACAATTTGACTGGTTCTCCTGTCGCGGAACATTATAACTTGCCAGACTTTACTGTGGACTACCCTGATGCAAAGTTTTTCGTCATCAAGTCATACAGTGAAGACGACGTGCATAAAAGTATAAAATATAATGTCTGGGCGAGCACACCAAATGGTAACAAAAAGCTTGATGCGGCATACCAGCAAGCTCAAGAGAAATCAGCAAAATGTCCGGTGTTCCTTTTTTTCTCGGTATGTGCCATGCAATTACATTTTTCTGACATCTTAACTTGTTATGAACAATTTTATAAAGTCTTTGACCCGCAATTGATATAGGTAAATGCTAGTGGGCAATTTGTTGGTCTTGCTGAAATGGTCAGTTCTGTCGACTTCGAGAAAAGTTTGGAGTATTGGCAACAGGACAAGTGGAATGGCTGCTTCTCGTTAAAGTGGCACATTGTCAAGGATGTCCCAAACACACTGCTAAAGCATATTATTCTTGAGAACAACGAGAACAAACCTGTTACCAACAGTAGGGATACTCAGGAGGTACAGGTTCTGCTGTTATTTTATCCAAAAGGCCTGCCAGTATAATGTAATAGATTACATTAATTATTTGTATATTCTGTAGGTCAAACTAGAGCAGGGGCTTCAGGTGCTCAAAATATTCAAGGATCACTCGAGCAGGTCTTCAATCCTAGATGATTTTGAGTTCTATGAAGCTCGACAAAAGGCTATCCAGGAGAAAAAAGTTAGATTGCAGTTTCAAAAGCAGGCAAGAATTATTTTATAGCCGTAGTATCAATGAGAAACATTCTTGGGGATTTTGCCTTGTCATTTTCTTGATGTTCATCATATATGTAGGTTTGGGAGGGGAAGGCTGTTGATTTGAAGAGCCAAGATGGAGCAAAAGGAGAAAGCAATGTCTTCAACTCTTTTGAAGCAGCATTGAATCTGACCAAGGAAGCTCTGCCAGCAGTTCATGCAAATGGGGATGCCAAGATAGACGATAACGGATCCGTTGCAAAGAGTGGAGATGGATTAAAGGTTGTGACACCTGTTGTTGCGAATTGATCGAAGCCTGGGCATACGCAAGTATCTTTGGTTCAGTTTGTTTAGGATTTGTTAGCGAACCTTTTTTCTTTTTTCCAGTTTGGGTTCTTAGTTTTTGTTATGTGGCCTTTTGTATCCTAATTCCAGTGTTTCTGTTGGTTAAAACGGATGAGAATTCAAGAAAAATGAATCACGTTAACCAGTTATCCGTTCTGTTCTGGTAAATAGTTGTTTCGTTCTCTCCCCAGAAAGTCTTTGACGAGGCGAGCTTTGGTAATCATTCCATTAATTTGAAAACACAACAAGCATCCATTGATATACTCTTGCAAATGTTTCTCTAGGGAGAAAGTCCGCATCCAAAGAACAAGAAGAGCCAGTTCCATCGAATTTCTTCTCAATCTCAATGAACGAATCAAGATGTTAAGTCAGCAAGGGAGCAGAGTTGCTGTCGTTGTTCAGCCGAGACAGTTCGGTTTCATTCAAATAGAAACGGAAAGAGTAGCGAGAGTTGGTCTCCGTTGTCAGGGTTTTTGGTCGTCATCAACCGATGTCTGCTAGAGGGCTTAGTCCTTAGTGTTTCTGTCTTTCAATGTTGTCTCCTAGGGTTAGTAAGTGAGCAGCTAGTGGGCTGAGAGTGTTTTTGGGCTTTAAAGAGTTGTTGTGTGTGGACCTTTACACACTGATCCTGTTTGGATCTATTTTATTATATCAAAAAAAAAGAAAAAAAAAGAGTCAGCAAGCATATATAGGCATTAAGAAACTTTTCTAAACAGCTCATTCCTGAGTGGTGTCGATTGATTACTCTGTACTCCCCTATCAATCTAGAGAGAGCTTATCATAAATTACCCCAAATATAAACCTAAAAGACTTGTGTTTCTGTTTCAAAATAGGATTCAATTAACTGTGTGCCTTTCCTAACAGATTTAAGAGCTTAGGATATTTTACTGCTTGTAAGACGACTTTTTTTTTTTGTAACCTGAAGCCCTTCTTTTTTTGTTTTTCCGATAAGAGGTGAAAATCTTATTGAAAAAGATAAAAGATACAGGACACTGCAAAAACCAACCAAAACACACAGAGCAAGCTAAACTAACCTTCAAAAACATCCGCTGAAACACACAACCAGCCCCCGACTCCAAAGACACACAGGACTAAAGAAACAACCACAGACTAAACAAAAATTACCTAGCGAAAGCATGTCAATTCAGACCCCTACAACCAGCAAACAATACAATCCTGTAACCCACAGAACAACAAGGACAACTTTAATAAAAGGTTATACAAAAACTATTTTGTATATGCCTCCATATCTTCTTTTCCTTTAGCGTCTCTAACTTCGTCTTGAAAAGTCTAAACACACAGATCGGAATCCCAAACTTATTCTCTGAAGATAATAACATTTCTTCCTCTCCACGCCTCATAGATTAAGGCATTTTATAAGGAAAAAGGATCATTTGTTGATGGCCTTTGTTCTTCCAAATCATATTGTCCTTCCAAGTGATGATATCCTCCCAGCACCTGAAGCCGTTCTTGCCCTTGGTGACGTCAAACAGTTGTCTTCACCTGTCGAATACAGAACCATTCATGGGGACAGTCCGTTCTGAGATGAACTAATGGTATAATGTCATGGCTGAGAGCACGTGACATCAGTCATTTGTTTTATTACTCTAGTCCAATGGGTTGCCCTTGTTACTTGTTTCCCTACTTACTTACAATGGTCTCTCGATGGTCTTTTACATACGTTCTTAGGCAACCATTGATGATTCTAAGGACTGCCCCCATCACAGAATATTTTTTGCGAGGTCAATCGCCTTCACACAAGCAATTTAGGGTCTGTTCAGTAGAGCTTAAATTTCATGTTTTTCAGTTAAATAAAGTTAATTTAAGTTAAATAAAATTTTGTACAGTTAAATTAAGTTAAATAAAAATAAATTAAGTTAAGTTAAGTTAAATAAAATTAAATAAAAATTTTCAGATTTTAATTTTGTAGTTCAATATGATTAAAAACTTAAATTATACACCTTTATTCAAAAAAAATTATTTTTTTAAAGTTCAGTAAAGTTAAATAAAGTTAAATAAAGTAAAATAAAGTTCAGTACAGTTAAATAAAATAAAATTAAATTCAGTAAAGTTAAATTAAATTAAATAAAGTTAAATAAAGTTTTTTTCAGCTCTATCAAACAGCACCTTAGTGGGGAATAGTTAGTTAGTGAGTGAGAGTATAGGAAGGTATGACAATATCATGTATCATCATGCTCTCTAGCTAGTGCCTGAAATAAAAACTGAAAGATAAAAAGTCCACTGACCTCATTAATCACAATTTGGTGACGCGTTCCTAGTACTCCAATTTAAGACATTGCCAAGTGGAGAATACAGAGAGTTCCAAGATTCTGCCTGCCGGTTCATTCTACACAAACACATTTTCAGCAGCAACAAAATTTGTTGGATGCTCTGTATACTAGAATCTGATCAAGACGATTCATAGTTTGCGTCGATGACCACCAGATTCAGTGGACATTGTTGTGGCAGATCTTTTCACTTTCGCGGCCAAGTTACACAAGTGTTTTACATAATCCTAAAGGAAAAGTTATGCGATGCATGCCCTTCTCAGTTCCAGCATGTAGATAATGATGTCGTGCAGTCAACAAATTGAAACTGGTCAATACCTTCCAATTTGCTGGCGCAACTTTATCGATAACCAGTACATGGGCATCCCACTTTTCAACAATTGCCGCCAGTAATTTCCTAGTGAATCTGAAATAAAGTACATTGTTAGAGCACATAGGAAGCACCTACTCGATGAATATTATTGCTACACAGTGTATGTGGTAACTGATGAGTTGCTGACAAAGAAGCACCAAATTAAAGAATATACCGTAAAATGAGGTTACTGTACACCAACTCTGGAGGAGCTGAGAGAGGACTTATGCTTCTGGAATTGGAAATCATGTATAGGTCAGCTTGAGAGCCAACATATAACATACTAATCGTGGTTGGAGTGCTAGAATATATTGTGTAGTATGAATGGGAAAATACGGTAACAAGAGCACATGAATGTTTAGCGAAAATCTCTATAAAGTACCTCAGAATTCACTTGACTATAAAAAGAGTAATATCAAGACTCAGTTATATTATTTCATCAAAAAAAAAAAAAGACTCAGTTATATTACAACCTTTTTTTTTATAATTATCTATGCACATTAAAGCGTCATCATTTTAGGATCCAAAGTGAATGCATAGTTTCAACCAAAAACAACAATGTATACTTCAATATTTCCAAGTAGAGAGTTATGAATTTCAATCCATTTTTATAAAAATTAAATTTCCATCAAATTTTCGCGTGGAAAGTCATTTTCTCATGAAAAATATCAACAACAACAAAAAAAGAAGTTTATATTGAATCTTCCTATTGAAACTCTATATCCCTTTCAGTTTTCTTTCCATCCTAAAAAAAAAAAATCAACAAACCAAACGGAGCCTAAGTGACGATCAGACTGTGTCGAATTTAATATCTATTCTCACTAGTGAATTTAACGAGCCAACCAAGCAGTCGTTCCACCAGCCTAGATCCTGCACATCAATCCGACAAGGTAAGAATGGCTGCACAACAAATGTAAATCTTTGCAACTGGATTATGACATTATGAGCAACCAATATCAGCCAAGGCCTTGTTTGCGGAGCAGAAAGTTTAATGTAGCCAAGGACAACTTGCCAACCAGGTAAAATCTATCTCCACTGGTTTCTGCGAGTAAATTTGTGCAGAGGGTTGGCAAGTCATCCTTGGCTGCACCATACTTTCTACGCCCACATACAAGGCCATTGATGACTGAGTTCATATAATACAATGCGCAACTTTCCTCACTGCGCCCAGGCACCACACAGCAAACCCAACAGCCATCGGATGAGTTGAATGTTGATAGTTCAAGACTGAAAATAATAATACTGTATGACGCTATGACCTTGAACTGCTTATATACAGATTTATGTGTATTTGACTATGATCATCACACGGCTCTGATTCTGATCCGCCAGATAAGCAACAGGTCTTGGAAATGCAGCTGCACGGAATTCAGTGATGAAGGTGAGTTGTGCAAGTGCAGAAATACAATAAAATCATGTTCTTGCACGTCATTCTTGGGCATCCCTGCAGTTTTGCCTATATGTTTCTCCAACAGCTGAAAGGGCAAGAAGGAAAACATAAATTAATAAACAATAAGAGGTCATACTCTCTAGAGGATTCGAATGCTGTAAGATGTTAGGTAGCAATCCAAGATATGCCACTGGGAATTTAGGGTAGACAAGAGACTCGAAGTTCGAGGCTGTGGTGCATATGTTGGATGGTTGTCTGTTTAGAAACTTCAAGATTCCTAATTTTAAAGCAGTTTAACATTGTCAGCAAAATATTAATGTTTTTAGTATCATGACAGGGCCACTCACCACATGGAGATTGCACTTTAAAACTTGATGTCTGAAGCTTCTGCATATCTTTAATAGCTGTGTGACTTCAAGCTTGCCTGGGCTTCATTGGGCCACCGGAATGAGCGATGCATGAAGCTAGTTGGCAACCTGGCATGCCTGGTGCTAACTTTTTTTATTCTCCTTTCTACATAATTCCATGGGAAACATTATTTTACCAGAAGGGAACAAAAACTCATACAGGTTACAGTAAATAAGTTATTTAGTATAAACATTTCCAATGCTAAATTCAAGAAAGCTTTTTACCAAACAGTTGAGGTTTTGTTGTACATGGCCCTGAGCTCCTCATTCTGTGGCCATTTGCTTTGGAAACATTTGTTGGATGCCACCAAGCCGCCTGGTTTTGTTCATTTTCTATGGCCCAAGCCAATAACTTACTTTCTTTTCTTTTTTACTGCAGACAACAATCAAGCAAGATAATGTGTATTTCAGAGGTGAACAATAAACCCGTTGAATTTGACGACGGTAGCTAACTGAACATATGCTACTGGTCATCCTCCTCCTTCGTGAGCATCACTCAAGTAGGATTCCACATTGCGAGGGGCCGAAATTCCTTGATTCTACTCATTTGTGAGCATCACTCAAGTCCAAATGAGCCGAACAGAAATTGGCAATTGGAAGTTTTGTTCATATCAGGGAATGAACTTTCCTTTGTACTATCTGTGATTGGCACTTCTTAACTGTTTGGTTGTTTCAGTTGGTAGTTGGATGGAAATTGTTTATACCAACTTGCCCTGGTTTCACATTTCAACTGCTCTGGCTTGTTTTCATTCAGGTAATTTTCTATATAACCGGACAACATTAGGCTTGTTCACATACCTCATCCACTTTCGATCTCATAGTGCAGAAAATGGGATACCTTCAGCTGATTATGGTGACATGTCTGATAACCATGTTAACTGATAACGTTTTTCAGTTATCAGCCTATGAACCCGGCTGGTCTGATGCACATGCCACATTTTACGGAGGCAGTGACGCCTCTGGCACTATGGGTTAGTCATAACTCAACATCATGCTAAGAGTATTCAAGCTTGGCCTGTGTTATTAGCTTAACTTTAACTTGTGTTGGGTGACAGGAGGGGCTTGTGGATATGGAAACCTTTACAGTCAAGGATATGGAACCACCACTGCTGCGTTGAGCACGGCTCTGTTTAACAATGGACAGAAATGTGGTGCTTGTTTTGAGATCAGGTGTGTGGATGACAGTAGATGGTGTCTGGCAGGGTCCATTGTTGTCACTGCGACTAATTTCTGCCCTCCCAACTATGCTTTGCCTAATGATGCTGGTGGCTGGTGCAACCCTCCCTTGCAGCATTTTGATCTATCTCAGCCCATCTTCGAGCGCATAGCCAAGTACAGAGCTGGAATTGTCCCTGTCGAATTTAGAAGGTATGCAATATGAGTCACCTCTTTCATATTCACTCTTCTCAAACCTGTCATTTAAGCAGTCTTCCTTTTGCAGGGTGAGTTGCAAAAAGAGTGGGGGCATGAGGTTCACTATAAACGGGCACTCTTACTTCAACCTGGTGCTGATCACAAATGTCGGCGGCGCTGGTGATGTTGTGTCTGCTTCCATTAAAGGTAGTAGTAGATCAAACTGGGAATCCATGTCCAGGAACTGGGGTCAGAACTGGCAGAGCAATGGCCATCTTGACGGTGAGGGCCTGTCTTTCAAGGTCACAACCAGTGATGGCCGCACTGTTGTCTCGAACAATGTGGTTCCTTCTAACTGGGGCTTTGGCCAAACATATATCGGCGGACAGTTCTGATCAACTTAGACCAGCTCCTGCGCAACTAATACTGTTTTCACTTATTATTAGTGACACGTAGGCAGAGGGTTTTCTAACTGAAAGTTCTACTAATGATGAACAGCATGCTAAAGCTGCAGAGTAGAGGAATCAGGGAGATTGCCTCGAAGTAGTTTTGTGCTCCTTTGGATGGCTGGAAGGGGCTGATCAGAGTTGGAGCTGGCAAAGGAAGAGGGGTTTTATTTCAGCAGTGTTGAGACCATCAGAATTTTAGTGGTTGTTATTGCTAGTTGCTTGTTGTGCTGTTCCGTCTTAGAGCTCCCAGTGTGGGCATCTAGTTGCTTATTGTGTTGTCTCTAGTTGCTTGCTGTTTTGTCGTTCAGGGGTGTTTAGCGAGGAATCTAGGTGCTTGCTGTTCAGTGTTTTTCAGTGTGTAGGAGCACAGGAGCGAGGGATGCCGTAGAGTCTGTTAGTGTTGGCCTCTAGTGGCTTGCTGCTCTGTTGAATCCCAGAGTTTTTGCGAGCTTGTCTTAAGGCTTTGCTAGTGTTTATTTTCGGTGGTGCAATTCCACTTATGAATCAAAAAAAAGCATGCTGGCTAGCTTATAGAAGCCAAGCTTTGTAGTTTATCTTTATCCGAAAATGAAAGAAGAAAATTAGTGATATCATTTAAAACAATGGTAAACGTTTCGATGTACACCCATCAAACATCCATATTTTAAGGAGTTGAGGAGAAAGGCTAACACAGCCAATATGTCTATCGGAAATCTTCAATTTCATTTTGTCAAAGGCACAGGCAGCCCTCTGTTGTTTCACAAGTGAGACCGTGGAAGCCACCTGATGCAAACCCAAAGCTATGGCAAGGCAGAATATGAGATTGAGACGAAATGAGATTTGGGATGAGACGAATTGGGTGAGAAATGAGACGAATAATTTAAGACGAGGAGAAATAGACTGAGATTTACTAATTCATTCCTTGCTGAAATCTAAGACATAGTTCTAATCCTACCCCACTAACTCTAATAACTATCACTAACTTCCCTACTAACATTAACTTCAAATAAAACCTTCAACTAAGCACTAAATATTGACCAATTCGTAACACCACCTGATAAAACAAGCAACAAAATTGAAGCGTTAGTTAATTTCCACTTCCAGGCAGATGAACAAATCTTCCTTTTCTACATCCAACACAAATGAAAGATATATACAAGAGATCTCAACTGTTCATTTTAAACAAATCATCGTCACGCACTCACTACCTTCATTTTCAAAAAGGTTAAGCAAACCTGCGAAGTAAACGATTCCATGAAAAAAACGAGCAGATCGGATAGCTGAGTCATGTAGTAATTAAGCTGGAGATCCTCTGAAATGCTACTAGCATGCCACGACGCAGAAACTTCATATCCTCTGTTACGTGCACTGTTGCTACACGTCCATCATGGTAGTTTCATCTTTAGGTAGTTATGATAGGTCAAAGGATGGTTATTAGTTAGTGGAGTCAGTTTTAATGTTAGTGGAGTCATTAGTTAGTGGATTAAGGTTATGGTGTAGTTGAATGCATGGCGTGTGATTCAAACTATTTAAGTGTAAGTTTGTATTAGAATGAGGGAAGGAAGAAATTGTCTCATCTCAATCTATCCCAAATTATTCGTCTAATTTCTCATCCAATTCATCTCATTCTCTATCTCAGCTCGTCTCAATCCCAAATTCTATCAAATTTATCTTTTGGTTTGCATCATCCTCCGTCACTTTATGCGATTCCGACGACATCGCTGCCGGTGAAGAATATTAGAATAACCAACTGATCTATCAATCGGTAATCCCTTTCGTGTGACTCAAGTCAACAGAGGCCCATGAAAGGTAACTTGGGCCATGGCCCAACAGCCCACTAAAATCGAATATATATCATTCCATGTGCACTGTCAACTGTGTAGTACGTAGTCGACGTATTTTCAAGCGAGAGAAGTGAGAGACGAACGCCAACAATGGCGATGCAAATAGTCGACTACGGTCGCCGGGGCCAGACGCACAACCTGTATGACGTCTACCTTGACGGTGTCCGTATCCGCACGCTCGTCACACACACGCCTCACATGGTGGACCAGTGGATCTCCGAAGTCCAGAATCTAAATCTACACCAACTCATCGTCGGCCTCGACGTGGAGTGGCGTCCAAACTTCCAGCCCAACCAAGGCGACAATCCCGTCGCGGTTCTCCAGCTCTGCGTCGCCAGCCGTTGCCTCATCTTCCAAATCCTCCGCGCGCCGTTCCTCCCTCGCTCGCTCGCCAGCTTCCTCCGAAACCCTAGCTACAAGTTCGTTGGAGTCGGGATCCGGAGCGACGTGGCAAGGCTGGTGGAGTGGTATAATCTGAATGTGTTGAATCAGGTTGATCTTAGTGTTTTGGCTGCGGAGAGGAGGGGGAGGCCAGACTACAGGAACGCTGGGATCAAAATTTTGGCTAGGGATTTGCTTGGGAAGGTGATTGAAAAGCCACAGAGGGTGACGATGAGCCGGTGGGACAAAGAGTGGCTATCTCACGCCCAGGTAAAGTACGCTTGCTTGGATGCGTATTTGTCTTATGAGATTGGAAGGGTTTTGAATGCGTCCGCCCCTACTAGAGTTGAAATATACTGTATTTCGGCTTGGACTGATTCTGATTGATTGGAGTTTTTTTTTTCTAGCTTTCTGGGAGTGTTGGTGGTGAATCTCTCGGTTATGTGTTTTTGTTCATGCTCTCACTTTAATAACTCTCTACTAATATGACACTATGATGTTGATGTGAAGCTTTTTGGCTTATTATCTGTAATTTCCACTTTCCAGCTTATTTCTTTCAATGAAATTGTTGTTTTGGAAAAGAAGAACGTATTTTCGATTATATTTTAGTGAAATCATTTAGTTGTTTCTGAGCAACCTTCCGCCCTACTAGCGACTAAAATTACCTCCACAATGGCCAGAGAGGCAGAGATGATCATTACTTGACAGTGATTATTGTTGGAATTTTTGTGCTATAAAGTGTGAAGAAAACCAAATTAATGTTGGAGTGGGTCTTTCCACATAGTGGGAAGTTAGGAATCACCTCATGGACGCATGAGTGGTTATGGACGGTTCACTCAATGGGAGTTGGAATCTTTCTTATATATGGAGTTTCACTCTACACTTAATACACACTGAAAATAAAGCAATCCTCCTCATCGATAAAATTCGCACTCTTTACATCACGATGCCCTTCACTGATGCGATCACCCAGATTCCCACTTATGCCCAATTCATGAAGGAGATTATGACTGGGAAAAGAAAGATTGACGGGACCGAGAATGTGGCCCTGAGCGAGGAATGTAGTGCAGCCACACACCAGCCCATGCCACCCAACCTTCAAGACTCGGGGAGTTTTTCTATCCCTTGTGATATTGGTGGTATTATTGTTCGTCGTGCTCTGTGTGATCTAGGTGCTAGTGTGTCTATCATGCCATATTCCATGTATGCTAAACTGAAATTGGGTGATCTCTGTCCTACTAATGTCACTATTCGCCTTGCGGATCGTTCTTGTAGACTCCCGAGAGGGATTCTGAAGGATGTTCCAGTCAAGGTAAAGAACCTGTATTTTCCTGCTGATTTCATAGTGTTGGACATCTCTGAGGACGTGGATATCCCAATTATTCTTGGTAGACCATTTCTATACACAGCTAAGGCAGTCATTGACATGGATAGAGGTTCCTTAGCCTTGCGAGTAGGCAGTGAGAGAGTTGTTTTTAATTTGCCTGACATGTCTAAGAGTCCTAGTCTGTTTGCTGACTGTGATATACTGGACTCTGCTGATGTTAATGATCCTATTTCACTGACCTCCATTGAGCCTTGCAGAGTTTTACAGGGTTGCCCTATCCCGATGAATATATGCGCGGTGAGCACAGATGGAGCAGCTGAAGCTGAGCAGAAGGAAGGGCTGAAACCGCTTCTTGACCCCGGAGATATCCGTACGGGGTGGACGAAGACCAGGAATGATAAGAGACCAGTGCGCAGAAAATTCAGTCGAGGCGAGCGAGCTATCTACAAATCACGCCTTAGATTATTTACTTGGAAGCTGCGCACCAAGTGGAGTGGTACGTACACAGTGGTGGGAGCATACCCACCAGACCACGTGAAGCTTAGTACCAAGGGAGGAAAGTCAATGGTGGTCGACGGGCAGCGCCTTAAGCATTACCACGTCCTGAAGCACCGGGAACCACCTGACGACATTGATGATGACCTACTTCTCGGGAAGGGATATCAGCAAGGGATTTCCCGAGAATGCTTCTAGTTCTATCTCCTTTGCTATGTCTAGCCAAGACGTTAAACTAGGCCTCTTCGGGGAGTAACCTGCGCCGTAAGTTTTTGTTATTTTCATTTTTCATTTGCATTATGTGTGGACATTTCAAGGTTCTAAGTGTGGAGTGCCCCTCCTCGATTTTTGATGCTAACCTATCACTTGTGAAGCTCTGTGTTTTTATCTATATATCTTTACCAGCTCACAAGTCGTGTTTCACTCCCCGAGCATCGCTTAATCTCCATGGATATCGAGTTTTCACACACGAGGGAAGTTCCTATGTGCTTTTTCTTATCTTTTATTTCTTCGCTTAGGGACTAAGCTCATTCTTAAGTGTGGAGTGGGTAGCACATAGTCACATATACATTCATCGCATGTCACACATTCACTCTTGCATATGCTCAACTGTCTATGTATCGCGATTGAAATCCTTGTTTTCTACGATACTCCTTGATTGATTGTCATTCTTTTATTCGAAGTCTAGGACTTGAAATAGTTATATTCATGTGTATATTCTCTCGTGTCAGTATCATTGCTAGCCTTTGCCTATCACGTGTTTTACGTATTTCTTGAAGCATGTTTGAGACTTGATATTAGTAGGCACCGGTACAAAATGTCGAAAACTTAAATTGCATCTCTTTTTCTAGGTGACCTTAGTACTAGTATGTGTTTCTCAATACTTGTTGTGATTTGCATGCACCCGCCTTTATTCATACACTATGACAAGCTTTAAGTGTGGAGTTAAAAAAAATAAATCAAAAGAGGGGCGAAAAATAGGCCCCCAATCAAGAACAAAGTTCTGAATAAAAAAAAAGAAATGATGCCAAAGGCAAAGTGAGAAAAGTCACCTCTTGTGTAAAAAAAATGAAAATGAAAATTCTGCCCCCTTTTGCTTGATGTAGTGTATTCCCACCTTTTCATCGCATGCAATCATAACCTGTCTTGAAAATCCATGCTTTGGAAACTAAGGGACGATCCTCGTGCTTGCACTGAAATTTTGATGTGATTTTCGTACTATTTTTCAAAAAAAAAAATTCTCAAGCCAGGCTCCTCTTCTCTTACGGGTCATTGCCTAGTCCTTGGCACTTGAGAATGAGTTTTGCGCCAAGAGCCCGTGGACTATCCTTAGATAGCATAGGTGAATGGCGAGCATGTTTTGTGTAACCATTCATGTTCTTATTTCGTTGCTATAGAACTATTTAGAACTTGTGATGAGTCGTTTGCTAGCCGTGCGCGCTGACCGTTTGAATACATAACTCGTTTGACCTATGATTGACCGACAACTTTGATGAAGATGTTTGACTTAAAATCAAGGTAACACAATGAATCCAAGGTATGACATGACTTTACTATGACTCATTGAGCATCATTTCATGCATGCACGTTTAGTTAGTTGTTCAAGGGATTTGTAGGTAGTCCCATTCGTGAAAACCTTCACGAGACAATACTCGTCCTACTAGGGCAGCCTAGGGGTTTAAAGGCTTGATGCATATGCTAAATGCATTCGTGTCCTCTACGACAATGAGTTAACTTTTTATTTTAGTTAGGATTGATCACATGACACTTGAGTGGGTAACTATTCTGCAGTTTATTGACTTGAACTTAATGTCTGTTCGGGACGAACAAATCCTAAGTGTGGAGTGTTTTGATCGGTCTAATTCTTGACCTATTATTCACTTCATTCGATGATGGATTATGTTTGTTTTCCCGACATTTTATTGTCATTTAAACTCTTTTCTAGTGTTTCAGGTCAAATATCACATACTTAACACTTTTGGATTGATCTGAAGCAAAACAAAGCATTTGGTTGAGATTTGGACAAAAACGCGCACAGAATCTGAGTGGTGCGATAATCCTCGAACAAAAGTCATCTAATGGGAATTATGGCTCGACCAAAGTGTTTATTTTAATGCCAATATGGGAAGATGCAAATTTCCGAAGGTTTGGTCAAGGGCCCCAAAAAGTCCCTGCGCGCACATAGTTGGGGCTATGCGAGAAACCTCGAATGAAAGTTATTATCTGAGGATTCTGCCTCGACATAAATGCTTAGAATATTGCATATATGTGGAAAGGTGAAAAATCCCATCGTGTCAAGGCAAAGCCACCAGGGGGCCCAAACATGTGCACATGGCACTAAGTGGATGTATATTCAAAGGGGCATAATCTAAAAGACCACCATTGGAGTCATAGTGGTGCTGGAAAGGGTAGCCAACAACATACAAAAATCTTTGTGGACCAATATTCTCCACTTGCCAATATCACTAATGGGAGGCGCCGTTTCATTTTCAAAGGCAAAAGATGACTAATGTCTCCATTTTACAATATAAAGAGAAGGAATCTTGGGTAAGTGGAACTAATGTGATTGAGTAAACAATTGGGCAAAGGACCACAAGGGGAGCGTCTAACTTGAAGAAGGAGCGGGGCTTGGCTCTATAAATTGGAGTACAATCGGCCATCCCAAAACACACAATCTCATCCCTCACATCTCATTACACAATCATCCGCCACAACATCTCTCATCCCACACAATTAGCTCACAATCTGATTTTTGGAGAAGAAGAAGAAGCACATCATTGCTAGAGATTCAAGATTCAACGAGTTACATCGCCAATACGGTTCACTCGTTCTTAATCTCTATTTATGCACTATTTCTTACCATGAATAGTGAGTAGTCTTCTTATTCCGGGATCATACGGATCCCGTGCCTTATACCCAACTCTTCATGTGATCATTTAAACGTTTTTCACCATTGCAATTCGAATATTCAATTTCATTATACTTAATTTTATCGTTCTGTGCAAGTATTTACATCAAAGGGTATGTTTGCATTGCTAGAACGTATTTAGGTTAATTACCGAAAGATGGATGGGTCCTAGGTATTAACCGGATTATATGAAATTGATATTAAGTCATGGTAGCTACAATGGTAGTACATAAATTAATAGGAAAGTTGACTTAATTGTCTAAAAAACCCTAAACTCAACAAATCGAAATCGTTGATAATCCGTGGATGGGCGGCGTTCAATGACTAAGATTAATCTAAGACAATGATCCGTGGATGGGCGGCTTGTCTAAGTGTCATTTCGGTTTATTTCCATATTCAATAGCATGATTAATTCACATGATATTATTGCATGATTTGTGGGTTGGCACGGGTGAAGTTTGATTCTGGGATTCCTCCTTTAATATAAACCTTCTTTATCTTTCATTATTTAATTTATGCAATTTTCAACACACCAAAACCTTTCAACTTCATTTGGAATAGCTAAATAGATCACTTATTAACTAGTACTCACACTCGTTGTTCCTTGGATTGACCCTTGGCTTACCAAGGTTTATAAATGTGTTTGACTATAATTTGACCCCTAAAACATGTAACTTGACATCTATAATGGGTTAAAAATACGCATGTCAAAATGGCGCCGTTGCCGGGGAATGACGCTTAGTGTGATATTAGATTTAACGAGTGTAGTTTAGACTATTCCACCTTGTTCCTTACTTAACTCTCTCTTACTTCACTCACGGTGTTTCTTGTCTCTCACAAGTGCTAAATAGTTCATGCCTAAGAAAACACTAAGGCAGAAGAAGAAGATACAAGTATCCGACGAGGACTCACCAGACCAACGAAGAATTTTCCGACAGACCCAAAACGAAGCTCGGCAACTCCGAGCACATAATCGCGGAGTCGCAGCACTTAACATGGATCCACCGGCACTACGCGGATTGATCGGAGATGACCAGCAGCGTCCAGCGCGCAGGACTCGTGGAGACTACACTGCTCCTCGAGTCTCAGGATTTCAGTCCGCCATTGCACCACCTGGTATAGACAACAACAACTGGGAGCTCAAAACCGGACTTATTCAGATGGTGCAGAACAACCAGTTCTCGGGACGAATGAATGAAGACCCTCACCAGCACCTCAAGCGTTTTGTCCAGATGTGCAACACAGTAAAGACCAATGGTGTTCCTCCAGAGTCCTACTACCTGAGGCTTTTTCCATTCTCACTCTCTGACAAGGCTAGTAGGTGGCTGGACAGTCATTCAGAGGGCACCTTCACTACTTGGGATAAATTAGCTGAAGCTTTTCTACAACAATACTTCCCACCATCGAAGACAGCACATTTTAGGAACAAGATCATATCGTTCCGCTCCGTGGATGGTGAGACTCTCTACGAAGCTTGGGAGAGATACAAAGAGCTGATGAGACTATGCCCTCACCACAACCTGGAGCTGTGGTAGATCATAGACACTTTCTATCAGGGAATCGACCAGGGGATGCGTACCTTGATAAATCAATCGGCTGGTGGAGGACTTAATGGAGTTCCACTGGAAGAGACCTATGACATCATAGAGAAAGCAGCTCAGGATTACCACCTCTGGACGAGTGATCGAGGTAATCCTAAGGACAGGAAAGGCGTGCAGGATCTCTGCCAAGCCGAGAGCACAAACGACCTCGCTAGATTGTCTGATACAGTGAAGATGCTCGCAACCGAAATCAAAAATCTGAAGACGGCCTCCTCTATGAAAACTTCTGATGTTGCCAATGTCAGTGTCTATTGTCAGATTTGTGGCTCGCATTCCCATTTTGCAGATGGCTGTCCAGTGATGGGGCAAGATAATCAAGGCAGAAACCAGGAGGACGCTAATTATGTAGGACAATACAACCAAGGATCAGGCATGAACCGATGGGATAATCCGAACAGGAATAATCCCAACCTATCTTATAAGCCACAGAATCAGGTCCCATCAGGTTTTCCTTACAGACAGCAACAGGACAATGCACCATACCAGCCCAGGGACCAGTATTACAACCAGACCCAGCAGCAGCGAAATCAGAATTCTGGGAGCTATAACAATCGAGATCAGCCACAGCGAGATCAGAATTCAGAATCGACGTCAAATATGGAAGCCATGCTAGCCAGCTTCATAACCGAACAACGAAAGACATCTGAGGATCAGAGAAGGGCATTCGAGCAAACTACCACTGAGGTGAGAAACCTGCAAAAGACTGTAGAGCAGCTAGCTATTCACGGCAGAATGGTAGACAATCAAATAGCTCAGCTAGCGAGCTCGGCAAGCAGGGAGCACGGGAAACTCCCATCGAAACCAGTTCCGAATCACAGTGAATCCGTGAATGCCATCACTCTCCGAGGGGGAAAACATATTGAAATGGTGCCAGCTAAAGCCACTCGGTCCCCAGCTGCAAAATCAGCATCTGATCCTACACCACCTGAAGAAGGAACGTCAAGAGACGCTGAGTTCCTAGCTGAAGATTCTGCGCAGACAGTAGAGCCGGCCCCTTATATGCCACCGGTCCCTTTCCCTCAGCGACTCAAGGGTGCAAGAAGAGATAAAGAGTTCATGCAGTTCATCGATAAAATTCGCACTCTTTACATCACGATGCCCTTCACTGATGCGATCACCCAGATTCCCACTTATGCCCAATTCATGAAGGAGATTATGACTGGGAAAAGAAAGATTGACGGGACCGAGAATGTGGCCCTGAGCGAGGAATGTAGTGCAGCCACACACCAGCCCATGCCACCCAAACTTCAAGACTCGGGGAGTTTTTCTATCCCTTGTGATATTGGTGGTATTATTGTTCGTCGTGCTCTGTGTGATCTAGGTGCTAGTGTGTCTATCATGCCATATTCCATGTATGCTAAACTGAAATTGGGTGATCTCTGTCCTACTAATGTCACTATTCGCCTTGCGGATCGTTCTTGTAGACTCCCGAGAGGGATTCTGAAGGATGTTCCAGTCAAGGTAAAGAACCTGTATTTTCCTGCTGATTTCATAGTGTTGGACATCTCTGAGGACGTGGATATCCCAATTATTCTTGGTAGACCATTTCTATACACAGCTAAGGCAGTCATTGACATGGATAGAGGTTCCTTAGCCTTGCGAGTAGGCAGTGAGAGAGTTGTTTTTAATTTGCCTGACATGTCTAAGAGTCCTAGTCTGTTTGCTGACTGTGATATACTGGACTCTGCTGATGTTAATGATCCTATTTCACTGACCTCCATTGAGCCTTGCAGAGTTTTACAGGGTTGCCCTATCCCGATGAATATATGCGCGGTGAGCACAGATGGAGCAGCTGAAGCTGAGCAGAAGGAAGGGCTGAAACCGCTTCTTGACCCCGGAGATATCCGTACGGGGTGGACGAAGACCAGGAATGATAAGAGACCAGTGCGCAGAAAATTCAGTCGAGGCGAGCGAGCTATCTACAAATCACGCCTTAGATTATTTACTTGGAAGCTGCGCACCAAGTGGAGTGGTACGTACACAGTGGTGGGAGCATACCCACCAGACCACGTGAAGCTTAGTACCAAGGGAGGAAAGTCAATGGTGGTCGACGGGCAGCGCCTTAAGCATTACCACGTCCTGAAGCACCGGGAACCACCTGACGACATTGATGATGACCTACTTCTCGGGAAGGGATATCAGCAAGGGATTTCCCGAGAATGCTTCTAGTTCTATCTCCTTTGCTATGTCTAGCCAAGACGTTAAACTAGGCCTCTTCGGGGAGTAACCTGCGCCGTAAGTTTTTGTTATTTTCATTTTTCATTTGCATTATGTGTGGACATTTCAAGGTTCTAAGTGTGGAGTGCCCCTCCTCGATTTTTGATGCTAACCTATCACTTGTGAAGCTCTGTGTTTTTATCTATATATCTTTACCAGCTCACAAGTCGTGTTTCACTCCCCGAGCATCGCTTAATCTCCATGGATATCGAGTTTTCACACACGAGGGAAGTTCCTATGTGCTTTTTCTTATCTTTTATTTCTTCGCTTAGGGACTAAGCTCATTCTTAAGTGTGGAGTGGGTAGCACATAGTCACATATACATTCATCGCATGTCACACATTCACTCTTGCATATGCTCAACTGTCTATGTATCGCGATTGAAATCCTTGTTTTCTACGATACTCCTTGATTGATTGTCATTCTTTTATTCGAAGTCTAGGACTTGAAATAGTTATATTCATGTGTATATTCTCTCGTGTCAGTATCATTGCTAGCCTTTGCCTATCACGTGTTTTACGTATTTCTTGAAGCATGTTTGAGACTTGATATTAGTAGGCACCGGTACAAAATGTCGAAAACTTAAATTGCATCTCTTTTTCTAGGTGACCTTAGTACTAGTATGTGTTTCTCAATACTTGTTGTGATTTGCATGCACCCGCCTTTATTCATACACTATGACAAGCTTTAAGTGTGGAGTTAAAAAAAAAATCAAAAGAGGGGCGAAAAATAGGCCCCCAATCAAGAACAAAGTTCTGAATAAAAAAAAAGAAATGATGCCAAAGGCAAAGTGAGAAAAGTCACCTCTTGTGTAAAAAAAATGAAAATGAAAATTCTGCCCCCTTTTGCTTGATGTAGTGTATTCCCACCTTTTCATCGCATGCAATCATAACCTGTCTTGAAAATCCATGCTTTGGAAACTAAGGGACGATCCTCGTGCTTGCACTGAAATTTTGATGTGATTTTCGTACTATTTTTCAAAAAAAAAAATTCTCAAGCCAGGCTCCTCTTCTCTTACGGGTCATTGCCTAGTCCTTGGCACTTGAGAATGAGTTTTGCGCCAAGAGCCCGTGGACTATCCTTAGATAGCATAGGTGAATGGCGAGCATGTTTTGTGTAACCATTCATGTTCTTATTTCGTTGCTATAGAACTATTTAGAACTTGTGATGAGTCGTTTGCTAGCCGTGCGCGCTGACCGTTTGAATACATAACTCGTTTGACCTATGATTGACCGACAACTTTGATGAAGATGTTTGACTTAAAATCAAGGTAACACAATGAATCCAAGGTATGACATGACTTTACTATGACTCATTGAGCATCATTTCATGCATGCACGTTTAGTTAGTTGTTCAAGGGATTTGTAGGTAGTCCCATTCGTGAAAACCTTCACGAGACAATACTCGTCCTACTAGGGCAGCCTAGGGGTTTAAAGGCTTGATGCATATGCTAAATGCATTCGTGTCCTCTACGACAATGAGTTAACTTTTTATTTTAGTTAGGATTGATCACATGACACTTGAGTGGGTAACTATTCTGCAGTTTATTGACTTGAACTTAATGTCTGTTCGGGACGAACAAATCCTAAGTGTGGAGTGTTTTGATCGGTCTAATTCTTGACCTATTATTCACTTCATTCGATGATGGATTATGTTTGTTTTCTCGACATTTTATTGTCATTTAAACTCTTTTCTAGTGTTTCAGGTCAAATATCACATACTTAACACTTTTGGATTGATCTGAAGCAAAACAAAGCATTTGGTTGAGATTTGGACAAAAACGCGCACAGAATCTGAGTGGTGCGATAATCCTCGAACAAAAGTCATCTAATGGGAATTATGGCTCGACCAAAGTGTTTATTTTAATGCCAATATGGGAAGATGCAAATTTCCGAAGGTTTGGTCAAGGGCCCCAAAAAGTCCCTGCGCGCACATAGTTGGGGCTATGCGAGAAACCTCGAATGAAAGTCATTATCTGAGGATTCTGCCTCGACATAAATGCTTAGAATATTGCATATATGTGGAAAGGTGAAAAATCCCATCGTGTCAAGGCAAAGCCACCAGGGGGCCCAAACATGTGCACATGGCACTAAGTGGATGTATATTCAAAGGGGCATAATCTAAAAGACCACCATTGGAGTCATAGTGGTGCTGGAAAGGGTAGCCAACAACATACAAAAATCTTTGTGGACCAATATTCTCCACTTGCCAATATCACTAATGGGAGGCGCCGTTTCATTTTCAAAGGCAAAAGATGACTAATGTCTCCATTTTACAATATAAAGAGAAGGAATCTTGGGTAAGTGGAACTAATGTGATTGAGTAAACAATTGGGCAAAGGACCACAAGGGGAGCGTCTAACTTGAAGAAGGAGCGGGGCTTGGCTCTATAAATTGGAGTACAATCGGCCATCCCAAAACACACAATCTCATCCCTCACATCTCATTACACAATCATCCGCCACAACATCTCTCATCCCACACAATTAGCTCACAATCTGATTTTTGGAGAAGAAGAAGAAGCACATCATTGCTAGAGATTCAAGATTCAACGAGTTACATCGCCAATACGGTTCACTCGTTCTTAATCTCTATTTATGCACTATTTCTTACCATGAATAGTGAGTAGTCTTCTTATTCCGGGATCATACGGATCCCGTGCCTTATACCCAACTCTTCATGTGATCATTTAAACGTTTTTCACCATTGCAATTCGAATATTCAATTTCATTATACTTAATTTTATCGTTCTGTGCAAGTATTTACATCAAAGGGTATGTTTGCATTGCTAGAACGTATTTAGGTTAATTACCGAAAGATGGATGGGTCCTAGGTATTAACCGGATTATATGAAATTGATATTAAGTCATGGTAGCTACAATGGTAGTACATAAATTAATAGGAAAGTTGACTTAATTGTCTAAAAAACCCTAAACTCAACAAATCGAAATCGTTGATAATCCGTGGATGGGCGGCGTTCAATGACTAAGATTAATCTAAGACAATGATCCGTGGATGGGCGGCTTGTCTAAGTGTCATTTCGGTTTATTTCCATATTCAATAGCATGATTAATTCACATGATATTATTGCATGATTTGTGGGTTGGCACGGGTGAAGTTTGATTCTGGGATTCCTCCTTTAATATAAACCTTCTTTATCTTTCATTATTTAATTTATGCAATTTTCAACACACCAAAACCTTTCAACTTCATTTGGAATAGCTAAATAGATCACTTATTAACTAGTACTCACACTCGTTGTTCCTTGGATTGACCCTTGGCTTACCAAGGTTTATAAATGTGTTTGACTATAATTTGACCCCTAAAACATGTAACTTGACATCTATAATGGGTTAAAAATACGCATGTCAAAATGGCGCCGTTGCCGGGGAATGACGCTTAGTGTGATATTAGATTTAACGAGTGTAGTTTAGACTATTCCACCTTGTTCCTTACTTAACTCTCTCTTACTTCACTCACGGTGTTTCTTGTCTCTCACAAGTGCTAAATAGTTCATGCCTAAGAAAACACTAAGGCAGAAGAAGAAGATACAAGTATCCGACGAGGACTCACCAGACCAACGAAGAATTTTCCGACAGACCCAAAACGAAGCTCGGCAACTCCGAGCACATAATCGCGGAGTCGCAGCACTTAACATGGATCCACCGGCACTACGCGGATTGATCGGAGATGACCAGCAGCGTCCAGCGCGCAGGACTCGTGGAGACTACACTGCTCCTCGAGTCTCAGGATTTCAGTCCGCCATTGCACCACCTGGTATAGACAACAACAACTGGGAGCTCAAAACCGGACTTATTCAGATGGTGCAGAACAACCAGTTCTCGGGACGAATGAATGAAGACCCTCACCAGCACCTCAAGCGTTTTGTCCAGATGTGCAACACAGTAAAGACCAATGGTGTTCCTCCAGAGTCCTACTACCTGAGGCTTTTTCCATTCTCACTCTCTGACAAGGCTAGTAGGTGGCTGGACAGTCATTCAGAGGGCACCTTCACTACTTGGGATAAATTAGCTGAAGCTTTTCTACAACAATACTTCCCACCATCGAAGACAGCACATTTTAGGAACAAGATCATATCGTTCCGCTCCGTGGATGGTGAGACTCTCTACGAAGCTTGGGAGAGATACAAAGAGCTGATGAGACTATGCCCTCACCACAACCTGGAGCTGTGGTAGATCATAGACACTTTCTATCAGGGAATCGACCAGGGGATGCGTACCTTGATAAATCAATCGGCTGGTGGAGGACTTAATGGAGTTCCACTGGAAGAGACCTATGACATCATAGAGAAAGCAGCTCAGGATTACCACCTCTGGACGAGTGATCGAGGTAATCCTAAGGACAGGAAAGGCGTGCAGGATCTCTGCCAAGCCGAGAGCACAAACGACCTCGCTAGATTGTCTGATACAGTGAAGATGCTCGCAACCGAAATCAAAAATCTGAAGACGGCCTCCTCTATGAAAACTTCTGATGTTGCCAATGTCAGTGTCTATTGTCAGATTTGTGGCTCGCATTCCCATTTTGCAGATGGCTGTCCAGTGATGGGGCAAGATAATCAAGGCAGAAACCAGGAGGACGCTAATTATGTAGGACAATACAACCAAGGATCAGGCATGAACCGATGGGATAATCCGAACAGGAATAATCCCAACCTATCTTATAAGCCACAGAATCAGGTCCCATCAGGTTTTCCTTACAGACAGCAACAGGACAATGCACCATACCAGCCCAGGGACCAGTATTACAACCAGACCCAGCAGCAGCGAAATCAGAATTCTGGGAGCTATAACAATCGAGATCAGCCACAGCGAGATCAGAATTCAGAATCGACGTCAAACATGGAAGCCATGCTAGCCAGCTTCATAACCGAACAACGAAAGACATCTGAGGATCAGAGAAGGGCATTCGAGCAAACTACCACTGAGGTGAGAAACCTGCAAAAGACTGTAGAGCAGCTAGCTATTCACGGCAGAATGGTAGACAATCAAATAGCTCAGCTAGCGAGCTCGGCAAGCAGGGAGCACGGGAAACTCCCATCGAAACCAGTTCCGAATCACAGTGAATCCGTGAATGCCATCACTCTCCGAGGGGGAAAACATATTGAAATGGTGCCAGCTAAAGCCACTCGGTCCCCAGCTGCAAAATCAGCATCTGATCCTACACCACCTGAAGAAGGAACGTCAAGAGACGCTGAGTTCCTAGCTGAAGATTCTGCGCAGACAGTAGAGCCGGCCCCTTATATGCCACCGGTCCCTTTCCCTCAGCGACTCAAGGGTGCAAGAAGAGATAAAGAGTTCATGCAGTTCATCGATAAAATTCGCACTCTTTACATCACGATGCCCTTCACTGATGCGATCACCCAGATTCCCACTTATGCCCAATTCATGAAGGAGATTATGACTGGGAAAAGAAAGATTGACGGGACCGAGAATGTGGCCCTGAGCGAGGAATGTAGTGCAGCCACACACCAGCCCATGCCACCCAAACTTCAAGACTCGGGGAGTTTTTCTATCCCTTGTGATATTGGTGGTATTATTGTTCGTCGTGCTCTGTGTGATCTAGGTGCTAGTGTGTCTATCATGCCATATTCCATGTATGCTAAACTGAAATTGGGTGATCTCTGTCCTACTAATGTCACTATTCGCCTTGCGGATCGTTCTTGTAGACTCCCGAGAGGGATTCTGAAGGATGTTCCAGTCAAGGTAAAGAACCTGTATTTTCCTGCTGATTTCATAGTGTTGGACATCTCTGAGGACGTGGATATCCCAATTATTCTTGGTAGACCATTTCTATACACAGCTAAGGCAGTCATTGACATGGATAGAGGTTCCTTAGCCTTGCGAGTAGGCAGTGAGAGAGTTGTTTTTAATTTGCCTGACATGTCTAAGAGTCCTAGTCTGTTTGCTGACTGTGATATACTGGACTCTGCTGATGTTAATGATCCTATGTCACTGACCTCCATTGAGCCTTGCAGAGTTTTACAGGGTTGCCCTATCCCGATGAATATATGCGCGGTGAGCACAGATGGAGCAGCTGAAGCTGAGCAGAAGGAAGGGCTGAAACCGCTTCTTGACCCCGGAGATATCCGTACGGGGTGGACGAAGACCAGGAATGATAAGAGACCAGTGCGCAGAAAATTCAGTCGAGGCGAGCGAGCTATCTACAAATCACGCCTTAGATTATTGACTTGGAAGCTGCGCACCAAGTGGAGTGGTACGTACACAGTGGTGGGAGCATACCCACCAGACCACGTGAAGCTTAGTACCAAGGGAGGAAAGTCAATGGTGGTCGACGGGCAGCGCCTTAAGCATTACCACGTCCTGAAGCACCGGGAACCACCTGACGACATTGATGATGACCTACTTCTCGGGAAGGGATATCAGCAAGGGATTTCCCGAGAATGCTTCTAGTTCTATCTCCTTTGCTATGTCTAGCCAAGACGTTAAACTAGGCCTCTTCGGGGAGTAACCTGCGCCGTAAGTTTTTGTTATTTTCATTTTTCATTTGCATTATGTGTGGACATTTCAAGGTTCTAAGTGTGGAGTGCCCCTCCTCGATTTTTGATGCTAACCTATCACTTGTGAAGCTCTGTGTTTTTATCTATATATCTTTACCAGCTCACAAGTCGTGTTTCACTCCCCGAGCATCGCTTAATCTCCATGGATATCGAGTTTTCACACACGAGGGAAGTTCCTATGTGCTTTTTCTTATCTTTTATTTCTTCGCTTAGGGACTAAGCTCATTCTTAAGTGTGGAGTGGGTAGCACATAGTCACATATACATTCATCGCATGTCACACATTCACTCTTGCATATGCTCAACTGTCTATGTATCGCGATTGAAATCCTTGTTTTCTACGATACTCCTTGATTGATTGTCATTCTTTTATTCGAAGTCTAGGACTTGAAATAGTTATATTCATGTGTATATTCTCTCGTGTCAGTATCATTGCTAGCCTTTGCCTATCACGTGTTTTACGTATTTCTTGAAGCATGTTTGAGACTTGATATTAGTAGGCACCGGTACAAAATGTCGAAAACTTAAATTGCATCTCTTTTTCTAGGTGACCTTAGTACTAGTATGTGTTTCTCAATACTTGTTGTGATTTGCATGCACCCGCCTTTATTCATACACTATGACAAGCTTTAAGTGTGGAGTTAAAAAAAAAATCAAAAGAGGGGCGAAAAATAGGCCCCCAATCAAGAACAAAGTTCTGAATAAAAAAAAGAAATGATGCCAAAGGCAAAGTGAGAAAAGTCACCTCTTGTGTAAAAAAAATGAAAATGAAAATTCTGCCCCCTTTTGCTTGATGTAGTGTATTCCCACCTTTTCATCGCATGCAATCATAACCTGTCTTGAAAATCCATGCTTTGGAAACTAAGGGACGATCCTCGTGCTTGCACTGAAATTTTGATGTGATTTTCGTACTATTTTTCAAAAAAAAAAATTCTCAAGCCAGGCTCCTCTTCTCTTACGGGTCATTGCCTAGTCCTTGGCACTTGAGAATGAGTTTTGCGCCAAGAGCCCGTGGACTATCCTTAGATAGCATAGGTGAATGGCGAGCATGTTTTGTGTAACCATTCATGTTCTTATTTCGTTGCTATAGAACTATTTAGAACTTGTGATGAGTCGTTTGCTAGCCGTGCGCGCTGACCGTTTGAATACATAACTCGTTTGACCTATGATTGACCGACAACTTTGATGAAGATGTTTGACTTAAAATCAAGGTAACACAATGAATCCAAGGTATGACATGACTTTACTATGACTCATTGAGCATCATTTCATGCATGCACGTTTAGTTAGTTGTTCAAGGGATTTGTAGGTAGTCCCATTCCTGAAAACCTTCACGAGACAATACTCGTCCTACTAGGGCAGCCTAGGGGTTTAAAGGCTTGATGCATATGCTAAATGCATTCGTGTCCTCTACGACAATGAGTTATCTTTTTATTTTAGTTAGGATTGATCACATGACACTTGAGTGGGTAACTATTCTGCAGTTTATTGACTTGAACTTAATGTCTGTTCGGGACGAACAAATCCTAAGTGTGGAGTGTTTTGATCGGTCTAATTCTTGACCTATTATTCACTTCATTCGATGATGGATTATGTTTGTTTTCCCGACATTTTATTGTCATTTAAACTCTTTTCTAGTGTTTCAGGTCAAATATCACATACTTAACACTTTTGGATTGATCTGAAGCAAAACAAAGCATTTGGTTGAGATTTGGACAAAAACGCGCACAGAATCTGAGTGGTGCGATAATCCTCGAACAAAAGTCATCTAATGGGAATTATGGCTCGACCAAAGTGTTTATTTTAATGCCAATATGGGAAGATGCAAATTTCCGAAGGTTTGGTCAAGGGCCCCAAAAAGTCCCTGCGCGCACATAGTTGGGGCTATGCGAGAAACCTCGAATGAAAGTCATTATCTGAGGATTCTGCCTCGACATAAATGCTTAGAATATTGCATATATGTGGAAAGGTGAAAAATCCCATCGTGTCAAGGCAAAGCCACCAGGGGGCCCAAACATGTGCACATGGCACTAAGTGGATGTATATTCAAAGGGGCATAATCTAAAAGACCACCATTGGAGTCATAGTGGTGCTGGAAAGGGTAGCCAACAACATACAAAAATCTTTGTGGACCAATATTCTCCACTTGCCAATATCACTAATGGGAGGCGCCGTTTCATTTTCAAAGGCAAAAGATGACTAATGTCTCCATTTTACAATATAAAGAGAAGGAATCTTGGGTAAGTGGAACTAATGTGATTGAGTAAACAATTGGGCAAAGGACCACAAGGGGAGCGTCTAACTTGAAGAAGGAGCGGGGCTTGGCTCTATAAATTGGAGTACAATCGGCCATCCCAAAACACACAATCTCATCCCTCACATCTCATTACACAATCATCCGCCACAACATCTCTCATCCCACACAATTAGCTCACAATCTGATTTTTGGAGAAGAAGAAGAAGCACATCATTGCTAGAGATTCAAGATTCAACGAGTTACATCGCCAATACGGTTCACTCGTTCTTAATCTCTATTTATGCACTATTTCTTACCATGAATAGTGAGTAGTCTTCTTATTCCGGGATCATACGGATCCCGTGCCTTATACCCAACTCTTCATGTGATCATTTAAACGTTTTTCACCATTGCAATTCGAATATTCAATTTCATTATACTTAATTTTATCGTTCTGTGCAAGTATTTACATCAAAGGGTATGTTTGCATTGCTAGAACGTATTTAGGTTAATTACCGAAAGATGGATGGGTCCTAGGTATTAACCGGATTATATGAAATTGATATTAAGTCATGGTAGCTACAATGGTAGTACATGAATTAATAGGAAAGTTGACTTAATTGTCTAAAAACCCTAAACTCAACAAATCGAAATCGTTGATAATCCGTGGATGGGCGGCGTTCAATGACTAAGATTAATCTAAGACAATGATCCGTGGATGGGCGGCTTGTCTAAGTGTCATTTCGGTTTATTTCCATATTCAATAGCATGATTAATTCACATGATATTATTGCATGATTTGTGGGTTGGCACGGGTGAAGTTTGATTCTGGGATTCCTCCTTTAATATCAACCTTCTTTATCTTTCATTATTTAATTTATGCAATTTTCAACACACCAAAACCTTTCAACTTCATTTGGAATAGCTAAATAGATCACTTATTAACTAGTACTCACACTCGTTGTTCCTTGGATCGACCCTTGGCTTACCAAGGTTTATAAATGTGTTTGACTATAATTTGACCCCTAAAACATGTAACTTGACATCTATAATGGGTTAAAAATACGCATGTCACTATACCAAAAATTCGAAGGTCATTGAGGGTTTCAATGAATTCCGGCTACGAATGACTAAGTGTTCACTATGGGTGGTGCAAACGTGTCTTGAAAATCCTCCAAACAGACTGTGATAGTCAAAACTATGTATAGGCTGAGTTCGTCGCATTAGATAAATGTGAGAAAATGCTAAGTGGTTAAGGAATATAGCGGAGGATATTCCTAAAAGGACAAAACCTGTGTCAACAATGTGTTTTATCAATCATCGATTTCTAAGGCACATATTGTTATGTATAATGGTTCGTAGATGTATACATCGAGGACATAATACCATTAAACAACTTCTCTTTACATGAGTCATATTGACTATATGAGGTCCGGAGAAAATATTGCGGATCCGCTAACCAAATGGTTAAGTGAATGACCTAATAGAGAAGTTGTCCAAAGGAATGAGATTGAAGCCTTTTGATTGATAATATCAAAACACAGGCTTAATCCCTTTTGGAAATAAAGTCGAAGCAACGGAAAACCCTACCATGATGACTGGAGATCCCAAGAACTTGGTTCAAAGGGACCACCTAACTGCTAAGACTATGAGGTCACTGTGGGGGTAACACCTCAGTCCTATTCCGAGATAAAACAGTGACTCCTGCACGAGGCTAAGCTCGAAGCTTTTAATGATTCTAGTAATTTGAATAGTGAGATTCAAATGGGTAATGCGGGATTACTTTAAGAAAGAATCACCTATGTGAGAGAGAAGTGGAGTCGCTTCAAAGGAGAATTCAAAGGGCTTAATTCTTTAGAAACTCTTGCAGAACCAGGAAAGGGGTGTCATGACCAAAATGAGCCCACCAGTAAGAACTGAATAATGGTCAGGATAATATCTGTGGGGAACATGGTTTCGTTTACAATATAAGACGAACAGTTCAAAGACATCACGTCTACTGAATAGTCAGTAAAGAGAACATGTTTTCTTGAGGAAAGGTTCAAGGGCGTTGCCTACCTATCCTATGCAGATATTAACCGTAGAAGCTATCACCGCATTGAGTTGAGTTTTGATTTTTATTTTCATTACTCGATTTTCTTCATGTGGGGGATTGTTGGAATTTTTGTGTTATAAAGTGTGAAGAAAACCAAGTCAATGTTGGACCGGGTCTTTCCACATAGTGGGAAGTTAGGAATCACCTCATGGACGCATGGGTGGTTATGGACGGTTCACTCAATGGGAGTTGGAATCTTTCCTATATATGGAGTTTCACTCTACACTTAATACACACTGAAAATAAAGCAATCCTCCTCTCTCGGTTTTCCACTGTTATTTTTTCAGTCAGTGATAGCAGAAGACCACAATAAGTTCGATCAGCAAGGCATTGGTGCAGAGAGCGCTTGCTGAGATTCTTTTATCCTGGGAGGCATATTGTCGGTAAAACCCAACACATATGGGCGGCAAATCTGCTTTAAAGAAAGCGTCTGCGACGTGACTGAATCACATGAGTTTGCTGTCCTTTTATTTATGTTCATATTTGTTTCAGTAGCTTCAATTCAATTGTATATTCAGATTTATTACCAACAATTATCTTGACGTACGTCGACAGTGGCTGTTCCGACCACTGCATCACCTGCCTTGGCATAGTCCTTTACTCCTTTTGCCTTGGCATGCTGTAGGGCAAAATCTACTGCTTCTTCTGTCCTTTTTTGAGTGACATTTTATTTGCAATTCGTAATATTTGTTTTTTTAAATCGAAAAACAAATTAAATGAAAGAATGAAAATCAATGTAATGATGTAGCTTGCTGCAAAAGAAATAAAATAAATAATAATTAACGAAATTCACAGACCCACGGCAACAGCTGCATGCCACGAGCCAATTCCCAGCGAGAAATCCGACCGATCGATTCTCAAGCAATGGCGAAATCATCTAGCAAAATCGCTCAATACACTCTCCTACTCAAGCTCAGACGCTGCATTCCATCGTCGCACCACCAACTCATCTCCAGGTCAGCCCCACTAAACCCTCATCTCATCCGTCGCGTTCCGTCCCCAAAACCTTACTCCACATGGACCCGGCCAGCAACCCTCATCTCAGCCCCAATCGGAAAGTTGCATCCTTTCAGCTCCAATTTTGGGCATTTTGCTATTGCCAGGTTGTTAAGGTTTGAAAAGCCGAGTGTTGACACGGCAGGAATCAGGCAGTTTTCGTTCAAGCCGTGGAGGATGCCGAGCAGTGGTGGAAATCAGTTGGTGAAGACTGCTGTGGACAAGCCGGTTAAGGCTGTGCGATCTGCTTTTTCGACGTATAAGGAGGCGGTGGGATTGCAGATAGAGGCGTTCTGGAAGAACAATTACATTGTGTTGCTGGGAGTTGGTGGAATGGTGTTGTGTGGTTTGTTGTGGAAGGTCACGTTCGGGATTGTTAATACGTTTGTTGAGTTGTCGGAAGGCGTGTCTCAGTATGGCTTCCTAGCACTCTCCACAGCTGTAGTTGCTTTGACTGTAAGTGTTTCGGAATCTCCTTGTATCAGATTTTAGGTTTAGGGGTCAAATTATGTCTTAATGTTATTGTTGATTTGGAATCGAGGCGTTAGGCTTTTGATGGAGAAGTGAGGTTAAGGTGATCAGGGAGTTAATGGGGGACATGCGTATAAGTCTTGTACTGATGTCAACGTAGTCTCGTATCACCAGCATAGAATGTATTCGTTTGACGACAGTATCTGCGTATCCAGTTTGGCATTTTATTTCCGGTAGTTTTGGTTTACTAGTTTTAAGAGTAGAAGTTGGAATGAAGGTTAATGGTGTTCGGAGTTCATGTCGATTGGTTATTTATTTATGTTGCTTTCTGGTATCTGTACTGTATGTAGGGTTTGTATATCAAGTCGAGGTTGTCGATCAATCCAGATAAAGTCTATAGAATGGCCATGAGAAAGTTGAATACAGACGCTGGTATTCTTGAGGTTATGGGTGCTCCTTTGACAGGAACAGACCTCAGAGCATATGTTATGTCGGGCGGGGGCATTAGCTTGAAAAACTTCAAACCAGCTCGTACGAGCCGGCGGTGCTTTCTCATCTTCCCTATACGTGGCTCTGAGAGGAAAGGTCTTGTAAGTGTTGAAGTCAAGAAGCGGAAAGGAGAGGTTGGTCATCCACATTTTTCTTCTGACCCCTTCTTCAGGCCGCTGTTATTGATTGCTATTTGCTACCTCTTGTGTATGCTTGGCATATTCCAATTTAGTTTTTCCGAGGTGTACGAATTAATGTAACAAATAAGAAGCTTGTCCTAAACATGTTCCTAATATTTATGCTATGTTTTCAGTACGATATGAAGCTACTGGCAGTTGATATACCTATGGCAAGAGGGCCAGATCAGCGTCTATACCTGATAGGGGACGAAGAGGAATATAAGGTTGGTGGCGGACTCATAGGTGAACTCAGAGATCCGGTGGTGAAAGCTATGGCAGCAGCTAAGGAGTTTGAAGCTCTTGACCAAGAGGAAGACAAAGCGGAGGCCGAAAGAGAGCTCCAAGAAGCAGAAAGAAAGCGTCAGGAAGAAATTGAAAAGCTCGAGAAAAGCGACCAATAGTAACTTCTATTTGAGTTTTTACTGAATCCATAATCTTCCTTTTGATAAGGATATTATTTTTTCTCACGATAGACCCTGAGGCTATGGCATTATAAATTATATAACATGAGGCCGTTAGAGATGGAGGTTCAATGCCCGTGTATTCACAATTTAATTTGATCTACTGGTAAATGAATACTTATTACTGGCTATGTTTGAAGTGCCAGGCAAACTGCAGATGGATTCGGCATGTTCCACTTAGATATGTTAGGAGCTGCTTGACATCAATTTATAGACAGGAAAGAGTAAATAGCTAAATTTCTGATTCCTTGGTTGTTTTATCTATTTTTAGAAGTTCGTTAGATCAAAAGATCTTCTACGTGTAAGGTAGCCTCTACCAGTGTTTCTTACGCAAAAGTAGGCTTCAACTTCATCTCGGTTCTTTGTAAATAAGAAAAATGAAAACACACGGAAATTTGAAAAACTTTTACTTGCATTATTATTTACTTCTTTCTTTTTGGGATTTGTTAACCATTCCTGTGTTCTTTAGATCTTGTTATCGTTTTTATTCCCAGAGCGCCGAGGGAAAACGGAAGAATTTACAAAATTTTCAGGTACTTTCAGTTTCAGGGATCTATACGTTGACAGGTGCTTGTTAATACTATGGTTAAAGATTAACGAACATTCATGCTTCTGGAACATCCGGCTTGCTGAAACCCATTTCATGATATTGTTAGCATTTAGAACGACATTTATTCTTCTCGATTCAATGATCTTTTCGTGTTTTTTACAGGTTACAAGATTGAATTAGCCAACATAGTCGGTTTAATTAATTAAGGCACCCAATGGGACAATGCTGGAGTAGGGTATGTTAATGCTGTAAAAGAATATTTATGTTAGGTGCACTGCTCCTTTTGCTCTATTATGTAGCCGAAGCTCTTTCTTTTGCACGATAGTTAAACCTTTTCAAACAGGAAAACCATAGCGACGAGGATGATGATGACGACAAAATTGAACTTGGTGGAAGGAATGTGCATCTCATAACCACGTTAGAAAGTTGGGAGGCAAGGCTAACACAAGCCGAGCAAGAAGGCAAAAATGTAGGTTCTTAAAAACAAAACCTTCTTCAAAAAATCAGACGTCTATATGAAGGAAACCATACCTGATGTGGCTCCTTGCATTTGTGTCGTTGCAGGTCATTGCCAGCTTCAGTGCATCGTGGTGTAGTCCATGTAAAGAAATCACACCAGAGTACCATGATCTTGCGGAAAAGTATACCAACATAATGTTTTTGACCGTAGATGTTGATGAACTAACTGTAAGTAAATTACTACGAGTTGCATACCGTACAATATAAAAGTCCCTTGTCACACAATTATTCACTGGTTGCAGGAATTTAGTACTTCATGGGACATAAAAGCTACCCCAACATTCTTCTTCCTGAAAGACAGACGACAGGTTGACAAACTAGTGGGCGCAAACAAGCCAGAACTCATTAGGAAGGTAGCTGCATTTGCTGATACTGGATGATAAACCAACAGCCAAGACTGTTGTTTCATGTGAAAACCAGCCAGGGGCGGATCCAAGAATTGAGACTGGGGTGATAATTGAAACCAAGTTGTATTATTAAAAATATTAATATTTTTTAGCTATGCCTTTCTTAATGTTGATAACCAATCAATCTGATAGGAAATCATATTCAGCTTGTTGCAAAGTGCACTTTAGGATAATTTTTAGTTTTATTATATATAAATATTATAATTTAATTTGTTTACATGTATTTTATATATTATTAATTATAGAAAATTGAAAATTTGTGAGACCATGGTCCATGGGTGACAGGAGCCGCCCTCAACTAGGGCTGGTTCCGTCCCAGAAACCAGCCCAGCAGAGTGTTTAGTTTTGTGCACAACAACAGAGTTTGACATATTCAATAGAAGGTTTTGTACAGAAAATTCATTGTCTTCATTTCACTTTCATCCATACGTTGAAATGAATTCATTTTGGTTGTAAAGGTTACTGCATCCACAGACTTCTGTCTCGCTTAATATTAACATTACCAGCTTGAATATTACATCCGATAAAAACTATTATCAACTGACATACCTGAATTTTAACTGTTAAAGTTTGCTGCAAAAGAAATAAAACAATGGTAGGAAAGAAAACTATTACAATTTACATGTCTTGCTTAATATTGATGTCCATAGAAGTGTACATATCGATGATTTTGCAATGGTAGGAAAGAAAACTATAAAAAAGAACCGATACATATTGTTGGGAATGGTGCACTTGAAGAAATTATACCACATTGCTAAATGAGAAGAAGAATTGCTAGCTTATAGTTATATATGATCACTAAATCATGACTCTTAAGCCTAGGCTTTTGAGTCAATATGAAAAGGTAATCCATATGAGTTAGCAATTTCTACATGGTATCAGAGCCTAAGGAGAGATCGATGGGAATGGTGCACTTGAATTTTTGTTTTTAAAAAGTGTACCGAAATAGAAGATGATATTTAGGTAGATTTATAAATTAGAAAAAATTCAGAACGTACTAATCACCTACGTTCTTTAATTTTAGCCTATACACTTTTTGGTTTTGATAGAGGATTTATAATTAATAATACAAATAAATTAAGATAAGTATAAATCAAAATATTATTCAAAAAAAGAAAAATGAGAAAGAAATCACTGGGGAATCAAATCCTCAGATCTTCGACCTCGCCGGAATCTCTCTCCCTCCAGTTTCACCATCCACCGGAGCAGCATCGTTTCCTCTTTATCCTATCCGTTTGCATCAACTCAGATCTGTCTCTGGCTAATCGGAGTAATCAGATCCGAACCCTCATACTCTCATCCGTTTCGTCGTCGAGCTGGCGGGGACAATGGGCGAGACCGACAGGTTTCAGCTCGGGACCATCGGAGCGCTGACTCTCTCCGTCTTCTCCTCCGTCTCCATCGTTATTTGTAACAAGGCGCTCATCAGCACCCTCGGATTTCATTTCGGTACTACTTAATTTCACTTTCAATTTTTGATTTTGCGGAATCTTATGCAGTTAGCCTTTTGATCATATATATACTTTTCCCAATTTATATCTATGAATACATACACACACATGATTACAGATGGAATCATATTTCATGATTATTTTACTAAAACACTGATGGATTTTGTCAATGTGCGTGCAGCTACAACTTTGACCAGTTGGCATCTCCTTGTCACCTTCTGCTCCCTTCATGTAGCTTTACGAATGAAATTCTTCGAGCACAAACCTTTTGATCCAAAGTCTGTAATGGGCTTTGGGATTTTGAATGGAATATCCATTGGACTCCTGAATCTAAGTTTGGGTTTCAATTCTGTTGGCTTCTATCAGGTAGAAGAATCACACAAATGAATTTTGTGATTAATATGTTTATGATGTGAAACAATCCTAATCCTTTATTTATACATATTTTTCAGATGACAAAACTGGCTATCATCCCCTGTACTGTGATCCTGGAGACTATTTTCTTTAGGAAAAAATTCAGGTTTGTGTCGTATTTTAGTTCATGGTATAACTAAGTATGTTATTTCCACCCCCATCCAGCATTATACCCATCATGCATGTCATATGGTTGCACTGTCTCAGTTTTCTTCGCTCGTCTGATTTTCCTTTCATATTGGTTTTATATCATCATCAGCAAATCGGCACTTGTACAAGCAAATGAATTTTATTTATGCTCCTATTGACGCATAGACACTGCTCTTTTATGGACTTCAAATTGCTAATAAATTTAAGTTCATGTAATCTTTTCAGTAGAAGCATCCAGCTTTCTCTTGGAATCCTTCTTATTGGTGTTGGAATTGCAACAGTCACTGATCTGCAGCTAAATGTTCTGGGATCTGTATTAGCTCTCCTTGCAGTTCTTACGACATGCGTTGCTCAAATTGTATCCTTAAAAAGTTCAAAAAATATATTTTATATTCCTGATTATGATTTTTTAAATTCTTATCGCATGTTTTTGTTATCATTTAAAAGGCCTATAACCTTAATGGATGATTGTGCTGGTAGGTGATGAATGATCTACATCTTATTGATTTTATTAATGGATCGAACCCTCTTGGTTATTTAGATTGCGACTTGAAGTTCATAGTTAATTCCAAGTATGCAAACTCTAGAGTTCATGTGACAAACTCTTTATCACGGTTAGTTTTGATGAGTTTTGGTTACACTTAACTACATCCATCCAGATGACAAATACCATCCAGAAGAAATTCAAAGTTTCTTCGACCCAACTTTTGTATCAGTCTTGTCCTTATCAAGCAACTACATTGCTGATTACGGGACCTTTTTTGGATAAGCGTCTGACTGGTCACAATGTTTTTGCATTTAACTATACACAACAAGTGTTGGTAAGAAACCCACAGTTTTACAGAACATAATGAGTCTCTAGCTTTCATGCTAAAAGGGTTTTTTTTTCCCTTGCAGGCTTTCATTATATTGTCATGCTTAATCTCCGTATCTGTAAATTTTAGTACATTTCTGGTGATTGGAAAAACTTCTCCAGTTACATATCAAGTTCTTGGACATTTGAAAACCTGCTTAGTGCTGGCATTTGGCTACGTCTTGCTTCATGACCCATTTAACTGGAGGAACATATTGGGAATTTTTGTAGCATTAATAGGGATGATCATGTACTCCTACTATTGCACCCTTGAAAGCCAGCAAAAATCTGCTGAGCCATTAATACAATCGACCCAGGTAATAACTTGACTTAGTTCCATACTATCTACTTTTCTTTTCCTTCGATGTATTTGAGAGCTTTCACAGGTCTTTAATTTTGACTTTGTCACCCCAGGTAAATGAAGAATTGGCACCTTTGATAAATCTGGAAAATGGTAGCGGGTTATTAAGTGACGCTGCAATCTCAAAGACTCCAGGTTGGAACAACAAAGATTTGCATGCTTGAAGTCACCGTCAATGTATGTCTCTGTATACACTGCCACAATAGAAAAGGAGACTGGTGAGAGTACCTTAGATGGCTTTTTCCAGCATAATCCCTCAAAACAAAACTTATCGTAGGATCAGAGTACTTGCAAGTCTTGGTTTCCATTCCTTCTGCTGATTACTTGTTATACCATTACACTGCCATCTGCTTGAGCCACAAGGGCTTGATGTTTGACTATTAAAATGAGGAATGAAAATATAGAAAATTTCTTTGTTCAAATGTCAATCAATATATGCTGAAATTAATGTTTATGTTTGTGAGCTGCCAGCTGTCTTTCTTTATCAGAAACCAAACGGTCGATTGTTCATACAGGAGTTTGGTTGGTTACATACATCACCGGTAAGCAAGCTTTACCTAGTGAGGCATCTGACCCTGCTCATTCAGAATTTATACAACACTGTAGACAACCAAAGCATAATACAGACTCAACTTGGGACATTTATTTATGTTCTTTAGATGTACTCTCATCCAGTTGAGCAAAGTATGCACAAGTTACTTCTTGGGAACAATTAATATCGGGTGAGTCCCAATACGCCCAAGTTGTTGTTATTGGTCTTTATACAATCACTTCCAGGATAAATTACAGAAGGGTTTAGGTCCACACTCTTCAGGTACCTCAGCCTCCGTGCAGTTTGATTCAGGCTGCAGATCGGTAACCAGTTTGTGGTGTGAATATGTACATCTCACAATCATGAGCAGCAACCCGAGTACTAAATGACGCAACAGCGTCCTCGGTAACTTCTTCGTGCTGGCAAGAAGTGAAGCAAACTTATTAGAGTGAGCATGTTGAATCAAAAAAACAAAAAGACAACAACTCATGTAGCTGCCTCGAGCTTAAAATTTGTATAGAGTTTGTATGGAAAGCAAACTAGAATTATGAGCTGAAAAGATGCATGAAAAATGAATGGACAAAATTACCGGCTCAGCAGAAAATAAGTAAATATTGATGGTAGCTTCTTTACCTTCCATAGATCTCTAATTGAGACACTTATGCTGGATTCAATACCGAGTGCATCCCATCCTGCTGATATAGTCACATCATTGTCACAGCGGTTCCACAAGGCCACAGCTACTCGGTGTCCGGATAGTGGACCTGCCCATACCTATTAGACATCCATCAAAAATGCAGTTCCCGGTATCAAAAATCATGCTTTAGAGAGTTGATTATTCACCACTTAATAATGTTGATAAGCATTCAGCGGTCAATCATGAAATCGAAAGTCCAAGTTTAACACATCAATATTTTCATGTTTATTTTTGAAAAGGCCTAAGTAGTTTTTTTTTATTGGCTAACATGATTCCTCAACTATGATGCACTTGAAAAGAGAGAAATGTACAACCCCCCAAAGAAAAAGGCACAACGATGTGATAAGTTCCCGTCTCCGAGAATGTACCAAATCGCAATCATCACTATAGAGTAACGGAGGTTTAAAGCATTGTGAGAGAATCACGAGTGTTGGAAAAGATGGGGAGATAAAACACCTGACGGCAGCTGTTTTCCCCTGAGGCAAGAACTCTCCTCCCCTGAACACCAAGCACATCTGCAAACATTGCGTTGTTAGCGTAGTGATGAATTTAAGCTCACAGAAACTCTACAAGTCTCAAAACCGTCAACAAATGAGATGATATGGGGCCTGTATATAGTTTCTACGAATAATCGATATTGGAATAAGTATTGGAACAAGACATGGTACAACTTCTCAGGGAGATGAAACACCGCATTTTTACCTTGATTTACAGAGATGACCTCCTTGTTGCTCAAAAGCTCACGTGTTTCTTTGGTCATATTCCTCACATCGCATCCAATCAAAAGTGGTGCCTGAATATAAGACATTCATTTCGAATATATTACAAGCTCGTTGAATTGTGTAATAGGGCTACATGAAGTTAAACCTCTAACAATTAAATCCTGAACAAAATCAGTTTGTTAAATCAGTACCTTCATCAAGGCCCATATACTAAAATGAGCACGATACTCTTGGTAAGTCATTCCTCCATTGCCAACCTCCAACATATCAGGATCTGCCCATAAGATTAAGGACAGGAAGAAAATGAGAATCTCATATAAAGCGGAGCGGTCATCCACATAGTACAAAGCCGTAATTTTTAATCATATACCATTCCATCCACCGGGCCCGGCATATGATGCCCACTGGTTGTTCAGATCAGCAATAGTAGTCATGCTTATTAACCAAACAAGTAAAATATAAAAATGAGTTCATCAGCCAGGTAAATTTAATGCATCCACGCAATTGATTCTTAATAGAAATTGCCACTAAACTGTAGATCAATGAGCAGCAGTTGAAGGGTACAAAGATGAAGAACTGGTCTTTTTCTTTTGTTTTGTTTAAAATAGCTTCTCATTTGAGAAACTAAAAGGATACTGCGTCCTTTGAATTAACCATTGACAAGAAAATGTAACTTTAATCATATTATCCGCGCCCATCAGTAAAAATGAATCATATTATCCGCTAAACATGATAAAAACGAATAACGATCTTCAACTTTTAGAATAATAAGAAAAATATGTTACCTCAGCCAAGAATCATTAATATCATCAGTGGTTCGCCAGCTATTACCGACCTTTCCTGCCCATAGAGCTGGGTTATCAACTCCCCTGCCACACATAAAACAAGAGCAGATGATGAATTAATCATAATTAGCGTCTACATAAGATACAAGTAACGTGCGGGACACTTACCATTCACATAGTGAGTAGAAAACTGTACGTCCAGTAGCATTTAGAGCATCACGCATTGGTGGGTAACTATGAAGCGGAAGTAAATATATACTCAATTCAGCGACTTCAATTAAGAGCATAATTATGTGAAAAATGTCAAAATAGGCATACCGTTCCTTTGGTGGGATGCCAAGATTAAAACAATTGTCATATTTCAAGTAATCCACCCCCTGAATCAACATAAATGACTGAAAGTAAGGTGACCAGACAGGCGTTGTCGTAAGCAAGTACAGGTTACAAAATTGACATTCTTGTATAAACACTAGCTGAAAAAGATGATTTATTCTATCGCTGAACAGTCAACTCATCACCAGTGTTTTGACAAATGAGAGATACTAACCCATGATGCAAATAACTCTGCGTCATCATTTTCATGATAAAGAGATCCTGGTCGGACTTGACAAGTGAAAACCCTATAACCAAGTTGAAGTATTATTGAAACCGTGATGTCTTGGCTCTACATTGAAATAGAAGCAATTATAATCCTTTGTGAAACATGGTAATTTACCCGGCATCAGAATAGATGCCAAGCTTAAGGCCTTTTCCATGAACATAGTCAGCTAGGGATTTGATTCCTGAAGGAAATGTTTTGGGATCTGGTACTAATTGTCCCTGAAAAAGAGACCATGATATCACTAATGTTAATATCTTAAAGAAGTAAACATAGAGCATGCTCGCCGCAGCATACTAAAGATGACATTCCACATGCAGTGGAGTGACCATCGAGAGTGCAGTCATGTTCAAATATGGGAAGCATGTGTGAAATGAATAAGGTTAGAGTTAACTTGAGAATCTCTCTTCGGTGACGACCAGCAATCATCTGCAACGGATCAAACCAATGAAGCCTATGAAAAATTGATAAATGAAGACCAAAATTTAAGTAGTCCGAAATTTACCTATGTTCACATATGTATAACCCAAATCCGCCAATCCAGTTGAAATAAGCGCATCAGCTGCCAGTATGGATAAACAAGCTATATTACTGAATGAACATGGTTTGGTACCAAATTAAATACATCCACATGTAACATGTGTTTCATTTTGAAATCTACTCTAGCTAATATGATAGCTGGATGAGGCTCCTCCCTACCTGACAGTTGATAACTGCCACATTTCTAAAGAAAATTATGCATCACATGTTTCATAATAAAATATTTACAGATGTTGCTTCCGAAGTTTATAACCCAAAGTGACTACATAGTCCATAAGGATTTCATAATACTCCACTCACAACTTTCGTTTTTACTGACAAGCATTAAACCTAGTGCATAAAATAGCTAAATAGTTCAGTCAGCACCACTGAAACTGAGTTGCAGATACAAAAAGGCAAAGCATCAACAAAATCACGGGAACCCTTGCCTGTTTCTTTAATCACCGTTTCATTTATATTGCATGCGAAAAAATTCCAGCTGTTCCACCTGGTCCAATGCACACTTGAATTAATCCCAAAAATTCAAAACATTGGGCATCAATATCATAAACCACAACAATATCAACAACAAAATGGAAATGTAAAAAAAGTAAATATTCAATCTTATTAGAGTCAAAATCAGTCAAACATCATAACGAACCGATTCCAAATCCACAAATAAAAAAAGAAGAAGAAGGAAACCAAAACTATAAAAATAAACATGGACGATAAAAGTAAGCGACAAACCCCATCTGAGGAGTGAGAGATAGGCCGTTTTCGAGCTGAAACCTGCCGTAATTGGAAGTATCGTAAATGCTGTAAAAAGACGGTTTAAGAAAGCTCCGATTCTCATAACTCAGACGAAGAGGATGCTCAGGCACCACTCTGGCACTGATCGTCAATGAAACCGAGTATACAAAGAGAATCGCAATCATCAAATTCACGACGAGCGTCGTCGCCATTTTTGCTTCGCTGCTGCTTTCGCTCTCGCTTGTCAATTTTTTAAAACCAAATTGGATTGGATATCAAGCATTTTCTCATCGGCATATTCTCGCGTTTGGGTATAAACGGCTGCGTTTTGGATGAAGTTTCGACACGTTGTTGGGTATAAAATGGTTCGTTCTGGACTGTGCTTCTTCATGTGCTTATCTTATTTTATTATTTTTTATTTTTATAGTGGATTTTATTTTATTTTTTTAGTTTCGAGTTGGCGTGTCTTGCTTTTTTTCTTGAATAAGAATATTTGAATATCAAGATTGCTAAGTGAGTTACTAATCTCTATATAACTAATGATTGATAGTGAATTGAATTAAATTATTCTCCAGTGTGATACGTTATCAAAAAGAGAAATAAATGGAAGGGTTCCAATTTGTCTAATCAAATTAGAGGAGCGTTCAAATGAGAATTCTTTTTTTTTTCAAAAACTTTGAGAACCCCTTCGTTATGCAGTTTCGTCTTCGTTATGCACTTTTGAAAATGCATCAATTTTTTTCTAAGTACAGTTTCCGAAATATTAAAATGCATCTAGGCATGCATGCTCGAAACTGCGTAATGAAGGAAAAAAAGTTACTGGGACACGTGTCACCTCCACATTCAAAGATGCAACTTGATCCAATGATAAGATTTGAGGTCTCAGATTCTCGAATTTTTAGGAGTTCTCAAACGAGTACTCCCCAATCAAACTAAATATAATCATCATAAAAATGGTGATTCAATTTAGGATCTCTTCCATTAAATTTTCTAAAATTAATTAGTTTTATCAGTTTAACATATTACTTAGTATTTCTATTTAGGGAAAAGTATACGTTGATGTTCCGACTTAGTTACAATTAAGACATGTATCATTTGATGATGTCATGTGAGTTGGGGGTGGGCACAACCCCCGACCCGATAATCCAGTCTGGCCCGACAGACTTAATGTAGGGTTTAACCTAATCCGATATGTGTTTCGGATCGGGTTTAACCTAATCCGATATGTGTTTCGGATCGGGTTAGGGTTGAAGATCAGAATGTCCAATTTTATAAGTAATATAAAAAATACAAGGATTTTAACAAAATTCGTACCTAACACGTTCTCCGAATGAATGTGACTACCATGCCAATTAATCTATTTATGTTATTATGAAATATCACATTACATATGAATAAGTAATTGATTTGCAATGAAAAATAAAACCGTAATACTAAGTTTTACGTCACAAATCAGTGATTTAAGTTTATATTTTCAAAGTATTTTGTATTATGTTGAATGACCCGGTCATTATTTGGAAACAAACAAAACCCGTCCACGCCCACTTCTAATGTGAATCGCTAGAAACATGTAATTTATTTTAATTCAATTTCAATGAAAAGAAATTATTTGTCACTAACTGAAAAAACAGGTTTGTTGTTGCTATGATCAAAGCAATTATTTCAAGCATACAAAAGATTGGAAAGAAAAAAGAAAAGAATGAAAGAATACGAAGAAAAAAAGACTACTGTAGCAAAAAGGGAATGACTGTAAATGAAAGGCACCTAAAGCCTAAAGGCCGAGTAACATTACTGCCTGAGCTCTTGCTGTTGTTGCTGATCGCCTTGCCGAGCCCAAATAATCTCACCTAGAGCCGGTCTGATGTCCTCGTTTAACAACTTATGGAACTCCAAGATATCGCCTCGGGACTTCTTTATTTTAACCAGGTGGAAAACTGATGTAAACTCGAATATTTCAGCATCAATACATATAGACTCGTTTCGGTTATCCTTTGGTCTCTCTAACCTTAGCAGTCCTTTCTCCCTCTTTGTAATTTTCAGCTGCAACTGCTTTGCAACACTCTCGAGTTTGGACATAATTGTTGAGGCTGGCTGCATTGATGTGAACTGTATTTCATCCTTCATAATGATTTTATTGTCCGAGAACAGTCCTGACAAGTCAAACCCCGCTGATAGAGAAATGATGTCAAACGCATTTACGTGGTTGAGTTTTGATTTTTTAAGCGCTGGGTCATCACAAGGACCATTAGTTACTGTAGATTTACTTATGTCATCAGTGGCGACTTGAGCTGATTCTTCTTTTTCAGAATAAGCCTTTGAGCTGGTGTGAAGCCTGTTTCGGTACCAAGGATGGCGCATAATAGCTGAAACAGAAATCCTGGTTTTTGGATTTGGATCAAGCATTTTAGATAATAACATGCGTGCTTCTTGAGAGATCCAGTTGGGGAACTTGCACTCTCCCTTGTAAATCCTCCTATACATCTCCGCAATATTTGACTCGCGAAATGGCAAATAGCCAGCTAGAAGAACAAATAAGATAACCCCACAAGACCAGATGTCGGATTTAGATCCATCATACCCTCTTCGGCGTATGACTTCTGGTGCAACGTAGGCAGGCGTTCCACATGCGGTGTGAAGTAAACCATCTTGTCGCTTGGATTCCGAAACAGCACTGAAACCAAAATCAGAAATCTTCAGAACACCATTTCCATCCAGCAGCAAATTTTCCAGCTTCAAATCCCGGTGGTAAACACCTCTTCGATGACAAAAGTCAATAGCGTTTATCAACTGCTGGAAGTATTTCCTTGCTTTATTCTCTTTTAATCTCCCTTTCGATAATTTGTTGCACAGCTCGCCACCTTCGGCATACTCCATTATGTAGTAAATCTTGCTTTTGCTAGCCATGACTTCGTAAAGCTGCAGCACATTTGGATGTTTCACCAGCTTCATTACAGATATCTCTCGCATTGTTTGTTCCATAAGTCCTACTTTAAGGAGCTTCTCCTTGTCCAAAACTTTAATTGCGACGCTTTTACCAGTGTTAATGTCCCTTGCATGGTACACCTTCCCAAAACTACCTTGCCCGAGCAATCTTCCAAACTCATACCGCTGCATCAACACTTTACCCTTCTTCTCCATGTTAAACCCACAGAGGAACAGATACCAAAATATAAAATCTCCTGCTACTATTCTATAGCCTTCGGCAGAAGTCTTATATATCAAGCACTCTAACGATTTCCATCATTGTCGTGCTTGGTCATACCACTTTCAGCTTTATAATTCCAGTGCGGGCATCAAACTTGCAACCTACTCAGAGACCAACAGCATTGACCGAGATAGATAGCTGCCTTGATTCGATGACTGTTTTTAAGACACTGAGCCATGATTTAAAAAAAGGTCAGATTTTTGCTATATTGTGAACAGAAGAGATACAAACACGCATTCTCAAAACACACACACCAATGGAGTACTCAAGGCAGCCAGAATTGCTCTGCTCATTCTTCTCCTTCGAATCTCATATCAGGCCAATCAGGTTCAATAATCTTAAAAGAAAAGTACTGAAAAAGTTGTAAACATCAGACACCTACATTAATCTAATACATCATCTAAACACTTAACAAAAACCTAAAATCTGTTGAATTTTGCTAGCTCATAGTTCATTCGGACTCACAAGCTCAAAATCAAGAAGCATAAAATTTTCCAACATAAACCCTAGAAAAAGGCAAAAAAATGCCAAACTAAAATAAACTTTCAGCTATTCTCAATAGCTGGAAAAACAAAGCAGCATCCGCAAATTCCATAAATTTACACTTACAGGAATGCCAGACAAAGTATCAAACGCATAATAATTGAAAATAGAAATCAACGGATAGAAATAGACAATGCTTACAGGCTAAGCTCTAGTGAATGGCGCCAAAGAGTTGCGGTGCGGGAATCTCGGGTTGTTACGGCCTAATTTTATAAGTGAAGTTGATGAAGGCAAAGAAGACTGATCGTTGCGTTGCTCAGAAAATGTGAAATTAATTATTTTACGAAAATTGGGGAATTAAATACTAAAGAAATATAAATGATAATTTATAAAATAGTAATGAATGTTTTTTTTTATTCGTCATCAATGTCGATATATAGTAAAGAAAACAATGTCAAACTAAATGATTTAATATTAGAAAATTTACCGATAAATATGATTTAAAAGGATATAATTTCTTTTTGAATTGTGGGTAATCTTGGCCGTCAATGCTGAGCTGTAAAATGGTGACATACTCGAGGATTGGTTAAATTAAAATCGGGATTGTAACAAAATATTTAATGCAGCGCATCAAAGTTGTTGTTAGTTCCAAAACCCGACTTCATTTCAAGAATAAAAACACCTGAAAATATTCATTTTGTAATTGATAGCAAATTGTTGTGTTGCACTAAATATGAATTCCTATAGTATCACGAAGGCTGAAATAATAGGATCTCTTACGTAATAGGTGCTCCGGTACGAAATACTAAATTTTTGTGAAATAATATATATATACTATAATTTAGGGAGATGATTAAAAACAACCTTTCATTTTGGATACGGTATATAATTGCAGTACAATTATGGTGATGCATATACAGACTACAGTAGACTATTGGTCAGGAGGTATTAGGGAATAAATGTTGTAAGCACCCACAAATATATACTTATTAAAATGATGATGATATTTATACCCCTTCACAAATTAAAAATAAAATTATACAATTTAAGCATCAAAAAGTAAACTAATCATTTCATTTGCTTTTGCATCAAACTTTTCATAATTTCTATTATCAAAAAAAAAAACTTTTCATAATTTCGAAGTCATGATATAAAGTAAAGCTTGGGAGTAGTACACAAGACTCTCCAGAGTTCAAGTAAACAGAAGGACAAAATGATACTGAAAACATTAACATAAAACTCCTACACTTGCTGTACATTAGCCAAGATGACTTGCCTTTCAGATGGTCACTGGTCGTAATCGCAAATACTTTACTGAAGCCAGCAAGATTTTTGATAATCCCAATATCTCTGAGACCAGTTCGGCGCCAATGTTAAGGTACAGCACAGCAAAGATCTTGTCATCTCGTAATTTCAGAGTGGAGAGAAAGTCAAGCATAAGCTTGTTAGAATTAAAAGAGGCAAGTGTTTGGGGAAGAGACACAGTAAAGCACGAGATGTGTCATGAGTTTGTGCTATCAGAGTACACTTCCAGGTCTTCAGAGTTGACGAACTGAAAATGCAAATGGATGACTGAACATGGGGAGCGCAGAGCTTAAAGAATGATTAAGTTATAATGATTTCATCTAAGCAAACCTGATCAAACTTCCCCACCATGGCTGAATCCGCTTCATCGTCCATCTGTAAAAAGGTATGTGTTAATGCTCTTAATCTTGCAATCTCACACGTATAAAGCTGCGACTTCTGTCATGTCATTAGATTTTACGAATACATTCGCAAACAATATTAATAGTAGACAAGAGTCAAGATCACAACACATGAAAGGAGGCATGATTTACGTGATAGCATTTATCATATTTAACGCATAGATCATATACCACACTGCCCTATTAGAAAATAAAAAATTAGGAGTTTGCGGATGGAAATTCATTGATTCAGTTACTTGATAGTGACTCGTTGAGTGGATTTCCGCAATCCATTTCCCCAAGTAAGCAGAGTCGATCCTCTTGGCTGCTCGCTCATAAGAATCTCTTTCCTATATAAGGTTCCATAAACAAACTAGTTACGCACCACAACCACAGATACATAAATCAAACGTTTCAACAGATGACAAAATTTTAGTAGTACCTGCGCTGACATGGTCTTCCAAATGTCAAACCCCTTTCGATCAATCACAACCGGGTCCTCATCCAGAAGACTCTTCCTCAAATTTTCCCTAAAAAGGATTATATGCACAAATAGTTGGAACACTAGCAATCAGAGGTAAAACACGGCAGCGCGCAAAGATCGAATTTTGAGCGAAGAACATACATATACATACGAAATCCTGATCTAGGCTCCTCCTCGAGTCTCAAATTACCAACACTTGACTTCTCGCATTTCCCCCAAAACCTTTTCACAGCCTTATTTACTCGACATTCATGCATGTCGTCCAGCACAATCGGCACCAACACGCCACAATCAGAGCTGAAAGAAACAAGGACACAAACACACACATAAAAAAAATCCATCGCTGCTTCAGATTGAATAACAAAACATCTATCGACCAGTCCAGTTTCAAGTTCTTTTATCGCCGTAATAAGATTAAATATTTATGACGATGCTTATAGCGGCGAGAAAATGAGATTAGAGGGATGAAGGACTCGCCATTTGTGGAAGGCGCTTCCGTCAGGAGCCCGAGGGATGGCTCGGACTCTCTTCCACCGCGGATTCGCCATTGTTGAAGTGAAAGGAGTAACAACAATTATTGGTTTTATAAAAAATTAATCTCTTATTAATTTTCCACCTCTAATTTTAATTATTGGTATTTGGGAAGATTTCTGGCGAAATGGATGTTTTACTTTTTTGCCTTCTGGCGGTAAAATGTGAAAAGTACCCGGTTAATTGGAAAAGGAGGTTGCAATAATGGCGCCTTTTGAGATAAGGAAATCTTACTCCTCATAAGCTCCCTGGGCAACTGGCAAGATATTGACGTGCCAGTTGAGTTGATTTTGTCAAGAAATTGGCGGGAAATTGCGTCTTTGTACAAAATGGTGTCAACATATGATGTAGGGGTGGCTGGACGGACGGATGGATGGATGGATTCAATTCATTATAATTCATTAATGTTAATAGATCAAACAGATGGATCACTAACGGTTAGCGGATCAACGACTGCTCGCGACCGCAGAGATAAAGCCCGCTGGACGGATAAATCAACAGAAGACGCTCTCGCCGCACACCACGTCATACTTCTCACTTCACACGGTTGTTCTCTCGTTCTCGTCGAATTCATCCACGGATCGCGAAAGAGGAAAGAATTGAAAATTGGAAAATGAGAAAGTGACGGAGAAAACCTCCGTTTAGTGATGCACGTGATTAAATTTGTGTTTTGTATAATATAATGACAGCGTTTTATGGAAAGAAAGAACAAATTAAAATATGAGGCAAAACGTCATCGTTCGGGTTGCTCGCAGCAATTTGTTGCCCAGCACCGGATCCGATTCCATCCATTTAATTCATATATTAGTCCATTTATTAATGAATTTTTATTTAGAAAAATATAGAAAATAGAAATATGCGTACATTTTTTCAAGTCATAAGCGAGATGTGTAATTTGAATTGGTGCGTAAAAGACTAGTAGCAATATTTAATAACGTCCAATAAAGATCTTTCTAGTTGATAAGAATAGGGTTAAACGAATTAGAGTGCGGTTCCAGTATAAATTAATTTTTTTAATATTAACTTTAAACCTACTCAAAAAGTTGACAATTGAAAAATTTACCGAAGTTTCGTAATTGGACACCGAGGAGCAATATACTTTTTTTGTATTTTCATAATTAATTTTAATTCGACTTAGAACCTTGCTGCTTTAAAAGAGTGTTGGGAGAAAATGAAAAATCCGATGGAGACGAACTATATATCGTTGCATAGCTAACTCAAAGCCCTGCAATTCTCTATTTCACATCAAGATTAAACGATTTCTTTTAGTAGGTCGAAACACGAGTGGAAGTCAGACATCAGTGTAACCCGATACGAATTATGTAGCTGCGCTGACTTTGACTCGTATTTCGACCTTCTAAACGATTTTTTCTTCTCTTGGTGTGAACTTAAAGAGTTGTAAATGTTTGATTTAGCTACGCAACGGCGTATCTGTTGTGTTCCATCGGATTTTTAGTCTGTTCCCAGCACTAGTTCGAAGCATCAAACTTCTAATCTGCCGTTAACGACATTATTTTTTAGAACGTTTATACCCTCGCATCTATTATGTATTATTAAATAAGTTCGTTAAAAAAATTTATTTGCAAAAAGTACCCCAAATTATAATTGGTTGTAAGTAATACATGTCGAATTCTTAAGTGGTTTATAGTTACCATATTTAATTGTGATTTATATTTGGTGTATTCTCAAACGAATTAATCATAAATTTTAAATGATAATTAACAATATAATTTGTTTATTAGAGTTTTAGGATAAGGATGAGGATCATATGAGAAGTGACATATATTATGAGAAATGAGAATTAATTATAATCATTCAATTTTTGATCCAACAACCCTCATTTTTTATATATTTTTAAATCTAAATATCTATTTAATAGTTTCATAAGGGCATATATGTCATTATACCTTAAATCTGTTACACGAACATCAGTCGCATCCTGCTCCGAACGAAAACGCAACCATCGTCAACAACACTCAATGTGTCTCCGGTCTCCACTCCTCAGCCGGCGAACGAGGCAGCAACAACAACAACAAACTGTTACAAATAATTCTGCAATCTTCATCCAGAAGATCGCTCGACAGCTGAATGAAGCCAGCAAAGATGCAGATCCAGAAGAAGAGGCCGAAAGCATCAAACGTCATCATCGCACGATGCGTCGCATCGAAGCTCCAGCAGCGTCGGATGCTTCGAGAAATTCATAAAAGAAGGACTTCTAGTCGCCTCCGATGAACACCAAGCAAGCTTCGAGAAGCGATTCGAACACCGGATCATGATCTCCGACCACAACAACAGCAACAGTAACAACGAGCGGTGGAGTGATTTACAGCCGTCGGATCGGATCTACCTGCGGTCGGAGATGATAATCAACGACATCCATCGTCGATACACGAGCGCCCGAGGATCGCCGAATCAAGTAGCTGAACGTGAACAAGAAGAAGCGGAGAAGAAGAGAACGGTTGAGATGAATGGTGGCAGAATCGTAATTAATCCGGTTCTTACAATTGTATTTAAAAGCTTGGTTTGGTTATGATTTTTTATCGAATTTATGTTGCATTTTTCTTTAATCTGGATTCATAAGGCTAGATTCTGTCTTTCTAGTTAAAATATGTAGCTTTCTAGTTAAAATACGTAGCTTTCTAGTTAAACTACGTAGCTTTCAAGTTAAGATACTTAGCTTTCCATTTAATATACGTAGCTTTAAGTTAAAATACAAGTTTTCTCGTTAAAATACGTAGTTTTCTAGTTAAAATACGCAGTCATTCTGTTTAAAATTGTGGCTTTCTAATAAAAATACGTAGTTTTCTAGTAGTTTGGCTTTCAGACGGCTCTAGTTAAATACGTAGCTTTATAGGTTGAAATACGTAGCTTTCTAGTTAAAATAATAGCTTCATGTTTAAAATTCGTAACTTTCTAGTTAAAATACGTAGCTTTCTAGTTAAAATGCGTAACTTTCTAGTTAAAATGTGTAGTTTTCTGTTTCAGAGGTACCAATTATGAATTAGAAGTTACGAATGATAAATATAATTCCATTTTCTTTACGAATTCAAATAAATATAACTCCAAATGCCATTCCCAGCTAATTCCATTCAAAAGCCTTACCTCTCACAACAACCAAAGTCCAATTGAAAATCGTAAATCCAACTCTAAAGAAGTAAAAATTTAATCTTTTGATGATAGGGCAGCTTCGATATCAGAATCAGAACCACCCAAGATGGAATAATTACCCAACTGCTCCAATCAAGTGAGGGCAGTAGTCTAGTAGGTCATCCATTGATAAACCTAACTTAAAAACCAGCCAATAGCACACCAAAAGCATATCCCAGTGCTTCTATAGAAGAGCGTTGAGCCTGTCAATCTTCGGACTCTGCAAGCCTCTCAGCGCCGCACGAGTTGCAGTTCAATCTCCCAATGTTCACTTTTGTTCGCGAGAGAGATTTCGTCGGCGACGTGATTTCAATTTTATAAAAATATTTCCCTGACAAAATTGCCCCTAATACGAGTTTTGGTTGAGTGATTAGCTTATTTTTTAGATTAACTAGATATAATTATGACCATAGATTACATAAGATGGAGGATTTTAATTAATTCTTATTTCTCATCATAAATTCACTTCTCACGGGATGTTGGCAAAACATGACCTGCTATAGATATTTCATTACCGGTTTCTTAATGGATTAAAGGATCAAATCCATTTAATCTGTTTATTATTGGATACTTAATGGATTTGGATTAATTAAATTCATTAACTAAATGAACGGATAACAGATGAATTTTCACGGATGATTAATAGATAGATAACTGATAATTGATGAATTTGCCACCTCCTATTATGACGGGCAAGGAGAATTTGGGTGTCAATATGGAAGGTGGCTTTCAGCTCCTTTGCATGTGTCGGGCACAACCTTAGCAGTTGGCATTGTACGACTACTAGGGCATTGCTATGGTGGAGTGATTGGTAAAGATCAATTTGGAAGTTGCCAGTTTTTGTTCCGTGCTGAGTTGCAGGGAGAGGATGACTTTAAGGATTTGATGGTGTTTCTGAGAGAAGCTATCCATGAGGCGAGAAGGAAGGGGCTGGTTGTTAGTCTGGTTGTGTGTTCTAATTCCTACATGAAGTGGATTGCTGATGATTTTTGTGAAGTTGTTCCTTGGAATGAGCTTCATAGGCAGCGTGTTTTTAGACATGATTTTAAGGAGGTGCGGTTTGCCCATTGGTGAATGGAGCACCCATTTCTTGGGCTGCTGCGGTTGCGCAGGGGTCAATTGCAAAGGAAACCTCCTGATTTTGTCATCCGTGCTATTAATAGCGAGAAGAGCTTTGGAAGAGCATCATCCACCATGATCAAAAAAATCATATCATCCATCTCTCTCATCATTTTTCTCTCTCATCTAATCATCCCTCGTGATTTTTTCAATCACATGCACCCCACTCATGATCCAAACAAAAGTTTATCATCAATCTCTCTCATCACTACATAAATTATAGCTCATAAATGTTAAGATTAATAAAAATATATCAAAGTGTATCTCGTTTTATAAAGCTCAAAAAATTATGAATATTGATATTTATTTTGATTTTTTTAATTTGTAATTTAGAATATATATTCCTTGCAAGATCAAAATAAAAACTGTACTGTTTCTTACACAGGACACGTGTCGCGTTGCGATTGACTCATTCTCATGATCAAAACACAAATAAAAGATCATAGGATGATCTGTTTTTAGAAAAAAACCATGGAATGATCTTTTTGATGATCAAAAAAATCATGATGGGAATGCATAATTTTTTTTATCATTTCTCATGATCACTTTCTATGGTACAAAAAAGTATGGTGGGGATGCTCGAATGAACTTTTGCAACCAGGTGGTTTGTAGGGCTCCCGAAGGTCCTCTTCATTGCCATGATGATGCGTCTGTTGGTAGCAGGTTGTAATTACATGGCTAGTTTTTTTACTAGTTTTGATTTGTGTAATGTGTCTAGCTTTTTTCCTGTGAAGATGGAGGTCTCCATCAGAGGATTAGGAGATCTGATGATGGCCTTATTGCCTGGCTGGAGGGCTTTTCATTGGTTTTTTTTTCTTTCCCTATAAGGTCTTCATAATGCTCTAAGAGCTGATGTGTTCTACTCTTGTCAGAGCCATGTATCAGGCTGTTTGACTAGTTTTTTCAATTGACTTTGATTTGGTAAAAAAAATGATGGTCTGAGACTTATTTATTCGGGGAACGGCCCATTAATTTATGTAACGTTGAATAAAAAAAACTAAAGAAGTTGCGTCAAAATTAGACCAAAAGAATGAAAAAGGTTTGAAGTAGATTATGAGAAACTTCTAGAAAACATTAATGTCATTCCTAGATGGATACTCTAGCAGCATATCCAACTCGGTTTGTTCGCACCCCAATTTGAAGCTGTACATTCACCTTTCAGTAGCTGCCCAATACGACCCAATTTGTAGCTGTACATTCACCTTTCAGCTATTGAATTTTTTTTTTCTTTTTTTTTTGTCAATAAGGGTGTGTTTTAGTAGTTGAGTCTCTACCTTGCGGCTTGCATCCACAAGGTAAATGGTTTAAACCCCACACATGACATTTTCTTCCCACAATTTATGTGGATTTTTCGTAATCTCACCTATGGTGTGGACCTCTTCCTCCATCATTCGCGGATGTTTTCCTCTTTCCTCTACCTCTTCATCGTCCATTTTCCACTACCTCTTCATCGTCCCTTGTGGACGTTTGCAGGTGTTATGCACTCTCGTGGAGGCGCGCTTAGGCGCTGTTATAGCCTTACTATGGAGGTGTGTGTCAAGTTGCGGGTTCAAAGTTAGAGGTGCTAGATGGCCCGTGGTTCAACGAATGATTCAAGTACAAGTTCAAATCCGGGGTGGTGCCTTTATGTGACCTGTGCTTCAAAACGTACTATAAATATATGTGTACACGAGAAATGTGATGTTTTCCCTGTACTATTTCATGCAAACCCACAATAAAAAAATAGTTTTTTTCATTTAAATAAAGTTCGATACGGTGAAATTAAATTAAATAATTTTTTTTTCAACTCTATCAAATAGCACCTAAGTTTCAAAACAACTTTGGAAAGGGTAGATTTGGAAAAAAACCCACGAGTCGATACACCTCTCCATAGTAGGACATTGACGTCTTAAGCGCGCCACCGCGAAAGGGTAGATTCATAACACCTGCAAGCGTTCACAAGGAACGAGGAAGAGAAATAAGAGGAAAACATCCACAAAATTTTGAAAGGAAAAATGTCATAGTAGGGTTTGAATCCATGACCTTGTCAATTGTGAGGCAAATGATCAACCATCTCAACCACCACTTTGTTGGCGATTCATTTGAAAATCTGTGATAATAAATGTTAATTCAATATAATCAATTAAATATTTCGTATTGCTCAGAATTTGATTGGGCTCAAATTTAAGCACATGTTTAAAGCTCAGTAAAAATAGTCTCATACTCAGTATTCGTAAAAACTAAACAAGTCGAACTTGAGCAGCCTATCGAATTCGGTTTGTTCGCATCCCGTAAGTGTCGTAATACGAATCTGAAACTGAAACCATATCAAAATCATTTTCGGATATTTACAATTTTTATAAAATGAAAACATAATTCTGTTTATTTAACAAATAACAATTGAGATCAACGCGTTTATCAAGAACCCGTTTGAGGAATATACAATTATGTTTTCTTTATTGAAATTGTGCACCATCATTGTAATATCAAACCCCACCATTCTTTTCTCCGCAAATATATTGTTTTTTATTTTCCAGCCAATCAACATTGCCCAACTCCTGCCAATCAAAAAAAAAAAAAAAAACATTGCCAACTCCTGAGGAAAAGAATCACCCAAACGACGACGTTTCAAACCACGACACCTTATCAAAGCCACCCACCAGTTGGAGCTACTGGTTACCTCTTTCTCTCTCTTCTTCTTCTTCCTCCTACGTGTAACGCAACAGTGATACTTCTTCCTCGATTTCGAACCTACTGGTCAGACAGACATTCGCGTTTCCATTTTCCAAAAGCCTGGGCGTGCTCCTCTGGCTTTCTTCGATTCTCCGATCTGGGTTTTTGTTTTCTGGTAATTTTGTGTTTCAATTCTTGTATGTGCCGACTCTGGATTTGTTGTTTGAAATTGGTGTGCTAGGGTTTGGTAGATCGAATTGCGATTATTTTAGTACTTTTGCAGCTTTCGTGCTGTCTGCAAGTTTGGTAATTTTCAATTGAATTTGCATTAGGGTTTGTAATCGTTAGGTACAGATTTAGGTAACATTCATGTGAATCAAGGCAAGATGATATATTTAGGAAGTTGGGTTTTGGGGATATTATAAAGATTTGATTTTTATGTTTGTATCAATTTGTGTTTGTTTTTGTCTGATTATGTTGATTGTGGTCAGGCTGTTTTTGATACAGATTTTGGGAATTTGAGGAGCAATGAGAGATTGAGAGCTTGGAATTAGTTAAGGAACATGACGCTGGAGAACGTGGTGGTTCAGGGGGAAATTGAGGAACCGAATAATGCAAAAGTGAAGTCACATGTTCCACTGAACATTTCGCAATCTCAGCGGTCATTTTTGAGCAATGAGAATTCAGGAAACAGCTTCCCTGGTAAGCTGAAAGCCATGTATGGAAATATCAGGAACTCCAATGCTGGTCCTGGCGGAGCTAGTTTATCTTCCCCATCGGCGAAATTCTGGCGCATGGCTGATATGAGGGATGAAGTCTCGCGCGCAATGGGGTCTACAGGAAGCCATTCTTTGCGGGATAAGATTAATGGGGTTTTATCTCGTAAGATTGATTGGGCTTCGCTACGGAAGCTTTGCAAGGAGTGGATCAGGAACCCGATTAACATGGCGCTTTTTGCTTGGATTATCTGCGTTGCTGTTTCAGGAGCAATTTTGTTTCTCGTCATGACAGGGATGCTCAATGCCGCGATTCCAAGAAAATCTGACCGAAATACTTGGTTTGAAGTCAATAATCAGATTCTCAATGCCCTATTCACTCTTATGTGTTTGTATCAGCATCCGAAGCGGATATACCACCTCATACTTCTTATCAGATGGGCTCCGGAAGATATTTCAAAGCTCCGGAAAGTTTATTGCAAGAATGGTACTTACAAGCCCCACGAGTGGGCGCACATGATGGTAGCTATTGCTTTACTTAATTTGAACTGCTTTGCTCAGTATGCGCTGTGCGGCCTAAACTTGGGTTACAAGCGGTCTGACAGACCTGCGATAGGAGTTGGTATTTGCATTTCTGTCGCGATTGGTGCACCTGCAGTTGCCGGCTTATATTGTATAATGAGTCCACTCGGTAGGGAGTATGGTGAAGAAGGAGATGAAGAATCACCAGTGAGAATGGCTTCGCCCCTAAGACCACACGCTCTGCAGAAGAGATACTCATTCGCTTCGAGAGATGAACACAGAATCATTGAAATGAGACCACAATGGAGCGGAGGAATATTTGATTTCTGGGATGACATTTCAACAGCATACCTCTCCTTGTTCTGTACCTTCTGTGTGTTTGGGTGGAACATGGAAAGGCTTGGGTTCGGGAACATGTATGTTCACATTGCGACTTTTCTCCTTTTCTGCATGGCCCCGTTTTGGATATTCAACTTGGCTGCTGTTAATATCGATAACGAGACAGTCAGGGTGGCTTTGGGATTTACTGGAATAGTTCTCTGCGTGTTTGGGTTACTGTATGGCGGGTTCTGGAGGATACAGATGCGGAAGAGATTTAATCTACCGAGTAGCAGCAGCTGGCGACCTGCTGTTACAGACTGTGCTCTTTGGCTGTGTTGCTGCTGGTGTTCTCTGGCTCAGGAAGTGCGGACAGGAAATGCATACGACATAGTTGAAGACAAGTTCTGCAAAAAACAAACAGACATCAATGGAAATCAGCTCGATGATGCTACAAATGAAACCAACATAGAAAACAACGTTGTGGTTCCCCACGTACCTAGCCCGACCAGGATCACAATACATGACTCTCCAATCGCAATGCCACTCCACGGATCAAAGAGTGCAGAGCTTCCAATTTCGCAAATTGAGTCGGCCAATTCAAAGGATGAAACTATGACGCCTCCAGTTTTATCGTCGATACAGAGAGAACAGTTATAGCTACTGTAAAATTTACTGGAGGACCTGGCTGAGTTCAGGCTGTTGTTGTATTTGTATGAGGTTACTCATTTTGTGTGTGTAATGACATACACTGTATGTATATGTTGTTGCCTTCTCCAAATCTTGAAATGTCCAATTCCATCTGTTCAGTTATCAAGTGTTATTTTTAGCCGAATTTGGCCGAAAACTCAACTGTAAGAAATACGCATTTTCCAAAATAAAGTCTAAGTTGTCTTAATGCTTAACAAGAAAAGGGAGCCAGAGTTAGGTATTGATTGGACCGTTAAAGTTGAATTTTTTGACAACCACTTTTATTGTAAGCCATTTGTTACAAATCCCAAAGAATAATCACATAAAAGTTTTTAGAGAAATTTGTGTATATAATTAGTTTATATGTAACTTTATACCGTTGAAGATGTGCTCTCTTCACGTCAATAAAGATATGGTCAAGTGGTTGAATTATTGTCTTGTATTCAAGAGGTTAAAGGTTCGAACTACACATATAGCAAGTCAATACTCGAGTTGGTGCCCTTTGCGCGCTCTCCTCATATCAAGTTGAACTAGGAGAATAATCGATCAATTTTATCTCCCACATCAACTAGATAACATACTATCTACTAGTGGTAACTAAATTCAAACTATTAATCTATCCATCAAAATTCTTCGTTCCATCAAACTATCTACAATTCTATTGGATTAAGCTCTCTGCTTATAAGGCCTAAGTATCTAACAGAGCTATACGTATTTGTACATTTTACCGCCACGGTCATGCATGGTGAGCCGATAGCTTACTGCATGCCAGTTGCCAGGGCCGTCTCTATCATTAAGTCATTGAAGCCCATGCTTTGTTGTAATCCAATATGAATTACTATCCAATTCCAATGAACTTGATTCTATTCAATTCCAATGAACTTGATTCTATTCTTAAACCCTAATTGACAGTCTGATTTCGAGAAATTGCATAAAAGTAAAGATACAAGGATTAGTGGTTCATCTCTAGGTGAGAGGTTACGTCCACTCGAGCTCACTAGCTCAGTTCCAACCCACTATATCAAGCCGCAGAACCCTCGCCGGACCTCCCCCGCCGCCATATCGGTCCATTTCTTCTTTCATTTTTATCACAAATTTAATCAATCTACATTTCAGTTTATTGAATTATATATTTAGTGACAAATCTATTTGATCTTTGTCATCATAATAAGTGATAACAAGTGACAATTGTAAATTTGTTATTACATTTCTAATTTTCACTACTATAGACGGAACATTATGCATCGGTTCCGTGTTCGAACTTATGCATCGTTTCGACATTACGCATCGGTTCGGGCCATAACCGATGCATAATGTCAGTATTTCTAAGTAGCCATCTAGGGTTCCTCAGTCCAAAATTCAAAGCCGCTCTTTGGAGATCGATAGATAAGCTGAATCGCATCTTCGTTTTCGCATTTCGCCGTTGAATCTTCACCGACAATGGCCGTCGGCATTCTCGCCCTGCAAGGATTATCCATCCTTCATCCTTCCTCGCATCTAATTCAGTCTAAAAATCTCGCTTTTCATTCAATTTTGGTTCGCGTTCTTTTGGTTTTCAGGCAATATTCGGAGTTGTGGCGTCGCGAGATTGGTCGAAGCCTTAAGTTGATTTATATGAAATGCTCGTTGGGCCTAAGTTAACCAACGAAACATTCGAGCAAAGCCTGCAGGCATGCACCTCAACCATTCTCAAGGCCCAAGCTCATGGCTTTGAATGCGGCACAGAGGCCCAAGCACATGACATAATTATTTAGGGATCCTTGTTGGTTGTTGGTGAGGATCGAACACATCACCCACCCTTTAACATGGCCTTGCAGGCAACATGTTAACCATATGAGCAGCAGAGAAATTACTAATAGCTACAGTTGCTCTGTTGGTCACCTAAAATTCGTCTCTCTGAATTTGTTAAATGAGTGTTTTTCATGGTTTCTTATTATTAGTCAGCTCTCAGTGAACCTTAATCTTTACTGCTTTCATATTAGCATGAAGGACATCCTTGACTGATATAATATGCAATCAAAACATCTCGAGAAATTGCAACAGATAGCTCCATCTCTTGAACTATGGGTAAGTTGCAGTACTATCTATGTTTTACTTGATTGATATTTTTCTTTTTCGATTTTGTCACATTACATCATAATGTACTTCATTTACTACATTTCTTTGTTCCTAATACCGTGGATATAATTTTCCTTGTAATTAGTAGAGAACAAGAAGCACACCAGATTGAGTTAGGAAGTTGCTGGATTGGAGAGATGAAGACTTGAAAAATTGACGCCCAGTTTTTAAGGAGTGCACTGGATATATAAGCTGGACTGGAGACCCCATTGGGAGGGATTCTGTAGTTAATCTGAGATTCCTTGTTTGATGTCATGTTCAGTAGCATCATGTTTTTATTGTATTGATAAATGTTGTACATTAAAAGTCACATCATGTATATGAAATGTTGTATATTGGTTGAATAAAAAGTATTTTAAGATTTGGATATGAACGTGTGCATTTATAAAATTTATTTACGAATTTTCAAGTTGCTGATTTGAGCTATTAAAGGCTAAAAATGCCAAAATTTTTTTAATAACATTATGCATCGGTTTTGTGACAGAATCGATGCATAATGTCTGAACATTACGCATCGCTCGATTATGCATCGGAGCAGAATCGATGCATAATCCCTTCCAAAACCGATGCATAATCCCCTGTCTGTAGTAGTGTTTGTGTGATTAATTTTTGTAAATGAACATATTTTTTTTTGTAGTAGACAGTCTTTGATGAAGTAGTTTTATTAGGAGCATTATCTTCATCATTAGCATATAACACATCAGTTTTAATGGATTTATTTCTAACTCAATTTTGACGATTTTATATAAATATTATAAACAAACTATTTTCCGTTGCATTTAATTTGTAGCTTATTACACTTAAATCGCAACGGATTTATTTCCAATCGAAGTTTGAAGGTTATATATATATATATATATATAATATCAACAAAATATTTTTCGTCGACTTTAATTTGTAGCTTATAACACGTATATCTCAACGGATTTATTTCCAACCAAATTTCGAAGGTTTTATGTATGTTATCAACAACACATTTTTTTGTTGAATTTAATTTGTAGCTTATAATATATAAATCTCAACGGATTTATTTTCAACCAAACTTCGATGGTTATATATATATTATCAGCAACATAGTTTCGTTGAATTTAATTTGTCGCTTATAATTCATAAATTCCCAACAGACTTATTTTCAACAAAGTTTTTGAAGGTTTTATACATATTATCAACAAAATATATTCCGCTGGATTTAAATCGTAGCGTATAACACATTTTCTTGTAGTTAGTCGTCGGAGTTTCAGAATCCGACTACACACAACGATGAGCAAACCAGTACTGATCTCTCTATGGACCAACGCTAAACACTCAAAATGAACGAATTCACACGAAATCACTCACTAGACACAAGCCCTCAACCAATTTCCAAATACGATCACGATTTGGGGTCGAACTCACGCTTTTATACACAAATCTCCAGATTCAATCTCGACCGCACGATTCGTTTAATCTCGGCCCTTCATTTCGAACGAATCCGTGCCACGGATCCAGCAAACGCGACCGATTTCAAACGCAGCTTTAACGACACTCACTACCCTTCAGCGACGACTTCCATTGGCATTTAGCGACGACTTCAAATTTCATCAGAAACTGACTGCTTTAATTCTCGAATGCTTTAGGCCTCGTTTATTTTCAATATTTTATGTAGTAAATTTTATTCTAAAAAGCCTTCATTTTAGTAAAAAAAAAAAATAGCCTCTTTAGTTAGGAAAACTCCACCCAGAAGTAAGAAAAGGCCCATATTCCTTATAAATAAAATAATTTAAAAATAAAAAATTCATATATAATTTTAGCTTCAGGCCTCCTGTAAACTTGGACCGACCTTGCTTGCATTCCCACTTGTCTTCCTCATGTCTTTGATAATGGAGATAATAGTAATGGCGGCTTTCATGTTTCAACATTTTTTTTTGGATAAGGCTTTCATGATTTAACTTGACATGTCTTCAGCTTTCCAAAATCAAAACATTGGCCTATAATTCTCCAATGGGCTGCACCAAACATTTTTGAAACAACAAGTCAACAAGAGGGTGGAACTTTCTAGAGAGATGTTAAATGTAACCGTATCAAATTGATCATCAGAGGGGCCGGCCGGGGGTAGTGGGTGAGAAATAAAAGGAAAGATGAAAGGAATACCAAATATGGACAAGTTGAATAGTTGATCATGAAGTTGTTGTCGTTATTAGCTAGAACACTATGTCTGAGCTACACTACTTGCTGACTACAAAACCTCTTTATTTTATTATTGTGTTAGATACAAAATAGCAATAACTACACCAACTAGTTGGAGCTGGAGGGAGATTTGGTGTTTTGGATTTTTTTTTTGATATGGTATTTGGTGTTTTGGATTGAATACCGACCAAAGACACTTTTAATTAAGCGTGCAGGTATTGCCTAACCTAAATTTGTGATTCATTTAAATTTAATTAGTTGATTATTATTATATTATACTCACAAATTAGTACCCCTAAAACCTAACAATCCAATTGATAAATATCTTTGAGCTCAAGATAATTATCAATCAGCCAATAGGGTTCACACTAAGATGATTAAATTCTTACGCCCTGATGCTTCAAAAGTGGAGAAAATATAGGAGAGGATTTCATATCCGATCAAGATTTCTTGTTAGAGCTGCGGAGATCAATTAGATGGTAACGCGTCTTATCGTTGCAAAAAGAAAATAAAAGATATTTATCAGTTAGATATTTGTTGATATTAATGAGACCCTATCAAAAACCATCGATAAACCAAAAACAATAATCACAAAACTAATCCAAGTGTATGTAAAATATTACATGTGTTATTGAAATATTCATACACAAAAAAAGAACCATGTTGCGTTTCATTATTATTATTTCCGAGCTTATTAATAACACCAAAATATCTACTAAAAATCTTCAGAACCCTAAAAATAATCTACACTTCTCTTTCTCTCTCCAACATATCAGAGAAACAAACAATTAGCCACAACAATGCCTTCCTCAATTCTCCACCTCCACACCGACGCCACCGCCATCATAACCCTTCTCCGCCGCCCATCTCTGCCTCAGCCACTCCCTCTCCCACGTCACATCGCGGACGTACCTGATCTCACCCAGCTCGCCGCTCACCACATCCACCGCCAACTCAGCCCCGACCAGTGCTCCTCCGCCGTACTCCTCACCATCGCCGCCCCTCTTCCCGCCGTCTGGTCACTCGTCAGATGCTTCGACAAGCCACAAGCCTACAAAAGGTTCCTCAAGAGCTGCACCGTCTTTTATGGAAACGGCATGGCTGTGGGGAGCTTGAGAGAAGTGCACGCCGTGTCCGGCATGCCTGCTGGAATGAGCTTGGAGAGATTGGAGATTTTGGACGACGAGAATCACGTGATCAGCTTCAGCGTCGTTGGTGGAGATCATCGACTGGTGAATTATCGGTCGGTGACTACGTTGCAGCCGACAGCTGATGGGTGTGGGACCGTCGTTGTGGAGTCGTACATTGTTGATGTTCCGAGAGGGAATACAAGAGATGAGACGCGTTTGTTTGTGGATACGATTGTGAGGTGTAACTTGCAGTCTTTGGCTCAGATCGCTGAGAACAATGGCAGCTCATCAGTATAAAATATCACTGTCCAATCAAAGAAAGATAAATATCACTGCAGAACGGTATAGGGGCATATTAGTCATTTTGTACATGTTGAAATTAAAGTTTTTTTATTTGTTTTTTTGCGTTTGGTGTTCGATCCGTTTTCATTTCAAATCCTATGTAAATATACTTACTGGAAGTTTATGATCACAAATCCATATCTATTGATGATCCTTGCTATGCTTGAGCTGGAAAATCTCACTAGATCTCATTTGTTTTTCATTTAATTTTTTTTCTTCTTATTCTATCTTTTATCCCACGAAATCTCATTTGATCATCAGTAATGGACACATATATATATATGGGGTGATATGCGATTTAAAGTGTTTAGTTCTTATGTTAATCTCCCTTTTAATCGCCGGACCACGTCGTGATGAGTGATTTTATTTCATTTTATGTATGTGTAAAGTTACATTATCTGTGCTCAAATCATTTTGTTATTTATAATTCAATAAGTTCAATTCTACAAGATAGTGATCAAGCGGTCATAGTCTTGATTAAATGTCTAGGAGTTCGACGATTCGCCCCTTACTGTATCTTGTAAGATGTTCAACTCTAATTGATGTACACATGAGAAAAAGTTTAAATGTTGTTTCAACTAAGATCTAACATATTGATGAAGTTGAATACAACTAACATTTTGAGAAGAAAAAAAAGAACGAGAAGGAAAGAATCAAAGACATCAAGTGTGTGAGTAATCCGAATGCCAAGTTGGTCCTTTTTTGTTGATAAGATTGGTCCTTTTAATGAGTGCATATATGGAGAATGCATTTATATGTCTCTTCATTTCTCGCCTACTTGCTTTCTTTTTCTGCAATAATATAGGTTTCCAGTCCCGGCCAGTGGGGGCGATCGACGGCTTTCGATTTTTGTTGCAACTTGTTCTCCAAAGTGGGCAGCTATATAAAAAGCATCCTTATTTTTAACCCGTGTGCCACAAGTTTGAAGATATTGACGAATTAATCAAAAACTTGCATCAGAGATATACTTGAAGACCATATATATATATGACACGCCCTGTAATGTAATACTTGAGGGTTTATGCGTGGTGGGATCTTGATGCATCAGCTAGATATATAAATAATCACAATAGGGTTTTAACTTGTTATGAAATGGAATATATATAGGTCAGATTTATTTGAACATAATTAATTTAGATCTCGCGCTTGTTTGTGACCTAAATCATGATAGGGTTTTACATTGCTAATGTAATCAATAATCACAATAGGGGTTTTAACTTGATTATGGATGTGTCCTGATCATATGGGCACAAGTTAGAGAAGTATCATGTTTTTTTTAAAATTCTTATAAAAGATAAGAGATGGACACCCCTAAAATTCATGACATAACGCTGAAGTAACATGCATCAATCACTCGAAATTCACCCTGATTATCGTTTGGATTTTTGCTGGTCGTTGGTGTACAGAAGGCCCTACTTTTAATATTGTGTTGAATTTTGGAGAAGGCGGTGACTAGCTTGTTAAATATGCTTTGATTGCACAATCTCGTCTCATAAAATAAAAAAAGAATAAGTGTAGAGATTAGTAAAAATCAACATTTTAAATATAAACTATAAACCTCTATAAAGTTGATACGTGTCTAAACTTTTAATTTTTTTTTTGTAATTTAAATACCATGGGTAATATAATCTTTTCCTTTTTTCATAATTAATTTTAATTCAATTTAGACCTTCGCTGCTTTAAAAGAGTGCTGGGAGACAAATGAAAAATCCGATGGAGGCGAGTTATATATTGATGCGTGTAGCTAACTCAAAACCCTACAACTCTCTAGTTCACACTGAGAGCGGGCGAGATCGTTTGAAAGGTCGAAACACGAGTGAAAGCTTAATATTCAGACTTAACTGATAGCACTAGAATATATGCATTTTAGGCATCCTCTACGCTTATTGTTTTGATCATTCCATTACGATTTCACTTGCTATTTGATGCTTTGTGGTTCATTTCAGGCCTATTACAGAGATTCAGCTGAGAACACAAGTGAGCAGTGATTTTGGAGCAAACCGAGCATTCTAGAGCGAAAAAGAGCAAAATAGAAGTCGGAGCAAGAATCCTTCAAAAGAATGCGCTCGCATGATCCATTCATGCGTTCGCATGGATCGGACCAGTCGCATGATAAAGTCATGCGCTCGCACGAATGACTTCCCAGAGCTCGCATAGCAAACCAGTCGCATGCAAAACCCATGCGATCGCACAACCAAAGGACCATGCGATCGCATAAGCATATCATGCGCTCGCATAAGACAAACCAGTCGCATAAGAATATCATGCGAGCGCATCATCTCAAGCCGCAATCGCACAAGACCAAGCCTTCAGGAGTTCATGCGAGCGCATGAACCATTCATGCGATCGCATGACGTCGTAAAGTTTGGGCTTTTACGGAAAAGTTTAAATAGGAAGCTAGGGTTTTTCAGCCGCCACCTTGGGGGGCTGGGATTTTTCTGGGTTTTTGGAGAGAAGCTAGCTTGGAGAAGAAGCCAGAATTTTCTATCATCATCAACAACTCGGATCGCGGATCGTCCTTCACACTTATTGCTCCATATTGGTTTTACATTCCTAAACTCAATCATCTACATGTTTTTCTGCTCATCCCTTGTTGTTATTGATTGTAATCTCACCATGAGTGAGTAGTGACCTTGGTTGGGGATCTATGAATCCCCTAGACATGTTTGTGACATTGTAAATACTATGGATGTTATCGATGAATGATTTGCACATGATTTTTCTTCATTTGAACTTAATGTTTCGGATTGCATATAAGGTGTTTGTGAGAAGTCCTCAATAGCAATTCTGCTTGATTTCATGTTTGAAGTAGCTAACCCTGAAAAGCATGATTTCAAATGAACTAAATGAAGAAGCATTAGGGTTTTTGTGTTACATGGCGACACTCTAATCTTAATGAGAATGGCATGGATTAAACAAGAACATGATTATTTAGTCAATAGAGCGCGAGTGTGAGGCTAGATAATCATATTCTATAGTACCAATAGAGCGCGAGTGTGAGGTACTATGCGAGATGTAACCTCTTCGTACTAAGTTGTAGCGCGAGTGGAACTTAGTATCAATGTTGCATGGCTAGATTCTAAGTATGTGTATGTGATTTCAACAACAGTGTCCTATTTTACCGTCACAATAATTGTCTAGGTGAAGAAATAGATCCCTAGTCATCTTTGAATTGATTATTTACCTTTTTCGTTGATCACATTTCGTTTTTGGATAGTAAAATTCTGCTATCGTCCTTTTAAAGGAACAAAACCCCCCCAAACCATAGACTTTCCGAACTTAATCGTTAGCACCATTAGTTTAATCACCTATCTTTTGGGTACGACCTCGGATTTCCCGAGTCAATATAAATGTTTTGATTAATCGTGACTAGCAATAGTATTTGAATTCTATTCGAATATTGACGCTAAATTACAACCGATCAAATGGCGCCGTTGCCGGGGATAGGTTAATTAACTAGGTGCTAATAGATTGTTTAGTTTGTCTATTTGTGAATATTTTTCTTTTTCTTATACTTGTATATTCTTCCTTTTCCTCTCATATCCCTTACTAACTTAAGTTAATCTTGTTTTGCGAGGATGGATCACTACAACCAACAAGTCATTCACAATAGAGATTATTATGAAGATGATCAACCAAATGCCCATTGTGAAGACTATTGGATGGACAACCAAAACCAACAAGTCTTTTCTAATGAGAGATACTATCAAGAGGAGGAGCAACCATATGGGAATTATCAGGAGCATGGCTATCCGACAAGTTATTACACTCCAAATTGGGATGATAGCCAATGTTTTGAAGTTGAAGACTCCTACCCCTCATACCCTCAATCTCCTCAACCTTCAAGTGAGCCCTCCAATATAGAATCCATGTTTGCTATACTTCTAGCAAACCAAGAGAAGATGGAAGCTCGATTGAATAGATTGGTGGCTCAAAGCCATGAGTTAGAAAGCACAATAGCTCAAGCAGCCATTGAAATTGGGAACTTGGATGAGGAAGAGAAAATCTCCGAAGAAGAAGAAGTCGTTGAATCTAATGTCTCAAGGGAAGAATGGGATCAGGAAGGGGAGGATGAATTTTGGAGAGCCGGCACCGAAGCTCATTACAACCAAAGGGATGGTGAATCTTGTAACGAAGAAGAGATGGAATGCAAAAGTGAAGCATCCTTCACTACTAGCACACCTCAAGATCATTTGGACGAGAACACACAAGAGCTCACCATTCCATCAAAGCCTTGGCTCTCCGATGAGAAATTCTTCAACGATGACGACTCATGCATTGAAGGGAAATCTCTTTTGGATGAAGAAGACCTCCCTCCCGCTATTTGCAAGCTTGATAGTGAACCCGATTCTCTTGTTGATGATGGAATCGAGGAAGAGGATATTGAGCCACGAGAACTTCATGGGTATAGAGACTTTGTTGAGACTTTCATGGAAGAGACTAAGGAGCCACCTCGCACGCAAGGAAACGGAAGTTTAATGAGGGAGATTGAGGAATGGGCACCCAAGGACATCATCGAAAAATTGAAGGAAGGTGTGCCCATCACGCTAGAGGCTAGCATTGAAGATCCTTTCTTTGTCACAAAGCCTAGAGACAAGTTTTGGAGCTTCCTACCATACTTCACGAGATTATTCAAAAGAAGCTCCCATGACCCCTTAGCTATAAAGGGATCTTCATGTTTGAAGAGGTCGAACTTGCAATTGGATGCCCATCGTAGAATTGGTGGGAGGAAATTCAAATGGGATTTGAAGGTGGTTTGACACGATCAAGTCCAAGGCCCCGCTTGAGGAGGGATCTTAGCAAAAGACTCCTCAAGCATGCTTCCTATCTCCCAAGAGGAGAATCGGCTCCGTCTTAGCCAAGACGTTAAACTAGGCTTGTGAGTGTTTTCTCTCCCGATCTTTAAGTATATCTATTTTGATTGGATTTCTATTTGCTTCGTGCAAGAATTTGAGGATATGAACTATGCATGTGTAAATGCCTATATTTGATGATTTCTTAACATGTGCTTAGTTAACTAGATGTCTTGATAGGGCATAAGTGTGGGGTGTTGAAATTTTGTGCATGAGTGTTGATGTATGATTTGAGATTGGCTTGGAAATTTTTGTCCGTAACTCCATGCGTTCGCATAGTCCAGTCTGTGCGTTCGCATCATATGCCTTTTCCTCATTTCATTGAGCTCGCATAGAATCCATGCGCTCGCACTAAAAATCATTGCCACTGCCTTCGTTTATGCGTTCGCACAAGCCAATCCGTGCGTTCGCACAAGCCTAAGTGTGGGGTGCCTATGTTTTGACTACACGAGATGTTTGTGCTTGCTTGCCGTGCTTTCATGTTTAGAATCCAATCAATTCGCATGTTTAGAGGAAAACACTTACACTAATGTGACATTCATCCAAAAACCCGAATTTTTAATGAAAACAAAAAGTCTGGGCAAGGCTACATTTTCGAAAAATTTCATTCCTAATTCAACTAGTCGTGCACGATTTCACTTAATTTGTCCTTTAGATGACTAATGGATTGGATTGATGACTTTCATTCTTGAGGATCAAAGCATCTACTAGCACTTCTTTATCTTTTATTCTAAGCTTTTTCTCGTTGAGACTAAAGAGTTGATCATTGAAAGCATAAAATCGAAATAATTTATAACTTTGAAACCCTTGCATGCCATGATTGCCTTTAGGTGACCTTAGTGACCTTGCTTATCTTGTGGATTTGTCTTGTTGGTTTGTCATGCTCCATCTTTAACACTTAGCCCTTTGTCAAGTTCTAAGTGTGGGGTCAAAAGAGGGCGAAAAATAAGCCCCAACAAAAAAATTTTATATCCTTCATTCTTATGGTCAAAAGAGGGCGAAGCCCCGACTAAAAACTCTCTCGATGATCACGAGAAGTTTTGCATCAAGATATACAAATGCCGGGGGTTAGGAAGAAAAGTTCCCCCTCGAAAGCATTTGTAGGCCAAAGGCCATTTGAAAGAAAAAAAGTGGAAAATAAGAAACACTTAGGCTTGACAATAGGCTATTCCACCATTCTCTAGCATGAAAATCAATAAGACAATTGAAACTTCCTAGCAAGAATTCACTAAGGGACGAACCTCGTATTCTTTTATACTTAGGCATGATATGATTTGCAAGGGTATACAAAAACTTTATTGTAGGAACTCCTCTTCTCTTATGACTAAGTGACCTTTGCGTCCTAGGCTTGAGAATGAGTTCAAAGCTCACGAGCCAATGGACTAGTCTCCTTGCTAGCATTGGTGAGTGATCCAACAAGATTTCTTTGCGACTATTAGATTGTTTTCTTGAAGTCACTAATTAGAAAATGATTAGAATCCTTGATTAAAGATGTATTAGTCTTTGCTTTGATTTGCTTGAATGTCTTAATTCATGAATTTCCATAAGGATTTGAAGAGGTTTCATGTAGCGATTGAAATGCACATATCTAGTTGAATACATTATGAACTTCATGGAAAACACCTTGCCTAGTACTTTGACATTTGTGAACTTAAAATGCCTAATTGGATGGTTGTTCTTTTGCTGGGATTTGTGAGTATTCCCATGTCTGAAAACTCTCAGGAGACTACAACTCCTCCGCTAGGGTAGCCTAGGGGTTTAAAGGCTTGGTGCATTCGCTAAATGCACTCGTGTCACCTACGAAAGTGGTTTATCCAAAGTAGTGTTTATTTCTTAGTTAGTGTCATAACCATATGTAGTCTCTTTTGAATGGATCCTGAGGAGTCTAAATGTAATATTGTTGATGGTGTATATGATTAGTTTGCTCGGGACGATCAAACGTTAAGTGTGGGGTGATTTGATAGCACTAGAATATATGCATTTTAGGCATCCTCTACGCTTATTGTTTTGATCATTCCATTACGATTTCACTTGCTATTTGATGCTTTGTGGTTCATTTCAGGCCTATTACAGAGATTCAGCTGAGAACACAAGTGAGCAGTGATTTTGGAGCAAACCGAGCATTCTAGAGCGAAAAAGAGCAAAATAGAAGTCGGAGCAAGAATCCTTCAAAAGAATGCGCTCGCATGATCCATTCATGCGTTCGCATGGATCGGACCAGTCGCATGATAAAGTCATGCGCTCGCACGAATGACTTCCCAGAGCTCGCATAGCAAACCAGTCGCATGCAAAACCCATGCGATCGCACAACCAAAGGACCATGCGATCGCATAAGCATATCATGCGCTCGCATAAGACAAACCAGTCGCATAAGAATATCATGCGAGCGCATCATCTCAAGCCGCAATCGCACAAGACCAAGCCTTCAGGAGTTCATGCGAGCGCATGAACCATTCATGCGATCGCATGACGTCGTAAAGTTTGGGCTTTTACGGAAAAGTTTAAATAGGAAGCTAGGGTTTTTCAGCCGCCACCTTGGGGGGCTGGGATTTTTCTGGGTTTTTGGAGAGAAGCTAGCTTGGAGAAGAAGCCAGAATTTTCTATCATCATCAACAACTCGGATCGCGGATCGTCCTTCACACTTATTGCTCCATATTGGTTTTACATTCCTAAACTCAATCATCTACATGTTTTTCTGCTCATCCCTTGTTGTTATTGATTGTAATCTCACCATGAGTGAGTAGTGACCTTGGTTGGGGATCTATGAATCCCCTAGACATGTTTGTGACATTGTAAATACTATGGATGTTATCGATGAATGATTTGCACATGATTTTTCTTCATTTGAACTTAATGTTTCGGATTGCATATAAGGTGTTTGTGAGAAGTCCTCAATAGCAATTCTGCTTGATTTCATGTTTGAAGTAGCTAACCCTGAAAAGCATGATTTCAAATGAACTAAATGAAGAAGCATTAGGGTTTTTGTGTTACATGGCGACACTCTAATCTTAATGAGAATGGCATGGATTAAACAAGAACATGATTATTTAGTCAATAGAGCGCGAGTGTGAGGCTAGATAATCATATTCTATAGTACCAATAGAGCGCGAGTGTGAGGTACTATGCGAGATGTAACCTCTTCGTACTAAGTTGTAGCGCGAGTGGAACTTAGTATCAATGTTGCATGGCTAGATTCTAAGTATGTGTATGTGATTTCAACAACAGTGTCCTATTTTACCGTCACAATAATTGTCTAGGTGAAGAAATAGATCCCTAGTCATCTTTGAATTGATTATTTACCTTTTTCGTTGATCACATTTCGTTTTTGGATAGTAAAATTCTGCTATCGTCCTTTTAAAGGAACAAAACCCCCCCAAACCATAGACTTTCCGAACTTAATCGTTAGCACCATTAGTTTAATCACCTATCTTTTGGGTACGACCTCGGATTTCCCGAGTCAATATAAATGTTTTGATTAATCGTGACTAGCAATAGTATTTGAATTCTATTCGAATATTGACGCTAAATTACAACCGATCATTAACGCGTCATAATGTGTTCAGACTTAATTGGCACCACAAATGACATATTAGACCTTTAGCTGTTTTAATTGAGTGCTGGGAGCAAATGAAAAATCCGATAGAGACAAGCTATATATCGTTGCGTAGCTAACTCAAAGCTCTACAACTCTCTAGTTCACATCGAGAGCAGACGATGTCGTTTAGAAGGTCAAAACACGAGTGAAAGCTTAATGTTCAGACTTAATGTTATAATGTTCAGACTTAATTGGCACCACAAATGACATATTAAACCTTTAGTTGTTTCAATTGAGTGCTGGGAGCAAATGCAAAATCCGATAGAGGTAAGCTATATATCGTTGCGTAGCTAACTCAAAGTCCTACAACTCTCTAGTTCACACCGAGAGCAGACGAGATCGTTTAAAAGGTCAAAACATGAGTGAAAGCTTAATGTTCAGACTTAATGCCATAATATGTTCAGACTTAATTAACACCACAAATAACATATTAGACTTTTGTTGTTTCAATTGAGTGCTGAGAGCAAATGAAAAATCCGATAAAGGCAACTATATATCGTTGCGTAACTAACTCAAAGCTCTACAACTCTCTAGTTCACACCAAGAGCAGACGAGGTCGTTTAGAAGGTCGAAATACGAGTAAAATCTTAATGTTCAGACTTAATTGGCATCACAAATGGCATATTAGACATTTGTTGTTTCAATTGAGTAATGGGAGCAAATGAAAAATCCGATAGAGGCAAGCTATATATCGTTGCATGCTAACTCAAAGCTCTACAACTATCTAGTTCACACCGAGAGCAGGTGAGGTCATTTAAAAGGTCGAAAAACTTGCGGAAGGCAGACACCAGTGTAACCCGCTACGAATTATGCAGCTGCGTTCACTTTGACTCGTACTTCGACCTTATAAACGACCTTTAACTGCTCTTGGTATGAACTAGAGAGTTGTAGATCTTTGAGTTAGCAACGCAACGAAGTATATCTCGTCTCTATCGGGTCTTTAGTCTATTCCCGGTACTCGTTTGAAGCATCAAAGGTCTAATATGCCGTTAACGACGTTAGTTTTTTAGATGTGTATACCCTCGTACCTGGTATGTATTTTAAATAAGTTCATTTTAATTTTTTTTATTTACAAAAAGTGCCCCGAATGATGATTGTGTGTCACTTATCGAATTTTTAGGTGATTTATAATTTTTAAATTTGAATGTGATTTTTGTATGATCCAAAACCAAAGAATAATGTATCAAGTTTGAACATAATTAATTTGCTTTAAAAAAGAAAAAAAAAGCGTGAACATAATTTAGATCAAACAAGCGCGAGATGTTATCTTCCTATAATAATGTAGGAGAATAGAGGATTATTCAAATAAAAATTCATTTATATTTAAAAATTTTAAAAAATTTACCTACATATTTGAAAGTGAATGATCAAAACGTTACAATGTGGACACGTGTTCCACTTACATATTTAAACTTGCTAATAGTCAAAAATTAAAGTCAACAAATTTGACTTTGCCAGTGAAACATGTATTAACACCAGTGGCGGATGCAGCCGGATCCTGGGGGTCCCAGGACTCCTCTCAACTTTGAACAAAAAATTTTTTTGAATTTTTTTTTGATTAAACACCTATCTTTGGTTGCTCTTTTTCTAAGCTTAACCTTCTAATTTCATCTCGGAGTAAACATGAAAGTTATAGAACATTCAATAAGCTTTCTATCCATATATAGTTCATCTTCAACCGACAATGCATAACGCCTCTATGAGCTTCCGAAAGTTGGCTCGGACCCCCTTGATTTCGGCAAACTTCAATCAAACATCTAGTTTTGGTCGCTGTTTTTAACAGCTTAAACTCCAAAATTCATCTTTAAGTAAACATGAAAGTTATAGAACATTCTATTAGGTTTCTATACATATTTGGATCATGTTCAACGGACATCAGATCGCGCCTCTATGAGCTTCAGAAGATTGGCTCGAATCCCCTCAATTTCGGCAAATTTCAACTAATCATCTATCTTTGATCGTTGTTTTTATCATCTTAACCTCCGAAATTCATCTTGCATTAAACATGAAAGTTATAGAAAATTCAATTAGCTTTCTATCAATATATAGATCATCTTCAACGGACACCGAATGATGTCTCTATGAGCTTCAAAAGATTGGCTAATCATTAGCGGACTTCAAACATATGGCATGTTTCGACTTAGTTTTAAGTCACCTTAACATTAGACTTGTGTCTAGATGTAAGAATAGAAATTGTAGCCCTTATCGTCAGCTTCATGCGCAAGGTGATTGATTTCTCAAGCGGTGCTCAGTCTACCTGTTATATGTTAAAGTTGTTAAGGTTACATGTGATTGACTATGTACACTTGTTATGCGTTCTTACTTTACTTATGTTTTTGGTTGCTTAAACGTCTGATTGATATCTTGATATCAATTGAAGAGTCGTAGGCCGTCAAATTATCTCTCCAATGATATATATCTCGATCTTATAGGGTAATTGACGTGTCTTCTATGACCTCTCAAAGTTAGATCGTCAATGAACTTTATATGAATTCAAACTTTGAATTTTATTAGAAAATAGCTTATATCATCAAATATAAGGAATATATATATAGAAAAAAAAAATTCCGAATACAACATATATACCCTTATTCATCAAAAAAAATTTTTTTGGGACCCCCCTCACACGAAGCTCTGGATCCGCCACTGATTAACACCACAATATCTTAATCATGCACTTTCAACTGTGGAGATGATATTTTTTTTATAGTGGGTGGGTACAACAATTCGATACATTGCAATGTCGGGTTTGACAACTTTACCTTACCATGCATGGATCCGCACATCCACGAGGGATGTAGGAAACATCACGCGTGAGACGTGAAGAGAAAAGCATGCACGCACAAGGCGAGACAAGGAAGAGAAATTGATGACCCCATGACTCGAACTCGGAGTATAAGGAATCATGTCTGACTCCTTAACCAACAGGCCACCATCCTGTTGGCGTGGAGATGATATTTTCAAATTCTCAAAATAAAGAGTTCTCAACCGAACACTGAAATATATATTTTTTCATTTAACAAGTTAACTTATTGAAAAAATATCACATTTGAAACTTATTCGAAACCATCTCTTATAAATTTCAGAAACGACATCAACATATCCAATAAAATTCGAGCTTAATCATATATATTTGAAAGCTCAAACGGCATCACAAATTTTCTAACAGGCTGAACTTGAACAGTGACGATGACGAGGTCAACTCGTTTGTACTGGACACGAAAAGTTTCAGTTTCCATGCAATTGATAAAACGTGGGCTTTGCAGCCCAATAACAAACGGGTCTGTCCGTAAAGAACGTCCTATATATTTTAAAATAAAATTCCACTATGATATGCAAGGAAAGTCCGGTTCCCGTGAGAAGTAATTCCAATAATTTACATTATTGATAGATTTTCAAAGAATAACGAGTAACATTACATTATTCGTAGTTTTTCAAAGGATAATGCGTAGTATTATGCATATGAATACTACGCATTATCCTTTGAAAAGCTACGAATAATGTAATGGTACGCATTATCCTTTGAAAAGCTACGAATAATGTAAATTAATTCGATCTAATCCTAGCCATTGATTAACAAAGATGAATGGATGAGATTAATTCTCATTTCTCACCAAACATGTCACTTCTCATGTGATATTTATTCTAAGCAAGGAATGGACAAAGTCTCAAACTCATGCCGATGCATCCGAGGAAGTTCAAACTGTCGACCTCTTGATCATTCGACTAAGACTGTGACCGCTAGACCACTATTCATGATTGCATCTAAATTGGAACATCCTACACGAACGTCCTAAAGTAACATTCAAACACATTTTTTTTTTAGGAAAGGACAACCATATTCAATCATGGCACATATTCTATTCCTCTAGTTCTACCTATTCAGGTCCATCGAAATTCGAACCTGTGGCTTGAACACGGGATCACCACTACTCTCACCACTAGACCACGCTCCGCATAAGCAACATTTAAACATTGCACTGCAAACTTGTCAAGGGTAGAAGAGCTTGGCAAAGAGAAGCTCGTTCCATGTATCTTGCAACCCCGGCAAGCAAAAATGTACACAATCCGCATAGCTAATGGGATTCGCTACCTGCTTTGGCGTCAACGGCACCCAGTGCTTCTTGTATATCGATAGATGCGCATCCTTACGGTAGCTAGAAAGCTGTGTTATATTCAGCACAGTGACGGGATACTCAGACTTTGCAAACTCATCTCTGGTCAGCTGCATCATGCTCTTGCTGCACTCTGACCCCCAATATGTTTTGTCTGATATAATTGTCTTTTCGTTATAACAATTCCCGCCTTCTTTGCCTCCCCACTCGGCGCTCCTGAATCGGAATTCCGAAGACATTAAAATACAAAATGAAACGATGCGCAAGACTTTATATTGTAGGACACTTACGTTGTATGATAAGGGGACATGCTAGTGAAAAAAACTCGAGTTTTCTTGGTTTCCATATTTTTCTTAACCCAATTTAGCATACTCTTGATTCCCATCCTGTAAGCTTCATCTGTACTAAGCTTCATAATATGCTGCGGTTCGTCTTCAAATGATCCTTCCCTGTACAAATCAAACCCGGTTAGAAATACTTGAGATCCAAATATATAATTTAGAAATGTTGAGATGCACAAAAGTACTTACAGGACTTTAACGTCTGACACAGTCTGCCACCATATGTAAGTGTTGAAGATCATTATATCTGCTCCTTTCCAGTGCTCGCCATGTTTTTCTATCGAATCTTTTCTCACGATTTTCTCCGGAGGCTTGTGGGTGAGTATGTTGTCTGAGTTTGATTCCAGAAGAAATGGAGCCCAGTATAACTCTATAGTCGCGTTGTAGCTCTGCAGATGGTTGCAAAAAGTGGAAGTTAGTAACAAGGTCGTCATTTATAGTACTATGTATCTCAAAAATTGTGACATGAGACCTTGGCTTGAAATGTGATGAGAGAATCATGGTACTCCATGGATCTTTCGCTTTCAGGAATCAGTGACTGGACTAGGCAAACCATCGAGAAGAATTGACCACGATTCAGAGAATCACCCACAAACAACATCCTCTTCCCACGAATACTTTCCAGGATCAATGTAGCATTAAAGCTATAAAATACATAGTAGACGCAAATTAATATTCGCACTATAGTTATTTAGACATGCCATAACAATTTTTTTCTTTTCTTTGTTACCTGGGAAGGTCACATCCATCCGGCTGCCATCTCCAAAACTGATAAGAGTTGTCCGGCCTCCCATTTGCATGACACGAAAGTTGCGAGTCAATATACGGGCAGTCTTCCTCCTTGTACAGAGGGTGGGTTACATTATCCCAAATCCATTTCCCACTGAACAGGTCACAGCTCCCTTTTGTTTCCCTCAATGCAAAGGGTAACTTTGCGAGGCCTGGCAAAGGCTTAGGCGGTCCAGGTTCTGACCCCGAGCGTCTCTGCAAGACATGAGGAAACTGGATGTCTCTTCCATAGTAAACAAGGACAAAGATACTAAAAAGCAGGAAACTAAACATATATGGACCAATGTGAGGCTGTTTTGTGACAGGAAAGAAGTTGGATTTGGGCATGGCCACCATATTACTAATCTGAAGTTTTCGATTATTTCTATTCCGCTTCTAAACCGGATGATTATATAGTGAGTCGATCGCAAAGCTATAAATACAATAAAACATATTATTGCAAACTTGATGGTCAATTATTTATATGATTAACTCATAATTGAGACTCACATTCTTTACAACTGTCATTTTTTTCTCTCATACTGTAGTTCATAGAAGAAACATAGGATAGCAATCCAGTGGAGAATGAGGTGCTCACGTTGGTTAGAAGCAGACATCTGTTGTGCAAGCTGGTGGTTTATATTATTATAACTTGGTTGCATGACTTCACGTTGATTGAGCCACGAGATTTTCTGCTTTATCTTCTCTATATATCCTGCAGATCAGATATATATATATAGTTTTATATGAATAATTATAGCGTTGACATATATGTGATACAGAATCTGCTTTTTATGTGTATAAAACTGGGTATGAGGTAATATCATTTGCAGAATCTGGCGATTGAGCCCTAGGTCGCTGAAGCTAGCAGATTCAGGCCACAATAATGTCACTCTTTGTTGGCTGAATGGTTAACTGTGAGGGGAAATCCCATGAAGTGTCTCATGATCTTTTGGTTTTTGCAAATGTCATGTTTGAGATTCAATTATGGAGACAGTTCCCTTTAACTCCGTCAATGAGAATTAACCACACAAAACCCTAAAAACATATGGAAAAAAAAAAAACTTAGCAAAATATTTTTATTTACACCAGGAAATTACTATGTAATGAGTACTCAGTTAGAGCTGCTGGGAATCAAAGTATGCAAAAATTTGGACAATTGTTTCCAGCGGAAATGGAAAGCCAAAACTCTATTCTTTTATGGCATGATAAGAGCCTATAGCAATGATATCTTCAAAGTAATTTCTGACAATGAGATTATGTCCAGTCCTTCATAGATATAGCTTCGTCAAAGGCAGCAGGAAGAGCAACACTACAATAATGAAGCGTAAAAACGATCAGTATCTGTATCAATACATCAGATCCCACCGACGCCAGAAGGTCTGCTTGTTAGAATATTATTCATATATCCGAAGATCGTAATACCCCAATCGTGTTAATCAAGCATACAGAAAATACAGAAGATGAACAAACCTCCGTTGGTGACTCTGAACTCTTCTGGTTGTCACCGGTAGTAGATCTTCCAGTCTTTCCGCAGTAGTCTTTTACAAGTAACACCACTAATTTATCCAAAATTTTCGTCTTCAAGAATCCGCCGGACAAGGGACGGAAAGTTGACGGAAAAACGTGAATTTCCGTCAACTTTCCTACAACGGCGATGATGTCGGAAATTTTCCCGACGGTAAATATTTTCCGTCGACATTTCGTCAACTTATTCCGTCGACGTGCCGTGTCTATTTCGTCATATTTCCGGTAACATAATTCCGGCTGCGTGGCGTTTCTATTCCGTCACAGTTACGTACAACAGTTCCGTCTACACTCCGTACATATTACGTTAAAGTCTTTTCCGTCACCTTTCAGTCAAAATTCCATCGACATTATAATCCGTCAACCTTTCGTCTATATTACGCTACTCTTATTTCCGTCATTTGTCCGGCATAATTCCGTCAATATATATTATCGGCAGTTATCCATATACGTTCCGTCGTCGTTATTTTCCGTCGACGTTCCGTCCTTGTTACGATACTGGGATTTCCGTGATTGTTCCGGCCGATTCCGTCAATATATATTATCGGCAATATTTCATCTACGCTCCGTCGTCGTTATTTTCCGTCGACGTTCCGTCCTTGTTACGATACTGGGATTTCCGTGATTGTTCCGGCCGATTCCGTCAATATATATTATCGGCAATATTTCATCTACGCTCCGTCGTCGTTATTTTCCGTCGACGTTCCGTCCTTGTTACGATACTGGTATTTCCGTTATTGTTCCGGCCGATTCCGTCATCCTTATTTCCGTCTACATTCCATCGACACTCCATCATCCTCTATTTCCGTCTGCCAAATTTAACAAAATTAATTTAAATGTCTAATTTACATAATTAATTTAAATTAAATGTTTTAACAAAATTAATTTGAAATTAGACATTATTTTGCACATTTAACAAAATAAATTTAATAAACCAAAATTCGAAATTTGAAATTATATCAAATAATTCAAATCAAACAAAATTAAAACGACTAATTTCTGCGGTCTTCATTCGATTCCTGATGGCCATCATGGTTGTTTCCATCCGAGCTTCGACCGGAGGTCGGCTGGTATCCAGAAGTACTGAGCATTCTCATCATAGCAGCTTGCATTTGCATCATTTGGTCCATGCTCTCTCTTAGGGACTCCTGTTGTTGTTGCATGGTCCTCAAATCAGCCTCCTGTCGGGATTCTATGCGCTCTAAACGCGGCACAAGCTCCTGAGTGTAATCGTTCGATGATTGGCTCCTTGCTGCTCCGTGCACGCTGGCACACGACTGGCTGCCCGTCGAAGAGTACTGTTCCGACACTAATGTTGCTGCAGGACCATACAGATACGGTATCCCCGACCTTGGGTGAACTCCCATGACAGTTGCAGCGGCCTCTACCAGCTTTTCATCCGGTACCCTTTCATCTGCAACGCGATCCTTCAGGACCAGAGCTTCAGCATCAGCAAGCTGTTTCTGCACATTCGTACAAATGAAACAAAAAAATTGTGAGTCCCAAATACATGTATAAGAAACATATTTTTGAGTTACAATTATACTAATAATTTGTATAAGAAACATGTATAAGAAATAATTTGTTAAGTGTAGTACCCTTTTGTTCTCCCAATCAGGTATCAGATACGTCCCATCCTGCCGCTTGTATTTCTTGTCAAACATATCAGTTAGCAACACTTGTCTTTTATTGTCCTTTTCCTGCAAATTTAATGCAAATGTGTTGTGAAAAAATTTAACTATAAACATTGAATTATTAGTGTAACAATTTAATGATATATTGTTGTGAAAAATTGAAGTGTAAAAATTGAATTATTACCATCTTCGCATGGTGAAAGTGTGCCGGTCTAGACCCAAATGCGTGCAATTTCGGGCCGTTTCTGGCAAGGTTGGCAGCATACGTTTGCTTGTTCTTTTCACTGCGGGCTATGAATGATGGGTCCGTATTAAATCGAGCTCTCCCCGCATCTATGTGATCTTTGGTCAACCATTTCGGGCCTTTGGTTTTCCCGGTTCGCAAACCTCTCCACGAATCTTGTAGAATCTTAGCCGCCTTCTTCCTAAAGTTGGCCTCAATTTGGTCGGTGTGTATCGGATCCCACCGGTACAAGCTCTACATATACATTACATAGAATCACAAAACTATGTAATCGAAAACCAAATTAACCAAAAAATAATGCAACTGCTACAATTTTTTTACCTTGAAGTGTCGAAACCACTTCACCGGAGCTTGTGGATCACACGTCTCCATTGTCGTCCAACCAATCTTAAAGCCAGGTCCAATGCATTGAAGCCCGATTTTGTTAACAGCCGAAGGGGGGTCAAAGCTGAAATAATTAAAAGGTAACATTTATAATATGGTTAGCATAAACAAGCTGCACAAATTTATGTACAATGAAAGTACTCACTTGTCATCCCCAGCTGGAGTGATCCAAGGTCGAGTATCATGAGGCATTGAACCCAACGGAGTCTCCTCACTGACTCCGCCACCGGCGGAAGTCCCTCCTCTAACGAAATCTGACCGCATTGCGTCATCATGATCGTCAGCATATGCCGAAGGTGAGGCCCTCTCTTCGGCATCCTCGTCCCTGTTCACCCCCACCATATGAAACAGGTCGTCGATTGAGTACTCATCCACTTCTGGTAAGACTCTGTCTTCATCCATAGGCACAGTTGTGTCCGGTACATGCATAGAAGGCCTGTAAATGTCTGGACTTGGACGTCTGTCCCCGATTGACGGTGGTGTACTTTGCCTTTCCTCACCCCCTTGTCTCGCAGGGATATGATCCTGTACCGGAACAGGTCTGTACGCATCTCGATTTTGACTGTTTTCCCCAGCTGATGGCTGATGTTGATCACCCTGAATCTGTCTTGGTTGGCGTATTTCAGTTAGCCACGTTTGTGCTGACCCTCTACCAGCCACGGTTTTCCTTTTACCCTGTACATTTCGCTTGAGTGGTGCCATTTACCCTGCCATCAAATTTAAATTAGTAATTTCAAATCACAGATAGAACACATTTTTGTATCTTGTTCTCGTAACCACATTATGAACCAAAACAGCAGCCATTCAAGTATGTGTATCAACAGGGATTATCAGAAAGTTCCATCAGATTTTATCAACAGATATCAACATATGATGACAACACGTACAGCTAACACAGATTACATAAACACAATTTGTCAGGCGACCAGTTTCGAACATTTGTTGTACAGAAATTCACACACAAACACACGCGAACACACGCCGAACAAACAAATTTGCTTCTGAAATCGGACACACGCGCATAACATTTGACACCACCATACATACCAATTCGAATCGAACAAACAAATAACCGCAGGCGAACAATAGAATCACGAACTCAACTGAAGCGCACAAGAGAAAGACGAGTAGTTTTCGTATACCTGGGCTATCAAGGTTTTAGGGATTGGCAAAAAAATCGGGCTGTCGACCTCGGCGGGGTACGGCGGACGATTGTGTTCTAACACGGATATTGCGCATGTAATTTCAATTCGCTTTGGTAGGTTAAACAATATGTAAAGTCTATTTTAACCAAAACTTTTTAACTCGGCTACGCGGGCGAATACGGCGGGGTTTTTTTTTAGATGAATATAACAGCGCTTGTTTTGAAAAGCGCTGACGTAATTATATATTACGTCGCCTTCGTATATAGGCGCTGTATTTTAATAATTTAATACGGCGCTTTACATATAAGCGATGTTCTAAATGTCCCATATGACATCGTCTATTTAATCAGCGCTGTTTTTTATTGCATTATGACATCGTCTATTAAAAGAAGCGCTGTTTTATTGTTACTTTAAACAGCGTACATATATCAAGCGCTGTTTAATTAACATTTTTCCAGAAAATTACATAACACAAACCGTTCCATCCCTTTCCATTATTTAAAATAACAAAATTGATAATTACACATACATAATCTTTTTCCCATTCACATTTTATTAACCATGTCATATACATTACTAACTAATATTGATAACCTACCTAATTTAATACGGCGCTTTACATATAAGCGATGTTCTAAATGTCCCATATGACATCGTCTATTTAATCAGCGCTGTTTTTTATTGCATTATGACATCGTCTATTAAAAGAAGCGCTGTTTTATTGTTACTTTAAACAGCGTACATATATCAAGCGCTGTTTAATTAACATTTTTCCAGAAAATTACATAACACAAACCGTTCCATCCCTTTCCATTATTTAAAATAACAAAATTGATAATTACACATACATAATCTTTTTCCCATTCACATTTTATTAACCATGTCATATACATTACTAACTAATATTAATAACCTACCTAATTTTTTTATCTTTGAAATTTTAATATTCTAATATCCCACATTGCTCGATGTCATTGACTTGGATTCACGAGTGATTATAAAAGGGGAGAGTAAAAACGAATAAACCTACCACACCAAAATCCTTCGGATATTTGTGTAAAATGCTTAATTTTCTCTGCACAACGCTTCATGAACTTCTTGTGTTGCCATTGTGCATAGTCACGAGAAGTTCATGAAGTGTTGGCCGAGGAACTTAGGTTAAATCATACTTAAAAAACACTGAATGCTCAGACTAGGCACAATATGATCAGACGATAAAATTGATCTTAGTTATATAATTAAAGATCACACCGTTTATTCGATACACAAGCACAACATTCTACACATTCAAATTTCATGTCCGTTTGTTCTGATTTTTCATTGCTTCATTTGCTTCACGACGATTCGTCAGACTCTTCTTCGGTATCCGGATTAAAAGCTACGTGCTCGTCGTTCCTGTCTTCTTCTTCGGTGTCGTATTCATTCACCTCATCATCAGCAAGGTCCCCTACGGATCCGATATCGTTGACCAATACAGGCATCTCAGCTCCCATTTCGCCATCATCTTGGAACGGAACATTCGCCGCCTCCATGTCGATTGCGTTTGTTGGTTTCACAGGACAAATTGCTACCCAACCCTGATTATTTTGCGATGCTAATCCCGGAAATGTAACATAGTAAACTTGCACAGCTTGCTGGGCAAGAATGTATGGGTCGTAATGGGGGTATGGTCTATGAGTGTTCACGATGACAACCCCGTTAGACGGGTATGATCTAACAAACTGAGGGTCATACCAACGGCACTTGAACAAGACAACCTTTAGGCGATGGCTGCTCCTACATCTCATATGAATTATTTCTTCAATCACCCCGTAGTAGTGTGTACCCTCCGTTCCCTTCACGTAAACATGACTGTTCACCGTGTTCCTCACTATAACGGTATGGACTTAACAAATAACAACGGAAAAGACCGAATTCTTTTATTCCTTTACTTAATACGTTTGATTTATTTGTATAAATCATTTCTTATTTCAGTGCCCCAGACAGCCCTTCAACACTGAAGTCTGTGGATACTATGTGTTGCAATATATGCGCGACATAACGAAGTTTGTTCATCAAACCAATGGATCTCTTCATGACGACATCAGACAGGTAAATATATGCCCCGATAAGTAATAGATCATCAACCATTAGCCTACGTATATGCAAATTTGATAACTGTGCGCTTTTTTTCCCAGGCTTTCCCAACAGGAGAGGACTCGTATGGTAACAATGTCCTGAATGATATGAGGTGCGAGTTTGCTAATGAATTGGCAGAATACTTGCGGCAAGCAGATAATCCATTGTAAAACACATCATATATATATTCTGTGTATTGGTCCAAATGTTTTGTACATATAATGCTGGGCAATGTAATGTGTTTGTTGATAATATAGAGCAATGTAATCGGGAACAAATGTTTATTAAGGAAATGGTATCGTGCACGGCGATTTCGAGAGCGCTTAAAATGGACGGCGCCGTGTATAATGTCCAATGAGACAGCGTGTCATTTGTATGGCGCCGTTTATTATTAACTTGAGTCGGCGCCTTATGGGTAAGCGATGTTTTAAGTATACCTTATACGGCGCGTCTAAATTAAGCGCCGTTTATTACGAGCTTACGTCAGCGCCTTATTGGTAAGCGATGTTTTACGTATGCCTGATACGGCGCGTCTCAATTAAGCGCCTTTTTCAAGTATACCCAGGTAATAATAAATTAGTTTAAGATATAAACAATATTCAAATAAATTGTATATGAATGTAATATACAATTTATGACATAATTGTAAGGCGTTGGAAATCACTAATATATTTAATTCGTTGGCAATTTCCAATAAATGTTTCATTTTTCCGTCATTTTTCCGTCATTATACCTTTACAAAGTTCCCGTTAATTATAGACCGTTGTTGTGTTTCGGTCACTGTTACATGTTATTTCCGTCATGGACGGAAGTTGGACGGAAACATTTATGCAACCATATTTCATTGTTGCGCTATATAACTATGAGAACTCTTGCAATCATTCATCCCACCACATTCAGTAGCAACATATACTTCTTTCCAATCGTCAACATGTCTCCTTCATTTGACCGTGTGAGTTTCACTGACAATACACGCGGATTTGCTCGTAGAGATCACGTTGTGCCTATTGGCCGACACCAGTAACAACTTACTATATTGTTCTCTTCATATTGTCTGTTTTGATAAATGCGGCACGTTATGCAATCCATACTTTTGTAACAGTTTCTTCCCATTCGATGTTCAACGACGGATTGCTCAAGAATGCATCTTAAAATGTTGGGACGCAACGTGGGCATCATGGACCAGGATCCCAGACAGCAGCAAGGAAATATGGTTCGAGGAGTTTCAGGTACAAAACAAGAACTCGAGAAATGTTTTACTTTCCTTTGGATGACTAAAGTTAACGGATCTTACAAATGATTTGCTTGTAGAGTATAGCTACCTGGGATGCACAATATGACAGTCGCATTCGGGGTAATTTTATGAATGCATGCAAGATGATCATCAATGATCATCGTACGATGCGAAGGACAGGAAGGAATTCACTTTTGTCGTTGTCAACCAACCCGTAGATTGCATAATGTTGATGTCGTTATAAATCAATTAGTGACAACTTTGTATTCAATGAGTTAATTAATAAAATATAGTGCTTTTTATCCAAATGAATTTGTAACGCGTGCAAATTAACCCCTAAGTAATGGTTTTTATATAATAAATTATATTTGAAATCATTTGTGTAACGCTGATTGATTATACGTTAAAATAAATTGATAAAAAGTAATAATATAAAAAAAATTCAGAAAATATGGTTCGCAAATGAGACAGCGCTTCCGTTTTGAAGCGATGTCTTAATTGACATTATAAACGGCGCCTTATAAATGAAGCGCTGGCATATATGACGGAAATGTCGGAATGTATGTGAATAAAATATGCGGGTACGTTCCGTCATTTGTTCGTTACTTATATTCCGTCGCTAATCCGAGAACTCATGAGAGACGGAATTAATGTTGACGGAATGATAATGGAAATACCTCGAAAATGTTTTTGGTGACGAAATGGAATCGAAAATGTCACGTTTTATTTACCGTCGCCTTTTCTTATGACTTTATTGAGACGGAATTTTTGGACGGAAAATTTGGAAAAATTTGTAGTGTAAACTATTGAGAGAGAAGTAAACTGAACAACTACGTAAGACCGGGGACCACTACCCTTAATATAGTGTTGTACATAATCACCATATTTCTGATAATTACGAGTCATTCCCCCCAAAAGAAACGTTATTATCAAACAGGTATCTACACATATCATAATTCCATGATCATAACTTTAATATATGACTTATAAATTATGATAGCATACATATCATATTATATTTACATTATAATCCCAATATTAGATTATATAAAATAATCTAACAATCTCCCACTGGATCATACATGTAAATTCAATTAGATGTGTAACCTTATGAGCTCAAAATTTGCTATCATATAGAGTATACCCAAAACAATCTCGTCCATCAATTATACTAACATAAGATCAAGCCAGCACTCGTAGCATTAATCGTTGCAGGACCGAACTTGCCACGTATATTAGTACAACCAAATGACACAGATCAATCATGGATGTGTAGCATGGAAATTACATGAACTGTGATCTACACATGTCTATTTCCAACTGGTCACCTTTACTTTACGGAAATCAATCCTTAAACCAAAATATAACAGAGTGCAATGTAAACTTCATTTCTGCAGAACTTAAATGTATAAAATACATATACAACATAGAGCAAAACATATTCGTAACACAAACTCCCACTAAATTCGGATATTCTCAAAATTTGATTACACCCATATAAGCAGTACGCTAGTGAAAGACCTAGGGTGCTAATCATGGAGTTTTGTCCCAAAGTGCTCTATGGAAATCTTACCACTCTGTACTTTATTGGAAAATACTACCTCCTTATTATCACAATATCCTTAATGGTTTTTCAATACCTTCTATAAAGTCCAGTCTTGTGACAAAAAAAATTTGTAGTCATATTCCCTAATTAGATGCCTGACAACATGGCGTGGATCTCTCACCAAAATAGGCATCCTCTGAAATGACAATCGGAATACATAATGATCTCCTACCGGTCCGATTTCCTGTATGTGAGCATGTAGTCTCGTGTTCTCTTTAAGAACCCAACAATTTTCTTGACTGCTACCCAATGATCCACACATGGGTTGCTTATATGTATGCCAGACATACCAACAATGTACGCAATAACCAAATTCGTACATACCTTAATATATACAAAAAATCTCTATATAGCCGAAGCGTAAGAGAATTTCTACTTTCCTGAATTTCAAAGTGTATTTTCAAGGCATTAACTGAGGCTGAATTGTCTCCTTTAGCGATCGGGGGGTGGGGTGTGAGAACTTAAACCTTACTCCCACTGAACTTGTGATACACACATTCATCCATCAAGATTATTTCAATCTCATACAAGACTATCACTTGATGCAACTTAAAGTACCACCGACGAGGATCTTCTGTGAATCCATAGATGGATTTCCTTATTTATACATTTTAAAAGGTTGTTGAGTTTGTACATCAGAAATAGTGTTCTGATTCTCCGTCTGGGTTGAACAGTATTTCTAACATGAATTCTCCCCCAAACTCAATATCCTCAAAATGTTACGATTCTCGTCCAAAAAATAACTTAATAATGGGATCGCCCAACTTAGTTGGTACCTTATTAAGGATATATAAGCTGTTGTCTTTAGTGCTTCACCTAGAGTCCTTCTGGTAAGTTGAAATGACTAATCATAGTCCTTACCATGTCCTTAAGAGTTTTAATTTTACACTCTTCCAGGTGTCTAGCAAATAGTCACAGAACGTTATTCACCTGATTGGCCACATCCATTGTGATTTCGCCACCACAATGAGATACAACACCCTTTACTCTTTAGTTGAGTCGTTTCTCAACTTTAGCCTTAAATTATTTGAATACGTTCAATGACTCAAGTCTCATGTCTCAGGTAGGGATCTATTTCATGATGGAACAAATTCCAACATGGGCAGATTATTATATACATAATGCATATCAGTCGCAATAAAATTGGAGTTCAATAGATAGAGTAAAATTACTATTACCAAATGAACAAGAATAACCGAATTTGCTCAATATGGAAATATAAATTAAGTTTCGTCCAAAGACGATACAACGGAAGTATCTATTAAATCCAAATCAAATGACTGAATGCTAATAATCTGAAACTCATTATTGCCTCATCTACTGCATGACCATTACTTAAATAGATGTGTCTTTCAGCGTCAATAGATCATTGGCAGTTCAGACTTTCAGCGTCAATAGATCATTGGCAGTTCAGACAATCCCCTTTTAACCCGTCAGGCGATATACTTAGCCCACTTGGGACATTTCTTCTTCATGTGTCCAGTTTCCTCACAGAAATGACATGTAACATGAAATTGAAAACTAGAGTCTTAGAATTAGCAGCTTCATCATGCTTCAACATCTCCTCTTCTTCCACACAAAATGAAATGAGCTCATGGAGAGTCCACTTCTCCCTCTGACAGTTATAGGAAATCCTAAACTGACTGTCCTCTGAAGGAAGAGAGATTAACACCAAATGCACGAGTAGGTTCTCAGATAACTCGAGCTTTAAGGCCTTTAGTTTTGAAGCAAGTTGAGATATTTCCATAATATGCTCCCTGACATTACCCTTGCCGGAGTACTTCATTGAAATCAAGTTTGCTAAAAGCTCACTTGTTTTCGCCTTATCGTTTTCAACAAAACGCTTTTCAAATTCCGCTAGGTAATCTTTGGAACTGGAAATCTCATCAGGCACTATACCCCTGAAAACCTCTGGAATGCCTCGATGAATAATCATCAGACTCAGCCTGTTAGAATGCTCCCACATTCTCAAATGATTGCGATCAAATGCACTTCTTGAATTAGCGAGATGAATCGGCTTCGGCTCTCGTAAAGCTAAGTCAAGATACATGCTGCCCAAGAAAATCTTAATATTTTCTTTCCACTCCTCAAAGTTTGTCCCATTTAGTACATGAATATTATTGAGGTTGGCAGCAACTGAAGTGGCAGACATGTAAGCTGAAAGAGAATAAGACATAAGTCAGCTTTCATGCTCACATAAAGTATATAAATATGACATATCAAGATACCCAGCACAACGACGTAACAACAAATCTTTGGATAATACTATTAACTGTAAGTGGTACTCTTGTTGTAGTAATCAAACATTAATGATAAACAGTGTCAAATAAATAGCCATCTTTGGATGTACTAATTATTTACACCAAGTTCATCCTGACAATCATCACATGTCATTACCACATATATGTATGTAACTACATTAGATAATAATTTTCCTTGGGCCAATTAATTATCCAGGTAAATTACATACATATTCCTATCCAACACCCGTCATGTATTAACTTACACATAAGAGGTCACTTTTGTGACAATTATGCTTTGATTAATACACTCTAAGTATGGCCCAAACAAGGAACCATATGTCATATATGTGTGTACACCTTTAGTTTTCAGTAATACACTCCAATTTAATTAAAACAAAATAGATTTAATTAATTAAGTGTAACTGAACCAAGATTGAATTTGACCACATAACCAAATTGGTCAAATTCACTTTAATTGAACCACAGACCAAACTGGCTCAAATTACTTTAGAACTTGATTCAATTGGACTGAATAACCACATTGAACCAATTCTCCAAAACAACCGAGCCGAATCAGTTCCAAGACCGGTTCGCTCAGAAATGAACCGCAACCGGTTCAATTCATCTAAACATACAACCAACTTAGGGTTTGCTCAATCTGCAGTCAAAACTCAAAATAGATTAAAATAATATTATAATCAAAGTTTGACGGCCTTCTCTTTGAACCATCCTTGGCCGAAAATTGAGGATCGAATTCATTGTCTCTTCTTCATATCATCAATCAAATCAGTTCTTATTGAACAAATCAGACCGAACCGCTGAATGGACCTAAATCGGTTCATTCCCTATTGAACTGCAACCGGTTCATTCCTTCTTTTTTAACCACAGTCGATTAAAATCTAAATGAACCGCAACCGGTTCGTTTTGAACTGAACCACAATTTCATCTGAACTTGACCAATCTGTTCATTTCAACAACAAAATTTGAAGTCCACATGAATCGAATCAAACTGATTCAGTTGGATCATCCTGAATTAAACCAAAATTGAAATGAGCCGCATTATTAGATTTGCTCAAATCACTTTAATTGAATCGAATTCAATTGGACCAAATAACCAAACTGGACCACATTGAACTGATTCTCGTAGTGAACCAGATCCAAATCAGATTCCATTTTGAACCGCTAACGATTCCAACTTGAATGTACTGCAACAGGTTCAAACCCAACTGAATTGTATTGATTTGATCTGAACTGAACCAAAATTGAAGTCCATATTGGCCGAACCAAGTCAGTCGAAACAAACCTAAATAAATCGTAACCGACTCAATTTGAATTGAACCGCAACCGGTTTCAAAACCAAATTCCAATATTGGACCAAACCAAATCAATTCCAATTGAACCAAACTGTTTGGATCCGAATTGAACCGCAACCGGTTCAATTTCTTTAACTCAACAATTAGGGTTTTGTTATATATAAAAAAAACCCAACATCCCTGCCGTCACATAACAGGACAAAAAAACTGATTAGTGAAATGAATGATTAATCAAATTAAGTTAAACGTCTCCATTAACGCATCATTCCACTAATGCTCCATTAACGCATCATTCCACTAATGCTTTTGACGTTTCGTGCAGCAGTAACGCATCAATCCATCGCCTGCTCCGAGATCATCGTCCGGCATCTTCTTCATCTATTCCGGCGAACAAAACACAGCGGAGTGAACATCTAGGCCGAGTCTCGTCAGAACTAAGCGGGTCGAAGACCACATTCGAGCGCTCCAGTGGGATTGATTCAAGCCGCAAAAAAAAAAATCAGATCCGAGATCCAATTTGCAGTCGATTTACACGACCTGGCAGCCACGCACAGATCTGAGCAGCGGACGAGTCAGATGTGGAGGCGCAAACGAGTCCACTGTGAACATTCGAGGGAGCCGAGCGAAATCGTAGCACCATCGCGGCTGAGACGGGGTGGAGCAAGTCGGATCCGAATGGTTGCGCAACTGTTTGGGGCAGTTTCAACGGCGGTTTAACAGCAGTTACGAACGGTTTCCTCCATGATCCTCATGGTTCAAGCCACATTTGAGCAGTTGCGGCAAATTCCATCGAACAACAATTTCCCCACACGCCGCGGATGAACTCAGTAGAACGAAGAAAAAAATAACAGCGAAATAGCCAGATTTTCTCTGAGCAGTACGGTGCTCAATTAACACAAAAATTGGGTGGCGTCTCAAACCAATTGTTAGAATATTATTCATATATTCAAAGATCGTAATACCCCAATCGTGTTAATCAAGCATACAAAAAATACATAAGGTGAACAAACTTCCGTTGGTGACTCGGAACTCTTCTGGTTGTCACCGGTGGTAGATCTTCCAGTCTTTCCGCAATAGTCTTTTACAAGTAAATGATTGAGAGAGAAGTAAACTGAACAACTACGTAAGACCGGGGACAGCCCATATGGTTAACATGGTTAACTTAGGTCCATGTTAAAGGGTGACAAGGGTTCAATTCCCACCACCAACAACCCACAAGGATTTATCCCAAATATCATGGCATGTGCTGGGCCAAGAGTTGCCATATCAAGCCATGTGCAGTTGGGCCTTGAGAAGGGTTGAGGTGCATGCCTGCAGGCTTCGTTGAGCGCCTAGATGGGCGCTATATAAATCAACAATGCCTGCAGGCATGCACTCCAACCAATGACAAGTCCCGAGCTCATGGCTTTGAATGGCAACTATGGCCTCAGCACATGACACGAATTATTTAGGGAAACTTGGTTGTTGGTGGTGGGGATTGAACACCCAACACACCCTTTAACATGCACCTTAATGTGACATGTTAACCATATGAGCTGGGACCACTACCCTTAATATAGTGTTGTACATAATCACCATATTTCTGATAATTACGAGTCATTCCCCCCAAAAGAAACGTTATTATCAAACAGGTATCTACACATATCATAATTCCATAATCATAACTTTAATTATACTCTAAAGTCACTTGTATAATAGATCACTTTAATATAGGACTTATAAATTATGATAGCATACATATCATATTATATTTACATTATGATCCCAATATTAGATTGAAATGATAAGACTTGACTTGGAATGATCAGACTTAACTTGCAATGATCGGACTTCACTTGGAATGCTCATATATATAATCAGACTTAACTTGGAATGATCAGACATAATAATCAGACTTAATTGGAATGATCAGACTTAACTTGGAATGATTAGACTTAACTTGCAATAATCAGACTTAACTTAGAATGATCAGATTTAACTTGCAATAATCAGACTTAACTTGGAATGATCAGACATAATAATCAGACTTAATTTGGAATGATCATACTTAAAATTGAATGATCAGACTTAACTTGGAATTATCAGACATAATAATCAGGCTTAACTTGGAATGATCAGACTTAACTTGCAAAAATCAGACTTAACTTGGAATGATCAGACATAATAATCAGACTTAACTTGGAATGATCAGACATAATAATCAGACTTAAAACAGCAATATCCAGACTTAAAATAGCAATATCTAGACTTAAAATAACAATATCCAGACTTAAACAACAATATTCAGACTTAAAACAGTAATATCTAGATTTAAACAGCAATATCCATACTTAAAACAGCAATATACAGACTTAAACAGCAATATCCAGACTTAAACAGCAATATCCAGACTTAAATAAGTAATGTACAGACTTAAATTGGCGATGTCCATCCTTAAATAGTAATGTACAGACTTAAAAACAGTCTTATACAACAAAATGTTCAGACTTAAGTTAAGTCTGTATATTACTATATAAATTTTTAGGACGATTATACCCTCGCATCTGTTATGTATTTTTAAATAAATCCGTTTTATTTATTTATTATTTACAAAAAGCGCCCCGAATTACGATTGGTCAAAATATACAATGACAATATTTAATTATTGGGTTTTAAATTTTTATTTATAACCCTGGTTTTTATTTGATCTGTTTTGCTAATGCTAATAGGTTGGAAGATGTGGGATATAAATGTGGAAAAACACATTATTACTATGTCAAGAATGTCCTAAAACTAGAAATGAGTTTTGATCAATTTTGATGGCTACCTGCTCACGAGTTTATTGGCCTAAATTTACTTGGCAAAACTGCCGTTACAATCCGCCACTTTCTAGGCAGCTAACTGATTTTCAAGGGTAGAAGAGCTTGGCAAAAAGGAGCTCATTCCATGTATCTTGTAACCCTGGCAAGCAAAAATGCAAACAATCTGCATAGCTACTGGGATTAGCTACCTGCTCTGGCGTCAACGGTGTCCATTGCTTCTTGTAAATCGATACATGTGCGTCTTTCCGGTAGCTAGAAAGCTGCGTTATGTTCAGCAAGGTGATGGGATACTCAGATTTAGTGAACTCATCATCCATCACCTGCATTATGCTCTTCCTACAATTTGATCCCCAGTATGTTTCGTTCGTTATAATTGTCGTTTCATTGTAACAGTTGCCCCATGCTTTACCTCCCCACTCGACGTTCCTGGCTCGAAACAATCAAAATTCAAATTCAGGCGAATGCGTTCAGATTGTCAAATACAAGAAGCAGCTGAGAATTACATCATATGATGTGGAGACATGGTAGAGAAAAAAACTCGATTTTTCTTGGTGTCCATATTTTTCTTAACCCAATTCAGCATACTCTTGATTCCTAAGCCATAAGCTTCATCAGTAGTAAGATTCACAAAATGTCGTGGTTGTTCTTCAAATGATCCTTCCCTATTTAGATCAAAGCTGGTTAGACGTAATTGATTGAAATACTCGATTTTCAATTTTTGAGGTGCACTTACAGGACTTTTACGTCGGTTCCAGTCACCCACCAAGCATAAGTGTTGAAGATCATTATATCTGCTCCTTTCCAATGCTCGGCGTGTTTTTGTATCGAACCATTTTTCACGATTATCTGTGGAGGCATCTGTGCAAACATGATGTCTGAGTTCGATTCCAGGAGCAATGGAGCCCAATAGTACTCTATTGTTGCATTGTAGCTCTGCAGAAGCAGATGGTTGTTGCAAAAAGTGGAAGTTAGTGACATGGTTGTGTTTGTGTATCTTTATGTATGTCAAAAATGTTAATCTGTGACTGTTTGGATTTGGACATGACCTTTGCTTGGAATGTGATGAGAGAATCATGGTACACTAGTGATTTCTCGCTTTCAGGAACCAGCGACTGGACTAGGCAGACCATCGAAAAGAATTGACCTCGGTTCAGCGAATCACCCACAAACAACATCCTCTTCCCACGGATACTTTCCAGGACCAGTGTGCCATTAAAGCTACAAAATCAGCAGCAAATACAGATTAAGGTGTATAAAAGAAGGTCATACATCGTAGACATGCCTAAACAACTTTTTGGTTTTGTTTTTTTTACCTAGGAAGATCACATCCATCCGGCTGCCATCTCCAATACAGATAAGAGTTGTCGGGCCTCCCATATGCAATGCACGAAAGCTGCGAGTCAATATACGGGCAGTCTTCCTCCTTGTACAGCGGGTGGGTTACATTATCCCAAACCCATTTCCCTTTGAACAGATCACAGCTGCCTTCGGTTTCCCTCAGTGCAAAGGGTAACATTTCGGGTCCAGATTCTGACCCCGAGCCTAAAGCTGAAAATCCTGGCAGTGGGCGTCCCTGCAGAACTCGGGGGCACTGGATGTCTGTGCCATAGTAAATAAGGACAACAATAGTAAAGAGCAGGAGACTAAACATGTATGGAGCAATGTGATACTGAGTTCGGATACCAGATGGCTGGAATTTGGGCATGAACCTACCAGCCCACTCCATATTACCAAACTTAAATCAGCTTCTACCACTAGCATAAGTGATTTAATCGCAGTGTTTATAGGTTTAAGATGATACAAACGCAAAAAATATGTTGGTGCAAACATCATGCACAATCTTTTATACTGACAATTAGACTTGCATTCCTTGCTATTGCTTTGTTTCTTTTTTTGATTCAAAAACGCAGAATAAACATGGGATAGCAATAATGTACCTGCCAGCTGACAAAGTGGTGTTCACGTAGGGTCAGAGCAGATATGTTGCGCGATCTTTGCCCTTGTATCCGTCACGTTGAGCAACGATATTGCTGGCATTAATTACCCTGCAAATCAAATACATAATAATTTTATCAGTATAAGTTAACGTGGACATATAGCTGATTCGGTATGTATTTGTATATGTTTAAAGTGCTGTGAGCATGAGCTTTGATATCTCAATTCAAATAAGAGAAGTCAACTTATCAGATCCTCCAACTCACCAGTTCAGATATCATCAAACTCATTGTGCAGAGGCAGTAAGCAGTATCATCCAACTCAATTTTCACTATTATGGTGCTCACAAGTCCATCATGGACTCAATTACTCAATAATACAGTGTCAAGTTTTCACGATGACTTGAATATGAAATATATTCGCACGCTAGTGCCGAATCTGCGCCGCCTGGTCCGGCGAAGGTCCGATCACGATCGAAAGTAAAAATGGCAGAAGGAAGATGAAGATTGAATTAGGGCCGAAGCTTCAGTGACTGGCAATTAGCTGCAGTCACCAGTATTTATAAAGAATGTAAATTTACACTTTAGACCCTGTAGTTATCAACTGTAACAATTGACATTAAAATCTTGAACTTTATTATCTAAGCGACACTGTATGGATTCTGTATAGTGTTGATCAAAAAAAAAAAAGGATTCTGTATAGTGTATACATCACATCATACATGGATGGCTAACAAATAGATATTCAAGGGTAGAAGAGCTTGGCGAATAGGAGCTCATTCCAAGTATCTTGCAACCCCGGTAAGCAAAAATGCGCACAATCTGCGTAGCTACTGGGATTAGCTATCTGATCTGGCGTCAGCGGCCTCCATTGCTTCTTGTAAATCGATGGATGCGCATCCTTCCTGTAGTTAGAAAGCTGTGTTATGTTCAGCAAGGTGATGGGGTACTCAGACTTGGCAAACTCATCCTTCACAACCTGCATCATGCTCTTCCTGCAATCTTGTCCCCAGTATGTTTCATCCGCTATCATTGTCGTTTCATTGTAACAATTTCCCCCTTCTTTGCCTCCCCACTCGACGCTCCTGGATCAAAAGAAATAAATATGAGACGAATGCGTTTAGATTTTTCAGATACAAGAGTTTGCATTGTATCAGCTTATACACTTACATTACATGAAAAGGGGACATGCTGGTAAAAAAAACTCGAGTTTTCTTGGTGTCCATATTCTCGTTGACCCATTTGAGCATACTCTTGATACCCATACTATAAGCATCATCTGTGCTAAGCTCTTCAATATGTTGAGGTTTGTCTTCGAATGAGCCTTCCCTGTTCAGATCAGGGCTGGTTAGAAATACTCGATCCACATCAATTTAGAATTCTCGGGCTGTGTAGAGGTATACTTACAGGACTTTTACATCTGACCCAGTCAGCCACCACATGTAGGTACTGAAGATCATTATATCTGCTCCTTTCCAATGCTCGCCATGTTTATCTATCGAACCTTTTCTCACGATTCTGTCTGCTGCCTTGTGAGTAAGTATGTTGTCTGAGTTTGATTCCAGAAGAAATGGAGCCCAATAGTAATCAATTGTCGCGTTGTAGCTCTGCAGAAAGTGTAAGTTACTGACATGCTTTTATTGATCAGTAGGTGTCTCAAATATGTGCATTAAAAGAAAATATTCGGAGTTTGACCTTGGCTTGGAATGTGAAGAAATTATCATGTTGCTCCAGGGAACTTTCGGTTTTAGGAACAATTGACTGGACTAGGCAAACCATTGAGAAGAACTGGCCACGGTTCAGGGAATCACCTGCAAACAACATCCTCTTCCCTCGAATACTTTCCAGGAGCAATGTGGCATTAAAGCTACAAAATCCGCAGCAGATGCAAATTATGTATTAGTAGTATTCAGCAGCACAATTTTTCAGACATGCCAAAACAAGTTGTTTTTTTTTATTACCTCGGAAGATCACATCCATCCGGCTGCCATCTCCAAAACTGATAAGATTTATCCGGCTTCCCATTCGCAAGGCACGAAAGCTGCGAGTCAATGTACGGGCACTCTTCCTCCTTATACTGCGGGCGGGTTATGTTATCCCAAACCCATTTCCCTTTAAACAGGTCACAGCTTCCTTTTGTTGCCCTCAATGCAAATGGTAACTTTCCGGGTTCTGGCAGAGGTTTAGGCTGTTCAGTCTCTGACCCCCAGACTAAACCTGAAAAGCCCGACTGTCCCGGAAAGAAATCTGGGTATTGGATGTCTCTGCCTAAGTAAATAATGACAAAAATGCTGAAAAGCAAGAGACCCAATATGTATGCACAAATGTGAGGCTGATTTCTTGAAGCAGAAGAGTTGGATTTGGGCATGAGTCTTCCTGCCCACTCCATACTACTAATCAAACCTCACTATACTATTGACATCTTCAATCAGCTCCAACCACTCAAAATGATAAGACAGATGAGATTCTAGCACCATTAACATCAGGTTTTAGACGATTTTAATTCAGTGTTCAATTTTATTAATTATTGTTAACTCAATGATTGAGACTCACATGATTTGCCACTATTCTTTTTAGCAAATTGAGTAGTAATAATAATGCACCAGTCCAGTAGAGATGAGGTGTTCACGTTGTCTTGGATCAGAAATGCTCCAAACTCCAAAGGCTTTGACTTGGTATCCTTCACATTGAGCAACTAGATAGATAACTGCATTAACTCCTCCAACCTTCAAAACAGAAATATGGTTTTAAAAGCATAAGCGTTGACATATAACTGACTCAGCATCTGAGCAGTTTAGGGATTTGCTGGGACGTGCGAGGCAACATGAAGCGCCCCTTGTAAAACAAGCGGTTCCCGGCTAAGGTGTATCTTGCATCGCCTTGTTCTACCTCGTCTCTATAGACTTGCATCACGCTGCTCTGGTTGTCTTTGATCAATTCCTCCCAGTCCAGCACTCCGGGTACCGAGATGGTCTTTCATTCCACATCCTCAGGATCCGACTCGATTGTTTCTTGAGTGGCCATGCTGCATAGCGTACATTCTATTATGCGAGGGTTGGCCCCATAATCAGGGTGAAATCGGTGCTCTCCAGTCTGCGAAGTCCTAAGTCCTTCTCGTGTTTTTGGTTGTTCGGTGCCCTTCTCCAAACGGCCTGGTGCATTTTCTTTTGGGTCCTTGGTCTCAAATCTCCTCATGCGCTCGTCTTGTTGCGGGTAGACATGGGTCAGCTTGATATGATCGTCCATTGGCTTGGTGTCCTCGGTTACGAACTTTCCTTCTTTGTTGGTAGAACTAATGATACTAGGGTCGTGTGTTACCTTGTCGTTGGAATCTCCGATGGGTGTTGTTGCTTTCTTTGGTGATAGTTTTCCCAACAAGGCTTCCAGTCTTGCGAAACCTTCGTCTAACTTTTTCTCAAGAGAAATAAGTGCTGGTGATCCGTTCTCCATGGTCGTACGATCGATTTTGCTCTGATACCAAGATGATAGGACCTGGAAAGTGAAACACTCAACCGAGGCCTATCAAGTGCGGAAGATGTGGTGGGTTGGTCGATGGTCAAGGTGGATTTGGTGGAAATGGGCGGAAGTGGGGATAAGTGGGCGGAAGTGGATAGTTGGATAGATTGATACTAAGGCTTAATGGCCTCCAATGTCTCGTATCAAAGACAAAGGTCACCCCCAAGGCAAATGCCCGAATAACTACTAGATAACTAAGATAAAAGGATAAAGGTACTTGTTTGATTGAATGATTTGATGATTGACAAGAGAAGGATACAAGTGCTTAAATAGTAGAAGGATATGCGCCTAGGCTTGTTGGATTTCCCTCCCAAAGCTAGCCATCAAAGCCATGCATGAACCGTGTCCATTTATGACCAGACGTGTGCCCAAAATAGCCAGGCGGGGCCTCATTACTGCCCAGGCGTGTGCTAAGCCGCGTCCCAAGCGTGTGCCCAGCCGCGTCTGCCCACCGCGTATGGCCTGTTCCTTCCGTTCCGGCCAAACTGCTCGTGCGCTCTCCTGGGTTAGTGACATCGTCCAAGTCTTTGGTCATTTCGATCACTTCTGTCGAGCCAGAATTGTCCAGTTCGTCCGTCTGGTCGAGCGATATGGAATGAGTGCTCTTCGGCTCGCCCAGGGCCTTACCGGGGCCTAACTCGGGGCCTTCGTCCAAACTGCCCCAAATGTTGCGAGGGTCCTTCTGGGTCATTGTCGAGAGGATTGGAGCTTTGGCGAGGACTTCGTGCGAGGGGTTAGGACCATTGGGCGAGGTCCTAACAGATAGATAACTGCATTATCTCCTCCACCTTCAAAACAGATATATGGTTTTAAAAGCATAAGTGTTGACATATAACTGACTCAGCATCTGCTTTTACTTGTAAAAAAATGCTCTGAGCTCAACAATATCATATCATCATGGAGAAGTAAAGTAACCTATTTTCTTTATAATGTGCGCACTCAAACATTCAGGAATAAGATTCATACATTGGATTCAGCCCTGCAATGTAGTAATGTCTCCCTTTTGCAGTGGCAGTAGCAACAAAACCTGTGCAAAAGGTTTTAAATGTGTGTCCCTTGGCATCACCCTCATGCTCATATTCTTTAGGGCCATCATATGCACCTCATCTTTGGACCAATGAATCAGGCATTAGACGTGTTGAAATTGTTGCGAAGATTTGCTACTTGCTACTGAAAACTGCTCAACTTCAATAAAACAAAGAATACAGAAGGAAACTATTAGATGCTGCAGCAATGACATATTTGAAGAGAAGGAATCACAAAGAGAGGCAGAGGGGAATAAAAAAGAAAACACCTGCAGAAATTTTTAACACAAATTGAAGCTTTAGTATTTAAAATTTGAATACACGGTTAATGAAGGCTAAACTAGTGATTAGCTCAATAAACAAACATAGCAACATGATAAGTTAGTTTCAGAGAACCAACTTAAAGAATGCAACACTTTTGGTACGAGAGCCATATCTTTAACCTAATTCAATGCTAGGACTTCGACATGATCGAAGTATCCAACATAGGCGGTTTCAAAGGCAATCATACCAATATCATCCCTGCTGGGAGAATCAAACATAATTGCCAGACGACATGGTCAGTTATTTTTATGTATGCAGCTCATATGGTTAACATGTTTCCATATGGTTCATGTTAAAGGGTGGGTGATGTGTTCAATCTCCACCAACAATCAACAAGGTTTCCAATTAATTGTTCCATGTGTTCTGTGCCAATAGTGCCAGATTCAAAGTCATGTGCTTGGACCTTGAGAATGGTTGGGTTGCAAGTCTGCAGATATTGTTGGGCCGGCCGAGAAGTCGGCAATATAAATAAAACAAAATTGCAGCTCATATGGTTAACATGTTGCCTGCAAGGTCATGTTAAAGAGTGGGGAATGTCATGTGTTCGACTCCCACCAACAACCGGCAAGGTTACAAAATCCAAGCATTGTTCTTGGGCCTTGATAATGGGTTGGAGTGCATGCATGCAGGCTTTGTTGGGTATGTTCGTTGGTTAACTAAGTCCTAGCGGCATACCAAGTTTAAAGCCCAGATACCGGGCTATATAAATCAACATGAATCAACCGGCATTTGAGACACTCAACTTATCAAAGACCAAGTATGTCAGAGTGTAGTTGATTGCCAATTTGTTAATCACCACACTGATTGCATGCTGCGTTTTCTTTGTAATTACTAAGTGATGAGTCGTATTTATACGACTCGTCGAGTCAACTAATCCCATCTATTTCGATACATTATTATGCGAACAGTTACTTTTTAGTGTTGTTTTGCATTTCAGGTGTTTCGGAAACTCTAGGAGGAAACGCGCATAAAAGATGGCTTTTCATGCCAAAAACATCACAGTTTCAGATTAGACCTTTGGACCTTCGACGGAGCGCTGGGAATGAACCGCTGATCAGAAAAATACGAGTCATATGCCGTTGCGTAGCTAACTCAATTCCCTACAACTCTCAAGTTCACACCAAGAGCATCCGAGGTCGTTTAGATGGTCAAATCAAGAGCCAAAGTCGGGACTCAGTGCAGACTTTTCTACTTATCATTATGTTTTACATGATCATGTGTAGCTAAACTCGTTATTCAGTTTAGGGTTTCGTTCATTGTGACACATGTTTTGAGACTTCGCCCTTAATGCTATTTCATGTTTTACTAGTTCTTGTGCTTATCTTATGAATTGACTTGTTAGATTAAGTGGAAGCTTTGTCGCAAAGCTTAATTGAGCAGTTAATTCTTATCGTTAATATCTACTGGAAACTTTGTCGTAAAGGTAGATAGTAACATCTAAGCTAAATAATACCTTTGTCGGATTGTTTAGTTTAGGAAAGAACTAGAAGCCTAGCACCTTTGTCGGGTTAGGTTGTGGCGTATCACCTTTGTCGGGATACTTTGGTTGTTACCTTTGTCGGAACAACCACACTTTGAAATATAAAATTGATCATTAGATATCGATGATGAATGTGTCACAAAAGAAACCCTAGACTGAATTTTCTCGCTGATTGAAATCCTCGTTATTATTTTCTCTTGTGCTTTCTTACATTTGCTTACAAAAAACCCCAATCAGTTTTGTTTACAGGACAACTGAACCACACCAGCTCTCTAGGGTTCGACCCCGCTTGCCGCTTTACTAGCTAATAGCACGGAAAAATACAAATACAAATTTGAGAGGTCAAACGACGCCTGTCAAATTTTGGCGCCGTTGCCGGGGAGCTGCGCTTCGGTGAAGTTGTTTCTTTTTGTTTTTATTTTTATTTTATTTTATTTTATTTTGTTTTATTTTGTTTTCTGTTTTTTTAGTTAATTTTCTTGTGATGCACCATGTCTTCTTATTATAATAGAGAGCCTTGGAACTATGAGAAGTTTTCCCCACCATCCTTCCAACTTGAAGTCCGCGAGAAGATCATCAACCTCAAGCAATCCCGGGATGAAACATTGGACGAGTACTTGTCGTACTTCGATTCCATTGTGACGAGCTGCCCGCACCATGGATTCACAAACTTATATCTTCTTCAAAGGTTTCTCGGTGGGATGATGCCACATGAGTGGAATAGGCTTAATGATGCGGCGGGAGGCTCGGTGAATAACTTAGACATGGACGATCTTTGGCACTTGATAGATGATTTGGCCGAGAGGTCAAGACAAGATCAGGCTAAGCGGCTCGAAGAAATCGCCAACATAGTGCGCCAAATTCAGGCCGATCTGGCCAACACGGCTCACAAGCCGATGGTCATCAAAAAAGAGCTTACAATGGAGACCACGGAGCCGGCAGAGGATGAGGACCCATGGTTGACTGAAGAAGAGCCGGTCAAGCCACTCGTACCGGGTGCAGGAAACGAAGAAAACGACTCAGAGTCAGTGCCGATCGCGTTCGAAAGAGACATTAGCTCGACGCTAATGTCTGAAGCGAACGCGCCTATAACTTTAAGGCCGGACGCGCCTCTAACGTCTATAGCGAACGCGACCCTCACTGATGCACAATCCAGGACTGACCATTTTCCTTCGTTTTCTATGCAGGTAATAGCTCCTGAAGACCATGTGATCGATAATGATGAGCTGGGAGATGAGTTGGAGGCGAAGCATGAGCCAGAAAAACCAATGATGGAGCACCCACTCGCCACGAGTCAACAAGCGCCGCCCGAAAAGTGTAAGGACCCAGGTGCCTTCACAGTCACGAGAGATATTGACTCTTATGTTTTACAGATGGGAGATGCTAGAGATAACGATCCTCCTGCACCTATTTTGGGACGATCACTCCTCTTTGCCACAGAGACCAAGATTGACATGGGAACATGCTTGATGTCACTTGTGTTTGCTGGCAAGACATCGAACTTCCATACTTACGAGGATGCCAAACGTTCATACATGAAGAAGCGACCGAGACATGGCATGTTTGAATGGAAACCAGGATGGAGAAACACTAGAGCACGACTCGATGGACCAGTAGCAATGATCAAGATGTCCTCGCCAACTCGGAAGGATGTAAAGGCGAACCCACCTGATCGATGGAGAGCAGAACCGAGCACACCTTTGCACGATGATTTTGGGCAGACTGAAGGAGTAGCTGAGGCGAAATTTGACCTCACACGTCCATGGGATCCTAACTTGTGATCCCTAAAGAGGTACCGTCGAGCCAACGACGTAAAACAAAGGCGCTCGCAGGGAGGCAGCCCGGCAAATTTTTGAGTTTTTCTCGTTTTTTATTTCGTTTTATGTTTGTTTGAGTCTTAAGTCACTTTGTCTTTTGGGAAAGAGATGCTTTTCATGCAGGAAACAGTGCACCTCAGTGTGGACCGCGCCAGCCCTCAACATTAGCTGACCGCGTTAGCCTTCGACGTTAGGTTAATGTCTACACCAGACGCGGCACATAACGTCTTAAGAAGACGCGGTGGACCGTTGACCAGCGTTGACCGACTCAGTTGACCAGAATTTACACCGTCACGCGACGACACGAGGGGAGTGCCTGTTCATTTTTATTCTCTATTTGTTTTTCCCTACGTTGTGTGTCTTGCATTGTTTGTGTCTTTGAATTTAAGTCGTGCCGTGAGGACACGGCTTTGTTCAAAAGTGTGGGGTGGGAGAGTCAGTCCGTTGTGTCAGCACGTTTATTTTTCGCACCTGCATAGAGTCAGCACGTTTCCCTTAAAATTTAAAATTTTTGAAAGTAGAAATTTCTCTCTATTTCCCGGATATGCAGTATTGAATTTTGATGATGTGAAACAGATGAGCTGATTAGATGAATTTCTCTCGTGAAATTTGAATTGTGCTTTTACATGTGAACTTAACCCACTACGTGTCCTCTTGAGTTGAGATAAGCAGGGATGTGGAGTTGATAGAAATGTCCTAGAGAGACTTGACGAAGCATTCAAAGGACCGAAATTCAAGTTATATGGTTATATGGACTTTGTGGAGGCTAGCACCTCGAGACTTATTGGTTCAGAGTTAGCTCCGCCACTGCAGTATTTATGCGGTCAGGTGGGACGGGAAAACAACACACCGTCTAATCTCTAGTCCAAGCAGCCGGGAAAACAGACGAGCGACCCTCGGCTTGACTCGCGTCGAAAGGACGAGGATGAGTGAGAGCAGGAAGGTATTTCCATATGCTTGCGGGCGATGATTGGACCTTCGAATCACGGACGAGCAATTCACAATAAAGGAGCAAGGCTCAAGAAAAATCAGCCAAATTGTGAAATTTCTACCCGCATCAAAAGTGAAGTACATGATTGTACATCAAAAGCCAAATCACTACAAAAGCTGTCCAACAAAAAAGAAAGAAAGCTCAAAAACCCTAGAAGCTCGAACGAATCACGTGTAAGAAAAAGCATTGAAATATAACCATATAGCTAGAGTTCGGGACAACGAGTGCAGATCATGGGTCTAAAGAGGACTATCTCCCATTCATCCGAATTGATTTGAATTTCAGCTCAAAGGTAACATGTATTAAAGTTAATTCTGTGTGGAGCATGATGATTTTAGTAACGATTGAGTTATGCATAGAAAAGCGAGTCTAGACTAGCAACTCATATTCATGTAGCATTATCTAGGACGTCGAAGAAATTGTGGTTTTATATTTATTTTCCTTCTATGACTTAGTTCTTGTTCGGGACGAACAAGTTTAAGTGTGGGGTGGTTTGATGAGTCGTATTTATACGACTCGTCGAGTCAACTAATCCCATCTATTTCGATACATTATTATGCGAACAGTTACTTTTTAGTGTTGTTTTGCATTTCAGGTGTTTCGGAAACTCTAGGAGGAAACGCGCATAAAAGATGGCTTTTCATGCCAAAAACATCACAGTTTCAGATTAGACCTTTGGACCTTCGACGGAGCGCTGGGAATGAACCGCTGATCAGAAAAATACGAGTCATATGCCGTTGCGTAGCTAACTCAATTCCCTACAACTCTCAAGTTCACACCGAGAGCATCCGAGGTCGTTTAGATGGTCAAATCAAGAGCCAAAGTCGGGACTCAGTGCAGATCGCGCCCGCAAGAGACATTAACGTTAACGTTAATGTCAAGTACGAACGCGGCGATAATGTTTCCTGCGAACGCGCCCAGTCGACAAGATGATGATGTCAGCAGTCCGTTTGATGACGTCAGCAGCCCGAAAGTTGATAATTCTAGCCCAAAAATCAGATTTGGAAACCCAAGTGATAATTTAACCCAAAACCAGATTTGGGAATACAGTTTTGGGAATACAGATTTGGGAATACAGATTTGGGTTTTCATCATCCATCAAATCAATCCATCATTCTACGAAGACCAAGACGGCTCTGGAGAAGACGCAAGCTTTCGACGAGAGAGAAGACTTTTCTACTTATCATTATGTTTTACATGATCATGTGTAGCTAAACTCGTTATTCAGTTTAGGGTTTCGTTCATTGTGACACATGTTTTGAGACTTCGCCCTTAATGCTATTTCATGTTTTACTAGTTCTTGTGCTTATCTTATGAATTGACTTGTTAGATTAAGTGGAAGCTTTGTCGCAAAGCTTAATTTGAGCAGTTAATTCTTATCGTTAATATCTACTGGAAACTTTGTCGTAAAGGTAGATAGTAACATCTAAGCTAAATAATACCTTTGTCGGATTGTTTAGTTTAGGAAAGAACTAGAAGCCTAGCACCTTTGTCGGGTTAGGTTGTGGCGTATCACCTTTGTCGGGATACTTGGGTTGTTACCTTTGTCGGAACAACCACACTTTGAAATATAAAATTGATCATTAGATATCGATGATGAATGTGTCACAAAAGAAACCCTAGACTGAATTTTCTCGCTGATTGAAATCCTCGTTATTATTTTCTCTTGTGCTTTCTTACATTTGCTTACAAAAAACCCCAATCAGTTTTGTTTACAGGACAACTGAACCACACCAGCTCTCTAGGGTTCGACCCCGCTTGCCGCTTTACTAGCTAATAGCACGGAAAAATACAAATACAAATTTGAGAGGTCAAACGACGCCTGTCACTAAGCCAACATGAGGGTAGCACCAGAGGCATAGTCGTACATACCCATTTATAACTTCGAATTTCTACTGGATGCTGAAAAAGCTTCAATTGTAGTAGTAAACTTTATAAAACTAAGAATTCCATTTTCTCTTATCCACCATGATTCGTTTTGCTTTATCTGGCATATTTGATATCCATCTCTATTCAGTAGATTGTAGTTGAATTCAATAAAATTCCCAAACCCAATAGAACATGTTTCATTTAAGCAACTTTTTAAATATCCAACATAGTTCGCCCCTTGTTTTTATAGTTCAGCCCATAAGTTGAAAAATGGTGATAATTCAGGTCCTCAAACTGTACTTTTTCTTTTCTTTTATAAAAAAAATTCTTTTAAAGATAAGAGATGGACAACCCTAAAACTCATGACATAATAATTGAAGTAACATGTATCAATCACTCGAAATTCACATGGATCACCCTTTGGATTTTTCGAAAAAATTTCCAATTTATGCAAAAATCAAATTTGGTTTCCAATTCTAGAGAATCTTCAAATTGGATTTCCAAAATACATACTTTCACTTAGGCGCCGTTGCTAAGGGCGCCTAAGATATAGAGCGCTCTTATTAACGGCGCCTATTGCCCAGTGTCAAGTTTTATGATAGAAGGAAGGCTGATTCAGCAAAAATTGCCAAATAAGATTTAGGCGCTGCTGTCCACAGCGCCTTAAATCAAATAAACTTTCGAGCCCTAGGTTCTCCGCCCGTTAGTTTGATTTTGTCTTCTACTTCTCGTCGTCGTCCGTCCGTCCGCTCGTCTCCGCCAACTGCACGTCGCTCGTCCGTCCGTCCGCCCGTCGCTCGTCCGTCCGCCCGTCGCCTTCCGTCCGGTCGTCTCCGTCTGCTGCTGCAAGTCATCTGATCGTGCTTCAAGTCACCTGCTCTGATTAGTGGGTGAGTAAATAACATTACTTATATCTAATTATTTGTTGATTTTGTCTTCGAAGTCGATTTTGATTATCTAACAATATAGAACAATATGCCTTGGAAGTTGATTTTGCATGTAAAGCTTGCTTGTTCTCCATTTGGTGTGTTGATATATTATTGTTTATCTTGGAATGTAGCAATGACTAGTTCTGAAAATGATGGAATGACATTGTCAAGTATAGAGAGATTTGAAATTCCGTCATTTGATGAGTATGATAGAGATGATATGAGAAATTTTGATAATGATGATGAGGAAGGCTATGTTGAAGTACCAATATGTGGTGAAGGAGTTAATAATTCCCTATGGGATTTTCCTCCTTTCAATGATGTTTCCGGTTTGACGAGCCATCCAAGTATTGATGACCACAATTCTAATAACAGTCGGTTTAATACGAAAGTGCTAAAAAAAGGCGGTATGTTTATGCGGAAGGAGTTGCTCATATATGCTTGTCAAAAATATTCTATCAAACACCATCGAGAATATCACACTGCAAGCTCGTGCACAAAACGATTGAATCTCAAATGTCGTCGAGGGAAGGATAAATGCAAATGGGAGATACGGGCTTCGAAGAAGAAAAATGAGGGCATGTGGAGAATAACCAAATATGAAGGAGATCACACTTGCGAGGTCGATATTATCCCTCATGACAATGTTCATTTTAACAAACATTTTATCGGATTGGACATAAGAGATTTAATTCAAGAGAAGTTGAGATTTTCCCCTTACGAGGTGCAAGCTTTAATGAGATCAAAGTATGGGTATAAAATATCTTACATGAAGGCTTGGAAATCCCGACAAAAAGCTTTATTACATATATTTGGTGATTGGGAAGCATCATTCGAAAAGCTACCGGCATACATGGACATGCTCAAAGAGTCCAATCCCGGTAGCATTGTTCATTGGGACACATCAATGCTAGATAGTGGGAGAGTAAGCTTGAATCGTGTATTCTGGTCATTTGCTCCGGCCATTGAAGGCTTCAAGCATTGTCGTCCCGTCATTTCTATCGATGCAACACATTTGATCGGAAAGTGGAAGGGTGTTTTAATGATTGCGGTCTCTCTAGATGCCCAAAATGAAATTCTTCCTTTAGCTTATGCATTGGTGGAGGGTGAAAATATCGAGAGCTGGAAGTGGTTCATGATGTGCATTCGAAGTGGCGTCACGCAACGTGATGGATTATGCATAATTTCAGATAGGCATATAGGCATAATGCGAGTGATGGAAGAAGAGGCTTGGTCTCCACCAAGAGCATATCACCGTCTTTGTTTAAGACACTTTACCTCTAATTTCAATCAAAAGGCGAAGTGTTTGGCCCACAAAGACTTACTTTATAACATTGCCGAGGAGAATCAACAAATAAAGTTCAGTAATCGTTTGAAAGATTTGAAGGAGTTGTTGAATGATAAGCCGGATCTTGTAAAGTGGTTGGACAAGGTTAACCCGGAAAAATGGTCCTTGGCTTATGATACTAACGGTAGAAGATGGGGGTCCATGACGACTAACCAGTCAGAATCATTTAATTATGTACTTATGGCTTGCCGTGATTTGCCTATAACCGCTATCGTTCACTTCACATTCAAGCAAGCGAATAGTTGGTTCATTAAGCGACGTGAAGAAATGTTAGATCATAGCAATCACCATGTTCCAAAAATCGAGAGCATAATCAATGAAAACATAGAGAAAGCCGGTTGTAATGAGGTGCAAATGTATGATCGTGCTAAAGGTATAGCTTCCGTTTTGACCAAATCGAAGGGACATGCACACAAGGTTTCCATGGTCGACAAAACTTGTGGTTGTGGAAAATGGCAACTTTTACACTATCCTTGTTGTCACGTGCTAGCGGTGTGCGAACAAGAGGGAATATCCACTTATAGTTGTGTGGCTAACGAATATAGCACGCAAGCGTATAATGACACTTGGGCTCCAACATTTAGTCCAATTCCGGATATGAGACATTGGAACCAATATAATGGACCGAAACATATTCCAGGAAAGCACTATAAAAGAGTGAAAAGAGGAAGACAACCAACAAAGCGAAGACGGAATGAAATGGATCAAAGGCGTGACCCAAGACCCGAAGACGTGCCATCTTCTAGTTCACAACCACTTCCAAAGGCGAAGAGGGTTTTCAAGTGTTCTATATGTGGGCTTACAGGACACACGAAGAAATCTTTCGCATTTCACGGTGGATCAGAAACTTAGATTAGAAAGAGTTTAATTTTTTTGTATGTCCTTTTGGGAATGGTTATTGTATTTAATGACTACTTTTTGTATCCTTGTTTTGGGAGATATGTAATTAAAGATGTAAGGCTATTTTATTATGTGTTTACAGTAATCTTATGCATATTGATATTTTTGTTACAGTTATGTCACGACGCACACGTTCTGAGGCTATGCATGACGTGCCATCTCCATCCCATGGAGATGACATATTGTTACCGGATTTGTCACGTATTGAAGATCCGGGACCCATTGTTGGCACACTCTTGTATAAACAACCAACTCATCGGTCTACGAGGATTTGGGAGACCTCGGTAAGTTTTACAGTTAAACAATACATTTTCTAAGACTTGTTAATATCTTTTGTTTGAATTATCGCTTACTATTTATTCTATATGTGCAGAGCACGTCCTTATTAGTTGTGCGTCATCGTGGGCACTGGGTTGCAGATGAGCGTATATTGCCTTATGTCATGCGGGCCGGCTTTGGTCCGTGGTATTATATGCAGAACTATGAGGTGGATTGGTCTTTCATGACAGCATTGGTGGAGAGATGGCGTTCTGAGACGCATACATTCCATTTGCGCCACGGCGAGATGACCATCACACTACAGGATGCCAGTGTGTTGACGGGACTTCCTATAGAGGGTAGACCCGTGATTACGAACCAGGATGTAGATGATGCCATGTGTTTGAGCTTATTGGGCGTGGTTCCACCGACCGGGAGGAGAGATACTAGTGTGAGACGAACTTGGTTTAGGGACAATATGAAGGAGATTCCGTAGGATGCTTCAGAGGAGGTTATACAGAGATACGCGAGAGCGTATATTTTGGTCATGTTGGGGAGTTCACTCTTTCCGGATTCTTCAGGAAGCGACGTGTCCCTTCACTACTTGCCCCTGCTTGCGGACCTGGATATAATTTCGGAGTACAGCTGGGGTTCTGCAACACTAGCATTTCTTTATCGCAGTTTGTGCAATGCATGTGAGTCGACGCACACACAGCTCAGCGGATGTGCTATACTGATTCAGTTGTGGGCGTGGGAGCACTTGATCATTGGACGACCGAGGAGGCTTGCTATCCCAGCCCCACCTCCTGGTTCAGATGTTGATCCTATGCGGCTTCCAGCTTTAGGATACAAGTAAGTTAACCCTTTTATATTTCTTATTATGTACATTTTGGTGGTTTTACTAACTATTAATTTCACATGTTGTAGATGGAATGTCCCCAAGTCATGGATGCAGACATCACATCACGTGTTGATGTTGTACCGTGATTTGCTGGATCGACAGGAGGCGAACGATGTCATATGGACTCCTTTCACGAAAGACGTTTTAGGCACACTTAATCCAATGTGTGTAGCTGGGAGAGGTTGCTGGACGGCCGAAGTGCCACTCATGTGTTTTAATATCGCTGAGTGGCACTACCCTTCTCGGGTTATGCGTCAGTTTGGATGGATACAGCTGGAGCCAGCATTGCCACCACAGAGTCGCAGAGATATGCATATGAGCAAGAGACGGACTTCTGAGCCTTTAGGTGAAGAAATGCAAGTTCACATGAATATGTGGGCTAATCGTGCGGAAAACATTATTACCGCCGAGCTTGACACTGATGGATCGCACTTGGATGCGTACTACAGTTGGTACCACGATGTCACTCGCAGGCGCATTCAGCCACCATTGGATACACCGGCGGCGCCGTATCGGCCATCTGCATTTCAGTTGAATTCACTTGTAAGTATTATTACATTTTAGCGTAATTTTTGATAGTTACAAAATATCTTGTATAAAACACCTCTAACTTTTTCTACAGGTTACTTCGTTAGTGCGCACGTGCAAAGTGTCTTCGGGAGTTTTCCTTAAGACGACTGACCAGGATTCGAAAAGGGCACTCCATGATTTATTTCATTTCACTCGTGCTGACCTTTTGAGAATTGGAGAGGGTCTTGCATTGGATGTTGATTCGGCACAAATTCACCTTCATGATGGTATATAAACTTATAATCTTGGAATACATATATTCGTCTTTTATACCTAACATGTTTTTTTTTTAAAATGTAGACGACTCCGACGAAGATGTGGACTTACCGGAAGACAACTTTGAAGTTGGAGGCCCCTCTCAAATTACTCAAGCAGAGTCACAAAGGACTCCAGCTCGGAGGGTTAGTTCACGCGCTAGAAGGTCACCAAATCGGTTTACGCCTGGATGTTGATAGTTAATAATTGGTTGTAAACTACAACGTTTATGTTGTCCTTTGGTAAGGGTGATGACTTATGTTACATGTTGCCATGTAACTTAAATAACATTTGTACAAGTCATCACTTTACGTTTTCACACTCTTGTGTTGTTTTTTCTTGGTGGATAGGATTCCGGTATATTGGATGTGTATTTCACAGGGTTGTGTACTTAAATGTTCCGTTTGCAAGTTGTTTTTGGGTTCCAAATTGAAACAGATACTCAATGCATCCATTTTAGGTTTAGGCGCCGTAGTTGACAGCGCCTAAACCTCAAACAGTGTAGGCGCCCTCCTTCACAGCGCCTTTGCCCTGTCAATACATTTCCACCTGAGTTGTTACTGACTTATTGTACAGTGGTACAGTATTATTAAGGCGCTGTTGTGAGGAGCGTTTTACATTTGGGCGCCCTCCTTCACAGCGCCTTTGCCCTGTCAATACATTTCCACCTGAGTTGTTACTGACTTGTTGTACTGTGGTACAGTATTATTAAGGCGCTGTTGTGAGGAGCGTTTTACATTTGGGCGCCCTCCTTCACAGCACTTTTTCCCTGTCAATACATTTCCACCTGAGTTGTTACTGACTTGTTGTACAGTGGTACAATATTATTAAGGCGCTGTTGTGAGAAGCGTTTTACATTTGGGCGCCCTCCTTCACAGCGCCTTTGCCCTGTCAATACATCCATTCCCCACTTATTTGTTACTGACTAGTTTTACATTTGGGCGCCCTCCTTGACAGCGCCTAAGGCTTATTGGGCAATTGTTGCTGCCTCGGCCTTTTTTATATGATAAAACTTGACACTGGGCATTAGGCGTCGTGGCTAGGAGCGCTTTGTGTCTAAGGCGCCCTTAGCAACGGCGCCTAAGTGAAAGTGTGTATTTTGGAAATCCAATTTGAAGATTTCCTACAATTGGAAATGAAATTTGATTTTTGCCTAAATTGGAAATTTTTTCGGATTTTTCCTAGTTGGTGTAGTACATAAGGCCCTACTTTTAACATTGTGTTGAATTTTGGAGGAGATGACTAGCTTGTTAAATGCTTTCATTGCACAGTCTCGTCTCATAAAATAGAAAAAAGAATAATGTATCAATTAGTTTGAACGTAATTTTCTTTAAAAAAGAAAAAAAAACCTTGAATTTTAATTTTAGATCAAACAAGCGCGAGATGTTATTTTCCAATAATACTATAGGAGAATAGAGGAGTGTCCAAATGAAAATTCATTTATATTTAAAAAAAATTAAAATTTTTATTTGCATATTTGAAAGTGGATGATCAAAACGTTAGAATATTGACACGTGTTCCACTTACATATTTAAACTTGTATTTAGTCAAAAATCAAAGTCATCAAATTTGATTTTGTCAGAGAATCATGTATTAACACCACAATATCTTAATCATGCACTTTCAACTGTGGAGATGGTATTTTTTTTATAGTGGGTGGGTACAATAACTCGATACATTACAATGTATACATATTGATCTTCGAAGCTCTAGCAAGGCATCTTGATCGGATCCGGAATCATCTGATACATTTCTCCACTTCTCAAGCGCGTGCCGGGTTTGACACCTTTACCATGCATGGATCCACACATCCATGAGGGATGTAAGAAACATCACGCGCGAGGCGTGTAGAGAAAAATATCCACGCACAAGGTGGGACGAGAAAGAGAAAATTTTCTTAAAATTGGTGATCCAGGACTCGAACCCGTGTGTAAGGAATCATGTTTGACTCATTAACCAATATGTCACCATTCTGTTGGCTTGAAGATGATATTTTCAAATTCTCAAAATAAAGAGAGTTCTCAACCGAGCACTCTCCTATAGAAATATATATATATTTCATTTAACAAGTTAACTTATTGAAAAAAATATCACATTTGAAACTTATTCGAAACCGTCTCTTATAAATTTCAGAAACGACATCAACATATCCAATAAAATTCGAGCTTAATCATATATATTTGAAAGCTCAAACGGCATCACAAATTTTCTAACAGGCTGAACTTGAACAGTGACGATGACGAGGTCAACTCGTTTGTATTGGACACGAAAGTTTCAGTTTCCATGCAATTGATAAAACGTGGGCTTTACAGCCCAATAACAAACGGGTCTGGCTCAACATCCTCTAGGCCCATCCGTAAACAACGGTCTACACGAACTTCAACCAATCCTTGTACGTATTCTATTCCTCTGCAAACCTGTCAAGGGTAGAAGAGCTTGGCAAAGAGAAGCTCATTCCATGTATCTTGCAACCCCGGCAAGCAAAAATGTACACAATCGGCGTAGCTAATGGGATTCGCTACCTGCTCTGGCGTCAACGGCACCCAGTGCTTCTTGTAAATCGATAGATGTGCGTCCTTTCGGTAGCTAGAAAGCTGTGTTATGTTCAGCAAGGTGATGGGATACTCAGACTTAGTAAACTCATCTTTGATCACCTGCATCATGCTCTTCCTGCAATTTGAGTCCCAGTAAGTTTTGTCTGCTATGATTTTTGTTTCATTATAACAGTTGCCCCCTTCTTTGCCTCCCCACTCGGCGCTCCTGGAACAAAAGAAATCATAATTCAAAATTACAAGAATGAGTGAAAATAGTCAAAGACAAGATTTTATGTCAGCTGACACTTACATTATATGCATAGGGGACATGCTGGAGAAAAAAACTCGAGTTTTCTTGGTGTCCATATTTTTCTTAACCCATTTGATCATACTCTTGATTCCCATGCCATAAGCTTCTTCTGTACTGTACTTTGCAATATGCTGTGGTTCTTCTTCAAATGTTCCTTCCCTATTCATATCAAAGCTGGTTAGAAATACTTGAACTCAATATTAGACTGACATGAGTAACCGTACTTACAGGACTTTTAAGTTCCACAGCCACCATGCATACGTGTTGAAGATCATTATATCTGCTCCTTTCCAATGCTCGCCATGTTTTTCTATCGAATCTTTTCTCACGATTCTCTCCGAAGCGTTGTGGGTGAATATGTTGTCTGAGTTTGATTCCAGAAGCAATGGAGCCCAGTATAACTCTATTGTGGCGTTGTAGCTCTGCAGATGGTTGCAAAATGTGGAAGTTAGTAACAAGGTCGTCATTTCTAGTACTATGTATCTCAAAAATGTGACATGACCTTGGCTTGGAATGTGATGAATGAATCATGTTGCTCCAGGGATCTTTCGGTTTCAGGAACCAGTGACTGGACTAGGCAAACAATTGAGTAGAATTGGCCACGGTTCAGTGAATCACCCACAAACAACATCCTCTTCCCACGAATACTTTCCAGGACCAATGTGGCATTAAAGCTACATGATCCGCAGCAAATGAAAATTATATATTACTGTAGTATTCAGAAATCAATTTCTTGGAAATGCGTACAATTTTTTATATATTTATTTACCTGGGAAGATCACATCCATCTGGCTGCCATCTCCAAAACTGATAAGAGTTGTCTGGCCTCCCATTTGCATGACACGAAAGTTGCGAGTCAATAAATGGGCACTCGTCTTCCTTGTACAGAGGGTGAGTTACATTATCCCAAACCCATTTCCCAGTGAACAGGTCACAGCTCCCTTTTGTTTCCCTCAATGCAAAGGGTAGCTTTGCGAGTCCTGACAAAGGCTTAGGCAGTCCAGGCTCTGGCTCCGGGACTAAACCTGAGAAGCCCGACTGGATGTCGCTGCCAAAGTAAACAAGGACAAAAATACTAAAAAGAAGGAGACTAAACAGGTATGGACCAACGTGAGGCAGTTTCCCGACTGAAAAAGAGTGGGATTTGAGTTTGAGCCTAGCTGCCCACTCCATATTACTAATCAGTGAGTTGATCGCACGATTGATTTCATGACATATATACAAGAAAACATGCTGGTGCAAACTTCATGTTCATTTTTTAAACATCTAGATCCAAGAACGTGAAAAAACCTGATTATAATTTATAACAATGCAACATGCCAGTGGCGAAGGAGCCATTAAGTTGACTCGAAGCAGATACGTACCACAAACTTTGGCTTAAAACATGGTAGCCTGCATGTTGAGCAAAAATATTGCACGCATTATCTTCTAAACCTTGCAAATCAGATAAATAGTATTTTATATGCTCACGTGTTGGCATACAACTGATTCAGAATCCACTTTTATTTTATGTGTACAAACTGCTACTCACACAATGTCATTCTATCCTAGAGATATCAACTTATGAAGGTCCTCAAGCAAATGCACAGGTTTGCTTCCAATCAGGAAGCAGTAAAGAGTTTACCAGTTGCAACCAAACTCTGAGATACCGCAGGTCATTTGTGTATCTCCAATCCGACTCAAACTCCTCCGCACACTTCCTGCAAGAACCTTTTAAGCTTCTCCTTTACAATCTGCGGCGGAAGACGCTCCCTCATCCTCTGAATCCATCTGCGATCTCATCCCAAAATCAATAAAAAATATATAAACTAAAAAACAATAGAAGAAACTCAGAAAATAGCACTGACCTGAATCACGGCATGGGCGGATCCAGCTGCAGCTCAATTGGTGATACATACTCACACTAAAGGGTTATGTATCCAAAGTGAGCCTGGGGTCGATTCCCACCTCCAACATCCAAATACTAAAATGGTTGGGGTGTATGGCCTGCAGGCCTGATACGGCAGTGCGGGCAGCGTTCCTGAAACAATGGCTTGGTCCTTGGTCTCTCCGACTTAACAGGTCTTGTGACACGCGTCGCGTCCGCCGTTGAATTTGAGTAGCGAAAAATCCAGCCTTGAGAATTCGAGAGTGAAGAAACCGAATGTAAGAATTTGAAAACAAAACCTATGCGTTGGTGGAGCGTAGATATCCTCTACGTTGCGCGTACGTTATCCATCGTGCATCGCTTTAATCAACTGTCAGATTTCCAAGTCGCATAAAGTTAGGCCGGAATAAAATTTTAAAATAAAAGCTTCTTGGTGAACAATAAAATCTGTATAGATGAATAATAAAATTTTATGATATATAATTATTGAACAATAAAATCAATTTTCATTTGGTTAATTGTTCATCCTACTATTTTATTGTTCATTAGTCTTCTCATTTTAAAAGGGATTATATATGATCTTTAAACTATGTACCCTAACACATAGTAGATTATTTTCGAATGATTTTTTTTTTATTGATGGGTTACAATTCATACAAGATCATTGATATTTATAGGACAAATCATCAAGCACATTTAGACTCATCGCAACTCTTAAAGTAAATCTTCAACGAATAAGACTTGCGCATCGTCAATCTCACGGGCAACTCATGATCCTGCAAAGGAAAGGCAAAGGAAGAACGATAGGAAATGAGAAACCTCGCTGGCGCGGGCTAGGAATGGGACTAGGAAAACTCCACCTAAATTAGGTGAAAATTATGCTACTCATGGGAATTGAACTCTTCCTCTTAATTTGTAATCAAGAGTTCAACCAACTCAACTATCACCCTTTTCGCTCGAATGATTATATTTATTTCAGTAGTTTCATGGTACACAGATGACAAATAGAAGCATTCAAAACTACATTTGACTGCTCTATAAAAAAAACTACGTGAGTCGCGCCCTTAAAAGTATGTTAGCCTTATGTTTGCAGTCTTACATTTACCTTAGTTTATACTTTTCAAGCATCTTGCGCATCATCAACATCTAATTTCAACGTATTCAATAACAAAATATTTCAGAGGATCGCTCAAATAAGAATTCTTTTATATTTTGAAATTTTAAAAATTAATTATATTATGTGCATCATCAAATCATTAATGATGTTACACATATCTTACTCACATATTCAAATTTGCATTTAAATAAAATAAAACTGCTAAGCAGTTTGAATGGTTTCCTCTCCATGATATCACAACCCTGATTTTTGGGGCGGCCCATGTTTTTCTTGTATCATTTTATGCCCAAAATCCCAAGTGTTTATCAATTTTTCATCCCCACCACCCATTAAAAAACAAGGTGAGATTTTGTAGCATACCAAAAATTATGGGGGTCGGATTTGGTCAGGTAAAATTCCTAGTTGAATAGTTCCCCCAAGTTGATATTTTTGGGTTTGGCTGAAAGCATTCAATTTCTGTCATTTATTTCTCTTCTCCACAATTATCACCACACTCTTTGATATGACTACTTGATTTAAGTTTTGGTTGCATTTGGCATCCAAATCACTGTGCAGTATGACTTTGAGTTGGTTCCAATACCTTATTTTCTTTGCATTTAATCAGCTCATGCCTGGAGTTTAATTATGCAGTTTAATATCAAAAGTGAGCACAGACTTATATTAATTAAATTATAAATCCCTATTAGAGTAAATGTCAGAATTATCAAACACTTTAAGCTCAAGACCAACATAATTAATGTTTCCAAAATTTAATTAAAAAAAATTTAATAAAATGAAGGAACTTTCATTACTAGATTGACTACTGTCATTTGTCAGATTCCTATCTTTTTGCATGACTCTTTTTTCATGCTTCGTCAAACTGCAACACGCACTCAAAAAATTCAGTTTCTCAGAGCTCAGAGACTATGAAGAGTCTGAACTCACAGTCACAGTGATGGTGAAAAACCTAGTGGTCTAGCTTCTTCATAAAATTCATAACTGCATCTTCATATAGAGATAAAATTATGCTACACTGATAATAATCCAAGAGATTTGATTTTTGAGTGGTGATGATATATTGAATTATTATTCATTGTGAGAGATTTTGAGACCCCACTATAATTAGATTCTTCAAATATCTGTTTTCTTTCACCAAGTTTGCTTCTTTCTGGATTTTTTGCTTCTCTCAATATGCTGAAAAAAAACTCACACATCTTTGATAAAACAAAACACATCCCATCTCTCTTTTTCTTTTATATACGTACTTTTTATAACTCACTGGTCTATTCTTTCCCCATGAACTATCTTTTCTAAGCTGCAACTTTTTCATCATCTCCATATTAGATTTTCATCCTTTGAGAGAATATGGTTAGGCTCATGTCTTATGTCCATCCCTTCAGTGGGTCCTATTTCCAATTCCAAAAAGCTCCAGAAGAGCAGAAGCTAATTATATAAGTGCTTATTGATTATTTATAATGTGTAGTCTCATTCCATGTGTCTACATTACTGCACTGTAGGTTTGTTCTGTGGTAACTGTAGTAGTGTTCTTGCAGTCAGTCAGTCCATCACTCTGATTTTGATCTTTCATTTAAAGGCACTTGCAATGTACATGCAATTATATGCTATGACTATGATTTTAGATTTGATCTTTCACAAGCTAACTAAAGTGGCCCTGTTTTTAGAAGCATCACAAGTCTGTACGAGTCTGATCGATTGATATGTTAAATATATAATAATCACACATATGTCTCACATCCTTTAAGTAAAAAAGATATAAATATTGGTCGTGATTATCGTTCAAATGAGGCATCCCTTTATAAAGTGAGGTACGATTTGAGCTAATCACGTGTTCCACTCAAACCCCCGTACTTTGTGTGCGCGTCATGTGGCCCACTACTAAACATCCATCAAAAAAAAAAAAAAACAAACAGCAAACAACTATTCCTGCACTATTCCCTGCCACATCATCTAAATGAGTGGCTTACAACGTGACTCACGTGCCTCATTTTCACAACTCTGCCTCAACCGAACGCCCCCATATTACTCATAGTTTATATATGATTGTGTATAGAACCTTGATTCATAAATTTGAGTCTTTGAGACATAATAAGACGAATGTGCAAAATTCAACATGATATCACTGTCACGGTGTGATCTGGGACGAATGTGTAAGATGTGAGACACGCGAGGCGAAGGGGCATTGTTGAATAAATAACAATTGAAGAAATATCTCACAAACTTCAAATGTCCAATCTTTTTACCCTACATGTTGAAAACTCCGAATCTCGGCCACAATCTCATCTTTAAAGACGTCAAGAATAATCAAAACCAGAATTTCAAATAATTGATTCTTATAACGCATTTTCTTGCCCCTATGCTAGCCTCTCATAGGCTCTAAATTGTAGTTGTTGGGTAGCCTTCGTCTTCACTTTCACATCAACAAGTTTGGTCAGGGTCTTCAATGGCAGCAAACAGAATCTTCGGAATGTAACTATCTTCAGTTGTAATAGAAAAGTCACTTGGATATCAGATTGGATCGCGTAGTTTCGCTTTCCGAAATCAATATTTCCACCATATAGATAATTGCATCGGGTTACACGAAACTTGAAGTGGGATAATTCAATTGAAAACACTGTATTTCAAGGCAATGAAATTAAAGTAGGCTTAGGGTTTGAAGTAATTTGAGAATAAAAGATGGAATTGTAGTATGTAGCAATTGCACTGAGCTTTTTCGTGCCCCATATATCAGATATCATCTGGTATTTATAGAAAATCAAACATGACGAAGAACGGATGCGGCCTGAGCTGAAAGACGCGACAGTGTCTGTCCGCCGCGCGCCTAGTTCAGATATTAGCGCGCCGCGTCCAGTGTAGATTAACTTAATGTCTACGCTGGACGCGCCCAGACTTAATGTCTTCGCTGGGCGTGATCCGCACTGATCCAGTTTCCCAACACGCCTCGATTTCCTCCCGTTTTGCTTGATTCTTTTAGAACTTAATGTTCTAATGGTTTAGAGCATGTTGTCAAGCTCAAAAAACCCTAAAATCACCAATATAAATGAATGTAATATGAGAAGTTTATGGTATTACATACTCTCGGCTAAACTCGCTTAACTATGAGTTCTCTAAAATCTGATTCTATTAGTATTAATATGATCACACCCACAAACATGAACCAATCATGTTCAACTGTATATATATAGTTTGACAAAGTATGAGAAAGGAATGGGACGACACCTCCACAACAATATCCCTAAACCACAACAGTCCCAAAAAATGAGGAACACAGCCAACAGCCAGCACCACCACGAGCCCCGAGCAACCGCCTCATGCGCAGCCTGCAAGCTCCTGAAGCGCCGCTGCTCCCCAACCTGCATCTTCGCTCCCTACTTTCGCTCCGACGACCCAACCAAATTCGCCAAAGTCCACAAAGTATTCGGCGCTAGCAATGTCAGCAAGATCCTAAGCGAAGTCCCCGAAGAGCAGCGAGAGGAGACAGTCAACTCTCTGGTGTATGAAGCCGAAGCCAGGTTAGAGGACCCTGTTTATGGATGCATTGGCGCCATTGCTGCGCTGCAGAGGAAGCAAGCCGAGCTGCAGCGTGAGCTGGCCGTCGCTAAAGCTCGACTTGCTGGCTACTATGGAGCTTCTTCTTCTTGCACAAGTAACCACTGGAGTATTTCTGATCCGCTTCATTTGATCAACTCTGTGAGCTTCACGCAAATGAACGATGGCTATGATTCGAATGATTGCGTTGATATCGATCGGCTTATTGCAGCTTATGGCTATGATGTTGACTTAGTCAACGCTTCATTCTCATTTGAATAAATGTTTATCAACTTATTGTGCATGTATTTGGAATTTGGAATAAATATGTCCTCGATTTGATATTTTGCAAACTTAACCACCTCCGTTCCGTTTCGGATCCGAACTCGGGTCAATATCGTAATTTGGGTTAGGGTTTCACTATAAATAATCGTTATTGGATTAGGGTTTGTTTACAGAGGAGCGGCAATGAGGGCGAAGGTTAGTTTTGTTCTTCGATTTGGAAATTCAATGAATGTAACTGTAACTGATGTGCTAGTAGTGCGTTTGCGCGATTCGATGTGTGAGTGTCGGACTTGTGAGATGTTTGAAATTGATTTGATTGTTTGGGTGCAATTTGCAGTGGAAGAAGAAGCGGATGAGGAGATTGAAGAGGAAGCGCCGAAAGATGAGGCAGAGATCCAAATAGGCTGTTGCAGGGGTCAGGCATCATGGATTTCATGTTCATGTTCGTCTTAAGTTTTGTTGAGACTATTTACGAATCTGAATTTCTAAGCGAAAATAACTTTTTTTAATATGAGCATCTTTTTTTTTCCAGAGTTTTTATATCTGTTTGAAGTTGCTATTTGCATTTGCTGAATTTGTTGTTATATTGTGTGTGAATTGGTTCTGCTTTTTGGTTAAAAGTTAAGGGTGAGACTTTCTCTTTAGAGTTGATAATGCTAGACTTGGGGATGTGTTATCAGATGTGCCATTCAAAATGGTTTAATGGCACTTGCTGGTTTGAACAATTTGAAGGTGTGCCTGGGGCTTGATATGCTAGCATGTCAACGCGGAATGGTTGCTTGTGTTAATCTTGGTTGTATAGAGTAAGGATGGGGTACCAGCGGCTTTCTGGTTGTTCAAACTAAGTATGCTGGGTCTCTTTTTGACACTGCAGCTGCAATCTTGGTTTAATGAATTGTGGACTTCTTCAGCACTTAATGCCGCGTCTTTTGGAACAATACCAAATGAATGGTCTGTTTTAGGCTTGCGGTATTCAGTTTAATTGATATAATATAAGTTTGTAAGAGAGCTAAGGAATATTGTTAGGATTCCGGTGCTCCTTTTGGGCAATATAAATCACTAGATGTCCCAAGGTGAGGGAGCCTTTAGCCTTTTAAGGAGTGCCTGGTTGAGCTGGGTGTGGGTGTGCTATGGTTGGTATATGTTGCCAAGTGCCATGTCTAGAATTCAATGTACTATTTGTGACTGACACATGGGAGTTCCTGTTATTATGGTGATGCCTCATAGTGGGGATAGATGAAGATAGTAGAAGACTGAAGACAAAGAATCATCCCTCAATCTCCTGAGCTCTGCCTTCTCACTTAAATTTTATTTGAGTGTTGTACTTTCTAGCTTATTGTACGAGAGCGTTTCCGTTTCAGTACAATAAATCAAGTTGTTTTCTTCCTATACAGTCTATCAAAATTAGTGAGAATTGTGTGCCACATTTATTGTGATACTGGGAGGATTAGTAGTATATCCTACATTTGGCCTCAGAGCGAGTGTTGAGTACAAAATATCAGGAGCGATATTTTTGTATTGTGGTTCAATTATGTCAAACACAATTCCACTTTAGATATCGAAATTCAACGGGCGGAATTTCAAAAATTGGTTTATCCAATTGATGGCATTTTTCAACTCCCAAGATTTATGGAGTTTGGTCGAGACGGTCTACACCGAAGTAGTCGGAAAACTTTTGACGAGCTTCAAAAGGACGAAAAAGATTTATTGGCAGAAACCCGTAAGAAAGATTAGAAAGTATTATTTGCAATCTTTCTAGCTATGGAGGAATCGATATTTGAAAAAATATCGGAGGCGGAGACATCCCACAAGGCATGGACTATTTTAAAGAACGTTTACAAAGGCGATGAAAGAGTCATGCGGATGCGTCTACAGACACTGAGAGGAGATTTCGAGTCACTACGAATGACTGACTCGGAAAACGTGTCGGCATACTATGAACGGGTTCAAGCGGTCGTTAGCAATTTGAGAGTTAACGGGGAAGTGTTGGAGGAACAACGAGTCATCGAAAAGTTATTACGCTCGTTACCCGCTAAATTTGAATATGTTGTGGCAGCTATTGAAGAGAGAAACGACATATCAGAGATGTCGATTGATCGACTCATGAGTTCGCTGTGTTCACACGAGCAACGGATGAACCAGAAGGTGAACAGCTCTAGTCAGGAGCAGGCTTTGCAAAGCCGAGTCGAAGCACGAACTCGCGGAGGTTACCGTGGAGGTCGAGGAGGAGGCTAGAATTATAACGGTGGACGAGACCAAGCCAGTAGCAGCAATATTCAGCAAGCTCGAGGCGGTCATACTGGAGGACGTGACAAGTCCAGAGTCCAGTGTTACAAATGTCAGACGTTCGGACACTACAAGTCCGAATGCCGAGCAAATGAGCGAGTGGAGCAAGCTTATGCTTCCGAGGCGCATGGAGGCTACACAGACGTATGGTACCTTGACTCCGGATGCAGCAACCATATGAGCGGGAGAAATGATTTACTCTCGCTTAGACGAATCCGCTCGTGCTGAAGTCAGTTTTGGAAACAAGTCGCAAATCCAAGTCATGGGCAAAGGCGACATCCAAATTCAGACAAATGACGGTACATATGCAACTATTGCTAATGTGTACTATGTACCAAGGCTGTGCTGGAATCTACTTAGCTTGGGGCAACTATCGGAGAGAGGTCATTCCATTTATACGAGATGGACTTTGCACCATTGAAGACAAAGACCGGAGGATCGTTGCGAAGGTCCCTATGACGAAGAACCGGATGTTCCCGTGGATTCTCAAAAGGGGAGTTGAAGTAAACTTCCAGACGATGGTGACAGACATCAGTTGGCTGTGGCATCTCAGATTTGGCCATTTAAATTTCAACGGACTGAAATTATTGGCTGCAAAGAAAATGGTGACAGGATTGTCGGCGATTTAGATTCCCAGTCAACCATGCGAGGCGTGCTTGCGAGGGAAGCAACACAGAGAGCCATTATGTTGGAAAGGCGAGACAAGCAAATCAACCTTTGGAGCTGGTTCACACGGATCTATGTGGTCCACTGGAGGTAGAATCTCTTGGCGAAAAGCGATACATGAGGGCACTTGTTGAAGACTTTTCAAGAAAGACTTGGGTCTATTTCTTGAGAGAGAAGTCAGAGGCTTTCCGGACATTCAAGGAATTCAAGACCTTTGTTGAAAAACAAAGTGGTTACACTTTGAAGACGCTGAGATCAGATAGAGGAGGAGAATTTACTTCAAATGAATTCTCAAGCTATTGCAGAGCCGAAGGAATCAGACGACAGTTGACTGCAAGCTACACACCTCAGCAGAACGACATTGCTGAAAGGAAGAATCACACAATCTTTGAGATGGCCAGAAGCATGTTGAAGGCCAAGGAGCTACCGAAGCCTTATTGGGCAGAAGCGGTATCTTGTGCAGTATTCTTACTGAACCGATGTCCTACGAAGGCGGTTCAAGGAAAGACTCCAGATGAAGCTTGGAGTGGTGTGAAGCCGGATGTATCTTGTCTACGAGTATTTGAGTGTATTGCATATCCCCATATACCAGATCAGCGGCGGAAGAAGCTGGACGACAAGAGTAGGCGATGTATCTTCATCGAGTACAATGCTGATATGAAGGGTTATAAGTATTATGATCCTGACACGAGAGAGTTGATTATCAGTCGAGACGTACAGATTGCCGAAGATGAGGCCTGGGATTGGTCTCAAACGAATGCTAGAAAGCCCCATGTCGAAATTGAGGAGGAGCCTACGGAAGATAGGCGTGCGCCAGTTGTTGATTCACCTCAGAAATCAACTGAGTCAAAGTCTAGCAGTTTACCAGCACGACGGAGAAGATCACTAGTTCGATATCATGACTGTATGGTCTACCGAGATGATGAGGCAGACACACCTGATGAAACAATGGTGAACTTTTGTCTATTTTCAGATTGTGATCCTATAACGTTCGAGGAAGCAGTAAAAGACAAAGAGTGGATTCAAGCTATGGATGCAGAGATAGCTTCCATTGAGAAGAACGATGCATGTGAGCTGACACCTTTACCAGTTGGTAAGAAGTCAATCAGAGTGAAATTGGTGTACAAGACGAAGTACAAACCCGACGATCAGGTGGACCGGTTGAAGGCAAGGCTAGTAGTGAAGGGATACAGGCAGAAACCTGGTATCGATTATTTCGAGGTATTTGCACCAGTTGCTAGAATGGATACCATTCGAATGATTATAGCACTTGCAGCACAGAACAGGTGGAAGATACACCAGATGGACGTGAAGTCAGCATTCTTGAACGGAGTTCTAAAAGAGGAGGTGTATGTTGATCAGCCACCAGGCTATGTGCAGTGAGAGAAAGAGAACAATGTCTACAAGCTCAAGAAAACACTATTTGGACTTATCAGGCCCCGCGAGCATGGTACACGAGGATTGATATGTATATGCTGGAGAACGGATTTCAGAAGTGTCCTTACGAGCACACACTCTACATCAAGATGAGTGCTGAAGGACATATGCTGATAGTATGCTTGTATGTAGTTGACTTGATATTCACGGGAAGTTCGGAGGAGATGTTCATCGAGTTCAGAGAAGCGATGACTCGTCAGTTTGAGATGACTGACATGGGACTGATATCTTACTTTTTAGGCATCGAGGTTGAGCAGGCGGACAGTAGAATCTTTATTTCACAGAAGTACGTCAAGGATATTTTGAAGAGGTTTAAGTTCGAGGGAATGAAGGGTCAGAACACCAGTTGCAGAAAGGATGGAGATGATGAAAGAAGGTACTGGAGAGTTGGTGAATCCCACATACTTCAAGAGTATAGTTGGAAGTCTACGATATTTGACTTCAACTGGACCAGATATAGTGTACAGAGTTGGACTTATCAGTCGCTTCATGGAGAAACCTCAGCAGTCGCACTTGCTAGCAGCGAAGCGTATACTCCGATATATCAGTGGTACTAGTGATTATGGGATTATGTATTCTCACACAAAAGAGTTCTGTCTGACAGGTTATACAGACAGTGATTGGGCTGGTGATGTGGAAACTCGGAAGAGTACATCAGGTTATGCTTTCTATCTTGGAGATGGAGTGGTTTCATGGTCGTCAAAGAAGCAACATGTTGTTGCTCTTTCTACAGCTGAAGCGGAGTACATCGCAGTAACTACTGCAGCTTGTCAAGCGGTCTGGCTTCGACGGATATTGGAAGACCAGAAACATAAGCACGATGGCCCCACGAAGATTATGTGTGATAACAAGTCGGCCATAGCGTTAACCAAGAACCCAGTATTTCATGGCAGGAGCAAGCATATTGGGATCAGGTATCACTACATCAGAGAATTGGTTAAAGATGGTGAGATTGAGTTAGAATTCTGCAGGACTAATGAACAAGTTGCAGACATCTTTACCAAGGGTCTCTCAAGTGATAAGTTTGAATTGTTTCAACATATGCTTGGAGTTGCAAGATCGTTGATCAAGGAGGAGTGTTGAATATTATTGATCCACCACGTGGTCAAAGAAGGCGGCTACCAAAACCTAAATTGCCATCTTCGTCAATTGTCATGAGGCGGCTACAAAAACCCAAATCGGTAACCTTCCACAATTTGGCTCTTATCCTCCTGCAAACAAGAAATCAAGTTGAAATTGATCTTGTCCTATTTCTCCTATAAAAGAAGTAGAAGGCCGAAGACAAAGAATCATCCCTCATCCCTCAATCTCCTCGGCTCTGCCTTCTCACTTAAATATTTCGGTGTTTGTTTTATTTGAGTGTTTTACTTTCTAGCTTATTTGTACGAGTGTGTTTTCGTTCCAGTACAATAAATCAAGTTGTTTTCTTCCTATGCAGTCTACCAAAATTAGTGAGAATTGTGTGCCACATTTATTGTGATCCTGAGAAGATTAGTAGTCTATCCTACATTTGGTATCTGCAGAATTCTAACTCAATCTCACTACATCAGAGAATTGGTTAAAGATGGTGAGATTGAGTTAGAATTCTGCAGGACTGATGAACAAGTTGCAGACATCTTTACCAAGGGTCTCTCAAGTGATAAGTTTGAATTGTTTCGACATATGCTTGGAGTTGCAAGATTGTGGATCAAGGAGGAGTGTTGAATATTATTGATCCACCACGTGGTCAAAGAAGGCGGCTACCAAAACTCAAATTGCCATCTTCATCAATTGTCAAGAGGCGGCTACAAAAAAACCAAATTGGTAACCTTGATGAAGATGAAGATGGCAATTTGGTTTTGGTAGCCGCCTTCTTTGACCACGTGGTGGATCAATAATATTCAACACTCCTCCTTGATCCACGATCTTGCAACTCCAAGCATATGTCGAAACAATTCAAACTTATCACTTGAGAGACCCTTGGTAAAGATGTCTGCAACTTGTTCATCAGTCCTGCAGAATTCTAACTCAATCTCACCATCTTTAACCAATTCTCTGATGTAGTGAGATTGAGTTAGAATTCTGCAGATACCAAATGTAGGATAGACTACTAATCCTCCCAGGATCACAATAAATGTGGCACACAATTCTCACTAATTTTGGTAGACTGTATAGGAAGAAACTTGATTTATAGTATTGGAACGGAAACACACTCGTACAAATAAGCTAGAAAGTACAACACTCAAATAAAACAAACACTGAAGTATTTAAGTGAGAAGGCAGAGCTGAGGAGATTGAGGGATGATTCTTTGTCTTCAGCCTTCTACTCCTTTTATAGGAGAAATAGGACAAGATCGATTTCAACTTGATTTCTTGTTTGCTGGAGGATAAGAGCCAAATTGTAGAAGGTTACTGATGAGCCGTATTTATACGACTCATCGAGTCAACAAATCCCACCATTTCTGACACTTTATTATGCGAACAAGGTACTTTTGGTGTTGTTTTGCATTTCAGGTGCTTCGGAAGCTCTAGGAGGAAACGCGCTTAAAAGATGGCTTTCTGAGCTAAAAACATCACAAGGAGTCGAGCTGACCAACACTAAACTCAAGTTGCTCGGGCAAACGAGCTGACCTGACGAATCCACTTCGAGCAAAGTGATCAAAATAGCAAATAAGGTGGACAATGTCGGAGAACCAAGGAAAACGCCCGAGCAGATTGGCAGTTGGCTTAATTCCAAAGGTCTCGCGCGCGCTGATAGGCACCGAAATCAAGTTGCTCGACCAGACAGACTCCGATGACAAATCTGACTCGACCTAGTTGCTCAAAATGGACAACAAGTCTGACAATGTCACCAACTCAAGGAGAACGCACGGGTGGAATGGCCCATGAGCAGCCGAGCAAGTTCCAGGCCGCGCCCGAAGGCCCTGTCGAGCAGACTAGCGCTGAATCCGAGTTGCTCGACCAGATGAACGAATCTCGCAAATCTGGCTCGACCAAAGTGATCGAAATGCCAAATGACTCGGACGATACCACTATCCAAGCAAAACGCACGAGCAGGATTGACCGAGATGAGCAAAACGACGTTGAAGGCTCCGCGCGCTGGGCCAGGTCAGTGGGCTCAAAAGTGAGGCGATTTGCTTACTTGCTCACCAAGCAAAAACGATTATGGACCGGGCCCAAATAGAAGCTTCGAAACCCTAGACTCTTCCTATAAATAAGACCTCTTGGTCTAGGGTTTCATCATCCAAAAAACGTGAACTCGAGCTCTGCCCTCTCCTTCGGTCCTCCTTCATTCGGCAATAGAGAAGACATTGTTTCCTTATTTTTATTGTTTTTTTGTTCTAATGGCTATGTGTAGCTAAACCCATTATTCGGGCTAGGGTTTCAATTATTGTAACGAATGTTTTGAGATTTCATGCTTAATACTATCTTTGCATTCTTTTAGTTCTTGTGCACATTAATTTCGGTTTGAGTTGCGGTTAAGTGGAGACCCGAAACGGTAAAGCTTAAGCTGGGCAATTCATACCCCATGTTTACTGCCTATTTGATACTAAACCGTTAGAATAGGTAGTTGCACCAAACCTAATATAACCTGAAACGGAGTATTAGGTTACCACACTTAAGAACGCAGAATAGATACTTAGAAATCAAGGATAATCAAAGTCACAATTAGAAACCCTAGTCTGAATATTCTCTCAGATTATAACTCTTGCTTGTTTCATATTTTGCACTGTTTCCTAAATTGCTCACAACCAATTGTCTTTCCTTTTTCCGAACAACAAGTAACCATCTAGCTCCCTAGGGTTCGACCCTTGCTTATCGTTGTACTAACCCATAGCCAAGAGTAAGGAAAAAATATAAATTCAAATTTACAGATACCGACGACGCCTGTCAGTTACCAATTTGGTTTTTTGTAGCCGCCTCTTGACAATTGATGAAGATGGCAATTTTGGTTTTGGTAGTCGCCTTCTTTTTCCACGTGGTGGATCAATAATATTCAACAAAGATATGTGTCTACAAGGGTCTATTGGACATTGGTGACTAATTGAAATCTGCTGAGAGGTCAGGCAGCGCATCTGCTGCCTTGGATGGTCCGGATTCAGTGACAGTATTGGCTGGAGTCACCTATCCATATGGAGATTCACATAATGTCAGGAAATTTACTAGTGAGAAGAAAAGAAGAGAGAATGGGGGAACGAGATAAGTCTTGCAGGGAGGTTGAAGGTTAAAATTGTTTCAGATCTACTCAATTATTTTTAAAAATATTCATTTTTTATAAGATGCTTGCCACAAAAGTGTTTTAACCTTAAGTCGCTCTTAAAGCTCAATTTGAACAAATTGGAAATTTTCTAATAAATTGAACAAAATCTAGAGCAACAAAGCAATGTAAATCCACCATTCTCGATTCTCGACAAATACTGACCACCCCCACATCCGTAAAATAAAATTGCCCATGCCCAAAGGCTACAAATATCTGACCATAAACCTGAAATTAAATAACAAAATCTCATACACATACATGGACACAACCATGCCAATTGGTATTGTAGGATGCAAACTTGAGAAACAAAAGTTATGGACACTATACTTGAAATTCAACTCAACCCACTTCATTCTGACAAAACATGCACCATCGCAAAGGCTCTAAAGCTGCTTCGCCTGAGTTTAATCCTATCTTGAAAAAATGCTCTTAATGGCCTTCTAGCTGATACGACATTAGTAGCCGCCCATTGATGGCATTCCAAATGGGGGCATCGGAGGCATGCCCATTTGGGGTGTCGGCCCAAATCCTCCTCCCATCCCATGTGGTGGACCGTAACCTCCCCCACCCATCCCAGGCATAGGAGGTGCAGGGAGAGCAAGGGGAAGCAACTGAGCATACATGTTCTGTGAACATAGATACAAGGTTAATTGTTTGGACATGTGGGGTATCCAAGGTGCTGTGAATATTATAAGGAATTGAGATTCTCGTTTTGTACCTGTTGGGCAATTACTTCTTTCTCTTCTTCTTTTTTGGCCTTGACTTCCTTCTGCGCCTCCATCTTGTCTTTCACAAGCTCATCAACTTTACCGGTGTACTCACGGATGAACTATAAGGCAGTAAATTGAAGCATACATATGAGATGAACGAAACTGACTTCAACAATTTGCATGAAGTACTTTTCAAAGGTCATGGAACTCGCCTGTAACAAGTACGGGAAGGCAAAATCTATCATGTTGTTAGTCCAGGCAAGTTCCAAGGCAACATCTGGGCGGATTACATCATAGCAAACAAAGAGACATGATGCAAAGCATTCCTTCTTGCCCTGCATTTTTAGATACAAAAACATATGGCATCAGCGTCTCAGAGAAAAATTGAACTACATGTGTACAAAATCACTATGATTTGGTCTCTCTTTCACAAGTCTTTCATGTATAAAGCAGTGTATGATCTTCATATTGAAACTACAGCTTAAAAAGTTTAGCGGTCAAAAGGCATGTTTTCCAAGAAGCATCACACACCCAGTCTTCCTCTTTACCGCTACCATTATTGACAAGTGTTTGTGCAACTCTAAGACATACCTGATCAATAAAATAAACAAGCAATTCCTCGGCAAGCTCACGATCACCAGACTGCGAGCATGTCTCCATAGCATCTTTGTAATGATTGTCTTTCTTGGACAAAGCAATAGATTGCTTCCACCTACCAGCTTTCTTGTAAATGTAAGCCGCAACACGTCTCATTTCAAGAAGCTCATGTTTCTCAATCTGTCAAAATTAAGGAAAAATAAGGGGAGGGGAAAAAGAAAAGATGAATAAGTCCAATCTGATTAATTTAATAGCAAATATCCAAAGAAGTGTCACGGTTACCTTTTGGGCAAGTCCAATCTGATCAAAGTTATCGTGCGTATCTATCGATTCACGCAATCTCTCATAGTCCTCCTCTTCAACATACATCTCATTCAATGCCTCATTCACAGCCCAAACGTTGTTACTTTGCACTGCTACCATATATGGCTTGATAAGAAGCAAGTGGCCAGCCTGAAATCAAGCCAAGGCATCTCGTTAAAGTGCTTCATTCGAAAAAATTGGCTAAGCACTTTATCCAAACTGCGTATTCCATCAAAAAGTACATACCTTTCGCATTATGTCAACTACACGCGTGTGGTCAATACGCAGGGCAAGAACATTAAGGACGTCGTTAATTAAATCAGGATGTTCTTGCAAGTAAAAGTGCACGGTCTTGTAATAAAGTTCCACATTAGCCACTTTAGCAATGACATCTTTGAACTGCATGTGATCCCAAGCTTCAGGGGAGTGGTTCATGATAGTGGTAGCAGCATTATCAAATTCATCATATTGAATGTACAAATATGTCAGTTCTTTCCAGTGTTGCTGCTCATCACAAGCTCTTATCAGCTTTGGAATGTTGAGCCGGGTAGAGAATAACTTGATGTGCTCCATAAGCTTCTCAGGTCGATATCTAGCATACAAAACGCCCAACTCTGTGAAAATACCCATATGAGCCCGTTCCAGTCCTAAACCGCTCTCCATCAGAGATATGAGTTCATTGAAGCAACCCTTGTTCTGGTAGTATTCACTAACCTCTTCCAAGTCATCCACCTAGATCAGCATGCCACAATGTGTGAGAGAATATCAGAAGAGACTAAGATTATCTCAAATGAAAGGACAATCCAACCAGATCACCAACAAGCAGAAAACAAAATAGTGAATAATCAACTACCTGTACTATGATATTGAGCCCACAGATCTGCGCCAAGCGGAATTCCTCAGCATCAACACACGCGAAACAGACTTCCTTCCATGTCTTTGCACTATTGGCTTTCCTAGCAGCATCCACAGCACCTTGAAATTGCCTCAATTTTACTAGGGTGACAGCCAGCTTACCCCAGTTCGATATAAATTGAAAGATGATCTTTGCAGCCTCATACAGAGCTTCATCATACAGACGATCACCAACACTTGGCAGATTTGCAACATTTGGCATGAGGATAAATTCTTCAATCTCGCCGAGCCTATCCGTCTTTGCATATGCATAAATAAGTTCACTGTCCACTTTGGGTTCAGTTGTTTTCTGCTTCACCATCAGAAGATACTTCACAAGATCATCATAGACATTTGCATCCTCGGACGCACGAATAACTTCAAGAAACTGAGTGGCATCTTCAGCTCTAATAAATGACTCAATAGCTTCACTCACAAGACCTTCCCTAAGTTGAGCTTTAGCCACCTGGCTCCAAACAGCATCTTCTTCAACACGGAATGCAAACTCTACAGCCCGATCAATGCTTCGAATATTGTCCAACAGCACATTGACAGCCTGAACGTTCAAGTTGAACTTCTTGAAAATTGCAAAAGCTTCTTCATACAGTTGTGCTTCGACAGCTACTTCTCCAACTGCAGGTCCATCAAAATTATCTAGCCTGTTAATATAATCCATTACTCTTGATGGATCTGCCTTAATTGCTGTCAAGATAAGTAGGTTCTGCAAGTTAAAATTCCCACTAAATGCAGAGTTTTGAAGAACAATTTTTTCTAAAAGCTCGATAAGCTCGTGAGGTAGGTCAGCAGTCATAAAAGCTTTGACCGCTGCTGAAACTTGCTCTGGGCTCTTGCTCTCAGGCAAAGCCGTAGATACAACTTGATCAATGAGCTGCCTTCTATACTCATTTTCAGGGTCAAGAACCTTTCCCCATAGGTCGCCATCCATTCTCTCAACTACATATCTGAAGGTAGGATAAAAAATTAGACCTTGTGTTTTTTAGGCAAGAGACAAACTTCGTTACTTATAATAAATAGCTTTCAACTAACCTGGCCTGAAGTTTGAACAATGAATTTTTGTTGGTTACGTTGATAAGCTCATCGTCACATTGGCCTCTACGATATGCAACAACTGCTAACGTGGGATCACGCTTCTCACAATATTTACCGACAACACGAGAATCGTAATATGGATTAGTTGTGAGGAAGTGCTCTGGATTGTTGTTGCTCTCAATAATAATTTTGCCCAAGGCATTGTGAACATGTACATCTTGGCTTCCCTCACTCACAAGGTGCTCCAAGAACTGAGTAAGTAACCTTAGACGGTTTCTAAATCCAAGAAATAGTAAATAGATTAAAAATTAATAAACAAAAGATTAAGAATTATTTTTAAGTTAATAAACTAACCTTTTCTCACACTCTTCCACCAAAGGCTCAACAGGAAGCAAAGAGCGAACAGATAATATAAGGCCCTTTATGAAGTCTTCAGGACATTCATCATCAAGAAGTTGCCCAACAACCAATGGGGCATTCCCAGGGTTCACCTACACCGAAACAAGAAACGAAAGCTAAAACCCAAAACACTACCTTTGTATGATCTAATGATTAGAACAAGAATAATAATAACTGCCAAACAAAAAAAAATTGTTTATTTCTCGATAGCAATATAACTTATCATTGGCGAAAATGGTACATATGATACAAATAAATGAGCATATGCACAGGGGCACCTACTAATAAAATTGAAGAAAAAAACCCCCATAAAGTTTCAGGCAGCATCAAGTTTTTTCTATAAGATTTTTGAGGTGAAAGAAATATGAACTCAACCCTAAAAGAACCATTACCTTTTGAACATAACCCTCTATGTAACGGAGCATATTGTTTGTGTACAAATAGTGAGTAAGATCTGGGACAAAACCAAAGCGATCGCACACATTGATCAATGGCCGTGCATCTGGAAGTTTGGCTTCCATGAGGAAGTTCTTTGTCTTTTCTGCGTCATAAAAGTTTGATTCTCTAGTAACACGCTCGACCTCCTTAATCTGGCCAGTTCTAGCGGCTGCCTCAATGTATTTGAAGTGAATATCAGGGTCTTCGCTGTTAGTATGCCAAAATGAACTCGATTAAATGAAAAAAAAATGTCAACCTAGACATGAATTTTACAAACTTAATTATTTATTAAGAAGTTACCTTGAACTAAGATATGACCCGAGAAAAAAGTACAATCCTTCATAAGATTTGAATTGCTCGAAGAGTTTAATGCATGCATCAACACCCAACTGCTCACAATATTCTTTGGCAACCTGCAATGGTTTAGTTTCAATCACTATCATGGTTGCATAAGGTAAACGGTACAACTCAATTGGAATGATGTGATACCTGAACAATGATCTGGAGATTGCCTCTTAAATTGACCAGTAGAAGATCTTTCATACACTCTAAAGCCCACTCCCGTGATAGAGTCCCGAAAAATTCAACAAGTGCCTGCAATTATCCAATAAATAATGAGAACAAAATTACTTGCCAGCCAAAGTAAAAAAAAATACCCAAAAGGTTGAAATAACCTGTGGTTCTATTGCATGGGTATTCACGATGATACGTTTGATATCAGGCAACTCACTGTAGTGCTGCATTATAGTACACATTAGGGTCAAACCTACAAGAAGAGAATAGACAACAAGTACAAGAAATGGCAAGACATCAATTACTTGAAGAGCACGAATGTAAAGACCAGCTTTCTCGCAAAGTTGGGCAATCCGAGGTCTATCATAGTGGCTGAACATGCCATTAGCTAATATTGCATCTGCTACGTTGGGATAAGTGACCAAGTTGATCTCCAAGACCTACAAAGCAAATCAAATGACGCTTTAATCGTAATACGCTTAGCAATCTCTACAACCAAACTCATGAAAAATGATACGCCACAGCATACCTTAGTTTGAAGGAAACCATGTTCAGGCAAGTTCGGCTTCAAGACATCTAACAAAAAGGCTGTTGCCTCACGTATTAAATTCCTCTGTTGATACATTAAAAAGAATTTTATGCATATTAGGGTAAGAAGACAAACTAATATCTACTACATGACCACACAAGCTAGCAGCACATGCAGTGCAATAATGATCCAGCACCCTTGTGAAAGTAATTAAGGTAACAAACCTGAAGAAAAAGATCTGTTATCGTGTTGTAATCAACAGGACAGCCTCCTTCCATTTGTGACATCATAAGAGCGAAGTTGACAGCTCCCTTCAATAAACAGTAACAATATGGGCCCAGATTACAAAATGTAATGCAAAATGCCGCAATTTAATAAATTTAATGAAATAACTTCTTAATACTGTCTTTTTTGTTTTGATAAAACGAAACTAAAAAATGACGAACCATTCTTGAGAGGAAGTTTGTAGATAGCAGTCAGACAAAAGTTGCAGCAAAATACAATCTCTCAAGAGGATTGCTTAGATATCTTGAAATGTTGTGACAAGTTTGACTTTCAATAGTAAAATATTACAAGTGGATCAAAACAGTGTACCTGAGGATCTGATCGAAGAACTGTTTGCAGAAGAAACAAATAGTCGGGCGTATAGCCAACCTATAAGATGGCAAAGCTATGTCAATATCTTAATTCTTGCTACAGCAACTGAACATTTGTGTTAAGTATATTCAACCAAGTCTAACAGCCCCTAAGATATTCTACCTGCTTTGAGTATATCAAAATCTTGTCAAATTCTCTCCGCTCTGCAAAAGCAGCAACAACCTTTGGAGTTGCGCGAGCTTTAATGTATATTTTGAGTGCCAGATCATTATCCACAGTCTGAAGGACAAAGTAACCAGGATTTAGACAGCCAAGTGGGCAGTATTGGGGAGCATTTGCAGAGAGTAGAATTACATTAGGAGAAATATGTGAGCTACAATTATAACCTTGACAAGGTCTCCAAGCTCCTCGCTACATTCTAGTTTGTCTTCTGCCAACCAATTTTCAAGAAGATTTTTCTTATTCTGGTTCACAACAAGACGTGAAAGTTCCAATGATTCAAATGCATTCAGTTTTCCTTTCGTCAATAGGGTTCCAAAATATTGCAAAAGCGGCGGCGTCTGCCCAGCTTGCACAGGAACACTCTGCACATAATATGGATATACCATCAGAAAAAATGTAGCAATAAAGTAAACGCTTAATACATATATAACCATTATTTTGCACAGAGAACAAAGAGCAGATGCAAAGATGAACTGTAAGATGCGGATCATGCTCAGCTCTAGAGGGTAACCTGAAATTTGGCAACAGTGTCAGGGGTACGGAGAATTCCTTGTGGAGACTCTGCTGCAAGCTCAGCTGCCTCCTTATACTTGGTCTGAGCAAATAGTTCTTGAAACCGTTGAACAACCTGAAGTGTGGTACAAAGTCAAAATCAGAATGAAGCTCAAAGATTAAACAGATTCCTTTCAGTTTTACCATACAAAATATAAAAACCAAATGGTTGAATACAAGCTGCATCTTACCAAGTTTTCAGCACCAGGAAGATTCCCTCTTTTGGCGAGGTTGACAGCCAACTCCAGATTGTTCAGCTGTAAACATCATGAATACATTATACTGGACCGCACTGCATCAGTATAGCACATAAGTAGAGTGCAAAGCATGTAAATACCTGGCCACTGACAAAGGGAACAATTGTGGCTTCATTCACAGTAGCAAGTAAAACTTGGCCTCGTCGGTTTATAGCATAAAACCCTCCAACAGATGAAGCCTCGGCTGTCAAGAAAATTGGATCTGGACTTATTCTGTTCCGGTATACTGCTGTGGCAGTCTCTAGGTCGTAGACGAAGAGCAGACCAAGTTTTGTTATCACATATATCAAGCTATACTTGTGAGACATCTGCAATTTACACATTTCCTTTTAGATACACAGACCAGAAACATGTACTTATACACATTCACATCATTTTGAAAAAATGAGAAGAGTGATCATCTGGCCACTGTCAACAATGAATTTCACCTGCATTGCAACAGGAAAATCATCGGCAAAATCAGGAGGGAAGAAAAGATCTGCTTGCTTCTTTGGGAAAGATGGCTTGCCTGTAAGGGAAGGGGCAGTAGGTAATAAGATATCAACGAAAAAATATTTAAAGAACATTGAAGTAGATTCTATCTATGTGATGACTTACTTGATAGAAGTTATAAAGCTTGAGTTTATTGTTATATAGATATTATTATAAGTTTATACAAGTTAAAAAATGAAGTAGAACAAGGTAACCAGAACAGAGGCCAAAACAAAACAATAAATGATCACAAACTTAACCTGGCTGGGCGCCGAGCTCAATCACATGAAGCTTAGATACAACCTGTCCAGCGTTCGAAGATTTTGTAGCAAAAGATATAAGCGTGGACGGCTTATCATTCCCCGGAACCTGTTAAGTCGTGAACACGGTCAGATGGTGTAAGCTGCAGATAACACAAAAAATCGATAGTGTCAAGAGTCAAGACACATAAACCTAGCAATCTGCCTTCATACCTGAAAAGTGGCAAATGCAGCTGCATGTGCCTCTAGAGCTTGACTACGCTTTTGTTCCACAGAAAATAGTTGCATGTTTCCTTTTACAAGCTGTGGCCTCTACAAAGAAGAATATAAAGAGTTTAGAATTTAGATGTAATTTTTTGTTGCAATGTGTTCTGAGTATCACTGTCACCTAAACTGTATTATCTACGTAGCTTTTCTACATGCCACTAGATTCTAGAAAGTAACACATTACCCAATTAATATGCAAGTAATCACATTACCCAATTTAAAACCATCAGTGAATATTTTCTAGATAAATAATATGATACAATCAAAGAAATAAGTTGCAAAAATGGTGCATTGAAGCATTAGTAACCAAAAATCACAATTTTTTACCTCCGGGGAACCAGGAGCTATTCCTATCAAGACCAACCACTTTTCAGAAGGATCGCACCGGTAGTTAATTATCTGGTTGTTTGCCAAATTGGCTGTCCTCTCAAACACCTTAACAGGCTCGGAATCACCTAAAGGCATGGAAGTTCAACCAATAAAAGACTGATATCAAAAGAACAAATGAATAAAGGGTAACAGGCAGCAATACCTTCAATTGACCAATGATACACAGATGTTTGAGTGACAAGACCCAACATTTTAGGTGTGATCCACTTCCAGAATACAACCTGCAGAAAGGCTTAAACTGAGCACCTCTCTAGTTTTAATTTTTAACTTGAAACAACAACCTCATAAAACCCGTGTGGAACCTCCTTCTTGTTACCTGCTCAGGCATCTGGTGTGATTTCATTTTCGCCTTCATCTCAATATTAAATATTTGCAAGTGATCTTGAGTTGTACCCGGCAGTTGAGCTTCACAAAAAAATTAACGTTCATGACAGAGAAGTTATTTAATCTAACTTCTTGAAAGGGTAAAATGTAAACAGACTGATCCATTTCAACAGTAGGCAACTGAAGAAAATCACATCATAATATACCTTTCAATGCAAGTATTCTTGAATTAGGATTCATGAGAGCAGAATCTGCCGTTATAGGCCTCCTTAACGGCTGCATCGGCATACTCATGTCGATAATAACAACACTGTTCTGCGGTGCAGTCTCCCGAACACAAATGTACTTATCGGATTCCATAGTGACATGCGTAAATGTGATAAATTGTTGATTAATCCCAACGCTCGAGAGCTGCAATCACATCACAGTTTAAATCAAGTCATAAATCACCATCCCACTTCTAACAGTCCCTAACTCACGGATCCTAAAAAAGACTCCAGCATTTTAGATCCTTAATATGAATCATATGCATACTAACACTAAGCCTCCACAAACAGCATACCAAAATTCGAATCAAATTTAATAACATAATATTATCAACTACCGATTACCAAACATGAGTAATGTAAAACTAAACTTGTGCTGTTCGGCGAAGTGAAATCAATAAAAGCCGTGAAATATGAAAATGGAAAGAGAAATCACCGTCAAGGCCTCCTTCATAGTGATAGGCGCGTTTGCAGCCGCCATGTCGACTGGATCGAGTGGTCAGCGACCAGCGGATCTGGACGATTGACACTTCGATCGGCGAAATCGAAATCTAATATGAATAAAATCGAATCAGATACTAAAGCAGACAGGCAGCGGTAGAGAAGAGAAACGAATGGATTGGATCGACGACGGATGACACCGGAGGAAGAATCACACTACTACGAATCGAAGCCAAGAAACGAAGAAAATTATAAATACATTTTCTCACACCGTTTTTATAATTTTCGAGACTTTGCAGCTAAGGAAAAATGAAGTAAATAATAAATACATTTTCTCAAACAGTTTTTATAATTTTCGAGACTTTACATCTAAGGAAAAATGAAGTAAACGGCATCGTTTTGGAGATGAAAATTGGTGGCTAGGATTTTTTTAGTTACGGTGTTCATCCACCAGATATATGTATTGAAGATCAAGTACTCCTTGCCAGTGAATTGTCGAATGATCCAGGCAAGATTGATTTTGTCCCCGAAAGATCCAGGCAAGAATGTCGAGTCCATGCACCAATTTTTTCACGACTGTATGATTCGGCAAGACGCCATTCTTGACGAGCTCCAGCTTTCCGTTTCAAACCCTAATTTTGACGGAGACAGTAGTGAGTTGGTGGAGCGAGTGACGGCGCACTATAACGAATACTACCACCCCAAATCCCTAGTGGCGCCTACGATAACGTGTTCCTGCTTTTCTCGCCTACGTGGCTGACGCCGCTGGAGCGGTCGTTTTTGTGGATCGCGGAGTTCAAGCCGGGGCTAGCGTTTCAGATTGTGGACAAGTTTGTGTGGGACGATTTGTCAGCGGAGCAGCGTGTGAGGATTGAGGAGGTGAAGAGGCTGACTAAGGCGGAGGAGAAGGAGCTGGCGGATGAGCAAGCGTGGATACAGGAGAAGGTAGCGGCGCCGGCTAGGGCGGTGGATGGTGAGTTGGTGGATTTGGAAGCGGCGTTAGGGTTGATGAAAAGCGCTATGGAGACGTTGGTGGAGTGTGCTGATTTTTTTAGGTTTAGGACTGTGATGAGGATTTTGGGAGTGTTGAAGTCTGGTCAGAGTGTTAAATTTTTTGCGGCGTTGACTCAGTTTCAGGTTCAGATTCGACGCTGGGGGGATTCAGCGAGATGATCTAGTCCAGATTTCCAGTTTATAAATCCAGGAAGCCCTCAAGCTCATAATTGCTGAGTGTCCTTCGTTTTTGTCAAGCATTTAGCTAGTGATTAATGACCACAGGCAATTGGTGTACTGCTCCTTCAGCCTGTTAAGTAGTTTGTTTTAATTTGGCTTTTTGGTTAAAGATCAAGAAGATACTCATGTTTGCTACAATCTTTATTTCTTGTTATATTGAAAAAAATTTGAGATTGCAGTTACATTAGGGTTATTGCCTCGTTTGCCCCTCTTTCAAACTCATATAACCCGTTTGCCCCCTTTCAAACTCAAATAACCGGATTGCCCCTTTTTATTACATTCCCGGCTTTTCCTAAACCGGTATTATCAATTTTGCACATTTTCGGTTTATTAGTAACCGGTAATAATATTTTCGGTTTTTTGAAAAATTTGATTAAACACCCATCTTCGATCATTATTTTTATGAGCTTAACCTTTGAATTTCATTTTTGAGTAAACATGAAAGTTATAGAACATTCAATTAGCTTTCTAACCATATAAAGAACATCTTAAACGGACACTGGATGACGCCTCTATGAGCTTCCGAATGTTAGCTCGGACCCCCTCGGTTTCGGCTAATTTCGATCGATCGAAATTTGCCGAAACCAAGGGGTCCGAGCTAACATTCGGAAGCTCATAGAGGCGTCATCTGATGTCCGTTTAAGATGTTCTTTATATGGTTAGAAAGCTAATTGAATTTTCTATAACTTTCATGTTTACTCGAAAATGAAATTCAAAGGTTAAGCTGATAAAAATAGTGACCAAAGATGGATGATCGATCGAAATTTGCCGAAACCGAGGGGGTCCGAGCTAACATTCGGAAGCTCATAGAGGCGTCATCCGGTATCCGTTTAAGATGTTCTTTATATGGTTAGAAAGATAATTGAATGTTCTATAACTTTCATGTTTACTCGAAAATGAAATTCAAAGGTTAAGCTGATAAAAATAGTGACCAAAGATGTTCGATCGATCGAAATTAGCCGAAACCGAGGGGGTCCGAGCTAACATTCGGAAGCTCATATAGGCGTCATCCGGTGTCCGTTTAAGATGTTCTTTATATGGTTAGAAAGCTAATTGAATGTTCTATAACTTTCATGTTTACTCGAAAATGAAATTCAAAGGTTAAGCTCATAAATATAGTGATCGAAGATGGGTGTTTAATCAAATTTTTCAAAAAACCGAGAATATTATTACCGGTTACTAATAAACCGAGAATGTGCAAAATTGATATTACCGGTTACTAATAAACCGAGAATAGCCAAAATTGATAATACCGGTTTAGGAAAAGCCGAGATTGTAATAAAAAGGGGCAATCCAGTTATTTGAGTTTGAAATGGGGCAAACGGGTTATATGAGTTTGAAAGAGGGGCAAACGAGGCAATAACCCGTTACATTATTTAAACTCCATCTCAGGAAGTGCTCTACCACTAACAGGCTGATCACTACTCTTCTCCAAATCATACTACTCTAAAATGCATAATAATTCACTGTCTAATATGGGATCTAATGCAACTAGATTATACTACAAGTCTGGACTTTTGAGTCAGAATAGTATCATGATCTCGAGCGACTGAAATTTAACTGTTAGTTTTACTTAAATATTCAAAAATAGAGTCTAGTGTTCATCATGCTTTCACCAATCAACTTGGACAATTCACCAGCTGCAACTAACAGAGGTAGACTCCTATCAGGAAAACCAATACAGCTCACAAAAAGCTCCCATGGTTCCAAGCAGTCTTGACATGTTGGGGGACACCATCAATAGAACAAAAGAATTAAAGCACGTGTTACATTATTCAACAAATAACATTTTTATCAGACAAAAATGTGCATAGATGTTGGCACTACAATTTAAGGGCTTTTATGTGCTTTCACACAGTCGACATGGAGAAGAAACAGTCACCCTCTAATATGTTTACTATGAGTTTTACTGGAAAAAAAAATTAGTTCAATTTTGCTTGAAAAACAATATCATACAGAAGCCAACTCATTCTTTAAATAATGATAGTATTTTGAGGGATCCGTTCATATGATTTGTTAACACTCGATATAAATTAATCATTTACTTGCGGATGTAGTGTAGACACATTTCAGTAATCTTCTTCTATTCAAATAATATTGCATCATTGCATAAAAAAAAAAGAAGAATGGATCTCTCCAACTCAGGTACATGAAAAGAAAGCAAAACTTGCCTTATAGCCCACTGAAACGACTCATTATATTTATACAAGTGTGAACATGTTCAGTTCAGAAGTAGTCACTGACTTGGCCACCTATTATTATTTCTTTCAGTTTTTACAGATTATAACAAAGAGGAGAAGACAAAAGCCACAGGCATGGAGTGCTAACACATGTTTATTTAAATATGCCCACAGTCATCATATACTTTTAGATAATCCGGTATCAGATCAAAATCATTGACTACAAATTATATTTTAAAATTAAAACTAAACTATCCCAAACAAATAATAATTCAAACTGAGTCGATAATACGTTACCATCAAATCCCAATCAGTAGTAAATATCCAATTCTAAAATCATGCAGATATGACAAAATTAAAAGAGACATTGTTTAAGTAAATAGGATCAAAAATGGATAATATGTTAGAACTCAAGTTTATTTGGAAACATTGCCTAGTACTCAGCAATTTAAATCCAATTCAAATTGCTATTAATTGTGGATAATTTTCCTTAAAAATGTACTTGGGTAAGTATGTGTGTACCTTTAAAATTTTGAAATCCACACAAATTTGGCACGTTTCCTTTCAAATCCACTTGCCATCGTTGTCAAGTTACACCATTAATCCCACCACCTTGACAAATCTCAATTTTCCAGTATCTTCTATATATAATAAACTCACTCGTACTCATTCCTCAACACATTCTCGTCCATCATCACTTCGCAGTGACCTTAAGCATGAATGAAATTTTGATCCCAAAATTAGAGTGGCCCGAAGCGATAACCCGGGTTCAATCTCTTTCTGAAAGTGGCACGCCAAAAATCCCAACCCAATATGTCAAACCACCCGACCAACGGCCATCTTTGATATCTGAAGCTCAGTTTGATGTCAATATACCTTTGGTGGACTTAGAGAGCACGGAAAAGGCCATGATTACTGAACAAGTTTCTGAAGCTTGTAGGGAGTGGGGTTTTTTTCAAGTGTTGAACCATGGAGTGACGCCAGAGTTGATGGACCAAATGAGGGAGATTTGGCGGACGTTCTTTCATTTGCCGATGGAAATCAAGCAAGAGTATGCCAATAATCCAGTGACTTATGAAGGGTATGGAAGTAGGCTGGGGGTTCAAAAAGAAGCCATTCTAGACTGGAGTGACTACTATTTTCTTCACTACCATCCTGTTTGTCTGAAGAATCCTAACAAGTGGCCAGCCCTGCCTCTTTCTTGTCGGTAAGTAGTCCTCCACCACCACTGTGATTCTTTAGTAATCTGTCCACTGAAGTCACAAAGAATAACATATCAGTTTTGTCCTTTAAGAAAACCTCCTAAAACGTATATATTAATCATGCATTTGTAATTATTTTATTTTGGCAGTATCAGACGCAACATGCATATCTTATTGTTTCTATCATATGACATGAGCAAATCATTCATTTGACAAGTTCTGAAATCAGAGTTTAAGCACGGGTTACTTCTCAGGGATAGCATCGATGAATATGCATCAGAGGTGGTGAAGCTATGCAAAAAGTTAATGAGGATTTTGTCAGTAAGCATTGGCTTGGAAGAGAACAGGTTACAGGAAGCATTTGGTGGTGAGGAAGGTTACGGGGCGTCCTTAAGAGTGAACTTTTATCCCAAGTGTCCAGAGCCAGATTTAACCTTAGGACTTTCACCACACTCGGATCCTGGAGGGATGACCCTGCTCTTACCTGATCAACATATAGCAGGGCTCCAGGTCTGCAAAGATGGAAAGTGGGTCACTGTGAAACCAGCTCCACATGCTTTCATCGTCAACATTGGGGACCAAATCCAGGTAATGCTAGGAATATCTCTTTCTCCACGGCAAAGTTATTGTACTCTGATAATAGAATAGTTCAGATTCCAATCAGTTAGAGAACTAACCCAATTATCACATGTAATTAGGCGACAAAATCAACTACTCAAGCTGTTCTTGGTGCTTCAGTCTGAATCACATGTCGTTTTCCAGCAAACCTTAATTAGATAAGCATTCCCTGTATGTCAGGTTCTTAGCAACGCAATCTACAAGAGTGTGGAGCATAGGGTAATTGTAAACTCGGATAAGGAGCGCGTGTCACTTGCCTTGTTCTACAATCCTAAAAGCGACATACTAATAAAACCGCTAGAAGAGCTTGTGAGTGAGGACACACCTGCACAGTACACGCCCATGACGTTCGACGAGTACAGGCTTTACATCAGGACTAAGGGTCTGCACGGCAAAGCACAAGTGGAGTCTCTTCAATCTCCTAAATAAACACAATACGCCAAGGACTAGAATCATCTTTATCACGAATAAGCAATCTCTATTAAAGTGATATTATTCATATAAAATAAATTTGTGTTGCTTCAATATTTTCCCATCGTGAGTTCTTCAATATCATAAACATCAGTTTCAAGTTGATCAAGATAATCATCCTAGTGAGGCTCAAAAGATTAGCGGAAATGTGCTACCACTGTTCTTATGTATATGTTGGAGAGAACCCATTACTACCCACATGTCCACATGCCTGGAAAGACACATACAAAAGTGTAAAGTCAACAAAATGATTTAAGGCATTGAATTAGTGAAAGATTGAAGACAACGACAATGACCAGAACCAATAAAAGGGTTGAGCACGTTTTAGTTACATGAACATCTTAAATTTTAAAAGTTATGGATTCAAAGGGGGGGGGGGGGGGGGGGGGGGGGGTGGGGGGGCAGAGATAAGGAAACATATGGGGTTGGCTAACCATGGCCAGAAATGAACTCTGTAGGGACAATGTGAACACTGAGTGGATGTATAAGACATGCAGCCATTTTATTTACCCAAACATGTGACACTGAGACCCTTCAAGTTGATGGTCAGGAAAACAAAACAAAAGATAACAGCCAAGAAAAGAAATATTCCTTTCTCATTTAGTTACCTGGCAAATAATTGGCTAATCACAACTCTTCAACTTTGTCGGTGGACCCAAACATGAACCTGTCAATACAGAGAAAGTGTATATTAATATGATGCCAGCTTAATGGTGACAGGTTCTTGTCGACAAAAGATGAATCTCAGTATGGAGAAGAAGATTTCAACATAGCTATAGAAATTTAACTTCCATCTCTTTTTGAAATCTGCCACAGTACAAATTTCTATATAATAAAGGCACATTATGCAGAATTTTAAAATCGAAAGACAATCATCTAATCATTCGATTTTTTAACATATTGCCTTGCACGAACCAAATCATGAAACTCAGACTGAATTTGGATACTCCGTAATCACTAGAAATCCTAAACATAATATTCACAACTAAAAGGGCCTGTATGGTCCATGGAAAATAAGATCAATTTTCATGCTAAATTTTTCCTTACCCTAAGCAGTTAGGAAAATCTGCAATGCATTTCAATCATACAAGCTTCCTGTTCATATCTCCTGTGAACTAACCGAACAAAAACCTTCTAATTCACATAAAAGTAGATAATTCAAAGTCATGTACACTACAGAAGCAGAAAAATCTAAAGAAACGGCCTGAGAAAACGCAAGTAAAATTGACATATAATAGAGAAGAGAGTTGATCATCAGTAAATCATTTAGCTACCTGCAATCAAGTGTCGACGAAAGGAATCGGTGATAACAGAACTCGGTTGGTGATCGGCTGATGTGAGAGATGCGAAATAAATGGGGATGAAAACCATTTCGCGGCTCAAATTGGAATTTGATAAGTTCAAGTGTGGGAATACAATACCAAAGCTGCGCACCAATGTGCTGTTAAAACAAAAAACGGAGTAGTTTTGTATGTTTTAAAGCCGGAAAGGGTTAAGTTTTAAATTTAAGGTTATATTAGTGAAATTGAATGGGTGCGGTTCAGGTACAAACCTGTTTATAAATAAAAACTACAAACCGATTATTAAGCCGACACGTGTCCCATTTTAGTCGAAATCCCGGAGAAAACACGGAGGGGTATAATAGTCATTCCACACGGATGGGTATAAAACCTAATAATGTTATTTTCAATTTAGTCCAAAAGTTGTTAGTGTTCAGACTTAAGATGGTAGTGTTCAGACTTAAAAATACTTAATAATCAGATTAATTAAATGGTAGTGTTCAGACTTAAGATGGTAGTGTTCAGACTTAAAAATACTTAATAATCAGATTAATTAAATGGTAGTGTTCAGACTTAAGATGGTAGTGTTCAGACTTAAAAATACTTAATAATCAGATTAATTAAATGGTAGTGTTCAGACTTAAGATGGTAGTGTTCAGACTTAAAAATACTTAATAATCAGATTAATTAAATGGTAGTGTTCAGACTTAAGATGGTAGTGTTCAGACTTAAAAATACTTAATAATCAGATTAATTAAATGGTAGTGTTCAGACTTAAGATGGTAGTGTTCAGACTTAAAAATACTTAATAATCAGATTAATTAAATGGTAGTGTTCAGACTTAAGATGGTAGTGTTCAGACTTAAAAATACTTAATAATCAGATTAATTAAATGGTAGTGTTCAGACTTAAGATGGTAGTGTTCAGACTTAAAAATACTTAATAATCAGATTAATTAAATGGTAGTGTTCAGACTTAAGATGGTAGTGTTCAGACTTAAAAATACTTAATAATCAGATTAATTAAATGGTAGTGTTCAGACTTAAGATGGTAGTGTTTAGACTTAAAAATACTTAATAATCAGATTAATTAAATGGTAGTGTTCAGACTTAAGATGGTAGTGTTCAGACTTAAAAATACTTAATAATCAGATTAATTAAAAGGTAGTGTTCAGACTTAAGATGGTAGTGTTCAGACTTAAAAATACTTAATAATCAGATTAATTAAATGGTAGTGTTCAGACTTAAGATGGTAGTGTTCAGACTTAAAAATACTTAATAATCAGATTAATTAAATGGTAGTGTTCAGACTTAAGATGGTAGTGTTCAGACTTAAAAATACTTAATAATCAGATTAATTAAATGATAGTGTTCAGACTTAAGATGGTAGTGTTCAGACTTAAAAATACTTAATAATCAGATTAATTAAATGGTAGTGTTCAGACTTAAGATGGTAGTGTTCAGACTTAAAAATACTTAATAATCAGATTAATTAAATGGTAGTGTTCAGACTTAAGATGGTAGTGTTCAGACTTAAAAATACTTAATAATCAGATTAATTAAATGGTAGTGTTCAGACTTATTTGAAGATATTGCTAATCTGCTTTCAAAAAATGCATTTCCTGTCAACTCCCCGCTGTGTGCTGTGAATCTTCTTGCGCTGGATAGTTTGACTGCCATAGTTCAAGGAATTGCAAACAGAGTAGGCGATGAAAATCCATTTGCAGAGCAGACTTTTCACTTTAGTAAACAGGGAGGGATACGAATCATTCTGGACTGTAAAATGTGAATGTTATGATGATCTGGATCTTTGGATTCCATTTGTTCGGAAGATGAAATACATTAAGAGGAGATTGATGGTGGGAGCTAATCACTTCAATCGGGATTCGAAGAAAGGCTTGCAATTTCTCCAAGAAAGGCTTGCAATTTATCCAAGAAATGCATATGTTGCCGGAGAAACTTGATCCTCGAAGTGTTGCATGCTTCTTCCGGTACACAGTCAGTTTAGATAAGAATGTCATTGGGGATTATCTGGGAAATCATGATGAGTTGTGTTCAGGTTCTCCTTCATTGCTAAGAATTTGCTACAGTAGTGTTCAGACTTAAAAATACTTAATAATCAGATTAATTAAATGGTAGTGTTCAGACTTAAGATGGTATCGTTCAGACTTAAAAATACGTAATAATCAGATTAATTAAATGGTAGTGTTCAGACTTAAGATGGTAGTGTTCAGACTTAAAAATACTTAATAATCAGATTAATTAAATGGTAGTGTTCAGACTTAAGATGGTCGTGTTCAGACTTAAAAATACTTAATAATCAGATTAATTAAATGGTAGTGTTCAGACTTAAGATGGTATCGTTCAGACTTAAAAATACTTAATAATCAGATTAATTAAATGGTAGTGTTCGGACTTAAGATGGTAGTGTTCAGACTTAAAAATACTTAATAATCAGATTAATTAAATGGTAGTGTTCAGACTTAAGATGGTAGTGTTCAGACTTAAAAATACTTAATAATCAGATTAATTAAATGGTAGTGTTCAGACTTAAGATGGTAGTGTTCAGACTTAAAAGTATTGTCATTACTGGTTTAAGTCTGAACATTGTTTTTTTTTAAGTCTGAACATTACTGTAGCAAATTTTGGACGTTTATACCCTTCCTATCGTTTATATATTTTTAAATAAGTCCACATGTATTTTTTTTATTTACAAAAAGAACCCCGACAGGATGAAATCTCGGCTGAATTTTGATTGGTTCAATTTGACACGTGTCAAATTTTTTATGGGTTTGTAGTTTTTATTTATAACATAGGTTTGTATTTGATCCAATTCCAAATTGAATTGGTTATATTATTTTATCAAAACTACGTCGTTTTCAAATGAATGTTTATCGTTTGACTGCACGACATATGAATCTGCCCAAGTGTTTAACAAAGGTGATAAACGGAGGCAGAGGGGAGTTGGACCGAAACAAACATATGTAATTAACTAGCGTAATTTCGTGCTTTAGTAATTGGGCCCGATAGACTTTCAATGAATTTTTTTTTTTTGATAATAGACTTTCATGAATCTAAATATTAGGAATAATTATTTCTTAGGCTTATTGCTATGTTTTAATTTTAATTTTATCATGTATCGAGTGAGAGTTTTAGAATGTTTTTAACGACCGGCATTGTTACTGTCAGTCTCACATGATCCATATATAGATATTATTCAAACAATGTCGTCTCATTAAAAATAAGATAATTATGAAACACAAACTGGAAAGACGAAAAATTTGAAATACAAACTCAAACCCCCGAAAATTGGAGTTTTTTTTAAAACTGACCCAAAACGAGTTTCCGATTTTGAAAATAATCCAAACGAGTTTCACATTTCAAAACTGACCCATTTTTAATAAGACCGGATTCCCAGGATCCGGTCTTTTAAGTTTTTCGAAAGACCGGATCCTGGGAATCCGGTCTTCTGTGTTTTTCTAAAGACCGGATTCCCAGGATCCGGTCTTCTGTGCGTGTTCGAATGAGAGAACTACACGTGTTTCGTTTGCACATAAGACCGGATCCTGGGAATCCGGTCTTTAGAAAAACACAGAAGATCGGATTCCCAGGATCCGGTCTTTCGAAAAACTTAAAAGACCGGATCCTGGGAATCCGGTCTCATTAAAAATGGGTCAGTTTTGAAATGTGAAACTCGCATGGATCAGTTTTGAAACCCAAACTCGAGTTTGGGTCAGTTTAAAAAAAACTCCGAAAATTGAGAGGAAAGTAAAATTTGGAGACTGTGGAGTAGTGTGATAATATAGATAATTGTAATATAAATATTGTTTATAATGTCAACAAAATAATTAAACTGGAGACTTGAGTGTTGATATAACAACCATGTAATAAGATTTAATTTAGATATTTAAATATCATTGGAGATTGAAAGATTCTATATAGCTTAAATCACAGATTAAACACATTAAGAGCTGCTTACTGGCACTAGTACACTTGCCCTTTCTGAGAACGAAGAACCTATGGAGCAATGAAATTATACATAGACCTAACCCATCACGCGGTCTTTTAATGGGTTATCTGATTGCTGTGATCAACAACCAGAAAGCGCGCACAAATGCCTATTTCAGTCATCATCTTCGCTATCTTCATCTTCATCATCATCGTCTTCCTAAACATACACAATACAGAAATTTCAATACCTGGAGCACTTTGGAAGATTACTATTTGAATCAGCTCAAATAAATTAAGGGCATATATGGATATACCTCCTCACTCTCATCGGCATCCTCATGAACTCGTGGCTTCCGTTTCTCGGGTTCTTCCTCAACATCAGCAGCATCGTCAGTGTCCTGAACAGTTATTTCCATAAAAGGAAATTTCACCATCATTTTCTGACCAATTTTATATACCCAACAAAAAATAATAATATTGGGAACCTAAATGAGACTCATTAGCTTACTTTTTTCTTGTTGTAAGCTGTCATTTGCTTCTCATAGTCTGTCTTCCTTTTTGCTGCTTTTGCTTCATAAGGAGCTTTCTCCTACAATAAAATAAAAACATTTGTAATGAGATCACTGTCGGATATTGTAGAGGTAAGATATATACATTATACAGATAGCAGAGTCATCCATTTATGAATTCCATTTCCAATAGATTATAAGGTAGCGAAACAATATGCTTAAGTTCTCAGTCGATGAATATTCTTAGTTGTCAATATAAGACTTACAGCTTTAGACAGTGATTTCCACTTTGCCCCGCCAGCCTTCCCAACCTTTCAACAGCACCAAATATCACAATCAAACATGGATAGCCTAGAAAAAGAGATAATTACTATCGAGAAACATCAAAACAAACGCAATAAGCTCACAGCTGAGACAGCTTTCACATTGGGGTTCTCTAGCTTGTATGTCTTTCTGAACTCTTCTCTGTTGCAAAATCAATACAAGAAAACGTACTGAGAATTCAGACAAAATAATAGGCACTTTGAAATCAAAAGCCGGCCAATGGAATATTAGAATGTATAAAGATAAAAGAACTCACAGAAATACGAAGAAAGCACTGGCAGGCCTCTTGGGTTTGTTTGGATCAGTCTTGGTCTTTGCAGCCTTTTTGCTTTTAGCATCTGTCTTTGGCGATGCCTTTCGCTTACCTACACTTCTGAAAAGCGAATAAAGGTTATCAAAAACATCCTATGCACATTAACGGTATTAATTCATAACATATATACTTGAAATTAAATATTAAAAAACTGAAAGAAAGAAAAACCAACTTGTTCTCGATGGGCTTCAAGGCATCCTTGGTGTCCTTCTTCACTGCTCCCTTACCTTTGGCTAACTTCATTGAAAATGCTACAGTGACAAAATCACATATTCAGCTTGGCTGACTGAGAATCGAGCAAACACGATATATTACTGACGCGAGGCTAATAATAAAAATCAATGCAATAAAGGTTAGGGTTTAGTAGCTTCTTCATAATTGGGCATGAGCCAAAACAGTCACAATCCCGCTAACATGATCCAACAATAATTTTGTTTCAAAAAACCAAAATTCAAATCCATATCACCAATTCAGAAGGTAAGCTGCAGCACATAAAGATGAACCACGTCTACTATTAATATATTCAACAGATAATCAATATACAAAAAAACTTTAATCTGCTGCACAACCAGGACCTAAAAAGTCCACACAAGTCAACTCAGCTCATACCCAGATCACAAAACCTATAAAATCAACACCTATCATACAAAACGCATCCAATAACATCATCTGCAAAACCAAAGTGACAACTCACAGCTCACAGCTGCAGCAAACTCAAGACTGGAACATGAAAGCCGAGAAACAGGCAAGATCTGAGCAAGGGGAATTAGAGATGAGATAGGAATCAGATTACCTGGGGAGGAGAGAAGAGGCAGCAGGTCTAAGGATCAAAGCAGAGCTGAAAAGAACAGAGTAGGAAAAAGGATGAAGGAATCCTGTGCTGGCAATAGCGAGTGGCTAAGTGACTTGCTCGACCGGTAGATTCGCTTCGACTATGATTAGGTTCACTCGCTATAGCCGGTCATAGTCCACCCGCTTCGGATTCAGCTTCCCGGGAAAAGATCCGACTCGAAACCCTAAAAACCCGCCAACAAGTAGTTCATCCGGACATGCTTCGACGGGGCGACCCGCTTGGCCTCAGGAAACTCTGTTGGGCTGGTTGTCAAGGCCCATTAAGAAGCAGGGCCGCTTTTGACTCAAACTGCGTTCCTTTTAACCCAACATATTATATTTCTCATATTTATATACAAACCCTTGAACTTTTAAAAAATTGATTAAATGTCTACAACTACCGTAATTACCTTCCACCTAATCTGGTGTTTTATCTCATTGGATATGTGTTAGTAAAATGGTTAATTAATCCATAAAATCTCAAAGAATATAAGTGAGGTATACAGTCTAAATATAAAAAATGGACTCATAAGATTGAGTCGTGTCGCTAACAGGGTGATGGTCTGTTGGTTAAGGAGTCGGACATGATTCCTTACACCCCGGATTCGAATTCTGGAATCACCAATTTTCTCACAATTTTGTGAGATTTTATTATTCTTCTTCATTTTCCTCTCCATTCTCCTCCTCTTACATCCCTCGCGGATGCTTTTCTCGTCCCGCCTCGCGTGTGGATGCTTCCTATATCCCTCATTGATGTGTTCGTTATGCGCGGATCCATGATAAAATGTGTCGGACCTGACTTTTACTTCGAGATACGTATATATGTACCAATGACTTCGGGATCTTGTCGAGTGATAGAGCTTCAAAGATTCGAGTGGTGTCAATATAATTATGATCCTATCGCTCCAAATTTGGTTTATAATTGAAATGTTACCTAAACAACCATCCCAATAACTCAAAAATAGTCTGACTTTATTAGTAGGCCAGGTGAATTATCAGATGTTTCCTTTACGATACTAACACACTAGGGAAAAATTAATCAAACGTTATACTTTAACATTTTATATTAACATTTTATATATTTTAATTAGTAATCATCATCATTGTTTGGTGGGAAGATGATTAATTAGTTTCGTTTCCCATATATAGAAAGATGATTAGGTTTTATGTCGTTTTCGTTTTAGGTGTCGACATCTCTTGAGAGCTTTGAGCAATCTTGAAGTCAATGATCGAAGCTATGGGTACATTTTAAAACATCAAGATTACTCCAAATATCAATAGGGGTTGTGGTCTGTTGGTTAAGGAATCCGGTTGAATTCTTACGCTATGTGTTCGAGTCTCGGGGCTATCAATTTTCTTCTTTCATTTTCCTTTTTCTCTTCATTGTCCCGCATCGCGCGTAGATGATTCATACATCCCTCGTGAGTCTTCTTCATCACGCCTGCGCTTCAGTAAATGTACAGATGCTTGCGAATCCGATAAATATATATATACTAGATGATAAATCTAATATGCATTGTAATGTTTCTAATTGTATCCCCACTATCAAAAAAAAAGATTACTCCAAAAAAAGGAAAAAAACATACTTTAATACAAATTGGATACTAATATTCTTTAAATTAAGTTGCGATCAACTGTGAAATGTGGTCTTACATGTTTTTTTATCATTGAAACCAAGTGACTTTGTTTTTCTTTCTAAAAGGTGTGTTTCGTGAAAACTGATCGTTGTATCATCGACAAAAGACGTAACCGACATCGTTTGAGATCTATAGCGAATTACGAAGAAGCACCGGAATAGAATCTATGAATATTATGCCTTCAATTTTAAAGCATCTTAATGAAATTGCATTTGGGGGGGAGTTTTTGCCCCTTACCAAAATACATGTTTGAGTCTGATTAGTTTAATCAGTCAGGAAAATGATCAGGTACAAAATTGATTTTTTGGTACAAAATAAAAATTAATCATAGCCATTGATCTTGTGATTTGAATGGATGAGATTAAATCCTGATTTTTTGTGCATTTTTTTGGGTGACGAATTATAAAATAAAACTGACGAACTATGTCGTTTTTTTCATTTTTCGGCTCGAAAAGTGACGAATTATAAAATGAAACTGACGAATTATAAAATGATTTTGACGAATTTTATATTTTGTATCAAAAATCAACTTTGTACCTGATGTTTACCTTAATTAGTCATGTATAAAATGAGAAACATATTTTCAAATAAAAATTGCAGATCAATGAACAATAAATTATCCTGACAACCATTTTTATTATTAATTTAGTTAAAAAATAATAGTTTTATTGTCATCAATTTCTTGTTTATTAAATTTATAGATCATTTGGATTTTAAATTGTTCGTCAAACATTTTTATTGTTTGATAATTCATAATTATTATTTTGAAAACTTCTTCTGGTCCAATTCTCATCCACCCCAGGCTTTGAAGACTATATAAATAGAACATACAACATGAACCTTTTATGAACAAAACTGGCTGAGACACTCATTTCTCACACTCAATTCATTTATTTAACTCCTTATCAAAAAAAAAATCATTTATTTAACTAATAAAAAACTATAATCAAATTCATTTGATTTTACTATCCAACTATTTAACTTAGTTTTGATCCCCTATAAAAAAACTTAGTTCTGATCGAAATTCTACGACAATTACCATTAAAATCTGTATGTCATCGAGAAATATCTTAAGAGAGTGAAAAAATTTATAGTTGAATGAACTAAATTCTTGATTTACATTCACAAAAATAATGTACGTCCTTCTCACATTTGTGTGGAAGTGCTATTTTCCTTAGTAAATGCTTTTAATCTTCGAGACATAAATTCAAAAAATAAATCGCAACCTACTTTAATGGTTTTGAATGTCTGAAGGGTAGAGATGTTTGTCCATGACGAATTCTCATTGCGGTCATGCAAAAAAGAAATTACTGAGTGGTTCGGACGAACCGACATGACCACATATGCCAGCATGACTCCATTCAAGACTAACAAACACATGAACAACGGAGGAGGGGGAGAGAGTCGGCGGGGACAAAAGAAAAGAGAAACCCTAGTTTTGTTTCGCACGAAACCGGTTTTACATGTGGCTAGAAATGTATTTCGTTTGGTCTACGTAGGATCAAATAATGTCACGCAGGTGCACAGTCAGCAAACCGGTTTCTCCCGAACCGGTTTCGTTGAAAATCAACCAAACCGGTTTGGGAGAAACTGTTTTTTATCGAAAATGAGCCAAAACGGGTTCCCAAACCGATTTTATTAAAAATAGGGCAAATTCGATAATTGAGTTTGAAACACGGCAAAAACGAGATTTGAGTTTCAAAACATGGCAAAAATAAGAGTTTTTTTATTTTTTGCCCTGTTTTGCAAACTCAATATCGTTTTTGCCCCGCCTGAAACTCAAATCTCGTTTTTGCCCTGTTTTTAAAGGAACCGATTTTGCCCAAATCGGTTTGGGTGATTTTTGAGTGAAACCGATTTGGGAGAAATCGGTTTGGTTGATTTTCAATCAAACCGATTTCTCCCAAATCGGTTTGATGACTGTGCGCCTTCGTGTCACTATTTGGTCCTACGTGGACCGAAAGAAATGTAATTATGGCCACGTGTACAAAACCGATTTCCCCCAAATCGGTTTGACCGGTCAACAACAATTATTTTTTATAAATTTAACTAATTATCACCCAATTCAAGTAATTAACACCAAATTCAACACAAATATTTTACCTAATTAACACTCAAATGAACAATTCAACACAAACATTTCAACTAATTATGTGTGTGTTGAATTTGGTGTTAATTATTTGAATTGAGTGATAATTAATTGACTTGTTTGTGTTTTTTTTTTCGATGGGAAATTGTTTGTGTTGAATTGGGTAGAATTGAGTGTTAATTAGTTGAAATGTTTGTGTTGAATTGTTGAATTGAGTGTTAATTAGTTAAAATAGTTGTGTTGAATTTGGTGTTAATTATTTGAATTGGGTGATAATTAATTGAATTGTTTGGGTTGAATTGGGTGTTAATTAGTGAATTTTGTAAAAAATAATTGTTGTTGACCAGTCAAACCGATTTGGCCCAAATCGGTTTTGTACACGTGGCCATAATTATATTTCTTTCGGTCCACGTAATCGCACAGTCAGCAAACCGATTTCTCCCCAATCGGTTTGGTTGAAAATCAACGAAACCGATTTCTCCCAAATCGGTTTCATTCAAAAATCGATATTGAGTTTCTTTAAAAATCGGTTTGGTGGGCAAAATCGGTTCCTTTAAAAACAGGGCAAAAACGAGATTTGAGTTTCAGACGGGGCAAAAACGATATTGAGTTTGCAAAACAGGGCAAAAAATAAAAAAACTCCAAAAATAAAAAAAACTCAATTACTAATATTTATATTCAACGACTTAAATGGAAGTAGAGGGGCCATTTGATAATATGACAAAACTTAAAGCCATTTGATAATATGACAAAACTTAAACTTTTTATAAACCCACCAACGTTCAGAATATTAAACTGAAGAGACAAAAAACTAAAAAGACAGTTTTATTCAAAAATCGCCGAATTCGTTTTTCCCCGAACTACCCTCAAATGTCTGAAATTTACATATATGCCACTCTCCCTTGTTCTTCCATCTCACGAAACCTTGTCTGATCTGACACTACTAATAATCTCCTAGAAATTTCACCCCGTGAATCTCCTCAGGCACCATTTCTCTCCATGTCTCTCTCGCTTCAGCTCCCAGCCTTGTCCATTCGAGCTTGCTGTGCAACTTTATAGCGCTGTTTTGGGTCCGGTTTCAACTCCTTTACGCAACATTGGCGTTTTGTCGAAGCTACGTTTGTGAACTCAAGCCCTAGTTTTGCAGCTTTTGGAAAGTCGTGAGTGGAGAGAAGAATCTTAGCTTGGAATGTTGGTTTGGTATTTTGGGGTACGTAGTTAGGGTTTTTGAGCTGATTTCAGATCCGGGGGGTGTGAGGTAATGAGTGGTTTGGTGGGAATGTGAGGCTGTGGGTTTCCGACCTGTGAAGGAAATTAGGGCTTTTGCGTGGATCTATTGGCGTTTGAGATTTGTTTGATATTATTGATTAGGAGTTTGTGGAGTTGGGGATTTAGAGATGAATAGGAGTTTTAGGGCTCAGGAGTCGCAAATGACGGTGAAGCAGCGGCAGCAGGTAGCTGCCAGTTTGAGAAATTCGATGATGAAGGAGAAGGAGGAAGACCTTGCTTTGTTTCTGGAGATGCGTAAGCGTGATAAGGAGAGAGAAAAGGAGCGGGATAGCCTTCTTCTTCCCAGCTCCAATGAGTTTGAAGCTCCTTTAGGTATCAAACCTTTCACATGTCACTCCATCTTCCTATCATTCGGAGTGTTGTTTTACCTTGTTCAAATCTTGGTAGTAAGTAGTTAACTTTTGTGTTTACTGTTTTTGTAACTCAGGTTCGAAGCCAGGAACTTCTCCTATATTTAATATTGCGGCATCAACACCTGCACCATTGCGTAAAACTGGTCCTGATGATTTTCTCAATTCAGAAAATGACAAAAATGATTATGACTGGTAATGAATTCTCTATGACTTCTTTATATTTCGATGTAAGTGGAGTTATTGCATTTCAGAAGTTTATGTTCTTCTGGTGCTAATAATAAAAGCTAATAATATACGTACTTATGTGTGTTACAAAACTGGATAATACTATGATTCATAACTTTTTTAGTGCTATGTGATTAGTCATTGCTTATATATGAGAGAGTTCGTCATCAGCATACTTCTAAATGAGATATGGTGTTAGTGAGCTTCCATGGCTACATGTGGCTTTGCAGTCGGCACTTGGCAATCAATTTTTGGTAGTTTCTATGAGCTGGTGGCTCTTAATAGAGCTGAGCTATGCCGTGCATTTCCAGCTTTTATTTTCAAATTGAACTGTATTGTGTTACCTGGATCCAGACGGATATGAAATAAATTACTTTTTACCGTTGTATTTTATTAGTTCTACTGTATCTTTTCAGGCTTCTAACTCCACCTGGAACTCCACTTTTCCCGTCACTGGAATCAGAAACACAAAAGACCTATATGAGTCAGCTTGGAACTCCTAAAGGACGCTCAACATCTATAAAATCTCGGGTAACAACCATTTGTGTTCTGCATATTTCAGGCAACAATATAGTCATAAACACATGGGATATATTATATCCACACTCGCCTGTTGAATTTTTATTTTTATTTCGGTTGACCTGGTCATGCTCATGCATATATCGTTTTGAACTCTTTATGTGGTGAAATTAGCATGCATATTGATCTTCTGTAAATGACATCTAATTAGCTCTATTTATTTTCGTATCTTCAGCTAGCTAACCCCCAGATTGAGATTCCGAAGAGAAGCAGTTTAGTTCCTAAGCAACCAGCTTCTTGCCCGGTTTCTTCGAGTATGGGAACTCGTAGGCCCTCATCATCAGGAGGGCCAGGATCAAGACCCGCCACACCAACAGGACGGGCGACATTGGCATCAACATCAAGACCTGCAACACCAACTGGACGTCCCACATTGACTGCAACATCTAGAACTTCAAGACCATCTACACCTACCTCTCGGGCCAGTCTATCCTCAAATAAGCCCACAATACTGTCTACATCAAGGTCAGCAGGACCCACACGGTCTACAACTCCTTCAGCAAGGCCTGTTGCCAGATCTTCAACACCGACCGGACGAGCTTCCATACCAGCATCAAACCCAGTATCAAGGGCATCAACACCAACACGTCGGCCATCTGCATCTCCTAGTTCAGCTAATACATCTGGTTTCTTTTCTAGGTCATCTTCATTCTTAACAAAGTCAGTAAACTCAGGAATCTCGTTAACTAGGCCTTCAGGGATTACACCTACTAAAGCTCCAGTTTCGTCTTCGATCAGGACAGTTACTGCAGTGCCTAAAAGCTCAGCTCCATCTCGTGCCCCTTCTCCATCCAGAAAGACTATACCTTGGAAACCATCAGAGATGCCCGGCTTTTCAATGGAAGCTCCACCAAATTTAAGAACATCAGCACCTGAAAGACCGCTATCAGCGTCTAGAGGTAGGCCTCTAGCTAGTAGTCGTTCATCATCTGTTGAGCCTGGTCCTGCTGGGAGGCCAAAGAGGCAGTCTTGTTCTCCATCTAGAGGACGAATTTCTAATGGCTTTGCCCATCCTAGTGGGAGTTCTGTACCTGCACTAAGGCGCACACCAAAAGTTAGTGATAGTGTCAATCCTATCTTAATGGGTACAAGAATGGTCGATCGAGTGATGAATATGAGAAAGCTGCCTCCACCGCAAGATGATAAGTCTCCTAGTCTTTCTGGGAAGTCGGCTTCATCACCTGATAGCTCAGGCTTCGGGAGAAATCTGTCAAAGAAATCGTTGGATATGGCTATAAGGCACATGGTATGTATCCTCTATACTTTTCTTTGTTTTAACTGCTATTCTTTTTATTTCACTTTATGTTCTAAATATACAATCTGGAATATATGAGCCCCCTTCAACATCTACGAAGAGGGTATATTTAAAAAGCCACCGTTCATTTCTAAAATGTAAAATCAAGTACTTTCTAAAACCTGTTGTTTACAAAATAGATTTGCGGAAAATTTGCTTCCATTGTGATCGTTACACTAAATCGATAACTAAAGAGTATTTATCCATTGACTGGAATGCTGCCTGGCTCGTTTTAATTGGTTCTTCTTTCTTCTACACAATTAAGAAATCTTCTCAAAACTGCGTCCAGTTCTATGCCGAAGTGTGTTCCGTGCTTATTGTTTGTTAATCTCCTTCAGTGAATTAGAAAGCACAGTTTCTAGAATTATTCATCTACTTCCTCGACCTGATCATCACATTGTATTTATTCCCATCTCTCAGGATATCAGAAGGAGCATTCCAGGAAATCTACGGCCACTGATGACAAACATCCCAGCATCCTCAATGTACAGTGTACGATCAGGTCCAGGAGGAGCTCCCACACGAGGTAGAACCATGAGTGTCTCAGATTCACCTCTCGCCACAAGCAGCAATGCCAGTTCCGAGTTAAGCGTCAACAACAACGGCCTCACTCTAGACCTGAGCGAATTGGAAGATGACAATGGAAGCGACAGAGGTGTGCGAACTCCATCCAGCATTTGCGGTAGGTAAAGCAAGAATTGGTTCCCTCAAGCTAAACCTCATCTTGATCGCATTGATTGACCAAGAAGTCTCAGACTCCATATGGTGTTTGACCTTTGTATTATTGGTACCTTTGTAACCACTAGGATGGACATTTATGCGTTTCATCAGACTTGTAACTTCCTCATGTCAACAAATTTTCATTTATCAGGGAGTTATATGTAATGTTACCGAATTATTTGGGGCTAATGTGTAAGAAAGTGAACTATGTGTTGAATCTTGTAATTTTAAGTAACTACTGATAAAATATCGAAGGAGTTTCTGGGAATCGGATCATTGATCGTCATCGTCTTCATCTCACCAATTTCTCAAAGATCGGAGCCATGGCGAGTCTATGGCGAGCTGCGAAATCGGCGGTAGGCATGTCCGACGACTTCAACGAATCCACCGACGACTACGACGGCGTCGAGTTCTGGTCGAATCCGGAGCGAACCGGCTGGCTCAGCAAGCAAGGCGAATATCTCCGTAACTGGCGCCGTCGCTGGTTCGTCCTGAAGCAAGGCAAGCTCTTCTGGTTCAAAGACTCCGTCGTGAGCCGCGCCTCACGTCCGCGCGGCGTGATTCCTGTTGCTACCTGTCTCACTGTGAAAGGCGCGGAGGATATTCTTAACAAGCCGTTCGCGTTCGAGCTGTCGACGAGGAACGACACGATGTATTTTATTGCTGATTCGGAGAAGGAGAAGGAGGATTGGATTAATTCGATTGGGAGGTCGATTGTGCAGCATTCGAGATCGGTGACGGATTCGGAGATCGTCGATTATGACAGTAAGCGGTAGATTTCATGAGCTGGTTAATGATGATCGATTCGATCCGGTGGAATCAGGTCACGTTTTTATCATGCTTTTAATTATGAGCTGTTCAATTGTCTTCACTTGTATGTGTTTCTGTTCTCCATTACTGCTGCTATAAGACTGCTGCTTTGTGTATATTTTGGTTGGGAATGGTTTTTCTGGATTTGGGAATTGTATGTTTTGATCAAATGCTTCAGTTACATTCTATAAGTAGAATGAATTGGTTTTGAAATTTATGTTTATGATCTGATCTGGGAGAATTTCCTATCATAGTTATGGATTATTGTTTCCTTGTCTAGTCAAAAGATGATTATTCTTTCGATATGTTACAACTGTTTGGTCCTGCCCTCTGCGCCACATTCAGTGATAGTGGGAACTATAGCTGTCAGAATTCCTTAAGAAGATAGGCAGACTGCCTTTAAATCTATGGCTGAGCTTTATAGCTTCTTCAGAGGATTCTCTTGCTGGATAAGGCCAACCCTTTTCTGTGATGTGAACTTATATTTGCTTGCTTTATTGCTCCGGACTCTGTTGATTTGCTTACCTAATTCATCAGGGATGCTTCCTGTTCCAGACTATAAGGAGCCGTTACTGTTAGCTGGGTTGAGCTTTTGAAGAAGGGTGCAGGAGACATCCAAACTGATTGGTCTGAAAACCTAATAGACAAAAAAAAACATGGGTTACCATGGGATATTGTAAACTCCTAATCACCTGATGTCCGGTCGAGATTGTTCTGCACCCCCCAGATTACATTGGACATGTTCGGTTAATTTAATTAGCATAAGTGTGGAAATGTTTAGTGCTAAAGTAATGTTTCAGGTGAACCAATATTATCCAACAATCAAGGCCATGAGATAAGGAGCTCTTGAGTTTCTCATAAAACCAATTATTTCCTCACAATTGCAGAAGATGGACTTGAAGATAGAGAGGTAGATGCCGAAATTTGTCCTCGCAGAGACGTTGCATTGTACAGGTATTCTACAGATGCTCCGTGTTTAATTGTCTAAACCAAACCGATCACCAAAAAAAAGGCAAAGTAGATCAATATCCAAGCGTGTAAAATGATTCTGAGCCATCATAAAGCACCGGCAAGTCTGATCAATTCAGATAGAATGCGGGGTTTCGGTAACTGTGGGCATAACCAAAACATGAATTCTTTTCAAAGGTCATGATCCAAGCAGCCTTGAGTGACATGACACAGCTTAGATTGCAGAAGACTTAACATGGAGATACACAAGGGGTGGGCATGGGCCGGGTTGGGCTCGTTTCTAATCCGACCCGAAATAATGTTCGGGTCTTTTCTTTGAACCCTAATCCGGCCCAAAATACCAGATCAATTATGTGAATCCAAACCCGACCCTAAAATTAAAATTTATAAAAGGCATAAAATATTCAACGTCATCTATCATGATATAAATATTTTTAAAAATATAAGCTTAAATCACTAATTTATGATGTAAAGTTTAGTATTATGATTTTATTTTTCACTGCAAACCAGTTACTTATTCATAGATTAATTGGTATGGTAGTCACATTCATTCAGATAAGGTGTAAAGTTTGAATGTTGTTAAAAATTTAGTATTTTTCATATTACTTATAAAATCGGGTAACCCGAACCTCAACCCTAATCCGACCCGAAACTCATATCGGATTAAGTTAAACCTGACATTAATCGGGTCGGATCGGACCGGGTTGTGCCCACCCCTAGGATACACACAACACAAGTAGCAATTACCCGGGTTATTGACTCGTTTGCCCCTTTTTGAAACTCAATTCACTCGTTTGCCCCCTTTCAAACTCAAATAACTGGATTGCCCCTTTTTGTTAAATTCTCGGCTTACTATATACCGGTAATATTAATTTTGCACATTCTCGGTTTATTAGTAACCGGTAATATCAATTTTGCACATTCTCGGTTTATTAGTAACCGGTAATAATATTCTCGGTTTTTTGAAAAATTTGATTAAACACCCATCTTCGATCACTATATTTATGAGCTTAACCTTTGAATTTCATTTTCGAGTAAACATGAAAGTTATAGAACATTCAATTAGCTTTCTAACCATATAAAGAACATCTTAAACGGACACCGGATGACGCCTATATGAGCTTCCGAATGTTAGCTCGGACCCCCTCGGTTTCGGCTAATTTCGATCGATCGAACATCTTTGGTCACTATTTTTTTCAGCTTAACCTTTGAATTTCATTTTCAAGTAAACATGAAAGTTATAAAACATTAAATTATCTTTCTAACCATATAAAGAACATCTTAAACGGATACCGGATGACGCCTCTATGAGCTTTCGAATGTTAGCTCGGACCCCCTCAGTTTCGGCAAATTATCGATAATCCATCTTTGGTCACTATTTTTATGAGCTTAATCTTTGAATTTCATTTTCGAGTAAACATGAAAGTTATAGAACATTCAATTAGCTTTCTAACCATATAAATAACATCTTAAACGGACACCGGATGACTCCTCTATGAGCTTCCGAATGTTAGCTCGGACCCCTTCGGTTTCGGCAAATTTCGATCGATCCAAATTAGCCGAAACCGAGGGGGTCCGAGCTAACATTCGGAAGCTCATAGAGGCGTCATCCGGTGTCCGTTTAAGATGTTCTTTATATGGTTAGAAAGCTAATTGAATGTTCTATAACTTTCATGTTTACTCAAAAATGAAATTCAAAGGTTAAGCTCATAAAAATAGTGATCGAAGATGAGTGTTTAATCAAATTTTTCAAAAAACCGAGAATATTATTACCGGTTACTAATAAACCGAGAATGTGCAAAATTGATATTACCGGTATATAGTAAGCCGAGAATTTAACAAAAAGGAGCAATCCAGTTATTTGAGTTGAAAGGGGGCAAACGGGTGAATTGAGTTTCAAAAAAGAGCAAACGAGTCAATAACCCCAATTACCCCTCAAACCGATGCTTTCGTACTGGGCCAGGCCCAAAACGAAGATGCAATCCCAGCCGTCCAATTCAGGGTTCCCAACTCATCTTCACTACGCACTCAGTACCATTTATCACGCCGGCGTTGAAACGATCGGACTTGCTGCTACAATGGTAAACAAACCTTCGAAAGCAGACAAGAAGATCGCCTACGACAGGAAGCTTTGCCAGCTTCTTGATGACTACAGCCAGATTCTGGTCGTCGCCGCTGACAATGTCGGCTCCAATCAGCTGCAAATGATCCGTAAGGGTCTGCGTGGCGACTCGCTGGTGCTTATGGGAAAGAATACCATGATGAAGCGTTCGGTCAGGCTCCATGCTGAGAAGACCGGGAACAAGGACTTTCTCAATCTGCTTCCTCTCCTCCAGGTGCTTGTTGATATGATTACTGACCTTGTCGGATTCTGCTTTATTGATTGGAATTATTGAATTGGTGCTTTTTTTACAGGGCAACGTGGGCTTGATTTTCACCAAGGGTGATTTGAAGGAAGTGAGCGAAGAGGTTGCTAAGTACAAGGTGTGTCCTTGTTTTTATGCAGTAGTTTATGTAAAGGGATATTCCATTTCATCGTTGGCTTAGTTTTGAATTTGTAACGGATTGTAGGAATTTCACTTTGTTTGTGGCGATATTCTATAGCTGAATTATTGGAGATGGATAAATCTTTTGAATTTTTAGTAGTAGTAGTTCCTTTATATTGACGGTTTAAATTCCATATTAGATCATAATTCATATATATGATCATTGAGTGCTCAGCTTTGATCTGAGTAAACTTCATTGTCTGATCAATCTGCAGATGTGTAGCTTCTTATGATTGTTAAACAATTTTTTTTTTAACATGATAAACATTTTAATGGTTGTTTCATCTTTTATATGTCATAGGTCGGAGCTCCTGCTCGTGTTGGACTGGTTGCTCCTATTGATGTCATTGTGCCCCCCGGGAACACTGGGCTTGACCCATCTCAGACCTCTTTCTTCCAGGTTTAAATCTTCACCTTTCAATTTCTAAAGTGGAAGTGTAATATTCACTGTAGATTTTCATTCTTTGCCAACGTTTTATCTCAGGTTCTTAACATTCCAACCAAGATTAACAAGGGTACCGTTGAAATCATTACTCCCGTTGAGCTCATCAAGAAAGGCGACAAAGTGGGATCTTCTGAAGCTGCTCTGCTCGCTAAGCTAGGAATCAGACCTTTCTCATACGGTCTTGTTGTTCTCTCTGTGTACGACAGTGGTTCCGTCTTTAGCCCTGAGGTGCTCGACTTGACTGAAGATGATCTTGTTGAGAAGTTTGCTGTCGGTGTGTCCATGGTTACTGCCCTTTCTCTCGCCATCTCATACCCCACTCTTGCAGCAGCACCCCACATGTTCATCAATGCTTACAAGAATGTTCTGGCTGTTGCTGTAGCAACCGAGTACTCTTTCCCTCAAGCCGATAAGGTTAAAGAGTACTTAAAGGTTCGTCCTACCTCAGATATTCAATTTAATCTAATTTAATTGCATCAACTGTTCATAGTGCTAACCTCTCCACTGTACACTTATAGGACCCTAGCAAGTTTGCCGTGGCAGCTCCAGTTGCTGCTGGTGCTGATACTGCTGCAGCTCCTGCAGCTGCCAAGGAGGAAGCAAAGGCCGACGAGCCAGCAGAGGAGTCTGAGGATGATATGGGCTTCAGCTTGTTCGATTAGATTCCATGTTCCTGTTTTATCCAATTTTCAGTTTTGAAAGAAATACTTTGTCTAGTTATACCTGTTTGTCATTTTTTATATATGGTGTTCAGCTTGAAAACGATCATCCAGTTTGTTGGTTGGGCTTGTTTTTTTATACACACTCCGAACCTTAACCTGCAAATCTTAATATTTTCAGCCTCCTATTTACTGCATAACTCATCTACCAATCTGATCAAATCTCCATTGCTGAAGCCTGCTGCAGTTTCCATTCCCAAACCAGAAGCATAAACTATTAATTCCAGGATTTTCTTTTGAGCCAATGAATTGTTGTACTGTTCACCTAGCAATAGATGACGTCATGGTTCAACACTTCACAACAAAATGATTTACACTGGAAACTTTCCAGGAAAAAAAATCCCCCACATTGGGGATAATATGATATATTGCTCATTTGATTTTCCATATAGTGGTTCAGATCTTGGAGGCGTTGATCTCAATTAACCTTGACACTGCATTCAAGGCGAGCATTTGATCCATTTTAAGCCTTGTCGCGCTTTTTGGCTTCACCGTACAAGATTACTCCGCTTACTGTCAATCCGTAGCCAAGCATACCAGTCAATGAAACTGGGTTTTTGAAGATCAATATTGAGACCACAACAGCCACAGCTCCTTTCGCATTGCCGAGTACCTACACAACATGACGCCTTTCAGGTACAAATACACTTCGAGACTTAAAAATCAACCATTAATGATGAGAACAAAAACTCGAATCATAACATTACATTTAAAACCGGCGAAGCCAAAATGGGATCTCACCTGTAGAGTAAGAGGACTTGTGTGCTTTGTGACGAGGAAGTTGGTTAAATTCACAAAATACGCCATGGAAGAATTGAAAAGAAGCAACCAGACGACCCTGAAGTCCATTTTCGCTAACTGTATCGTAGTGGCAAGTACATTGCCTTCCATGAAAATTGTTGCAGGGAGTAAAAGCATGACCGCTATGGGAGCCATGTACAGAAGGAGGTTCATAGGATTCAACTTCTCTCTGGGATATAAGATAACAAAAAAAATTAGCATCTCATTGCATGAAAATCTAGCACACAGTGACAATGAAGTTTTTCCTTACCCTTCAGCGGATAACAAAATTCCTTGAAGCACGGACTTGAGCGCCCTCGCAGCTGTAGCACCAATGCACATCGAGAACCCAAATAAATTGAAACTCGGCTCACCCTACATTCATACACATCAAGCAGAGATTCACCAAGCTGCTAACGAATCCTAAACAAGTAACAGCGGATGCAAGCTATATGGTTCCATGGTACACCAGAAAAAGATCCGATGCAGAGCAGTGCCAAAACTTGACATATTCATGTTAAATAGCTAGTGCCACTACAGTTCAAAGAACTCTGCAAATTTCTCCAAACAATATCGTCAAATTAAAGAACGCCAAATCCTTCCATCACCCCTATTTTGAGAGTCAAATGTATGCATATTTTGAATTTCTTAACTCTATACTTCAACATTGCTACAAATTTCCGTATCAAGCTAAACATATGAAATTGAAAGGGTAGCGAATAACATTTAATGCTTGAAACTATCTCAGGAATCGATATTTTCGGGTATGATTCCTTTCAGCTTATCGGTGTAATTAAATAGTAACTAATTCATACCTAAATCCAAACTCAACAGCATAACTGAAAATCAAGAAAGACACATACCCCGCTAGCAATAACAACTCCAGCAACAACAGGAATCAATGTAACATACGTCAGCCAAGCCTCCTTCTTTAAAGTCATCAAGTAAGCAAACACAGCAGTGAAAAACGGCGTCGTAGCACCAACAGCCTGGTTAAACGACACAGGCAGATACCTCAACGAAATGTTACCACTGACAACCGAAGTGCAGAAGATGAGACTGAGCGCCGAGATCTTCAGAAACTGAACCCTGGATTTGACAGTCTGCATCTGGACGATGTTGAGCCAGGCAATGGCGACGTAGCTGAACAAAGCGCAAGCCGTCATGTGACACATGGTGAGGAAGATCGGGTACTTGAAGCCATAGTTGCTTAATAAATACTTGTTGAGGAGCAAAACGCCAATGTTGGATGAATACCAGGATGTTACTAGCCCGACCGTGAACAAACGACCTGAGCCTGAATTCATGTCGGGTCAGAAAGATTCTAAATTGACGTGAGCCCGGAGAATTAGAGATCGGTTTCTGGGCTAATCGGTACGAGGATTGTGAGTCTTTCTGACCCTTTCTCTCTCTCTCTCTCTCTCTCTCTCTCTCTCTCTCTCTCTCTCTCTGTCTCTAGAGTGAGAAGTGGTTTGGCATGATTGGGGAATGCGGAGTGAGGTGAATGGCGAAATGGGTGTGAGAAATTGGTCGGAAATTTGGATTTGGATTTTTGGGTTGGGAGATGTGAGAGATGGATTTGAATCGAGATGAGGTGAGCAGTTGAATGTTGTGATCAGAGTTGAGTCTGACATGAATTCAATTCGGTGTCTCTATTTTTGTCTTTTTATTTATTAATTTACTTTTGTTTGTGTTATTATTATCACTTTAAAAAAAGTAGAAAAACATAATTTTTTTTCTTTCTAAATGAATAACGTTTTCTCATAAATGAAATTAGGAAAAGAAAAGACTCTCTTGGAAGAAAAGCTATACAAACTGAAAAAGAAGATAGGAAGTATAAAAGGGAAAGTCAATAACACAAAAAGAGTCTTCTATAAAAAAGAAAAGAAAAAGAAAAATAAATCGATACCGTATTTTCTTGTAAAAAGTTGGACCATTTTAATTTTATACTAGCAGATGAGCCTCTACTCATGTAGTCAGTAGTCTAGATAAAAAAAAAAACATTGCGAAAATCAATGGAATTCGAGAGGTTGGGTCTGCTGATGTCATCATGTTGGTTTTAACGGAATGGGTTAGTTTTGGACACGGAAAGTATAAAGTTCAATTTATATTAATACTGATATAAATTTAAGTGACTGATTATTTTTCCAAAGAAGAACACAGGCATTAGATTTAATATTATTGTACGATGATTTGAGTTTAGCAGATGTTTTAAGGAGGTTTCCATTAATGCAGTAGGGACCTAACATGCGAGACAACACAAACATGGAACAGTTTTTGTCAATGAGTTGGATTCATTCATCAATTGTTTGAGAGCATTGTAATGGGCAGCACAGTATTTGCTGGCAGTCATCTGAATTATTAGCTAATGTTTTATACCTATTGATTGGAGAAGCGAGACGGCAATCATGCGAGTGAGTGATCAAGAGATATTTTATTGCTACGTGGACTTCCGACATGGTATATAACAAAAACAGCCGAAGCATGCTGTTAATATATAGCCAACGAACTAGTCTGTCTGGACAAGCAAAATTATCTTGGACATGGATAACATTGCAAGTTTTAGGGTTACATAATGATGCTAGATAAAAAAAAAACAGGTTCAAAAATTGTCAATCAAAATCACTTGACAAGAACTCTTACTACCTGCAAAACAATAAGAACGAGAAATTAGAATGCATATAGTAAACATAACACCTTAACAGAAAGGCACAAGAGCAGACAAACATGTCAGGTGGCAATGATAATTGGTGAAGTAAGATGGTGTAAATAGGATGCAAACAATGGATTTTTTCTAATGCTTCACTCACTGAAAAGATTTTAAAATTTTATTTATTATCATTATTATTATTTTTGAAAAAAAAAGATTTAAAAAATTGAAGCTAACACGTTAGGGGTTTGTACGTACATAAAGGAAGAAGAGAGGCAAGAACAAGTAATGGTCTTTTAAAGTTAAGATTTGGAATTCTGGAAATATAAAAGACTTCTATCTTTATTACTTCGTAGCCTCTCAATCAAATAGTATGGATATATACTATGGTGATTTCTTTTTATACCTCAACTAATCTTTATGGATGATACTGAATTCCAAAAGAATGCACATTGATAAGGCCACAGTCACACTTCAGTGATTGATAGTACTTGTGTAAAGTAAGAGAAGTGAAGTTTTACTCTGACATTTAACAACTTCTACCATTCATGCCTACTCATAGTCAATATTTTATAACATGATGCATCCGGGACTAAACACCGAAGAAAGTCACCTTAAGTAGTTTAAAGATGAAACTACAACAAATGGAAGGTTACAAGCTCTAACAATAAAGTTTTAAAGTGTCTAAATCAAAAGACCAGGCGTTCATCAATTGATCCTACTAGAAACTAAAAAAGAAATATAATTATATGAAAGACGGAACATTGCCTAACTGGGTCGGCAAGTAAAACTAGTTTAAATTGACCCATACCAAACTCTAACAATATACAGGCAGCATTGCCTATAACAGAAATCAATCCTGAAACAAAAAAGAATAAGAAGACGGCAGATTCACACCTTAGATGTTACTCGGGTACATGAAGACTCTCACTTTAGCACCCTGAAACAGCAACCAATTCAATAACATCAGTACACACAATTTTCTAAACCACATATATCACATCGCACAAGAATTGCAATTACCATGGACTTAGGAGGAAGGTTCGAAGTGAACTTGGCACGAACCACACCACTGTTACCGTGAGGTCTGATGACCTTGCCCCAAATACAGCGGTAGTGAGTCCCATTCTTCTTCACTGGCGCCTTGTAAATGTACGCCATGCGCTTTCCGGCATACCACGCCACATCTTCTTTGATGTTCACTCCTTCAATTTGGACCAATGATGTGTTTGGGTATTGGTTAACCTTGGACCTAAATCCCAATTCAAATCATCTATGAAACAAAAAAAAAACTTGAAAAGTCACTTCATTATATAAGAAAAGACTATCTACACACCTTTTGTATCCCAGCACGGTTCCCCTAACGTAGAGTCTGATAAAATAACAAAAAACGAAAATAAGTAGAAATCAAATGTTCAAGCAGAAATCGTATTTGATTTTCAGAAGCTTAATATCGAAAGTAACGAATCAACAAACCTGACGCGCTCTCCTTGCCTCCCCTTCACCATTGTAGCTCCTTCAACTACAGCTCCTCCGTGCCGTGCACAAATTTGAACCCAGAAACCCTAGTTCAGGGAGAAGTCAACGACGACGAGCCGCTATTAATTCGAACCGAAAAGCCAAATCGAGTGGGCCGAAGACACTTCCCCAGCCCAGCCCAGCTCAACATTTGCTTCAAATGTAACGAGATTTGATTAAAATGAGAAAAAAAAAGTTTAACTTAACTTATTGTTATGAAAACTTTGTGATCGTAGTGAAGATGAAGCTTTAGGGAGAATAAGAACTTAAGGAGAAGTAGAGAAATTTTTGTTGTATTGAATTGTATTAAATTACATTACATATAGTCCCTTTATATAGGGCTAGGAAATGGAGAAAAAATATCTCATGGAGAAAATATCTCAGGTTGAGGAAATCAATTTGATTTTGATTTCTTCTTGTAGCAAGTTGATATGTCAGGGAGTAATCAATAATATTGTCGCTCTGTCGTTTTGCTAGCTTGCTGGGACCCGGGGGAGAAGTCACCCGGGGAAGAGTGTGTAGGAAGTCATCCATTTTATGATATATTTATAACACTCCCTCTTGGATGACTTGTTACGTGTCTATGCTGCCTCGTTAAAAATCTTACTTGGAAAAACCCAGTGGGATAAAAACCAAGATAAGGGAAAAAGAGTGCAGCCACGTAAAACTCCCCCTGATGTTGGCAAGAGTGATTTCTTCATAAGTTTTGTAGCTTTCGCATGCCGATGTCATGAACATGTTTTCTGAGTACCGAAGTTGGGAGAGCCTTTGTAAGAAGACCGCTGAGTTGTCACAGGAACGAACATACTGAAGGTTGATAACATTGCTCTTTTCCAGCTCTTGGGTAAATGAAAAGAACTTCGGAGGGATATGCTTCGTTCTGTCACTTTTAATAAATCATTCCTTCATTTGAGCAACACATGCAGCATTATCCTCATAAAGTGTGATTGGATCATTTGCTGGTAGAAGACCGCTTGTAGTTCTGATATGTTGTGTCATGGATCTCAGTCACACACATTCACGACTTGCTTCGTGTAATGCGATGATCTCAGCGTGGTTTGATGATGTTGCAACGTGTGTTTGTTTCTGAGAACGCCAAGAGATTGCAGTTCCTCCACATGTAAATACATAGCCAGTCTGGGACTTCGCCTTATGTGGATCTGACAAGTAACCTGCATCTGCATAACCAATCAAAACTGGTTTTGTATTGTTAGGATAAAATAATCCTAAGTCAATCGTTCCTTGAAGATAACGAAGCACATGCTTGATTCCATTCCAGTGTCTTTTGGTAGGAGCTGAGCTAAACCTGGCTAATAAATTAACAGCAAAAGCTATGTCAGGTCGAGTACAATTAGCAAGGTACATAAGAGCTCCAATCGCACTGAAATATGGTACTTCTTGACCAAGAATCTCTTCAGATTCTTCACATGGACGAAATGGATCTTTGTCTACATCAAGGGATCTAACGACCATTGGGGTACTTAATGGATTTGATTTATCCATATTGAATCTCTTGATTATCTTTCTCGTGTAATTTGATTGATGCACAAGTATTCCACTTTGCATATGCTCAATCTATAATCCGAGACAATATCCCGTTCTCTCAAGGTCTTTCATTTCAAATTCCCTTTTCAAGTAAGAGATTACTTCAAGAATCTCTTCATTCGTTCCAATGATATTTAAATGATCGACATAGACAGCGATAATCACACACCCGAATGTAGTTTTCTTAATGAAGACGCAAGGGCAAAGAGGGTCATTGACATATCCCTTTTGCAACAGGTATTCACTTAACCGGTTGTACCACATGCGTCCGGATTGCTTTAACCCATATAAAGATCTTTCTAGTTTGATCGAATATCTTTCTCTGGGCATTGAACTTAATGCTGCAGGCATCTTGAATCCTTCAGGGATTTTCATGTAAATATTAGTATCAAGGATCCGTATAAATAGGCTGTAACAACATCCATAAGGTGCATTTTTAATTTTTCATGGACTGCTAGACTGATAAGGTATCAGAACGTAATTCCATCCATCACGGGAGAATACGTTTCTTCAAAGTCGATACCAGGTCTTTGAGAAAAACCTTGCGCAACAAGGCGAGCCTTGTATCTCACAATCTCATTTTTTTCGTTTCTCTTTCGGACAAATACCCATTTGTATCCAACGGGTCTCACACCTTCAGGAGTGAGCATTATTGGTCCAAAGACCTTGCGCTTGTTAAGCGAGTCTAGTTCGGCATCGATTGCCTTTTTCCAATCAGCCCAATCGTGTCTATTTTTACATTCAGTCACTGACTGAGGTTCAGAATCCCCATTATTTTCGTCCATGACTTCACATGCCAGACTATAAGAGAATGCATCATTGATGTTCTCTTTTCGGTTCCATAGTATGCCTGTATTAGCATAATTAATCGAAATTTCTCGATCCTTTTCATTTTGTATTTCTACAGGAATACTTTCCTCCACCATAGGATCGTTTTGCTTTTCTTCCCCTTTTCTTTTTCGAGGATTTTTATTTTTGGAACCGGGTGGCCTTCCACGCTTTAAGCGTGTTGTGATTTCATGAGTGACTTTATTTTCCGGCTTCCCTTTTGGAATTTCAATTTGTACGGGAGCATTCTCAGCCGGTATGTGAGATTTAGTCACTCTCTGTGTCTGTAAATGCATCGGGAAGTTGATTTGCCATTTCTTGCAAATGTAAAATCCTTTGTACTCTACCTTCACAATCATCTGTGTAGGGATCAAGATGCAATAATGTTGGTACAGACCAAGTAATTTCTTTCTCAAACTATTTTCTTTCTCCCCCTAATGGTGGGAAATTTTCCTCATCAAAGTGGCAATCAACAAAACGTGATGTGCAAATATTTCCAGTTTGAGGTTCAAGATATTTAACAATAGACGGACTTTTGAAGCCTACATAAATGCCAAGACTTCTCTGTGGTCCCATCTTTGTTCTTTGTGGTGGTGCAATAGGCACATAAATAGCACAACCAAAAATCCTTAGATGAGATATATTTGGTTCCTGACCGAATACAAGTTGTAGTGGGGAGTACTTATGATATGCGCTCGGTCTGATGCGAATTAATGCCGCAGCATGTAATATTGCATGACCCCATACCGAAGTAGGGAGCATTGTTCTCATTACCAAAGGCCTAGCAATAAGCTGAAGGCGTTTGATCAGTGATTCGGCCAGACCATTTTGTGTATGGACATGAGCAACAGGATGCTCAACCGTAATCCCAACTGACATACAATAATCATCGAATGTCTGAGATGTGAATTCACCGGCATTATCAAGTCTGATCTTCTTGATTGTATGATCAGGAAATTGAGCTCGTAATTTGATTATTTGAGCAAGCAATTTTGCAAATGCCATATTGCGGGTTGATAACAGACATACATGTGACCATTTGCTAGAGGCATCTATCAATACTAAGAAGTATCGAAATGGTCCACATGGTGGGTGATTAGGCCCACATATATCACCTTGAATTCGTTCAAGAAACATAGGTGATTCCGCTTCAACCTTTCCCGGTGAAGGCCTTATGATCAGCTTTCCTAGAGAACAAGCTTTACATGTGAAAACATTTCCTTGAGGGATCTGTTGATCCTTCAGTGGATGCCCTTTTGAATTTTCAAGTATTCTTCGCATCATAGTTGAACCAGGATGACCCAATCGGTCATGCAATGTGGTTAGTGCTGAAGGTTTGATAACTACCATATTTGACTCAATTGCATTCAAATATGTATAATGCAATCCGGTAGGGAGCATTGGTAGTTTTTCTAAAACACATTTAGTTCCAGATTTATATATTGTGAGCAACATATATTTCATGCTATTTTCAGTTATAGACTGAGTATCAAAACCATGAGAATATATATCATTGAAACTTAACAAGTTTCGTTTAGACCTTGGTGAAAATAAGGCATCATTTATCGTAAATTTTGTGCCATTCGGCAATGTAAAGTTTGCCTGGCCAATTCCCTCAACTAGGTCTGCAGGACCTGATATTGTATTCACAATTGCTTGTGTTGGCCTTATCTTTGAAAAATATCTTTTATCTTTCAGGATAGTGTGCGTTGTCCCACAATCAAGTATGCAAATTTCTTCAATGTTAATCCCTTTGTTGGCTTGATGATTATCTTTGTCCATATTAAAACTTTAAATAAAAACAAAGAATATGTTAAGAAAGGTAATGGAATAAAACATTGTACTAGTTTATTTCATATCTTAAAAGAAAACATGCAGATAAACATCGGACAACTTGGCTTCATTCCCAAAAGGGGATTACATAGTCCCATTTTCTGTGTGCTCATTGGAGGTGTCACCCAGATTCACAAAATCGGATGCATCAAAGTGGGTGGAGTCATTTGTCGGGTTCTCAATGAAGTTGACTTCCTTCTCCTTCCCCTTCTCAAATTTCTGATAGAGCTCGCATAAGTGCTTTGGAGCTCGACAGATTTTAGCCCAATGGCCTATGGTTCCGCATCTGAAACAAGTAGTTTCATAACCTTTCGAGGGGCTGGGGTCATTTTCCCTTTTGTAGGGATTCTCATGATTCCTCCCATCTTGATGGTTCTTGGCCATATTTGGTGATCTTATAAGGCGAATTATGAAAATAACCACCTCGACCACGTCCTTGACCATAACCTCGACCTCTCCCACGACCTCGACCTCGCCCACGACCTCGGCTATACCCTCGACCTTGAAGATGGTCTCTATGTTCAGTTCTGTTGAAACGAACAGCATTCGCTTCAAGAAATGCCTTTGAGCCAGTCGGGCGAGATTGATGGTTCTTTATGAGCAGCTCATTATTTTTCTCCGCGATGAGGAGACAAGCAATCAGTTCTGAATACCTTTCAAAACCCCGCACACGATATTGTTGTTGCAGGGTTACATTTGATGCATGAAATGTGGAAAAAGTCTTTTCCAGCATTTCATCATCGGTTTTCACATCTCCGCAGAACCTCAAATGGATTACAATTCTAAACATTGCAGAGTTGTATTCACTGACTTTTTTAAAGTCTTGGAACCGTAAAGCGGTCCATTCATCGCGGTAAATTGGGAGCATCACAGCCTTTTGATGGTCATATCTCTCTTTGAGATTTTTCCACAGTTCACATGGGTTTTTCACTGTGAGGTACTCATTTTTTAGATCCTCATGTAGATGACGGCGAATGAAAATCAGAGATTTTGCCATGTCTATTTCTGAGGGTTCATTTCCCTCCTTGATTGTCTCACTGAGACCCATTGATTGCAGATGTATTTCTATGTCCATTGTCCAGGACATGTAATTGGTCCCAGCAATGCCAAGGGGACTGAAGTCTAGTTTCACCAAGTTTGTCATGATGTTAACTAAAACAAAACAAATAATTTTTTTTATTAATTCAGGATATACAAGTCTACAAATAGTGTAAAGAAGAAAAATAATACATGAATCCTAGCATTGCTAAACCATCATAAAGTTCATCCGGTGTTAGATTCCCGGTGAGATACAAATAGTGAGTACTACAATAATTATTGCAACAAAGATCAATAGTAAGCTAGACATTTTTATTGCTTTGGAAATTTTGAATGTGTTTGAAGTGTGAAGTAGAAGAAAAAATGTGATTTAGTGTAGTTGAATGAAAACATATTAATAGGGAAAAAACTAGCCGTTTATAGCCGTTTGTTACCGTTGAGCACTATGTTACCGTTAGGGCACTAATATTAAAAACGTAATATCATCAAATAAATTATACAGTTCAAAGAAGATGAAGTATTTAAAGTAAAGATAGTTACTTTGCAGATCACAACACTTTACTATGGGGCGGTAATCCGCACATCATAATAATATGTTGTTATACATTAAGAAAGTAAAATAACTTGTAAGAAGTATTTAAAGTAAAACATACATAACCGTCGCCGTAACAAAGCAATGGAATTCTTAGTTTTTTTCATCCAGAAAAACCCAGATATCAAGTCACAATCTGGAATTGTGAAAGAGGGAGAGTAGAGCTCCCTTTGAGGTAGTGAACCCCTTATGATATCCAAGTATTTCAGATGAAGAACTAAGCGAAAGTTCAGAGACAAGTTGTAAATCACATCATTTTGTTATACGGTAGCGTAGCCCCGTTGTATAACAAAATGACGTTATACAATAATATCGAAGAGAGAAAATTTCGTTATGTACCTTTGTTCGGAACTTACGGTATGGAAGTGGAGAGCGTTCGTGTTGATAACGTGTTATGAAAACTTTGTGATCGTAGTGAAGATGAAGCTTTAGGGAGAATAAGAACTCAAGGAGAAGTAGAGAGATTTTTGTTGTATTGAATTGTATTAAATTACATTACATATAATCCCTTTATATAGGGCTAGGAAATGGAGAAAATATCCCATGGAGAAAATATCTCATGTTGAGGAAATCAATTTGATTTTGATTTCTTCTTGTAGCAAGTTGATATGTCAGGGAGTAATCAATAATATTGTCGCTCTGTCGTTTTGCTAGCTTGCTGGGACCCGGGGGAGAGTGTGTAGGAAGTCACCCGGGGAAGAGTGTGTAGGAAGTCATCCATTTTATGATATATTTATAACACTTATCAAATTGAAAATTCAAGGTCAGAAAAATACTTTGTTTAGTATGTAACATATCAGCTATTGCATACTATGGAGTCTGCATTCACAAGTCAGCAAACACATGATAAGTTTTCGAATCAACCGAAATAAGCCTGACGGCCGATACAGCAGCAGCCACAGACAAGCAGCCGAACACGACAACATTGAGCCAGTGCCATGCTTTCTGCACCCATCCCATTTCGCTTCCCTTTGCCATCAGGTACATATGATTAGCCAGAATGAAGGTTAGAGGGAAAGTGCTCAAGGCTCCAGTCAAGCTCATGAAATCTCCGAGGAATGGCAGCAGAGCTGATACCAATGTGTTCACCGCCAGGTAGCCTCCCCTCACCATAATGCGGAATGATAAATTGTGAAGTGACAGCGCGTTTCCTTTGATGTTTCCAAATCTTGTGTCCACGTACTCGTACATGGGACTAGCGAATATCTGCCACAGGTTCGATTAAGGTGGTCAGAGCGGAGATAATGCAGAAAACCAGTTTAGACAAAATAGATGAACATAGGAGAATTTTTCCATATGCTAGTTTTATAATTTGTATGCCGGTTAAGTAACAAACCGTACCGACTTGTAAGTTATTTTATTCAAATAGATGCTGATATAAATCGCGTATAAAATATATATGATTTGTAAAATGTGACTATTTAAATATATCGAAGAAGAATACAAAATTATGAAAATATGGTTAACTTAAAACTTTATCAGAAAACGAAGACTTACGTGCAGGGCGATGACTGTTTGTAGGAAGGCGGAGATGTTTGCGAATGCCTTCAACCAGAGTGGACCGTTGACACTGTTGAGCAAGTAAGAGCTTGTGCTTGATCCATAAGCCCAGTATCCAACAAAAGTGACTGCATACATAGGAAAAACACCAGCAGTAAACTGGAAGTAGAGAGCTTTCAACATGTTTCCTACCACCGGTTGTCTTACAGTTGCCTAGCACAAAAAGCATAAGTCTGAGATGGTCAATTAATAAGATGAAAGATTAAATTGAGCTTTGATTATTGATGTTTGCCATTTCTTTGTAAATTCGTATCCTGTTTGTTATTTCTTTCAAAAACATATTTAAAATAAATCCTAGGAAAATAGATACAAACTACCTTCAGTTAATCCTTGACTTCAGAAAATTACGAAAAAAAATCAAAACTTGAAAAACTCTTAGCCGTTTTTGATTTTTTACCAAACTTGACCACATACTTGTATTTCAGGAAGCATTCCGGTGTTAAAAGCAAAAACAAGATTTGAGATTGCCCCGATAGTTTGGAAGACTTTTCCGGAGCCCGAGCCCGGAATTCCGTAATCCCTTTGAGTATTGTGAAGTCCTGCAAAGAACTTATTACTGTCAAAACGGATACCATTGAGGTGGTTCAATAGTGATTTATTGTAGCGAAATCTCACCGTCTTTGAGTGAAAGTGCAATGGCTATGACAATGTATACAAAGCTGAAGAATGTGGAAAATGCAAGCCAGATCCTCAGAGCTGACAAATGTGGTACGCCAACTGCAAATATGGCACATACGAAACCGGCTATTGCTATGAAGTGGGGTAATTTCATCGTGTGGTCATCTCTGAAAAGCACATAGACAGCCTGCACGACAAGGTCATATGGTTTCAGTTCATCGGAGTATTTGAACACAACATTTAGTTTATGACATGTTACACATTTTGAGCACAATTCTGTATTTGATTCCACTGTAAATAACACACCTTTAATCCCTGTCCGGCCAAGATGATGAACCCGGTATTAATCATGAAGAGGTTCACATACTGGAAAGCCCAGGTCATTATGTAAGCCTTTCGGCCTGCCAGAATCAAAACCTTTCATCAAAATCATACACAACAAATCAAACTGTATTTCAGAGAATTCCAAATCAACCATACCATAAATGTGCCCGGCTAGATCCCTGTATCTTATATGCCTCTTCCCATCTAACATGTGTAATTTAGCTACAAGAATATTGGCATACAAAGACATGGCCGTGGCGAGGATCAGACCCAACACGCCGCCAATCCAGCCGAGAGGAACCATTATGGTTCCTGAGTACCCAAGCACATAGGCACTGTTGATTCCAGTGGTGAGCACAAACCCCACCTGAAACCATGAATCTGAAACAACACAAAACCAAACACAGATTCATATGACAGTAATTTTATCAAGGAAAAAAGTTATAATTTTGCACAAATTGAAGTTTTGACTCATTTCTATAGACTGTAAAATATTCCAGTTTTTATCATCTTTTAGACCAATTAAAACGAGAATGTTGACTGGAATGTTCGAATTTGGGAACAAATTGTATAAGAAAAAGTAAAATTGGAATGTTCCAGAAAGTATCAGTATGACAAATTTAGAACGTGCAGCATAAAGGGAATCAAAAATTCAAATAATGAAAAATATAAAAATTGAATCCTAATCAAATATGAAATTTTTTCATAATGACAAAATTAGGGTTTAGGGAGTGTGAACCTCTGCTGATCTGGTGAGCAGTTTCAGGCATATGCACATCCACCAGATGACCATCAGCATGGACTTTCGCTGCAAAAGGTTCGCCATTGGAATTCGGCGTCGGCGGCATGTCGTCCTAAGCTAGCCTCTGAACCTGAAATCAGTCCGAAATTCTTTAACAACAAAATCAGAATTCAATGCAAATCAACATGGAAGACAATATTCTAACTACAGTCAATCCCTAAATGGAGAATGAATCGTGAATCGGGTAAGCGTAAAAAAGTAATCTTTTTTCAAGTTTTCTCACTTGCGGAAGAGCAGAGAGATGGCAGCAGGGATGGGATGAAAGATGGACGACGGTTCACTGACGCTGCTGCAAACTACCACCACGGCTGGCTCTCAACTAACTAATCCTTAATTACTTTTAAACAAAAATCTTCTCTTTTGTTTTTCAGTTTTGATTTTGTTAATTACTATTTATAAGATTTGATTTTTTAAAAAAGATTTTGAGCGGTTTTATTGGTCTGATCACTTTGACTTTAGTCGTTCTTTACCGATGCTTGGTTTGATTTACTATTTATTTAATTTTTGTAAAAAAGGACCTTTTCCTATTCTAACATCTTCCCATTAAAGTCTTAGCTCTTTTGATCATGAGACAACTTAATTACTTCAATCTTTTTTTGATTGAACTAATTTATTACTTCAATCTTTTTTTTTTTGATAAACATCCATCGGATATACAATGTGAACGAAAGAAACAAAGACGACAACCGAGGTCTTAAAGCCGGGACAAGTTAACCAGCTGGGAACATAACAGACAAGAAAATAAACAAGATTAAACCAGAGCCTGATGCTCCACTTCGCCTCAAGCGTGAAACCATCGTCTCGTCATCCACAGCGGAAGAAGGCAGGACGACACTAAGGCTGATCGCCAAAGCCATAAAACATACTCAAGAAGAGGCGGATGAACCATAAAACCGACACCAATGAGCAGTTTCCTCCTCGCGGGCCAGCAGTACGGCGACCAAACAAGCCTCCACCATAAGCAGCTTGACCCTCAACAACCAAGCACGGCGACCAAGCCTTCATCAGCGCCGACTAAACCTTAATGCATCACCAATTTTTCCAAACAACAAAAAAAGAAGCATGGATAAACACCAGCTCCAACACCAAAGCCATTAATTAGGAGCTCAAGAAAAGGCGGTTGAGCCGCACACCCATCCACCTGCCAAAACCTCCCGGAACCGCCCCATCAGATCACTGACCGCCGCACACACCCTCAGCCCGTCAGAGCATCCGGCAGCCGCCTCATCGAGCACCAAAAACAAACCATAAAACTACCTCTAAAGAGATCAAAAACGACATGCATGTCGATCTCAAGGTAGATTTAGGCATGCAATGGCCGAACAACAACATAACATACGAAAAAACATAACGAAGATCTTGACAATATTATTTATAGAAAGGTTACTGAGTTTCCAGAAAGACTGAATTTTTTTATTGTGGATTTACATTGAACAGATCAAGGAAGACAACACATATATATATTTATAGGTCGTTTGAAGCACATATTACACAAAGGGCACCACCCCGGAATTGAACTTGATCTTGATTCACCGTTGAAGCACATGTCATCTTGACACCTCTAACTCACGAGACACACATCTCCATGGTGAGGCCATAGTAGCGCCTAAACACGCATTCACGAGAGGATATAGCATAACACCTGTAAACATCCACACGGGACGAGGAATAGAAAAGGAAAAATGAAAACATTTGCGAGGGATGGACGAAGAGATCCACGAGACTGAGTTTGGTTTTTTTTTTTTAATAGGAACTCCAGTTTTGGTTTTTTTAAATAGTGACTCAGTTTTGGTTTTTCATTTATGAGTCATAAAAGTTTGAGTTTAGTCAAAAACCCGAAATTATGGCAAATTTCTAATGTCAAACCACATTGTGGAGTATTTACACAAATGCGACCTTAACTTAACAAGAAGGGTATAAATTATTAATGTTGTTCTTTTGAGCTAAAATTAATTGAAATTGTATTGAAAACTTAGTTTAATTTTACAGAAGTTTACTGAATTGTACTAAACTTTTTTTTGATAGGGGTTTCTTACATCGCATACATATATCAATCATCATACGATCAAATACATCTTATATATACATATTGTATGAGAATTCAATCGGGTACATATGAAGACTTGACTTTTTTTGGAGCACATGCCACACACGGCACCAACCCGTACATGCCACGCACGGCACCAACCCGTACATGCCATAACGCACCTCTAACTAGAAATCCACGAGCATAAGCTTGAAACTCAGCACCTCCATAACACAATGGAAAGAAAAGACGAGGCAACAGCACTTACAACATGTCCATGAGGACGAATAACACCCGCGCCAAGACGGGACGAAAACACATCCACAAGGGATGAATAACAATCCTACAAAAGTGAAGAGAAAATACTACTCAGGGGAATCAAACCCTTGAACTCTTGACTATTTGTCAAGAGCTCAAGCCACTTGACCAAACCCCTTTTTGCACTGAATTGTACTAAACTAAATGGAAAAAAATTGAATAATTGAAAGTTTAATGCCTAAACTATCTAGTCATTTATTAGCACCACTATAATTAATTTCAAGTCGCTTTCCATTACTTGCCATATATAACTCATATTCAAACTAGTTTAACAGATGATCTAAGCAATTTATATTGATCGATCATAAAGTAATCAAAATGTGAAATGTCCTTCTTTTTGCTTGTTCTATATGATTTGTAGTCTTATTCACGTTTCATGGATTCATATCACATGCAGCAAAGCCAATTGCTTCCATTTCAAAACGGTTGCATTAGTCTTTGAGGAGGCATGAAAACACACACTTAATAGCTATATATATGTCCATGCCATTTAAGCGGTCTTGGGACAACGCATAGATAAGAAACTTCATATCATATACTACATAAAGGGATGGAGCCAAGATTTGAAAAGTACTAGGGAACTAACAAACAATAATATGATTCATTTTTTTAAGGTTTGAAAGCCAATGAAAAGGTAACCGTCCCCTAAAAATATGAAAACTGTTGAAATAAACTTACAATTTACCTTGTAGAATTTTTTAGTTCCAAAAGTTATAAATTTTTCTAACAAAAAATATGTATTCTCCTATCTAGAAATGAATATTTTGGAGAATTTTTTTTTAGCATTGTTATCAACTAGATGGAGCAAAATAATGTGGGATCTTCGATGAAGATTGGTTAACTCTTCCGTGCTCTTCATCCCGCGGATGCAATTCATCCCTCTTGTACGTGGTAGGTATATGAGTGGAAGTTGATAAACTTAAATTCTTTTACAATCAGGTGCCGTGGCGAATGTAGCCACAAAGAGTTTCATATTTAATTCATACCTAGAAAATCGATAATTTTGTCGCATATTTTAATTAAAAATATCATAAGATATGACACATTGAGCCTAAGTCACTACAAATTTTTCCAAATTTTCCGTCCAAAACTTCCGTCTCAATAAAGTCATAAGAAATGGCGACGGTAAATAAAACGGTACATTTTTGATTTCATTCCGTCACCAAAAACATTTTCGAGGTATTTCCATTATAATTCCGTCAACATTAAATCCGTCGCTCATGAGTTCTCGGATTAGCGACGGAATATAAGTAACGAACAAATGACGGAAAGTACCCGCATATTTTATTCACATACATTCCGACATTTCCGTCATATATGCCAGCGCTTCATTTATAAGGCGCCGTTTATAATGTCAATTAAGACATCGCTTCAACACTGAATCGCTGTCTCATTTGCGAACCATATTTTCTGAATTTTTTTTATATTACTTTATTATCAATTTATTTTAACGTATAATCAATCAGCGTTACACAAATGATTTCAAATATAATTTAATATATAAAAACCATTACTTAGGGGTTAATTTGCGTTACAAATTCATTTAGATAAAGCACTATATATATTTTATTTAAATCATTGAATACAAAGTTGTCACTAATTGATTTATAACGACATCGTGAGCAGTCGAACATTATGCAATCTACGGGTTGGTTGACAACGACAAAAGTGAATTCCTTCCTGTCCTTCGCATCGTACGATGATCATTGATGATCATCTTGCATGCATTCATAAAATTACCCCGAATGCGACTGTCATATTGTGCATCCCAGGTAGCTATACTCTACAAGCAAATCATTAGTAAGATCCGTTAACTTTAGTCATCCAAAGGAAAGTAAAACATTTCCCGAGTTCTTGTTTTGTACCTGAAACTCCTCGAACCATATTTTCTTGCTGCTGTCTGGGATCCTGGTCCATGATGCCCACGCTGCGTCCCAACATTTTAAGATGCATTCTTGAGCAATCCGTCGTTGAACATCGAATGGGAAGAAACTGTTACAAAAGTATGGATTACATAACGTGCCGCATTTATCAAAACAGACAATATGAAGAGAACAATAGTAAGTTGTTACTGGTGTCGGCCAATAGGCACAACGTGATCTCTACGAGCAAATCCGCGTGTATTGTCAGTGAAACTCACACGGTCAAATGAAGGAGACATATGTTGACGATTGGAAGGAAGTATATGTTGCTACTGAATGTGGTGGGATGAATGATTTCAAGAGTTCTCAATCTCATAGTTATATAGCGCAACAATGAAATATGGTTGCATAAATTTTTCCGTCAAACTTCCGTCCATTTTCCATCATCTGATGACGGAAATAACATGTTATAGTGACCGAAACGCAACAACGGTCTATAATTAAAGGGAACTTTGTAAAGGTATAATGACGGCAACATGACGGAAAAATGAAACATTTATTGGAAATATATTAGTGATTTCCAACGCCTTACAATTATATATTACATTCATATATTGTCAGTGAATTGAATTTGTACTTGGAAATTGTCAACGGATTAAACGGCTGAAAATTTATGTTCGAAATCGGACTCGTAGAATACAAATTTATACATTAAAACGACGCTTAATTGAGACGCGCCGTATCAGGTATACTTAAAACATCGCTTACACATAAGGCGCTGACTTAAGTTCATAATAAACGGCGCCTTACAAATGACACGCTGTCTCATTGAATATATTGCTTATATGATTATATCTTAAACAAATTTATTATTACCCGGGTATACTTTAAAACGGCGCTTAATTTAGACGCGCCGTATCAGGTAGACTTAAAACATCGGTTACCCATAAGGCGCTGACTTAAGTTCATAATAAACGGCGCCTTACAAATGACACGCTGTTTCATTGGACATTATAAACGGCGCCTTCCACTTTAAGCGCTGTCGAAAGTAAGAATATGCATTGATATTTTTGATTGTTACAAACAATCCCGTGCACGATACCATTTCCTTAATAAACATTTATTCCCGATTACATTGCTCTATATTATCAACAAAAACAAACACATTTGCATTGCCCAGCATTATATGTACAAAATATTTGGACCAATATACAGCATATATATGATGTGTTTTACACTGGATTATCTGCTTGCCGCAAATAATCTACCAATTCATTAGCAAAGTCGCACCTCATATCATTCAGGACATTGTTACCATATGAGTCCTCTCCTGTTGGGAAAGCCTGGGAAAAAAGCGCACAGTTATCAAATTGGCATACACGTAGACTAATGGTTGATGCTCTATTACTTATCGGGGCATATATTTACCTGTCTGATGTCTTCATGAAGAGATCCATTGGTTTGATGAACAAACTTCGTTATGTCGCGCATATATTGCAACACATAGTAGCCACACACTTCAGTGTTGAAGGGCTGTCTGGGGCACTGAAATAAGAAATGATTTATAAAAATAAATCAAATGTATTAAGTAAAAGAATAAAAGAATTCGGTCTATTCTGTTGTTATTTGTTAAGTCCATACCGTTACAGTCCTCCACTGTATAGGTTCATCTGACGGGAGATTGAAGTATGTACGCAATCCCCTGTAACATTAGTGTAATTAATATAAGTTGTAGCACTTGTAGTATTGGTAAGAAATAGCGGATTAGCATAGTCATCGTTACGTGTTGACGAAATTTATTGCATCATCCATCGGTGGACTTGCGATTGGATCAAGCCAAAGGACCAAGCGCTTCTCGGGGAATATGACAATTAACATCCAATGCCACCTAATAAATATATATTTTAAATGTTATATTCGTATACAATGTATTTCATCGAAAACACAGATGACCACGGAAAATAATAACTTACTTTTTGACATGGACGTAGGGGAGGAAGTAGCAAAAATTATGAACGTAGTCTGGCATTTGCAATCTCCTCTCGAAGCAAGCGACCCTCGTTTCTAGATCGACGGACGGAGTCATATGACTCGGTCTGAAGTATCCAAACCTAATGCCCGGCGGGATCTTATCGTGTATAACTCTGTTGCCATTTGAATAATTAAGTGTTCCAGTCAACAAAATTTCATTGTTAACAACAAATAATAATAAATAAATAAAAATTTACCCCATGTACACTTCAACCGCGGTTGCACTCAAAGCTTCCAATGAGGTGAATTGCAAAATGTCAGATTTTTCCAGTTGGATATAACAATCTTCACCGAAAACTTCGCTAGCAATGTACACCGAATAGATAGTCGACTTGGCCATCATTTTCGCGTGTTCGTACAAAAAACGACATATCATTGTCATTCCTTCAAGTTTAGCGTCGTCAAAACTGCTACATTGGAGTTTAAAAAATCTGTACTCGTCATATCCCTGTGCGGGAAAAAAAAACCAATGAACCTATTCACATTGATATGCTTATAGGTGTTTCTTATCATATAACAGAATTTAGGAATCAACTACCTTTTCCTCAATGTCTACCAGACATTTCGGCCATCCCACAAAATCACCCAGTGCATCTGATACTTTCTCCATGCGCCCCAACTTCATTGGAAGCTCTGCCGACGGTTCAAGTTCAATCTCTACAACCACCTTCACCATCTCATCAGTCAGCTCTTGACACTGAACGAAGCGTCCTCGCATCACTCTGCCAAGTGCTACAAGTATCCTGCCCTGATCCGAACCTCCTCCTTCCACGTGCAGCAAGCATTTCTTCCCAACCTGAAATGGAAAAATTCAGACACATTTACGAAGTAAATTGAAATTTCGTCGTAATTTAAAAAATTACGGAATATTACCTTGGGTATATCTCCAAATGGGTCATCATCGTACCCAATTTCAGGGCTATGACTCGTAAGAGCGTTCGAAGTGACAGTGCACTGTGTGGTCGACGAAGAAGATTGCTTCCCAAATACTTTTTTCCAACCTACCAAACACCCCACCCCCCGTGTTCGTCCAGGGTACTCGTCCTTTCCTATGGCCTCTGTTAATATGTCACGTCGACCATGGCATATAAATTTTCCTTCCCTCACTTGCTTCTCCAATTCATCCTGATACCGAAGTGAATGGACGTTCATGACAGTCACAGACAGTTACGTAATTATTTAACGTAAGCATAGAACTTACAATTTTGTCGGCAACCTCCCTCATATGGTCATTCACGTACTCTTTATTAGTCCTTTGGTGCCCCCTCTTCCAAACCTCATGCCTTCCAACATCGATGACAGGGTAATCCCCCGGGGATATTAAACCCTGCGCCTCCATCTCTGCTAATTTTCCCACGACGACATCCGCTTTTGCCTTTTTGTACCCGCCCCTGGACATAGTATGCGGGTACCGGTTCGATTTCGCTCGCGCAATGTTCAACTCCCTAAGTTTTTGTGCCTCGGGAGTCAGACGTTGTTCCACAAAGGTCTTCCATTGATCCGTATCAATGAACGGATACATCTATCGTGGGTCCTCTCCTTCTTTCGGACCAAAAATGTACTTATTTGCCAGCTCACTCTTAAATTCTCTCCATATTTTAGCCGCTGCCCGCATCTCCGTTCTCTTTAACACCGTAGTTAAGTCATTCTGAGGCACATCAAATATTTTCTGCATAATTAAATGAATGGTTAACACATGCAAAAGTATAAAGTTAACAATTAATTGTTTCACAGTTAATAATCCGAACCAAAGTCTCTTCCCACACCAACTCCCTCTGCTCCGGGCGTGCTAACGTCCATTTTTCATATGTAATTGGCATATGCTTTTTCGCAACCAGACCTGCATGTACCGAACGCACAGTTTAACGTATAAATACCACATTGTGCATTTAATATATTAACATACTGTATCATATTACCAATGTATGTTCTGAATAATTTCCCTACTTCACCGTTGATAGTTCCATCTGCTGCTATCGTGACCGGTTCCTTTGTGCCATCTTTATGCTTGTCAATTAAACTGGTCAGAAGGGTTGCACCCCTTTGTTTACGTTTCGATTTTTTCTTAACTGTCGCTGATGAGGCTCCGTCGAGACTACTTGGTGTGTTAACCATCGTCCCTACATTCTCATAGTTTCAAGCAGAATAATAATCAGTTGCCTGAACTGAGTACCCTGACTAAATGAATACATCCATACACCGGAGTCAACCATATTTTCAAATTTACACGCAACCGTAACTGTGTCGCACTCCGCCGACAACTTATGCAAAACAGAGACAATAAGCGTCGAAATAGGATGACAACTATCGACATACCTGGGCGACAAAATCAAACCTCCGCGTGAGTGAAATTCGTACCGCGGGCGAAGAAGTCGGCGTAAACGGAATTTACCAGTGTGGTTAAAAAATGTGTTGAAATGTAATTTTTAGGGTTCTAGGGCGTTTATTCTTCAGTCGCCGTGTTCACTACACATATAACGACGCATATATATGCCAGCGCCGTTATATGTTATTTCTCACGTCGCCTATATATAAATGCGCCGTTTATTTATACTAAGGCATCGCCTAAATTAAAGCGATGTCTCAATACATATATGCAACGTCGCTTCTGTAGAAGCGCCGTCTTAAATGTCACGGAATATTAACTGAACTACGACTGAATCATATATCGTCCACCCTATAAGTAAACGCACTATCTCTTGTCCTTATATTTTTCATCCCAACAATTTCATATAATGAGTTCGAACTCTGCAGTCGACCGTTTCTTTGCGGAGATGTCTGATGAAGAATCAAGCGGTTCTAAAGGATATGTTTGTTCCGCTCAAGATGGATTCTATCCATGTGATAATGGCTCCGAATGTTTAGGAGAGAATAGCTTCAGTATGAAAAAATACAGATACGACGAATACAACAATAATAGACAATGCTCGTCTTCAAATACAAGTCCATGTGACGGTGGCGAAGAAGTTGACCAGCCGTCACCCCGTGGGTCAGATGGAAAGCAAGCACCAAAAACTCGTTGAATTTATGTAATTAACGTTCCACATAATCTGTACTAAAGTATCATAAACTATGTTATATATTGATGTGCAACGTATCTAATGAAGTTAACTACCCCTTTTCGGTTATAAATGCGCGTTTTAATTTTAGAAAACGGGGAACGGACTACTATCGAAAATGAGACGTATATTCTTTGTATGCACTATATATATAAAAGCACGTAAAAATTACTATCTAAAATTGAAACCCAACGATTTGTAAGAATGAGCAAGAATTCTGAAGCTTAACGTATATTTGCTTCGTCGTCCGGATATGAATTCGAAGGCGGGACTGAAGGATATATTTGCCCCGCTCAAGATTTTATATATCGTTGCGACAATGTCTCGGACTGTCTAGGATATCATGTCTTCAGTTGATAAAAATACATACACAACGAAGACAATAGTATACAAGTACATTTTCAAAGGCAAACCAGTGTGAAAGTTAGGCCGAATTTGTAGTGCATCTCAAAAGTGCACATATATATATATATGTATGTATATATTATCATACAAAAGTGAAGAAATTAAGTGTCAGAATTGATCGACGATACCACCCACATATATCAAGAAATCAGACATGAGTATCTGACAGATGCTTGTCGTCAGAGCAAATGTACAAATAAATTTATAAGTCCGCTACTCGCGACTTCACTACTGGGTAGCAAGTGGTAAGTAGGGGTCGAACCCAAGGGAATTAGGGGGATAGTTGCTCTTTGAAGTGATTGTACAGCGAGGGAGCGTGTTTTAGGTTGGTTGAGGTTTTAGAGCTAGTAACTACGTGACTTTTTGGTTGGTTTTGGTTTTTTTGTGCGAAAAGTAAATGACTGAAAATAAAAGTAGGAGACTTACAGCGGGTGATGCGTGATTGGCAAGTTCTCCGGAAGGTGAGCAGTTGATTACGGCAGTTATACTAAGAAAGTAAGTGCAGGAGTTGTTTGATTTCAAGGAAAACATTCGATTTCGGGGGCCTTGTATCATAGCCTGTTTATCATTGACCTTTAGTGATCCTTCTAAGTATTCAAACGTGCATCAAGGCCATTCCAAGCACTCGATTTGCCACACTGTCTAGTCTTTTGCAAAAGTGTTCGAAAGAGTATCAAGGCCATTCCAAGCACTCGATTTGCACACACTGTCTAGACTTTTGCAAAAAACGTAGAGCCCTTGTTCTACTTAGACTAATACCCCATTCCAAGGTATATTAGCCTGTGTGCATCCATTTGATCAGTCATTCCCGAGCAATCAAATGGTGTTTGAGAGAGGTCAAACTCCTCAGATAAGCTTTGCCATTCTAAGCATCCACTTATCCGAGTATGTTTACGAACTTCCACGGAAGAGCTTTGCCATTCCAAGCATCCACTCAACCTTGGAAGTTCTGGCCTAATATATGGCACATAGAACAAGTTTTGAATACAGAGAAAAAACACTAAAGCAAAGTCTAAAACATTTTATGATACAAGTACACCCCTTCAACCGAATGAAGAATTTAGCTACGAATATCCATAGAGGTGGATACCATAGCTAAATACTCGGGGGTTTTTGAAAGACAGTAAGTAAGGGGAATACTCAAGAACCAACAGGAGTATTCCCAATTCCTACTTGAATACTCAAGAACCAACAGGAGTATTCTCTAAAACTGTTATAATACTCAAGAACCAACAAGAGTATTATTTCAAAACCAAACTTACAAATTGCCAAACTTAGAGAGATAAGTGATTTATGATTTTTGGGATTGTGGATGAAGATTACAAAGGGCGGAGGCATGTATTTATAGCCAAAAGGGGAGGAGATGGATGGTGAGGATGAAAGCACATGGCTTCATCCAAGGGAAGCTCCAATGGAGGTCATAGCCGCCGGTTGGAGGTCATGGGAGGAGGGGAGCTTCCTCCATGGCTCACCTTCTCCAAAAGCCGCTGGTCATTGACGAACTATTCTTTTTCACCTCTAAATAGTATCAATGAAGAGAGGGTCGGTAGTAAGTCAAAACATTTATAATGACCGGTAGGGTACCGGGTCGAACCCAAAGGAGCAAGCTAAGCACATGCACTATGTAAGATCGTGTTTCCGTTCGGCTATTCTAACCAAAATGTATAAAGGTGTGAATATCTAAATCCTATGTGCGGCGAGTAATTAGGGATGAAAGATAAGTAAGAGGTGTTTCGAGGGGTTACTCCCCTCCTTGGCAAATTCCCAATGATCATGTATACAAGAGTTTAATCATTTAAGAGGTTGATAGGTTTTAAACCTAGCTTAGACTAGAATTGAACAAACCATGCATGTTTAATCCTAGTCAAGCCATCTTAGCTAGGATCTCACTAATTAAAGAGTATTGATCCACTATATAGCATTTACTCCCATGAATGCTACATGCATAAAGTTCTAGTTTACCTCTCACCATGCATTTACTCTCATAAATATTGGTTAAGTTCAATTTTACTACATCCAAACCATCACTAAGCTCTTTCAATACTTAGATCATAGTTCTAACACAAACATGTCACTTAGGCATTTTATCAAACACTTAGAGACATGTCTAAAATGAAAACCATAGTAAAATGAAATCAACTTCATAAATTGCATGTTAATGTGTATACAATGATCATTAAGTACCAAGGAGGATCATAAGACCCTCAAAACACAAGATCCACTACTCACACATCATGTAAGACAACATGGTGTGAGTAGGGTTTTTACACAACAAGTAGAATAGAAGAGGGATAGAAATAGGATGATTAATCCTTGAACTCCCTTGATCTTCACTTCTCCTTAGTTGGATGATGATTGATGACCTTGGTTGACCTCTTTTCTTAATCTTCTTCTCCCCAAAAACCTCCACACATTGGTCAAAAAGCCCTCTTTCTATTTATAGATTCGGCTGAAATCTGGCTGCAGAAATCTGAGTTTTTCATCCAGTCGATCGACTGGGCTTTGCTTGACTTGATAGCGCTAAAATATATGCATTTTAGGCGACCTCTATGATTATTGTTTCGATCGTTCCATTACGATTTCACTTGCTATTTGATGCTTTGTGGTTCATTTCAGGCAAATTACAGAGTTTAAGCTGAGAACACAAGTGAGTAGCATTTTGGAGCAAAACCGAGCATTTCGGGGCAAAAATATGGATTTTCGGGCGTTACGGGACAGACTGACCTTTGGGGCTTATTTTGGACGCACAGATCTCATTTGGTGTCCGATTTGGTCGATTCAAAGCTTGTTGAAAAGCTAACTCAAAGGGCTACAACTCTCTAGTTGACGCCGAGACCAAATTCGGAGGTTACAATTGCCAACAAAGCCTTGTGCGTTCGCACAGTCCATTCCATGCGAGCGCACAAAACAGACCAGACGCACAGAATTTTCATGCGAGCGCATGAGACCGACCTTGCCGGAGTGTTTTTGACGTCCAGGGCGTTTCCAATGTCCGATTTGGCTGATCCTTAGCTTGTTGGAAAGGTAACTCAAAGGGCTACAACTCTCTAGTTGAAGCCAAGATCAAATTCGGACCAGAAAGAGGTCATGCGTTCGCATGAAAAGGACCAGTCGCATAAGATTCGTATGCGAGCGCATACCTCAAGCCCAAGCTCGCATGACCAACTTTTAGGCACTAATGCGAGCGCATGATTCATCCATGCGTTCGCATGAAGTCGTAAAAATCAGATTTTTCTGTTGGGGTATAAAAAGAAACTTAGGGTTTCTAAACAAAGGGGTGGAGCTTTTCTAGGGTTTTTGAGCCGGGAGGCGGGGATTTTCTGAGTTTCTTGTGGAGCAGTTTTCTGGGAGAAGAAGCGAGAGATTTTGAAGACAACAACGAACACAAAGATTGGATCATCTTAGTACTAATTGGATCTCCATATTGGTTCCAGATTTCTAAACTCTACTTCCATATGGTTGTTTGCATTTCCATTGTTGTTTATGTTTGTAAACTCACCATGAGTGAGTAGTGACCTTGATTGGGGATCTATGGATCCCTTAGACATGTTTGTGATATTGTAAATATTATGGATGCTATTGATGAATGATTTGCATATGACTCTTCTTCATTTGAACCTAATGTTTCGAATTGCCTATAAGGTGTTTGTGAGAAGTCCTCAATAGCAATTATGCTTGATTTCATGTTTGATGTAACTTGCGTTGAAAAGCATGATTTCAATTGATCTAAATGAAGAAGCATTAGGGTTTTTGTGTTACATGGCGACACTTTTATTCTAATGAGAATGGCTCGGACCTAACAAGAGTATGATCATCTAGCCAATAGAGCGTGAGTGTGAGACTAGATATTCATATTCTATAATGCCAATAGAGCGTGAGTGTGAGGCATTATGCGAGATGCAACCTCTTTATACTAAGTTGTAGCGTGAGTTGAACTTGGTATTAATGTTGCAATAGCCAGTTTCTAAACATGTGCATGTGATTTCATCGTTGGCATCCCCATTTACTATCACAATAATTGTCTAGGTGGAAAATTAGATCCCTAGTCATCTTTGAATTGATTATTTACCTTTTTCGTTGATCACATTTCTCTTTTGGATAGTAAATCCTGCTATCACCCTTTTAAAGGAACAAATTTCCCCCCCAAACCATTAGACATTCTAAGTAAACTGTTAGCATTATTGGTTTTATCACCTGTCCTTTGGGTACGACCTCGGATTTCCCGAGTCTTTACAAATGTTTTGATTACCGTGACTAGCATAAGTGTTTGAATTCTATTCGAATATTGACGCTAAATTACAACTGATCACTCCCAGTCGGTCGACTGGGATGTGCAAGATATGATGAGCTCCTGAGTTTCAATCGAGTCGGTCGACTGGACTTTCAGTCGATCGACTGGTGGTCCTCTCGTCCGAATTTGGTCTTAGCGTCAACTAGAGAGTTGTAGCCCTTTGCGTTAGCTTTCCAACAAGCTTTGAATCAACCAAATCGGACACCGTATGCGCCCTGGGCGTCCAAAACAAGTTGCAAAGGTCAATATGCTCGGTATTGCCCCGAAACTCCTTGTTTTGCGCCGAAACTCAACCAATCTTCACATTTAGGCATTGACCATGGGGGAAACTTGTTTTCTACCTGAAATGTAGAGATAGAGGTCAAATGACATCAAAATATCGTCGGAAACGATTCAAAACTATAGTGAAGAATGACGATAAATGAGCCGAAAACTCGACTCATCAACACTCCACACTTAAGTTTTGTTCGTCCCGAACAAAGTATGAGAATATGTCAAGGTCATGCAAATGTCGAAATGCTAGTGGTGCTATGTTTTTCGTCTATTTCCCTCACTAGATTTCACAAGGTCTCGATCATTATTCCTAATCATGTTATTGAAAGGTAAATGACAAGTATGTACAATCTAACTAGCTCCTTTTTGTAGGCGTTACGAATGCATTTAGCGTATGCATTAAGCCTTTAAACCCCTAGGCTACCCTAGTGGACGAGTTATAGTCTCGTGAGAGTTTTCAGAAAAGGGAATACTCACAAATCCCATATGCACCTATCCCATGAGAATGAATGCAAGAGTGCTCAACCAAGGCGAGGATTTCTCAAAACCAATCCCTCACCCCAAACTAGGACTACCATCACAATACCATCAAAAGAACTTTTGAACCATTTGAGTACCCATGAGGTTGTGTATTCAAGAATATCAATACTAGAGCTATCAAATGTCTCATCCAAAGTTCCACTCATTTTCAAGGTAATACAATAGAAGCAAAGTTAATAGTTTTGCACAAAAGAGTGTCAACCGCTCACCTATGCTAGCTAGGGCTAGTCCATGGGTTTGCGAAATGGAACTCTTTCCCAAGTTTTAGGCGCTTAAGCCATAATCCATAAGGGAAGAGGAGTTCGACACTAGAGTTCTTAATAAACAAGCATAGACCAAATGATAACTCCCGTGCAAGCACATGGGTCGTCCAAAAGTCATTCTAACAAGCACACAATGCAAATGATGAATCCCGCACAAATGAAGAATGGAGGAAAACATAGAGTCAAGTTTTAAGTGCTTCTTATTTTCTTTTTGAAATGGCCTTTGGCCTACAAATGCTTTCGAGGGGGAACTTTTCTTCCTAACCCCCGGCATTTGTATCATTTTTAAAGCGAAACTTCTCTAGCACTTTGAGAGAGTTTTTAGTCGGGGCTTTGCCCTCTTTGACCACAAAAACTTTTTTGTTGGGGCCTATTTTTCGCCCTCTTTTGACTCCACACTTAAAACTTGACAATATGTTCAAAAAGTGTATGGAATGTGCGGGAAGCAATCATAAGCATGGCACTAAATTAGAAAACTCAAGTCACCAAGGAGCAAACAAAAAGTCTAAGTTTTTCGTGAAAATTTTAAAAGTGCTTGATAAAACTCAATCCAAGGTATTTCAACGAAAATACTTGGAGAATTGGATAGACAAGGGATAGCAATTATATTGATTCACAAGAATGCACATTCATAGGACTAGGTCGGTTCTAAGTTCAAGATCCAATAAATGTGAATAATAGGCTAGATGTGATTTATAGGGATTTAGAGCCGATAGTCACAAGCCTATGTGGTTGAAAACACTCTCATGTTAGGGATGGAATACATGAATGCAAGTGCTCATTCTACAATGCTAGGCATGGCATAATATGAGTGAACTATGCGACTACCCACTCCACACTTAAAAGGTAGCTTAGTCCCTAAGCGCAAACAATGAAGAAAATGAGATAAAGGCGCATAGGAACTCCCCTCGTTTGTAGATGTGCCCCACCAATAGAAAAGATGACATTGTGCTAAGCTTGAATGTGCATGATGCGAATAACTTCCTTGATGACAAGAACACATGAGAGGTTAAAAGCAACAAGTGACATACAAGGTTATGTAAAACTCATGTATGAGCAAGATAGCATCACAAGTCACATAATAACATCATGGCACAATTTTCATAGAATTCAAACAAGGAAGTTGATCCACACCCTCTAAAACATGCACAAGGTTTCCTAAGTGCCCCAAATGTGAAACTAGAGTCATAGTATGATATCACAAATTAGTTCCACTCTAGTAAACACCAATAAAGCATATGAGAACTATGGGCAACATCATTAAGCATAGAAAGATCAAGGGAAAAGTGGAGGGCTTGGCAATGTGAAGTGGAATTGGAGTGAGTAGACCTCACTCCAAACTTAAAATTTTAGCCACTAATCACACATTTCACATTCCATATTTTAGAGCCTTAGCTACTCAAAATCATGTCAAACACTTGAACATACAAAAGAACAAGAATGAAACAACTTACAAACCGGGTTACCTCCCGCGGGGGCCTAGTTTTTCCCGTCTTGGCAAAGACGTAGCAAAGCGCCCCATAGAATCACTCGTCGAGAAGTCCTTTGCTAGGATCCCTTCTCGCGGGGCCTTGGGTTTGGCCGTGTCAATCCACCTTCAAATCCCATTTGAATTTCTTCCCATCAAGCCTACAATGGACTTTCCTTTGGGAGCATGACCCCTTCAAATATGAAGATCCCTTTAGAACAAAGGGGTCATGGGAGCTTCCTTCCAAAAATCTTGCAAAATAAGGCACAAAGCTCCAAAACTTGTCTCGAGACGAAATGGTGAAGAAAGGGTCTTCATAATTTGTCTCGAGCTTGATGGGCACACCTTCCTTTAATCTTTCAATGATGTCCATGGGTGCCCATTCCTCAATATCCCTTTCTAAGCTTGTGTTTTCTTGTATGCGAGAAGACTCTTTAGCTTGATCCATATAGACCTCAACAAAGTCTTCATACCCCCGAGATCATTTTCTCTCAATAGGCTCTTCCTCTATCTTATCCTCATCAAGAAGTTCGGGCTCACATTCAAACTTGCTTGTGCCGGGAGGGAGGAGTTCTTGTTCACCAATAAAAGTTGTTTCCTCTATGCAAGAGGCATCATCATTGAAGAATTCCTCATCGGAGAGCGTTAATGGAAGGGTGAACTCTTGTGCGTTCTCATCCAAATGATCATGAGATGTGCTAGTAGTGAAGGATGCTTCACTTTTGCATTCCATCTCGTCTTCATTACAAGGTTCACCATCCCTTGTCTTGTAATAAGCTTCGGTGGCGGCTCTCCAAAATTTATCCTCCAATTCTTGATCCCGTTCTTCCCTTGAGGCATTAGATTCAAGGACTTCTTCTTTGGATACCTCCTCTTCCTCTTCTAAGTTCTCAAATTCAACGGCTTGTTGTGCCAACTTGGCTTGAAGCATATCCATGTGACCATGCATATCTTGTTGGGTTTGCTTCACTTCCTTCAATTCTTGTCCCATCTCATTTTGGCTAGCAAGGAGTTTAGCAAGCATGACTTCTATATTGGAGGGCTCACTTGTGGGTAGAGGAGGTTGAGGGTATGGAGGGTAGGAGTCTTCAACTTCATAGCATTGGCTATCATCCCAATTCGGAGTGTAGTAACTTGTCGGATAGTCATGCTCTTGATAATAAGAATTTATGTGCTCCTCCTCTTGGTGGTATCTCTCATTAGAAAAGACTTGTTGATTGTGGTTGTACATCCAATAGTCTTCACAATGGGCATTTGGTTGTTCCTCTTCATAATAATCTCCATTGTTCATGACTTGTTGGTTGTAGTGATCCATCCTCGCAAAACAAGATAAACGAAGTTAGTAAGGAATATGAGTAGAAAAAGAAGAATATACAAGTATAAGAAAAAAGAAAAATATTCACAAGAATAGTCGGAACTTCCACACAATCTAATCTAGGGATGTGCTAACTAGTTGCTCCCCGGCAACGGCGCCATTTGACGAACTATTCTTTTTCACCTCTAAATAGTATCAATGAAGAGAGGGTCGGTAGTAAGTCAAAACATTTATAATGACCGGTAGGGTACCGGGTCGAACCCAAAGGAGCAAGCTAAGCACATGCACTATGTAAGATCGTGTTTCCGTTCGGCTATTCTAACCAAAATGTATAAAGGTGTGAATATCTAAATCCTATGTGCGGCGAGTAATTAGGGATGAAAGATAAGTAAGAGGTGTTTCGAGGGGTTACTCCCCTCCTTGGCAAATTCCCAATGATCATGTATACAAGAGTTTAATCATTTAAGAGGTTGATAGGTTTTAAACCTAGCTTAGACTAGAATTGAACAAACCATGCATGTTTAATCCTAGTCAAGCCATCTTAGCTAGGATCTCACTAATTAAAGAGTATTGATCCACTATATAGCATTTACTCTCATAAATGTTGGTTAAGTTCAATTTTACTACATCCAAACCATCACTAAGCTCTTTCAATACTTAGATCATAGTTCTAACACAAACATGTCACTTAGGCATTTTATCAAACACTTAGAGACATGTCTAAAATGAAAACCATAGTAAAATGAAATCAACTTCATAAATTGCATGTTAATGTGTATACAATGATCATTAAGTACCAAGGAGGATCATAAGACCCTCAAAACACAAGATCCACTACTCACACATCATGTAAGACAACATGGTGTGAGTAGGGTTTTTACACAACAAGTAGAATAGAAGAGGGATAGAAATAGGATGATTAATCCTTGAACTCCCTTGATCTTCACTTCTCCTTGGTTGGATGATGATTGATGACCTTGGTTGACCTCTTTTCTTAATCTTCTTCTCCCCAAAAACCTCCACACATTGGTCAAAAAGCCCTCTTTCTATTTATAGATTCGGCTGAAATCTGGGTGCAGAAATCTGAGTTTTTCATCCAGTCGATCGACTGGGCTTTGCTTGACTCCCAGTCGGTCGACTGGGATGTGCAAGATATGATGAGCTCCTGAGTTTCAATCGAGTCGGTCGACTGGACTTTCAGTCGATCGACTGGTGGTCCTCTCGTCCGAATTTGGTCTTGGCGTCAACTAGAGAGTTGTAGCCCTTTGCGTTAGCTTTCCAACAAGCTTTGAATCAACCAAATCGGACATCGTATGCGCCCTGGGCGTCCAAAACAAGTTGCAAAGGTCAATATGCTCGGTATTGCCCCGAAACTCCTTGTTTTGCGCCGAAACTCAACCAATCTTCACATTTAGGCATTGACCATGGGGGAAACTTGTTTTCTACCTGAAATGTAGAGATAGAGGTCAAATGACATCAAAATATCGTCGGAAACGATTCAAAACTATAGTGAAGAATGACGATAAATGAGCCGAAAACTCGACTCATCAGTCATGGAGGAGAAAGAGGAGGTTTTGTGTGAGTTTTGTGATGTTTTCACAAAACTATCGGTGTATTTTGGCCCCGGACTGACTTTGATTGTTCTTCGGTTTGATTTGTTTTGAGTGATTCCACGTCAGGATCTTTAGATTTCTTCAGTCAGCGTCTGATCGAGACCTTGGAATGACTCGTAACACCTTTTCTGCGTAAAATCCTCTCCTTAGCGTGTATTCTCTCTAAGCTCCAAAATACCCTGTAGATAAATATCGGAACTAACAAGCAAAAGTTAAATAGACAAACAGTCTAATTTAGTGGGTTTAACTGTGTTTTTGATTCGTATAATTATGGTCAATCAGATCACCCCACACTTTTAGTTGTTCGTCCCGAACAATGCTATTAAAGGGCGGCACTAAGTAAGTTTTTAAAATATGAAAGTTAGACTGTGGGACTAGACTTATCCTAATTCATGCATTACTACTTATTACCAAATTAAACTGCGTAAATAAATAGAAGAAACTTGATACTTGTACCTCCGTGCTGAGATGCAAAGTATTTTGGATGTTTCGGGAGATAGCCCTTTTTAGGCTCCTGGACTGCAATCTCGGGACCGTCTCGTACTATATGGTTTTCTTGTAGCTTTCTCTAGCACGTGATTCGGTTCGGGTTTCAATGGTTTGATCTTTGATTTTCTTTCTTTTTGGCGAGGGACAGCTTTTTTTGTAGTGAATCGGCCTTTGGCCTTGGATTTGACTTTTTGAGTACTTCACTTTTGTTCGGTTAAAACCTTCACACTTTTGGGCCTTTGGCCTCTTGATTTGCTTCTTCGAGCTTTTGCTTCTTTGTGACTTGCTAGTCCATTTTCTCAAGCCTTTTTGGGAGGTCCAATCATCGCCCGCGAGCATATGGAAATACCTCCCCGCTCCTCTCATCGTTGTCGTTTCGCGCGGGTCAAGATGAGGGTCGCTCATCTATTTTCTCGGCTACTTTGACTAGAGAGAGGACGGTCTGATTCCCGTCCTCGCCTTTTTTTTCTTTTTTGCGTAAACACTGCATGGCGGAGATGACTTCAATCTTCACTGAAACCCGAAGTGCAGCCTCCACTGACTTCGAAAACCATATAGTTTGATTCGATCCTTCGATTGCTTGCCAAGCCCCTCTAGGGCATTTTCTATCAACTCCACATCCCTAGTTTATCTCAGCACAAAGGAACAAATGAGAAGTTACATTCTAAGTTTTTAAACAGTTGAATTTTCACAAGGTTGATGCATGAATTATGATCTATCTTTTTCACATTCTTAAGTTCATATTTTCAAAAAGATACTATTAAGAAAACAGCAAGCATGTTATTTAACTATAAAAAGGTGGTTCTCACCCCACACTTTTGAACGAAGGCGTGCCTTAGTTTAAAAGTCATGCAAGCAGATATATACATGTGAGAATGACTTTAAACTAAATGACTGAAATTAAATGACAGAAAGTAAGATAGTGTCGGGTTACCTCCCGACCAGTGCACTTGTTTAACGTCGTTGGCTCGACAGTACCTCATTCTTGGATCATTGGTTTGGATCCCATGGGTGGCTCAGGTCGAATTTCTTTATTGCGCCAACCCTGATTCTTGCTTTGACTTTTCCTGGGTTTTTGGGGGATGATGGGCGTGGGTCCAGCTCCCACTGTTCTGATGGTTTCTCCTTCCAGCGTCTATGCCCCATTACGGTGTCGTTTTGCTCAGGCCCTTTTCCCATCCTCCTTTTAGCCTCTTCATTGATCACATAGTTTTCAGCGATTTGCCTATTGATCGAGGGGAAAAGTTGGGAAGCTTGCATCTTAAGGCTTGGTTCTGCCTCGTTATGTCCGTTTGTCAGGATCTGGTCATAGATGGTCTCGGAAGCTTGGGTGATGATAGCTGGGTATGGCTCGGGCAGTATGCTGGTGGTATTTTGGACTTCGTCCTCGTTGCTTCCGATGCTTTCCATGTCTGATTCTTCTGACGGTTCAGGAGTCTCTTCTGATGGCTCGGGAGTTTCTTCATTTGCCTCAGGACCAGCTTCGTCTATTTGCATTCCTCCGTCAGTTTGGGGTATTCGTTTTGTGGCTGCGGCCAGGTTATTTATGAGGTACCACATGTCTGCTATGGATAAGTTCCTGGCTGATCTTTTCATTGCTTCGTTAATCCTTCCCAGCTCATCGGACCTCATCCCACGAAGAAATTTTTGAAGAAGAACTTTCTTCGTGAATCCATGGTGCGGGCAGCTTGAGACGATGGTGTCATAGTTCGTGTAGTATTCGTCCAAAGTCTCATCCCGGGATTGTTGAAGGCACATGATCTTCTCACGGGTTTTTTGGCGTAAGGATGGGGGGAGAATTCCTTCAGGAATGGAACGCAGAGGTCCACAAAATATTCAGCATGCATAGCGGGTGATGTGTAGTACCAGATTGTCGCGAAGTCAGTCAGAGAAAATTTGAAGCATTTAAGCTTAAATTCCTCTAACATTTCATTCTCAGGTTTTATGTGGCAGCAAACGTGGTGAAAGTTTCGACAGTGTTGTACAGGATTTTCTCCATCCGTACCTCCGAACAGGGGCAGATATCGTGTTTTCCATGCATATGTAGTGGGTAACGTCATGAGAAGGGGAGAGAAAGAAAAGAACAACTATCCGAAGGCTAATTCCCCGGCAACGGCGCCAATTTGACAGATGCTTGTCGTCAGAGCAAATGTACAAATAAATTTATAAGTCCGCTACTCGCGACTTCACTACTGGGTAGCAAGTGGTAAGTAGGGGTCGAACCCAAGGGAATTAGGGGGATAGTTGCTCTTTGAAGTGATTGTACAGCGAGGGAGCGTGTTTTAGGTTGGTTGAGGTTTTAGAGCTAGTAACTACGTGACTTTTTGGTTGGTTTTGGTTTTTTGTGCGAAAAGTAAATGACTGAAAATAAAAGTAGGAGACTTACAGCGGGTGATGCGTGATTGGCAAGTCCTCCGGAAGGTGAGCAGTTGATTACGGCAGTTATACTAAGAAAGTAAGTGCAGGAGTTGTTTGATTTCAAGGAAAACATTCGATTTCGGGGGCCTTGTATCATAGCCTGTTTATCATTGACCTTTAGTGATCCTTCTAAGTATTCAAACGTGCATCAAGGCCATTCCAAGCACTCGATTTGCCACACTGTCTAGTCTTTTGCAAAAGTGTTCGAAAGAGTATCAAGGCCATTCCAAGCACTCGATTTGCACACACTGTCTAGACTTTTGCAAAAAACGTAGAGCCCTTGTTCTACTTAGACTAATACCCCATTCCAAGGTATATTAGCCTGTGTGCATCCATTTGATCAGTCATTCCCGAGCAATCAAATGGTGTTTGAGAGAGGTCAAACTCCTCAGATAAGCTTTGCCATTCCAAGCATCCACTTATCCGAGTATGTTTACGAACTTCCACGGAAGAGCTTTGCCATTCCAAACATCCACTCAACCTTGGAAGTTCTGGCCTAATATATGGCACATAGAACAAGTTTTGAATACAGAGAAAAAACACTAAAGCAAAGTCTAAAACATTTTATGATACAAGTACACCCCTTCAACCGAATGAAGAGTTTAGCTACGAATATCCATAGAGGTGGATACCATAGCTAAATACTCGGGGGTTTTTGAAAGACAGTAAGTAAGGGGAATACTCAAGAACCAACAAGAATATTCCCAATTCCTACTTGAATACTCAAGAACCAACATGAGTATTCTCTAAAACTGTTATAATACTCAAGAACCAACAAGAGTATTATTTCAAAACCAAACTTACAAATTGCCAAACTTAGAGAGATAAGTGATTTATGATTTTTGGGATTGTGGATGAAGATTACAAAGGGTGGAGGCATGTATTTATAGCCAAAAGGGGAGGAGATGGATGGTGAGGATGAAAGCACATGGCTTCATCCAAGGGAAGCTCCAATGGAGGTCATAGCCGCCGGTTGGAGGTCATGGGAGGAGGGGAGCTTCCTCCATGGCTCACCTTCTCCAAAAGCCGCCGGTCATGGAGGAGAAAGAGGAGGTTTTGTGTGAGTTTTGTGATGTTTTCACAAAACTATCGGTGTATTTTGGCCCCGGACTGACTTTGATTGTTCTTCGGTTTGATTTGTTTTGAGTGATTCCACGTCAGGATCTTTAGATTTCTTCAGTCAGCGTCTGATCGAGACCTTGGAATGACTCGTAACATCTTTTCTGCGTAAAATCCTCTCCTTAGCGTGTATTCTCTCTAAGCTCCAAAATACCCTGTAGATAAATATCGGAACTAACAAGCAAAAGTTAAATAGACAAACAATCTAATTTAGTGGGTTTAACTGTGTTTTTGATTCGTATAATTATGGTCCATCAGTATCCATGTATCAAAAAATTTGCCCAAAGCGATTTGACGATCACTATTTCCTTTTTTGTCTTGTTTTTTTTTGATATGATGTGACGATCATTCACTATTTTGTTTAATTTTTTTTTTACAATATGATGTGACGATCATTATTGAGCGATGTCGGGTGACTGCATGAATCACAGCTTTTAATTTTTACTTTTTTGTTTTTGTCGTCTTCCGTGCTAATTGTTGACACCCACATATATATATATATGTGTGTATAGATAACATTAAGATAATTGAAACAAAATTTGGCAAACATATTTTCTACGTCTTTATTCCTTTACATTTCCGTCACCACAAAGGGAAATGTAACGGACATTTAACGTAAAACGTTTCATCATTGTTCCGTTACATTTCCGTCATCACAGTTAATATTATATACATATTTTCTACGTCTTTATTCCTTTACATTTCCGTCACCACAAAGGGAAATGTAACGGACATTTAACGTAAAACGTTTCATCATTGTTCCGTTACATTTCCGTCATCACAGTTAATATTATATACTGTCCAGCAACAATGTTAGCGTTAATATTTATCCGTTGCATTAATTGAAGCGTCGAGTATTCGACGTGTTTTCGTCAATTTGTGACGGAATAGAGCCTCTGTGTTGACTGAACATGCATCATATTTATTACCTTCTTATCCACCTAATCTTCAAACTGTGCTATAAATAAGGGCATTTGCAAACAGACGTCAGTGTTAAATAGGGGCGTTTACAATCACCTGATCTAATTGTTCCGATTCTGTTGTTAATCAGCTGTATTATATATAGTGGTGTTTTGTGAACAGCTCCATTCTGTTCTCCTCCGTCTTCTTCTGAATTTGTCGTTCCTATTGAGACATCGACTCAGAAGAAGACAGAGTAGAGCAGAATGGTGCTGCTCATGAGAACATAACTGCATATAATGTAGTTGACTGACTTGTACAAGCAAGCCAAGAAGATCTATCAAACTAAAAAAAGTCTGACCATAAGGTATATAATGCGTCTAATTTCCGCCAATTTACCGTCACCCATCGACTTATAACATCGCCTGTTACGAAAGCGCAGTTTCAGTTCATCATTTCCACGGCGCTTATACAAAAAACGCTGTTACATTTCATCATTGCAACATCGCTTGTTATGAAAGCGCTGTTTCAGTGCATCATTTCAACATCGCTTGTACAAAAAGCGATGTCTCAGTTCAGACGTTCAACATCGCTTACAAATAAGCGATGTCCTTTTGTTACACACGACGGCGCTGCATGTATAGGCGCTGACGTTCATTGATATACAACGGCGCTGAAATTTAGGGGAATAAATGTACCGACAATAAATATTCAATTGCAGAACATCGTCGAAATCTCGTTGTAATTTCGTCACTTAGCGACGGAAATGAACCGCCGTGTAGACGGAATATTGAACATAAACATTTGAATACCACTACGTGACAGTGTTTATATTTATTGATACGAATGAAAACTTAATGTTGCAAATGACTTATATATATACTACTTTGCAATTTGCACTGACCAAATATATTAACACCATCTTTCTTGCTTATATTCAACAGCTGGTACAATTTATCAAATGGCTTCATTGCAATGGCCAAGCTGTGACCGACCACTTGTGTGCTGATATTTGCTTCGGCGTGAGACACGATTTGAGGTACTCTATTTAAGTTTTGTTTCAAATCGCATATAATTAGTATAAGCATATGGCATATTTATATGAAGAACGGAGATGGATGTACGAAGCGGGTGCCCATGGGGAATCATGTACCAATGATGTTTTCATCGCTGGGGTCAATAATTTTATTGGAGCAGCCGTCGCAAAAGGTTTTCTTGCCAGCGACAACTCAATCCGATGTCCATGTACAAAATGCAAGAACAAGCGATTCATCAATATAAGAATGATGGAAGCGCATTTGTACAAATACGGTTTCACACCAAATTACTTCAATTGGACCTTACACGGGGAAGATCTGGCAGAAATGCAGTACGTAAATAATACAGTCCCAACTCTACCCGAACCGACGACAAATTACCCAGTTTTTGGTAATGAAGACCAAATTTGGACTGACGAGGCCTTCCCAGAGATGGTTCCAGATATTGGCACAACAGATGATATTCCCGAGTCGTCAAACAATATTGAACATCAAACAGATAATTTCGAAGCAAATAGATTCTTCAATATGCTAAATTCATGTGGGGAACCAGCTTACGAAGGTTGCACGACGGAGACGGAGCTTTCAATTAACATGAAAATGCTGGCAACAAAAGCTAACTACGGATTATCAGAAGGCGCATTTAACGCTGTTTGTGGAACGATGAAAAATCTAATTGGGGGGGAGAATAAGATCCCATCTTCATTCAAAGAGTCGAAAAAACTCGTATCTGATCTCGGAATGGGGTACCAAAGGATTGACGTTTGCGTAGGGGGTTGTATGGTCCAGTCCCATTTCGTTCTGGTCAAGCAGTTCATGACAGGGTTAGGAACTTAAAATATATATGGGAGCAGCATATGAATGAGGTTTGCGACGGCTTCGGTGTGGAACACAACTGGACAAAGAAATCGATTTTTTGGGGACTACCTTACTGGGTGGACTTGAAGCTTAGACATAATTTGGACGTCATGCACATTGAAAAGAATTTTTTTGAGAATTTATTCAACACCATCATGGATGTTAAGGGGAAAACAAAAGATGACGGTGTGAAGTGTAGAAAAGATATCGGGTTGTACTGTCGAAGACCCGAATTGGAACTGAAAACTTGCCGGGGGCGTTTGGTAGCGAATAAGGCCAAATATCAGCTAACGCGAGAAGAACAGAAAAATGTACTTATTTGGGTGAAGTCTCTGATGTTTCCTGATGGATTTTCATCTAATTTGGGGAACAAAGTAGATCTGAGTGCACTAAAAATAGTTGGTTACAAGTCACACGACGCACACGTATTTATAGAGCGACTCATGCCAATTGCTTTCAAGGGGTTTTTACCTAATAAGATCTGGGAAGCTGTATCCGAGTTGTGTACATTTTTCCGAGATATATGTGCATCTTCCCTGCACATTGAGCGAATGGAACACTGGCAGAACAACATATCGGTGACACTGTGTAAAATGGAGTCCATATTTCCCCCTTCATTTTTCGACTCAATGGAACACCTACCAATCCATTTGGCTGATGAGGTCCTACTTGGTGGACCAGTACACTATCGTTGGATGTATCCGTTTGAGCGTTTCATATATCGTCTTAAACAATTGGGCCATAAGGGAAACATAGCTGAGGTGGAAGCCAGTATTGTTAACGCATACATACAGCTGGAGACTTCGTATTTGGGGTCCGACTACCTAGGTCCGGAATTAACAACAACCGACCTAAGATACAAACGAAACGAATTTGGGACATCAGATTTTGAGGACCCTCAGATTTCTATTTTCAATTACCCAGGAGTTGGTGGCAGCAAAAGTAAAAGGAGGGTATTGGACAACCGGGAATTTAAAAAAGCAACTCATTACATATTTAGCAACACCCCTGAACTTGAACAATATTTGGAATTATTTGAAACCGGCTTAAGACAAAGACGACCGCGACTTAATGATCAGCAAATATACGATGCCGTATTAACGGAATTCCCAGAATGGCTGAATTCCCATGTAAGTAGAATCAACTTACGGTTCGTTCCATTATGCGTATAAATTAAACTGTAGCACTTTTATGATTAAATTCTCTCCAGGTTTGGGAGCTTGGAGAAACTATAGGACTGCCACAATGGATTCACTACTTGTCCGCTGGATTCCAATCTGACGTTGCATGTTCGGCGACATACAAAGTTAACAACTACAAGTTTCACATTGAAAGCCACGGTGAAGGGAGGAACACGGTGAACAGTCATGTTTACGTGAAGGGAACGGAGGGTACACACTACTACGGGGTGATTGAAGAAATAATTCATATGAGATGTAGGAGCAACCATCGCCTAAAGGTTGTCTTGTTCAAGTGTCGTTGGTATGACCCTCAGTTTGTTAGGTCATACCCGTCTAACGGGGTTGTCATCGTGAACACTCATAGATCATACCCCCATTACGACCCATACATTCTTGCCCAGCAAGCTGTGCAAGTTTACTATGTTACATTTCCAGGATTAGCATCGCAAAATAATCAGGGCTGGGTAGCAATTTGTCCTGTGAAACCAACAAACGCAATCGACATGGAGGCGGCGAATGTTCCGTTCCAAGATGATGGTGAAATGGGAACTGAGATGCCTGTATTGGTCAACGATATCGGATCCGTAGGGGACCTTGCTGATGATGAGGTGAATGAGTACGACACCGAAGAAGAAGACAGGAACGACGAGCACGTAGCTTTTAATCCGGATACCGAAGAAGAGTCTGACGAATCGTCGTGAAGCAAATGAAGCAATGAAAAATCAGACCAAACGGACATGCAAGTCGACCTAAGAAAAATGTGTAGAGAATGTTGTGCTTGTGTATCGAATAACAAGTCTGATCTTTAATTATATAACTCTGATCAATTTTATCTTAAGTCTGATCATTTATTTTTTCGCATTTCTATTCATTAATTCTATTTTAAGTATGACCATTCATATATGTTTTTAAGTCAGACATATTGTGTCTAGTCTGAGCATTCATTGTATTTTAAGTATGATTTAACCTAAGTTTCTCGGCCAACACTTCATGAACTTCTCGTGACTATGCACAATGGCAACACAAGAAGTTCATGAAGCGTTGTGCAGAGAAAATTAAGCATTTTACACAAATATCCGAAGGATTTTGGTGTTGTAGGTTTATTGGGTTTTACTCTCCCCTTTTATAATCACTTGTGAATCCAAGTCAATGACATCGAGCAATGTGGGATATTAGAATATTGAAATTTCAAATTGTCGCAATGTGGGTGACGTTGTAATATTTTAGCAATTCAATTAGTCAAAAACAATTTGTAATTCAACCGGTAAGACCGGTGTCGAACCCAAGGGAGCAAACGGATTACACGCTAGTTCTATCAAGTTTTCTTACTCGGCTAATTCCTAAAATTCAAGTGTGGTTGAGTTATCAATGATTCAAAACAAGAATGAAATGGTTTTTAGGGGATTGAATTCAATTAAAAGCGAGTTTCGAGGGATTAATCCCCTCCTTGGCAATTTCCCAATGATCATGCATACAAGAGTTTAATTAATTATGAGTTGATAGGTTTCAAACCTAGCTTAAACTAGAATCGAACAAACCATGCATGTTTAAACCTAGTCAAGCCATCTTAGCTAGGATCTCACTAATTAAAGAGTATTGATCCACTACATAGCATTTACTCTCATAAATGCCACATGCATAAAGTTCTAGTTCACCTCTCACCATGCATTTACTCTCATAAATGTTGGTTAAGTTCATTTTGACTACATCCAAACCATCACTAAGCTCTTTCAATACTTAGATCATAGTTCTAACATAAACATGTCACTTGGGCATTTTATCAAACACTTAGAGACATGTCTAACATGAAGAGCATAGTAAAATGAAATCAACTTCAATAAATCCATTCAAATGTGTATACAATGATCATTGAGTACCAAGGAGGTTCATAGAACCCTCAAAACACAAGGGGGACTACTCACACATCAAGTAAGACAACATGATGTGTGGGTTTTTAGCAAAAATCTAAGAGAAAGGAAGAGGGAAAAGAGTAGGATTGATGATCCTAATAAACTCCCTTGATCTTCAATCCTCCTTGATTAGATGATGTTCAAACCCTTGATTTTGCTCACTTCCTTTTGTCTTTTCTCCAGAAAAATCCAAGATCCTAGGTCAACTTTGTCTCTTTCTATTTATAGCCTCGGAAAAGATTCGGTACTGTAGCAGGTCCAGTCGATCGACTGGCGTTGGCTGATGTCCCAGTCGATCGACTGGAGGAAGAAAAGTCCTTTGGTAAGCAGGTTCTCAGTCGATCGACTGATACAGGGTAGGCTCCCAGTCGATCGACTGAGGGAACTCAATTTGCAGCACCTCCTGTTAGTCCGTTTAGTCGATCGACTGGATCAGGGGAGCTTCCCAGTCGATCGACTGATGGTCACGTGATCTGCATGCTCTGGGCAGGGGACTCTTCAGTCGATCGACTGAATGGGTCAGTCGATCGACTGGCGCTGATCGATTTGCAACACCTCCTGTTAGTCTGTTTAGTCGATCGACTGGAGCAGGGGAGCTTCCCAGTCGATCGACTGAAGACCAAATACTGCCACTTTTTGCTCTAAAACACCGATTTTTCCCGAGTTTTCTTCCAATGGCTCTTGACACATAGACATCTTGCTTTGCACCTGAAACGCACGAAAAGGAGATCAAATGACATCTAATAGTAGTCGGAATCGAACTAAAGCTATAGTGAAAATGGGCATTTAACGAGTCGAAAGCTCGACTCATCAACACTCCACACTTAAGCTTTGCTCGTCCCGAACAAAGTATGCAAATATGCCAAGGAAGTGCAAATGTCGATATGCTAGTGGTGCTATGTTTTTCGTGCATTTGCCTCACTAGATCTCACAAGGTCTCGATCTTCATTTCTAAACATGTTATTTGAAAGGTAAATGACAAGCATGTACAACCTACCTAGCTCCTTTTCGTAGGCGTTACGAATGCATTTAGCGCATGCATTAAGCCTTTAAACCCCTAGGCTACCCCAGTGGACGAGTTATAGTCTCGTGAGAGTTTTCAGAAAAGGGAATACTCACAAATCCCACGAATGTACATGTCCCATAAGAGTGAATGCAAGAGTGCTCAACCAAGGCTACGATAATTCAAGACCAATCCCTCACCCCAAGCTAGACTAGTGCCGCAATATCATAGAAAGAATTTTCTCAACCTTTTGAGTACCTTTGGGGACGTGCATTTAAGATTGTCAACACTAGGGCTATAGAATGTCTCACCCCGAATTCTACTCACTCTCAAGGCAACACCACCGAAGCAAGGCTTATAGCTTGCACAATAGAGCGTCAACCGCTCGCCTATGCTAGCTAGGGCTAGTCCAAGGGCTCGCGACAAGGAGCTCATTCCCAAGTTTTAGGCGCTCAAGCCGTAATCCATAAGGGAAGTGGAGTTCGACACTAGAGTTTCTTAGTAAACAAGCATAGACCAAATGATAGCTCTCGTGCAAGCACATGGATCGTCCAGAAGTCATTCTAACAAGCACACAATGCAAATGAGTGAATCCCGCACAAATGAAGAATGGAAGGAAAAACATATGGTCAAGTTTTAAGTGCTTCTTATTTCTTTTTGAAACGGCTTTTGGCTCACAAATGCTTTCGAGGGGGGACTTACCTCCCTAACCCCCGGCATTTGTGTAATGGGAGCAAAACTTCTCATGATCATTGAGAGAGTTTTTAGTCGGGGCTTTGCCCTCTTTAACCGCAAAAATGTTTTTTTTTTTTTTTTTTTTTTTTTTTTTTGAAATCACTCCACATTTAAAACTTGACAATATGTTTCAAAAACAGGTGTATGGAATGTGCGGGAATCAATCATGAACAAAGCACTATGTTAGAGCACTCAAGTCACCAAAGAGCATTCAAGTGGTCTAAGTTTTTCACGATGATACTTGAAAGTGTTTGCTAGCATGATCCAAGGTGTTGCAACGAGAGTGCTTAAAAAGATGGATAGACAAGACATAGCCATGATGTTGATTCCCAAGAATGCATGCTCAAAGGACTAGGTCGGTAATTGAGGCAAATAGTCTAGTTGTGATTTATAGGGATTTAGAGTTGAAAATCACAAGCCTTTGTGGTTAAAACACTCTAATGTTGGGACAATGTGCAAAGATGCAATTGTCTATCTAGAAATGATATGTATAGCATGCAATCATGTGAACTATGCGCATCAAACCACTCCACACTTAATTCAAGCTTAGTCCCTAAGCGCAAAGAATGATAAAATAAAGGCAAAGGCGCATAGGAACTCCCCTCGTTTGTAGACCCGGTGATAAAACTCTATGGAGTGAGAAATAGCCATTGGTTGCAATATGTAGATAAAGACGGTGAATATGGGCGTGATGATAATATGGAAATGTATATCCTGTGGATTGAACAACATAAATGGTAAACACCGTCAATATCATAGAAAATGTAGCATACAACCGAAGACAAGTCAAGAGTATATCACACAAAATGGCATACAGCATCCAAAATTGCGCCAAACGGCGACTTAATATCCAAGTACATGATCAAAGCAAGAAAACAGCAAAACATCGATATAAGTATGATCAAAAGGTACTAGAAGATGAAGATGTATCCTCGACGTCTCCCGGGGTGGTCTCCCTAGTGCCAGCTCCGTCGTCCTCCTCCATAGCATCGGTAAAATGTGAGGGTGGTAAAGGAGAGGCGACGCGAGGGGCAGAAGGTCCTGGATCGGCTGGAGGAGGAGCGCCCCTGATCATGGACAAAAGTGTAGTACGGAGCCACTCCGACTCCTGGCGAGCTCTCATAGCCTCTGCTCTAGTGAAGGCCTCAAGACTGGCTAGCCCGCTCCTCAAATCAGCTATATCGGAGGAGACTCGCTCTCTCCACTCAGTAAAATCATCTGTGGCGGGAGGGGGGATCTCGACAGCGGGCTCCACTGGGGGAAGCTCCTCATCTGCGGGAGGAATGTCTGCCGGAGGGGGAGGAGAGGCAGGAGGTGAGGGAGCGGGTGAGGGGGTGAGGTGGGCAAGGCAATAGAGCGGGCGTTGTTGCTTGAAGGCTCTCCTCCGCGCAGCAGCGGCGGTCACAAGCTCCTCCACATGAGGCGACGGGTCACTGCTCCACGTCCTGCCGTCCCGCTTGACCATATGCATATTCTTCATCAAGTCTAAGTCAAGCTTGCTCCTAGAAGGGGCCTCACAACCCTCGTGGCCAAAGGTGAAGTTACACCTTTGGGCTATCAATGTAATCAAGGAGCCCCCTCCCATGCTCTTGTTCCTCGTACTCGGCTTTACAACGGCCTCAAACCGGTTTGCAAGAACCACTAGCCAATCAATGATCTCCCCGTGATCCATGGCAACCATGAGGTCCATATCCGGGAAAGTAACCTTCCTACCCTTCTCCGTCCTCGTATTAAAATCAATAGCAATGACGTGGTGCACAATCTTCCAAACCGGGTCAACGATCGCAGAAGAGTTATATGAGGACACGAACCATTCATTCCTACCGGATATCCTCTTCCAAAGCCTGGACTGGTCGTGCTCAGTGAATACCCGGGGCGATGCCGCAGGCGGTGGAAAACCAAGCCACTCTCGGATCGTACTCTCCCTGATCCGGAAATCTCTACCCCCCAAAACAAACTTCCAATAATAGTCTGAGGATCCATCCTCCCCCACTCTCTCCTTCACCGACTCAAACGAGCACAAGAACTCCTCAACTAATCTCTGGTAGGAGCCCGGATCATCACAAAATAGAAAAGGCAAACCATGTTGTGTGAGACGAGATTGTACCTCAATAGCTACCACTTCGTCGATGCTACGAAGCAAGCCCATGTCTAGGTACAATGTCGGGATGGCCTTCTTCCTCTTCGTAGTGATAGTGGTGTGACGAGTCCGGTGCTTCTCTTCCTTGAAGACCAAGGGGGCCGAGAACGGGTACGGGACCGGTATGGGCATCGGTCCCTCATAAGGCCCCTCATGAGGCTCAACCGGCACGATGGCCATGGAGGTAGGCGCAGCAGCAGGGCGCGGGGGTGCACTAGGTCTAGCAGGCGCTGGCGCCTTCTTCTTCGGCGCCGGTTTCCTCGGTGGAGGCGTTTTCTTCTTTGGAGGAGCAGGGGAAACCGGCACGGCTTCAATCTCTTCTTCTGAGCCCGAGACATGGTCGGCTAGCGAGGTCCTCAATAACCTCCTCTTGCGGGTAACTAGAGGTCTATCATCCGCGCCCTCTAGTGTGAAGTCGTCAATTTGCTCATCGAGCGAGGGCTCGTGAGCGACCTCTTTTCCTTTTGCTTTCGAGCTGGACGATGCAGTGGCACGACCCATAGAGCACTGGAAATGGAAGACCAAGTCAATCTGAGCAGAAACTCACAATAGGCACTGAACTCTGATCGAGTCGATCGACTGGGAGGAGACTTGTGTCTCAGTCGATCGACTGGGAGGGGAAAAACTGTCGGGTTTAGGCTAAAACTGGGATTTTTCCGGGAGGCTTTGGGGGGTGAAATTGATGGCTGGGGTTTGTAGGCGGGGCAGTGAGGAGTAGATAGGCGGTTGGAGCGGGCGCTGAGATGGCCGGACGAGGGAGATCGGACAACGGCTTGATTTCCGATCGGAAATCGAAGATGCGTGAGGGCGGCTGGCTGGCGCTTGCTGGGCGGTGGACGGGCGGACGGATGGACGGCGAGCTGATGGCGAGGAATGGTGGTGGTCGGAGGTTCGGATCGGAGGAGGAAATTCGAATTTAGGGTTTTCGGCGGTTTGGTCGACTGAAGAAGAAGGAAAGAAAATGAAGTTTAGATAACAGATGTTCAGTCGATCGACTGAGAGCCCAGTCGATCGACTGAGAATGCTCATAAAACAAGGGCTCCTGAAACAACATTTAGTCGATCGACTGAGATGAAGCTTGCCTCCAGTCGATCGACTGAGAACGAATTCCCTCTTCCAAATGAATCCCGACTCCAAATGAATCCCGACTCCACACTCTGAATTTTTACTCAAAATCAAGTGGACACCACTCAAAATATCACATATATTCAAGGCCCGCTCTTCTATGCAATCACTAGCACGTAAACATACGATTTTCAGACAAACAAGCTAGGATCACACTCCACACTTAGAATGCCACCGTCATCAAGAAATTTCATGCAAGCCTTATATCATGCCACACACACCGAGTCATGCATTTAGAATCATCCCAATCACCAAGCCACATGACAAGTTCACAATTTGCATGCTACACATATATGAAAATTACTTGTGCATAGATAGACAACTCACAAACCGGGGTACCTCCCGTGAGGTGCCTAGTTTAACGTCTTGGCAAAGACCGAGCCGAATCTCTTCTCACTAAGAAACACACTTGAGGAGTCCATAGCTAGGATCCCTCCTCAAGCGGATAGAGGCTCTCTAAGGGTCGGTTAAAGAGTAGGTCACATTTTGCTCATCCCGAACTTCTTCTCTATAATGCTTTAGCCTTTGCCCATTTGCCGTGAAGGTAGTCCCATCGTTGTTGAGCAATTCCACGTGTCCATCCTCGTGAGGCTTGTGGACAATAAATGGACCACTCCACCGGCTTCTCAATTTTCCCGGGAATAACTTGAGCCTAGAATTGAAGAGTAAGACCTTCTCTCCCTTTTTGAACTCACGCCGAAAGATTTTCTTGTCGTGCCATTTCTTGGTCTTCTCTTTATAGATCCTAGCACTTTCGTAGGCTTCATTCCTTATCTCTTCCAACTCATGGAGTTGAAGCACCCTATTGTCTCCCGCCGTTTGCAAGTCCATATTTAGCATCTTAATTGCCCACATCGCCTTGTATTCCAATTCCACCGGCAAGTGGCATGGCTTCCCATAAATAAGGCGATAGGGAGACATTCCAATAGGGGTTTTGAATGCCGTACGATAGGCCCATAAAACGTCATCTAGCTTCGATGACCAATCCTTCCTTGAGCTTCCCACGGTTTTCTCCAAGATTGCCTTGATTTCTCTATTCGAAATTTCCACTTGCCCACTAGTTTGTGGGTGATAAGGCGTAGCAACCTTGTGACTAACTCCATATTTGCGAAGCAAGGCCTCAAAATGTTTTTCCTTGAAATGTGAACCGCCATCACTAATGACGGTCCTTGGAACTCCAAATCTAGGGAAAATAATCTTCTTGAAGAGCTTCGTGACCACCTTGGCATCACAAGTAGGGGAAGCGACGGCCTCAACCCATTTGGAGACGTAATCAACCGCGACCAATATGTATTGGTTCCCATATGAGGATGGGAAGGGACCCATATAGTCTATGCCCCATACATCAAATATCTCGACCGGGAGGATGCTTTGTTGGGGCATTTCATGCCTTTTTGAGATGCTTCCCGTTCTTTGGCATTGATCGCAAGCTTTCACAAATTCGTAAGCATCACCAAAGAGAGTTGGCCAATAAAAGCCGCTTTGTAGAACTTTGGACGCCGTCTTTGCTCCACTACCATGTCCTCCATATTGGGAAGAGTGACAATGGTAAAGAATATCTCTCATTTCTTCTTCGGCGACGCAAGTTCTATATAATCCATCCGCACATAGCCTATATAGATAAGGTTCATCCCAATAGTACCTCTTGGTCTCGGATAGGAACTTCCTCTTTTGATGGTGGTTCATCTCGTGAGGAATAATCCCACAAACCACGAAGTTTACAAAGTCCGCGTACCATGGGAGGGCCTCCGCCTCAACTCTCATGAGTTGCTCTCCAATAAATGAGTCATTCACGGGTCTAGTATCCTCTTCAATCTCTTCATTTTCCTCTAGCCTTGATAGGTGGTCGGCTACCACATTTTCTACTCCCTTTTTATCTTTGATCTCGATATCAAACTCTTGGAGCAATAGAATCCATCTTATCAATCTTGGCTTGGAATCTTTCTTTGCCAAGAGGTACTTGATTGCCGCGTGGTCGGTGAATACTATAACCTTTGATCCCACTAGGTATGAACGAAACTTGTCGAAGGCATACACGATAGCAAGGAGCTCCTTCTCGGTTGTAGTGTAGTTCAATTGAGCTCCGTTTAGCACTTTGCTTGTGTAGTGAATGGCATGAAGTTTCTTGTCCACCCTTTGTCCAAGAACCGCTCCAACGGCATAATCACTTGCGTCGCACATAAGCTCAAAGGGCATGTCCCATCTAGGGGGTTGAATAATTGGAGCCGAAATCAATGCTTCTTTCAACTTCTCGAAGGCCACCAAGCACTCTTCATCAAACCGAAACTTGGTGTCATTGCATAGAAGGTTGGTTAAAGGCTTTGCAATCTTCGAGAAATCCTTGATAAATCTCCTATAAAACCCCGCATGGCCTAGAAAACTCCTTATGCCTTTCACGTCCTTTGGGGGTGGCAATTTTTCCATAACCTCTATCTTTGCTTTATCCACCTCAATTCCTCTTTTAGAGACCAAATGACCAAGAACTATCCCCTCCTGCACCATAAAATGACATTTTTCCCAATTAAGTACAAGGTTCGTCTCAATACATCTTTTCAACACTTTAGCCAAATTAGCTAAACAATCATCAAAAGACGAACCATACACAGAAAAGTCATCCATGAATACTTCCATAATCTTTTCAATGAACTCGGAGAAGATAGCCATCATGCAACGTTGAAAGGTACCCGGCGCATTACATAGTCCAAAAGGCATTCGCCGATAGGCAAATGTTCCATAGGGACATGTAAAGGTGGTTTTCTCTTGATCTTGTGGATGTATAGGGATTTGGAAGAATCCGCTATATCCATCAAGATAGCAAAAATAGTCATGCTTAGCTAGTCTTTCCAACATTTGGTCAATGAAAGGGAGGGGAAAGTGATCTTTTCTAGTGGCTTGGTTTAGTTTCCTATAATCCACACACATACGCCACCCGGTTACCGTTCTTGTGGGGATTAGTTCATTTTTCTCATTTTTAACTACGGTCATCCCTCCCTTTTTGGGGACTACATGAATGGGGCTCACCCATTTAGAGTCCGCAACGGGGAAGATGATTCCCGCATCAAGCAATTTAAGAACCTCCTTTTTGACTACTTCCCCAACAATAGGATTCAACCTCCTAGCTCTCTCCCTAGATGGCATACTATCGCTCTCTAAATTGATTTCATGCATGCACAAGTTTGGGCTTATTCCCTTCAAATCATCAATAGAGTAGCCAATAGCATCCTTATGTTCTCTAACCACATCAAGCAATTTAGAAGTCTCAACATCATTCAAAGAAGCATTCACAATGATAGGCAAGCTAGAATTTGGGCCTAAGAACTCATACCTTAGGCTTGTTGGTAGAGCTTTTAGCTCTACCGAACAAGACTCCTTACCTTTGTCGCTTAGAGTTCCTTCTTCGTTTTCTTCCTCCAAGATAGCCCAACAATTGACAATGTCGGGAAGCTCATTATCAAGGTCAATTCCACTCATGTAGAGGTTAGGCACATCATACAATTCATATGCATCGACTAGGTCAAGATAATTACAAGTCATTGTAGGACTAGGGCCTTTTTGTGCCTTTTCAAGATTAAACTCAATTTCCTCATCTCCTACTCTCATGGTGATTGACCCCTTAGTAGTATCAAATATAGCCCCCGCGGTGTAGAGGAAAGGCCTTCCCAAAAGAATGGGAATTTCATTGTCCTCTTCCATCTCTAACACCACAAAATCCCCCGGAATATAGAAATTCCCTACTCTAACCGGGACATCCTTAAGAACCCCCCTAGGGAATCTTGAGGAGCGGTCCGCGAGCCTTAGAATCATGTTAGTTGGTTTAGGCTCACCCATATTCAACTTTTTGCATAAAGAATAAGGCATCAACGATATACTTGCACCCAAATCACACATAGCACGTTCAATCTTAATATCATTAATAAAGCATGAAATGGAGAAGCTACCGGGATCCTCAAGCTTTGGGGGCATGCGCGGTTGGAGTATGGCACTACATTCGCCATTGAGAGACACCGTGTCAACATCCTCGATTGTTCTCCTGCAAGTAATAACATCTTTTAGAAATCGTGCATAAGATGGAGCTTGAGTTATTACCTCGGTGAAGGGCATTGTGACATAGAGCTTCCTCATCATCTCGGCAAACTTGGAGAATTGCTTGTCATTGCTCTTCTTCTTTAGCCTTTGGGGAAATGGAATAGGGGGAGTGTATACTCTAGGTTCGTCTTTCTCCTTTTCCACTTCACCCTCTTTCTCAACTTGAGGGTTAGGAACCTCTTCCTCTAACTCTTCGATTTCGGCACTAGCTTGGCCTCTTAGATCAAAGGAGACTTTCTTCTTCTTTGGTAGCTCTCCCTCTAGCTCTTTCCCGCTTCTCAAAGTAACCGCATTACAATGCTCCCTTTGTCCTTGCTCGGGTCTAGCCGGTAATTTACCTTGTGCCCTTGTAGAGGATTCGGCTTGTTGAGCAATTTGAGTTTCTAGCATTTTGTTGTGGATTTCTAGCCTTTGATTCGATTGCTTAACCTCATTCAACTCTTGCCTCATCTCATTTTGGTTTGCTAGGAGCTTTGCAAACATTGCCTCAACACTAGATAGTTCACTAGAGGGTTGTGGAGGAGTTTCAACTTGTTGGTAGGGTCTTTGAGCTTGAGCTTGATATTGTTGCCCTTGGTTTTGATTCCTTTGAAGCAAAGCCGGTCCTTGACTTTGATATTGGTTCCTAGGTTGGAATGCTTGATTCGGTTGAGTAGGCTTAGGACCAAATCCGGGAGGTGTGGATCCAAAGTCGGGACGAGTGGGGTTAGTGGTCTTGTAGGAGAAATTGGGGTGATTTCTCCATCCCGAAGAGAACTTTGGTGTAGTGTAGTTCGCTTGAGAGCCTTGCCCTTGGTTTGCATTCCCTCCATAGTCTCTTCCTTGGTTTCCTCCCACAAAATTCACCTCTCCATAGCCTTGCCCTTGCACATCCCTTTGCACCAAGGGGCAAGAAACGGTCTCATGCTCGTAGACCTCACAAATATCACACCCTTGCTTTGCCGAAGATTCCCTTTCCGGGTGTTTCAACTTGAAGACTTCATCCGAGAGGCTATCAAAGTCCTTCCTCAAAGCATCATAATCACTTGTGCTCACCGCTTTAACCTCATGCCTTTCATGTCTTCTTCTCGGGTTTCCTCTTTCGCTTCCCCACATGAAGTAGTTTTTCGTTATCTTCTCTATCACCGCATATCCTTCATGCGGTTCTAGTTCCATAATAGCTCCTCCCGAGGCGGTGTCAAGTGCAAGTCGAGAGGCACCATCGACACCGTGGTAGAAGGTGTGGAAGACTTGGAGATCATCGAGGTTGTGGTGAGGGCAAAGCCTTTGGTATTCCTTGTATCTCTCCCATGCTTCATAGAGGTTCTCCCCATCCAATTGTGAGAAATTTGTAATTTGACTCCTATAGAAAGCCGTCTTGGAGGGAGGGAAGTATTTGTTCAAGAAAGCCACGGCGAGCTCCTCCCAAGTCGTGAAGCTATCGGGAGTTTGACTCCTCAACCAATCCTTTGCTCTTCCCGTGAGGGAGAAAGGGAAGAGTCTTAGGAGCTTAGCGTCTTCCGAGAACCCATTGATCTTGAAGGTGGAACACACTTCAAGAAATGTTGTCAAGTGAGAATTAGGGTCTTCATTGTCCCTCCCCGAGAATTGGTTAGATTGAACCATTTGAATAGTGGACGTCTTCAAGTCAAAATCTCGGTTATCAACCGTTGGTACGAGGATTGGGGAACGATATCCATAGGCCGTAGGGGTAGCATAATCCTTGAGAACCCTTCTAGCTTGAGGGACTTGTGGTAGGTGACCTTGGGGAGGTGGAGGTGGAGGAGGGAGTCTATTGTCTCTATCACCCATGCCTTGAGCGATGGTTTCTTGATTTCCTTGAGTGTTGGAGGCTTGTCCTTTGTCTTTAGTCTTACTCCTTGTAACGGGAAGATTAACTAGCTCTCTAATAGGTTGGTTCAAATCCCTATCCACTATTTGAGAAAGTCTCTTGGTCTTTGGTGGCATAAAAGAAGTGAACCTATGAGAGAAGCCAATTAAATCAAGTGAGCGTAGTGAATAAGTTCAAGAAATGCAAATAGCAAGTAGAATAAAGAAAAACATGGAATAGTCGGAGCACTAAATGATTTTCCTAGGGGTAATCTAGCTATTGCTCCCCGGCAACGGCGCCATTTTGACGTTGTAATATTTTAGCAATTCAATTAGTCAAAAACAATTTGTAATTCAACCGGTAAGACCGGTGTCGAACCCAAGGGAGCAAACGGATTACACGCTAGTTCTATCAAGTTTTCTTACTCGGCTAATTCCTAAAATTCAAGTGTGGTTGAGTTATCAATGATTCAAAACAAGAATGAAATGGTTTTTAGGGGATTGAATTCAATTAAAAGCGAGTTTCGAGGGATTAATCCCCTCCTTGGCAATTTCCCAATGATCATGCATACAAGAGTTTAATTAATTATGAGTTGATAGGTTTCAAACCTAGCTTAAACTAGAATCGAACAAACCATGCATGTTTAAACCTAGTCAAGCCATCTTAGCTAGGATCTCACTAATTAAAGAGTATTGATCCACTACATAGCATTTACTCTCATAAATGCCACATGCATAAAGTTCTAGTTCACCTCTCACCATGCATTTACTCTCATAAATGTTGGTTAAGTTCATTTTGACTACATCCAAACCATCACTAAGCTCTTTCAATACTTAGATCATAGTTCTAACATAAACATGTCACTTGGGCATTTTATCAAACACTTAGAGACATGTCTAACATGAAGAGCATAGTAAAATGAAATCAACTTCAATAAATCCATTCAAATGTGTATACAATGATCATTGAGTACCAAGGAGGTTCATAGAACCCTCAAAACACAAGGGGGACTACTCACACATCAAGTAAGACAACATGATGTGTGGGTTTTTAGCAAAAATCTAAGAGAAAGGAAGAGGGAAAAGAGTAGGATTGATGATCCTAATAAACTCCCTTGATCTTCAATCCTCCTTGATTAGATGATGTTCAAACCCTTGATTTTGCTCACTTCCTTTTGTCTTTTCTCCAGAAAAATCCAAGATCCTAGGTCAACTTTGTCTCTTTCTATTTATAGCCTCGGAAAAGATTCGGTACTGTAGCAGGTCCAGTCGATCGACTGGCGTTGGCTGATGTCCCAGTCGATCGACTGGAGGAAGAAAAGTCCTTTGGTAAGCAGGTTCTCAGTCGATCGACTGATACAGGGTAGGCTCCCAGTCGATCGACTGAGGGAACTCAATTTGCAGCACCTCCTGTTAGTCCGTTTAGTCGATCGACTGGATCAGGGGAGCTTCCCAGTCGATCGACTGATGGTCACGTGATCTGCATGCTCTGGGCAGGGGACTCTTCAGTCGATCGACTGAATGGGTCAGTCGATCGACTGGCGCTGATCGATTTGCAACACCTCCTGTTAGTCTGTTTAGTCGATCGACTGGAGCAGGGGAGCTTCCCAGTCGATCGACTGAAGACCAAATACTGCCACTTTTTGCTCTAAAACACCGATTTTTCCCGAGTTTTCTTCCAATGGCTCTTGACACATAGACATCTTGCTTTGCACCTGAAACGCACGAAAAGGAGATCAAATGACATCTAATAGTAGTCGGAATCGAACTAAAGCTATAGTGAAAATGGGCATTTAACGAGTCGAAAGCTCGACTCATCAGTGGGATATTAGGATATTAAAATTTCAAAGGTTCAAAAAATTAGGTAGGATATTAATATTCTTTAGTAATGTATATGACATGGTTAATAAAATGTGAATGGGAAAAAGATTATGTATGTGTAATCATCAATTTTGTTATTTTAAATAATGGAAAGGGATGGAACGTTTTGTGTTATGTAATTTTCTGGAATAATGATAAGTAAACAGCGCTTAATATATGTACGCTGTTTAAAGTAACCATAAAACAGCGCTTCTTTAATAGACGATGTCATAATGCAATAAAAAAACAGCGCCTGTCTGAGTAGCGATGTAATATGGTACAAAAAACACATCGCTTCTTAAATAGACGATGTCATATGGGACATTTAGCACATCGCTTATATGTTAAGCGCCGTATTAAATAAGTAAAATACAGCGCCTATATACAAAGGCGACGTAATACCTAATTACGTCAGCGCTTTGCAAAACAAGCGCTGTTATATTCATCTAAAAAAAATCCCCGCCGTATTCGCCCGCGTAGACGAGTTAAAAAGTTTTGGTTAAAATAGACTAAATACATATTGTTTTGGACAAAGCGAATTGAAATTACATGCGCAATGTAAAACCCTCATTATCCGTGTTAGAACACAATCGTCCGCCGTACCCCGCCGAGCTCGACAGCCGATTTTTTTGCCAATTGCTAAGCAACCTTGATAGCCCAGGTATGGGAAAACTACTCGTCTTTCTCTTGTGCGCTTCAGTTGAGTTCGTGATTCTATTGTTCGGCTGCGGTTATTTGTTTGTTCGAATCGAATTGGTATAAAAAGTGTGTCAAATGTTATGCGCGTGTGTCCGATTTCAGAAGCAAATTTGTTTGTTCGGCGTGTGTTTGTGTGTGAATTTCTGTACAACAAATGTTCGAAACTGGTCGCCTGACAAATTGTGTTTATGTCCTCTGTGTTAGCTGTACGTGTTGTCATCATATGTTGATATCTGTTGATACAATCTGTTGGAACTTTCTGATAATGAAATGCCTGTAGCTCATCGTCCTTAGGTACCTATGATACTATTTGGCTTAAATTAATATTTGTCATACACGTACTCGAATGGCTGCTGTTTTGGTTCATAATGTGGTTACAAGAACAAGATACAACAATGTGTTCTATCTGTGATTTGAAATTACTAATTTAAATTTTATGGCAGGGTAAATGGCACCACTCAAGCGAAATGTACAGGGTAAAAGGAAAACCGTGGCTGGTAGAGGGTCAGCACAAACGTGGCTAACTGAAATACGCCAACCAAGACAGCTGATTCAGGGTGATCAACATCAGCCATCAGCTGGGGAAAACAGTCAAAATCGAGATGCGTACAGACCTTCTGTTCCGGTACAGGATCATATCCCTGCGAGACAAGGGGGTGAGGAAAGGCAAAGTACACCATCGTCAACCGGGGACAGACGTCCAAGTCCAGACCTTTACAGGCCTTCTATGCATGTACCGGACCCTACTGTGCCTATGGATGAAGACAGAGTCTTACCAGAAGTGAATGAGTACTCAATCGACGACCTGTTTCATGTGGTGGGGGTGAACAGGGACGAGGATGCCGAAGAGAGGGCCCCACCTTCGGCATATGCTGACGATCATGATGACGCAATGCGGCCAGATTTCGTTATAGGAGGGACTTCCGCCGGTGGCGGAGTCAGTGAGGAGACTCCGTTGGGTTCAATGCCACATGATACTCGACCTTGGATCACTCCAGCTGGGGATGACAAGTGAGTACTTTTATTGTACATAAATTTGTGCAGCTTGTTTATGCTAACCATATTATAAATGTTAGCTTTTAATTTTTTCAGCTTTGACCCCCCTTCGGCTGTTAACAAAATCGGGCTTCAATGCATTGGACCTGGCTTTAAGATTGGTTGGACGACAGTGGAGACGTGTGATCCACAAGCTCCGGTGAAGTGGTTTCGACACTTCAAGGTAAAAAAATTGTAGCAGTTGCATTATTTTTTGGGTAATTTGGTTTTCGATTACATAGTTTTGTGATTCTATGTAATGTATATGTAGAGCTTGTACCGGTGGGATCCGATACACACCGACCAAATTGAGGCCAACTTTAGGAAGAAGGCGGCTAAGATTCTACAAGATTCGTGGAGAGGTTTGCGAACCGGGAAAACCAAAGGCCCGAAATGGTTGACCAAAGATCACATAGATGCGGGAAGAGCTCGATTTAATACGGACCCATCATTCATAGCCCGCAGTGAAAAGAACAAGCAAACGTATGCTGCCAACCTTGCCAGAAACGGCCCGAAATTGCACGCATTTGGGTCTAGACCGGCACACTTTCACCATGCGAAGATGGTAATAATTCAATTTTTACACTTCAATTTTTCACAACAATTTATCATTAAATTGTTACACTAATAATTCAATTTTTATAGTTAAATTTTTTCACAACACATTTGCATTAAATTTGCAGGAAAAGGATAATAAAAGACAAGTGTTGCTAACTGATATGTTTGACAAGAAATACAAGCGGCAGGATGGGACGTATCTGATACCTGATTGGGAGAACAAAAGGGTACACTTAACAAATTATATGTGTTTATTAATAGTATAATTGTAACTCAATAATATGTTTCTTATTGTATGTTTTTATTACATGTATTTGGGACTCACAATTTTTTTGTTTCATTTGTACGAATGTGCAGAAACAGCTTGCTGATGCTGAAGCTCTGGTCCTGAAGGATCGCGTTGCAGATGAAAGGGTACCGGATGAAAAGCTGGTAGAGGCCGCTGCAACTGTCATGGGAGTTCACCCAAGGTCGGGGATACCGTATTTGTATGGTCCTGCAGCAACATTAGTGTCGGACAAGTTCTCATCAACGGGCAGCCAGTCGTGTGCTAGCTCGCATGGAGCAGCAAGGAGCCAATCATCGAACGATTACACTCAGGAGCTTGTGCCGCGTTTAGAGCGCATAGAATCCCGACAGGAGGCTGATTTGAGGAGCATGCAACAACAACAGGAGTCCCTGAGAGAGAGCATGGACCAAATGATGCAAATGCAAGCTGCTATGATGAAGATGCTCAGTACTTCTGGATACCAGCCGCCCTCCAGTCGAAGCTCGGATGGAAACAACCATGATGGCCATCAATCGAATGAAGACCGCAGAAATTAGCCATTTTAATTTTGTTTGATTTGAATTATTTGATATAATTTCAAATTTCGAATTTTGTTAATTAGACATTTATTTCGTTAAAACATTTAATTTTATTAAATTAATTTTGTTGACATTTGATAAATTAATTTTGTTAAATTTTAACGATTCAGGTAATTTAGATGGAATGTAGACGGTATGTAGACGGAAAATTAGGATGACGGAGTGAAGATGGATTTTTGCCGATAATATATATTGACGGAATTTAACGGAACAATGACGGAAATACCAGTATCGTAACAACGACGGAACTACGACGGAAAATGTGTATGACGGAGCGTAGATGAAATATTCCCGATAATATATATTGACGGAATTATGCCGGACAAATGACGGACGAACGAGTATCGTAATGACGACGGAATGTAGACGGCAAGTCACGACGGCGGAACGTAGATGGATTATTGCCGATAATATATATTGACGGAATTATGCCGGACAAATGACGGACATACGAGTATCGTAATGACGACGGAATGTAGACGACATATCACGACGGCGGAACGCAGATGGATTATTGCCGATAATATATATTGACGGAATTATGCCGGACAACTGACGGAAATGTGAGTAGCGTAATATAGACGAAAGATTGACGGATTATAATGTTGAAGGAATTTCGACTGAAAGGTGACGGAAACTACTTTAACGTAATATGTACGGAGTGTAGACGGAATTGTTTTACGTAACTGTGACGGAATATCGACAACACGCAGCCGGAATTATATTACCGAAAATATGACGAAAAAGAAACGGCACGTCGACGGAATGAGTTGACGAAATATCGACGGAAAATATTTACCGTCGGGAAAATTTCCGACATCATCGTCGTCGAAGGAAAGTTGACGGAAATTCGTGTTTTTCCGTCAACTTTCCGTCTCTTTTCCGGTACAATCTTGAAGACGAAAATTATGGAAAAATTAGTAGTGAGTATTGTATTTTGGATATAGAGTGCGGTTCAGGTACAAACCAAATTATATATAAAAACTACAAACCGAATTTTAAGCTGACACGTGTCCCATTTAGTCGAAATCCCGAACAAATACACTGAGGGGTATAAAAACTAATAATGTTATTTTCAATTTAGTCCTCAAGTTGTTAATAATAAGACTTAAAAAACAATGATCAGACTTAAAAAAAACAATGATCAGACTTAAAAAATAATGATCAGACTTAAAACAATAATGAGCAGACTTAAAACAGTAATGATAAGACTTAAAAAAATAATGATCAGACTTAAACAGTTAATGATCAGACTTAAAAAATAATGATCAGACTTAAACAATTAATGATCAGACTTAAACAGTTAATGATCAGACTTAAAAAACAATGATCAGACTTAAACCAGTAATGATCAGACTTAAAAAAATAATGATCAGACTTAAACAGTTAATGATCAGACTTAAACAATTAATGATCAGACTTAAACAACAATGATCAGACTTGAATCATTAATGATCAGACTTAAAAAAATAATGATCAGACTTAAAACAGTTAATGATCAGACTTAAAAAGTTAATGATCAGACTTAAGCAGTTGATGATCATACTTAAAAACAATGATCAGACTTAAACCACTAATGATCAGACTTAAAAAAATAATGATCAGACTTAAACAGTTAATGATCAGACTTAAAAAAACAATGATCAGACTTAAACAGTTAATGATCAGACTTAAACAGTTAAACCAGTAATGATCACACTTAAAAAACAATGATCAGACTTAAAAAAACAATGATCAGACTTAAACAGTTAATGATCAGACTTAAAAAAGTAACAGTCAGACTCAAACAGTTAATGATCAGACTTAAACAATTAATGATCAGACTTAAACAAAAAATGATCAGACTTAAATTTGATTTTCTACGTCTGTTTCAGAATTTGATGAACGCCTAGTGTTTTTTGGGTGGAAACGGCATTCTGAGCAAAACTCACAATTTGAGCTGGGCATTTTTAAGGCAAATTCCTTCATCTGGAGGGTCAAATTCGCGTTTTACTCTTCTGATCATTACCGGTTTAAGTATGATCATTATTGTTTAAGTCTGATCATTATTTTTTAAGTCTGATCTTTACTGGTTTAAGTCTGATCATTACTGGTTTAAGTCTGATCATTATTTTTTTAAGTCTGATCATTAATGATTTAAGTGTGATCATTGTTGTTTTAAGTCTGATCATTATTATTTTTATGTCTGATCATTGTTTTTTTATGTCTGATTATTATTGGGTTAAGTCTGATCATTATTATTTTTATGTCTGATCATTGTTTTTTATCTGATCATTAGCTGTTTTAAGTCTGTTCATTACTGTAGCAAATTTTAGGACGATTATACCTCTGGTATCTTTTATGTATTTTTAAATTAGTCCGCGTTCGATTCCCCTCTAAAACACTTTAGGATAAAAAAATTCCCGTACCCGCGTCGAGCCGGTCTCCTTACGAGGAGGTAGCACCTGGGTAGGCGGCTTTGCCGGCTAGTCGTTTACCCACTGGGGCCAGGTCTATCCGATCCCAACCCCCTCTTTTTTTTTTAAAAAAAAAGAAACTTTTTCAACGTCAATCCCATGAACTCTTTTGTTTTGGATCAATTGTACAAGGTTGTTGGGCTTATTAATGTGTAATTATTTAAAAAAAAGTTCAATGCGCATACGTGGCATCAGGATACTTTTAAAAAATAATTAATGCCACTATTATTGGCGAGGAATGAATATGTCATACTGATCATTCAATCAAGACGGTAACCGCTAGACCACCACCCTTTTTGCGACGTGAGGATACTAAGTGACGAATATTTTTAACATGTTAAAATAGATTAATTAGTTGCCTAATACTACATCTTAAGCGACACACTCTGATTTGTTACGTAAGGGGTTGTCCTCAGCGACAACTTAAGCAGCATGTATGGTTTGTGTCTTTGTGGAAAAAAGACCATATATCGGCTACTGCTCTCATCGCTTATCAGCCTACAGCCTCGATTCACTCGACAGTCGACATCCACCATTATTATAGTATGCTGCTTGTTGTTGCTGATCACTCGACAGTCGACATCCACCATACATGTCATGCATTGATCATGAATAGAGCAACATGAATACCACATTCATGAGCTACGTAATCATACAATATGTGATTACTGTGATAAGCTCATGGAAATATTTCTGAAACGGCGGCTGAATCAGTCAACCGCAGCTCTCCCCAACTTCGCGAACAGAAAATACAAGCCTGACGTCTAAAAATAGCTGAACTCGTCATCCTGGCATAGCAAGACAACTGCTTTATCCATTGAACTGGAGAATATGATGAATACTGTGGTGCACTTGCTTGTTCGTCCGGCTTGGTGAAGATTTGGCGTTCGGAGTCCGATAGACTATTACAATATGTTTTCCGATTGGGCCAACAAGGCAAAACTCCGCAAGGGCCCTTTTAGGTCATCCAAGGCCATTTAGGGCTTCAAATCGCTAATTTAGTTTTTTTTTGTTTTTTATTTCGTTTCAATATTTAAACTCGATTGAGTTGTAGAACTTTTTCATCTTTTATTTTATCAAAGCCCTAACGATTTTCTATTTTTCTGGTGAATTCTAGAGCCTTCCGATCGAATTCATCTTGAGAACTTGATCATCCATTCTAGGTTTAACGCTTGTGCTAATCCTTGTGATTCCGTCAGCTTCACTCTTATTTAACGGTATCTCATCTTTGATATCACAATTATATTGCATTTTAATAAGAATTTACTTAATCATTTCTTGCACAAAGTACATTATTATCACTTCTCACTCAACAACACACCTCGTAATTGTGATGACAATAACACACATATATGGCAGCAACATTCCAAGCAATAATGTTTCTTAAGCACGACTAACAAATACAAGTGCAATGGGACTCCTAACTTGGTGCACACCATCAACCCATTTCAAAGAAGCAGACGCAACCGTGGAATTGAACCTACCACTGATTGTCAGTGTGTAAGATTTTACCTCCCCGACACGCTTGAACGTTAAGATGTTCGGCGTTACTTGGATCCTTATTCCTTTTGGAGCGGTCACAACAGCTTTATAGTAGGCAATCGGAGATCCAACGTTCGTCACAGTCCTGCGGTACGTTGTGGGAGTGATGGCTAAAGGTGTGGTTGTAGCTAGGGCAAAGGAAGGGTAATTCAAGTCGTGTGAGCTCCCTTTTACGCCCGCTGGGCACGTACTGGCATCCCCGGTTAATGTCCGAAGCATTTGAGTGGTGTAGTTTTGTGTGCACAGGAAGTTGATGTAGTCGGTTGGACCTGCGTCGTACACTAGGCCAGGGTTGATTGCTTTTACAGGATCGATGTGGCCAGATCCGTAGGCATACTCGGCTTGGGTGTTGGAGCTAGGGCTCATGGGAGCGGCTGAAGCAATATTAGAATTAATTAGGGTTAATTTGCGTGGCTCATAACTCATCAGACATGAATGTTGTTTGAGAGAAGTTTATTTAGGGTTTTATACCAGTAGTCATCATAGCTGACTTGATGGCAGCAGGAGACCATTTCGGGTGATAGGATTTGATATAGGCAGCAACGGCCGTGGCGCGAGGGCAAGCCATTGAGGTTCCAGAGATGATGTTATACGTTGCTACCCTTTTATCTCCTGGTACACTTGTAATTGGGGATTTCGTAGGCCAGGCAGCCAAGATATCTACTCCTGGGGCACTTATATCTGGCTGCATTACAGCATCAGAAACTTAATAAATCAGCAACATTCACATTTTTTTAGCAAGCATGGTGTAACATAGAGATAGAAAAAGTTGAACCCTTACAAAGTGCATGCTTACATTTTTAGTTATTAGAATAATGTAACCTTAGAGATAGAAAGAATAATATACCTTAAGAATGTCAAGCGTGACCGGATTAGGACCCCTAGATGAGAATGAAGCAATGAATGGAGCTTTTGTATCTTTGCTCACACCACTTTTGAACACAGTAGCCGTAGGACTATCAATAATTGTAAAACTAGTCAGTCATATTAATATTAGTATATTGCAATTAACATCATCGATGATCTGCTCACACAGTAAAGCATGCATTTAAAAACATCTCAGTATGAAATAGTGTTGCTAATTAATTAGTTACCGTGTGGGGCAGTAGTCAGGTAGTTATAAATGCTCTGAAGGCTTGTGACATTCAAAAATGATGCAGGCAACAACGGGGCAAAAAATGTTTGCGGTCAAAGAGGGCAAAGCCCCGACTAAAAACTCTCTCAATGATCATGAGAAGTTTTGCTCCAAATATACAAATGCCGGGGGTTAGGGAGGTAAGTCCCCCCTCGAAAGCATTTGTAGGCCAAAGGCCGTTTCAAAAAGAAATAAGAAGCACTTTAAACTTGACTATATGTTTTTCCCTCCATTCTTCATTTGTGCGGGATTCATTCATTTACAATGTGTGCTTGTTAAAACGACTCTTGGACGACCCATGTGCCTTGCACGGGAGCTATCATTTGGGCTATGCTTGTTTATTGAGAAACTCTAGTGTCGAACTCCACTTCCCTTATGGATTACGGCTTGAGCGCCTAAAACTTGGGAATGAGTTCCTAGTCGCGAGCCCTTGGACTAGCCCTAGCTAGCATAGGTGAGCGGTTGACGCTCTATTGTGCAAACTATAAGCCTTGCCTCGATAGTGTTGCCTTGATAATGAGTAGAACTTGGGATGAGACATTTTATAGCCCTAGTGTTGATAATCTTGAATGCATGTCCTCAAAAGTACTCAAAAGGTTGAGAAAGTTCTTTTTATGATATTGTGGCGCTAGTCTAGCTTGGGGTGAGGGATTGGTCTTGAATAATCATAGCCTTGGTTGAGCACTCTTGCATTCACTCTTATGGGACATGTGCACCCTTGGGATTTGTGAGTATTCCCTTTTCTGAAAACTCTCACGAGACTATAACTCGTCCACTAGGGTAGCCTAGGGGTTTAAAGGCTTAATGCATATGCTAAATGCATTCGTAACGCCTACGAAAAGGAGCTAGGTAGGTTGTACATACTTGTCATTTACCTTTCAATAACATGTTTAGAAATAATGATCGAGACCTTGTGAAATCTAGTGAGGCAAATATACGAAAAACATAGCACCACTAGCATTTCGACATTTGCACTTCCTTGACATATTTGCATACTTTGTTCGGGACGAGCAAAGCTTAAGTGTGGAGTGTTGATGAGTCGAGTTTTCGACTCATTAATGCCCGTTTTCACTATAGCTTTAGTTCGATTCCGACTACTATTAGATGTCATTTGATCTCCTTTTCGTGCGTTTCAGGTGCAAAGCAAGATGTCTCTGTGTCAAGAGCCATTGGAAGAAAACTCGGGAAAATCAGTGTTTTAGAGCAAAAAGTGGCAGTATTTGGTCTTCAGTCGATCGACTGGGAAGCTCCCCTGCTCCAGTCGATCGACTTGACAGACTAACAGGAGGTGCTGCAAATCGATCAGCGCCAGTCGATCGACTGGAACTCAGTCGATCGACTTGACAGACTAACAGGAGGTGCTACAAATTGAGTTCCCTCAGTCGATCGACTGGGAGCCTACCCTGTATCAGTCGATCGACTGAGAACCTGCTAGCCAAACGACTTTTCTTCCTCCAGTCGATCGACTGGGACATCAGCCCAACGCCAGTCGATCGACTGGACCTGCTACAGTACCGAATCTTTTCCGAGGCTATAAATAGAAAGAGGAAAAGTTGACCTAGCATCTGGGATTTTTCTGGAAAAAAAGACAAAAGGAAGTGAGCTAAATCAAGGGTTTCAACATCATCTAATCAAGGAGGATTGAAGATCAAGGGAGTTTATTAGGATCAACAATCCTACTCTTTTCCCTCTTCCTTTCTCTTAGTTTTTGCTAAAAACCCACACATCATGTTGTCTTACTTGATGTGTGAGTAGTCACCCTTGTGTTTTGAGGGTTCTATGAACCTCCTTGGTACTCAATGATCATTGTATACACATTTGAATGGATCTATTGAAGTTGATTTCATTTTACTATGCTCTTCATGTGAGACATGTCTCTAAGTGTTTGATAAAATGCCCAAGTGACATGTTTATGTTAGAACTATGATCTAAGTATTGAAAGAGCTTAGTGATGGTTTGGATGTAGTAAAATTGAACTTAACCAACATTTATGAGAGTAAATGCATGGTGAGAGGTGAACTAGAACTTTATGCATGTAGCATTTATGAGAGTAAATGCTATATAGTGGATCAATATTCTTTAATTAGTGAGATTCTATCTAAGATGGCTTGACTAGGATTAAACATGCATGGTTTGTTCAATTCTAGTCTAAGCTAGGTTTAGAACCTATCAACTCATGATTAATTAAACTCTTGTATGCATGATCATTGGGAAATCACCAAGGAGGGGATTAATCCCTCGAAACTCGCTTTTAATTGAATTCAATCCCCTAAAAACCATTTCATTCTTGTTTTGAATCATTGATAACTCAATCATACTTGAATTTTAGGAATTAGCCGAGTAAGAAAATTTGATAGAACTAGCGTGTAATCCGTTTGCTCCCTTGGGTTCGACACCGGTCTTACCGGTTGAATTACAAATTGTTTTTGACTAATTGCATTGCTTGAAAAATTACAAACGTCAAAATGGCGCCGTTGCCGGGGAGCAATAGCTAGATTACCCCTAGGAAAATCATTTAGTGCTCCGACTATTCCATGTTTTTCTTTATTCTACTTGTTACTTGTATTTCTTGAACTTATTCACTACGCTTACTTGTTTTAATTGTCCTCCTCTTGTAGGGCAATCTTGTTTATGCCACCAAAGACAAAGAAGGTTACTCAAGTTGTGGATAGAGATTTGAATCAACCGATAAGAGAATTCGTTAATCCCTACCCTACAAGGAGTAAAACAACGAAAGACAAGGGAACAACATCGAACCCTCAAGGAGATCAAATGACATCTAATAGTAGTCGGAATCGAACTAAAGCTATAGTGAAAACGGGCATTAATGAGTCGAAAACTCGACTCATCACGTCATATATAAAGCAAAGCGCCAGCCGCCCCAGCGGAAAATGGCCCTTCTCCGCTATCAAAAGCTTCACACAGAACAATCTTACCCTTCACCTCGGTTGAATTCAGTGATCCCTTCGAACACAATCTACAATAAATGTCGCTTAGTTCAATGCAGTATAGCCCCAAACCCTAGCCCTAGAGGTTTTTTGCTGGAAATTTACATGAAGTTTACCTGGATGTCTCTCTAGTGAAACCTCCAGTTTTGTTTGGCGCATTCCCGGCGTAGATGAGAGGATATTTCTTATTACCAATATTCTGAAATGTATTCAGCGAAATTCCCTGTGTCGAAACGCAAAGAAACTTTAAGCACTTGCGAGTGGTTCTTGAAAGCTTATAAATTATGGTAGTATTAATTAATGTTTGCCCTACTAAAACAGAAACCCTAGAAATTAGCAGCATACCTTATAAATCTGGTTGTTCCCCAGTTGAACATTTGTAAAGAACTTCCTATCAATGGTACTAGCAGCCACCCCAAGCGACCAGGGAGCCACATTCGTCGTTGTGAAGAAACCAGGACCGTTATTTCCAGCAGAGATTGAACTCAGGATCCCATGTTTCATTGCGTGATAAGTTCCAATAGCAATGGAGTCACTGAAGTAGTCTTGAGGAGTTGATCCTCCGACCGACAATGAAATTATGTCTACTCCATCAGCAATGGCATCGTCGAAGGCAGCAAGAATGTCTGCATCATCACATCCATCAGACCAGCAAATCTTGTAGATAGCTACACGCGCTGCTGGGACGCCTCCTCTAGCTGTTCCTTGTCCAAGGCCAATCATGCTAGCTCCTGCAACCACCCTGCCTGCTGCAGTGGAGGCCGTGTGGGTTCCGTGGCCTTGGGTGTCTCTCGGAGATCGTAGGTCTCCGTTGTCGAAGAGTCCGTCAGCCTTGTAGTACTTGGCACCCACAAGTTTTCTGAAAATTTTATTACAAAATTCAAAACAATGTATACCAAAATAATAATTCAAGAAGAATAATTTTGCAATAATGCATACAACACAACTACACAAGCATCAGAATTATTCCAACTAAACAAATTTGGCATGCACTATCTCAGAAAAATTTGATCAAGTGAGAGAACCTACTTGTTGCACTTGAAATCTGGTCCACCAAGCTGACAAGATCAGCGCCATTTTTTGGGCGGAGGGCCGAATCCGGCATCACTAAAACTTGCAGACTCAGGCCAGGCTCCGGTGTCCAGTACTCCAACAATGATGTTACCCTCAGTTGAGGACCTCTTAGCATTTAGGGGAAGCCCTGTGAAGTCCCAAGATCGTGTCGTGTGGAGCTTTTTCTTTTGGGCAGGGAATATTGAGACAATGCCTTTCAACTCTAGAGAACAAGGATCACAGGGTGAAACATTACTAAAAAATATCATCAAACGAAAGGAATATTTATATATAGAGAGAGGTGTGGATGGGCAGTTTTGACATACTGGACATTGTGTTTTTTTCTTGTTCGGTCATATGTACGACGAATCCGCTGAAACTCCTCGAAAAGGTGTAGCGTACGCCACTCTCGCCGTTGCTACCCAAAACGCTACTCACCAAATCCTTTTGAAGTCGAGAAGCGAATAGGGTTTCCACTTTGTCCCCCGTATAAACGATGTAATTCTGAATCCAAAGTAAGTCAACATGATCATATGGCATAATGAGTAGTATTAAGTACATTCACAAAATAATATATCTATTTACTTGAAAATATTGATCTCCCAGCCTCTCACCTTCCGCTCAGGCTGGCTCGTGGGAGCAGCCGCTTCGGTAGCCCCAACAATGTGAACTGGAACACAACTCACGCCAAGGATCAAAGTCAGAAACATCCATCGAAGAAGACGGGCTTGCTGCATTTCCTTAGCCGTATACGAATGTGAGAGAAGTCTCTTGAAGAAAAAATGAATGAATTTGTGTATCAGTGGATTGCATAAGGAGCTTTAATTTATAACTCATATGAATTTGACTTGGCCCAATTCTTAATTTGAAAGTCTTGTGTCTGATTTTTTCAAGAAAAAATTTCATACAAGACAGCTCAGAATGATACAAGCTGGGGAATAAAAAATTATGTCTGAAAAAAAAAACTCTTATATGTATCAAAATTGAAATCTGAACTGGTATTATATTATAAATTCAGATAATGCTCTCTAAGAAATCTGTGCTTGGTGTCGAGTGGGCACGTAATGCAGATGACTTGAGTGATGAGTATATATAAAATGAAGAGATGGAGAAAGTCATCGAACCATGATCGTTTTGTTTAGCCTCCGCTTTTTGCGGCTGAAACGTTGTTAAACAAATACCGCCGCGTATGATAGGCTGGATCAATACAAGGATGTTTCTTCAGTTGACATTTCTCTGTTAATCACTTGATCTAGTCATTATAAAATGGAAATAATTAGATTTGTTCATGATGCAGCAGTGTTGCAAAGAAAACTCATCCAGTCCTTTTGCACAAGAAACCTTAACCCTAATTAGGGTTAGGGTTTATGATTACTTTAATTTGTATATTTTGTTAATTAATTATAAGCAGCTGGTCGTCGGTTTGGACACTTTTAGGGTGAAGTCATGATCTTGATCGTTGGAGCGGGCAGACGACCAAGTCTGGGTAGAAGAAATAATATGTCCAAGAACGCACTAATTTTAGAAAGAAATGCAAAGTCTGCAATGATCCAAAGGCCGAGTACACATGGAAGCTTCATATTATAGTTCTAGGGCTCATTTTGCCTTCAACTAATAAGAAAGTACAAAACCTAAACCAAGTCGCTTCATAGTTTGTACCATGTGTGATCCATATAATAAAAACAGAACATTTTTTTTTTCAAAAAATGATCACATCCACAGTATTGAATTTGAGAAGGAATGATTCATAAAAAATGATGTCAACTGCGCAGAAAACCGCCTCTCAACTCAAACTAGGTTTTCCAGGTCTCTTCGAGTTAGAGAGATTACATCAACCAGGCATGTAAATAATCATACGTTTACTTTTATTAATTATACCCGGCTGTTGAACTGGTCCAAGTCAGAAGCACAACTGATTAAATCATCTTATTATTTTTTGACATAATACATTTAAATGCTCGTTAGAGAGATAATATATTAATTAGTACTCTTAATTGGTCGATAGTACGTACTCTTATCCATGAAGCGCTGTCTATAACCACGACTTAAGATATAACGGTCGAATAGACATCGCTTGGAGAAGCGCTGTCTAATGTCCAAAATAAGCGTTGTCCAATGTGTGTTGTGTACTAGTGCGTGTTACTATTGTATATCAAAGTTGACAAATGAGCAATTTGTAGTATAAAATTTGGTTTGAAAGAATCAAATAAGAGATCAAGTTAGATCCATCTTCTCTTGTGTATAAAACTGTTGGAGGCAAAGATACATTCTTATATCAACTTTCTTCCTTTCCATTATTGCCATGGCCAAGCAACTTCTTCCTAGACTTCTCCGTCTATCATGCCTGGTTCTGGTTCTGATTATCATCGGAACATCATGTCTCCAAGAGGTGGTTTCTGCACCGGGCGGTGTGCGTCTTCCTCCTAAACCCGCGCCTTCTCCTAATGCTCAACCAACCGAGCAAATGGTGCACACAAAACCTTTATATGCAAGAACAGTTTACATGCATCCTACTACATATTGATAGTTCAAGTTATTTGAGTCTTATTAGTGATAATTTTTGAATGCAGACATACATCGTATACATGGGCGAAAAACCGAAAAGCGCTTTGATTGCCGTTCAGGTTTACAGAACCATCATCAACAAAATCCTAGGAAACAATGCGTTGGATGCCCTTCTTTACAGTTACACCAAGAGCTTCAGTGGCTTCGCCGTTCGAATGACCGAAAAAGAAAAAGACATCATGTCAAGTAAGTCATGAAACATGGAAGATTGCAGATTTTGTGTATACCATTTGAATTTTGTTGAGTATATAAGTGTTTAAGGTTTCTGCTATCTAATTTCTGCTTGCAGAGTTTAAGGGAATTGTTTCGGTATTCGAATCCCAAACAAGGCAGCTCCAAACAACAAGGTCATGGGACTTCATGGGATTTCCACTTACAGTTAATCACTCGATGACGGAGAGCGACATCGTGGTTGGAGTGCTTGATTCAGGAGCTTGGCCGGAATCTGCTAGCTTTAGCGATTTAGGGTTTGGTCCTCCGCCTACTAAATGGAAGGGTTCTTGCCCACCTCCAGCTGCCAACTTTACTTGCAACAAGTAATTGACTGATGTCACACATTAAATGGAACCAGTTTACATTATTATTTGTGCATACCAAACAATTAATTGACATTTTCTCTTTTTTGATTTATTCTTAGTAAAATAGTGGGAGGGAGATACTACAAGGCAGATGGACTCTTCGATGCAACGGATATCCCATCTCCAAGAGACACTCATGGACATGGCACCCACTGCGCCTCGACAGCGGCCGGTAGCATTGTTACAGGTGCAAGTATGCTTGGCCTAGGACTTGGAACAGCTCGAGGAGGTGTTCCTGCTGCACGAGTAGCGATCTACAAGATATGTTGGTCTAAGGGGTGCGCTGATGAAGACATTCTGGCCGCCTTTGACGACGCCATTGCTGATGGCGTCGACATTATCTCACTGTCAGTAGGTGGTTCAGAACCCAAAAACTACTTTCAGGATTCTATTGCTATAGGATCTTATCATGCCATGAAGAATGGGATATTGTCCTCCATAGCCGCTGGAAATGAGGGCCCTGATTATTTCACCACCACTAATGTGGCTCCCTGGTCTCTCGGCGTTGCTGCTAGTACCACTGATCGATCTTACGTGACCTCTGTCAAGCTAGGGAACGGGCAAACATACCAGGTAAGGTGGTTTTACAAGCTTACGTACACACAGCTTTCGTATTGCCAACGTACCTAAATAATATGATGAGAGATCAATCTTTTTAATTTATATTTTTGCCGCTTAAGAAAGTAGGGTTTTGATTTGAGTCTTGCAGGGTGTTACGCTGAACACATTCGACCCTGCAAACCAATTCCAACAACTGATCTATGGTGGGAATGCACCAAACACTGCTGGGGGTTACAGTTACTTATCCTCAAGGTTATTTTTGATTTAGCTATATATATATATATTTGTTTGTATTGAAATTGCTAGCTTTATTGAAATTACAGCATCCTCATGTCGACTTAAAAGTCAGCTATAAGCTAGCTTGAGAGTCATGATTTAGGGGGAGCGCTCGGTTGAGAACCCTTAAAAATTTGAGAACTTGAGAACCCAAATCTCACCATTAGATCATGATGCATCTTTGAATCTGCATGTGACACATGTCCAAAATACAAAGTCAAAAAAGGTGGCTTTGACTATGTATTAAATGCATCTTGAAAAATGCACATGGGACACGTGTGTCACCACCAAAATGACTTGATGATGCATTTTTAAAGGTGAAGATTGGGGTCTCAAGTTCTCGAAAAAATAAGAGGTTCTCAATTGAGCGCTCCTTCATGATTTAGTATCCGATATAAACTAGTAACTCTTCTCCACACTTAGCAATGTGAGACAATTTCTTCAAATGAACATTCTCAACAATTTGGATTTCTAGAAAGGTTACTCTCACAAGAACCCTAAATCTGATGTATTTACCTTTGCAGCTATTGTCTTGATAACTCATTGGATCCACTTCTAGTGAATGGGAAAATTGTTCTCTGTGAATCCACGGGCACCGGACAGGCAGCATTTGTGGCTGGCGCAGCCGGAGCTTTGTACACTGATGATGGACCCAAGGACGTTGCCCGGCCTAGCGCCTTGCCTTCTTCTTATGTTGATACATCAAGTGGCCTATCTATTTATGAGTACATGACCAGTGATGTGAAGTAAGTTCCAAAAGCCCACTGATGCAAAATGAGAATTAGGGTTTATAGTGTGAAAATTAACTTCTGAATGTTGTTTTGGCGGCAGTCCCACAGCTAGCATACTCAAGACCGTCAATGGTAATGACACGATCGCTCCGGTGGTCGCCTCTTTCTCGTCTCGTGGTCCGAGCCCAGTCAATTATGATATCCTCAAGGTACTGGGTTTTGAACTATGAAGTCTAGTAATGCTAACATTGTGTAGATAGAGAAAATAAGATTTAGGGTTTAGTATGTAACGCTGCACTTAATTTTACTGTACAGCCTGATATAAGTGCACCAGGAGTTAACATATTGGCGGCATGGCCAGCTGTGGGCACTGTAACAGATGTGGTAGGCGATACAAGGTCCGTAAACTATAATATAATCTCCGGAACATCCATGGCTTGCCCTCACGTCTCCGGCGTTGCTGCATTTATCAAATCATTTCACCCAACCTGGTCTCCTGCTGCCATCAAGTCCGCCATCATGACTACCGGTAAACACATATAACTATAAAATTATAGAATATATCGTTAATACAGATCTTTAATATTATGCAGTGTTTTAGGTTTCGCTGCATAAGTTTATGTCGCACAATTAATGCATTTTTGTAATCATTTTATTCTTCCTTAATTAACATTCTCATACAGATTGTGTATTTCAGCTTTTCCTATGAGCCCAATCACCAGTCCTGAGGCCGAGTTTGGCTATGGAGCCGGCCACGTCAATCCGATCAAAGCTCTCACCCCAGGTCTAGTGTACGAAGCTGGTCAACTCGACTACATCAACTTCTTGTGTGCAGATGGCTACACAACTCAATATCTTCGAGCAATCACCGGAGACAACAGCGAGTGTCCAACCACGCCAGGAAGCATTCACGACTTGAATTACCCTTCGTTCGCTTTGGCTACTTACACACCCACATCAATCCCTTTAACCACGTATCGTAGGACTGTTACCAATGTTGGAAATCCTAGTTCCACGTACACGGCCACGGTGACAGCTCCCGTTGGACTGAGTGTCCAAGTTACACCAAGCGCTTTAACTTTCACTTCTCTTGGAGAGACACTGTCGTACACGTTGACGGTCAGTGGTCAGATTGATGACTCGATCGTGTCAGCTACTATCATTTGGGATGATGGTGTGCACCAAGTGAGAAGCCCCATTGTTGTCGTGCATATTATTCAAACCTAAGAACTATGATCCAATGTGGACGGTGTCATCCCAATTCCCAATTTGTGAAATGTCTCTCTCACAATTCAAGTTTGTACGTTGGTAAATACAAATCAACATAAAATAATATATCAATTTATGTTCGAATGTATTGTGTTTCTACGACCAATCAAAAATTAGTAAATACACTCCTATTATTTTACTATTGCAGAATTAGTAATAATCTTACGATTATAATCTTGGTCAATTGATCGGTAGCTCATATCGTTTGGTGGGAATATTTAAAAATATTTTTTATTATTCAAAACTAAAATTTGGCGGGAGATCATCGGTCCATTCCTGTTTTCCGTGTTATAATTAAGGGAAAATTTCAAAAACATGCCCTGGACTACCGCTCTATTTCAAATCAAAGACCGGACTTTTTCAATTTTCAATGTAATGATTTTTGGACTAATATGCAAATTTAGTTTAACACCGTTAAAAACCACCGTTAGTTAACACCATTTATGATTATTTTTCAAAATTTAGAAATCAAAACTTTCAATCCAATTATATCACTTATTTGGTTTACAAAAATTAGAAAAGCAAAGAATAATAATAATAATAATAATAATAATAATAATAATAATAATAAGCAAAGAAAATCAAAATCCTAATATGTTTGCCGCTACAGCGACCCGTTCTCGTTCGATCCGATGCAAAGAGCCGCATTTGATGCGCTGTCCTACCTTCTCCAAATTCCATGTCCCTCGGCAAACATCTCCACCACTCCTTCAGCTCATCTTCTCTCCAGATCAGCGCCACCAATCGGTAAGTCAGACAAAAAAGAAAAAGAATCATACTTTTAATCGTGATTTACCTTACCTGATCAATCAGCGCTCCACCAATTTGGCCATTTCACATTTGATTTTGTTTCTGGTTTCTGAATGAGTGCACACCACCTGTTTGATGAAAGTACTGTTTGAATTTCTAGGGTTCATTTGTGTTTCCCGTTGTGATATAGATATAGCATTCGGTGGTTTTGGAGGAAGGGGAGTGCACTTATGGCATACAAAGTTGATCAGGAGTATGATTATCTGTTCAAAATTGTGCTGATTGGAGATTCGGGTGTGGGGAAATCTAACATTTTATCGAGGTTTACTCGCAATGAGTTCTGCTTGGAATCTAAATCCACCATTGGGGTTGAATTCGCTACCAGAACTTTGCAGGTATATTTCGCATCTCTTACCTCTTCCACTACACTAGTCATGTTTTGTGTTTCATGTGGATCTTTAATGGTTTTGTTCGATTTGTCATATCAAGAAAATCAATGTGGCACGTCACATTGCAGCTGTCATTTGATTTTGTGTTTTCTCGTGCTAACTGGAGAAATTATATGAAGAGCAATTTTTCATTTATCAAAAGGTTGTCAATCCTCCATCTAGTTGTATATTTCATTTTCTGGCAGTAAAGAGGCGCTGGGTTCTGGTAGTAATCTTCATTTGATGTTTGAAAGATCACATCTTTTCATCCATATAATCCTTAAGCATGGCTTAAAATTGGTAGTTATGGTGTTCCACTAGGCTTTGATTGACCTTCTTGACAGAAAAATTGTATTTTAATTTTCGGTATGTTTTTGCTTTTTGTTGGGGCGGGGAACATAGCAGTACATAGATTTCAAATTAGACTTCTTTTTTTAAGTTTAAGATTTAAGGGAACGTAATGGAGACAATCAGATACTGTATTTTTTGGGATTAGCTAGAAATATGATTGCTTGACAAAATGCTTCTGGCATAAATTTAGTTGAATTTTTATTTCAGGTTGAAGGAAAGACGGTAAAGGCCCAAATATGGGACACAGCCGGACAAGAGAGATACAGAGCCATTACCAGCGCGTACTACAGGGGAGCGGTTGGAGCACTCCTGGTCTACGACATAACAAAGAGACAAACCTTTGACAACGTTCAAAGATGGCTCCGAGAGCTTCGTGACCATGCTGACTCCAACATAGTCATAATGCTAGCTGGAAACAAATCCGACCTGAGTCATCTGAGAGCAGTTAATAAGGACGATGCCCATCATATGGCCGAAAGAGAAACTCTGTCTTTCCTCGAGACATCAGCACTCGAAGCAACCAACGTGGAAAATGCCTTCCAAACCATCTTGTTGGATATTTACCATGTGATTAGTAAGAAGGCACTTGCAGCTCAAGCGGCCGGTGCCACACCAGGGCTTCCTCAGGGAACTACCATCAATGTCGGGAACTTGGCAGGCGGTACAAGCCAGCGAAGCTGCTGTTCAACGTAAGACTCCCATCCCTTTTAAAACTGGGTCTTGCACTCTTCATCTGCATCCCTGAGACAGGATTCTGTTGATAGTGAATTTCTTTTATCCAACTAGGAGACTTTTCTAGTATGGGATTCTAGGCATTATATACACATTAGATTGTAATGTATAATTGTATGTACCAGTTAATCTGGGGAACTCGCATAAACTGCTTATAATTTTAGCCTTATTTGTTCAGAAGTGTCAACTCTTATCATTACAAATCACTAAACCACCATCTTTATTGGCGACTCAAAATCTATAGAAGCCAACCCCTTCAAATTTATTGCAACTTCATTATATTTTGTATGAGTACGGTTCATGTACAAATCAAAATTATAAATAAAAATTAAAAACTGGATTTCAACTTGACACGTGTCCAATTTCTTCGAAATCTCGGATATAACACGAAGGGGCATTATGGTCATTTCACATATCTCGGAATGATCAGACTTAAATAATCAGACTTAAAACTATACTGTAGCAAATGATCAGACTTAAAACAGTAAAGATCAGACATAAACTATTACTGTAGCGAATGATCAGACTTAAAACTATTACTGTAGCAAATGATCAGACTTAAAACTATAATGTAGCAAATGATCAGACTTAAAACTATTACTGTAGCAATTGATCAGACTTAAAACTATTACTGTAGCAAATGATCAGACTTAAAACTACAATGACCAGACATAAAACTATTACTGTAGCAAATGATCAGACTTAAAACAGCAATGATCAGAGTTAAAACTAGGGGTGGGCGCGGTGCGGTTTGGTGCGGTTTAAGGGTAAATCCGCAACCGCACCACATTAACTGGTTTGTAAAATTTTTAAACCGCATTAGAAAAATTAAAACCAAATATGCACCGCACCACTTTATTTGGTGCGGTGCGGTTTTTAAAAAAAACCCTGACACTGGACTGTGTCCGACCCAAATGAAACAACACATACCTTGATTACATGACTCACACACAAATAGTCAAATATTGATATAAATTATAAACACTAATCAGTTGAATCCATAATTGAATTTCGAAAAAACCAAAAATATTAGGAAGACAAGAAGTAACCTAAAATAAAAGATTATCAAAACCCTAAACGTAAGAGCCAACCAAAATCAAATTAATTTTTGAACTGAAATACTTACCGATTCCATAATTCAAGAACGAAGACAAGAACAAGTTGATGACAATCGAGACTCGGCTTAGTTGCTTGGAGAAAAAGAAGATATGCTATGCGGAAGAAGTGAAGAACGAACAACTGACGACGGAATGAAGAAATCAAATTAGCACGTTTTGTTTTTGTTTTTTTGGGCTTGGGCTTGAAGTTATTATTTGTTTTTGTTTTTATATGTAATAATTTTGAATTATTTAATTATATATGTGGTGCGGTTTAAAACGGGTGGTTTGAGATAAAGAACCGTTTCCGCACCGCTTTATTTGGTTGCGGTGCGGTTTTTAACAAACTGAGTTTTTCCAAAAGCGGTGCAGTTAACCGAACACACTTTTGCGGTGCGGTGTGGGCGGTTTTTAAATTCGGACCGGATTTTGCCCACCCTTACTTAAAACTACAATGATCATAAAAACTATTACTGTAGCAATGATCAGACTTAAAACAGCAATGATCAGATTTAAAACTATTACTGTAGCAATGATCAGACTTAAAACTATTATTATAGTAATTTTTAGAACGATTGAACCCTCGCATCTGTTATGTATTTTTAAATAAGTCTGTTTTATTTTTTTTATTTACAAAAAACGCCCTAAAATACGATTAGTTGAAATATACACGTGGCAATATTTTATTGAATTTTTAGTTTTCATTTATAACTATAGTTTGTATTTGATCTGTTTCCATTTTGTATAACTCAAATTTATCCATCCCATTTAGTTTAGAATAGATGCCAACAATAAAAATTAGTCTGATTGGCTATGATAAATTACACATTTGAAAGACTAACAATAAAAAGAAGATTCAACATTTTTAATTTTCCATGCAATTAAAAAGTTACTATGGCCAACTTCCTCCATAAACTTAAATAATAATAATAATAAAAACTTCCTCCATAAGCAACAAGTTCTGAACAGAAATCAGGATAGAGCTAGAAATGTTACTGAGTAGAAAGAAGCTCAAGTAGTTATAATGATATGTTCTTAGTGTAATCTGGCCAACTCCTCTACCCTCCTGGAAAGCTCCTCAACAGAAACGCCCATTGACTTGGAGATCTCATCCATCCGACTTCGGTTCAAATCAAGAAAAGACTCGATAAGGTCTCCATCCAAGAAACCTCTAGCGTCAGCTGTCTTTTTGTCACTGTTGAATGACCTCCACTGTTCATGGCTTAAGCCTCCCACACCTCTGATAACCTTCCTTAAGTTTGATTGGAGCTTCTCGAGGAATATGTATTGCTCGTGGGGAAGAGAAGCAACAACTCCAATCACACCATTAACTGTGCCAAAGATAACTGTTGGTATTTGGCCAATATCTGTGTCAGGTAATCGCATGACTAGAGATCCATGGTGAAATTTGTTTACAAATTCTCCAAGGTGATATTCCCCAACAACGTCAAGACGTCCTCGCTCCTCATCTGTCGCGCCATCGCTGTTCTTCTTCACAGTTATTAGGTTATAATTGTTCTCAGCACCAAGGTAAATGTCATCATCAAGAATTTCAATTGCTGTCATCCAATTGGCATTGTAGTCACGGGCTCGCTCCGAAATGGCCCCTTCCTCGTGCTGAAAAAACATCATCTATGCTGAGTTTCGATCTGGCAAAGTACATTAAAAATTTGCATTATCATCATCATCATTATATGTCAGCTTGTAAATGGCTTACCTTATATATCAGCAGAGATATTGATTTCATCAAGTCACCTACGACAATGAAATCCCCACGAGTCTTTACATAAAGAGCAAGTATGTGACCATGATATCCACATTCAGATTGCAACTCATGAGTACCATTATCCCTAAGTGTCCACTTGTACAACTGAATCTTTTGATTGATACCAGCAAGCAGTTTACCGTTAAAAGCATTCAGTGTATAGACGGCACCTTTGGTTTCTATTTCAGAAATCAGCTGCAATTTTCCATCTTCAACTATAAATACCAAGATTCGACCCTGCAAAATTTAGCACATAAAGGGCAAACCGATGAGGTAAATGTAACACTTATCATGTTTGTAGAGGCAAATTCGAGATGCAAATATGAGAGGCCGTAACTATGCAAAGAAAGGCACACAAATTACGAGAAATTTAATACAAACCATGAAAATCTAAATATAAACAAGCGCGAAGATGCATTTGGACATGAAGTGCAAAGTGCTTTCTTACCTTGGTTGGTTCGTTTTCTTCGGGCAAAACATATGCGGTCCCAACACAATAATATGCATTGTTATCATCTGCGAAGGAGCAACTAAGAATAGATGAACCGAACTCATATGGGTCGAGGGAGTAACTTGAAACAAAATCAAAGGTTTGGTCATCTAACAGACGGACAAAATGCATCTCAGGTTCTTCTGCACTAGACTGAGACTTCATTGAGATTAATGCAAATGATTGTGACTTCTCCTGATGGCATATGCGGCGTGGATGTTCTCCAAGCGGAATAGAGCGAATGTGAAGCTTTTGGATGTCATCAATTGTTCCGATTGTCAATTCACCTTCTTTTGCAATTGCAAGACTGTTTGTCAAAAGAAAAATGTAACACGAGCTCAATTGACAGATGGCTATTTTCGGAGAGATGGTGAGAGATCCACAAATTATATATAGAACAACATTCTAGACAAATCTACGTTTCGAGTGACAATATTTGACAAATTAAACAGGTGCAGAAATTGCAAAAAAATTATACCTGTCTGGGAAGGCAGCCGAATTGAAAGGGCACATGTGACTGACTTCTTTCAAGTTAACATTGCTATACAAAAGTTTCTTGTTATTGCTGTAGATAACAGTTGGCCTATCAGAAGCAGCAAACACATGGGTGGCACTCTTTGATGAGAAAGTTCTAAGTGTTATAGGCTGGGTGCCGAGAGAGATTTTCTTCTTGTTTGTCAATTCACCAGTATTTGTGTCTAATAAGAAGTTCAAAAGATGGCCATCTCCCAGAGCACATAGCAAATAGGGTATCTGAAATGAACAATAAACAAATAAAATGAAAACCAGAGCCTTAATCAATGTGAATACAATACAATGATGGCTCAGCACTAGTCCCTATATTCTAATTGCTAAGTTATCGAGCGGATAATAGACATACATTATATGCAAATCAATATGTGATCAGTGACATAGAGGAGCTTGTGAGCATCGATTAGAAACAAAATTAAACTAATACATACCCCATCAAAAGTGCAGAGAAGAACAGAACGGGGAATTATCTCGCCTCCCAGTTGCTCCTTCGTTATGAGATTGAGATCAGGAAGAGAAAATACCCTCACACTTATATCGGTCCACATTCCAACAGCAGCAATTTGACTAGAGTTGGGATTTTCACCAATAGGATTTATGTCCAGACATGAAATGTCATACTCTAATTGCGCATGTTTCACTTCCTTTAGTATTCCATCTCCAATCTCTAAATAAACTAGATGACCACCACCAGTGGCAACTAGGACCTGCCAAATAGAAGTAACATTAGCATGATATTTGGATAGGAGCGAGCCGTTTTAGCTAAGAAATTTGTTGGAATGGCCAACAGTCACAGAGGACAAAAAAAGCTGGTAAATGTAGAAAAGAGAACACATAGAAGAACAACAAATAAATTCAGAAGGGCATGGACTTAGTCAAGGGCCCAGCATAAACTGTAAGTTCAAAAAGACATTCTCGAGGTATAATTCAGTAATTGCTGCTTCACGAATAAACCATGTTCAAGTTAAAACTAACCTGGGTCGCATTAGCAGTGGCAACATTTATGGAGTATCCTGACGGGGCGAGCCATTCGTTTCGCAACTCTCTTGTTACTGAACTAACCAATCTCACCGAGCTTGCAGTGACCTTTTTATAAATGAGTTGAATACATGCATGTCAAATGAGTATATGGAATCGCTAATAATCAATATAAAAAAAAGAACTTCCACGTGTTGAGACAAGTGAATGTCAAAAATTCATTCTCATGCTAATGATGAGTACGGAAATTGAGTAATTATTGTGAAAGGAAGACTCACTTGCACGAGTTGATCATGCACGGCATTCTGACAAAATAATGTTTGTATTTCAGAACAGAACCCTTCGATCTCAGTTTCTTCTAACTCGTCTTCCATGTTCATTGCGAGAACCCGAGTTTCACTGATGAAGCTTACAACCAAAAAGGTATCAAACGGATCATCAGTAGATGATCGCAGGGACCACATACCTTTAATACCTTGGAGTTCTACTGATGCCTACAATAGGATACACATCAACAATGGATGGAATGTTTGGTACAAAATATTTTCAGAAAAGCTGATGGTTTAATGCAACAAACCTGTTCGTTGATTCCAATACCATTTCGAACAACACGTAATGAACCATCCTTAAAAGCTCCAGAACATGTTACGATCTGACCTTGTCCTTGTCTCTCAAGGTCTACCACACAAAAGTCAACAATGGGTCCCAGATTGACATACCTCTCTAACACCTCCACAAAAGACCCTTTTGAGTCGGGATGCAAATTTAGCTTTATAAGCTGTAAAATAACAACTGTGTGAATTTGTGAAAATAAATTTCTAAGTCCAAATGCATATAATACAAACTAATTTGAGAACACAGACACGTATATAGTTTCATTAGCATTCAACTACGATGAAAATTCCAGGAGCTAGATAATTATTGAAATAGCAAGTATAATACTTTAAGATAACCAAGGATTAATAGTTTGGCAAACCTGGGAATCGCCAAAACTAGAGCCCACGTAGACATAACCATTGTCAAGATATGAAATTGATGATGGTATAGAAGTTTCACCAAGCAGCTCAAGTTTGAGCCCGGTAACCCTAAAAAATTAAGGAACGGAAACAGAAAGGTCACATGGGACAGTACAACGAGCTATCAACACAATTCTGGAATGAATCATCAAATTGAATTAAAAGGTTTCACAGTGTCCCCTACTTGTCTTTGTCATGTGTGACAACCAGAAGGTGAAGAAGCCCAGTATGGTCACCAAGCAGATATCTAGATCCATCTGGATCAATCCTTCCATATGCCTTCGTGATAGACTGGCGAACAAGAAGTAAATGCTTAGGTTCTATGAATGAGACTCAGAGCAACTAGTACTGCTATAAGTAGCGAAAAAGCACCAAGAGATAATATACAAAGCCATTTTTTAACATACAGGCTTGATGGCGATCACTTTGTAAATAGTAGCACTGCTGTACACTATTGTTTCTTCGCCAATAATCAGAACACCGCATAGAGGTGAGGGTACTGGAATCAGCATTTCGGCCCCATTGTCAAGATTGTTTTGGGACCACGGCCCTTCCACAAAATCCTTATCCTTTAAAACTACCTCATACGTTTTGAGATGACGAGCATCCTTGTTATCCTGAGCACAAAAGAAGTACCAAAACAGCCTTGTATAACACACTTACAAAAATGCCATCTAATTCACTACAACAGACAAATAAATAAAATGTGTGTTATAGGACACCGTACACACTACACAAAATGAGGATTTAACAACAAATAATACTCTTCCAACTGGATACATTAAGTCTGGTGTCATTGTGTTGTAGTTAGTGTACACAATACATTAATACTAAAAAACAAAGTACCTGGTAAAGAACAACAATAGTAGGCTTTGAGCACCCAAAGAGAAACTTCACATCCAATACTTGTAGCTCCTCAAGCCTTCAAAAGAGAAGAATGTGATGCCACTGAAATGTAAAATGGCATATTGAACTAACTTAATACATGAGAACATATCAGATTTAATGTCTCTTCGTGATACCAATAGAAACAACCATGAACACTTCAAAAAGAACTTTAACTACACAGACGTTTCCAACAATGTTGTACGAAGTCCCAAGAACTGCAGGATACCTAATGTTAAATGCTTCCTTGAGCTGACCTTTATTGTCAAATGGAATAACCTGAGAAAAAAAAAACTTAATTAGAAAAAATAGTAGCAGTTATGCAACAAAAAGGAAGAAAAAAAAAAGCCCTCCCGCAATGTACCTTAAACAACCCGTCATATTGATGAAGTCCTATCAATCTGCAATCAGGATCAATTATGCCAATCTGCAGATTTCGAAACAAAGGAGTATGTAGAATTATGTTCAAACACAATTACATTAACAGGTAATGAAATATAATGTAAAGAGAAGATGCTAGTGGTTTGCATGAATACAATAGAAGTATCACATTACGTAAGTTGTGAGTTGAAACTTGTACCTGACCGTTATCTGTAGGACGACCTATACGATCTGAGACATCACCCATTGCTCTAATGGGAACAGATAAAAAGGGACATGAAGAAAAATCAATAAGGATGCATAGAATGAGATACACGGTATGTTTTGTGTGTGTAACTGATTTTATACCTAGTTATAACTTCAGATGACACAGCATCCCACTGAAGAACACAGAATTTGTATTTCTCAGTCGCAATGAATAGAAAATCATGTGTTTCACCCTGTACATACAGGCAGACAGATGACTGAGATGAGATCAAATGAAGTGGTGCGCAATCAACCGTCAAGAATACATCTTAATGAATACTGACTCGAGGACGAAAGAGCTCCAGCGTTGCGATTCTTCCATATATAGGCACATCCAACATAGGCTGCAGCAAACAAATAATCAACTACTTTGGCGAAGGAGAGTGAAATTTACGGATAGCAACAGCGCCCTTTCGTTTACTTTGTTTCTTTTCATTTTAACAAGGTAACTTGTAAAATAAACTGTATACACCATCTGTGTTCTACAGAATACCAAGTGGATTTGTCAGACAGATTACCTGTAAACCTTGAGGAGTAAGCAGATGAATCTCGATACGGGTGCATTTCCTGAAATTACACCATTCAAACAATCAAGTTTTAAAAAATGTATAACTTTATACACAGTAGGTAACAAAATATTTCACCCTGAACTCAAAAAAAAACAGCAAAAATCAACTAACTCAATACAAACCCTAAAAAGTAGAACCAATTTGAGGAAATGAAACAGGAGAATCACAGGGTAATAAGAACTATATAAAATCATACGCTATAATGAGATTAAGCTCCTGTGGACCGGTGAAATTGCCGACACAAGAGTGAGTGACATTAGTCGGCTTGTGAGCCGTGACGACATAATTCCAAATACTCATTCTTCTCTAAATTGTTTCACTTCTGCTGTCTTGAAATCCAGTACGGTACGAGCTCCGACTACAGGATGAACCGAAGCAGCGATTTTGGATTCGATTTACTGAGCTACGGCGAACGATGAGGACGACGCTGGCAGCGATTTTGGGATTTTTGGAAGCTACTTTTTTAAAGAACTTTTAGTTATTTAAGATCGGACTGCGGTTTGACCCGGTTTCAATATATCGAACCAACCCGTTAATAGTGGTTCAACATCTCCTCTTTAAATTAAAATGAACTCGTAAAAAAAGTTTAGTGGGGTGACTTGTACGTCAAAGGTGTCAAGATTCGACTCCTTTGAGTAGTATAATTTTTTCTACTTTTGTGATGCAGTGTTTTCCTCCCTCGTGGACAATTCGTGGAGACGCGTGCGTGTGTGTTTGCTCGTGGGTTTCAAGTTAGAAGGTGTCTTAACGTCTGTGCTTCAATGGACTATTCAAGTATCATTCCGGATTAGTGCCGTTCCCGACGATGTATTCGAATTGTACTTGATTTGTATGAGTTGTAAACACAATCAAAAAAATTAAAATGAACTCAGGCTCCCTAGCTCCGAGGTGTTTTCAAATTTTCACTGTTTTTGCAAAAAAATTTGATCCTGCGTTTTTACTCATACACTTCAAGCATTATATAAATGCATCTTTCACACACTGCAAAGGTACAAACTATTCAACTAAACCCTTTTTTTTGCTCACTATTTTTGCAATTTAAATTGAGGAAAATTGGGTAAGGACAAGACAAATGAAAATTTATCATATTTATTACACATCTAATATTTTTAGTGTTATAAATGTGGTCTGCACATTGAAGAAAAGTTTGTCATGTGGGGCCCACACCAAAGAAATTGAGAAATGATTTGAGTAAAATGAGGATGCATGTCGGGAAAGTTGTAATATAAATAGAGACGTTCGGGTGAAGGATCAAACATACCTTCACCTCCTCCTTCTCTCTGAATTTTCAATAATATTGCAGTGCATTTGAGTTCTAACTAGTCCCAAAGTTATCTATATTTTTCAAGGTAATTATAACACGTTATCAGCACGAGGCTCTAACCAACTGAGATACCGTAAGTTTCGAATAAATATTCGATAAAAGTTACCACCATGTCAAACCTCGCAAAACTTGAGTTCAGTCCACTCGACATCTCTGGAAAAAATTACATGCCGTGGACAATAGACATTGAGACACATTTGGACTCAATGGATCTTCACGAAACAATCATTGAGGGGAATACCTCATCGAAAGTGGATAAGGCAAAATCTTTGATTTTCCTTCGTCGTCATCTTGACAAGAATCTAAAAAATGAGTATCTCACTGTGAAAGACCCGAGTGATTTATGGAAAAATCTGAAAGACAGATTTGATCACCAAAGGGATGTAATTCTTCCCTTATATCGGGATAAATGGGCCGCTTTACGGTTCCAAGACTTTGTGAAAGTCAGTGAGTATAACTCTGAGATGATAAAAATGAGTGGAACCATGAGAACTCCCACAAAAGGGGAGGTGGTCCAAGTTCATCAAAAACCCCTGAGACCACTTGTTTTAGATGCGGTTGTAAAGGACATTGGTTTAAAACCTGTCGAACCCCTGAACACTTATGCAAACTCTATCAAGAGTCCGTGAAGGGAAAAGGAAAGGAGGTCAACTATATTGACCAAACTCCTATGAATGAGTTTACTCGACTTGGAGAATCTGATTTCAACAATGAACATGTTGATACAGTTGGGGATTTTACAAATGCAAATGAGATCAATTTTATTGAGAATGATCCCGTGAACGAGTACACTCATCTTGGGAAACATAATCCTAGTGAGGACTTCCTTGGTGATATAACTGGAAAAATGACTGGTGGGAACTAAAAGGGGAAGTTGTGTAAACCCATGCGAATGAAGCCAAACGGTCCGATGTCTTAATTTGATTTTCTTATATTATATGTATGTTTTTCCTTTAAGCATAACTATGTTTTCTCATATGTAATAAAATATGTCTACCTTTTCATCTATCTTATCATTTTCTTGTTTACTTAAAGCTTTGAAATGGACAAAGCCAAAGTCAACCAAATGATTAATATTGAAGAAATGTGTCATACTTGATAGTGGAACAACGCACACAATCCTGAAGGATAAAAGGTTTTTCTTGATGATAAAACCAACACGAACCATTGTGAATACAATATCAGGTCCTGTAGATCTGATTGAAGGAATTGGCAAGGCAAACTTTGCATTGCCAAATGACACAAAGTTTACAATACATAATGCCTTATTTTCGCCAAAATCCAAACAAAACTTATTGAGTTTCAATGATATTTATTCTCATGGATTCGAGACTCAGTCTATTATTGAAGGTAACATGAAATTCATGTTACTCACTATGTATAGATCTGGAAAGAAATACATAGTTGAAAAAATTACCAATGCTTCCTACTGGATTGCATTACACATATAAATGTGATTGAGTCAAATGCGGTAGTTATGAAATCTTCAATATTAACCATGTGGCATGACCGATTGGGTCATCCAGGTTCAAGTATGATGCGAAGAATTATTGAAAATACGCATGGACACCCATTGAAGGGTCATAAAATCCCTCAAGGAAATATTTTTCCATGTAAAGCTTGTTCTCTTGGAAAGCTTATCATAAGGCCATCACCGGGAAAGGTTGAAACAGAATCACCTATGTTTCTTGAGCGTATTCAAGGAGATATTTGTGGGCCTATTCACCCACCATGTGGACCATTTCGATACTTTATGGTATTGATAGATGCATCTAGCAAATGGTCACATGTATGTTTGTTATCAACTCGCAATATGGCATTCGCTAAATTACTTGCCCAAATAATAAGATTGCGAGCTCAATTTCCTGATCATACAATCAAGAAAATTAGACTTGATAACGCCGGTGAATTCACATCCCAGACATTTGATGAATATTGTATGTCAGTTGGGATTGTGGTCGAGCATCCTGTTGCTCATGTCCACACACAAAATGGTTTGGCTGAATCATTGATTAAACGCCTCCAACTTATTGCTAGGCCATTGATAATGAGAACAATGCTTCCTACCTCAGTATGGGGTCATGCAATATTACATGCCTATGAATTAATTCGCATCAGACCAAGTGCATATCATAAAAGTTCTCCACTACAACTTGCATTTGGTCCAGAACCAAATATATCGCACTTAAGAATTTTTGGTTGTAATATTTATGTGCCTATTGCACCTCCTCAAAGAACAAAGATGGGACCACAAAGAAGCCTTGGGATATATGTAGGTTTTGAAAGTCCATCTATTGTTAAATTTCTTGAACCTCAAACTGGAAATATTTGCACTGCACGTTTTGCTGATTGCCACTTTGATGAGGAAAATTTCCCACCATTAGGGGGAGAAAGAAAACAGTTTGAGAAAGAAATTACTTGGTCTGTACCAACATTATTGCATCTTGATCCTTACACAAAAGATTGTGAAGGTAGAGTACAAAGGATTTTACATTTGCAAGAAATGGCAAATCAACTTCCTGATGCATTTACAGACACAAAGAGAGTGACTAAATCTCACATACCGGCTGAGAATGCTCCCGTACAAATTTAAATTCCAAAAGGGAGGCCGGAAAATAAAGTCATTCATCAAATCACAACACGGTTAAAGCGTGGAAGGCCACCCGGTTCCAAAAATAAAAATCCTCGAAAAAGAAAAGAGGAAGAAAAGTAAAGTGATCCTATGGTGGTGAAAAGTATTCCTGTAGAAATACAAAATGAAAAGGATCGAGAAATTTCAATTAATTATGCTAAGACAGACATATTATGGAACCGAAAAGAGAACATTGATGATGCATTCTCTTATAATTTGGCATGTGATATTATGAATGAAAATAATGGTGATCCCGAACCACGGTCTATTACTGAGTGTAAAAATAGACACGATTGGGTTGAGTGGAAAAAGGCAATTGAAACTGAACTAGACTCGCTCAATAAACGCAAAGTATTTGGGCCTATAGTACTCACACCTAAGGATGTGAAGCCTGTTGGATACAAATGGGTTTTTGTACGAAAAAGAAATGAGAAAAATGAAATTGCGAGATACAAGGCTCGACTTGTTGCACAAGGTTTTTCTCAAAGGCCTGGAATCGATTTTGAGGAAACGTATTCTCCTGTCATGGATGGAATTACGTTTAGATACTTGATAAGTCTAGCAGTTCATGAGAAATTGAATATGCACCTCATGGATGTTGTTACCGCTTACCTATACGGATCGCTTGATACTAAAATTTACATGAAAATCCCTAAAGGTTTTAAAATGCATGAGGCATTAAGTTCCAAACCTAGGGAAAGATATTCAATCAAGTTAGAAAGATCTTTATATGGGCTAAAGCAATCCGGACGCATGTGGTACAATCGATTAAGCGAATATTTATTTCAAAAGAGTTATGTCAATGATCCCCTTTGCCCTTGCGTTTTTATTAAGAAAACAACATCCGGTTGTGTAATAATTGCCGTTTATGTTGATGATTTGAATATCATTGGTACCAGTAAAGAAATTCTGAAAGTAATCTCTTATTTGAAAAGGGAGTTCGAAATGAAAGATCTGGGGAAGACAAAGTATTGTCTTGGATTACAGATTGAGCACATCCAGAATGGGATATTTGTGCATCAATCGAATTATACGAAGAAGATAATAAAACGTTTTAATATGGATAAATCAAATCCATTAAGTACCCCAATGGTCGTAAGATCCCTTGATGTGAACAAGGATCCATTTCGTCCATGTGAAGAATCTGAAGAGATTCTTGGTCAAGAAGTACCATATTTCAGTGCAATTGGAGCTCTTATGTACCTTGCTAATTGTACTCGACCTGACATAGCTTTTGCTGTTAATTTATTAGCCAGGTTTAGCTCAGCTCCTACCAAAAGACACTGGAATGGAATCAAGCATGTGTTTCGTTATCTTCAAGGAACGATTGACTTAGGACTATTTTATCCTAACAATATAAAACCAGTTTTGATTGGTTATGCAGATGCAGGTTACTTGTCAGATCCACATAAAGCGAAGTCCCAGACTGGCTATGTATTTACATGTGGAGGAACTGCAATCTCTTGGCGTTCTCAGAAACAAACACTCGTTGCAACATCATCAAACCACGCTGAGATCATTGCATTACACGAAGCAAGTCGTGAATGTGTGTGGCTGAGATCTATGACACAACTTATCAAAACTACGAGCGGTCTTCTACCAGCAAATGATCCAATCACTCTTTATGAAGACAACGCTGCGTGTGTTGCTCAAATGAAGGAATGATTTATCAAAAGTGATAGAACAAAGCATATCCATCCCAAATACTTTTCGTTCACCCAAGAGCTGGAAAAAGACAAAGTTATCAGCATACAATATGTTCGTTCTGATGAAAACTCAGCAGATCTTTTTACAAAGGCTCTCCCTACCTCAACATTCCGAAAACATGTCAACGACATAGGAATGCGAAAGCTGCAAAATTTATGAGCACATCACGCATGCCAATATGAGGGGGAGCTTCGCGTCGCTGCACTCTTTTTCCCTTAAGGTGGTTTTTATCCCAATTGGTTTTTCCAACTAAGGTTTTTAACGAGGCAGTCTAAAACGCTTAATGTGCATCCCAGGGGAGTGTTATAAATGTGGTCTGCACATTGAAGAAAAGTTTGTCATGTGGGACCCACATGTGGGGCCCACACCAAAGAAATTGAGAAATGATTTGAGTAAAATGAGGATGCATGTCGGGGAAGTTGTAATATAAATAAGAGGTTCGGGTGAAGGATCAAACATACCTTCACCTCCTCCTTCTCTCTGAATTTTCAATAATATTGCAGTGCATTTGAGTTCTAACTAGTCCCAAAGTTCTCTATATTTTTCAAGGTAATTATAACATTTGGCACATTGGGAGAGGTTTATATATAATCACGATGATCAAGAAAATACAAGTTTATGTACAAAGGATCACTGCTTAACTTCACACTTCCCAGACTGGATGCTGCTTGATCGGGGACACTGGTAAGCAACTAAGCATATGGACACTTACGCAGATAATCAACCATGGCACACGAGACCTGAATTTTGCAATGCATAAAGAAGGGAGAAATCGGAGGACAGACAAGGCCGTTGAAGCCAAGACTTCAGTTGCCACTTCGATGTTGATGATCTAGGTAATCTTACATGACAATTTCTGGTTTCAAAATGCTTGATTTTATCTCTTTGTGAGGCAGTACCACACCGCCATTGCTGTATATTTCATCACACACATGCACATCTTCTCCTAGGATGGTCATGTTTTCTACACGAGCCCACTGCCCGACTGTAGAGTGCCATCCTATGATACTGCTAGATATACAAGCATGTTTCTTGATGCGGGCTCCACGCATAACTGTGCATCCTGAAAGTCTGACACCAGATTCAACTATGCAGCCTGGGCCAATTGCAACATCAGGGCCTATGAGACACCCTTCTCCGATTTTTGCCGTCTCATGGACCAGAACATTTCCAATAATGTGTGAGCCCGAGGCTAATTTAGGTGATGATTTCTGCCTTAGGGAGTCTAGGTATAGCCTTAGGCCTGTTATGTAATCCATTGGCTGTCCTATGTCCATCCAAAACCCAGGTAAGACCATTGCAAACAGCTTCTGTTCAGATGCAATTTTTGGGAAGATCTCCTTCTCAATTGAGGTGGGTCTCAGTTCAATTCGGTCAAGGACAGATGGGTTCAAGAGGTAAATTCCTGCATTGATCTTGTTACCAACAAATAGCTTTGGTTTCTCAACAAATCTCTCTACCATCCCCGTTGATTCCTCCATGACCACTACACCATATTTCGATGGCTCATCCACCTGTCAGGTAAGGGTGCCATTTAAAATCACTTAAGAGTTTCAGAATAAAAAGGTTTATGGAACTGTCATAAACAGACTTGTGGATGTGCTTGACGATTACCTTGGTTACCATAATAGAGGCCTCACCGCCGTGGCTTTTATGGAATTCAATCATTTCTTTGAGTGGATAGTCACTGATGACATCACTATTAAGCACAAAAAATGGGCAACCTGACCCATCAACCAATTTATCTCTAGCTAGTGCCAGGGGACCTGCAGTTCCAAGAGGCTCGTTTTCTTGAGAACATGTAATCTTGATCCCGACCTTCTCCTCAAACTCCTTCAAAAAATTGAGCATGACCTGCAAACATGGGAGAAACCAAACAGGTTGAAACCACAATATATTAGTGCAAGAAAGAATGAATTAACCACAAGATCATTACCTCAGGTTGGTAATTGATAGCTAAAATGACTTCAGTCACCCCAATCGCCTTGAGAGCCTCAATCTGGAAACATCAACAAGATTAAAATCGGAGATGTTTACAATCGTAAAGAAACAGGTATATGTGGTTTCCCAGACATGGTGCCAAAGAAATTCTCCAGATACTACTTGAATACGGACTAGCTGAATAACTTTCATAAAAATTTATACCTGGTGGAGGATCATGGGTTTATTGGCGAATTCAACCAACGGCTTGGGAACACTGAGTGTCAAGGGCCTCAATCTTGTACCAAACCCTCCGACGAGAATAAGAGCCTTCATTTTGATCGTTTTATGATCTGTAAAATGCAAAAGTTAGAATTAGAACCATTGTCGAGTTAGATCAAACCTCCGTCTTTTGAATTTATAGATGTCAAACACGGACTGAGTTATCAAGTTGCCTATAGTGCTGCAGTAGATGAATTCTTATCAAGAAGAAAGAGAGAAGCGATGGGTAAATAGACAGGTGCCGCTTCAAGCAATCTGCTACTACGTGGCTGCTAAGAAGTCGAGCTTGCAGTAACCAGCTTAGGGGTCGGCAAACGGTAAGCTCTAATCCTATCGGGCCAGGCTGGATAAACTCTAGTCCTATTAGGTCAGGCTGAGTACGATTTTTGATGAGTCCTAGTCCTTTATACATTAGTGTCGGGTTTTGCGAAAATTTATAATCCTAAAATTGTTATCGGTTCTTCGTTTCATAAGGCTTTTCGGGCTAGGGTCGGGTTCGGACTAATTTCGGCCCTAAATGAATGACTAATATATCGACAAATAATTCTTTAAACGCAAATACTACTAGGTTGGACGTGTATGATTTAATTGATGTAAAAAAATACATTCTTTTTATATCAAGAACGTCCTTAAATCAATAAATATACGATTTTATATCGGGTTCGTATTTCGGACCACCGAATAATCGAAGCCTTAGCCCGACCTTAAGCCCTTTAGATCGAAGCATAATAGGATTTGCATAGGACTAGAATCGGACTCGAGCTAGGGCCGAACTCCGAACACACTAAGACTTATTTCGATCCAGAGCTGAATACCGACCCTTAAACCAGCTCATGGAAAAATAAACATGATAAATTAAGGAGTACCCCAGCTGAGTTTTATAAATACGTATAAGGAAACAAAATCCAGCTGTGGCGCATATTGAACATTCTATTCTGATTGGGGCAACTGATAAGTATAAACTATAAATCAGGGTGCCCCCAGTATATGACAGGGAATACACACTTCTACACTAGATGGTTTGTCTTATGCTATGATCCTTGAGAAACTACTAGTGAACAACGCACACTCTTATAGGTGGAGAAAAGTTTTGTCCTTATAGAAAATCTAAGATTTCTCGTTCTTTTGAATTTAATTTAATTAGAATTTTACTTTACTGAATTTAATTAAATTGTATTGAACTTAATAAAAATGTACTGAACTTAATTTAATTATCGAATTTTATTTAACTTAATTTACTGAAATTGAAACATTATATATATGTATTTTTTTCATCATTTTGAAAATTATACAATTCATTAATTCAACTTGCTCAAAAAAAATTCATCACTTTTCTAACTATTTTTTTTTATGATTATGTAAAAGTATATTTTGTTCATAACAGTATATTTTTTCATCGTTTTAAATTTACCTTGCTCAAAATATATATGTATATTTTTATGATAGAGTTTCAAATTATTGAGGATTGTCCAGATAATGTAGTGGAAATGAACATGGATGAAGATGTAAATGTTTCAATTTGTACTATACTTGAATGTTTGTAAGTTTCTATGTAAAAGTACTTGAGGATTGTCATTGCACCTTATATAAGATACTTGCCGATTGTCCAAAGTACTAGAATGGCATTGCATCTTATTTAAAAATTTATGTCTAACGGTTTTCCAAAAGTTAATTAAAAAATAAAAGTTTTGAATAATAGGGTTGAAAACTAAAAACTATATTGACTTTATTTAATTCAATTTTATTTAAATGTACTGAACTTAATTAAACTGTATTGAATTTAATTTCACTGTACTGATCTAATTAAACTGTATTGAACTTAATTTAACTGTACTTAATTTAATTAAACTGTACTAAACTTAGTTTAACTTTACTGTACTTAAAAATAGTGAATTTAAGTTCAAAAGAACAGGTTCGTACTGAAAACAGATTTCCGAACATTTCAGTCACGAAGACATCAGACTCCTGTGTGCATTTCATTTTCAATAATATTCTTCTCTTTTTTTAAAAAGGGGTGTTTTTTTGGGACCCCCAATGGTTACCACCTGGATTTCTCTGTTGGGTTATTCACCAAATTAATCCATTTGAAACTCGAATTACTCGTTTGCACCATGTGAAATTCAAATAACCAAATTATCTCATTTTTAACAATCCCGGTTCCTCAGGAACCGGTACTCTCAATTTTTAATATTCCCGGTTGCCGAGCCACCGGTACTCTTATTCCCAGTTTCCCTGCTACGGGGCATGTACAAAAATGAACCAAATCTGCAAGTAGGGGTGTAAACGAGCCGATACACTCGCGAGCCGCTCGTGAACATGCTCGGTCAAAGCTCGGCTCGAAGTTAAACGAGCCGAGCACGAGCCGAATGGTGCTCGGCTCGTGTATGTTCGTGAACAACTCGTTTATATGCTCGATAATTACTCGGCTAAAACTCATTGACTCGATTATTACTCGAGTTATTAGTCGAAACACCATCTCTCAAACAACAATCCTTCATTCCAAAAAATGCCAGAAAGTCATCTACTCAAAAAAGAGATGTGTGTCTTAAGTCCCACATTGCTCACATAATAGTGAAAGAATTGAATTTTTCGAATAAAAGAAACAACATCCTTACCAGTTGAGTCACGAGTTGGGCCTTACTTGAAGGCCAGGCAATGAACGTTTATATTGAGTTTGAGCTCCTTAGACTTTCCAAATGTTTAAGCTGAGTTCGAGTTCATTAAAATTTTAATTCGAATATTTAACTGCTCGTTTAAAGCTCCATTGAAGCTCGTTAAACACTCGTTTGAACTCATAAAAAGCTCGGTTTAAGCTCGTTAACTATAGATTATTATATTAAATAATTTAAATTAAAATACTTGTTTAAAGCTCGAGCTCGGCTCGAACTCGTGAAAAACTAAACGAGCCGAGCACGACCACATATTTTTAATGCTCGCTCGAACTCGTCAAATTTTAAACGAGCCGAACACGAACAACCTGATACTCAGCTCGGCTCGGCTCGGCTCGTTTACCACCCTATCTGCAAGTACCGGATCAAGCTTTTTAACTCTACCAGCCAATGTAATAATCTCAAGCATTCTCAAGTGACAATACCCAAAATAAATAAATAACCGAATCGCAACTCAATTAAGCCTGCAAACACAACCTAATAGTAATTCCAACCACATTATCTCACTGCACAACAGATCCACAACTTGCCAAAAATCTACAAACCAGACGAAAAAATCAATACAATTCGAAAGCTAACAAATTTAATAACAACACCTGCAGATCGTCAAACACAAATTGCACATCGGGAACCAAGCAAAATAATTACCGAGGAAATAAGCACTTGAAGATGAACAAAGGAAGGAGGATAGAAATTGCGTTGACGCCGACAAGTTCGCCGACGGTCATGCGAAACCCGATCGGATGTGATGTAAGAAGCTTCGGCTAGCTGTGAATGGCAGACCTTAGATTTTATAGACAAGAGGAAGCTTTGAAAAATAATAAATTAAATCAATGAATTTCCATTTAATATGTATTTTCTAGGTATTTTATATGGAGGAACAATGGAATTCATTGACAAAAATTTCAACCAATCGTCGAGTTTATGCATTAAATATAAGTATAGTACTTTTTTTTCTTTTTTTTGATTACATGGGTTACACTACTAATGAACAGGCTTTATGCATCGGTTCGGAAAAAAGTTTATGCATCGGTTTTATATTATGAATCGATTTTATAAAAAAGCGATGCATAAGATTCAATTTATGCATCGGTTTTTCAAGAACCTGAAAAACCGATGCATATTGTCGACGTTAAATACTTAATTTTATTTAGGTCTTCCTACTTTCGTTCTCTCCTCCGTCTCTCCTATCTACGCCGACGAGAGCCAGTTCCGCAAGCGACATTGCAGAACAACCTGCTTTCCAACCCACATCATCATCACAGTCTTCGTTACACCGGCGCTCGGCTACCGCGCCTTCCGCGTCAGCTGCGAGTCGCCAGAGCGTTTCAGAGGAGCGACTTCGACAGCTTCACAAGGCGCGTTTCGTCTGGAGAGGCGTGGAAGGACGCGTGGCGGACGGCGAATTATAAGTTTGAGTACGAGGCGAGGAAGACGGCTGAACGGATTGAGTAATGAGTAATGAGTTGGAGGTTGAAGGTTGAAGCGAATGTGCAGGTATCGTTGGTAGATTTGAGTAATGAATTGCTTTTGCTAGATTTGAGCCCTGAGTCTGAATTGCTTTTGCTAGATTATTATACGCGGCAGTTGAGTAATGAGTTGGAGGTTGAAGCGAATGTGCAGGTATCGTTTCTTTTACTATGGATTGGTCGATTTGGGGAGTTAGGGTTGGGAATTTGGTTTTCTGTGTTGCTTTAGAAATGTGAAGCTGAGGAATGATGGAGATCTTTTTTGCTTGGAATTTCGGGATAGAGTTTTGATTTTTCGATTATTGATTTTGCATCGGTAGAGAAGAGTAGGGCTTCTGTGGTTGCTATGAGAGCGGAGATTCGGAGGACCAAGGCCAGCTTGCTTGAGGAAATTGCCGAGGCTGGCTTTTAATTAGAAGGCGACCATTGAAATTTGAAAGGAGAACTGGTTTTATCATACTCTGCAGCTCCTCAATTTTCATATGGTGTATACTTTATAGTGCTCATTGTTGGGTGTAGCTGTTTTAGTTTGTTAGAACTCATCCGATAGTATAACTATAAACATGTTTACAAGCATTGGTGTTATCATGCATGTTAGAACAAAGGATTGCCAAAACAGGAGCTTGCGGCTCGAGGTGTGATTTGGTGACTGCATCAAAAGAACGCACTGAGGACATACCTGAGGTGCTATGTATTCCATTTAATGGGTTTTCATATGCATTGAGCTCTGAGGTCTAAATTGTTATTTTTTCTGGATAGCATATGCAACATGTTAAAGTTGAGTGTTCTTACAGGATGGAAGGTCTGGACTATCTAGCTAAAGGATTGGATACACTGAGGGACATGGCAACAGACATAAGTCATGAATGAGGTGTACTGCTTAAACATGCTTTTCTTTTTTATTTCAAAGATTAAGTGGTTAAGTGAAATATATTGAGGGATACTTTTATCACCTCTATTTTTCAGGAAATAGATAGACAAGTGCCTCTGATGGATGAAATTGATGGCAAGGTGACATTTCTGTAATCGATCATACTTGCTCATACCAAGGTCATTTATGTAGCTGCTGTTGGTGTCACATTTGTTATTAGTGTTTAATAACTGTTAGCTGCTGTTGGTGTCACAAATTATGTTGCTCCTGAGGTACAATTTGGTATATATTTTCCCTTGCAGGCGCAGCTGTGACTTGGCTGCCTTAATTAATTTGGGATGTCTTTGATTTGCATTCTCAGGTGGTTGATGATAAAGGTTATAATGGCACCGCATCTGATGTTTGGTCATGTGGGGTTATTCTGTTTGTGCTTATGGCTGGTTACTTGCCATTTGATGAAGCCAACATCATACAGTTGTATAAGAAGGTATATTATTATCACAAATGATGAGCTTAATTATCAGAATTCACAAAGCTTCTGTGCTTAATTATCAGAATTTTAGTAGTCAATTTGAAGCTTCTGTGCTCTGTATTTTTGCAAAATGTAGTGTTATACACATAAGATTATTTCTGTGCTCTGTATTTCTGTAATCTTGTAGAATTCACAAGTGTAAGAGCTTCTGTGCTTTGTATTCACAAGTGTATTATTGTGCTGTGTGTTTCGAGTAGTGCCCAAAATGTATGTAAGTGCCATGGCAGCCAAGATTTTGAGCTAATGCGATCGGTATCTTGTTGGTTTGGCTTTTCGTCTCCCACGTCATGAGAATTTTGTCAAGTTTGCTGAGAGCTACATGTATAAAGCTTCAAGGAAGAAGAAGAAGGCTCACCATTACTAGAAAAAATAAATGAAACAACTTTTGTTGAATAAATAAATGTTGTACATTAAAAGTGACATTATGTATGAAATGTTATATTTTGGTTGAATAAAAAGTATTTTAAGATTTAGATATGAGCAAGTGTATTTATGAAATTTATTTACGAATTTTCAAGTTTATTTAAGCAATTTAAAGGCCAAAAATACAAAAAAAAATTCTTACATTATGCATCAGTTTTTTTGAAAAAAGCGTTGCATAATGTCATACATTATGCATCAGTTTTTTGAAAAAAAGGTTGCATAATGTCAAAAAAAACCGATGCATAATGCATGTTCTGTAGTAGTGTTATTTGTTAGATGTTAGTGTGTTAGAAGTTAGGAGGATTCGAAACCGAGACACCAAAGGTGCTGGGCAGGCCGCCTCTACCAGGCTAAGCCCTAATCCTCCTAACTTCTAACACATTAACATCTAACAACTAGGCCGCCTCCACTAGGCTAAGCCCTAATCCTCCTAACTCCTAACATCTAACATCTAACAATTACTTACTAAGTATAGTACTTAGTAAGTAATTTTTTGTTCATTTGAGATAAATAATGGTATTGTAAATTTATATCACATGATTTAGTTAAGTTTTTTCTTTTATGAAGGGCGGGTACAACACGAATCATAATATTTGCGTGAATAGAGCATCCACGCCCTATGCGGAAAGAGGAAGAGAGAAAAAATACAAAGAAAAACTCACAAAATTGTGAGAAATTTGATGACCTTCGAACCCGAAATTTAAGGATCTAAAACAGACTCATTAACCAACAGGTCACCACTCATGTTGGTCATAATGTTCTAGTTAAAGTTAATTCATTTTGTTATTGTAAATGTATGCTATTTGAAATATTAAAATAAATTTGCAATTAAATTTCCCATACAAATTTCAATTCATTTCTTGATTATGTTCACTTACAGATAATATATCGTGGCTAGACACTTCTATAGATTAGGTGACCTTTGATAGATCGATTTGTATAATATTGGAATTGATTCACAAATTTATATTCTAAGCGGTGCCTGGATGTGCTAGGCAATTTTTTTTAAAACACTGGTCCGACGTCATAACATATGATTTAAGATCATATAAATTTAGTTTAATACATTTTTTCCTTTTGTCTTACTCCGTACTTAACTAGAATGACAATTTTGATCTATTTTTGTTGTTGTTGATAAAGACATTTTTTTATCTATTTAATTGCGCGTTTTGGATTATTTATGGTTGAAAAGTGTTGCAATAAGATTTGGTCTCAGCGCATAGCATAATTACATGATGTTCTTTCGCTTTAAATTAGGGTCCAACATGACCATCCTTTGTCTTTTTCCATCACATGCTACTCACAAAACTGTCGGTGGAGAGAATATGCTGGAATCTGGATGCCTGAGGCCATCAGTACGAAAATGAGAAGTGGTAATTTTATTTTTGGGAATATTTCTAGAAAGAAAGTAATTCTAAAATTTCTCCTCATTTTGATATTTGTACTTTTTTTTCCTTGTATAAGTAATCATGTACATGAAAAAGATCAAAAGTAAACATTTATTTCTTTTTTTTTGTTGTAAAAAATGCAAATAAATTATAACTGATTTGGACGAATAAAATTAAATCATAATTTTTTTATGTATATGGATTCGGATCAAATACAAACCAGAGTTATAAATAAAAACTACAAACCCACAAAAATAATGACACGTGTAAAAATCGACCAATCAGAGTTAATCGAGTTCGGGGTTCTTTTTGTAAATAAAAAAAAACACACGCGGATGCATTTAAAAATACATAAAAGACATTAGGGGTATAATCGTCCAAAAATTGCTACAGTAATGATCAGACTTAAGAAAATAATGTTCAGACTTAAACCAGTAATGACAATACTTGAAAAAACAATGTTCAGACTTAAAAAAAACAATGTTCAGACTTAAAAAAAATAATTATGAGACTTAAACCAGTAATGATCAGACCTAAAAAACAATGTTCAGACTTAAAAAACAATGTTCAGACTTAAACCAGTAATGAAAATACTTGAAAAAACAATGTTCAGACTTAAAAAAACAATGTTCAGACTTAAAAAAATAATTATGAGACTTAAACCAGTAATGATCAGACTTAAACCAGTAATGAAAATACTTGAAAAAACAATGTTCAGACTTAAGAAAACAATGTTCACACTTAAACCAGTAATGACAATACTTGAAAAAACAATGTTCACACTTAAAAAAACAATGTTCACACTTAAAAAAATAATTATGAGACTTAAACCAGTAATGATCAGACTTAAAAAACAATGTTCAGACTTAAACCAGTAATGAAAATACTTGAAAAAATAATGTTCAGACTTAAAAAAACAATGTTCAGACTTTGAGACTTAAACCAGTAATGATCAGACTTAAAAAACAATGTTCAGACTTAAAAAACAATGTTCAGACTTAAACCAGTAATGAAAATACTTGAAAAAACAATGTTCAGACTTAAGAAAACAATGTTCAGACTTAAACCAGTAATGACAATACTTGAAAAAACAATGTTCACACTTAAAAAAATAATGTTCAGACTTAAAAATAATAATTATGAGACTTAAACCAGTAATGATCAGACTTAAAAAACAATGTTCAGACTTAAAAAACAATGTTCAGACTTAAACCAGTAATGAAAATACTTGAAAAAACAATGTTCAGACTTAAAAAAACAATGTTCAGACTTAAAAAAATAATTATGAGACTTAAACCAGTAATGATCAGACTTAAAAAACAATGTTCAGACTTAAACCAGTAATGAAAATACTTGAAAAAACAATGTTCAGACTTAAGAAAACAATGTTCAGACTTAAGAAAACAATGTTCAGACTTAAACCAGTAATGACAATACTTGAAAAAACAATGTTCAGACTTAAAAAAACAATGTTCAGACTTAAAAAAAATAATTATGAGACTTAAACCAGTAATGATCAGACTTAAAAAATAATGTTCAGACTTAAAAAACAATGTTCACACTTAAACCAGTAATGAAAATACTTGAAAAAACAATGTTCAGACTTACAATTTGCTACATTACGATTCTAAAATTTGATGTTTATGCGCTTGTATGAGAATTTGATGAAAGCCTAGTGTTTTTTGGGTGGAAACGGCATTCTGAGCATAACTCACAGCCCCGCCGTGAGCTCGGTGTTTTTAGAGCAAATTCGATCATCTGGAGGGTCAAATTCGCGTTTAAATCTTTTTTTTCTTTTTTTTAAAAAGAAATTATTGGATTTTCATTCTGTTTTTAAGTCTGATCATTGCTGTTTTGTAAGTCTGATCATTGCTGTTTGTAAGTCTGATCGTTGCTTGTTTCTTTTCTGTTTTAAGTCTGATCATTGCTGTTTTTTAAGTCTGATCATTGGCTATTTTTAAGTCTGATCATTAAGTCTTTTAAGTGTGACCATTGCTTCTTTTTAAGTCTGAACATTACCATTTTTAAGTCTGATCATTGAGTATTTTAAGTCTGAACATTGACTATTTTTAAGTCTGATCATTAAGTCTTTTAAGTCTGACTAATGCTTCTTTTTAAGTCTGAACATTACCATTTTTAAGTCTGATCATTGAGTATTTTTAGTCTGATCATTGGCTATTTTTAAGTCTGAACATTAAGTTTTTAAGTCTGATCATTGCTTTTTTTTAAGTCTGAACATCACCATTTTAAGTCTGAACATTAAGTATTTTTAGTATGATCATTACCTATTTTTAAGTCTGAACATTACCATTTTAAGTCTGATCATTGCTTTTTTTTAAGTATGAACATTAGCATTTTAAGTCTGAACATTAAGTTTTTAAGTCTGATCATTGCTTTTTTTTAAGTCTGATCATCACCATTTTAAGTCTGAACATTAAGTATTTTTAGTATGATCATTGCCTATTTTTAAGTCTGAACAATACCATTTTAAGTCTGATCATTGCTTTTTTTTAAGTCTGAACATCACCATTTTAAGTCTGAACATTAAGTATTTTTAGTATGATCATTGCCTATTTTTAAGTCTGAACATTACCATTTTAAGTCTGATCATTGCTTTTTTTTTTAAGTCTGAACATTAGCATTTTAAGTCTGAACATTAGTATTTTAAGTCTGATTATTAAGTATTTTTAAGTCTGAACATTAGTATTTTAAGTCTGAACATTAGTATTTTAAGTCTGAACACTAACAACTATTGGACTAAATTGAAAATAACATTATTATGTTTTATACCTATCCGTGTGGAATGACTATTATACCCCTCCGTGTTTTCTCCGGGATTTCGACTCAAATGGGACACGTGTCGGCTTAATAAACGGTTTGTAGTTTTTATTTATAAAGCGGTTTGTACCTGAACCGCACCCTTTTCTCGATACTGAATTATATAAACAGTGGCAAATTATATTCTATTTTTGATTTCGTCACGAATTATATGTCACTTTTGGAAAAACTTCATGATTTGCACTAAAAATGAGCCTTGGATCATGTATATATCCAATCAAAATTCAAACGTCGTTTGGGTTTTGGGTTTAACATCTTCCTCTTGGGGCCAGAAATGTCGTTTTTGTTGTTGTTTTTTTTTTGATAAGGCGTTTTTGTTGTTGTTGATAATACCAGAAATGTCGTTGTTGACTTGCTAAACCTGTTCGCTCTCTAAACTTCAAAACCACACTGGCTTTGCGGCACCGCAACCCAACACAAACTGACGATCCCATTCCTCGTAATCCGAGTAAAAACCCTAAAAAGTCAAAAAAAAGCAAAAGGACAAGAAATTTCAAGAACGGAAGATCAATTTCAGGCAAGTGAAATTCTTGTAAAATCACTGCATTGATGAATCGTTAGAGCCTTAGAGCTATCCGAGGTGAATTGTCGAATATTTGGGAACTGGGCTGGCTGAAAAAATCGAGTCTTGGGGAATGAAAGTGGCCTTCGATAATGCCGGGTTGATGAGCATTGGGCAATTTCTGGTAAAGATATCAGCTTTCGTGTTGGTTTCAGTTGCGTTGTTGTATTTCAGTAAGCAGTGGTCGGATGGAGACCAGCAGCTGCTGCTCCTCAATTACGGCCAGTTCACAGCCAACATTACATCCCAAACCCTAGCTCCATTTTCCCCAAATTACAGCAAGCCCTTAAGTTACACGTCAGCAATTGATGAAAATAATCACACTAGAACGGTGGTGCAGAATGAGGAGTTTGTTTCTACAATGCATCCTCAGATTAACAGCCCTAATCTGATATCACCTTCATCTCCACCCTTTTCGTCTCCACCTTCAATAGTTTATAGTGGTAATTTTTCATCTCAGCCTCCACCTCCGCGGCCTTCAATTGAGAGATTTGGGATTGTGGATGAAAATGGGATTATGTCTAACGAGTTTGGTATTGGAGATTTTGATCCTGAGATTGTTGAAGATATGAGAAATGGGAGTGGGAGTGAAGATGTAGAGATGAGGACTAATGATGGGGGGATTGGGGTTGGTGTCAAGAGGTTTCCGCAGTGTCCTACGAGTATGACGGACTACATCCCTTGTCTGGATAATGTGGATGCGGTTAAGAAATTGAAGTCCATAGCGAGAGGCCAGCAATTCGAAAGGCACTGTCTGGAGAAAGGGAAAGGATTGAATTGCTTGATTCCTCGACCCCAAGGCTATAAACGTCCAGTACCGTGGCCTAAGAGTCGTGATGAGGTATAAAGCATTTTCACAGCAAGTTAGGACCTAATGTGTATGATTTTTTTGTTAGGTTTTGTTTTTTTATAAGTGCATTGTGTATTTATTATTTTATTTTTTGGGTTTTGTTTCAGGTTTGGTACATTAACGTCCCACATATGCGATTAGTTGAAGATAAAGGTGGTCAGAACTGGATTTCAATTGCTAAAAACAAGTTCCGGTTTCCAGGAGGTGGTACACAGTTTATTCGAGCAGACCAGTACATTGATCAGATTTCCAAGGTTTTTTTTTTCTCAAGCATAAATTCACAGTGTAGCCTCTTTGTTATGAATTATGATAATGTCTTGTAACTGTAGATGGTGCCTGACATTGCGTTCGGTCAGCGAACTCATGTGGTTATGGATGTTGGATGTGGCGTTGCAAGTTTTGGTGCTTACTTAATGTCACGGAATGTGCTGACTCTGTCTATAGCTCCCAAAGATGATAACGAGAACCAAATCCAATTCGCTCTTGAGCGTGGGGTTCCTGCTATGGTAGCTGCTTTTGCAACTCACCGGCTATTGTATCCCAGCCAAGCATTTGACCTCATACACTGCTCGAGATGTCAAGTTGACTGGACCCGTGATGGTAATGCTTAGGGATTATTTAATTAGTGTATTTTGATTCAGGGACTGGTCCTGAATCAGAAAATGTTACTAACAGTTTTATTTTTTTCGTTCCGTCTGATTCATACGAAGATGGAATTTTGCTGCTTGAGCTCAACAGGATGCTTCGAGCAGGAGGATATTTTGTGTGGGCAGCGCAACCTGTATATAAACACGAAGTGAAATTTGAAGAACAATGGAAAGGTACTAAGCTCCAAGTCCTCTTCAAAAATCATATATGTTTTCCATGATATGAAGCATGCCACATTTTGTATATCGTCACTTTAAACTGTATCTCAAACCCGACTCTTTTCATACTTATGCCAGCCGAAGCTTAAATCGTGTACAATATATCAACATCATTTTTTGCTTTTGATAGACTAAACAAAGGTACATGAAACTCTTACGGATTTTACGATGAGGGTACTAAAAACACTTGCTAAGTAATACTTAATACCTTGACAGAAGTATTAATCTCTTAAAATATACAGGCTAACCATTTCTCAAAAGTCGGACATTTTTCTCCTTACGCTGACACTGAATTTAATCGCTGTATATTACGCTGACATCTCCATCTGAATAAACTTTTACCTCCCTTCTGGATATCAGCATCTTTGTTATTATTTCTTGATGATATCGTAACCATACAAATGTTTATCATAGTCATGGCTGACCTCACCACTCGGCTTTGCTGGGTGCTTGTTAAAAAAGAGGGATTTATTGCCATATGGCGGAAGCCATTAAACAATAGCTGCTATTTACGTCGCCGTGAAGGGACTCAACCTCCATTATGCGATATAGATGATGACCCTGACAACCTTTGGTGTGTTTGCTAGTCTATCAAATTCATTGACATAATTTTTTTTGTGTATCTTCTCTATTACACGACATTAATTATTTGGACTATCATAGGTATGCTGATCTGAAGACATGCATCACTCGAATACCTGAAAAAGGTTATGGAGCAAATGTGAGCTCGTGGCCAATGCGCCTTTACAATCCACCTGATAGACTTGAGACTATAAACATAGAAGCTTCTATTGCTAGGAAAGAGCTGTATAAAGCAGAAATCCGATATGGGGACGAGATTGTAGGAAGCTTCCACAAAGTTATTCGCTGGAAGAAGCTCCAATTCAGAAATATATTGGACATGAGAGCAGGCTTTGGAGGGTAATTTTTCTCAAATTGCTTAAGCCAACCATTTTTCACGATTACTTAGCTAACATTTACCGTTTCTGGCCTCTGGCAGACTTGCTGCGGCGCTGATAAATCAGAAAATTGATTGCTGGGTTATGAATGTTGTTCCTGTCAGTGGCCCTAATACATTGCCGGTAATCTACGACCGCGGGCTTATAGGAGTCATGTATGACTGGTATTCTTCCAATCTGTCGTCTGATATATTATTACCTTACATGTCATTATAGCACGTCACACGCTAAACCAACACATCTCACCTGATCAGTGTTTTTTTTGGCTAGGTGTGAACCATTTGACACATATCCAAGAACCTACGATTTTCTGCACGCATCAGTCCTATTTTCAGTAGAGCAATCAAGGTAAGCACGCAACTGCTATTATCTTGGAAATCTATTTCCAGTAGCCATATAAAACGTTTCGTTTACTATGATAACATTTAGTGTAGTCAACTGATGCATGGTCTTATACGATGTATACTCTTTACATCAGGTGCGACATTGGCACCATTATGCTCGAGATGGACAGAATTTTAAGGCCTGGTGGCTTTGCCTACATTCATGATTCGGTCACCGTGATTTACAAACTCAAAGAACTCGGCGATGCCATGGGCTGGCATGTGAAGCTCCGAGACACTGCAGAAGGTCCTTACGCTAGCTACAAGCTTTTAGTGTGTGAAAAGCGGCTAAAGCAGAAAAAATGACATACTGGAAATGAAACTATAGATCAGGACTGATCACCCTTCTAGGCTGGCCTCATGTAACCAGGCTTTACCCTCTCTGGCCTTGATCCAGCCTTACCTCTTTGAGCACCACAATGTATCATTTCACAGGCTGATTCTGAGAAATCCTGGCAGGCTCCTGGTTGTATGTATTTCATGTCATGTAATTCAGGTTACAGTCAGCTCAGGAGGCACTTGGAAGCACAGTTTTTCCTTTTTGCTTTCAGATTTTTGTATATAATTTTCCATGTTTGGATCAAAAGGAAGCCAATATATATTTTTTTCATCGAGTCTCTTGGAATGACAATGACATTGAAAACCCCATAGCCAATAGAAAGCCTTGTTTTTGCAAGCATCCGAATGTGAAGTGTTTCAGTTTCTGAAATACATCAATGTGCTACAAGACCATTACAAGAGATAACCACACCCTGCAGTTATCAAAAATTCAAAATGCAACCATCTCTTCACATGAGGTATGTATATTTAAGATCTTGGTCTCCATGTTCGCTGGCCTCTGTTTTGCAATCCTTGAGGAGGTCTATGAGGGCTTGGAGCAGCAGAAGATCCCCCATTAGGCATGTGATTGGGGCGTGGATGAGGGCTTCGAGCAGCAGAAGGGCGCCCGTTTGGATAGTGGTGTTGACGGGGGCCTGGAGAAGCAGAGGGATACCCATTAGTCATAGGACTGTTGGGGTACCCGTGTTGATACTGAGGGTGAGGTATATTCTGCGGTGCTTGCGATGGGTATCTTTGATGAACTTGGGTATGCGGAGGAGGGGTTCTATAATATTGTGGCTGATATCCTCTGTAAGGTTGTTGGTGAGGTCCAAGGTTCCTGTAAAAGGACTCGGGAGGTACTAATTGTGCTATTATTGGTGATGCCAGCGTAGCAATTATAACATGTCGGCGGTCGGGAGCTGCAGTGAGTTGACGATGGGTTTCCTTGAACACTGTTGATATTCTTTGAAGGCTTCTAGTGCTTACGGTTCTAGCAGGATTTTCCGGCTGCTCAAAGGGATCTTCAACCTAAGATTCAACACCAAAGAGTTAAGTGTTGGTTACAAATATTTGTGCTCAGTGGTATGAGAACGGTCTACTTCTAGAAGAAGCAGGGCAGTAGAAAAATCATGAATAATGCGTACATATTCTACTTCTAGAAGAGCGGGAGCAGTGGAAAACTCACGAATAATGCGTAGGTCTTTGGCAACCATCTCATATTGGTATCAATGTCTTCCCATTGCCCCCTATAAACACTAATGCCTTGATTTAAAGCCATGGAACTAATATCTGCAAACTGCGACGAAAAACACAAGAAGAACAGATCTCAACATTCTCATAACTCAGTCAATCTTCCATTGACGAATCAAACTACTGAGGTCTAGACAGAACGGTGATTAGTCTGATTATGTGAATACCTTTGCGAGGAATGAGATGAAAAGCTCTGACAAAGTGCTTCGATTAACTCTTCTTGATCTGTCCTCTGTGAACCTTTTTATATTTGCACCACAAGTTTCTGCAATACGAGTCTGAGCTTCTTCTCGGATACCTGAATGAAGCGCATACCGCATAGAACAAAGTGAACAACACATCAAACAGAAGCTAATACATGAGGGACGGGAACAAGGATGCAGGGATCACTTATTTGTAAAGGCAAATGTAAACTAAGAAATAAATAAGTGAGCGCTAACTGACAAATGACTCATGGCACCAAGGACTCGAGATGTGAATACATATTGTCAGGAAGGTGAAACATACTGAAGCTGACAGATACCTGTAAGATCATCGACTATATTTCCAGGATATATTTCTTGCAATGGAGGCAAAATTGCAGGTTCACATGTCTGCATGAGTTCAAAGAGAGAATGAGGCAAACAACAAAACATGCTTATGCAGGTAGGGAGTCGGAGTGCAATGCAGAATTAACATTGGAGCTTAGGAAAGAGGACACCATAAAAACATATACCAAGATTGCCAGCAATACAATTAATACTACGGAGAAAGTTCAAAATTCCTCAAGAGTCAAGACCATCAATAATTAATGTAATTGGAACTTCGACCATTTAATTTTCGTAGTAAGCAACAAAACAGAAAATGTTGTCTGCTGTGCTTAAGAAAAGTGAATGCAGAAACGTCTGCCAGAATTTTCATCCATCATTAGTAGTATTGGATAGACACCAGAAACTTACCTGGAAATGGAAAATAATTAGCAAGCACATTGTGTATGAATTCATGGTTCCGCACTTCGGGTTGTTTATATTATGTGTTTTAGCCCATTCCTTTACCTAAAACAAGAGACTCATTAGTTATATTCCTGTGATGACATCCACTGAAAGAGATGCTATGATGAAGAAGCATCAAAGTATGTCATGTTCTCAGCTGCTTTGGGAGGTTATATCCTCTCTGTCAGTGTTGGGCATGTCTGCCTTATTGTACATTTTATCATCTATAAAATGGGAAATGCATTAAAAAAGTATGGCATGAAATATGCACCAGAAGAACCATGTCTCTGAAGCGATTGTCAATCCCACTAATCCAGAACATGACTCGAGACTTTGCTTGCCCTATCAAATTACATATGGAAACATCACAGCTGATATTCTGAGTCTCAAATTTAAGAATAGGCACTCTGGCACTGGAGAGGAATTGCAATTTCCGCCATTGACCTTTTGCCAAATCAGAAAACAAAGATGAAAATCAATTAATCAGATTTTTTCTTGTTATAACTTAAAACAAACTTGGCAGGAACAAACGGATATAGGTGAAGCCGCTATTCAATGGCGGATCCTGAAAATATATTATTTGGGGTAAGGCGCTTTCTATCATACTAACAGTATGACTATAACCCGAAATAAAATAACTGCTCAACTCTGAACCTAATGATAAAAAAAATAATTTATACATTTTAAACTACTTTTAATTATTACATCTTACCATATGGATATTTTTAATTTCTAGGGGCAAATAAGATATTTTATTGGAAGGCAAATCTTAACAAAGATATATAATTAAATTTTAAAAAAAATTAAATGGAGGAAATTGACCCCATACCTTTGAATATGTGTACACCCTTGCCGCTAACCCCAAAGATATAAAGCATGACAATAAAAATGAATAGAAGACCAAAGGCCCCATCACCATCTTTAAGCCTTGACTTTGGTAAAAGCCAATTCAAAAAGAAATAGAAATGTCCAAAGTAAACGACTCACCCGCTCTTCGCATAGCTTTCTGTACGTCTCTTAATATACCCTGTTTATGCTTTTTCCCAGCTGATGAAATAAAAGAACCATTAGACAACTCTATAGAGAGGTCCAAATCACTCCATCTTGAAAATAGGTTTGAAACAAACGACCCAAATGGCTCCACAGTTGCTCCTAGGTGCAAAAAAGCGAAGTTAAGATCAAAATACTATGTGAGATAAAATATCAGCAAGTATCTAGACTGTTGATATAGTGACTTCAACTGAATAAAACCATCCAAATGAGGAATGATTTGAAAGGTAAAAAGAAGCCTGGCATACGGATTCATTTGATGCGGTAACATTCAGATTCATGTTTCAATTTATGGTGCTATTTATCATTCAATGTCCACAACCCTTGCTGCCCACACTCTGCTTCAATAAAAGTTTTATATAATAATTTCTTAAGTCTGATCACATTATCGTTCATGCTAATTTTCAAGATACAACCCCTTCAGGATTAAGTAAAATGGAGTTGCCCAAGATACTCAATCTACTTGCCACATATACAAAAGAATATATGTTTTCTGTTAGCCTCTGGATGCAAATCAGTAGACCAACAAACGAATTTTATAAAGTGGTTGATAATGGTGAACAAATGGATTGAAAAAGCCAAAAAAAAAAAAACTCAAGACGAAGTTGCCATTTACAGGATACGAGGCTGTTTTCATGTCAGACCAGTTACCTCTTAGACTTTCCACAGAATCAACAATAGACTGAAGCTGCTGAATGATGTGTGTTCGCAAAACCCAATCATCCCTCAATGGTGTGACGACAACAAGAATCTCATTTATTGTAGAATCCAAAACATTGGGAAAACTCATATCTGAGTATTCTGTAGCTTGAACTAAAGCTGTGAAAGATGTATATTGAATTAGAGAGAAGATGTGTGTGATGTAGATACAAAGAATATGGATTGGCTGGTGAAAATATATATTGTTTCACTTATTATAACTTTGATTTTCCCCTCTCTTTTAGTAATAAAACAACAGTTCTAGTACTTTTGGAAAGCCATTATATCAAATTATCAATAACCATGTTTCTCATATAATGCATTGTACTGCCTCTATACATGCCAGTTCATTGATAAAACCAACAAAACTACACATTCAATGTCCACAGCCAACTTATCAAAGACTGCAACCCCAACCAAAGATAAGTTTCCAGTAACACAGCAATTCCTCAATCATTCCACTTGATAAAAACCATGTGCATTCAAGTTATACAAGACCAAAACATTACTAACAAGTAAAAAGTACTTAATAGAAACCTCTACAAAATGCTAACATTCCATCAAACGCATTCAAGCATTTCATCGAACAGTTGACAGGCACTACCAAAAATCCACCCCCACCACTCACCAAATAAAAAAAACGGGATGTAAATTATAATCCGTCACTAGGGTTCCGACTTCCAATCAAAAACTAACACTAACCTCTGTCAACAACAAGTCGACTGTAAACACTCACGGTCCGCCCTTAGCTCCGATTCACACAACAATGGACAAGAATCCAGACCAAGTTTCGTCAGACGCGAAATTTCTCGTCGAATGGATCATTGGAAAGTGAAATGGGTCAACTTAGAGGGTTGTTGAGTAAACGAGTTGATGTGTTTGTGACTCTCATTCTTTTCTTTTGATTTCGTTGTTGTGTTTTTTTTTCGTACTCGCCAGGGAATCAGGTTTATAAAAGTTACTTCAGACTTCAGTAACCTTTGGAAAATGGCTATTGACAGGCTTCAGATTTCTATTGGCAGAAAATGCGCTTTTTGACGTATCTGGGTCCACTTTTTATTTTACAAAACACTTTTGTTTTTTAAAATTTAATTAATACTCTACGTTAATAATTCAAATGATAAACAGCTAAACAGATGGATTGGAGTTTTTTTTTTGTTTTTTTTGGGGGATTGTTAGAGTTTGTTGATTTCTATTTTACGAAAATACATCCATATGTACATTAAATAGGAAAAATCTTAGTGGTAAAAATATAATTATGGAAAAATTAAATGTATATATTTTTTAAATTATCCTTTTCATCCTTCAATAGAATTGCATGGAGACAATTTGATTAATCAATAGATAATAATTAGTTAATTGCATTTGGAAAATATAAAATTATGGCAGTTTATGGTCTTTTTTTTTCACCCCAAAAAAAAGACAATTAATTTTGAAATTATTAATTATATTAAAGCAAATTATGCTCCAAGCCCAGCTATATAGTAAAAAACTAGAGAGCGATTAAGCAAGCAAAAAATGCTACCAATGGAGAAGTGATCAGCTTAGCCTTTGGCACACAGTTCCTGTCATTGTATATTAGTCATTGATGGCAACTGCAGCATCATCAAGATTCTCAGAAATCCGTATAGGCCAAGAAGATCAACCGCTTTGCGGAGGGATTGTGTGAATCTTAATGGTGCTGCAGCAGCAAACAACAACTGGTTTACCATTTTCACAAATATGCATGAAGATGGAGAAGGAGAAAATAATGGTGAATAGTTATGAGATGAGAGAGTTGGTATTTATAGAGAGATAGAGCCAGTAAGCAGCTAAGTAGTTGTTAGCTGAGCTCAGAGTTAGTGAGATCAGTTCACATTAGTTACACATGACAATAATATCTTTAAGGTACATCAAGATGATCTCAGGCTGATGATCCCATTTCACTTTTCTGCCACAGATGTCAATGAAGAGGAATATTTTATGACCCAGAATGGAAAGCAGTGAGATCAGAGCTTTAGCCAATTACAATTGTGATAGCTGTGTGTGCTTCATCTTGCATCACAATATATCTTCCCATTTATGTTTCCACAGATTTGAATTTGACAGCAAAGGTAGCTCTCCCTCCCAACAACTAGCTAGCTCTATCTCAACAAAAACCAAACAGAAAGACCCTTCAGTTTACTTCTAGCTAGTTCCACTCTTAATTAAGTTGGTTCTTGTCCTATGACACAACCAGTGAGGTCTTAACTTAACTGAATCGTGTGAAAACGGGTTGAAAAATATTTGTAATGTAAATCCCCGATTGAGATGAGAAAAGGGTTAGGTTCTTAGTTCAAGCTCACCGGTCTTTGAAAGTAGGGTGAACTGTGAAGAAGCATCAAAGTTGGGTATTAGGTGAAATGTGCTCACTGTTTTGGCCTAATTAATATTGACCTAATTGATCTTGACTCCTGTTTAGGCCTAATTGACCTTGACCAAGTGAAGAGATTGGAATTAAGATGAGTCATGACCCATTAAAAGAATAATATATGAAGGATTTCAGATTCAGCTGCTTTTCTTCCCACTCTTTTTCTTTTAAGGTTTTCAGTCTTCAGACATCTTAGTCATACAACTGTATCTAGAAAATGATTCCATGAGAGCAGTTTCCATTTTGGTCGACGCGACATGAAAGCATTCCATGAGCATTGAGCATGATATAAGCTTCCTGGGAATCTCTGACTCTGATGTGATCAAAAGGTAAAGATCCTTGGTGTTGGTTGCGGTAAAAAAATTGAGCATTGAAACTCAATACTTATGCAGTTTGATAATTCAGAAGAACAGCTGTATGCTTACAGGGTTTGCAATAAGAAACAGGCTGTTGTTTGTTCCTGGGGCACTTCTTGTTCTTGGGCAGCATATTCTAGTTAGTGCAGAATTAGACAGAAGGAATTGCAAGCACAACATTGCTTTCTCAACTTTTGTTGTAGCCTTGACAGACCAAGTAGATTTCTCTTGAAGCAGATTTTGTAGCCTTGGGCCGCAACCACGAGGCTCTTTTAAAGAGAGGCTTGCACAGTTGGAGCAGATCTACAAGCAAACAATACAAAGTAGAGTAAAATTTATGTGGCCCATTTAATTACAGTTTGTCAGCATTAAGTAGTAACTGGTCTTCACCTTGTATGTCTTGGCTTTCGAGGAGCTTGATAAGGAGATTGCCACCAGGTTGAAGCATACCATCATCATTATTCTCGGCACCACTTCGCGTACCCTCGACTACATCATTGTCATCATAAGGTTGATTTACGACAGCCTCTCCAACAGCAAACTCAAGAGCTCGCATCCCTAGCTCGATTGACAAAGTGGCATCTCTAATAGCGATTCCTGTAATTGGGGGGCACATATCCGATAGAATCACTGAGAATCCCCTGCTCTGCAGATGAGATAAATATACATCAGCTAGAAAATGACCCGCCTTCGGCAAAACCCGAAATCTTCTGATCAGATAACAACATTAATGAATTCCACTGATCCACTCAATAAAGCCGCATGGTAAAAAGCGAGGATAAATTGCTCTTCAAATTCTAATATCAGAATATTTCACACATATTTTTAAATAGAACAGCAACAGACTAGGTTCAGCAAATTCATATGATCATAGCTCTATTCCAAAAAACTATATCTTCCTAACAATGGCTAATATCAGCAGATATCACACGTCAATGACTGATCTAAGTACTAACTAGACTCTATTAATTAACAAATACTATCTTTGTAAAGATAGTGCAAGTCGAAAGCATTTCGAATTCAAATTCTAAGTCAAAATGTTAGAACTTCCATAAGTAACCACACCTTGAATGTGCACATACCTCAGGAGATAGCGCTCTGATTTGGCTTTTCGGCAGGTTGAGAACATCGCCACAAACAGTTTGAACTCTTGAATCACAGTGCATACTCGGAACCTTCACCTTCTGTTCTGCAACCCCCAACGCTTTTCAAAATCAACATGACGATATCATGATCCAATGCCACTCAATTCCTCAAAACAACAGCAAAAATCAAAATGAAAAGTTAAATGTTACTGATTAAGTCACCTTAACATCAATCCCCACAACAACTCCACCATTTTTCAAGGGACCTAAGCTCTGGCAGGCCACCTGTCACAAGGTCAAGTCTTAATACATATTAATGCACACTCAACACCAAACTTATAAAGAAATATAAAACCCACCTGAAGCCAAGCGCCAGGAGCACATCCAAGGTCAAGAACTGATGAACCAGGATTGATCAGTTTATATTGCTTCTGAATCTGCAGAAGCTGAAATTAAATAGCACAAAACCAGTCAATCAAACTAAAAACTTAAGTAAACTAATACATATAGATATAGTCTCTTCAAGGATCAACCTTTCAGAATCTGAAAATGGACAAATGATGTTGCAAAATCGAACCTTGAAAGCAGACCTAGCAACATAGCCAAGTCTCTGAGCTTCACGGTAGAAGAAGTCCGTTGCTGCAGCTCCACTCATCGTCGCCGGAAAATGATCAAATTTGAACAAACTTCCAAATAAAAAAACCCTAAATTTCCAGAACGAAGTGAAAATTTCAGGAATAATAATTACAAAGTGACATTCAAAGAATCACATTGACCATTCGAACCCCTAAAGTTTTCTGAATATAGAAATCCAACCCCTAATCGTCTGTCGCCATGATCTCCACCAGGGCTGAACCGATGAGAAGACTGAAAACACAACTCTGGAATCGACGACGATGTTCACGCAATTTGGCGCCACGTCCGAGACACTGAGTAAGGCGTCGTCGATGATGTTCCGGATCGGAACCGACGCACACCTCTACGACGACCCGGAAGACGTCAGCATCGCTCCGCTGCTCGACAGCCGGTTTGATTCGGAGAAGTGCGAAGCGCTGAAAAGACTGCTCGCTTTGATCGCGCAGGGATGTGACGTGTCCAATTTCTTTCCTCAGGTAGTGAAACTTCAGCTTCTGAGATTCTTAATAATCGCTAGATTCGTTTGCAGTTTCTGAATTTGAATCCGTGCTTGAAATCAGGTAGTGAAGAATGTGGCAACTCAGTCACTGGAAGTGAAAAAGCTCGTTTACTTATATCTATTGCATTATGCTGAGAAGTAAGTTTTTTTCCTAGTGGCTGAGTAATTTTGAGAAATGAAGTTTTTAAGAAAGATTATATCTTCTAATCAAAAGAAAAGAAAAGAATGAAAGATTATATCTTGGTGGGAGAGATGTAAGGGTCAGGTTATAGTGCTAAGAGTGAAGATTTGTGTTTCAGGCGGCCGAATGAGGCCTTGCTGTCGATAAATTGTTTTCAGAAGGATTTGGGAGATATAAATCCACTGGTAAGGGCGTGGGCACTTCGGACTATGGCTGGGATCCGTCTACATGTAGTTGCGCCTATTGTTTTAGTGGCTGTGGGCAAGTGTGTGAGAGACCCTTCCGTGTACGTTAGAAAATGTGCGGCTACTGCTCTGCCCAAGTTGCATGATCTGCGCATAGAGGAAAACACATCTGCTCTTGAGGAGGTTAAATAAAATTTTGTTTTGTATTCAAATGCAGTGCCATTGTGTTTTCTGTTTATTTTATGTTACTGGCCCATAGTAGAGGCAACTTATGAAGCGTTACATATTACCTGCGCTGTTAGAGTTCGTTTGAATAGCTGTGAATCTGTTTTTATCTTGATGGAAGACCTTAGTAGTTGTAAATGCATAGGGTTATTGAAAATTACCTATTTATATGTTTTTCTTTTCCACAGATGGTAGGAATATTGCTCCAGGACCACTCCCCTGTAGTGGTTGGAGCTGCTGCTGCAGCATTTGCATATATATGCCCAAAAAGTTTGTTTTTAATCGGAAGAAACTATACAAAGCTATGTGAAAAGCTTCCTGACGTTGAAGAATGGGGTCAGATTGCTTTGATTGCGATTTTGTTGAGGTACGTCATTGCAAGACATGGATTTGCAAAGGAATCCATAATGTATTTTTGTACGTGGGCTGAGGAATATGGCTCCGGTAAGGATACAGATAAGGAGAAGGATACCGCGGAAAAAGAATTCACCTTAGGCAGTGCAACCCATACAGACACTGATGTTAGTATTTCTAAAATGGCTAGAATGGTCTCTAGGTGCTACATAGAAGGACCTGATGAGTATCTATATCGTCTGAGTAACACAAATGAAGATTCAGTTACTTTTGACCATGAGCATTTTACATCAAGCAATATTAACGATGATGTAAAGATCCTATTGCAATGTACTTCCCCGTTAATGTGGAGTCAAAACAGTGCTGTAGTGCTTGCTGCTGCTTCTGTCCATTGGATCATGGGACCAAGGGAAAATATTAACAAGATTGTGAAACCACTTTTGTTCCTCTTAAGGTCTTCCCATGCTTCTCAGTATGTGGTAATTGCTATCATCCTTTTACTTTTGTTATTTCATTTAATTAAAGCTACACATACTGATTACTTAGTACTGACACTTACTCATGTAGTCATGTTATTATTATGCTTTGAAAAATATATAAACTGAAAACACTGTTAATTTTTCTTTTGTTGCGCAACCTTATATGTTTGCATTTGGATATATTGTTTTTATTGCAGACATGCCGGCTGTAACTGGTCAGTGTTGCCTGTCCCCGGCCTATCAAAGCTTACATTGTAGTCTAGAAAACAATTTGTTAACAATAAGTCAATAAGTGTTTTGTGTTGTTGTTTCCAGGTCCTGTGCAACATCCAGCAGTTCGCGAAAACAATTCCTTCTTTATTTTCCTTGTACTATGAGGACTTCTTTATCCTCTCCTCAGACCCTTATCAGATTAAATCTCTGAAGCTTGAAATACTATCTTCTATTGCAACGGATTCATCAATTTCATGTATTTTTCAAGAGTTTCAGGTAGAGTCATTCTCTATAATCATCTTATTCATGAGGTTTCTTCTAATGTAGTGATTGCTGATCTGATGATCTCATCATTTTTGTTCGACAATAAAATGTAGCCTGATCTAGTTATGTGTGGTCACTGGTCAATATATGTTTAGTTACTTAAACATCTAAGGCCTCATGTTACCTTTTTGGTTTTGTCATCACTAATTATCCCTTTTCTAAGTCCATTGAGGCCAATTCTGGTTGAAGAAACACTCTCCCCGGGACATTAAGAGGGTTGATAAATAGTGTTTTATTTCGTTTACTTTTATTTATTAATGTGCAGTATGCACTTAGAACATTTGTAGGTTATGGTTGTTAGTTGCTTCTCTTGCATCTTAACAAGTAAATATCCGTTTAAGAGAAGAAATTTTAAAAAAGTTATTCTTCATTCATGGTTGGAGTGGGATGTCAATATATGCCCAACAAACTTGGCAGCACGAAACAGTTTGAAATTTATGCAGTTGGTACAAGTAGCAAAATTTTTTTATCTAGTCCCATATAGGTGTAATAATGCTTATGTATTAGTCTGTTGCTAGGATTATATTAGAGACCCAGATAGAAGATTTGCTGCAGATACGGTTGCTGCAATTGGTTTATGCGCACACCGACTTCCTAAGGTGGCAAGCCTGTGCCTAGAACGCTTGCTGGTCTTGATGAGGGAAGGTAGGCTGTTTGTTATCTAGTCCGCTAACTATTTGGGACCTTACTTTCGTCTAACTGGTAAGATGATAATCGCTACAGAATCTCAATCTACTGACTTGATGTCCTTGGAAGAAGAGGCGCATGTTTTGGTTCAGGCAGTAATGTCCATCAAATCAATCATTCAAAGTGATACTCCAAAGCATGAAAAGGTATAACAAACCTGTAATTATGTTTGATCACGGTCTCTGCTGCTTTAAATCATCATTTGGGCATCTTGCTTTGAGAACTCACGTGCGCAGATATCCAGAAGTTCAAAACTCCCGTGTTCATCACCTTTAAGCTTTTAAAAGCACACACGGGATGACTGCATGTTGAGTGTACTAAAATTACAGGATATATTGTATGTACAAGTGTAATTCTACAATGCATGCTATAAACTGTGTCTAAGAAGTATAAAATGTAGGAAAGATGGAAACCTTACCGTTGGTTCTTGTGAGCTACTGATGGACACATGATTGAATCTTCTTTCTCCATGAAAGCCTTACACATTGTTGACTCTGATTTCTTCATGGGTTTTTTCCCTCAGGTTATAATGCTGCTCGTTCATAGTTTAGACTCCATTAAGGTTCCTGCAGCACGTGCCATAATTGTTTGGATGATTGGGGAATACGGATTTACAGGGGATATAGTTCCAAGGATGTTACCTGTTTTGCTTTCATATCTTGCTGGTTGCTTCTGCAAGGAAGCCTCTGAGACCAGACTTCAAATAATCAACACTATTTTTAAGGTACCTCAGGAACCCAAGATATCTTGTTTGATTGTTTTTCCCTCATTTGTGTATTTGATTCAATTAGTAACCACTTGATTTATATATGCTGATTCCGCAAGGCAGAACTTGTCATTCTCTTTATGGTTTTTCCTTTAGGTGTTGTTTCAAGCCAAAGGGGAAGATCTGGCAACTTTCAAAAAGATTTTCGACTATGTACTTGATCTGGCTAAATGTGACATAAATTATGATATCCGTGACCGAGCTCGTATTATAGAGCAACTTCACTTGTGCAATTTTGGTTTTTGGTGTCACAATGTAGAGGATATGACCTGCTTGCCAGACAAATTTCCAGCTATCGGAAAGGCCAATCAGAAGTTTCTCAAACCCACCAGCTATAGGTTTTATCTTCCTGGATCTCTTTCCCAAATTGTTCTGCATGCTGCTCCAGGATATGAGCCTCTCCCAAAGCCTTGTAGTCTGATACACGATGATTATGGTCAACCTTCAAAGGTGAATGAAACTTCCGAGGATGAATCTGTCGATCGTGACACGGAATCTGGTTCATCAGAAGAGGGAAGTGTAACTCCATACAGTTCTCAGCATTCTGTTACAGAATATAGTGATGAAACTCGGTGTGCAAGTGATCAGGAATACGAAGATGGTCCTCTTATCCAGTTATCTGATGGTAATGGGTATGTGAAAAAAAATCAAGATTCTAGCACTGACGGTCTGGATCAAATATTGTCTAAAACAGCATTGGAGTCATGGTTGGGTGAACAACCTGACCTCTCAAAGGCAGATTCATCTGAAAAGAATCGTGCTCAGACAACTTCTGCAAGAATTTTGATTGGGGATCTTACTGAACGAGTTAAACCTAAAGTTTACTCACTCCTGAATCCTGCTAATGGGAATGGTTTGAAGGTTGATTATATTTTCTCATCTGAGATCTCAAACATATCTCCACTACATGTATGCGTGCTAGTTTCCTTCAGAAATTGCTCCTCCGATCCTTTGGCAAACATTCTCTTGGTTGATGAGGATTCTGTCAAAGAAGATGACCAAAAAGAAACTTCAACAAGAAAGTGAGTTTTCTGTTGTTTTTTGTTCTTATTAAACTATAAGATGTATGCATGTGGAGCTAATTTGGAGAAAGTGCATATGATCAGAAATATTATTAACTTTGTTTTACTGATTGTGAAGTACCACAGCATCAGATAAAGATGTGCCTATATTAATTTCCATGGACGAGATTTCAACACTAGAGCCTGGTCAGACAATAGATAGGAGCCTCCACATTCATTTCCATCATCATCTTTTGCCTGTCAAGCTGGTCTTGTTGTGTAATGATAAGAAGCTCCCTGTTAAGCTATGGCCTGATATTGGATATTTTGTTAAACCACTTCCGATGGATAGTAAAGATTTCAAGGATAAGGAATCTCGTCTACGTGGAATGTTCGAGTACCTCCGAAGGTGACTGCTTCTCCCCTTGCCTGTTTATGCTGCTGCCCAGTTATGTTAAGCTCTGAAACATTCTTGAGGTAGTTTTCTTTACTGTTTGGCTCGTTCTCTTGATCAGGTGCACTTTCACAGACCACATTAAAGAGCTGGACAACGACAAAAATGAAAGTCTTCAGAAGGACAAATTTATCGTGATCTGCCAGAGTCTCGCAGTGAAGATGCTCAGCAACACAAACACCTCCCTCGTCTCTGCAGACCTTCCCATTACTACCAAGCTGGACGATGCATCAGGTTTGTGTCTACGCTTCAGCAGTGAGATATTGAGCAACAGTTTTGCCTGTCTGATCTCCATAACAGTTGAAGATGGTAAATGCCATGAACCACTAAACGTCTCAGTGAAGGTCAATTGTGAAGAAACAGTTTTTGGACTGAATCTTTTGAACAGGATCATCAACTTGCTAGTGGAACCTTATACCACAGATAAGCAGCTAGATTGATCCTGTAAGTTCCTTTATCCAACTATGTCCATAATTGTATCGTTAACGGTTAAACATGAGAATGCAGTTTTTGCCCACGCTATTTTCACCAACATTCTTGACATATATTCATTTGAGTTTCTGACCAATAAAGGGGATAATTTCATTAATTTGGATTGGGATCCAGTACAATCAAGCTACAAAATTCATGTTGCTGATAAAATTAAATGTCTTTTTTATTGGATGTTTTTGGGTAGTTGTTCAGGATCTAAATGTCACTCTCCTTCCAGCCGCCAGTATCTTCATCAACAGCGTCTTCAGCCTGCAATAAAAACATCAACCAGAAGTGGCAGCTCAGCTACAAATAAACCCAACTCGCTCAAACCACCACAACATGAAACAAATTCCCAAATCCCGTTCCATACCTTGAGGGTGAAAGTGAGCCCCACTTGTATCTGGCCGGAGTAACTCCCATCAGCAAGAACCACCCTGTACCTCTGCGGATGCATCTCTGCAACTCCATTTTCCACGCCCATGGCTAACAGATCCTCCACATAGATTCTGAGCAAATGAAACACAGACCGCCCAACACTCATTAAGATGGATTCTGACCAAATTCAGCAATTATCATGCGGGTAAAACAGTGACATAAAAGGATTTTATGTAACACTATGTGTGTAATGCTTACGAGGATTCGCCTAGGAAATCATCAGAAGAAAAGGTATCCTTTTCCATGATTCTGAAGCTCAGCTTATAGTTGCCATGTCCTGATCCAGGATACTCAGCCCTGAATGTGAACCTTTCATTCCACGTCGCTTCTTCCCCTGCACCTGGTGATTTATCCATCAGCGTTGTAAAAAAACTGTCAGCATTTGGCCTTATCACCTTCTCAAACCAGATATAACGAGGGCTGCTTCAACAAACCTTTTGCTACCGAGCTTCTGCGCTCCTGACCTCTGTATCGAACCACAACGTAAGGATCGCCTTTTCCTAAAGTTCAGACAAATCAAGTTATGAGCAGATCAAAGAGGTAAAAGCTTATGAGATGGTCAAAGTCATGCAGTGAGTGTCAAATTACAGCGAAACAGACATACCGATGAATTCTGTGTTCTTGAGCCCTTTGGCGTCCACAACATTAACTTCCAAAATTCCCAAAGCCATATGTTTCTGTAATTGAAGAATAAGAAGGAACAGTTCCAGCAAAGTCGAGAATAATAACTTATGAGCTTCATCCAGGTTGTTTATATAGAAGATGTGTGGAGACCAACTTGCAGGTTCATCTAATTAGTTTAAGGCTTTCCACAACTGACCATTGAATTGGTAGACACAGGCTGCTTCTAGTCTTCAGTTCAGCATGTCCATTCTGACAAGTCATCCTTCGGTTGTCTTTCAAAACTCCAGTTATACCTTTTCCCTTGGTCATTAATGTTTTCAAGTAGTTTTGTCTGCGTGTGAATGATTGCTCAATCTAGAATATTGATGACCCTTTACATGTTCTGTTACCTATTTTAAGGAAGGTTGGTCGTTGCTGAATATGTTTGACTCTTCAAACTGGTTCGGAAAGAGCCAGTCAACCAATGAACAGGTCTACAAGGTTACAATACAACTTACAAAGTTGCTTGCCATATTGAATACTACGTCGTATCTTACAGAAGACTCTTTAGACGCTGCGTCATGAGGTTTTTACTCTGTAAAAATGGGACACTCTACATACACTTTTGGCCAATTTTTGTTACGACAACAATGGACAGACATCCAGCATGCACACAATTATACATTAAGACGAGACGCAAAGGTGCGTCTAGGGAAGGAAGCAGCTTTTCCGTCATCGTTGGTGCTTCTTCGTCTGTATTTAGGGCCAACGCTTGGGTTCTGATGTAGCGGTTGACCACGCATTCCTTGGAATTTTACCGTGTCATGGGACTCTTGGAGTTGTTCCAGCACCGAAACGACCTGTTTCATGTTGAGTCTTAGTCTTGGTTCTATGGCTATACATTGAATGGCTAGGTTGGCGGCTTTGTGAGCCACGCTCATCGAGTATTGTCCCTGGATTCTGGCGTCCATGATGGCTAAGGTTTTGCGTCTGCTGCCTACATACGGCTTCACCCATTCGACTAGTCTGTGTTCTCCCGAAGGCCTATTATTGTCCAGTGCACGACGGCCGGTTAGCATTTCCAATAGAACTACACCAAAGCTATATACATCGCTTTTGCTAGTAAGATGACCTTCAGAAAAAGACAAGGCATGAAAAATTATACGAATGAAGAAATCAAAAAATAGAACGGTAAACAAGAAAGCACTAATTATGTTTTTCTCCACCGTCAGAGGGTCACTAGATTATTTAATTAAAAATAGTTCCCGGCTACATTATAGTTGGAAACTCAACTCGGGGAGTTTCAGGAAAAGAAATTACCTGTAGCTAGATACTCGGGGGCTGCATATCCATATGTACCCATGATCCTTGTCGACACATGACTTTTGCCTCCTATTGGACCGTCCTTAGCGAGCCCGAAATCAGAGAGCTTTGCACAATAGTGCTGCAATGACAAATGTATGCCACTCAGGACATGAACTGCTATTCGAACTATTCAGAGATTCATAAAAGTAATAAAAAATGTTTACGTACAGAATCGAGAAGGATGTTAGATGTTTTGAAGTCGCGATATATGACTCTAGCTTCGTTGCTGTGGAGAAATGCAAGGCCCTTAGCAGCATCCAGCGCTACTTTCATTCGAATGCTCCAAGATAGCGGCTGGAAGTAAGAATTCCCTGAAAATCATTTGGGAGTCAATTAAGTATAGATATGAAACGCCATATGCCAGGCAGTTGTGAAATGTCAAAAAAAATGTCAAAGAATCTGGAGCTCACTCCTGAAAAGATGATTATCCAGACTTCCTCGTGTCATGAATTCGTACACAAGTAGCCTTTGTTCATCCTCGAGGCAATACCCAATAAGTTTCGTAAGATTGGGGTGATGCAGCTGCCCCAAGTAATTGATCTCGGCCTAAAAATAAATAGAAGGCGTCACATTACTTTAACATCACTGAAGAAACCTAAACATGAAAAAACGAAACGATCCCCTCCAATTTTAGATTCATTGCTCCTCGTGTAGTAATCACAATTTTGCTCTTGATCAATTAAAGGCATGTATCTAACGATTGAAGAAACCAAAACTTGAAAAAACAAAACGACCCCCCTCCAATTTTAGATTCTAGACTGTAGTAGTCACAATTTTCACTTAATCAATTCAAGGGCAGGTATCTAACGACTGACTATCGAGGCTATTGTGTCCAAAGACGGAAAGAGTAACAAAAACAAATATTGCTCCTCACCAGCCATTCCTTGTGACCTTGGTGGCCTTCTTGGTTAAGCTTCTTCACTGCAATAACGATGCCAGTCCCAGGCTTGGCAGCAGTAAAATCATGCTCGTCAATCCAGCCCTTAAACACGCAGCCAAAACCACCTTCTCCTACCACGCTATCAGGCCTGAAATTCCTCGTCGCCACTTTCAAATCACGGAAGCAAAAACTCTTCAAATTCGACAACTGCAAGATTTCACCCTCCGTCCGCGGAGTCAGCAGCACAGGCATAATCTTCCCATTTGATTCACTCAAATCCTTCCCATCCTTGCCCGTATTTTTAGTTTTGCTTCCTAAACAACACAACACCATATCCCCTTAAACAACTCAACTCTCAAACTTCAAAAACTTAATTTCCAGTAAAAATAAATTCTTTTCACAAAATCATAAACATGCACACTCATATAATTCAGTCCACTGAGAAATCGAGATTGACGGTATGCTGCAATTACATTTACATACCTATATAAAGGCGAAGAGGGCTCTCAGCTTTAATCCGAGAACTCCAGCAAGCCCCCATTGGAGAAAAAAACTCAAAACTGTTGGCTGCAACACATCAATCAGTCGTGCCAAAATCAAAAACGAACTTTAAATGCAAAGTTGACAAAACGAAATCATAACGAACCCGTGAACCCAACAATTATCCCCCAAAATCAGAAACTAGGGTTTCGCCAACACTCAACTGCCCCTGGTCAAAATCAACACGATCGCCATAAAATCCATCACCCTTTTCACCACCCGAGCTCGAATTTCACAAGCGCGTGCACTCACAGACCCCGACAGCACACTGAGCCAAGAAAGTCATGGCCATTTATGGGACTGGTTGTGGTCACGAGCTATTGTCGAAAAGGTATTTTTACGGAAATCGACTCTGGCAAGCAGTTGACTTTTTCACATATTTTGGCTTTATTTTTAGTCTTAATCATTGGAGATATATAGAGAAAGGTGTAGGACAGTAGGAGGAGGAAGAAAGCTGGAGACTTTTGTTGTCTTGAGGTTTCACATTAATGGCGTAGTTTGTCTCTCTCCGGTCGTGGTCGATGACAGACACGTAGGCAAAATATCGTGTTAGTGAGGACTAGATAAGATTTAGTGCTTCGGAGAATCTTGACCGTTGGATGGGAATCTAACTAATTATGCTTATAATAGTAGGTGGCGCTCAAATGAGAGTGGATACTATTCGTGAGGTCCAATCTCACACCTTTAGATCATTTTGATCTAATGGTTGAGATTTAAAGGTGCAGAGAATAGTGTTTTACTTTTTGCTTTTGATGGATTTTGGTAGTGGGACACGTGTCGTCACTAGATGAGTTTGATGGAGTTGATCTAATGGTTAAGATTGAGACCTCACGACCTCACCACCTGGGGGTCTCATTTGAGCACTCCTCCATAATAGTATATTTAATTTTATTTTTGATTGGGGTTATGGGTTAGAATTGATTTGTTAGAGGGATTTATCGAACGCTGGACACTCTTGTGCCCGGTGTGTCGCCTTTCCACCATGCTACCACTTGCGCCCTCCTCTATAGTAGTATATTTAAACTTTGTTATTAATGTTGTAATGTGATATGTGATTTTTTTTTTTGTTATTACTGGATTTTGAGAGGCCAAACAGAAGCATGGTGATTTTGTCACAAGTCCGCGGGTAAGATTTAGAGAGAGGCCAAACAGAAGCATCGGAAGATTGGTGTGTCACCTGTAATTAAACTTGGGACCTAAGATATTGTAGACTTAATGACTATAAATAATTAGTGTTTGTTTATTCTTATTTATCATGTTGATTTTCATCTATTTAATGGTTTCATAATTTAAGTTTTATGAAAAAGTATGAAATGATAAAATAGAAAAAGGATCGGTGCAATCAACACATTTTTGTAAAAACACAAACAAATGACAGTTCTTAATTTGGTCATTTGAACGGATGAATTTAAATTACGTCGTATGGATGATTTTTCGGCAACGAATTATAAATTACTTTTGAAGAACTATGTCATACTTTTAGTTTTTCCGCAATCCACTTTTAATGAATTCTGCGATTTGCAAAAAAAAAAAACGATTTACATCTGATCTTTACTCTAATAAAATATATTAAATTATTAATTTTCATTAGGATTCAGATTCGACTATCTGAACAAAATCTTGTGCCGTTTCATAAGAAGACGATATATGGGAATAAGTTGTATTGGTCAAACAAATTTATTTTGGACAGATTGGATCACACAATCCAACCATAATATATTAATATGATGCTCCAATAAGGTCCAAATACCAATCACATGCTGCCAGTAAGAGTATAAGACACATGCTCGGTTGACAATATTCCATAGAAAAAAAAGGGAAAACTATAAAAGAATAATTATTAATAAACAAACATTAATCAACGCCAAGTCTTAATAAATCGGTTAACAAATAAAGTTGTAGATCAGATTTGACTTTATGTCGTATCTAAATATGACTATATAACCATCTTGCTGGGTTTTAGTTCCGTATAAAAAACACATACAACATGTCATCACGTTGCAATAATGATGAAAAACAATAATAAGTAAATATTTGAAAATTGAACCTCATATAAATATGTTGTTCCGGTTATAAATAGTCTGCACATCTAAAGAAAAATATGTCATGTGGGACCCACATGTGGAGTCCACACCAAAGAAAATGAAATGCAATTGAGTGAAATACGGATGTATGTTTAGTAGATTGTAGTATAAATAGAAGCGTTCGGGTGAAGAAAATAAACACACATTCACCTCCTCCTTCTCTCTAGTTATTCAATAACATTTCAGTGCATTTGAGTTCTAACGAGTCCCAAAGTTTTCCATATTTTTCAAGGTAATTATAACACGTTATCAGCACGACTCTGTGCCAGCTGAGTAGTATTTACTTTAACCTTTTCTGTTTATAATTTCATTCGTGTATAATATCGATTTACTATATTGGCAGATTATCCCTTATAGTAAAACGATGTGATTTACACCGTACTTAATTATATACATGTATAACATCATTTAACTACAGATGGACGGTTTTTCTTTACCGACGTAGTAAATGATGTGATTTACATTTGATCAGTTAACTATTTACATTTGCTTTAAACTAGTTAGATGCTTGTTTGATTTATTTATACATCTATTTACTTCATTCTTTGATAACATTATTAAATCATCATAAGCATTTCATTTATTCAAAATTAGTGGACATCGAACGGTAACTAACGGCTCTATTTCTCCCTCGACTTCCGCTTAGTTCTTCATCTGTTCTACTTGGATATCATAAGGGGTTCACTACCTCAAAGGGAGCTCTACTCTCCCTCTTTCACAATTCCAGATTGTGACTTGATATCTGGGTTTTTCTAGAAGAATAAACTAAGAATTCCTTTACTTTTTGCTTTGTTTGGAATTCGATCCTATTACGGCGACGGTTATGTATGTCTTACTACTTCTTACAACTTATTTTACTTTCTTAATGTATAACAACATATTATTATGATGTGCGGATTACCGCCCCATAGTAAAGTGTTGTGATCTGCAAAATAACTATCTTTACTTTAAATACTTCATTTTCTTTGAATTATATTTGCATAATTTATTTGTTGATATTACATTGTTAATTTACCATTTTACCTTTAGTGCTCAACGGTAATAAACGATAACATAGTGCCCAACGGTAACAAACAAACGGCTATATTTTCCTCTATAAATTCGATTTCATTAACCATACAAAATCACACTCATTCTCTCTTCTACTACATACTCTTCTCAAGAAAACCTTGCCATAAAATGTCTCGTCTAATGCTAGTTTTTGTTTTCATAATTATTTTTGTAATTACTGTTTGTGTCCTCACCGGAGATATTCCGACGGATGAATTTTATCATTGTTTAGAAATGCTTGTAATAATGTATGTCGTTTTCTTTTTTACACTATTTATAAACATGTATATCTTGAATTAATAAAATTTACTTGTTTTGTTCAAGTTAAAATCATGGCAAACTTGGTGAAACTAGACTTCAGTCCCCTTGACATGCTGGAACCAATTACATGTCATGGACAATGGGCATAGAAATACATTTGCAATCAATGAGTCTCATTGAGACAATCAAGGAGGGAAATGAACCCTCAGAAATAGACATGGCAAAATCTTTGATTTTCATTCGCCGTCATCTACATGAGGATCTAAAAAATGAGTACCTCACAGTGAAAAAACCATGTGAACTGTGGAAAAATCTCAAAGAGAGATATGACCATCAAAAGGCTGTGATGCTCCCAATTTACCGCGATGAATAGACCGCTTTACGGTTCCAAGACTTTAAAAAGTCAGTGAATACAACTCTGCAATGTTTAGAATTGTAACCCATTTGAGGTTCTGCGAAGATATAAAAACAGATGACGGGACTATGTAATCCCCTTTTGGGAATGAAGCCAAGTTGTCCGATGTTTATCTGCATGTTTTCTTTTAAGATCTGAAATAAACTAGTACAATGTTTTATTCCATTAACTTTCTTAACATATTCTTTGTTTTTATTTAAAGTTAAAAATGGGAAGTGACGAGGCCAAGCAAAGGATTAATATTGAAGAAGTTTGCATACTTGATTGTGGAACAACACATACAATCCTAAAGGATGAAAGATTTTTCTCAAAAATAAAACCAACAGAAACTGTTGTGAATACAATATCCGGTCCAGTAGACCTGATTGAAGGAACTGGCATGGCAAACTTCACATTGCCAAATGGCACGATGTTTAAAATAAGCGATGCATTATATTTGCCAAGATCGAAAAGAAACTTATTGAGTTTCAAAGACGCATATCATCATGGATTTGATATTCAGTCTCCAACTGAAGGTGCCAGGAAGTATATGTTACTTACAACAGATAAATCTGGAAAAAAGCACATACTTGAAAAACTACCAATGCTTCCTACTGGATTGCATTATACGCATATATATGCGATTGAGTCAAATATGGTAGTTGTCAAACCTTCAATGTTAACCTTGTGGCATGACCGATTGGGTCATCCGGGTACAACAATGATGCGAAGGATTATTAAAAATACAAATGGACATTCATTAAAGAATGAAAAGGTCCATCTAAGTAATAATTTTCCGTGCAAAGCTTATTCTCTTGGAAAGCTAATAGTGAGACCTTCACCGGGAAAGGTTGAAAAAGAATCACCTGCGTTTTTAGAACGTATTCAAGGTGATATCTGTGGACCTATTCATCCACCTTGTGGACCATTTAGATACTTTATGGTATTAATAGATGCCTCAAGTAAATGGTCACATGTATGTCTATTATCAACCCGAAATGTAGCATTTGCTAGACTGCTTGCTCAGATAATTAAATTGCGAGCACAGTTCCCTAATCACACAATAAAGAAAATCAGACTTGACAATGCTGGTGAATTCACATCCCAGGCATTTGATGATTATTGTATGTCAGTGGGGATAAGTGTTGAACATTCTGTTGCTCATGTTCACACGCAAAATGGTCTTGCTGAATCATTGATCAAGCGCCTTCAGCTTATTGCTAGGCCACTTGTAATAAGAACAAAGCTTCCCACTTCGGTATGGGGTCATGCAATATTACATGCTGCGGCATTAATTCGCATCAGACCAAGTGCATATAATGATCACTCTCCAATGCAACTTGCATTCGGACAAGTGCCAAATGTATCCCATCTGAGGATTTTTGGTTGCGCCATTTATGTGCCTATTGCATCGACTCAAAGAACAAAGATGGGACCACAAAGAAGTCTTGGGATTTATGTTGGCTTTGAAAGCCCATCCATTGTTAAATATCTTGAACCTCAAACTGGCAATATTTTCACAGCTCGTTTTGCTGATTGCCATTTTAATGAAGAAAATTTTCCAACATTGGGGGATGAAAGAAAACAGCTGGAAAAGGAAATTACTTGGTTTGTACCAACATTAATGCATCTTGATCCTTGTACAAGGGATTGTGAAAGACAAGTTGAAAAGATTTTGCATTTACAAGAAATAGCAAATCGACTTCCTGATGCTTTTACAGATACAAAGAGAGTAACAAAATCTCATATACCAGCTGTGAGTGCTCCAGTTCAGATTGAAATTCCAAAGGAAAAATCTAAAAACAAAGTGAATCATGAAATCACAACACGCCCAAAACGTGGGAGGCCACCTGGTTCTAAGAATAAAAATCCTCGCAAAATTATAGCAACGGATAGACGAGACGACTCTGTAATGGAGGAACAAATTCCTGTAGAATTACAGGACAAGGAAAATCAAGAAATCTCGATAAATTATGCTAGCACAGGCATTATATGGAACCGAAATGAGAATATCGATGATATATTCTCATATAACGTGGCTACTGATATCATGATTGAAAATAATGGAGATCCCGAGCCATGGTCGATTACTGATTCTAAAAGTCGACCTGATTGGATTGAGTGGAAAAAGGCAGTTGAAACTGAACTAGACTCGCTTAATAAGCGTAAGGTTTTTGGGCCTATAGTACTCACACCTGAAAATGTGAGACATGTTGGATACAAATGGGTATTTGTAGAGAAATGAGAAAAATGAAATTGTGAGATACAAGGCTAGGCTTGTTGCACAAGGTTTTTCCCAAAGGCCTGGTATCGATTTTGAAGAAACGTATTCTCCTGTCATGGATGGAATCACGTTTAGATACCTTATAAGTCTAGCAGTACATGAGAAACTTAATATGCATCTCATGGATGTCGTTACAGCTTATTTATACGGATCACTTGATACTGAAATCTACATGAGAATTCCTGAGGGTTTTAAGATGCCTGAAGCATCAAGTTCAAAACCTAGGGAAAGATATTCAGTCAAGTTGGAAAGGTCCTTATATGGATTAAAGCAATCCGGACGCATGTGGTATAATCGATTAAACGAATACTTATCACAAAAGGGGTATGTTAACGATCCTCTTTGCCCTTGCGTTTTTATCAAGAAAACGACATCTGGATGTGTAATTATCGCTGTCTATGTTGATGATTTAAATATCATTGGAACAAATGAGGAGATTCACGAAGTGATCTCTTATTTGAAAAGGGAATTTGAAATGAAAGACCTTGGGAGAACAAAATACTGTCTCGGTTTACAGATTGAACACTTGCAGAGTGGAATACTTGTCCATCAATCAAACTACACGAGAAAGATCATAAAACGATTCAATATGGATAAATGTAATCCATTAAGTACCCCAATGGTCGTAAGATCCCTTGATGTTAATAAAGATCCATTTCGCCCTTGCGAGGACTCTGAAGAAATTCTCGGTTCAGAAGTACCTTACTTCAGTGCTATTGGAGCACTAATGTACCTTACAAATTGTACTCGCCCTGATATATCTTTTGCAGTTAATTTATTAGCGAGATTCAGTTCCGCTCCTACGAAAAGACATTGGAGCGGAATCAAGCATGTGTTTCGTTACCTTCAAGGAACGATTGATTTAGGATTATTCTATCCTAACAATGCAAAATCAGTTTTGATTGGCTATGCAGATGCAGGTTATCTGTCTGACCCACACAAAGGAAAATCACAAACCGGGTATGTAATATCACGTGTGGAGGAACCGCAATCTCTTGGCGTTCACAAAAGCAGACGGTAGTTGCAACATCATCAAACCATGCCGAAGTCATCGCATTGCACGAAGCAAGTCGCGAATGCGTGTGGTTGAAGTCCATAACACAGCATATCAGAGCCACAAGCGGCCTCTCTTCAGTGAATGATCCAATCACTCTTTATGAAGACAACGCTGCGTGTGTTGCTCAAATGAAGGAAGGATTTATCAAAAGTGATAGAACAAAGCATATCCATCCCAAATACTTTTCGTTCACCCAAGAGCTGGAAAAAGACAAAGTTATCAGCATACAATATGTTCGTTCTGATGAAAACTCAGCAGATCTGTTTACAAAGGCTCTCCCTACCTCAACATTCCGAAAACATGTCAACGACATAGGAATGCAAAAGTTGCAAAATTTATGAGCACATCATGCATGCCAATATGAGGGGGAGCTTCGCGTCGCTGCACTCTTTTTCCCTTAAGTTGGTTTTTATCCCAATGGGTTTTTCCAACTAAGGTTTTTAACGAGGCAGCCTAAAACGCTTGATGTGCATCCCAGGGGGAGTGTTATAAATGGTCTGCACATCTAAAGAAAAATATGTCATGTGGGACCCACATGTGGAGTCCACACCAAAGAAAATGAAATGCAATTGAGTGAAATACGGATGTATGTTTAGTAGATTGTAGTATAAATAGAAGCGTTCGGGTGAAGAAAATAAACACACCTTCACCTCCTCCTTCTCTCTAGTTATTCAATAACATTTCAGTGCATTTGAGTTCTAACGAGTCCCAAAGTTTTCCATATTTTTCAAGGTAATTATAACAGTTCTATCTTTATTTCTTTATTATTAATTATGAGTACAATACGAGCAAGTTTGACATTTAGTTATGATAAGCTGGCAATGCTGGAATTTGGACTTTTGGTTTTGAACACTTCTCAGAACAGCCTTCCACACACTCATCAGACTTGATTTGACCTAAAAATCCGTCAGAGCCACAAAAAAAAACATGAATCAATATCCTTAAAATTCCCTTTCATGAATAAAAAAATGAAATATAAAAAGAGGGATCGGACAAGGTACCGTGATCCATGCATGATCGAGTAATGCACGTAACTTCACAAATGATTTTGCCATCATTTGAATTACTGACCGGAACTAGCCAATGGAGACAACGTTTGAAACATTTTAAGAAGCAGAACATAATTTTCCAATCACGCTTGCATCCGACGGTACAATCGACAATGCACTTTTGAGGAGGGGAAAGAGGAGGAGGCGATGGAGCCACCGGGGCTGGAACCGGAGTATCCTCATCATTCGCATTGACGATGCAATACGGGATTGTGACTATTACTAGTAAAAACACAACTTTCCTCATTTGGTTCATCATTTCCTTATTTTCTTTTGTTTTGCGAATGATGTGTTTTGTATTTTATAATTAATCTATTTCGGTATATATATAGAAGTGCTAATAAAAAGTCAAAATTTTGAGAAGTATGTAAAAGGTGAAGTAGTCTGTAATAGAGCGTCTGAAAAAAGTATCCATTCCCTAAATAAAAGTAGCAAATTCTTGAAATGAAAAGTCTTAACATTTTATAACCAAAAAGTAAAATAAAATGTTTTTTTAGTTGTATCTTTTTCCCAAATTTCACATTTTAAGGATTTTTTTTAGCAGTGAAAAAAAAGAGGAGAAAAAGACATGTAGTTGTAACTTAAAAAAAAATTTGTTTGATAATGGGGTACACAACAACTAGGATTAATATAATGCATATCACGTCTTATCATCTAGTACATATATATTGATATCTGAAGCTCTAGTAAGACAACTTGACCGGATCCGAAATCATAGGGTACATTTATCCACTTCTGAAGCGCAGACCGGGTTCGGCACCTTTACCACGACACTTGGAACATCCACGCGCGAGGCGAGATAGATTGAAAGGAAAAAAAGAGGAAAAATCTCACAACAGGAAAATGATGTCCCCAGGACTCAAACGCGGGAGAAGTGTTTTTCAAAATTGTAAAGATAAAGTTTTATTAATAATTTGAAAAACTGGAAATAAAAACAAATTTCTGTTAAATGAACACCACTACTCACTTCATATATATTTGAGTCTGAATGAACTTAATTTAAATCAAACATTAATTTGGTACCGCTCTTAGCTTGTTTTGTCCTATTGGGCTTTGAACCATTAGCGGCCCATTTATGTAACGAATTTGGGCGATACTCGATAGACATTTCCAACATTATAGGTGAGCGTCCGCGGCGAACCTGCGCTTCCAGCTGTCGCAGCCAGCACGTGTGCATTATTAATGTTCTTCAAGCATATTCTCTCAAGTCTCACCACTTGTCATCAAAGTTTCTCCACCAATTCTAATTTAATTTTTCTTATCGAAAAAAAAATTATAATTTAATTTTCTTACCTAAACTTAGACACTCTTTTAATATTAATATCATTTTCTCTAAACTGATTAATAACTATAATTCACTATAACTATAAGCTAGCGGTAATTCAAGTTACATTCATATTGTCCGTCTTATAATAATAAAATTGCGAATAAAAAAATGAAGATTTGTTTTCACATGAAAACAAAAAGGTTAAAATATAATATGATTTTAATAATTACAATTTGTAATTTGTTTTATCCAGTAAATAAGACCGAGACTTAAAATTTCAATTTACATTTGAAAAGTAAATGGGAAATGCAAAAGTCAAGGAAAATGAGTCACGGTCACGGTCGCTTTTATCGGCCAACTAACCAGTTTTTGAACGACTTCACGAAGTCTCCGTGAGCGTTACGTTACCGTTCTACCCTTCAGAGCGACCTAACTTATTTGTTAGTGAATCAATGTGCAATTGCACGTGAAGTAAGCTAAATTTAATTGCGATTTAATGTTTGACAATGATTTTTAAATAATTGCAAACTCACTCTAAAATTACATCAAAATCAGTTTATACACTAATTAATGCAAAATAAAGGAAAAAGGATGTGAAATAATTATAATAAAACTTTTCTCAGAGGAACACTCTAATGAGATTTCATATATATTTCAAAAATCTTGAGAATTCGCTTGCTATGTACTTTTGAAACTGTACCAGTTCTTGTCAAAGTGCAGTATTCAAAAGTTGAAAATGCATCTCGGCAACATGACGTTCGAAAGTGCATAACGAATAAAAAAAAGTGAGTGAGATACTTTGCACCTATATTCTTAAAGATGCAACTTGTTTTAATGGTTAAATTTGAATTCTTATGTTTTCTGATGAAAAAAAATTATCCTTCAAAGACTCTCTATCTCAACTAAACCCTAACAAATAATATTTGTATTTAACACTGAAGTTTAGCAATATATAATTTTCAATCAATCAATATCTGAAATACATGTCAGTTATTAATTCGTCTCATGCTCTACATTTATTGTTTACAGATATTATGAGAGTAAATATTTGAACAATTATACATTTTAAAGAATATCCTAATTGTGTTATTAAATTATCGAATATGGATTGAAGTAGAGATATTAAATAAGATTCTACCTTACTTTCAAAAAAAAAAGTAGAGATATTAAAATGTCATGAATTGACCGATGACATAATATTTCTTCAAATAGATGTTCTTAAAAAAAAGTTAGAATCTTGATTTCAATGGTGAAAAGAAGGAAGTTCATAATAAAACTCATAATCATTAGTATCCATTTTATGATTAACTAATTTAAGATTAATGAACAAATCCGTAAAATAAGGAAATTGTAATAATACAATAACAACGGTTGCAGGTGAAGTGGCCGCCAAGTAATGTACCTGTACACGTTTTCCATCCGAATCCATTTTGTTAAATTTTCAACTAATCCGGTTCTTATCCAATAAGAAATCGCTGTTAAATAATAACCGAAGGGCATTATTGTCAATAAATTTCGCCTTTATAATGCAATCTCCTTCTTCCTTAACATCTTCCTTCTCTTCAATCCTCTCTCTCTTCTCTCTATTTCTGCAATCTGTTTCGTTCTCATCGATTTTTTCTAACCCTATTTCCGCTTCTATTCATTACATTTTCGTACGATTCACCGTTTTGAAATCCGATCGGACGGCATCGTATTTATTTTTGACGGATTCTAGTTGGCGATTTTTGAGAGATTTTCTGGACCAATTTTTGAATTTGGAGGTGGCTCGAGTTTTTGGCGGAACGAGTTTCTGGAGGTGTATTTTTGTTGTTGATTTTGTGTTTAGCTGTTGGAGGTAATCAATTGGCGGTTGATTTTGCGTGTGCGCGAGAATTAGGGCGGTGTTGTGTGAATGGACTGCGGTGTGTGTTCGCCGGTCGGGGACGTATGGATGTGGATTCCGGGAGACGGAGCGAGGAAGATCGGTGGTGGTTTTAGTTACGAGAGTGAGTATGATTTGGCTTTCATGGTCAGCGATTTTCTGGAGAATGGTAGTGGAGGTGCCGATTCGCATTGCAGCAGCGATAGCGATTCTGGACACTCCGATCTGGCTCAACTCGCTGATAAAATTTCTGTATGTGATTTTGATAATTTTTCATTTGTTTCAGTTTTCATCCTGTGTGATTGATGATGATCTACAGTGATTTTAATGGACAATGGAAAATTTGGATGGTCTGTTTGGTAGTTGAGATTACATGGTTGTTATAGATCTCCCCGGCTTTGGAAATGGCTGTTTGTGTTGGCTTTTGGGAAGTGGGTTGTTTTTACTTATAAAGGCTGAGATTTCATAATTGTCATTATTCATTGGAAGTGTACTTACTCAAAGAAGACTAACTCTTATATGGGATGGAATTTTAGCATTTTAAGATTGAGAATGTGTGGCTTACGAGCTCAAATTCAAAATGATTTTCTATCAAATTTGCTTGGCATGATGGTCATAATAAATCCAACAATTAGTGGCGTATTTAGTTGTAAAGATGATTGATTGGATGACTGGTACTCGACGGGTCTGATAATATGCTTGACTGCTTGTTAAATGTGTTGGTTAAAGCACTGCTGAGTGGATTATATTTGTTTGCAGAATTTCAAGAACTCCAAAGACCAGTTTGGCCATAACTTAATACCCATTGTCCATTCTCTACTCCTTCAAATGAGTGAAATAGACCTACACTTAATGCAACCTGCTCCATGCAACGCTAGCTGCATTCGCTTTCTCCTAGTCAAGCTTCTCAGGAAGTCTGGTTACGATGCTGCAGTCTGCTCAGTCAAGTGGCAAGGCAGTGGCAAAGTTCCTGGAGGTATGTGGTTCAGCTGCTTGAAATTATCTCGATTTCGTACCAAGTCATTGTCATGTATCCACTTCAATGTGAGTTTTGCTTTCATTTGCATTGGGGGTGCTTTTCTGACGTATTATACATGATACTTGTACAGGTGATCATGAGTACATTGACATCGCTGCAAACAGCGAAATTGGAAAGTCGGATCGTCTGATAATTGATATAGACTTCCGCAGCCATTTTGAGATTGCTAGAGCTGTTGACTCCTACAGCAGAATACTGAACAATCTGCCAGTAGTCTATGTTGGGTCGTTGGACAGGTTGAAACAGTTTCTGCCCATCATGGTTGACGCTGCTAGGTCCTCTCTCAAGCATAATTCAATGCCTTTCCCTCCGTGGAGATCACTTGCCTATTTGCAAGCCAAGTGGTTCTCACCTTACCAAAGAATGTTATATCCTGATGAAAATGTTTCAAACTATACTCTTTCTTCCAATCACAAGCAGTGTCGGGGACACCTAAAAAGATTGCAATTATTGCTTAGATCTGAGATTGGAGTTGAGCCACGTTCGAAGGCTGCGAACATGGATAACAGCAGAAGGGCAAAACTTAGAGCTGCGTATTCTGCATACAAGCTCTTATGAGAGCCAACTATTACACTGGAGAAATGAGGTGCAGTCACAAGTGAGACTGCTCATACTAATACTTAATTTCTTTAAAGGTTTCTTTTTTTTTCTTCAAATAAAGGTCCAAAACTGCAGAGAGATATATAGGTAAAAAAGAGTCGGGTTATTAATACAGATACATAGCAGTTTTCTCCCCCTTAGCCGGTTCAAAAAGCACATAGTTTGGATTTGGGTTACAGATCGCTCCATTCTCAGCAACAACAAAAATTGTTGTGTACTTGCTTGAAGCCCTAGGATACGGCTTAAATTTTTTTGAGTTTTTTTTTGTTTGCTCCTTCGCCCGCTATTTGATTGGGATTGGGGGTTTGGTGTAGTCATTATTTCCTTTTCATTGCAACTTCTTTTTTGTCATTTATAATTTTCTTCTTTGCCTGAGACATAGAGAGGGTCATTGGTATGAAAAGCAACTTGTAACTGTTTTATGTCACTGTGACTTAAACAGATGTGTTGTAATAATCTCACTTCTGGGATTCGGCATATTTCATGCCAGATGCATTGTTGAACTTTACAAAATAAATCACATTCAATTTGCGGTATCAACTGTGTTTACTGTCCCTTGCAAATATGTTCCTGCTTGTAATATTGTATGCAAATGTAAAACAATTAAGTTCCCATGTAGACATGTAGTCTAGTATCAGTTATACCATTTTTTTCATGGTGCATGTAAGTAAGGTAAATATCTTCACCAGCAACCTCTGCAACACAGAATTAACAAGGCAATGATAAATCAAGGCAGTATTTCATCGCAAACAAGGAAGCAGTCCCCCAAAACAAACACCGAACTTGTAACTATGAATCAAAATTGAGCTACCTGAATCATTGCTATCAGACCCAGTTCAAAAAATAAGGTGGAGTGTGGTCAGAAATATGGTAACAGCATAAGTTGCAATTGTGGTCCAAGCATTTTCGAAATGCGGAGGATTCGTAGTAGAGAGTAGTTTAGCATAACAAAAGGGTCGGAACTAGGTGCATGTATTTTAGTTAGTCTGTTTTTTGCATATTGTGGAGTTGAAGAGATGGACTCGGCCTGCCATTCCTGCAAGTATCGGTCTTTTCTGTTGATGAATGAAACAAGTTGGTAGATTTTGTGATAGAGGAAGGAGAAGAGTTGGACTGATTGATAATAAGGAAATTCACTTCACAGCCTCAGTTCTGTATCAGTGACATTTTGGTTGTTTGGTAACAAGTACACATCTTCGGTTCCATATTAGCTGCTCAGTTGGATGACAACTTGCGCGTTATCAATCTATGTATAACATTTTCTTCCAAAGTTGTTCCGCATTTACCTCAAATGCAAAACACACTCTTGAATTACATATTAATTAAGAGCGCCATTACATATAGACAACTAGTGTCCTTGGCTACACTACAAACACAATATGTGACTGCCCCTGACTCTGACTGGCGCGGTGTGCAAACTATAAATAACAGTGATAATTCAAGAATGTTTCAAATCACCAATTGGGATAGATTGACACAGAGATATGTGCTTTGGCAACTATACCAAATAATAAGATTGCCATACAAGTTTTATTCTAACAACATAATCAAATTGAGCTTTTCTGTGGATCTGAACGTACTGGTAGCACAAGGAAATTGAGCAGTATTTGGAATGTGACAATCACACCGTTCAAGCTATTATTATAGACCTTGAAAATTGTTCAACAGAAGATGCAAGTTATTAGCAGCTGTCTCAAGCCAATCCAGAACTCCTGGCCTAGCATTTGCTGCAAGACATCATCTGTTGGTAACATTTGAAACATATTAGAGCCGCTCTTAAGACAATGCAGTGTCTTAGGAACTTCGACGAGTAATGTACCAAAAGTCTAAAACCATTCATAATAGCATTCAAATTGAAATAGTGGGGAATCAAAGAATCTATGGTATTTCTATAAAAGAAAAATACAATATAACTTGTTTGGGCAATCTCACTCCTTACGATTTGGGCAAAACAAAAAAATATTTAATAATTTAATTGATCTAATTGATTGCAAAGTGTATTATATGTGAAGACCTCCATACAAATCACAAGGGAAGAGCCTCAAGACTACATTGTGTAACTGATGAACCAGAAAAAGATGCAATAAACTGAGTGGTCAGTAAATTCATCTGCCACAAATTAATATCATTCACCAACTATTATGATGAATGAACAACACGAGTACAATGCAAAGATTTCTCACAGTCAAAATCTTGAGATGAATACAATGCGCCCTTAAAATAAACCTAACAAATTTCCGAAGAAACAAGCTGAAGCAACTTTGAAAGAAACACTGAAATCAAAAACCGATTGTAAAGAGTATGTTTTAACAATGGTGGCTAGATGGACCAAAATGTGAAGGACATTTCTGCTTCTTAAGTTCAGGTTTCATGGCCAGATTACTCGAAACAAAGGAAAACAGGTGGTTAGATGAGAGTGTTTTGAGCTACCGCCAAAGATAATTCAGCTCTAACCTTCAGACCAGCCTATCAATCCAAGTCATTATACACAAATCAACTATGTAAAATCTACAATAATAAATATATAAATTAACCAAAGTCAGAGACTTTAAGGTTTGAAGGCTGACATCATCTGGAACACACAAAAAAAAGAGCAACAACGCACTTACTTCTTATGCCTTTGAACAAACGGCGAGTTCTTCGCATCCTCCTCTGCAGATCAATCCCCCAAAAATCAATTCAACCGTCAGATTCAAATCCATCCCCAATTTTCCTAAATTAACTCAGATTAATATAAAGTCAGACGCCCTACCGGTAAGATTCAGCGACATCTTGGTGACGATTGTTCCGGTGATAGCAAATCCGACCAGGAACGGCCAGTTCCTGTTCCACTCACGCTTGAAGAAAATCGGCCACGGATCGAACTTCCTCATGATTCTCCTCTCTTTCTCTCTCTTCGGTATTCGTCGCGATGTACGCACATCGCAGTTGCTTGTACTCAAATGGGCCTCGGAATTGGGCTCCAAACAATGTGGCCCACATGAAGTTGTCATATACTGTACTATTATTAACACACAGCCCGCCACAAATCTGAAAACGTAAAAAACACCAACCCGCGTCATTTGAAAACAACCAATCTGATGCCGTAGATTCAACGTGATCAACGGTTGAATAACAGCAACTACTCGGCACGGATCGACAACTAAAGCCGTTGATTATGCATCGATATCGGACGGCTGTAACGTCATCTCTACAAACACGGACCGTGTATATAAACCCAAACTGCAACTCTTTCAACAAGCATCTCCGGATTTCCATTTGTTGAACATTTTCTAGTTGCAGTGAAACAATGTCAGGACGTGGAAAGGGAGGCAAGGGGCTCGGAAAGGGAGGAGCAAAGCGTCATCGCAAGGTCCTTCGCGACAACATCCAGGGTATCACTAAGCCAGCAATTCGCCGATTGGCTCGGAGAGGAGGAGTGAAGCGAATCAGCGGCCTGATTTACGAAGAAACTCGTGGTGTGCTTAAGATCTTCTTGGAGAACGTGATTCGTGACGCTGTGACTTACACAGAGCACGCCAGGAGGAAAACCGTCACTGCTATGGATGTCGTGTATGCGCTCAAGAGGCAGGGTCGCACTCTCTACGGTTTCGGCGGTTAGGGTTTCAGTAATTGTCTTGTTCTGCTTGAATTCTGTGAAGGGGCTTTCGGTTTCGGTTATAGTTCAGTACGTATTCTCTAGCTTTTATCATGTTTCTGAATTCTGTGAATGAATGAATGAATTGATTTCTCCTTTTGTCACAGTTGTTGCAAATTTACGTATTCAGCAAGAATGAATTGATACGAACTTAATTTTTGTGTGTCAGAAACTGAAAATTGTTCAAAACCAATAAACGTTATTAATATTTAACATCCGTAAGTAAGGTAGACAGCTTCAAGAGAAGTGTGGTTATTGAGTAGTTATTTGAGAAGTAGTACATAGAGTAGAGTGATCATTTGATCTCGTGGAATTCCATGAGATGTTTTGCATATGCCGAAGGATACTTTGTTGCCCCAGTTTTCAGACTCATATCCACTCATCCCGACCTGTGTCTTGCTGCCTGCTGCCCTTGTGGACGGAAGATGGAAGTTCAGAGAAGCTCCATTGATTGGATCCTAGGTAGTGAGCAAAGCAAATTATGTAGATGATATAATGGGACGGGCGAAGCCAGGAATTGGAAGTTACAGGGCTGAATTTTTTATTTTTTTTTACATATTTGGAATTTGGTACAAAATTCATGCTTTGTATCCATAACATAACGACATAAATCATATCCATATCTACCATATAGATCTGCCCCCTGCCATGGGAGTGTTGGAGGAGGATCTTCTTGTAAGCATATGCTCTACAGATAATCTCTTTTGAATTCTCTATACCCTTTTAGCTTTTGTGCTTTTTTTCTTATTGCGAGCCATCCATCATGTATGTCAGATCTAATGACCATTTTTCCCATCCATCATAAGGTGAGGTGAGGGTCCAATGTATCAGACCTAAAATTTCGCTTCAGCTATGAAATCGCTCCTTTATTGCTTACATAAAGATTCATGTCAAGCAATAGATGAAATAGAGTCCTTCATAACATACAAATGCATTGCTTTTTGACATAGATAACCCAGCTTGGTTGAAACATGAGCTATTTGCAAGTTCTAAAAGAAAGTATCCCTTGTTGCGTTATGTAAAAAAAATATTCAAGTAGATTTTGAGAGTAAAGAATCAGTTGTTCAGTCAAAACAATGCATACAACTTCAGTAATTCAACAGAGCATAAATTGCTAAAACACTCTGCTTGTAGGCCTAAATGGCTCATATAACATAAAACTGAAAGTACAGTTTTCATTGATAAGCAAAACCTAGTAAATCCTTGACAAAAACATTAAGGAAATTTAAATGATTCCAATCTTGTTAGCAACATCCAATGCATCATAGTCTGGGGTCAACCTCACATAAGCCTTTTTGGTTCCATCAGGCCTGTGATACACAGTGGAAACAAAATACCCATTAGAATGTCAAAACTTATTTGAATAGGATTGCATAATACCTTAGAAGGGAAAATGGGCCAGCATTGCGTACCTGATCAGGGTGTTCACTTTCTTAGTCTGAATGTCATACATTTTCTTCACTGCAGCCTTGATTTTTTTCTTGTCAGCACGTATGTCGACAATGAAAACTAGGGTGTTATTATCCTCAATTTTCTTCATTGCAGATTCTGTGGTCAATGGATACTTGAGAATCTGGTAGTGATCAAGCTTGTTCCTGGGGGTAGCACTGATCCTGGGATATTTGGGATCTCTGGCCTTCTTGAGTGTCCTAGGGCGATGGAAAGTGACTGAGGTCCTGATTTTCTTCACCTTCTTCTTGATTGCTGCAGGGCCTGTTTTAACAGCCTTGGCAGCCTTCAAGGCCTGAGCCTTGGGGTCAGCCTTCTTGGTGCTGTCGACTGCAAAAAAAGAGACAATAACAATATATATCAACCACAACCCTTTAAAGGAATAACTAGCTAGATATACAACAACCTATATGTAAAGATTATTCAGTCTCACATTAAAGTATTTTTCTCCTAAACATTAGATGATAAATTTAAAGAAATATAAGTCTTCAACATTAACTAATTTCAGTGGTATACGTTACTCAATACTTACTGAAACACAGTTAAATTAAAGCAGTTCATTTATTAGGGGGATAACAGACTGCATTAGATGTAGAAATCAATAGTTAACACTACAATAGAAAACAGAGCCTAAATAAAATTGGTCTTCAGTTTTGAGCTGAGTATGTATAGACAAACACTATACTCTACATCATTCAGATATCTTCTTACAGCATTTAGTTTAATCAAATTGAATTGATTATAGAGTTAGGCCTAAATAGACTATCAGACTAAGCAATCAAGAAGAACAGTAGCTCAAACATGTAAAATCTATCTAGAAGACAGGATTTCTACAAAGTATATAAATCATACCTTTAGCAGGAGCCATTGCTAATTCTCAACGCCGTAAACCTACAAAATTATCAAAAAATGACAATCCATCAAACCACAGTTAAAACATGATCAACTAAAACAAAAACCCTGGCTCACGCATCACCGACATTCAGTTACTCAAAATCACAATAGTCGTATACACCCGACTGATCAAAAACGAAGCTAGCGAAATGCTTACCTGGTTGATCTGCGGCAGAACTGGATTAGGGTTCCAACGCATAAGAATACGCTGTCGAATCGGTTTATATCCCACCACCGTTGGTGGCCGGGCTAGGCCCATCTGGTTATGGGTCCATCCAAAACCCAAACAGAGAACGATAAGCCCAATAACCAGCCCATATACCAAATTTTTAGTTATTGTAATCTATGTCCGTCATGAATAAATAATCTACTGTATATGCGTAACACAATTAAGCTCGGTGCACCTGAGCCCTGGCTGGCGAAGACAGTTTTAAGTCCGAGAATTTCATACATTGCCGACAGTTTCAGATCGTTAACATACGAGGTCCTTTTCAATAACGTTCATCAGTGTTAACTTTATACATTGACAACAATGTGGGTTAAAGGTTAGAACCCAACGTGACATTTTCGTACCAAGTCATTGTCATGTGTCCACTCAGTGGTGGTGGTAGGGGCCTGGGTCGGAGGACCCCTCTCAAATTTGTCACAATTTTTTTATATATAATATTATATTTTTTTTTTGAAAAATTTGATTAAACATGAATCTTTGGTCACTATTTTTGTGAGCTTAACCTCCGAATTTCACCTTGGAGTAAAAATAAACGTTATAGAACATTCAATTAGTTTTCATCCATATAAAGAACATCTTAAACGGACACCGGATGACGCCTCTATGAACTTTCGAAGGTTGGCTCGGACCCCCTTGATTTTAGCTAATTTCGATCAATCATCCATCTTTGGTGACTGTTTTAATCAGCTTAACTGTCAAATGTCATCTTTAAGTAAACATCAAAGTTGTAGAGCATTCAATTAGATTTCTATACATATATGGATCATCTTCAACGGATACCGGATGACGCCTCTATGAACTTTAGAAGATTGGCTCGGACCCCTCAATTTCGGCAAATTTCAATTAATCATCTATCTTTGGTCGTTGTTTTTATCGACTTAAACCTTGAATTTCATCTAGAGTTAAACATGAAAGTTATAGAACATTCAACTAGCTTTAGATCCATATGTAGATCATCTTCAATGGACATCGGATGACACCTTTATGAGCTTCAGAAGGTTGGTTGATCATTAGCGGACCTTGTTGTTCGAAAAATAAATCGTCGGATCATTAGCGGACCTTTTTTTTGCCGAATCAGACTTATATCATTGTAGTTCGATTTTTTTTTGGGACCCCTCTCAGAAGAAGCTCTGGATCCGCCACTGTGTCCACTTCAATGTGACGGGTTTAATTGGTCCCTAACCCGCCCCGAAAAGTGACCGGATCACTTAGTTGAACCCTAATCCGACTCGAAACCGTGACCGAATAACCCGAATCCGAGTTTTTTTAAAAAATGACCCAAACGAGTTTGGACATTTCAAAACTGACCCACGCGAGTTTCACATTTCAAAACTGACCCATTTTTAATGAAACCGGATCCTCAAGATCCGGTTTTCTGTATTTTTTACAAAATCGGATCCTTAGGATCCGGTGTTATGTGCGCGTTCGAATGAGAGAACTCCACGTGTTAGTTTGCACATAACACCGGATCCTGGGGATCCGGTTTCATTAAAAATTGGTCAGTTTTAAAATGTGAAACTCGCGTGAGTCAGTTTTGAAATGTCCAAACTTGTTTGGGTTATTTTTTTAAAAAAACTCCCCGAATCTGACCCTAAATGATATCTATGTCACTTTTATGCACTTAAACTTAACCATATACTTTAGAAAATTGTATTTTATGAAAATCAGATGCAAAATATATTGAAGATTATGATATAGTTTCGTATTTCGATAGTTAGTCACTAGCTAGTTTTAGTGTAACTTCTATTTTAAACATATTTTTTATAGTTATTTTGAACATATATTAGTGACAAAATAATTGATATGTTATAGTTGAGTGTATAGTTCGAGGCTCCATGAAGACTAGCTTATAAGAATTTATTAATAAATTATATTTTTATATAAACACTTATAGGATCGAGTAATCCGAAGGTTAACCCTAACACCGGGCCGGGTTCAAGTTTGTCCCAAATTGACCTGATTGAGACGGATCATATTCACCCCTAACTCTCGACATGTATCTCGACCCAGGACAAGGAAACAAAGTCTGACCAACGCCATCGGCGGATGTTATAATACATCATAGTTTAGTATTAGTCGTGGTACAAGTACTATCCTCGATGGCTCAATGTACACCATGTTTCTAGACAGAAACAAGTGTTAGGGTATTCTGAAAACATATCAATTTAGGACTTAACCATGAAAGTGAGAGAGAGGTTAATTAGTTTGGTAGAAATAATAAAGACATTGTTTGAGGTGGCCCTTGTTAGCATATAGAGCTTATACGTACACTTCTCAACTGTCTGATGGACATGGAATAATTAACTTGAGCTTTCATATATCATCACATCGTTATATTCGGCCGGTTTCATAATAAGCATATGGAAAACATATTGACTACGTCGTCTAACTATCAGTTGAGTCATTATTTTGAAGAAGTTGTGAAATGCAGTTATCCATCGATTTCACTATACATAGTAATTAATGTCTTGAGGAGCGCTCAAATGAGGCAAGCAAATTAGAATGAGACAGTGAGGTACGATCTCAATCACACATCTAACCCCTCGTGCTTTGTGGGCGCGCCACGTGGCAAATAGTAAACTCACTACCAACAGTAAAAAGCAAAAAGCAAAACACTATTCTGGTACTATTCCCTACCACATCAACAAAATGAGTGGCGCACAATGTGCCTCATTCTACCAACTCTGCCTCAACCGAGCGCTCCCCTTAATGTCTTCATAAACTACCAGCAGTTCCCAAAATTTGTTAGCATATTTATAGGGATGGTTGGGACGAAAATGAGTAATTAGTAGGGATGCACACCCGGACCGGATCATATCAGAATTTTACGATCCGGATCGGACCAGTATACCGGATTTTTTTTTTGAAAAATATGAACCGAGGACCGGGGATCGGATTGGTGGACCATAATTTTTTTTTAAAGATGGACCGACGACCATACTGGACCCGGATTTTTACTATAAGGTCATAGATCGACCCTTAAAATTTCGGTTGGATCCGGTCTGCATTTACGATCCGATCTAATTTTGTGCTTCCCTAGTAATTAGTAGTTGTTTTGGATGAGCCATTATCATTATTGGTCTAAGTTTAAATAAAAAATTTCATTATTATATATAATTTCCAAGATAGCTAGATTATATATGTGATATGGACAGAAAACAACCTTTATACCACTTTTTAGGTGCGAAAATGGTAGGTGTAACCGTAACATATTTAATAAATTTTGTTTTGGTGGGAATTAATTAAATTTTTTATAGATCTGATGGTGGGAATTAATTTGGACACAGGAGATATATGTACTATTTCTCGAATTGAAGCTCATCAATTAGGCGTTCAGATCTCAGGCCAACTCATCTAGTTAAGACCTGCACACACAGCTAGCTGGGCCCTAAAAAATTTAGCAGTGGCGGAAAGGATTCTCCTTGTGCGTCCCTGTAAATTGGAATTTTGTGAAAGAAAATGGTAGTGGTTTAACGGTTATTTTTAGTCGAATGATCAAGAGATCGACGCTTCGAAATCTCAGAATGCATTTTATGACATGAGTCTTACCAGTCTTAAAAAAATTTAATTTAAAAAAAAAAAGTAAATTGAGATTCCATTGGAGTGGAAAAGAACATATCAGTATGACTGTAAATTTCAATCCCATATAACAAATTCACACATTTTGGCTGTGTAAGCTGCCTAAATGGTTTCATAATAAATTGCTTTCTATATTATGTGAATTCCACTCCACCATGAACACATTAAACGATCAATCCCAGTTTCTGAAGACTGAAGTGTATATATATCGCCCCTGCCTGATAAATTTCAGCTTTAATGATCAGCAACTTGACTTGTCTTCTTGCACCCCACATGAAATATGGACATCCCAACCCTACTAAAATACACTGTCAAAATTGTGCTCACTTCAATTATTTTGAAAATAAATACACGTCAAGATATAGTTCATTTAGATTTCATGAATCACATTTAAAGAGTGTTAGATTATTTTATAATTTAATGTTTAATGTTTGGATCATAATGTAAATAGTTTAAGATGTGTAAACTATCATAGTTTATAAGTCAATATCAAAGTGATCAATTATATAGTTTTTTTTTTGATTGAGTGCTTTAGCACTAAAGTATATGAATTAAGGTGATTATAGAATATTAAACATATGTGTAGATACCAGTTTGTAAATACGTTTCTTTTGAGGGGAAAGATTCGTAATTATGAAAACTTATAACAGTTATGTACACTGCTATAAAATGGGTAGTGGTCCCCAGTTTCACGTACGCTCTCAGTCTTATTCTCTCAGATAATTCTGGCATAAAGCCGTACGAAGAAACTGGAAGAACCATTACCGGCGACGGCCAGAAGAGTTCAGAGTCATCAACGAAGGTTTGATCATCTTCTGTATTTTCTATATGCTCGATTAACATGAATTGGGTATTACGATCCAATTCAATTATCCCCTAGTCTTCCTCTATAATTATCCCCTCTCATTCCACCAAGCTAAACATGATTCTTGTTTTATTATTTGTTTCATTAATGTATATGCATTTATCAAATCTATAAATATTTTTACTTATTATCAATTTAACTAGAAATTCAATTAGTCTTAGAAATCTCTTATTGTTGTGACTTGCAAATTAAGACTAAAATTGTTATTGTTGTTCTATTATTGTTGTATTATTGATTTGTACTTTATCAAATTCTAAATTTGACAATTTGTTACGGTATGTTATTGTAATCCGATCATAAACATGTAATATTTATTCAAGTCATAAATATGTTAAATTATAATATCATTTATAAGTATTTTATTTTTATTATTTAATTTGTGCGGGTCAAACCGGTTCGACCCGGTTGAACCACTGACCCACTGACCAATTGAACCAGTGACTTGACCGGTTCGATCACCGGTCCGGTTTTAATAACACTGGTTTCAGGTGAACTTGGTTTAGTTCATATCAAATCGGTTGCGGTTCATTTGGGTTTGAAATTGGTTACAGTTCAATTTAATGTTAAAGAAACCCTAGTTGGTTTCAGGTGAACTTGGTTTAGTTCATATCAAATCGGTTGCGGTTCATTTGGGTTTGAAATTGGTTACGGTTCTATTTAAATTGAATCGGTTGCGGTTCATTTAGGTTTGTTTTCGACTGATTTGGTTCGGCCTAATATGGACTTCAATTTTGGTTCAGTTCAGATCAAATCAATACGATTCAGTTAGGTTTGAACCGGTTGCAGTTTATTTAAGTTGGAATCGTTCGCGGTTCAATTGAAATCTGATTTGGATCTGGTTCACTACGAGAATCAGTTCAACGTGGTCCAGTTTGGTTATTTGGTCCAATTGAATTTGATTCAATTAAAGTGATTTGAGCAAATATAATAATACTGCTCAATTCAATTTTTGGTTTAATTCAAGATGATCCAAATTAGGTTGATTCGATTCATGTGGACTTCAAATTTTGTTGTTGAAATGAACAGATTGGCCCAGTTCAGATGAAACTGTGGTTCAGTTCAAAATGAACCGGTTGCGGTTCATTTAGATTTTAATCGGTCGTGGTTCAAAAAAAAGAAAGAAAAAAAGGAATGAACCGGTTGCGGTTCAGTAAGGAATGAACCGGTTGCGGTTCAGTAAGGAATGAACCGATTTCGGTCCATTTAGCGATTCGGTCTGGTTTGTTCAATAAAAACTGATTTTATTGATGATGCGGAGAAGAGACAATGAATTCGATCCTCAATTTTCGGCCAAGGATGCGTTCAAAGAGAAGGCAATCAAACTTTGATTATAATAATATTTAAACCTATTTTGAGTTTTGACCGCAGATTGAGCAAACCCTAAGTTGGTTGTATGTTTAGATGAATTGAACCGGTTGCGGTTTATTTCTGAGCGAACCGGTCTTGGAACTGATTCGGTTGTTTTGGAGAACTGTTTTAATGTGGTTATTCAGTCCAATTGAATTAAGTTCAAGTAAAGTAATTTGAGCCAGTTTGGTTCGTTGTTTAATTAAAGTGAATTTGACCAGTTTGGTTATGTGGTCAAATTCAATCTTGGTTCAGTAACACTTAATTAATTAAATCTATTTTTATTTAATTAAATTGCCGTGTATTACTGAAAACTAAAGGTGTACATATATATATGACATATGGTTCATTTTTTGGGCCACACTTAGAGTGTATTAATCAAAGCATAATTGTCACAAAAGTGACCTCTTATGTGTAAGTTAATACATGACGGGTGTTGGATAGGAATATGTATGTAATTTACCTGGATAATTAATTGGCCTCAAGGAAAATTATTATCTAATGTAGTTAGATACATATATGTGGTAATGACATGTGATGATTGTCAGGATGAACTTGGTGTAAATAATTAGTACATCCAAAGATGGCTATTTATTTGACAACGTTTATCATCAATGTTTGATTACTACAACAAGAGCACCAATTACAGTTAATAGTACTATCCAAAGATTTACTATTAATGTTGTGCTGAGTATCTTGATATGTCATAATTATTTACTTTATATGAGCATGAAAAGCTGACTTATGTCTTGATCTCTTTCAGCTTACATGTCTGCCACTTCAGTTGCTGCCAACCTCAACAATATCCCGATAGTTAATGGGACAAACTTTGAGGAGTGAAAAGAAAATATTCGGATTTTCTTGGGCAGCATGGATATGGACTTAGCATTGCAACAACCGAAGCCAGTGCATCTCACTAATTCGAGAAGTGCATTTGATCGTAAGCATTTGAGAACGTGGGAGCATTCTAACAGGTTGAGTCTGATGATTATTCATCGCGACATTTCAGAGGCTTTCAGGGGTATAGTGCCTAATGAGATTTCTAGTGCCAAATATTACCTTGCGGAATTTGAAAAAGGTTTTGTCCAAAACGATAAGGCGAAAACAAGTGAGCTTTTAGCAAACTTGATTTCAATGAAGTACTCTGGCAAGGTTAATGTCAGAGAGCATATTATGGAAATTTCTCAACTTGCTTCAAAACTAAAGGCCTTAAAGTTCGAGTTATCTGAGAACCTACTCGTGCATTTGGTGTTAATCTCTCTTCCTTCGGAGTACAGTTAGTTTAGGATTTCTTATAACTGTCAGAACTCAGAAGGAGAAGTGGACTCTCAATGAGTTCATTTCGTTTTGTGTGGAAGAAGAAGAGATGTTGAAGCATGATAAAGCTGCTAATTCTAAGGCTCCAGTTTTCAATACTCATGTTACATGTCATTTCTGTGAGGAAACTGGACACGTGAAGAAGAAATGTCTCAAGTGGGCTAAGTATATTGCTTGGCGAGTTAAAAGGGGATTGTTTGAGCTGCCGATGACCTATTGACGCTGAAAGATGCATCTATTTGGGAATAGGCCATGCGGTAGAGGAGGCAATGATGAATTTTAGATTATTAGCATTTGATCATTTTGTTAAGATTTAATAGACATTCGTTTATCGTCGATCAGGCGAAATTTAATTCATATTTCCATATTGAGCAAATTCGGTTATCTTGTTCATTTGGTAATAGTAAATTTACTTTATCTATTAAACTCCAATTTTATTTTATTTTTGAGACCGATATGCATAGTGTTTATAATAATCTGTATATGTTGGAATTTGTTCCATCATGTAATAAATCCATACATGAGACATGAGGCTTGAGGCTTGAGTCATTGAACGTGTTCAAATCATTTAAGGCTGATGTTGAGAAACAACTCAACTAAAGAGTAAAGGATGTTATATCTCATTGCGGTGGTGAATATCACAATAGATATGACCAATCAAGTGAACAACGTTACATGACTATTCGCTAGACACCTAGAGGAGTGTAAAATTAAACTCATAAGGACATGGTAAGGATTATAATTAGTCATTCCAACTTACCAGAAGGACTTTAGGTGAAGCACTAAAGACATCAGCTTATATCCTTAATAAGGTACCAACTAAGTTGGACGATCTCATCAGTAAGTTAATTTTTTGGACGAGAATTGTAACATTTTTGGGGATATTGAGTTTGGGGGAGAATTCATGTCAGAAATATTGTTCTGCCCAGACGAAGAATCAGAACACTATTTCTGAAGTACAAACTCAACAACCTCTTAAAATGTATAAATAAGAAATTCCATAATGGATTTATATTGAAGATTCTCATCGGTGGTACTTTAATTTACATCAAATGATAGTATTGTATAATATTGAAATAACCTTCTTGATGGATGAATGTGTGTATCACAAGTTCAGTGGGAGTAAGGTTTAAGTTCTCACACCCCCGATCGCTAAAGGAGACAATTCAGTCTCAGTTAATCCCTTAAAAATACTCTGGGAATTCAAGAATATAGAAAAATCTCTTACGCTTCGGCTATATAGAGATTTTTTGTATATTAAGGTATGTACGAGTTTCGTTATTGCGTAATTGTTGTTATGTCTGGCAAACATATAAGCAATCCATGGGTGGATCATTGGGTAGCAGTCAAGAAAGGTTTTGGGTTCTTAAAAAAGAACAAGAGATTATATGCTCACATATAGAAAATCGGATAGGAGGTTGAAGATCATTTGGGTATTCCGGTTCCGATTCCACAAGATGCAAATAATGGTAAAAGATCCACTCTTAGTTATGAGAGACATCTAATTAGGGAATATGACTGACGAAATCTTGTCACAAGACTAGGGCTGCAAACGAGTCGAGTCGAGTATTAGGTTGCTCAAGCTTGGTTCGTTTAAAATTTGATGAGTTCGAGCCGAGTATTATCGAGTTTTGAAAACATGTGTTCGAGCTCGGCTCGTTTAATTTTCACGAGTTTCGAGCCGAGTTCGAGCTTTATACCAGTAATTTAAATTAATTTTATTATTTACTATTAACGAGCTTTAGTCAAGTTTTTCACGAGTTGGAACAAACTTTAATCGAGCATTTTACGAGTTGAAACGAGCTTTCACTGAAAAAATATTTTAAAGTGTGCAAAATTACTTTAATCGAGCTCATTAACGAGTTTCAAACAATATAATAGAGTTTTAATCGAGTATATAAACGAGTTTTAATCGAGTATGTTAGCGAGCACATAAACGAGTTGTTCGCGAAAATAAACGAGTCGAGCACCCTCTTGCTCGTACTTGGCTCGTTTATTTAACGAGCTTCAAATTTGTGTTCGAGCTTTACTCATTTAAAATCGAGTTGAGTTTAGACCGAGCTTTGACCGAGCTCGTTCACGAGTAGCTCGTGAACGTATCGTCTCGTTTGCACCCCTACACAAGACTGCACAATAGATAAGGTATTGAAAGACCATTTGGGATATTGTGACGATCGGTCAATAGTATATTCCATTAAAGTACAGAGTGGTCAGATTTCCATAGAGCACTTTGAGACAAAACTCCATGATTAACACCCAAGGTCTTTCACTATCGTACTGCTTATATGGGTGTAATCAAATTTGAGAATATCCGGATTTAGTGGGAGTTTGTGTTGTGATTATATTTTGCTCTACGTTGTATATGAATATTATACATTTAAGTTCTGCAGTAATAAAGTGTACATTGCACTCTATTGTATTTTGGTTTAAGGATTGATCTCCGTAAAGTAAAGGTGACCAATTGGAAATAGACATGTGTAGATCACAGTTCATGTAATTTCCATGCTACACATCCATGATTGATCTGTGTCATTTGTTTGTACTAATATACGTGACAAGTTTGGTCCCGTAACGATTAATGCTACGAGTGCTGACTTGATCCTGTATTAGTATAATTGATGGACGAGATTGTTTTGGGATATACTTTATATGATAGTACACTAGATATCACTAAGGTTACACTTTTAGTTGGATTTACATTTATGATCCAGTGGGAGATTGTTAGATTATTTTATAATCTAAGTTTGGATCATAATGTAAATAGTTTAAGATGTGTACACTATCATAGTTTATAAGTCAATATTAAAGTGATCAATTATATAGTTGGCTTTAGTGTATATGAATTAAGGTGATCATGGAATATTAAACGTATGTGTAGATACCAGTTCGTAAATACGTTTCTTTTGAGGGGAAGGATTCGTAATTATGAAAACTTATATCAGTTATGTACACTGCTATAAAATGGGTAGTGATCCCCAGTTTCACGTACGCTCTCAGTCTTATTCTCTCTCAGATAATTCTGGCATAAGGTCGTACGGAGAAACTGGAAGAACCATTACCGGTGACGGCCAGAAAAATTCAGAGTCATCAACGAAGGTTTGATCATCTTCTGTATTTTCTATATGCTCGATTAACATGAATTGGGTATTACGATCCTGGAACATGAAATTAATCTTACATAGGGTTGAGATCTCATGAGAAGTAACAAATTTGGTGAGAAATGAAAATAATCACAATCATTCAATTTTTGATCCAACAACCCTTATTTTTCATATTTTTTAATCTTAATATCTATACTATATGATTGTAAGGGCATTACTGTAAATTTGTATTCATATAATTACGGGTGTTACGAATTCTGTTCTTTAAGTCTACGAATTTTGATCTTTAAGTTTTACTATTTTTACATTACAAATTTTATTATTTAAGTCTACGGATTTTGATTCTTTAAGTTTTATTTACATTACGAATTTTGTTCCTTAAGCTTAAGCTACGAATTTTGTTTACTTCTCATTTCTCACCAAATTTGTTACTTCTCATATGATATTTTCCCCCACATTATATATGTGAAGTGGGGGAGCGCTTGGTTGAGGCAGAGTTGGTAGAATGAGGCACGTGAGGCACGATCTGAGCCACTCATTTAGATGACATGGCAGGGAATAGTACCGGAATAGTATTTTACTTTTTGGTTTTTGAATAGTGCAGGATTTTGGTAGTGGGACACGTGGCGCACCCACAAAGCACAGAAAATTTAGATGTGTGGCTCAGATCGTGCCTCACTGTCTCATTCTTAGAAGGGGTGCCTCATTCTTTGAGCGGTCCTCATGTGAAGTGTGGCCATGTCATTTATGTCTTAGATTGAGCATTGTCTACCATTTTTGTGATTATAAATCAAGGCTTTTTGTAGCTGCACATTCATTACACTGCAGATAATAAGATACTTTTGTGCTTTTGAATTTCTTGCTTTTGAGACAAAACATGGAGCTAATATGGCTTCTTATTCTCTTGTGCCCATTTATCTTGTTTGTGCTTCAAATGATCAAGTTGGTTGACAGGAAGAGAGACCAGCATTGCTACTTGTTGAACTACAAGCTGTTCAAGGCTCCCGAGGACCGGAAACTTAGTCAAGAATCTTCTGCTAAGATTCTATTGAGGAATAAGAATCTTGGTTTAGAGGAGTACAAGTTCATCCTTCGCGCAATGGTGGGTTCGGGCATGGGCCAGTACACGTCAGCCCCGCCTATCGTGCACGACGGGAAGGAAGAGTGTCCAAGCCTTGTTGACATTTTAGCTGAAATGGAAGAAATCATGTTCACCACACTTGATCACTTGTTCTCAACCTCGCCTTTCAAACCGAGAGACATTGATATCCTCGTCGTCAATGTCACAACCATCACAACCTTGCCTTCCTTCTCAGCCAGAGTAATCTATCACTTCAAGATGAGGGATGATATCAAAGTCTACAATCTAACCGGCATGGGCTGCAGCGCGAACTTGATCGCTATCGATATGGTGCATAAAATTTTCAAGACTTGTAAGAACAAGCTAGCGGTCATAGTCAGTACTGAGGGTATTGGATGCAACTGGTACTGCGGCAAGGACAGGTCCATGATGATGACGAACTGCCTGTTTCGCTCCGGTGGCTGCTGCATGCTTCTCACCAACAATAAAGCCTTAAAGACCAAAGCCATCTTGAAGTTGGATACTGCCGTGAGAATGCATATTGGCGCGAACGACGAAGCGTATAACTGTTGCATTCAGGTGGAGGATGACATGGGAATCAGTGGCTTCCAGTTAAGTAAAAGTCTCCCAAGAGCAGGAGGCAAAGCTTTAATAGAAAACTTCAAAATGTTGCTCCCAAAGATCTTACCACTCAAGGAGCTACTCAGATATGTCCTTGTCCTAACGCTGAGGAAAAAGTTCGATTCGCCGCTAGTTCGGGGCATGAGCACCAAGCCGAATCTAAAAACAGTGATAGATCATTTCTGTATACATACAGGAGGGAGAGCAGTTATAGATGAGATAGGCAAGTCGCTTGGGCTTAAAGAAAGCGACGTGGAGCCTTCAAGGGCGACGTTGCACCGGTTTGGGAACACGTCGTGCGCTTCGGTTTGGTACATTTTGGGGTACATGGAGGCAAAGAAGCGGCTTAAAAAAGGCGACAAGGTGCTGATGATCGGGCTTGGGTCAGGGTTCAAGTGTGCCACTGTGGTGTGGGAGGTCATGAAGGACTTGGAGGATGGGAACAACGCGTGGGATGATTGTGTGGATGCTTATCCTGATCAGATGGGGACTGATTCGTTAGGCGGGAGGAACCACCGGATTAATGGTATGACCGTCGACTCGCTTACTGAAGAGGATGTTGAAGATCTTCGGATTTGCACAAAGCTGGTAATCGAGTGTTCCTGATTGCTGTTAAGATGTGTTGGCAGCTGGTAATCAAATATTACTTGGAACACGTAAGACAGCAGCTGTTCAAAAATAGCTGCAAACTATCCCCTCCTTTATTGCTGGTCATGTTTTTTTTTTTATTATTAAGAGAAAATGACATACAAAGACCTGAAGACAAAATAGAAAATAAAAACAACACAATCGACCAACTAAAACTAGAACATAACATCGAACTATGAAAACTAATCCAAACAAAGTTCGTCAATCATCCTCTGCATCGTCATCTTCACACCGATCATGCTTCAAGAACCAAGGCATGCCAAACTGGTTAAATAGAAGAAGTGACTCCGCAGTCAACTTCGAAGCGACAATAAAGTGCTGGACAAATTTCCTTAAATATTGGGCAAAACTGCACAAGTGATCGTCATAAACCGGCTTCCTGCTAAAGTTAGCACAACACCGGAACTCCATAAAAGGCATCAACGAGGACTTAAGAACTAGGCCAAGTTAACTAGCCGAGAGCAGTGAGATGCTCAACTTTGCCTCACGCCAAGAACGATGATCAAAACCACCGACGACAGAAAACACCAAATACAACAAGTGACGTCCACGAACTAAGACCTAAAACAACCTGAAACAACTATACAATGCAGGTATAAACACAAAAAGATGGCTAAATGTCCTGATTCGAGAGAATCGAGCGAAACAAAATCATTCCCTTTAGGTTTCCTCCGAAGGAAAACCTAAGAGAGAAAAGCAAGACGAACGAAGCCTCCCCTCTTCACCTTCTCCTCGCCACCAAATCCCACAGCCGCACGCGCAAGCCTCACACCCGTCATTAACCTTCCAAACCGCCGGGGCTGTAGGTCGACGCCATTCAGGCGAAGCTGCAGCGGACGGAGGATGCCGACCAAGAGACGGTGGGAAGCTGAGCAGGCGGTGGGAAAGAAAGAAAGGGAAGAAGGGGGCAGAAGAGGGTCGAACGGCGGCGCTAGGGTTTCGTGGCTTTTGGAAACTTCACTCGGTTCTCTCTAATCTGAAACAGAGTTCGATCTACTAGTCCTGCTGCTGGTCACGCTCTTAACCTAAAAGAACAAAGACAAATTATATCACAAAAGCACATGCTCTTTTACCGCTGCAGATTTGGTTACTCATGATTTAGCATTTAGGCCAGGTTTAGGCTTCAGATTTTTGAATCACAAAAGACGAATTATACATTCATAAAAAAAAAAAAAGGACAATAATATACTTCTTAACCTAAATTTAATGGTCTCAAATCATGAGTGGGATTTCTATCTCCATATTGAAAAAGATTATTCCGATCAAATTGACAAACTAATCCATCAAACCTGAATTGGAGGATGCCAATATTTAACCATAGGGAGGCTTTTATATTAATCTTTACTCAACCTGCCCCATTCAATAATAAAAAGTTAGAAACACTTTCATCCGCCATGGAAAACAAAAGACTTCAGCCGATTGCAGATTAAAAAACTGTTTGTAGCTTACAAGTTCAAAATTTATTTCCTTGCTGCATAGATTGTTCTTGTACCCAAATGCCGTTGACCAGGATGTTCGGTACATGTGATATCTTCTTCCAATCTCGGCCGCTGTCTTTTTTACATCGCATCTCCAGATCCGAAAAACCACCCATCTCCAACTTATCTAGTTTACTGACTTCAGCAATTGTGTCAAGTAAGGATGTAAGATCAAAGCAGCTGGTAATAGAGAAACGGGAGAGTGAAGGAAGGCATTGCAACCATCCGGTGTAGTTACTTTTCTCAAGTCCTTTACAGTTGTGTATTCCCAGGCTCCAAAGATGGCTCAGCTGCTGTAAAAAGTCTGTCGGCAAAGTTTCAATCGCATCACAGTCCCTGATGCTAAGATATTGTAGTGCCTTGAGACATCCGATCTCATCTGTTAAAGATGCGAGGCGCACACATTTGTAGATACGCAACCTCCTCAGAGAAGATAATCTAGGAAAGATCCCGACTGGAATGGAAGTTAGACTGGGAAGACCTTCAATGTAAAGATGCACCAAGGTCGATATGTTTTTGAGACCTTCTGGCAAACTCCGGAGTTCGGGACAATCGCTAATACTGAGATACCTTAGTCTAGATAGACATTCCAACTCAGATGATAATGAGTTCAAACACGGCACGTTCTGAAGCGACAATCGCACGAGAGCCTTTAAACGACAAATATATCCCGCTGGAAAAACTTCACTTGAAAAGTCACACAATTCGAAGAACATCAATGAGTTGGATTCAGGCAATGGTTCCAGTTTCATGCTAAGCGTTTGTGAGATCTCCAAATTCCAGAGCTTAGGACAAGATGGCAACACCACAAGTTGATTGCATTGTGATACTTTCAGATCTCGGACTTCGGGAAAGACAATTCTGTTGACTTCTGTTGCCGTCCATCTCTTAAAGTTTGGCATTGAAGTAATCTCTAATTTCTTCAGGGCTGGGAATAGTGTCATTGTTACATCATAATCAGTCTTGAAGAAGCACTCCACCTTTTTCATGCCACGAATAACAAGATCCTCTAGAAATGGCAGCTTCCATAGACAAGGAAGAGACTCACAATTGTAAACATTTTCTAGTGTGATCTTGGTCAGTTTCTGATGTGATCGACTCATCCATTCAGGAAGTTGGGATCCTTGATATAGACTGAGGGATAAAATTTTCAAATTTTCACTAGGGCAGAGGCCATCAAGAACCCTTTCCATCATTTGATTGCGCATTTCACTGCCTGTTCTGCTCTCGGAAACTTTCTCCCAAGACAAGTGTAATGAATGAAGACTCTTTTTGCTTCCTAAGTTAAATTTTTCAACATCTTTTGCATCAGTGACCTTATGGAGATCTTCAATGCTCAATTCCCCAAGAAGATCCAAACCACTGAGCTCACTTATACCATAACCGATGCCTTCTCCCACGATATATTTTCCCAGCATTCGAAGACTTTTTAACTCACCTATTCCTGGAGGAAGACTAGTAAGTGAAGGGCAATCCCTGATATCCAAGCAAGTGAGTTGTTCCAAGTATTTCACACTGTTGGGCAACTTTCGGAGATGAGAACAGCGACGGAGTATCAAAAATTTCAGATTTAGAAGGAAGCCAACAGATTTAGGCAAAGATTCAATAACAGAATAAGACATATTCAAATATCTCAGATGTTTCAGCTTCGCAATGGCTTCCGGAAATAAATACGGAATTTTCTGAACACTGAAGCAATCCATGACTAACTTGTGCTTTTCTGGGGTGAATTCTGAGGAAGTGTCCCTATAATATATATTGTCCTCACTATATCTATAGCCGCACATATCTAGCACTCTTAAGTGTTTTTCTCTCTCAATGAATGAAGATAAGGAATGAGCTGGAATGCCAAACTGCGATGACATAATTAATGACCGTAGAGAACCAAACGAACCGGTCTTGATATTGAGAATGGAGTAGTTCCGCGGGACGCGCAAAAACAAGTGGCGGACTTTATCAGCAGGAATGCTGCTTTCTCTCTTTGTAATTGTGTTTGAATAAATGCCAACCATGATTGAAGATGCAAGATCATGCATCAGATCATGAATTTTAAACCAAACATCACCATCATACCTGTCAATCAGTTGAAAAAATGATCGTTGCACCAGTTCCTGGAAAACTTCATCGGCTTTAGCATACAAATCCTCATCATGTTTTGTGACAATAAAGCCATTGGATATCCACATCTGAATCAAGTATTCCTTTCGGTAAAGATGAGCTTTTGGAAATATTGAGCAATATGTAAAACATGGTCTCAAATGGAGAGGCAAATGGAAATAGCTCAGTCTTAAGATCGGCATGATACTGCTGTCAGTTTCACCATCATCCCAAGAAATGTTTTCCATGATAGATTTCCACGTACCCAGTCCTTGTTTGCGCCGGATCATACTCCCCAATGTTATGATGGCAAGAGGTACACCATGGCATTTTCTTAACATCTCTTCACTCAAACTGACCATTTCCGAGTCGATCTCTTCTGGCTTTTGGTTCTCAAAAGCATAATCCTTGAACAACTTCCATGATTCATCTTCACATAACTCCTTCACATGGTGAACTTCCAACTTCTTCTGAGACTCTCCCGGGGATTCCTTCAGGTACAGCGGTCCGATTGAGTGGGCAACTTTCTCATCCCTCATTGTCATTATAACTTTGCTTCCTTCAGCTCCGCCATTCAACATAGACATCAAAGGTTTCCACTTCTCAGTGTCTTCATTCCACACATCATCCAGTACAAGCAAGAATTGTTTTCCCTTCAGCTCAGTTTGAAGGCTCGCTTGCAGAGATTGTAGTTCTTTCTGAACTTTGTATGTTCGGGTAGATATACATTCTAACATCGCGGATGTCATCCTGAAGAGATCAAAATCTTCAGGGACAGATACCCACATCCTCGGATTAAAGCGATCAACAATGCACGGATCGTTGTAGAGCTGCTGTACAAGGGTCGTCTTTCCAATCCCTCCCATTCCACAAACAGCATATATAGAGAGGGTGGAAAGGGAGAACGGGCCAGTAACCAGATCATGCAATATTTTCTCCTTTTCAACAACTCTTGCACTCCCATAGACACACGGATTCTGTATCGAGGTAGCTGGACGAACCAATTTTGTTTCAGGGGCTTCCACGCTCAGAAGCACACTTCTATTTTTCACAGCAGCATCCAGACGATCTCTAATTTTCAATAATTTATTCCCCATCTTTAACTTAAAACAAAGGTTACCTGGCACCAGTTTCTTTTCCAAGCCGTAGGTGATTATTTCATCAAACAAGTCAACTGCATCATCAGCCACATCTCTCAGACTAACTAGCCAGATCTTCACCGGCTCGTTATTCAGCTGCTTCCTTTCTGCATCAGCGAGCAGTGAGTTGATTAGTTGTACAGATTCTTTCAGTTCCTCATGCTCCTTCTCCATATTCCAAGCAAGCAAAACATGATGCACGACAATGTTGTTCAATTTCCCCAACAAGATACCCCAAAAGGGAGTGATCACAACTGGAAAAGGCATAGAGATGAATAAATGTTTCGATCAGAAATGTAAACTCAGAGCACAATGTTCGTAGTCAACCGCTGTGCAGAGAGCAAGGCACGCATTAATGTAGTTGCTCATCTCATAATCAGCAAAGAAAAAAACATTTAACTATTTTGAGCACAGACTGATTCAACCTTGATAGGATTTTTAAATGGATTTTTTTTTTTTGGAATAATAACCTTTGAACATGGCCGGTCAGAAGATACTCTTTCTCTATCTTATAAGTCTACTTCACAAAACAAGGCAGGTAACAGTATCTGTCATGGCTATGGACAAGCTTCATTTGTACACAAGACAAATAAAGAGGCAAATAATTTTCAGAAGTAAATTCGCACCAAGAATATATGCTTGACACGCGTATTTTTAACCCTTTATAGATGTCAAATTATAAGTTTTAGGGGTCAAGTTGCAGTCAAACAAAATTTATACCTTGGTAAGCCAAGGGTCGATCCTAGGAGCAATGCGTGTGAGTACTAGCAAACGGTGCGACCTATTTAGCTATTGCGATTTAACAAAGGTTTTGGTGTGTTGAAACAAGCAGAAATTAAATTGCAGAAAATTAAATGGTTTTGTGTTTTATCAGAGAAAGAATCCCAGAATCCGTACTTCACCCGTGCTAACCCTACTAATCATGCAATCATGTTATGTAAATTATTCATGCTATCGAATATGGAATCAAACCGAAATAACACTAGACCAGCCGCCCATCCACGGATCATTGTCTAGATTAATCTTAATCGTTGAACGCCGCCCATCCACGGATTATCAACGATCTCGATTTATTAAATTAAAGGTTTTCCTATTAAATCATGTAAACGACCTAATGTCAATTTCATGTAATCCGGTTAATACCTAGGACCCATCCATCTTTCGGTAATTAACCTAAGTACGTTCTACCAATGCAAACATACCCTTTGATGTAAATACATGCATAGAACGATAAAATTAAGCATACAATGAAATTGAATATTCGAATCGCATAAATAACAACTTTAATTGATCACATGAGAGTTAGGGTTACATAGCACGGGATCCGTAGGATCCCGGAATTGAGAGGACTACTCACTATTCATGGTGATTAAACCAAAAACAGTGCAATAAAGAGAAAAGGGCAAGGAAACCGTAATGACGCGGGTGCTCGAATAATCTCTCGTGATGAAAGCTCTGTCTTCTTTCCCAAGTTAGGGTTTCTTCTCTAAAATAACAGCAGCCTCTCTAATCTGGTCGTGTTTCCTTTTTATAGACCGTCCAAAAAGGCTGAAAAGCCCAAAATTGATTTTTGGAAACAGCTTAAAGTTAGTCTGCCGACGAGCCCGTTACACCCGTGACAGCCAGGCGTGTCACGGCTGTCACGGGGTAAGCCTATATCACGGTTCAAGAGGAGAAGCGCCGTGACACCCGTGACAGGTGAGTGTGTCACGGTTGTCACGGGTTGGGCCAAAATCTCGGCTCAATGGGACAATTGCCGTGACTCCCGTGACAGGTGAGTGTGTCACGGTTGTCACGGGCTGCTTCTGGCCCAGATGTCTTTTTCGCCGATTTTTCCGTTCGTTCAATCTCATGGGCTCGTGGGGCAAGGATACGCGTTATTTTCCTGAAACACTAGAGAAAGACATCAAATAGAGACAATTTGCTCGGAGAACGAGTAATATCCTTCATTGAATGCAGTGATTAATTAGTCGAAATATCGACTGATCAAAACACTCCACACTTAGGATTTGTTCGTCCCGAACAAATGTCAAACAAATGGCAGAATAAATACACGAGTCAATGTAATGCTCAACAACCATATGTTTCAAAGATACCCACTCAAGTGACATGTGATCAATTCTAACAAAAAAAACGAAGACAGAAAAGAAAAACTCATAACTCACTGTCGTAGAGGACACGAATGCATTTAGCGTATGCATCAAGCCTTTAAACCTATAGGCTGCCCTAGTAGGACGAGTATAGTCTCGTGAAGGTTTTCAGGAATGGGACTACCTACAAATCCCTGTACAACTAACTAACGCACATGCATGAAATGATGCTCAACGAGTCACAGTAAGGTCATGTCATACCTTGGATTCATCGTGCTACCTCAACTTCAAGTCAAACATCTTCATCAAAGTATTCAGACAATCATAGATCAAACGAGTTATGTATTCAAACGGTCAGTACACACGGCTAGCAAACGCCTCATCACAAGTTCCAAATAGTTCTATAGCAATGCGATAAGAACATGAATAGTTACACAAAACATGCTCGCCATTCACCTATGCTATCTAGGGATAGTCCACGGGCTCTTGGCGCAAAGCTCATTCTCAAGTGCCAAGGATTAAACAATGACCCGTAAGAGAAGAGGAGCCTAGCTTAAGGATTTTCTGGAAAATAGTACGAAAATTTGCATCAAGATTTCAGTGCAAGCACGAGGATCGTCCCTTAGTTTCTAGTACATGAATTCTCAAGGTAAGTTATGATTTGCACGCAATGAGGAGGTGGAATTACACTACATCAAGCAGAAGGGAGCAGAAATTGTTTCAAGAGTGTTTTCCATACGCAAGGGGCGACTTTTGTCACAAGGTCCTTGGTATTTTTTTATTTTATTTTTTTCGCAGAAATTTTTCTGTTTCCCATTTTGCTTGGGGTCAATATTTCACCCAACTTTGAAAACTAAGAACTGAGTTCTTGAGGGAAAACTTGAAGGTCAATTGTCTAACTCCACACTTAAAGCTTGACATAGCGTATGAATAAAGGTGGGTGCATGCAAATCACAACGATTATAGAGAAACATATACTAGTACTAAGGTCACCTAAAAAGATATGCAATTTTAAGCTTTTGACATTTTTGAAACGGTGCCTACTAAATTCAAGTCTCAAACATGCTTCAAGAAATACGTAGAACATGTGATAGGCAAAGGCTAGCAATGATACTGACTCAAGAGAATACACACACGATTTCACTATTTCAAGTCCTAGACTTTGAATCCAAAAGAATGTCAATCAGTTAAGGAGTATCGTAGAAAAACAAGGATTTCAATCGCAATACATAGACTGTTGAGCATGTGCAAGAGTGAATGCGTGATATGCAATGTGTGTGACTATGCGCTACCCACTCCACACTTAGAAATTAGCTTAGTCCCTAAGCGAAGAAATATAAGAGAAAATAAGCGTATAGGAACTTCACTCGTGTGTGATGGTGTGATATCCATGGAGATTAAGCAATGCCCGAGGAGTGGAACGCGACTCGTGAGCTGATAAAAATAGAGGAAACCAAGCATAAGACTGCACGAGTTAAAGATTAGCATCGGTAATGAAGGGTAGGCAAAAACAGGAAATGCCAAATAGGAGGTAGGATAATCGATGCGAGCCAAATATATATCATAAAGCATGTCTCAAGCAACAATTAACATGAGGAAAGGAAAACCATGGCAAGATGTCAGCGTACAACAAGAAAAATCATGTAACGTGCCACAATATATGAAAATAGTCAAAAAGATCAGCAGGAGAAATGCAAGAAGAGCTAGACAGCGCCATCGTCCGCGTCCTCATCAATACCAAATAGCTCTGCTGTACTACCGGAGTTCCCATCATCAGGAGGGCGGGAAGTGCCAGCCTCGTGGTCATGACCGGTAGGAGGGACGTGCGGTGGTGGAGGGTAATCTAGCTCAGCATGCGCAAGAAGAGTGGCTAAGGCGCCCTACTCCCATTCACGCGCCCTGATGGCCTGAGATCTGAACTCTGAAAAATCGGCGGCGAGCGCATTCTGTGATCTGAATATCGGCTGCTGATGCACCAATATCACACGCTGCTGCTCCACAATCGCGCGCTGAGTTTCCGCAATCTGGTGCACCTGCGCGAATAGTCTCATCTGGGTGGTCTCCAAGCGTGCGAAACGCTCCTCAAAGGTGCTAGAGTGCTGGTCATCAGCATGGGGCTGCGGCGGGGGAGAAGGCATGTGGCTAGGTGCTGGAGGTGAGGGCGCCTCGTCCATGTTAACATCATTACTCGGGGGCTGGTCCTCCTGGACAGGTGCTCTAACCTGGGCTCGATCAATGCGGCGCCTCTTTGCTCCACTTGGGAGCTCGGGGTTGTGGATCCACTCCCCGTCTTTCCCAATCAATGCTGCAAAGGAAGCCGTGTCCTTGAGCAAGCTTCATGAGGCAACTCACCTTTTCAATGATTTAGCAAGTAGGTTTGATCTGTATCATGTATGCCCTTGCCCAAGGTAACAACTGTTTTACGAAAAAAAAACAATGAAGCATCAATGCACTCTCACAACATCAGACTATTACCAAAAATATTATCCAATAAAATCAATAATACCTAGCAAGAGATCAGTGGCCTTCTGCTGCAGACTTATACCGTCACCATCCTGGACCATTTTCGCCCCAGCTTTTGCAGATTTCTTCAAACAACAGCAACAGCGAAAACCCTAATTTCAAATTTCGCTCACCACCCGGTTGGGTATTGGGAGAGAGTTTCTTTTAATATTTTACCAAATATCATATTGAAATCATATTTGATTCCTACAAAAGTCATGTTTACACTAATTTTGGTCCAATTTCTCATTAGATATCGATTCGATTTTGACATTTCAACATTCGATTTCATACCCTCAATTCAAGATATTTTAATCTAATTTTATCAACACAATTTGAAATACTATTATCTGTTCAAGCTACTCTTAGAGATAGTGTTCAGACAGGCCTTGAACACCTTGGTAGACAGTATCTGGGACAGTAATGAAAAGAACACGCGGTGTACTTCCCAGTTCGGCCTCATCCTACTCTGGGGGGCTTCCCACGCCCTAAAGGGATATAAATCTTTATTGAATAGTATAGAGCTACACGTGGACTTACTCTTCCAATCTCCCGAACGAAGATGCCTAGCCTCTATCACTACTCTTCACTCAGATTTATGATCTCAGCTCCCCCTCGATCCCATACGTCCGAAACTCCCTTCCGAACAATCTCGATCTTCTCCCGAAAGTCAGCAGTGGTCACTGGTGTGTGCAGCGGTAAGTTCAATCACGAACAGTCTGAACAGCACACTGAACAGACTGTATCAGCGCCGGTGATTTTCCAGTGGGGAAAGTCAGTCGGCCGTCGCTCTCTCTTTCTCTGATCAACAAGATGCACTCGTGTATTTTTCTCTTTGAAAGCGATGCAGATTCTGGATGCCCTAGCCTTCTATTTATACGCTTGGGTGAAGTCCAAATCTGTTCCAGATACTCTGCCAAATATTCAGGAGATATTCCTAAATATTCGATAGATATCTTAAATGCAATCTTTAGGAAGAACATGAGATATCTTCCACGACAAGTTAACCAACCGGTCTTCAATCTGATTAGAAGATATTCATTTGAATATATGAATCTCTATTTCTTCGCTGACCAACTTCAACCGAAAAGATCTTCGATCTTTAGAACCTTCCGGTTTGCATTCTTGCGTCTGCTCCACGCTGTACTTTAGTTCCAGAATGCGATTGAACTCTCCTTGAACTGCTGCTCGAACTGTCTAAATACATTTTACCAAACACATGTCATTCATGGGAACATCAATCTCCCCCTTTGCATTTTGGCAAAACCACATCTACTAGATCTATCTATCTATCTAGGCTTTAGACACACTTGAGGGAGCAAAAATTAGTCACCTCAAAAATACTCCCCTTCTTTGCCACAAACTGGCAAGGGGTCCAATCGAGTTCGAACAGAAGGAAAGAAATGTGCCAGAACAAGCTTTGAGCACCCAAAAGCACGAACAAAAGTGTAGCAGAGTTCAAGAAATGTTTCAGAATGAACCTTTATGCAGACGAAGAATCATCAGAGTCACCTCCAGCGTCCACATCATCCTCTTCTTCATCATAATTGGGGTAGCGGAGCGCACGAACCAGGTTGTTGATGCGAGTACGTTGTTCCTTGTCAATGGTGAGGATGATTTCGAGTTCTTTCAACAGCGTGTCCCTCTCAGTACGAGCCATCTTCAAACCTCCAGTGGCTCCTCTCATCGACGATTCCGGAATGTCCTTCCTTCTCTGTCCCGATTCATGGAGATCATTCTTATGACGACCTTTGAATAGCTTATGATCCACCATGAATTTTTGCGGGGCCTTGGACAGATGATCATGCGAAGTCTTTAGTTATGGAGCCTTGTAGATGATCAACTCATAGATGAGAGATGGGAAGCAAATCTGGTGGAGCGATCGGCTTGAGGTGGCATGTTCAGCAATCTGTTTGAACATGACCCCGCTCAGATTGACGAGCATCGTGTTCCCAATTTGATACAGCAGCTGCGCCATGTCCTTGCTAAAAGAGGAACGATGTGATGTAGGCATCCAATTGGCTATGGCGATGAAGAAGAGCATCGAGTAGAACGTTGTCAAGTCTGCAACTGGGATGGCCTTGTCTCCCCACCCAGGGTAGGAACCTGCAGTAATGGTGTCTGCAATCTCTCTATAATCTATTCCTTTTCGAAACTCATTCAAAATACATCTTCTCAAACTTAAATATCTAGAATATCTCATTTGAGTTAATACATGGAACCGGTACTATGCATTTTTTACATTCCCGATACAAGAGGAACCGAAAAATTCGATTTTTACAATACCAGTTTCTCAGGAACCGGGATTATAATAAAAAAAAGCAGATGTGTCACATTTCAACGGATATCTGTTGGTCTACATAAGTCACAAACAGAGCCACATAAGCAATTTTTGCTCTTACCGGTTCCTCGAAAATCGGAATTGTAAAAAATTGAATTTTTTGGTTCGTCGTGTACCGAGATTGTAAAAAATGCATGATACTAATTCTTGGGAACCGGTATTAACTCAAATTGGACATTCTAAATATTTGGGTTTCAGATGATGTATTTTGTATATTTGAGTTTGGAAAAGGGGTAGATTATAGAGAAATTCCATGCACTCTCACAACAACAGACTAGTACCAAAAAAAAATATCCAATAAAATCAATTATACCTAGCAAGAAATCAGTGGCCTTCTGCTGCAGACTTATACCGTCACCATCCTGGACCATTTTCGCCCCAGCTTTTGCAGATTTCTTCAAACAATAGCAACAGCGAAAACCCTAATTTCAAATTTCGCTCACCGAATAACTCAAATGTCCAGTAATTATAACTCCAAACGTCCGCTTCCTTCTGAGCTTCGACCACTTGGAAAAGAACACGAATAAGGAGCTTACTTCGAAGAGAGTAGAGCAAGTAGCACAGTTCGTTCCGAGGTCGTAGACGGAAGTCATCTGCGTAGCAGCGACTCGGACTGTGGTCGGCATAGTCGAGCACCAGACAGAAAACTCCGAGCACCGATGATGCGAAAAGTCGGCAAATAGACTCCATGTTCACAATTCTTCATACGCAAGATGATCGGAATCGAAGATGACGGACGACAAGTATACGCTAATAACAAGACAGTCCCCGTAGTTATAAAGAGTATTTTTAGGCTACCCCAGATTTTCACATTTTTTTAATTTTAGCCCATGCATCGAGGATTACCAATAACTGCAATTATGGTAGGACAATTGACGTTTATGGGGATCCAATTGTGATCAATGAATGTAATAACAGAAACAGAAAAGTGGGGTTTGGAAGCTATATTATACTTGAGAAATCATTTCTTAAATGAAGGGGAAAGAGAGGGCAATGAATGAGTAAAAGATGGCTACAAAAATGGAACCAAAACCGATTTTTCATGAATCGATGCGTTTTCTAATGCATTGAAACCAAAACCGATGCATAATTTGTGTAAGAACCGGTGTATATAATCTTGTTTTTAGTAGTGATATATGAATTCCACCATGAAGACATTCACCGTAAGTTCATACAAACTATTTGGATGGACAAAAATTTATACGAAAATGTAATTCCATATTTGATATGTCACCGAAGGGAGAGCGCTCGGTTGAGAACCCTTAAAAATTCGAGAACTTGAGAACCCAAATCTCACCATTAGATCATGATGCATCTTTGAATCTATATATGACACATGTCCGAAAAATAAAGTAAAAAAGGTGGCTTTGACTTTACATTAAATGCATATTGGAAAATGCACATGAGACACGTGTCACATCCAAAATTCATCTTGTATTTTGGAAGGTGAAAATTGTGGTCTCAAGTTCTCGAAATTTAAAGGATTCTCATTTGAGCGCTCATCTGTCACCGAAAATTCAAATAAAACAAAAGGATCCAAATATAAATTTTCCTTGCTACTTTCCTTGGAAAAATAATTTTTCCATTTTTTTTTCACCACACTTTCCATATTGAACTATTGAAGGACCAAATGGGGTAAACGATTCCATCCAATCCCATGTGACTTTGTCTTCTCGCACCCCACATGAAATATGGAGACACGTCCCACAAGGCCAGAAGCCAAACCTACTCAAGTACATTATCAAAATTGTGCTCACTTCGCTTATCAAAAAAGCAAAAAACTTATAAAAAAAATTGTGGTCACTTCAATTATTTTGATAATAAATACGCATCAAGATATAGTTCGTCTAGATCTCACTAATCACATGTGTGTAGTAGTGTGGCCAATTCATTTATGTCTTAGATTGAGCCTTGTCTACCATTTTTGTGGATTATAAATCAAGGCTTTTTGTATGCATAATTACCTGCAAATTCATTACACTGAAAATAATAAGATACTTTTGTGCTTGTGAATTTCTTGCTTTTGAGACAAAACATGGAGCTAATATGGCTTCTTATTCTCTTGTGCCCATTTATATTGTTAGTGCTTCAAATGATCAAGTTGGTTGAGAGGAAGAGAGACCAGCATTGCTACTTGTTGAACTACAAGCTGTTCAAGGCTCCTGAGGACCGGAAACTGAGTCTAGAATCTTGTGCTAAGATTATCTTGAGGAATAAGAATCTTGGTTTTGAGGAGTACAAGTTCCTCCTTCGCGCAATGGTGGGTTCCGGCATGGGCCAGTGCACGTCAGCCCCGCCTATCGTGCTCGACGGGAAGGAAGACTGTCCAAGACTTGTTGACATTTTAGCTGAAATGGAAGAAATCATGTTCACCACACTTGATCAGTTGTTCTCAACCTCACCTTTCAAACCGAGAGACATCGATATCCTCGTCGTCAACGTCACAACCATCACAACCTTGCCGTCCTTCTCAGCCAGAGTAATCAATCACTTCAAGATGAGGGATGATATCAAAGTCTACAATCTAACCGGCATGGGCTGCAGCGCAAACTTGATCGCTATCGACATGGTGCATAAAATTTTCAAGACTTATAAGAACAAGCTAGCGGTCATAGTCAGTACCGAGGCTACTGGGTGCAACTGGTACTGCGGGAAGGACAGGTCCATGATGATGACAAACTGCCTGTTTCGCTCAGGTGGCTGCTCCATGCTTCTCACCAACAATAAAGCCTTAAAGACCAAAGCCATTTTAAAGCTGGACACTGCTGTGAGAGTGCATATTGGAGCGAACGACGAAGCGTATAACTGTTGCATTCAAGTGGAGGATGAGATGGGATTCAGAGGCTTCCGGTTAAGTAAAAACCTCCCAAGGGCAGGAGGCAAAGCTTTAATAGAAAACTTCAAAATCTTGCTCCCAAAGATCTTACCACTCAAGGAGCTACTCAGATACGTCCTTGTCCTAATGCTGAGGAAAAAGTTGGATTCGCGGCTAGTTCGGGGAATGGGCACCAAGCCGAATCTGAAAACAGTGATAGATCATTTCTGTATACATACAGGAGGGAGAGCAGTGATAGATGAGATAGGCAAGTCGCTTGGGCTGATAAAGAAAGCGACGTTGAGCCTTCGAGGGTGACCTTGCACCGGTTTGGCAACACATCACACTCTTCGGTTTGGTACATTTTGGGGTACATGGAGGCGAAGAAGCGGCTTAAAAAAGGCGACAAGGTGTTGATGATCGGGCTTGGGTCAGGGTTCAAGTGTGCCACTGCGGTGTGGGAGGTCATGAAGAACTTGGAGGATCAGAACAACGCGTGGGATGATTGTGTGGATGCTTATCCTGATCAGATGGGGACTGATTCGTTAGGAGGGAGGAACTACCGGATTAATGGTATGACTGTCGACTCGCTTACTGAAGAGGATGTTGAAGATCTTCGGATTTGCACAAAGCTGGTAATCGAGTGTTCCTGATAGCTGTTTTGTAATTAAGATGTTGAGACGAACCTGCTTTAATCAGTGACTAAAATAACAAATTATGCTGGCAGCTGGTAATCAAATATTTATTTGTACCGTATAAGGCAGCAGCAGACGCCGTTCAAAAATAAGCAGCAAATGATCAGCAACCGCTGCCATCACGTATTCCCTTCTTTTATCTATAGCTGCACATGTACCCAACCAAGTAAATAACATATTGTTATTGAACTTTATTGAATTAGAGATTTTTAGTAACTCATAATTTAGCATTTAGGCCAGGTTTAGGCTTCAGACTTTTGTATCACAAAAGAACAACAGACAAATTATATATTTAAAAAAAATATCGCAAAACAATATACTACTTAACCTAAAATTAATGGTCTGAAATCATGAGTGGGATTTCTGTCCCGAAACTGAAAAGATTATTCCGATCAAATTGGAAAATCGGTCAAACCTAAATTGTAGGATGTCAATCTTTTAACCATAGGGAGGCTTTTATATTAATCTTGTACCATTCAATAGAAAATTAAAACACAGTAATCCGCCATGAAAACAAATGACTTCTAGATGCGCATGATGCAGATTAATAAACTTGGATGTAAGTAAAAGTACATACCTGTTTATAGCTTACAAGTTCAGATTTAATTTTCTTGCAAGGATTATTTAGTATTGTATCCAAATGCGGTTGATCTTGATTTTAGGTACATGTGATATCTTCTTCCAATCTGGGCCGTTGTCTTTTTTACATCGCATCTCCAGATCCGAAAAACCACTCATCTCCAACTCATCTAGTTTGCTGATTTCAGCAATTGTATCAAGTAAGGATGTAAGATCAAAGCAGCTTTCAATAGACAACCGAGAGAGTGAAGGAAGGCATTTCAACCATCCGGTGCAGTTGCTTTTCTCAAGTCCTTTACAGCTGTGTATTTCCAGGCTCCAAAGATGACTCAGCTGCTGTAAACAGTCCGTCGGCAAAGTATTAAGAGCAACACAGCCACTGATGCGAAGAGTTTGTAGTGCCTTGAGACATCCAATCTCATCTGTTAAAGATGCGAGGTGCACACAGTTGCAGATTCGCAATGTCCTCAGAGAAGATAATCTAGGAAAGATCCCGACTGGAATGGAAGTTAGATTGGGAAAATCTGCGATTTCAAGATACTCCAAGGTTGTTATGTTTTTGAGACCTTCTGGCAAACTCTGGAGTATGGGACAGCGGTAAATACTGAGATACCTTAGACTAGATAGACATTCCAACTCAGATGATAATGAGTTCAAACACGGCACGTTCTTGAGACCCCAAACCTGGAGATTTTTTAACCGCTTTAAACGGCTAACATATCCAGATGGAAAAACTTCATTTGAAAAGTTACCCAAGGTGAATTTCAACAATGAGTTGGATTCTGGTAATGGTTCCAGTTTCATGCTCGGCCACAGTACGATATCCAAACTTTGGAGCTTAGGACAAGATGGCAACGCCTCAAGTTGATGGCATAATGATACTTCCAGTTTGCGGACTTCGGGAAAGACAATTCTGTTGAATCCTGTTGCCGTCCATCTCTTAAAGTTTGGCATTGATGTAATCTCTAACTTCTTCAGGGCTGGGAATAGTGTCATTGTTACATCATAGTCAGTCTTGAAGAAGCACTCCACATTTTCCATGCCACGAATAACAAGATCCTCTAGAAATGGCAGCTTCCATAGACAAGGAAGAGACTCACAATTGTCAACATCTTTTAGTGTGATCTTGGTCAGTTTCTGATGTGATCGACTCATCCATTCAGGAAGTTGGGATCCTTGATATAGACTGAGGGACAAAATTTTCAAATTTTCACTAGGGCAGAGGCCATCAAGAACCCTTTCCATCATTTGAATTTCACTGCCTGTTCCGCTCTCGGGAACTTTCTCCCAAGACAAGTGTAATGAATGAAGACTCTTTTTGCTTCCTATGTTCATTTTTTCAACATCTTTTGCATCAGTGACCTTATGGAGATCTTCAATGCTCAATTCCCCAAGAAGATCCAAACCACTGAGCTCACTTATACCATAACCGATGCCTTCTCCCACAATATATTTTCCCAGCATTCGAAGATTTTTTAATTTTCCTATTCCTGGAGGAAGACTAGTAAGTAAAGGGCAATCCCTGATATCCAAGCAAATGAGATTTCCCAAGTGTTTCACACTGTTGGGCAACTTTCGGAGACGATAACAGTGACGGAGTATCAAAAATTTCAAATTCAGAAGGAAGCCAACAGATTTAGGCAAAGATTCAATAGCAGAGTAAGACATATTCAAATATCTCAGATGTTTCAGCTTCGCAATGGCTTCTGGAAATAAATACGGAATTTTCTGAACACTGAAGCAATCCATGAGTAACTTGTGCTTTTCTGGGGTGAATTCTGAGGAAGTGTCCCCACTATATCTATAGCCGCCCATATCTAGCAGTAGCACTCTTAAGTGTTTTTCTCTCTCAATGAATGAAGATAAGGAATGAGCTGGAATGCCAAACTGCGATGACATAATTAATGACCGTAGAGAACCAATCGAACCAGTCTTGATATTGAGAATGGAGTACTTCCGCTTCCGCTTCCGCTTCCGCTTCCGCGGGACACGCAAAAACAAGTGGCGGACTTTATCAGGAATCCTGCTCTCTCTCTTTGTAATTGTGATCGAATAAATGCCAATCATGATTGAACATGCAAGATCATGCATCAGATCATGAATTTTGAAACGAATATCATCATCATCACTGTCAACCAGTTGAAAAAATGATCGTTGCACCAGTTCCAGGAAAACTTCATCGGCTTTACCATACAAATCCTCATGATCTTTTGTGTCAATAAAGCCATTGGATATCCACATCTGAATGAAGTATTCCTTTCGGTAAACACGAGCTTTTGGAAATATTGAGCAATATGTAAAACATGGTCTCAAATGGAGAGGCAAATGGAAATAGCTCAGTCTTAAGATCGGCATGATACTGCTGTCAGTTTCACCATCATCCCAAGAAATATTTTCCATGATAGATTTCCACGTACCCAGTCCTTGTTTGCGCCGGATCATACTCCCCAATGTTATGATGGCAAGAGGTACACCATGGCATTTTCTTAACATCTCTTCACACAAACTGACCATTTCCGAGTTGATCTCTTCTGGCTTTTGGTTCTCAAAAGCATAATCCTTGAACAACTTCCATGATTCATCTTTACTTAACTCCTTCACATGGAAAACTTCCAACTTCTTCTGAGACTCTCCCGGGGATTCCTTCAGGTACATCGGTCCGATTGAGTGGGCAACTTTCTCATCCCTCATTGTCATTATAACTTTGCTTCCTTCAGCTCCGCCATTCAACATAGACATCAAAGGTTTCCACTTCTCAGTGTCTTCATTCCACACATCATCCAGCACAAGCAAGAATTGTTTTCCCTTCAGCTCAGTTTGAAGGCTCGTTTGCAGAGAGTGAAGTTCTTTCTGAACTTTGTATGTTCGGGTAGATATACATTCTAACATCGCGGATGTCATCCTGAAGAGATCAAAATCTTCAGGGACAGATACCCACATCCTCGGATTAAAGCGATCAACAATGCGCGAATCGTTGTAGATCTGCTGTACAAGGGTCGTCTTTCCAATCCCCCCCATTCCACAAACAGCAAATATAGAGAGGGTGGAGAGGCAGAACGGGCCAGTAACCAGATCATGCAATATTTTCTCCTTTTCATCAACTCTTGCACTCCCATAGACACACGGATTCTGTATCGAGGTAGCTGGACGAACCAATTTTGTTTCAGGGGCTTCCACGCTCAGAAGCACATTTCTATTTTTCACAGCAGCATCCAGACGATCTCTAATTTTCAATAATTTATTCCCCATCTTTAACTTAAAACAAAGGTTACCTGGCATCAGTTTCTTTTCTAAGCCATAGGTGATTATTTCATCAAACAAGTCAACTGCATCATCAGCCACATCTCTCAGATTAACTAGCCAGATCTTCACCGGCTCGTTATTCAGTTGCTTCCTTTCTGCATCAGAGAGCAGTGAGTTGATTAGTTGTACAGATCCTTTCAGTTTCTCATGCTCCTTCTCCATATTCCAAGCAAGCAAAACATGATGCACGACGATGTTGTTCAATTTCCCCAACAAGATACCCAAAAAGGGACTGACCACAACTGGAAAAGGCATAGAGACGAATAAATGTTTCGATCAGAAATGTAAACTCAGAGCACAATGTTCGTAGGCTACGTAACACGGTAACAGTATCTTAGCACGATGCTCTCTCTCTCTTATAAGTCTACTTCACATAACAAAGGCACGTAACAGTATCTGTCTTCGCTTTGGAAAAAATTTTCAGAAGTACGTGATATGTGTTGAATAATGATACACGTCCTGGGCTGAGCCCACATGTGATATGTGTTTAATAATGATACACGTCATGAGCTGAGCCCACATGTGATATGTGTTGAATAATGATACACGTCGTGGGCTGGGCCCACATGAAGAAAAACAATGCATTACCATGTGCATGTTGAATAATGATACACGTCCTGAGTCCACATGAAGAAAAACAATGCAATACCATGTGCATGTTGAATAATGATACACGTTCTGAACCCACATGATGAAAAACACGGTGACAGTCATATCAGTGGAGATGGAGGTGGGTCAAGCTAGGCCGAAATTAGATCTGGCAAAATTATTGTTATTCGTTCAGTAACCATCCGTGAAAATCCATCCGTTAGCCATCCATTTAGTTAATGAATTGAATTAATCAATATCCATTAACAATCCATTAATAAACGGATTACATGGTTTGATCCATTAATCCATTAATGATCCGCTAATGATCCATTAATTAATAGCAGGTAGCAGCGAACGTTCGAGGATTGGGGAGTGACGAAGGGTCACGTAGTTGGAGAGTTAATGGTTTGACCGCGTTGACTTTTGTTTGTTTGACCGCGTTGACCGAGTTAATGGTTTGCGTCCGAGATTATGCAAATTTCTATATTTGGCAGACTACTAAATTTTGACATAAAATATGTTTAAAATTTCCTAATAATTTATAGAAACTAGCTTACAATTAAGAAAGCTGGACATGTATAAATACTTACACACAGGGGAGCACTCGGTTGAAACATGGTTATAAGAATGAGGCAGTGAGGCACAACGTGGACCAATCATTTTGGTGAGATGGAATTGGAAAAGTATTTGTTGGTGGGAATTTATGGGGGGTAATTTGGGGTTTTTAAAGGGAAATGCTTTTTGCAGAAAATGACGAGTTTTTTTTAAAACTGACCCAAAACGAGTTTCCGATTTTGAAAATAACCCAAACGAGTTTCACATTTCAAAACTGACCCATTTTTAATAAGACCGGATTCCCAGGATCCGGTCTTTTAAGTTTTTCGAAAGACCGGATCCTGGGAATCCGGTCTTCTGTGTTTTTCTAAAGACCGGATTCCCAGGATCCGGTCTTCTGTGCGTGTTCGAATGAGAGAACTACACGTGTTTCGTTTGCACATAAGACCGGATCTTGGGAATCCGGTCTTTAGAAAAACACAGAAGACCGGATTCCCAGGATCCGGTCTTTCGAAAAACGTAAAAGACCGGATCCTGGGAATCCGGTCTCATTAAAAATGGGTCAGTTTTGAAATGTGAAACTCGCATGGGTCATTTTTGAAACCCAAACTCGAGTTTGGGTCAGTTTTAAAAAAAACTCGAAAATGACATGTTACATAGGAGAGAGGGATACACTTTTGGATTATTTTATCAAAAATACAAAAGAGGAGAGAAGGTTGGAAAGGGGTTTCAATTTGCGACGGACAAAGCGATTTGGAGGTGAGAAATTTAGGGTGTTAGGCGATCGAAGTGTGAAGGACGAAGGGTGTTCGAACCGAATTTCCGGTGAGCATTTTAGGGTGTTCGAGCGAAGCGAAGGGTGTTGCGTGGTGAATTGAGTTCGATCTGGGTATCGGTGAGATTCCAAATCGATTCCGTCGTGGTGAATCTGGGTATCAGTGGTGACGGCCAGATCTAGTCTGAAGTCAGTGGTGAATCTGCGTTTTTGCGACGGCCAGATCTAGTCTGAAGTCAGTGGTGAAGAAAGGTGGATCATTCCGGCAATAGCAGACAGGGTAAGAGTTTTATCAATGTTTGTACTGGAAAAATGCGACAATTAAGAGTGACCCGTGTTCTTAATATTGATGACTCTCGAGCATTAGCACACTTAAAGTACTATGTATTTTACATGCTAGTTATCCAGTTTTCTCATATTCAACTGTTTTTGCCACAGAATTATAATGCTTCATGTTTGGATTAAAAATATTTGTTGTTTATAATCTTTCTAGTCAACTGAAGACCTGTTTGCTCATTTAGTGAGTTCAAATGATCAACAGATGTTTCTTTATTGTCCTGACTCCTTCCATGTTTAGCTGGCGCTGGCAATATCGAGTTAGCTTCTCCACGTCTTGCTGGTGTGACGGTTGACAAATCTGTCGAGTTTTCATATGAAGAATTGGCAACTGCTACTGAGAACTTCAGCTTATCATATAAGATTGGTCAGGGAGGATTTGGAGCTGTCTATTATGTCGAACTGAGAGGCGAGGTATGTATAGTCGATGCTATACAGAATAATATATTTGTCCTCTTAGAGTAAGTAAAAGTCAATACTTGTAATGTATATATAATACAGACATAATGAACTCAACCGACTTTTAAGCTTTAACGACTTATAGAATCAATTTAGTGAAAATTCACCTTAAATACCTGAAAGTTGCTCCTTCACACTTTGACAGAGAGCTGCAATTAAGAAGATGGATATGCAAGCATCAAAGGAATTCCTGGCAGAGCTGAAGGTGTTGACACATGTCCATCACCTGAATCTGGTATACCTTCACCGTTGTGTTATAGTGTCACTTCTGAATTTATAGTATATTGCACTTTTCTCCATTTGCCTGCCGTGGTTTGTTATTTCAATTTCCGTTTTCTGAATGTATATTTAATTGATATATCATGGTTATAATGCATGTTGCTCAGTAGGATGTTGGGTCTCAGATTGTTTGAGGTTTTATGGTGTCATATTTGTTGTGTGATTTCTGAAATTTGTTGTCATGTTGAATTAATTGACGTTAAACGATTGTTTGATCTTGTAGCGAGTTGAAAAATGCCTTTCTTATGTCGAGCAGCAGCCTCCTGTAGAGATGCAGGATGCGCTGTGCCCAGCCTTCAAGGCTTTGGTCATCAATGAACTTTTGAAACATGCGGATATTGATGTTCAAGTTGGAGTGACGGTGTGCCTCACTGAGATCTCTAGGATTACGGCACCTGATGTTCCTTATAGTGATGAGCTAATGAAGGTGATAAGTGAATTTTCAGAATCACACCTTTTGTATTGGTAGAAATTTGAATTGGTAGTTATATTTGATACTTTCTTACGATTGTGGTTTGCAGGAGGTCTTTAGGCTTACCATTTCTGCCTTTGAAGGCTTATCAGATAACTCCAGCAAATCATTTGCGAAACAAGTATCAATTCTTGAAACTGTGGCGAGAGTGAGGTCGTGTGCTGTCTTACTCGATCTAGAATGCGAGAGCCTTGTAGTTGAGATGTTTCGGAATATCTATAAATGCATCAGGTACGAGCATTGAAGAGATTTTAATCGGGCCGCTCCATATGGAAAATGCTGGTTTCTTTTGTCAATTTACTGAGTTGGGTATCCAACATTTAGCTTTTTCTGTCGAGTGAATTTGTCTTAAATAACGGAAATATAGTTCCTAATGTCGGATTCCTGTAATATGTATTTTGTAGCTTCAGTTGATTTCGAACTTGTATGTAATTCAAATTAACATTATGTTTGTCTTTGAAACAATTTTTTTTGTAATTTTTTTTGATAAAGAAATAAGGGTGTAATCAAATAAAGAAATAAATTACAATTTATTATGAAATGAATGTGCAAATGAGTTATCAAAAAGGGTGTAATGTCATATAAAATAGGGGTGTAATGACTTATGAAACAAGGGGTAATGACTTATGAAACAAGGAGGTAATGACTTATGAAACAAGGGGTAATGACTTATGAAATAAGGGGGTAATGACTTATTAAACAAGGGGGTAATGACTTATGAAACAAGGGGTAATGACTTATGAAACAAGTGGGTAATGATTTATTAAATAAGGGGGTAATGATTTATTAAATAAGGGGGTAATGACTTATAAAATAAGGGTGTAATGACTTATTAAATAACGGGGTAATGACTTATGAAACAGGGGGTAATGACTTATTAAACAAGGGGGTAATGACTTATGAAACAAGGGGGTAATGACTTATGAAACAAGGGGGTAATGACTTATGAAATAAGGGGTAATGACTTATGAAATAACGGTGTAATGGAGAAACAAGGGGGTAATGATATATCAAATAAAGAAATTGCTTACAATTTATTCTGAAAAGAATGTGCAAAAGTGCTATCAACAAGGGTATAAAAAATGAACACAAGTAGAATACAAAAAAATAATAATAAAGGGAACAACACACTTTATAGTAACAAAAATTTGAACTTGGCCACATTTTATGATCCTGAAACATTTTTATGATTATTATTGAATTTTTGCTGTATTATTTTAACAAGGGGGTAATGACTTATGAAACAAGGGGGTAATGACTTATGAAACAAGGGGATAATGACTTATTAAACAAGTGAGTAATAACTTATGAAATAAGGGGGTAATGACTTATAAACAAGGGGGTAATGACTTATGAAACAATTTATTTTGAAATGAACGTACAAATGTGTTATCAACAAAGGTGTAATGACATATGAATAAAAAAATTGATTGAAATTTAGTCTAAAACGAATGTGCAGATATGTTACACCATTAGTGATTTATACAATTCTTGAGAAAAATAACACAACATAAGTCATTTATACAAGACCTGAATAATGTCTATACATCATCCATATATACCATTCTCGGCCTAAATAATATAAATACATCAAAAATAATAAGTTCCAGGACACATCAAAATAAAAAACACATCAAAAATGCTTCTTAATCCCAGTCAAGTTTCACACATAGCTAGCTCGTTTCAGGACATATATACAAACACTTTCTTCTTCTTCATCTCCTTTCTTGACCTTTGCTTCAACACATTGGGGGAGATCCTTCCCTTCCTTCTCTATTCTTCGCCATTTAAGAACACAAACAGCGCATAAACATCCATCTTTGTGGCGTCTAAACCTACACAAATGTACACAAAGCGCCAACTTAGTTTCTTCATATAAAATAACATACTTAGTAAAAAAACATAATCCTGGAGGCCCAAACAGGAGCACAGGATTAGGCATCAATGTTTGATACTTGATAGATTGGGAGGAGGGACACAACTCCGGTTGAAGGGTAGAAAAATTCAGTTTCAGTATGCTTCTATGAGCTGAATAAGCAAGCAGCATGAGTAAAATATATTCACTAAAAGAACAACTTACGAGGACGGTAACTAATTGCAGCCAAAGAAGTTATTTTAATGAGCATCATGATCAAAATGCACAATCATCTTGAGGTAAACAAAAAATCAGAAAAAAGGTAAATAGGTGTAACTGTATGAGTGCTCCAGTTCTTTGTAAAAGAAAACGAACAACAATTACAGCTTCCAAATGATAGAAATGGTCATTCAGCAGTATTAGAATCTTGCAACACAGAGTTAGAAAAATGATAGAAATGGTCATTCAGCAGTATTAGAAAAATACACACAAAGTAAGGGGCATATTGCCAATCCACAACCTAATCCACAACCTCATCCTTGGTCCAAGTCTAGTAAGTAACAAAGTAAGGGGCATATTGACAACATCCCCCCACACAAGCAGTAGGCATGCTCATACCTTACACACACAGCAAGCCCATTGATTCATGCATCAAAACAACATTATGATTCATGCATCAGAACAATAATTTTGGTTTAAGTAATTTGAAACTGGTGGTCACTGGTCAAAACATGTGTAATACTAACCTGCTGACCATTGAGATACATAACCTCAACATGTAAAATTCTGATCATTGGGATACAAAACCTCAACAACCTGTAAAAAAAACCTCAACATATATTACAAAGGGATACCATAAGTCATGCCAAATTTGCAGTTTGGCACTAAATTGAAACTACTAAAGGGCTGAAAAAAACAAAACAAAAGTCGCACAGACTAAATCCAACTGCTTCAAACAATTTTTAATCTAACCTGGACAAAATTCCCAAGAACGAAGCCAAATCCACTGTCACAATTCAACCTCATCAACAGACTTTGGGGTTTTGACGCTAGGGCTGATTTTAACACCCCTTACACACCAAACTTCAAATCAACAACAACCCACCTAAAAACCGAAGAAATAGATAGTCAATTGGGAGCGAAACCCAAATCGGATGAAGAAAATGGAGAAACGACTAGATGAAATTTACCAAATGACTACGATTTAAGCAGAAAAATTTAGGAACCGAAACAGAATCTTCAATAATCATCATCAACTTCAAAGCATGTACCTGACCTTTGTGTTCCTCAGTTTTACTCTTGTAGAAACCCTCACAAATCAAACCTTGAAGATTGGGATGGCGCTCGCTCGCACGGTCGCACTCAGATCTCGGAAATCGGACGCCGCTGCCTCGCTACGCCTCTGTCTCAAACCTCCTCGCCGGCATTGAAATCGCTCGCACGGTCGCACTGGGTTTGGGAGATATGGAGCTCGATGATTCTGGATCTGGGTTTAGGAGAGAGAGAAACAAAAATCAAAAGATGAGAGAGAAGAGACAGAGAGAAATGTCCAGACTGCCCTCCAATTAACAAAATGAGTTTGTTTTATGAATAATAAAGATTAAAAAAATGAAAGTGAGTGGAATACACGTGTCACGCTGAGATGATTTTGACGGCTCAGATGAGTGGGTGGGATGCTGCCTCACTACCTCATTCTTATTTTGGCTGCCTCATTTGAACGCTCCTCCTTACACACATACAACTTTAAATTTTTTAGCTTGTAGTAATAATGTCAATAATGGCAGATGAATCAAGGTGGTTTGAGTTTCGTCTGATGAGCAGATTTTTGGGTATTAATTGGGTAACTACAATCAAATATATTTGTGAATCAAGTGGTTTATGTCTTACAATTATTTTTTTTGGGAGTGATGTATATCGAAGAATTATTTACTTCACAGTTTTAATTAGTTTTGACGATACTATTTATTACAACGTGATCTTGTATGATTAGAAGTAACTCAATTTAAATTTATTAATATCAATTAAGAAATAAACGAGTTAAATGAGAAAATGAACTAAATGGATCAAACAGATCAAATGGATTAAATGGATCAAACGGATCAAATGGATTAAATGGATCAAATGGATTTATCCGTTAATCCGTCAACCGTTAATGATACATCCATTTAATCCATTAACACTAATGGATTTTAATGGATTTGATCCGTTTAATCCGCTAACCGTTTCATCCATCCATTAACCCATCCGTTCATCCATTTTGCCGCCCCTAGTCGAAATAGTGTATTTTTCGTGGTGTTGGGTTGGGTTCAAACAGTAATGAATTGACCCACGGAACGGGTTAAAATATTTTAAGTCTGATCATTGCTACAATAATAATTTTAAATCTGATCATTGCTGTTTTAAGTCTGATCATTGCTGTTTAAGTCTGATAATTGTTGTTTAACTCTGCTCATTCCAAGTTAAGTCTGATCATTTCTGTTTAAGTCTGATCATTGTTGTTTTAATTTAAATCCGATCATTCAGTGTTTAAGTCTGATCATTCCGAGATATGTGAAATGACCATAATACCCCTCCGTGTTGAATCCGATATATCGACGAAATTGGACACGTGTCAGCTTGAAATTTGGATTGTAGTTTATATATATATACAGTCGGTTTGTACCTGAACCGCACTCATTCAGTGTTTAAGTCTGATCATTCCGAGATATGTGAAATGACCATAATACCCCTCCGTGTTGAATCCGATATATCGACGAAATTGAACACGTATCAGTTTGAAATTTGGATTGTAGTTTATATATATATACAGTCGGTTTGTACCTGAACCGCACTTTATTATAAAATACTCAATTTATTAATAATTTTTATATAAATTATATTTAAAAGTAATTTTTATCCAAGTAAAAAAGAAAATTAATATTTCATTTTAAAATTAAACGAGAGCCAAACTTCTTGATTCGTGCGCATTACACATATAGGTGAAAGTTAACACAAACTATGTTAAAACTTAATAAATAGTTCAACTATACAACCCTAAGGTTCATTCTAACGGACATAATAAGTAGTCCTAGTCAATGGACTTTGAAAGAACTCGAAAAGCGAGAGATAATGGTAGTGAATAGTCATTCTAACGGCTATACTTTAATTTCAAACAGTTATATTTTTTGAATATTTTGCTCGTGGATCAAACTCATAGGTCGAACCTATGGGTTGATATAATTTTAATTTTAGTTTGTTTATCGAGCTCGTGGATTGATCATACGGGTCGAACCCGTGGGTCGGACTAGGTTGATCAAAACTCAACCCAGCCCAATCCACGAGCTGAACCAACCATCCTGGATCCATGAATTGGGTCGCACGGGTCGAGCTGGGTCAGACCAACCCACAACCCGCGCTGGCCAACCCACATGTTGTGTAACCCACTTCCATTTCTGTATCATGCCCATTCCATATTATCTGCAAACTACCACGCCTACTAGTTCGAGGAATGAACGCCAAGCCGGATCTCAAAACAGTGATAGATCATTTCTGCATACAGGAGGGAGGGAGAGCAGTGATAGATGAGATAGGCAAGTCGCTTGGGCTGAAAGAAACCGATGTCGAGCCTTCGAGGGTGACCTTGCACCGGTTTGGCAACACATCGCATTCTTCGGTTTGGTACATTTTGGGGTACATGGAGGCGAAGAAGCGGCTTAAAAAGGGTGACACGGTGCTGATGATCGGGCTTGGGTGGATCTAATTGAACGCACCCTTGCATTTCCCTTCGATTAATGACAATATATGGCACATGTGATATCTTTGGCCAGTCTGGCCCATTTTCTCGTTCGCACCTCTGCTCCAGATCAGGAAAATCCATCAGGGCCAACTGCTGTAGCTTTCTCAAGCTGGCAACTGCATCAAGTAATGATGCGGGATCAAATGAATTTCGAAACCTCCAAATTACTGAGTGACGTGAGACTCCCAAGCAATTTTACCGAGTCACTGTTGCGTAATCCCTCGCAGTCCTTAACTCGAAGATGTTCCATCGCTGAAAGGTGGTGGATCTCCTCGTGTAGTGAAGTAAGTTTGTCACACCCAATGATATCCAGCATTTTTAGCGAAGATAGTCCAGTACAAATGCCCGGTGGGAAGGATACAAGACCATGAAGAGCATTGAGGGACAATCTCTCGAGTTCATTTGAGCTTTTGATGAAGGCTTGAAAAAAATCGGGCGTGGGCACAATTCTCTACTTGCAAGTCCAATTTGCTTGAATGAACTGGCCAACGAACTGCCAGCAACCCTGATTCTGTTACATTCCATGATTGGATCCTGGGGCAATATGGTTGATCCCTAAGTTGACGGCTATCAGTGATGTGCAATTCACCGACATTGGGAAAGTGAACTCCATCCACACCACTTGATGTCCAGTTCCTTAATCTTGGCATCGACTCAATTATCAGTGTCTCCAGTGTTGAGAATAACTTGGCAGCTTTATGATCAAGCTCATCACTGAATAAGCATTCTAACATTTTCATACCAGATACGCTAAGGTTCCTTAGACATGGCAGCTTCCACAGAGGAGGAAGACACTTGCAATTGATAATACCATCTAACCGGATGCTGGTAAAACTAAATGTATGGTATGAATGTGTTATCCAACTAGGGACAGTCCGACCTTCATACCCTTTGATGACCAAATTGCTCAAATCTCTACGAGGGCGTAACCCATCAAAAATCTTCTCCATTATGTTCCTTTTCAAACAAACATCCCCATCTTCCCCAAAATGGAAGTCCTTCTGCCAAGACAACCTCAATGAATAAAGATTTCTCATTTTGTTCCCCGAATCAACTTCTGTCACCCCAACAAAGTTACTAATTCCAAGGATACTTATATCTTGACCAGTACCATTGTCTGTAATGTACTTGTCACTTAATATATGAAGGTTACTCAATGCTCCTAGTCCAGGAGGAAAATGAGCAAGTGCATCACAGAATCTGACATCCACATAGATAAGATTTATCATTTGATTCATATTATTGGGCAGCTCAATCAAGTTATGACAGCCAAAGAGTTTCAAAGTCTCCAAGTTGATGAGAGAGCCAACCGATTTCGGTAAAGTTTCAATATCTTGTTGGAAAGACAGATCCAAGTACCTTAACTGTCTCAACTTGTTAATTGATGGCAAGACCAATGAAAGTAATACTGGATATACTGAGAATCTCTTATAACTTCGATGGCCTCCAATATCTAGCGTCATCAAATTCTTTTCTTTCAACATACAGGATGACAAGGAATCAACCTGAGTGTTGAACTTAGGTGAAACTAACAATGATTGTAGAGAACCCTTCTTAATGTTTTCCAAGGAAAAGTTTTCAAACAAATGTAAATGACTAACCTTATCCGGAATCCTCCGTTTTGTATCAATACCTATGTTGGATCGTTAGGTTAGCCAACTATGTGAGGGAGATCCCAGAGTGGTATCCCTCAGACAGATGGCAGCGGAAATTAACTCTCGTACAGGAAATATAAAACAGATAGTAAATGCTCACGATTTAGAGTGGAAACCTTACTGCAACCTTTGCAGCAGGCTGAAAACCACTTTGCCTTCTGGACAGTTCCAGAAGGGCTTCAAGATCCGTGTTATTGATAAAGGAATATGCTTGCAGTTTGTTACACTTGTCTCACGCAGTGACAACTAACAAAACTACTCAATTCGAAGGATCAACTAACACGATCGTCTTGTCCGCACACAGCAGCACCTTGTCAGCTCCGGAATTGATCACTCTTCAATCTCCGATTCGTTCTCTCCAAAAGCCGAACTTGATAATGAAGACTTCTCCTTCTTTTTATAGTGTATTCAAGTCGGCAAAGTCTATCTCCATCAGAGATCTGATTGTTATCTCGCAGATGTGATACGGTTAAGATATTTCCATATCTTAACCCTGTCACATATATGCTTACCAATTCTGGCTTCAATCTTCCTGTCGAATATACTGACATCTCCTCGTGTATATATGTGCATTAATTCTTCTCGTCAATTATCCAGCATATATACTCGAATATCTCCTGATTTGTATCCAGTATATTCTCGCCGATCTGATCTCGTCATAAGTCGGTTTGTCTCCCGGACAGATCGCATCTCTCTCGCAGCTCTGCTCTCTCTCAGAGATGTCCAGCAGATCTGATCTACATCAGAGATTCAATCTCCATCTTGCAGATCTGATTCTGTTAAGATATTGTCATATCTTAACTCAATCAACTATTTCCCTTCCATATCCAGCTCGTATATTTCCCTATCACGTCTTGAATATATCTTGCCGTATATTTCCGTATATTATATCTTGAGTATATATTCCGCATCCAATCTTATGATCTCTTGAATATCTCAATCTCGGATCTTGATATATCTCGAATATCCCCAGCTCGGATCTTGATATATCACGAATATCTCCAGCGATCTGATCTCGTCATAAAGTCGGTGCTGATCTCGTCTCTCACGCAGATCCCGTCTCTCTCGTAGATCTCATCTCTCTCGTGGCGCTGAGCTCTCTCAGAGATGTCCAGTTAACCTTTCTGTCAGACAGTGATTTCTGCGCACTCAAGTGGATTATTAGTTAAGTGTTTGTTATCATCAAAACACAAAGGGTCCAACAAATTCCCCCTTTTTGATGATGACAAACACTTCTTCACAAATGAGAAATCACACACAGCGATGGTACGGAATTCACATCTACATTCCCCTAGGACAGCTAGCAACTCCAGAATTTATTCATTAAATTTTTATTTAAAGTCTAGCTAGCACAGTTCCCCCTCAGATAGACATCCGCTCGACCTTCGATACTGATTTTCCCCCTTAGTGTATGCACATATATTTCTTCCCCCTTTTGGCATCATCAAAAAGATATGCAAATAAGAACACAGAGTAATGGAAAGAAAACATTTCATTCATGCCAGCAAATCATAGGTGTGTCACACAGACACCACACAGTCAAGCAGGGAAATCAGAATGCACAGAGAAATCGAACATGAAATTCAAAAAGAAACAAATTCAAAAAGCAGGGAGAGATATGGTAGGGTTGGCAAAGAGGGGGATCCATGAGACAGTACAGACTAAGCATCATTCTGGGACGGAACCTTCAACTGGTCCACAGTCTCTGTGGCAAGGCTCTTGATCTGCGATGGGAGCCCTTCCAGCACAGCTGTCACACTACCCGAGTCTAACTCTACTGCCAACTCCATGGCTGCTAACCTCTCCTTCACATCCTGCAGCTCAGACCTCACCTCCTTCAATGCAGACCGAACTCCCTGCATCTCAGTCCGAGCTTCCTGAACCTCAGACCGAAGCTCCTTCAACAACGTCATCATCTCGCCCCTACTATCAGTGGGGAGAACAGCTTCTTCACGCACAGGAACAGAAACGGGGGTCACTTCAACAACATCTTCTTCTATAGGGGACAGGGTCGGGGAGCGCGGAACAATCCATCCTTCTCCTGCAGAGTACTCCAGACTCAGCTTGAGGATCTGCTTATCACCAGACTTCAGCAATCACGCTCATAAGTAGGAGCAAGAAGAACACCAACTGCGCTACAGGACTCATGATCTTCTTCTCATAATGTGTGTGACTCAACTGAATACACTAACCATCACCAAGACTGATCATGCAGCACTTGTGGACCATTTTCCATACCTCACGTTTCTATCACGCAGCGGCAGGGCCTTCACATACCCTCTCTTGGGTTTACTCCCAAAATTACTATTCTTGTCATTTTTGAACATCTCAAAACTGTCATCCGACATCCTTCACAACTTCTTGAGTTATGAATGCCTATTGCACAGCATCATGTTATTTGCTGACCAGCTCAACGTGCTCACCTTACTATGCTGAATTTTCCATACAAGTCATCAACACAGCAACTTGGCTTGTCATCACTTTCCTTCGGGTCATTAGCTCAAGGACAGCCTTCCCGTCCATTCTGAGGACAAAACTCAGGTCATCATCATTCTTCACACCATCAACTGCATGAAAGTGACCTGCACATAGCTAGCCACCCATCTAACGTGGTCTTCTCTGCTTCTTCATTCCTATATCAAAGGAAGTCTCCTCGACGAGATTACATCATCATTTGTCTTTCTCGCGTACTCACAGAACTATAGGATTGTCTTCTCCACCACAAGGCACAACCTTTTAAGCACGCAAAACTTACTCTCTAAAGCGTGAAAATCACCCTCACAAGACCATTCATCATGGGCTCAAAATCTTCAACACTGAATTCAAAAGTAGGAGAGCTGACCACAGCTTTTCCTCACCATAACTTTTTCATCTCAGTAATTGTTGCTCCATTTCAGCAGCCATAAAAATGGCAGCAATCTCCATAACTGTCACAGAGATTGTTTCTCAGCCAAAGTTGAACCTTCCACAGTGATAACTCAATCTGACCTGTCTCATGGGTACGCAAGGTTTTTGGTATGGTGTGCTAACTTTACCCAAATGGTACAAATAACACCACACACAATCAGGCAAAAACAAATAAGATCATCCAAACACATTTTTATCATCTTCATACCTCATGTGGAATAACTCCAGAAAAACAGCACATCAACGGGCTCATAGGAATATCCCACATGAAGATAGGCTAGGGTTGGTCTAGAGTACCTCCTGAGCTTATAATGTGGGATCAACTATGGAGGTCTCTTTTGGGCAGAAAGAAAATTCAGAATTTCATGTTTTTCAATCCCTAATGCAGTCATCAATCACATATCTAGCATGCATGGATACAGTGTGAACACGACTTAATTTTTCACTAGCACAGAACATTCATGTTAAATTCTCCATCAGACGTGACTTATATGCATCTAGTCTAGCCAATCATTGAGAGAGCAACATATGAGCATAGCTGTAAGGAAGAGAAACCATACCTAGTTCAAGCCTCAGCTTCTCGTAGGGTTCGCTGTGCAATGCCTTTGTGAATATGTCTGCTATCTGTCCCTCAGTTCTGTAATATTCCATCTCTATTATTCCCTTTTCAACACAATCTCGCAGAAAGTGATATCGAATCTCTATATGCTTAGTGCGTGGAAACTGCACAAGATTTTTAGAGATATTAACAGCACTAGTGTTATCACATAGAATTTTAGCACAATCAATAATAACACCATAGTCACTTAGCTGTTGCCTGAGCCATAGCAGCTGTTGCATGAGCCACAGTAAGCAGCAGCGGCAATAGAGGACTGCTTCTTTGAAGCCAAAGAGATGAGACACGGTCCAAGATACTGAGTCATCCCTGACGTGGAATTCCTGTCTGTCTTGCAGCCCGCATAATCTGCATCAGTGTAGCCTACCAGGCGTAAGTCTCTTCCCCTCGGATAGAACAAGCACAAATCATGTGTTCCCTTCAGATATCTGAGTATCCTCTTCACAGCTTTCACAGGGGTTTCTCTGGGATCTGCCTGAAACCTGAACCACTAGAGTGTCCTTCCCTTCCTTCAAAAGGAAGAGAGTCTTGTCCACCTCTCCTCTGGCTTATCCGTGGGACAGTAGAAACTGTGACAGTCTCTCATACCATGCGCGGGGTGCTTGCTTCAACCCATACAACGCCTTGTCCAGGATATGGACATGATCAGGGTGAGTGCGATCCTCAAACCCTGGTGTCTGGCTCACATATACCTCCTCTTTCAGAACTTCGTTCAAGAAGGCCGTTTTCACATCCATCTACTGTAGAGTGAAGCCATGGTAAGTAGAATAAGCAATTAATAATCTAATTGCTTCTAACCTTGCAACTGGGGCGAATGTCTCATCGTAGACTATCCCTTCTTGTTGGTTGTACCCTTTGACCGCCAGCCGGGCTTGTTCCTCACTACGACTCCCTTGTCGTCCATCTTGTTTCTAAAGACCCATTCCGTCCCTATTACATTCTTGTCCTTCGGCCTAGGAGCCAACCGACATACCTTGTTCCTCTCGAACTGATGTAGCTCTTTTTGCATGGCATTGACCCATTCTGGATCCTTGAGCTCTTCTGCTACTGTCTTTGGTTCTGCAAGAGAGACAAAGGATGCAAATCCACAAAAATGATACAAATTATCTAGATTTACCTGATCCTGTGATACGTAACACTGGTAGTCCCTCAGCCTTACCGGTGGCTGTATAACTCTCCCATCGCTTGTAGTCCTTGATTCCCCCTCAGTGCCAGGAACATCCCCTGTCCAAATACCAGGGTCGGGGCCTCACTCCTACCTGTAAGAGAGAGATCAGTTTTTACGAACCCAGACAAGCTTGGGCTTACTGGGTTTTGGAACAGTTTTAGCAACAGAAAAACACTTTAAAGAACAAGAATCTCCCTCATTGTCATTAAGATTAATTTTTCTTCTAGGGGTTCTTCTGGGTCGTCCGTAGATGGCTGTGTCATGGTGTGGACGAGCCCACTCAGCTCCGTCTTCCCTCCTGTGGGAAGAGATTTCTCTTTTAGGGATGTGAGCAGTACTGACCTTTCTATGATAACTGTGATTCCTCTCGGTCGCTTCTTTCAACTTCTTACAGTCTGATCTATAATGGCCAGAGTGACCGCAGTGCCAGCAGACACGATAGTAAAGACCACCAGTTTTCCTGTTTCTCTCTAAGGGCATAGGTTTCCTATTTCTTCGTGCCTGAAAGTCAATCGAGAAGGGTTGACGATTGGAGCTCTGCTTCTTCCAAGTTTCAAAGGCTTTCCTAGCTTTGAATGGTACAGAGTCACTGTCATAGAGGTGACCTTCCTTTGAAGACGTGCCTGCTGTTCCCAACTGTCTCGTGGCTTCTGGCTTTCTCCTATGATGAGAGCACTCACCGATTTCAGTTATTACTTCCTTTCCTTTGGCGGTCCTTTTGTTCTCTGCCTCTTCGTCAGTCTCTTTCTTTCTTTCATCATATCCAAGTCCTGGTCTAACAAACCTTCTTTTGAAGTTCTCCTTTTCTTCTTCAACCCTCTTGGCTTCAGGTTCTCCCAGCCAGATTTCCTTTTTGTCAATCTCCTCTCGTCTAAGATCTGCCACTGTCTGACGCAGTTCATCATTATCCGACTGGAGCTTGGCCAATTCTGTATCTAATTCTTCCATTTTAGTTCTGAAATCTATCAGCTCGGTGTCGTCCATTCTCATGCGCCTCAGCTCATCACTTAGATTATTGATTTGCGTGTGCTTTCCGTCACATGTGGGACACTTGCAGACGTGCTTTTCCATCTCCCTCTCAAGTCGCATAGCTTTGGTTGACCAGAGGCGGTTGTTCTCCATGTCGTCCTCATGTTCATCTTTCATGATCTCAAGCTGTTCTTTAAGACTTTGATTCTTTTCCAACAATTTTCCAATGGTCTCTGCAAAATAAGATTCACTGAAAACCTCATCCACAAAGGAGTCAGATTCATATACCTCATTGTTCGTTGATCGCGCCATCAGACATGACTCCTTAGCTCGCTTGCTATCGCTGCGTTCTTCATCTGAGTCACCCCAGGCAGCGAACACGGCATGAGCTTCCTTTGAGGCAGGTGGTTCACCCTTCATTTTGCTGTAGCAATCTCTAGCAATATGCCCCTTTTTCTTGTAATGATAGCAGGTTCTTTCTTCCTTTGCTCCTGCCTCCTCTGAGGTAGATTCCTTGTTCCCCCTTTGGTTATTTCGTCCTTTGCCAGAGAAACCTCTGTTATGCGCTCTCCCTGTGTTCGCAATCATGAAGGCCCTCGAGAAAAGAGCAATCTCCTCATCCTCACCTTTAGATGGCATACTAACCTGGGCTATATCCAAAGCCTTCTCGACTTTCAATCCTATCGCTTGGGATTCGTGTGCTTGCCTCCTAGCCATTTTTCTCTCTGATATCCCAGCTTGGCTCTGCAGATTCGCCACGAGCTCTTCCAGAGTAACGTCTTTGATCCCCTTCTGAGCTTGGAGAGCAGTAGTCACTGTGTCCCATCTGGAGCTGAGAGCTTGCATGAACTGATGAGTTATTTTCCACTGTGGAAGTACCCCATCCAGGGAGTTCAGCTGTGCGACAATGACTTGAAATCTGGTGTAGAAGTCTTCCAGGGATTCGTCCTTTCGCTGTTCGACAGATTCGTAATCCTTTGTGGCGGCTAGGATTCTGTTCCTTTTTATATCCTCGTTTCCCTCGTACAGTCTAGCAAGGCCATCCCACTGCTCCTTCGCAGTTTTGTTCACAGCCATCTTCACCTGATCTCCGTGTGAGAGGGCCATGTACAGAACCTTCTTAGCCCTGGCATTCTGCTGGAGAGCTTTGTAGTCAGCATCTGTGTACTTGTCTTTTTCCTTCTCTTTTGGTTTGGCAGGGTCTGTCATATCCAGAATAGGGAAGTTGCCCTTTTCGAATACCTGCCACAGCTTCCCATCCAGGGAACACACGTGAGCTTCGAACTGGTCCTTCCACCAGTCATACTCTCCTGGACTGAGCATCGGCGGCTTCCAGAACGAGTCGTTCCGTTAGACATGATTTCCTGCAAAGGCTAACACAAAATCTAGAGCTTCCCGGCTCTGATACCAATTGTTGGATCGTTAGGTTAGCCAACTATGTGAGGGAGATCCCAGAGTGGTATCCCTCAGACAGATGGCAGCGGAAATTAACTCTCGTACAGGAAATATAAAACAGATAGTAAATGCTCACGATTTAGAGTGGAAACCTTACTGCAACCTTTGCAGCAGGCTGAAAACCACTTTGCCTTCTGGACATTTCCAGAAGGGCTTCAAGATCCGTGTTATTGATAAAGGAATATGCTTGCAGTTTGTTACACTTGTCTCACGCAGTGACAACTAACAAAACTACTCAATTCGAAGGATCAACTAACACGATCGTCTTGTCCGCACACAGCAGCACCTTGTCAGCTCCGGAATTGATCACTCTTCAATCTCCGATTCGTTCTCTCCAAAAGCCGAACTTGATAATGAAGACTTCTCCTTCTTTTTATAGTGTATTCAAGTTGGCAAAGTCTATCTCCATCAGAGATCTGATTGTTATCTCGCAGATGTGATACGGTTAAGATATTTCCATATCTTAACCCTGTCACATATATGCTTACCAATTCTGGCTTCAATCTTCCTGTCGAATATACTGACATCTCCTCGTGTATATATGTGCATTAATTCTTCTCGTCAATTATCCAGCATATATACTCGAATATCTCCTGATTTGTATCCAGTATATTCTCGCCGATCTGATCTCGTCATAAGTCGGTTTGTCTCCCGGACAGATCGCATCTCTCTCGCAGCTCTGCTCTCTCTCAGAGATGTCCAGCAGATCTGATCTACATCAGAGATTCAATCTCCATCTTGCAGATCTGATTCTGTTAAGATATTGTCATATCTTAACTCAATCAACTATTTCCCTTCCATATCCAGCTCGTATATTTCCCTATCACGTCTTGAATATATCTTGCCATATATTTCCGTATATTATATCTCTTGAATATCTCAATCTCGGATCTTGATATATCTCGAATATCCCCAGCTCGGATCTTGATATATCACGAATATCTCCAGCGATCTGATCTCGTCATAAAATCGGTGCTGATCTCGTCTCTCACGCAGATCCCGTCTCTCTCGTAGATCTCATCTCTCTCGTGGCGCTGAGCTCTCTCAGAGATGTCCAGTTAACCTTTCTGTCAGACAGTGATTTCTGCGCACTCAAGTGGATTATTAGTTAAGTGTTTGTTATCATCAAAACACAAAGGGTCCAACAACCTACCGTCAAGTAAGTGTCTGCCATGCTTGACAATGCGAGATCATGCATCAGGTCATGGATAGAAAATGTGGTATCATCGCACCATGAAAATGCATGGTCTCGACTCTTATACATAGCAGCAGAATAACTTTCTGTAACATCTTGAAACAACGATCTGTCAGCCAGTTCCCAGAAGTATTCATTTCCAACATCCAGCAATTCTTTGCCATCTTGGGGAGTGACAAAACCATTAGCTATCCATAAAAGTACCATTTGGTCCTTTCGATACACGTGATCTTTGGGGAATATACAGCAATATGCAAAGCATGGCCTCAAATGACGGGGCAAATGGGAATAACTTAGTCTCAGAATGGGCAGGATATCATCTTGCCAGTGCATATTTTCCAAGACACACTCCCACTCTTTCACATTTTGTTTCCTCCGCATCAGGCTCCCTAGTGTCTTTATGGCCAATGGCACTCCACTACACTTTTTTGCCATTTCCTTGCCCATTACCATAATATCCGACTCATGCTCTATGTGGTGTTGGTCCTCAAATGCATACCATTTAAACATGTTCCATGAATCACCCTCAGATAATCCCTGCACTTTCTGCACAACTTTTTGAAATAAAGATCCTGGTGATGGCGATCTAATCGCACTGACAACTGTCTCTGCCCTTGTTGTTACCATCACCGTGCTTCCTGTAGCTCCAAAGCTCAACAACTTCATCAACTCATCCCACTTGTCACTGTCATCATTCCAAACATCGTCCAACACAAGCAAGAATCGAATCCCTTGCAGCATGCTCTTAACACTTTGTTCATTAAGGTTGCGTTGTGTGGAACCACTGGGAGTGGCGCCACCTGCACATTCTAGGATCTCACGTGTCAGCCGAAACACATCAAAGTTATCAGACACACACACCCACATTTGAAGTTGGAAATGGTGAATTACACTTGTATCGTTGTAGACCAATTGTGCAAGGGCAGTCTTCCCGATACCTCCCATTCCACAAATAGCATAGATAGAGAGCTGACTTGTGGCGCACAGTCCATGGACCAGCTCGTCAACTACCCGTTTCTTCTCATCAGCTCTTCCATGTATACTTGATTCAATTACATTACAACTGGTCATGCGGGAAGAACTTTCCTTTTTAGAGGTTTCAGGAATCAGGGTCAGACTCCGATTTTTGATAGCCAAATCAAATCTACCCTTAAGTTTTTCCAGCTCCTTTCCCATCTTGAAGCCATAGGAGAGCTTACAAAAAACTCTACTGATTTTGTTCTTCATCTCCTGCTCGGATTCCATGGTGATGATTTTGTCAAACAGGGCATTGGCATCATTAGCAAGACCACTCAAATGTCCAAGCAAAACCTCCATCGCCTTGGTTTTGCTTTGTGGATTGTCTGCATCTTCAAGCACGGCGTTAATTATCTCGATAGATTGCTTCAGATCTTCAAGCACCTTGCTCAGTTTCCAAGCCCTCGTCACATGATAAACTGCTACTTTGTTCAAATTGGTCACCATGATTCCCAGCAAGGATCTGATTGTCATGGCTGCCACCATGATTGTAACCGGCTCCATCGTGAGTGAAAGTTCCAAAAACAACTAGGAACCTTTTTGATCTGAGATTCAGGGCAGACTGATAAGAAAATTTTGTTCAAGTGGGAAAACAATTAGAGTCCGAAATTTCCAAGGATAAGATGTTACCGAAATAAAACAGTTGACTTACTCCTGAACAATTGGTAAATGAATTATGAAATTTAGAACCCAGCATGTTCATGGAACCTCAAGAAACTAAAGACAATAAGGTAGGTTTCTTTCTACATCACAGTGACATTTTGACAAAGTCCATGCATGAGCTGAATTCTTCAAGTTCTACAAAAGTTAATGTGTATACCATTCTCTGTCTAGTGTATTTTTTAATATTTTCCCAAAATTCTCAGTGTGGCCATTATTAGGCATGGAGAGTAATTATCCACTACGTCCTTAGGGTAATAGTACCACTAATGTAAGGGTGGGAAGGTACGTATGCCGCTGCAGTCATTCTTAAACTACCTGACTTTTTGAGTCAACTACGTATCAAAACTGACCCATGATACCAAAACTCGACTGCGTTGGACAGAAAATCAAACCATTTTCAGAATTTACATTTATATGAATTAATTTTATGACAGGTAAATTTTCATACAATTGCTTATATAACGTACTTGAATTCAAACATGTATATTTCAGAGTATTAAAATGATTGACAAAATCAGAGGATAGAGTAAATGCCCGAAAAATAGGAAGAAAATATTGTCACTACAAGTCTCCTCCCATATGCATGTTGTTTGCCTTGGTATGCCCTTATTATGAAGGAAGGTACAATCAAAGGCATCAAACTGATCTTGGTTATGCTCATACGTTTTAACAAAGTGTCCCATATGAACACCTTTTTTGACCTCGAAATTCACAGAGTGTTATATTTCCATTACTACATGTAACAGCAAACATAGCAAGCTCACAGAACTATAACAAAGGCAGTTTCAAAGGTAACAAAAACCTAAAAGAGAGAAACTTTGAAAGAATCACCAAGAAATGTAATGAAATTTACCTGTACATAGCACCCGAAAGCAAAGTGACAGCCAATAATCAAATTGTGCATGCTGAACAAGTAGTTCGCCACAAGGCCCACAACGCGACCAACAATTGAGTATCAATTTCTTCCACATTTTTATTCATTCGTTGATACGAAGGACCACCCTCAATAATCAGGGATTTCACAAACCATTGACAATAACCTCACAGCTCAGAACAGCCTCTACCCCATCAGACTTCAAACACATTCCAATCCTTCAGTTTTATTCCAAATCCTTAAACTCGGGTGGTGACTGATCAAATTATCAAACCTGATCCTAGCGTTCCTGGTAATGATGAAGACGCTCGCAAAGATGATCCATGGATTGTTAAATATCTTATATCTCAACACCTATTCTGCACATGACGGAAGCAGATTCGTACATATCGTTGTAATCTTAAATATTGTAAGATGATCCAGTCTATTTTCGAAAAGAAAGCCATGCACTGGATCACCGGAACTTGCAATTTTGAGAGAAGAGAGATATGTATATGCGTCGATGGCGACGTTATCGACGACGGTGCCGAAGCTATCAGGTGTTGCTCTCTTCCCTTGGATGGAAGCTTGTGGCTGTTGTGTTAGATAGGAAAGGAAGGCTTCTATTCAGTCAAACGCATGCTACTTCTGATTGCCGAAGAAGTAACTATCTATAGTTGAGCATGCTAATCTTTAACCATAGGGAGGCTTTTATATTAATCTCGTACTCCACCTGCCCTTTCACTAAAAAGTTAGAAACACATTTGTCCGCATGGAAAAGACAAGAATTCAAAATGTGCCGAATGCAGATCAACGAAACATGGGTATAAGTAAGTACCTGTTTGTAGCTTACCAGTTCAGATTTAACTTCCTTCCAAGGAGCATATAAAGAGAAGGCGGAGAGGGAGCACGGGTTACTAATCAGATCATGCACTAGTTTCACAGACATGTGGGTTCTGCAACGAGGTAGCCGGACGAACCAATTTTATTCAGGGGCTTCCATGCACAGAAGCAGACTTCTATTTTTCACAGCAGCATCCAGAGGATCTCTAAGTTTCTTCAGTATATTCCTCGTCTTTAACTAAAAAACATAGGTTACCTGCCTTCGTTTTCTGTTGTAAGCCATCGGTGATTATTCTATCAAACGAGCCAACTGCATCCTCAGCCACATTTCTCAGACCAACCAGCCAGATCTTCACCTGCTCGTTATTCAGCTGCTTCCGCTCTGTATCAGCCAGCAGTGAGTTAATTAGTTATACAGATCTTTTCAGTTCCTTATGCGCCTTCTCCATATTCCAAATAAGCAAAACATGATGCATGACTATGTTGTTCAAACTGCCCAGCAAGATACCCAAAAAGGGAGTGACCACAACCGGAAAACGCACAGACGAATAAATGTTTCAATCAAAAATGTAAACTCAGAGCACCATATTTGTAGTTAACTGCTGTGAAGAGAGCAAGGCATCCATTCCTGTAGTAGCTCATCTCATAAACTTCTAAATAAAAAAAGCACTTAACTATGTTGAGCAATGACTCATATTCTACCTTGATTCAGTATTTCAGTTTTTATACAGAAAAATCACCTTCAGAAAATGCTCTTTCTCTCTCTTATAACTTATAAGTCTACTTCAAAAAAAAGAAAGACATAACAGTATCTGTTATGGCTATGGACAAGTTTCAGTTGTACATAAGAGAACAAAGGAGGCAAAATAATGATTTTCAGGAGTACCGTATGTGATATGAACTCAGTTCGCATCAAGAATGCTGCAAAGGGTGCCCTGTTTTTTTAGGCGTGGGCAAAAACCGGTCCGAATTTAAAAATCGCTCACACCGCACCGCAAAAGTGTGTTCGGTTAACGCTTTTGGAAAAAACCGATTTGTCAAAAACCGCACCGCAACCAAATTAAGCGGTGCGGAAGCGGTTCTTTATCTCAAAACACCCGGTTTAAACCGCACCGCATATATAATTAATTATTAGATAATCTAATAATTAAATATTCAAAATTATTACGAGTCTGTGTCATGTGTCTTTTGTTGGAGGCGGTAGTAATTTAATAATTAAATATTCAAAAAATTTATGAGTCTGTCTTTTGTTGGAGGTGGTTGTTGTGTCTAGTAACTAGTTTATGTTCTCCTGGGTGGTTCCTGTTTTGTTAGGCTCAATGCCTTTTGCTTTCCATCAAAGTCAAGAAGTCTTCTGTTTTCACTTGTTGTGTCCAGTTTAGGCTCAATGCCTTGTTAGGTTTCTGTTTTCACTATCTGTAATAGCTACAAGTAATAAACCGGTCCAACCAATACATCATTCACAATCGGATTACCAGTAATCTCGTTATGATGCACATAATAAGGATCATCAACCACACTCGAATGTGCAGGATTCACAACAACAGGTGTTGCAGCTAGCGGACTTAACACAAAACTCGAACCATCCATGACAACTAAGAAATTGGATAATGCGAAACGCAAAAAAATGCAATCGAAGGAGAATCAATTCACCAAAATCGTCGTCTGCTCTGATACCATCTGAAACAGCATCGCCGAAGACTCAATTGATGATTGCTATTGGAGGAGGGGAGCGAAGAATCGATCGGAAGAGATTCGGAGTACAGGGAAAGCTTTTAGGGTTTTCATCACGCAAACATGAGCCATCGTAGCAATGTCGTATTGACCCAACGTCAAACATCACGCAAGCCAAAACGACACCGTTACAAGACAGTACCAGAATTATAAGCAGCAACTGAAATTCCCTCCTAAACTATATCAATACAAATGAAACAACCCCTAGTCATTAAAACCCTATAAATCCTCTAATAGATTTTATCGAACCGGAAAAAACAGTCAAGCCAAATCCAGCGTTTGAAGTAGAGGAGGTTAAGGAGTCAGGCCGTAGCAAGGAAATAGAGAGTTCTTACCCACCAGCTAACAGTTTGGGGCTGAAAGTCATCGCTTCCGAGGAGCAGCAGGGAGGTTCAGTGGTCCAATCCAGTCTGTCCGTGCGTTTCCTGCTGAAGATGGAATTGAAATCAATGCAGAATAAGATGAAGGAGGTCAAGGGTTTGAAGACTGGTGGTTTTGGGGGGCGCCAGCGATGTCATCGAGCGATTCTAGAGGTTGTCTTAGTGTTGGTAGTGGGAGTGATGCCTAGAGGCAGCAGGTCCATTTCAGCGCAAGTTGAAGTTGATATATTGTTATCAACGGCGGTTGCGAGAGTGCCTGGTTTTGGAGAGAGCCCTAAAATCACGGGGTAGTTCTGTCGAGAGATCCTGAGCGATATTATCAATTAGAGAGTAAGGGAGTCGTGGGCTTGTTGTTTTGGGCCATTGGTGCTTTTTTTTAAGCGTTTAATGAATAAAAAGCCGTACTTTTCCCTAATAAAAAAAAACTCTGAAGTTGGCCATATCTAGCACTCTCAAGTGTTTTTCTTTCTCAATATATGAAGATAAGGAATCAGCTGGAATGCCAAACTCCGATGACGGAATTAATGACCGTAGAGAATCAATCTGGATGTCGCCAATAGAGTAGTTCTAAGGGACGCGCATATACAAGTGGCGGATGTTACCAGGAATCCTGCTTGCTGTTTTTGTATCTGTGATCGAATAAATACCAATCATGATCGAAGAATGCATCAGATCGTGAATATGACTATATTCATTACCATCCAGGTCAAATAAGTGTCCGAAAAATGATCGTTGAACCAGTTTCAGGAAAATCTCATTGGCTTTACCATACCAATCCTCGTTATCTTTTGTTACAATAAAACCATTGGATATCCACATCTGAATCAACCGTTCCTTTTGGATAAAAGAACCCTTCGGAAATAGGGCGCAAGTGAGTGGCTCGGTAGTGAGCACTCCACCCGGCACCAAAGTGTGCTCGGGTTCGAAGACCCTCTAACTCAACTAACATAACGTCTAACACCCCCCAATCAAAAAAAAAAAAAAGAACCCTTCGGAAATATTGAGCAATATGTGAAACATGATCTCAAATGGAGAGGCAAATGTAAATAGCTCAGTCTTAAGATAGGCATGATACTGCTGTCAGTCTCACCATCATCCCAATTCCCAAGAACTGTTTTCCATGATGGATTTCCATGTACGTAGTCCTTTTTGGACCGGATCATACATTCATACTCCCCAATGTTATAATGTTAAGTGGTACACCTCGGCATTTTTTTGACATTTCTTTGCTCAGTGTGACCATTTCCAGGTTGGTGTCTTCTTGATTTTGGTTCTCAAAAGCATAATTCTTAAACAACTCCCACGATTTAGCATTATGTAACTCCTTCACATTGCGAATTACCACTTCCAACTTCTTCTGAGACTCTCCAGGGGACTCCCTCAGGTACAGCGGTCCAATTGAGCTGGCAACTTTCTTATCCCTCATTGTCATGATAACTATGCTTCCTTCAGCTCCGCCGTTCAACATAGATATCAAAGGTTTCAACTTCTCATTGTCTTCATTCCACACATCATCCATCACAAGCAAGAATAGTCTTCCCTTCAGCTCAGCTTGAACGCTCGTTTGCAGAGACTGAAGCTCTTTCTGAACTATGGTTGGGTAGTTATACATTCTAGCATTGCGGATGTGAGAGATCAAAATCTTCAGGAACATACACCCACATCCTCGGAGTTGTAGACCTCCTGTACAAGGGTCGTCTTTCCAATCCATCCCATTCCACAAACAGCATATATAGAGAGGGTGGAGAGGGAGCACGGGCCACTAACCAGATCACGCACTACTTCCCCCTTTTCAAAAACTCTTCCAAGGGCACCAGGGTTATTTAACGAGGTAGACGGACGGACGAACCAATTTTATATCAGGGGCTAACACGCGCAGAAGCAGGACTTCTATTTTTCACAGCAGCATCCAAACGATCTAACAAGTTCAAAATTAATTGTCTTGCAAGGATTAGTCATTATTGTATCCAAATGCCGTTGATTTGGATGTTAGGTACATGTGATATCTTCTTCCAATCTCGGCCGTTGTCTTTTTTACATCGCCTCTCCAGATCTGAAAAACCACTCATCGTCAACTCATCTAGTTTCCTGATTTCAGCAATTGTGTCAAGTAATGATGTAAGATCAAAGCAGCTGGCAATAGACAAGCGGGAGGGTGAAGGGAGGCATTGCAACCATCCGGTGTAGTTACTTTTCTCAAGTCCTATACAGTTGTGTATTTCCAGGCTCCAAAGATGGCTGAGCTGCTGTAAAAAGTATGTTGGCAAAGTTTTAAGAGCATCACAGGCATCGATGCAAAGATATCGTAGTTCCTTGAGACATCCGATCTCATCTGTTAAAGATACGAGGCGCGCACATTTGTGGAGACTCAACGCCCTCAGAGAAGATAATCTAGGAAAGAAACCGATTGGAATGGAAGTAAGGCCGGAAAGACCAATGAAATGATTCGCCAAACCCGTCAAGTGATTGAGACCTTCTGGCAAACTCCGGAGTTCCCGACAATCACGAATATCGAGAAATCTTAGATTAGATAGACATTCCAACTCAGATGATAATGAGTTCAAAAACGGCACGTTCTGAAGCCGCAAACACTCGAGAGCCTTTAAACGTAAAACATATGCAGATGGAAAAACTTCACTTGAAAAGTGACGCAAGGTGAAGTAGATCAATGAGTTAGATTCTGGCAATGGTTCCAGTTTCATGCTTGGCGTTTGTTCGATTTCCAAACTTTGGAGCTTAGGGCAAGATGACAACACCGCAAGTTGATTGCATCTTGTGACTTTCAGTTGGCGGACTTCAGGAAAGACAATCTTGTTGAATCCTGTTGCCGTCCATCTCTTAAAGTTTGGCATTGATGTAATCTCTAACATCTTCAGGGCTGGGAATAGTGTCATTGTTACATCATAATCAGCCTTGAAGAAGCACTCCACCATTTTCATGCCACGAATAACAAGATCCTCTAGAAACGGTAGCTTCCACAGAGAAGGAAGAGACTCACAATAGTCAATATCTTTAAGTGTGATCTTGATCAATTTCTGATGTGATTTCCTCATCCATTCAGGAAATTGGGATCCTTGATATAGACTGAGGGACAAAATTTTCAAATTTTCACAAAGGCAGAGGCCATCAAGAACCTTTTCCATTTGATTGCGCATTTCACTGTCTGTTCAGCTCTCAGGAACTTTCCCCCAAGACAGGTGTAATGAATGAAGACCCCTTTTGGGGGAAAGTTTCTGAGAGCGGAACAAATAGTGAAATGCGCAATCAAATGGAAAAGGTTCTTGATTGCCTCTGCCCTTGTGAAAATTTGAAAATTTTGTCCCTCAGTCTATATCAAGGATCCCAATTTCCTGAATGGATGAGGAAATCACATCAGAAACTGACCAAGATCACACTTAAAGATGTTGACTATTGTGAGTCTCTTCCTTCTCTGTGGAAGCTGCCATTTCTAGAGGATCTTGTTATTCGTGGCATGAAAATGGTGGAGTGCTTCTTCAAGGCTGATTATGATGTAACAATGACACTATTCCCAGCCCTGAAGATGTTAGAGATTACATCAATGCCAAACTTTAAGAGATGGACGGCAACAGGATTCAACAAGATTGTCTTTCCTGAAGTCCGCCAACTGAAAGTCACAAGATGCAATCAACTTGCGGTGTTGCCATCTTGCCCTAAGCTCCAAAGTTTGGAAATCGAACAAACGCCAAGCATGAAACAGGAACCATTGCCAGAATCTAACTCATTGATCTACTTCACCTTGCGTCACTTTTCAAGTGAAGTTTTTCCATCTGCATATGTTTGCCGTTTAAAGGCTCTCGAGTGTTTGCGGCTTCAGAACGTGTCGTTTTTGAACTCATTATCATCTGAGTTGGAATGTCTATCTAATCTAATATTTCTTGATATTCGTGATTGTCGGGAACTCCAGAGTTTGCCAGAAGGTCTCAATCACTTGACGGGTTTGGCGAATCATTTCATTGGTCTTTCCGGCCTTACTTCCATTCCAATCGGTTTCTTTCCTAGATTATCTTCTCTGAGTGCGTTGAGTCTCCACAAATGTGCGCGCCTCGTATCTTTAACAGATGAGATCGGATGTCTCAAGGAACTACGATATCTTTGCATCGATGCCTGTGATGCTCTTAAAACTTTGCCAACATACTTTTTACAGCAGCTCAGCCATCTTTGGAGCCTGGAAATACACAACTGTATAGGACTTGAGAAAAGTAACTACACCGGATGGTTGCAATGCCTCCCTTCACTCTCCCGCTTGTCTATTGCCAGCTGCTTTGATCTTACATCATTACTTGACACATTTGCTGAAATCAGGAAACTAGATGAGTTGACGATGAGTGGTTTTTCAGATCTGGAGAGGCGATGTAAAAAAGACAACGGCCGAGATTGGAAGAAGATATCACATGTACCTAACATCCAAATCAACGGCATTTGGATACAATAATGACTAATCCTTGCAAGACAATTAATTTTGAACTAATCATGTTCAAATTTTCAGTATCTTTTGCATCAGTGACTTTATTGAGATCTTCAATGCTCAATTCCCCAAGAAGATCCAAATCGCTGAGTTCACATATACCATAACCAATGCCTTCTCCCACGATATATTTTCCAAGCATTTGAAGACTTTTTAACTCACCTATTCCTGGAGGAAGCCTAGTAAGTGAAGGGCAATCCCTGATATCCAAGCAAGTGAGTTGTTCCAAGTGTTTCACACTATTGGGCAACTTTCGGAGACGATAACAGTGACGGAGTATCAAAAATTTCAGATTCAGAAGGAAGCCAACAGAAGTAGGCAAAGATTCAATAGCAGAGTAAGACATATTTAAATATCTCAGATGTTTCAGCTTCGCAATGGCTTCCGGAAATAGAGACGGGATTTTCCAAACACTGAAGCAATCGACGACTAGCTTTTCTGGGGTGAATTCTGAGGAAGTGTCCCCATTATTAAAGCCATCCATATCTAGCACTCTTAAGTGTTTCTCTCTCTCAATAAATGAAGATAAGGAATGAGCTGGAATGTCAAACTCGGATGACAGAAGTAATGACCGTAGAGATCCAAACGAACCAATCTTGATGTTGTGAATGGAGTAGTTCGGCGGGACGCACAAAAACAAGTGGCTGACTTTATCAGGAATCCTGCTTGCTCTCGTTGTAACTGTGATCGAATATATGCCAATCATGATTGAAGACGCAAGATTATGCATCAGATCATGAATTATACAACAAACATCACCATCCCTGTCAACGAAGCGTTGGAAAAATGATCGTTGAACCAGTTCCTGGAAAACTTCATCGGCTTTACCATACAAATCCTCATCATGTTTTGTGACAATAAAGCCATTGGATATCCACATCTGAATCAAGTATTCCTTTCGGTAAAGATGAGCTTTTGGAAATATTGAGCAATATGTAAAACATGGTCTCAAATGGAGAGGCAAATGGAAATAGCTCAGTCTTAAGATCGGCATGTCAGTTTCACCATCATCCCAAGAAATGTTTTCCATGATAGATTTCCACGTACCCAGTCCTTGTTTGCGCCGGATCATACTCCCCAATGTTATGATGGCAAGCGGTACACCACGACATTTTCTTGACATCTCTTCACTCAGGCTGACCATTTCCGAGTTGTTCTCTTCTGGCTTTTGGTTCTCGAATGCATAATCCTTGAACAACTCCCATGATTCATCTTTGTGTAACTCCTTCACATGGTGGACTACCACTTCCAACTTCTTCTGAGACTCTCCCGGGGATTCCTTCAGGTACAGCGGTCCGATTGAGCGGGCAACTTTCTCATCCCTCATTGTCATTATAACTATGCTCCCTTCAGCTCCGCCATTCAACATAGACATCAAAGGTTTCCACTTCTCATTGTCTTCATTCCACACATCATCCAGCACAAGCAAGAAGGGTTTTCCCTTCAGCTCAGTTTGAAGGCTCGTTTGCAGAGAGTGAAGTTCTTTCTGAACTTTGTATGTTCGGGTAGATATACATTCTAGCATCGCGGATGTCATCCTGAAGAGATCAAAATCTTCAGGAACAGATACCCACATCCTCGGATTAAAGCGGTCAACAATGCACGGATCGTTGTAGATCTGCTGTACAAGAGTCGTCTTTCCAATCCCTCCCAATCCATAAACAGCATATACAGAGAGGGTGGAGAAGGAGCATGGGCCAGTAACCAGATCATCCACTATTTCCTTCTTTTCAACATCTCTCCCGAAGACACGTGAGTTCTGTAACGAGGTAGCCGGACGAACCAAATTTATTTCAGGGGCTTCCACGGTCAGAAGCAGAATTCTATTTTTCACAGCAGCATCCAGACGATCTCTGAGTTTCTTCAATTTATTCCCCATCTTTAACTTAAAACAAAGGTTACCTGGCTTCATTTTCTGTTGTAAGATGTAGGTGATTATTCTGTCAAACAAGTCAACTGCATCATCAGCCACATTTCTCAGATCAACTAGCCAGATCTTCACCTGCTCGTTATTCAGCTGCTTCCTTTCTGCATCTGCGATCAGTGAGTTGATTAGTTGTACAGATCCTTTGAGTTCCTTATACTCCTTCTCCATATTCCAAGCGAGCAAAACATGATGCACGGCTATGTTGTTCAAATTACCCAACAAGGGAGTGACCACAACTGGAAAAGGCATAGAGACAAATAAATGTTTCGATCAGGAATGTAGAATCAGAGCGCAATGTTTGTAGTCAACTGTTGTGCAGATAGCAATGCACGCATTAATGTAGTTGCTCATCTCATAACCAGCAAAGAAAAATGCATTCAACTATTTCGAACACAGACTAATTCAACCTTGATACAATTTCTAAATGGAAAAATGTTTGGATGAATCACCTTTGAACATGTTCATCACCTTTGAACATGGCTGGCCAGAAGATGCTCTTTCTCTCTCTTATAACTCTACTGCACAAAACAAAGCAGGTAACAGCAGCAGTCATGGCTATGGACAAGCTTCATTTGTACACAAGAGAAATAAAGAGGCAAATAATTTTTAGGAGTACTAGATGTCATATGAAGTCAATGTTGGATATCTTGCTTAGAAACGGCAGATTAACAGAAGTTACTGAACAAATATATGAATACAGATATGACTTAAATCAAACCAATTGCAACCGAAAGGGGATCGAGTCACGTTAGACGCTGTCCTTAAAGCAAGATTGTCGCTCGTAGGTGCTGGGAGCTGGGACTCGCTGACAATACGCTTCCCAAGATAAAACGATCCTCGGCAAACACTTAAACACCAAAGCTTTGCCGATCGAACACTGAATGATCTTTAGCTATCACCACCGAATGATTACGAATGGAAAACCAGAGAAGAAAGTTGTTTTGTGTTTTCTGTGTCTTCCAAATGAGCCACAATACTCCTCCTTTTATAGGAGAGTATTATTCTTTTGGAACTCAACGGTCTTAGTCATTAACATTAGACATTATGAGTCCGTACGTATACCAAGACGTCTCTTGGTATTTCTGATGCACCATAAATTTTATTAAATGCGCACACTTAATACTCTTATGCATCCAAGCTCATTTTAAATGATTTTTACCATCATTTTCTTCACACATATTTCACACAAGTTCCAACAATCCCCCACATGAAGAAAATCGAGTAGTGAAAACGATAAAACAAATAAACTCGATAATCAAGACTCGACTCAATGTGGTGATAGCTTCTACGGTTGATATCTGCATAGGATAGGTAGGCTATGCCCTTGAACCTTCCCTTGAGAAGACATGTTCTCTTTACTGACTATTCAGTAGACGTGATAGTCTTTGAACTGTTCGTCTTATAATGTAAACGAAAGTCATGTCCCCCACAGATATCTTCCTGACCATACTTGGTTCTTACTGGTGGGTTCATTTCTGGCCATGACACCCCTTTCCTGGTTCTGCAAGAGTTTTTAAAGAATTAAGCCCTTTGAATTCTCCTTTGAAGCAGCCTCACTTCTCTCTCACATAGGTGATTCTTTTTCAAAACTATGTCACTGGTCCTCGCAAGAGTTTGTGGGTCGAGCCCGTTGATCGAACTCACTGGTCGAACTAGGTTGATCAAAACTAAACCCAACCCAACCCACGAGCTAAACCAACCATCCTGGACCCATGAATTGGGTCGGGCTGGGTCGGACCAACCCACAACCCACGCTGGCCAACTCACATGTTTTGTAACCCACTTCCATCTGTATTATTATTTTTTTGATTCATAAGTGGAGTTTCACCACAAAAAAAAAACACTAGCAAAGCCTAGAGGCAAGCTCACAACAACTCAGGGACAGAACAAAACACCAAGCCGCTAGAGGCCCACACCGACAAACTCTAAGGCCTCCCTCGCTCCTGCGCTCCTACCCACTAAACAACGCTGAACAACACTAAACAACAAGCACCAAGATGCCCACACTAAACACCACTAAACAACACATCAACAAGCAACTTAGAAGCCCGCACTGAAAACTCTGAGACGGAACAACACAACCAGCAACTAGCAACCACAAAAATTCAGATGGTCTCAACACGGCTGAAATAAAGCCCCTATCTGTATCATGCCCATTCCATATTATCTGCAAACTACCACGCCTAATAGTTCGAGGAATGACGCCAAGCCGAATCTGAAAACAGTGATAGATCATTTCTGCATACATACAGGAGAGAGAGCAGTGATAGATGAGATAGATGAGATAGGCAAGTCGCTTGGGCTGAAAGAAACCGATGTCGAGCCTTCGAGGGTGACCTTGCACCGGTTTGGCAACACATCGCATTCTTCGGTTTGGTACATTTTGGGGTACATGGAGGCGAAGAAGCGGCTTAAAAAGGGCGACACGGTGCTGATGATCGGGCTTGGGTGGATCCAATTGAACGCACCCTTGCATTTCCCTTCGATTAATAACAATATATGGCACATGTGATATCTTTGGCCAGTCTGGGCCATTTTCTCGTTCGCACCTCTGCTCCAGATCAGGAAAATCCATCAGGGCCAACTGCTGTAGCTTTCTCAAGCTGGCAACTGCGTCAAGTAATGATGCGGGATCAAATGAATTTCGAACCTCCAAAATACTGAGTGACGTGAGACTCCCAAGCAATTTTACCGAGTCACTGTTGCGTAATCCCTCGCAGTCCTTAACTCGAAGATGTTCCAGCGCTGTAAGGTGGTGGATCTCCTCTGGTAGTGAAGTAAGGTTGTCACACCCAATGATATCCAGCATTTTTAGCGAAAATAGTCCAGTACAAATGCCTGGTGGGAAGGATACAAGACCATGAAGAGCATTGAGGGACAATCTCTCGAGTTCATTTGCGCTTTTGAGGATGTCTGAAAAAAATCGGGCGTGGGCACAATTCTCTACTTCCAAGTCCAATTTGCTTGAATGAACTGGCCAACGAACTGCCAGCAATCCTGATTCTGTTACATTCCATGATTGGATCCTGGGGCAATATGGTTGATCCCTAAGTTGAGGGCTATCAGTGATGTGCAATTCACCGACATTGGGAAAGTGAACTCCATCCACACCACTTGATGTCCAGTTCCTTAATCTTGGCATCGACTCAATTATCAGTGTCTCCAGTGTTGAGAATAACTTGGCATCTTTATGATCAAGCTCATCACTGAATAAGCATTCTAAAATTTTCATACCAGTACACTAAGGATCCTTAGACATGGCAGCTTCCACAAAGGAGGAAGACACTTGCAATTGATAATACCATCTAACCGGATGCTGGTAAGACTAAATGTATGGTATGAATGTGTTATCCAACTAGGGAAAGTCCGACCTTCATACCCTTTGATGACCAAATTGCTCAAATCTCTACGAGGGCGTAACCCATCAAAAATCTTCTCCATTATGTTCCTTTTCAAACAAACATCCCCATCTTCCCCAAAATGGAAGTCCTTCTGCCAAGACAACCTCAATGAATAAAGATTTCTCATTTTGTTCCCCGAATAAACTTTGGTCACCCCAACAAAGTTGCTAATTCCAAGGATACTTGCATCTTGACCAGTGCCATCGTCAGCAATGTACTTGTCACTTAATATATGAAGGTTACTCTATGCTCCTATTCCAGGAGGAAAATGAGTAAGTGAATCACAGAATCTGACATCCAAATAGATAAGATATATCATGTGATTCATATTGGGCAGCTCAATCAAGTTATGACAGCCAAAGAGTTTCAAAGTCTCCAAGTTGATGAGAGAGCCAACTGATTTCGGTAAAGTATATCTTGTTGGAAAGACAGATCCAAGTACCTCAACTGTCTCAACTTGTTAATTGATTGATGGCGAGACCAATGAAAGTAATACTGGATATACTGAGAATCTCTTATAACTTCGATGGCCTCCAATATCAAGCGTCATCAAATTCTTTTCTTTCAACATACAGGATGACAAGGAATCAACTTGAGTGTTGAACTTAGGTGAAACTAACAATGATTGTAGAGAACCCTTCTTAATGTTTTCCAAGGAAAAGTTTTCAAGCAAATGTAAATGACTAACCTTATCCGGAATCCTCCGTTTTGTATCAATACCTACCGTCAAGTAAGTGTCTGCCATGCTTGACAATGCGAGATCATGCATCAGGTCATGGATAGAAAATGTGGTATCATCGCACCATGAAAATGCATGGTCTCGACTCTTATACATAGCAGCAGAATAACTTTCTGTAACATCTTGAAACAACGATCTGTCAGCCAGTTCCCAAAAGTATTCATTTCCAACATCCAGCAATTCTTCGCCATCTTGGGGAGTGACAAAACCATTAGCTATCCATAAAAGTACCATTTGGTCCTTTCGATATACACGTGATCTTCGGGGAATATACAGCAATATGCAAAGCATGACCTCAAACGACGGGGAAAATAGGAATAACTTAGTCTCAGAATGTGCAGGATATCATCTTGCCAGTGCATATTTTCCAAGACACACTCCCACTCTTTCACATTTTGTTTCCTCTGCATCAGGCTCCCTAGTGTCATAATGGCCAATGGCACTCCACTACACTTTTTTGCCATTTCCTTGCCCATTACCATAATATCAGACTCATGCTCTATGTGGTGTTGGTCCTCAAATGCATACCATTTAAACATGTTCCATGAATCACCCTCAGATAATCCCTGCACTTTCTGCACAACTTTTTGAAATAAAGATCCTGGTGATGGCGATCTAATTGCAGTTACAACTGTCTCTGCCTTTGTTGTTACCATCACCGTGCTTCCTGTTGCTCCAAAGCTCAACAACTTCATCAACTCATCCCACTGGTCACTGTCATCATTCCAAACATCGTCCAACACAAGCAAGAATCGAATCCCTTGCAGCATGCTCTTAACACTTTGTTCATTAAGGTTGCGTTGTGTGGAACCACTGGGAGTGGCGCTACCTGCACATTCTAGGATCTCACGTGTCAGCCGAAACACATCAAAGTGCAAGGGAAATGGTGAATTACACTTGTATCGTTGTAGACCAGTTGTGCAAGGGCAGTCTTCCCGATACCTCCCATTCCACAAATAGCATAGATAGAGAGCTGACTTGTGGCGCACAGTCCATGGATCAGCTCGTCAACTACCCGTTTCTTCTCATCAGCACTTCCGTGTATACTTGATTCAATTACATTACAACTGGTCATGCGGGAAGAACTTTCCTTTTTAGAGGTTTCAGGAATCAGGGTCAGACTCCGATTTTTGATAGCCAAATCAAATCTACCCTTAAGTTTTTCCAGCTCCTTCCCCATCTTGAAGCCATAGGAGAGCTTACAAAAAACTCTACTGATTTTGTTCTTCATCTCCTGCTCGGATTCCATGGTGATGATTTTGTCAAACAGGGCATTGGCATCATTAGCAAGACCACTCAAATGTCCAAGCCAAACCTCCATCGCCTTGGTTTTGCTTTGTGGATTGTCTGCATCTTCAAGCACGGCGTCAATTATCTCGATAGATTGCTTCAGATCTTCAAGCACCTTGCTCAGTTTCCAAGCCCCCATCACATGATAAACTGCTACTTTGTTCAAATTGGTCACCATGATTCCCAGCAAGGATCTGATTGTCATGGCTGCCACCATGATTGTAACCGGCTCCATCGTGAGTGAAAGTTCCAAATACAACTAGGAACCTTTTTGATCTGGAGATTAATGGCAGATTGATAAGAAAGATTTGTCCAAGTGGGAAAGCAATAAGAGTCCAAAAATGTTACCGAACTAAAACTCTGACTTGCTCCTGAACAATCAGTAAACAAATGAAACTTAGAACCCAGCCTTTTCGTGGAACCTCAAGACAATATGGTAGGTTTCTTTCTACATCAATCAAGTCAACAGAGGCCATTAGTAACATTTTGACAAAGTCCATGCATGCACAGCTGAAGTCAACAAGTTCTACAAAAGTTTATGTGTATATCATTCTCCGTCTAGTGTGTTTTTTTAAACTGCCCAGATTTTCAGCATGACCTTATTAGGCATGTTACATGGAGGGTAAATTATCCACTAGGTCCTTAGGGTAATAATACCACTAATGTAAGGGTGGGAATGTACTTATGTCGTTGCAATCATAACAAAGTGTCCCATATGAACACCTATCTTGACCTCAAAATCCACAGAATGTTATATTTCCATTACTACATGTAACAGCAAACATAGCAAGCTCACAGAACTATAACAAAGGCAGTTTCAAAGGTAAAAAAAAAACAAAAGAGAGACACTTTGAAAGAATCACCAAGGAATGTAATGAAATTTACCTGTACATAGCGCCCGAAAGCAAAGTGACAGCCAATACTCAAATTGTGCATGTTGAACAAGTAGTTCGCCACAAGGCCCACAACGCGACCAACAATTGAGTATCAAGCTCTTCCACTTTTTTATTCATTTGTTGATACTAAGGACCACCCACAATAATCAGGGATTTCACAAACCATTGACAATAACCTCACAGCTCAGAACAGCCTCTACCCCATCAGACTTCAAACACATTCCAATCCTTCAGTTTTATTCCAATTCCTTAAACTCGGGTGATGACTATCAAACCTGATCCTAGCGTTCCTGGCAATGATGAAGACGCTGGCGAAGATGATCCATGGATTGTTAAATATCTCAACACATATTCTGCACATGACGGAAGCAGATTCGTACATATCGTTGTAATCTTTTCACACTCGGCTATTTGTCCAGTATTTTTCGAAAAGAAAACCATGCACTGGATCACTGGAACTTGCAATTTTGAGAGGAGAGATATGTATATGCGTCGATGGAGACGTTATCGACGACGGCGCCGAAGTTATCAGGTGTTGCTCTCTTCACTTGGATGGAAGCTTGTGGCTGTTGTGTTAGATAGGAAAGGAAGGATTCTATTCAGTCAAAGGCGTGCTACTTCTGATTGCCGAAGAAGTAACTAACTATCTATAGGTGAGCATGCCAATCTTTAACCATAGGGAGGCTTTTATATTAATCTCGTACTCCACCTGCCCATTCAATGAAAAGTTAGAAACACATTTGTCCGCATGGAAAAGAAAAGAATTCCAAATGTGCCAAATGCAGATCAACGAAACTTGGGTATAAGTAAGAACCTGTTTGTAGCTTACCAGTTCAGATTTAACTTCCTTCAAGGAGCATATAAAGAGAGGGCGGAGAGGGAGCACGGGTTACTAATCAGAACATGCACTAGTTTCACAGACATGTGGGTTCTGCAACGAGGTAGCCGGACGAACCAATTTTATTCAGGGATTTCCATGCTCAGAAGCAGACTTCTATTTTTCACAGCAGCATCCAGAGGATCTCTAAGTTTCTTCAGTATATTCCTCGTCTTTAACTAATAAACATAGGTTACCTGCCTTCGTTTTCTGATGTAAGCCATCAGTGATTATTCTATTAAACGAGTCAACTGCATCATCAGCCACATTTCTAAGACCAACCAGCCAGATCTTCACCTGCTCGTTATTCAGCTGCTTCCGCTCTGTATCAGCCAGCAGTGAGTTAATTAGTTATACAGATCTTTTCAGTTCCTTATGCGCCTTCTCCATATTCCAAATAAGCAAAACATGATGCATGACTATGTTGTTCCAACTGCCCAGCAAGATACGCAAAAAGGGAGTGCCACAACCGGAAAACGCACAGAGATGAATAAATGTTTCAATAAAAAATGTAAACTCAGAGCACAATATTTGTAGTTAACTGCTGTGAAGAGAGCAAGGCATCCATTCCTGTAGTAGCTCATCTGTCATCTCATAAACTTCTAAATCAAAAAAGCACTTAACTAGGTTGTGCGCTGACTCATTCTACCTTGATTCAGTATTTCAGTTTTTATACAGAAAAATCACCTTCAGAAAATGCTCTTTCTATCTCTTATAACTTATAAGTCTACTTCAAAAAAAAAAAAAACAAGACATAAGAGTATCTGTTATGGCTATGGACAAGTTTCAGTTGTACACAAGAGAACTAAGGAGGTAAATAATTTTCAGGAGTACCGTATGTGATATGAACTCAGTTCGCATCAAGAATGCTGCAAAGGGTGCCCTGTTCTTGACCACGCTTCAGGAGGAAATTCACCTTTTTAATGATGTCGCAAGCAGGTTTTACCTGTATGCCCTATTGCCCTTGACGAAGGTAATCCCATTTTAAAATGCTAAAAAAATAATGAAGCACCAATGCATCTTCAGCCCTGTCATTAAGGTAGAAAGATGAAGTTAAGCACTCTCACAACATTAGACAATTACCAAAAAGTTATTAAATAAAGAAACCAATAATACCTAGCAAGAGAGCAGTGGCCTTCCACTGCAGATTCATACCGTCACCATCTCGTCACCCGAAGCATTTCTCGCCCCGGCTTTTGCAAATTTCTTCAAACAACAGCAACAAAGAAAACCCTAATTTCAAAACTCGCTTACCGAATAATTCAAATATCAAGTAATTAAACTCCAAACTTCCGTTTCCTTCTGAGCTTCGATCACTCGGAAAAGAATACGACAAATGAGCTTACTTCGAATAGAGTGGAGCAAGTAGCACAGTTCGTACCGAGGTCATAGACGGAAGTCATCCGCGCAGCAGCGACTCGGACTGTGGTCGGCATAGTCGAGCACCAGACACCAAACTCCGAGCACCGATGATGCGAAAAGTCGGCAAATCGACTCCATGATCACAATTCTTCATACGCGAGATGATCGGAATCGAAGATGACGACGACAAGTATATGCTAATTACAAGACAGTCCCTGTAGTTATAAAAAGTATGTTTCGACTCCCAATATTTTCACATTTTTTCATTTTAGCCCATGCATCGAGGCTTTCCAATAATTGCAACTATGGTAGGACAATTGACATTTATGGGGATTCAATTGTGATCAAGGAGTGTAATAACAGAAATAGAAAAGTGGGGTTTGGAAGCTATAATTGAGAAATCATTTCTAAAATGAAGGGGTAAGAGAGGGCAATGAATGAGTAAAAGATGGCTACAAAGATGGATTTTTTTGTTTTTTGTTTTTTGTTTTTTGTTTTTTGTTTTTTGTTTTGGTCAAAGTCAAAACCCCAAGAGAAGTAAAGCTTGGTGAAAATGAGAGATGATGGATATTTATAGAACACAAATCCAACAAACTCAAACAAGGAAATTCCAATTCACACAAGAAAACAATTTCTGGTGTAAGCTGACAACTCCTTGATTCAAAAAAAGTTAAAAGTGTGAGATTGAGTCGTTGAGGAGAAGAGAAAAGCTGTTGCTTGATATAAAAGCTTGTTTTTTGAGATGGATTTGGAGGCTCAAATTTCATCCTGTTATTTATTGAATTGATTTGATAGAGATTTTTATTCTTTTTCTTTATTCTGAAATTCAAGGGAGATGGGGAGGAAGGAAAGAAAAGACAGCCCATAGTTAACAAACAACTCCAGACAAATCTCTCTCCCCAATCCTTTTTTTTCCCTCAGATCTACCCTCCAAAACCATCTGTCATCGTAATTCCTTTCCTGCCTGTGTTTATCACTCCAATTACAACAAAAAGTTTTGATCTTTTTCCCCATATTGATATTTTGAGGCTTATTTGAGAAGTGGGTCATCAGAAATTTGGGTTTTAAAAGGTGTTGTTGATTCATGGTAAGCTGTACATTGCCCAGGTGGGGGTTGATTGTTGTTCTGAGACTTCATCTGATATGCCCATTTGCTGTTTCATTGAAAAGATGTGAACTTTACTATTTCTGACCTTTTTTGGAATTCTGTATTGAGGGTTTGATTGGTGGTTTGTGGATTTTGTTTGATGTTTATGAGGTTGTGTTGTTTGCTGCAGATTTGATTATGCTTGGATATATCATTGTGGACTTGATATCTGCTAATTGTGAGGTGGGGTAAGGACTAAGGAGTTGAGGAGAAAGTTGATTTGAAATTAGGGTTTGAGTTTGATGTAAATTTAAAGATATCTAGGTCATCTAGTTGAGGATTTCAGGAATATGTGAATATGGTGACTAATACATTTATGAGAATTGTGTCTCCATGTTGGAAACCATCTACTGAGGGAGAGAATTCCGGTGGAGGAAGCGATGCTTATGGCCGTGTTGATGGGCTGTTGTGGTATAAAGATTTAGGGCAACATGTTGCTGGTGAATTATCCATGGCTGTAGTTCAAGCTAATAATTTGTTGGAAGATCAAAGTCAACTTGAATCAGGGTCTTTGAGTTTAAACGATTCAGGTCCTCATGGAACATTTGTCGGAGTTTATGATGGCCATGGAGGTCCGGAAGCCGCTCGATTTGTCAATGAGCGCCTTTTAGAGAATCTGAAAAGTATGTTCTCTGAAAGCTCTTTACCTCGTTTATACATCAAGATAAGCATATAAACTAGTAGACGATTTACTTATTGAGGTGCTTCTATATAGTTGCATTACATCTCTGAAATGAGGGTTAAAAGAACGTGTCAACAAAGAAATCGAAATGTGGTTTCAGGGTTGGCATTTTGCAATATTCTTTTGATCACGTGTAGGAAGTTTGAGAACAAGGTTTCATGTGCTCATGTCGTATCACTTAGCTCGTTGATTTAATTTATGCTGGGTAAACTGAAGTAGCAATAGCATTATCCAACATCTAATATACTGCCTTTTTCGATTAATGTGATGAAAGAGTTTCATAGCAGTATCATAGTGTACATAGCTGTTAAATAGTTAGTCTATTTTCTTATTGACTGAACACATTTTAAGCTGCAGAATTCACGACTGATAATAATCAGGCAATGTCGGCCGATGTTATCAACAAAGCATTTTTGGCTACAGAGGATCAGTTTCTTTCCCTAGTAAAAAGACAGTGGTTAATCAAACCGCAAATTGCGTCAGTTGGGGCATGTTGTTTGGTCGGAGTTATATGTGGTGGGCAGCTATACATTGCAAATGCAGGAGATTCGAGGGTTGTGTTAGGAAAACTCGAAAAGACCATGAAAGAGGTCAAAGCTATTCAGTTGTCATCCGAGCATAATGCTAGTTTTGAATCTGTGAGAGAAGAGTTGCATTCAGAGCACCCTGATGATCCACAGATCGTAGTTTTAAAGCGCAATGTTTGGAGAGTGAAGGGCCTCATACAGGTAACACTTCTTACTGCAACTGCTTTCAACTCATATTCCATTAACTTGAATATTTTTTCCAAATAGCATATGACAAGCTTGTTTCTCCAATGTGACTTGTTTCAAAGATATGTCCAAAATGTTACTTTTCTTCCACTAAATACAGTTGGTATCCACGGTTTGAATCTCATCAGTGCTGATCAGGATTCCTCTGTGACAAGCCGCTGATAGGATCCACGATTTAGGATGAAACTGTGGTTTGCATTGGTGACTCCTTAACGTACTCATACCTTTCATAGCATATATTAAGTTACCAAACGAGACAAACCACATATTTAAACCACGGTTTCTCCCTAAACTCGCGAATTCTGTACGTGGTTTGCACTTGGGAATCTACTTCAGCGCTGACAATAAACAAACCCCCTTTTGTGAAAAAAAATGACATTTTTTAGTATTTTCAAAATAAATAGGAAATTGTACTTACAAATAGTTGATAATTAAAGATATTATTCCATTAATTTAGGTTATAAGACTGTGCAAGAATTTAGGAATTTCTTTTACAAGATAGTTAATTTTTTTTTAAAAGAAATAACTTTAAGAAATTATTTTTGTTATAAAAAAAACTGAGGGACATAAAGCCCCAGCTGAGTGCAATATAAATTAACCCCATACAAAATGAGAATCGAGTTTGGTCTTTATGGTTTTTTGTAAATGAAAATGGCTTTTCGTTCGCCTTGCAGATTTCAAGATCAATTGGTGATGCGTATTTGAAGAGATCTGAGTTCAACAGGGAGCCTCTGCTGCCCAAGTTCAGACTGCCAGATCCCTTTGACAAGCCAATCCTCAAAGCAGAGCCGTCAATTGTAGTGCAGAAACTCCTCCCCGAAGACCAGTTTTTGATATTCGCATCTGATGGGTTATGGGAACACTTGAGTAATCAGGAGGCAGTTGACATAGTCAACACTTGTCCCCGAAATGTAAGACTCTAACACCACATTTTTATTTGCACGACTGTAAACATGATGTTACGTAGCTCTCAATAATGCGGCTGCTTTTGTACTCAGGGTATAGCAAGGAGACTCATTAACTCTGCGCTTCAGGAAGCAGCCAAGAAGCGTGAAATGAGATACTCAGACCTGAAGAAAATTGACAGAGGAGTGAGGAGACACTTCCATGACGATATCACAGTAGTGGTCGTCTTCCTGGATTCTCATCTTGTCAACAGCAGCTTCAGTCGCGGACCGGTGCTATCGATCAAAGGGTTTGCTGGTGTAACGTCTACTTCCAACAACACCTAGTTCGTCTTGACAGGCACCTGATGACCTTCAGATCCGTCTGCATTGATTCATTTGTTGCCCCTCTCTGTCTCGAAAACAGACTATAACAAAGGCGCAATATGTATAGCTATGAGCAACATGGAATTTATTAGAAACTGTTAGGTGATCCTATAATGGGTAGAATTGGTAAATGAACACAAGATTCCACTTCACAAAAAATTCAAATAAACCTTTTTCAACAAAATTGTTCAAATCTGCTAATTTTTTTGAAACAATTTCTAATATGCCCTTGTAGTCGTGTCAAGCTAGTTTTCAGTTGAGATTCTTCGAAAACTTGAGACTTCAAATCTTACTATCAAATCATAATGTATTTTTAAATCAGCATGCGGGCATATCCAAAAGGAAAATCAAATTTAGTTTTCGGAAGAAAAAAAGAAAAGAGGGGTTGCACTACTAATTTAGTATCAGTATCAATGGTGAAACGACGCTGTATCATAAAAACATATACGACCGAGTTTGCAATCAGCAGCAAACTGTTCCCCTCGCCCGCAACCGATCAGAATCCGTTTCAATCACTGATCAGGTGGGGCCATTATTCATTTTAGTATTTAATTATTGAAATTAAAACTGGTCGTAAAATTGTGCTTGAGTTATTGGGCCGACTTATTTGGCCAAATGTATTGGGCCACAGATGATGTTGGTCAAGGTAAGGCCGTGAGGCGGAAGGAGGAAACGAGAGCATCAATGCAAGGCCAATTACTTGAGATAGTAACCAATGTGAAACAGTATAGAGATAAAACTTTGATAGAAAAATCAATTTAAAGTGGTCAATATAATTCACATCAGTTCACTTGAAGAAGCAAGAAGAAATAAAATCGATTTTTTTTTTTGATAAGAAAAATAAAATCGATTTTTGAACAAGTTGCATTGGGGAAAAAATTGTACTGTGGCATGGAATGAAGAAAATCAACACGTACGACGTCAAATTGTTATTTATTTCTTCTTTAAGATAAAAAATAAGGTTGGTGTAACTGTGACGAAAATGATGATAATTTATCATGAAAATCCGACAACAATGGCAGAGGCTTGGGCTAGGGGACCACGAAAAAGGAAAGGAAGGGAAGCAACCACGTCGCCCCAAAACTTTCTAAACCTCGTATTCCTGCCGACAACTTAAGCCTCCTGCTTTTTTTAGTATATTCTTATTTTTCAATTATTTATCATACAGATTGTAATAATTTATTACAACTGCAACTTGCCTCTTTTGTCAATAATGATTAAACTATTTGTTTAATTTAATGTAAGATGCTTTAAACTTCGTAATTGTTCGTTTGACAAGTCTTAGGTATATATTTAGGGCGATAAAAATTGGTAGCATAAGTCCTAGCCATGTTCGATTCCTTTCCTCATTTGTTTACGAAAAAAAATATGAAATGAGTAAAATAAATAAGTCAGACCATATCAAGAAGAATCTTTAAAACGTAAGTGCTAACGTTGTACACCAATTACAAGTTGCAACCAACATTTTAAATTTTAAAAAAAATTATCTGATTAGGGACCCATCCAAACAAAAATTTACAAGTTGCAACCAACATTAGGCGTAATGTCAAGATTCCTTCACCCCGTTGAATCTGCTATTCAGTGTGAAGCCGCAGCTCTGCGGGAGGGTCTAATCGTGGCTAGGAACTTACACTTGGAGAATGTCATCTTCGAGACGGACAATATCAATATGGTGCAGACCCTAAATTTTGGTATTGCTAATGAAGCATCAAGGAGTCGAGGATTTCAGGAGATGACAGAATTTCTATATAAACACCGTAATTCGCATGTTGTCTTTGCAAGGTGCGAAGCTAATTGTGCGGGTTCCTAGCGCGGAAAGCTTATATGGAGAAATGGAATTGGCATAGATTGGACGCTATACCTTTATTATCGAATTTTGTCCAATTGTACTAGCTTTGTTGCTGTTTTTTTTAGCCTACTGGTATGATCAAAAAAGAAATTACAAGTTGCAACCAACATTTTAAATTTTAAAAAAAATTATCTGATTAGGGACCCATCCAAAAAAAGATTTACAAGTTGCAACCAACATTTTAAATTTTATCTTAATTATTAGGGACCCCATCAAAAAAAAATTATTGAGAAAAGGAAAAGAAAAGATTATACTTTTTTTTTATGGAAGACAGTGTTTTTTACAAATAGTTTTAACAAACTATTATCAATTTAATTATCTGATCAAAAGATTACGTAGTTCATAATATATACATAAAAAAAATCAATGTAATAAAGACCAGCTGTAACCAATTTGGTTGGCGTGGAATATAATTATCTGTATTTCACAATTGAATTATTGCCGTTATACTAGTTATTGTCGGATTTCAATTTTCAGCACAAACAGTTTCTCTTTGTCTCCTAAATACACAAAAGTTTGAAAACTGTACAATTATTTATTGTCAAAATATTATTTTACTTTTTACTTTTGATGGATTTTGATAGTGGGGATACGTGTCGTCACCAGATGAGTTTGATGGAATTGATCTAATGATTAAGATTGGAGCCTCACGACCTCACCAACATGGAGAGTCTCATTTGAACGCTCCTCCTAAGGAGTATATATACTTTAATTATTGTAGCGTTACTAAAAGCAATTAAAATAGCTAATGGTTTCTGCAAGAGGTGGAGCTGAGCTGTATCAAAAAAAAAGAAAAAAAAAAAGAAAGAGGTGGAGCTGAGCGAAAACGGATTGCTACCAGACACTTCTAATTTTGAGGTTATATTTAGAGTATTACCTTCTCTTTCACTCGCTGAAGCAATTCATTTATTCATCTTTTTTTTTTTGAAAGGATTTATTCATCCCTTTTGAATGATGTACAATTACCACTGCACATCCTCACTGCCTTCTCATCGTGCCAAAGAGGCACACTATCGTTTTCAGTTAATGAATATGAATAATGTTTAAAAAATAATACAAAGAATATGAATAATGTTAAAGCACATCAAACACGTGATGCTCCCTTGTCTTCCCACTATTCGTGAGAAAAAAGAAAACAAAATCTGGACCGTACAAGTCACCTCACGACACATACACTCACTAGTAAGCTTCATCGGACGCGACATATATTGCCCATTTAAGGTTGATACCTTACTTGTAAAAAACAGAAAGGTTGATACCCTTAGAATAATAACTAATAAGTAATAAGCAATTAAATTGAAGTTATGAATTTTACTATTTAATTATTATTTTTTACGAAAAATATAACATTTCTACAAAATCCACTGATTACAAATTGAAAATCGTTGGTAGAATTATGATCGTTTATTGAAAAATTGATTTAGAATGTTTCTATTATGTTGATAAAGTTGCTTAGTGCGAGTAGAAATGTTTTTTTTGATAATACGGGTACAACAACTTGAAATATCATCTATTACATGTGTATATTGATATCTGAAGCTCTAGCGAAGTATCTTGATCGGATCTGAAATCATCTGATACATTTCTCCACTTCTGAAACGCAGGTTAAGTTCGACACCTTACCACGCATGGATCCGCACATCTAACCCATATCATCATCGATACATTCTTACACACTTGAAGCTCATGACACCTTTACCGTTGCAAGACATGACATGTTGATCTTGACGGCTGGAGGAAGCAATACGCGGGAGACGTGAAGATGAAAGCATCCACAAGGGATGTAGGAAGCATTTAAGCGCGAAACGGGACGAGAAAAATGAAGAAAAAGAGAAAATTCCCAAAAAATCATAAGAAAAATGTCATGGGTGGGGGCTTGAACCCTTATAGAATTCTTTCACTAGACCACGTCCTTATTGGCAGCACCAGTGCGAGTAGAAATGTTAATTTATCATTCAGTCAATGGCATGTAAATTGTGAACTCAAAAAAAGAAAACTTGTAAACTCTATATATATACGTAGAGCATCTCACGATCAATAAAATAAATTCAGTTCAGTGGTTTCACTGTCAAATATATATTTAGCGGTTCTAACAACTTCCTCAAATACTAGAACAATATATGAATTATTTGTATTTACATTAATCAAATTTAAATAAAAATGAGCTGATTCAAATACATATCATCTTTTTATATTTTGATGCAGCATATCTTAAGTCGCTTGTTATTTTTATTCAACAAATATTGTACTAGGTCATTCTTCTTAACCTAACCTAAGTGATACATTATATACTCTCTCTTTATTAACACTTTTAAGTATAAAAATCATAAATCAATACAGATTAAAAAAATGAATCATCACTCATCCGCTAGGGCACAAATCGTCACTGAGTGCGTCACCGTAGACTGATTAACATTAACTACAATACTAAAAATCTCGCATATGTACCAACCTTATAAATACTAATGCAACTAGTTGGAATAAATAAACTATTTATACATGATAGTTGAGGATGAGATTGAATGTTTTAATCCACATAATGGCACTAATCCAATCGTTAATGATCGTACAATCAGCTTTAATACATACACTTTATCATCAAGCACAAGTACACGAACCTTAACCAAGTGATAGAGCATCTGGTTGGATCTTGAAAACTATTTTAAAACTGTGTAATTTATTCATGTCTTAAGAAGGTCATAGACTTCATTAGAAGAATATGATCACGCTCGACTTTTATATGATTACAAAGATATTCGCTAACCTTAAAGTATATTTAAAAACTCAGATAATATTTTCATTTATTTATTTTTAATTAAATTATTATCTGCAACACAATATTGCATAAAAAAGGAAACCATTTTGGTCGTCCATAGCAACATTATCTTTTTATAAAAATGTGTTTTTTTTCTTCATGTTTTAAATTAATAGGGTCGGATCAAATAATGAAAGGGGAGTGGTCCATGTATATATGTTCATTTTCAAATGAAATTAATGTTTCGCATATGGCAACAAAAAATCAAAATTAGGTCAAATCGGATAATCATGTCCTTTTATGGGAAATGGTCTTAGAAAAGCATTCTTCTATTTCCCCAATGATGTGCTTTTACTTTTAAAAGGATTAAAAAGTTCAAAATGTATTTTCTCAATGAAAAATTAAAAGTAAATAATCAATAAAAAATAAATTTGTATAGCTTATATTAATATAATACATAAAATTTAATTTGATTCAGATATTAAATATTTGTATTAATTTAATTTTGTTTTGGAGAGAGGAGAGCTTCAAAATAACTCCGTTGCTGTCGTCCTTTTTCCGAAAACTTCTCCTCTCTCTTTCTCTCACCTCCGTCAATGCTGGCCGTTGTACCCTCTCTTTCTCAGTGTCTGTTTCCACGAGGCCTTTTTCTGACTCGCTGCCGCTAATAACCCCTCCGCCTACCTCTAGCTCGGACCTCCAAACCACCGCATCAACAATCAACTCCCAACACTTCTGCCCCAATGTCTGCAACCTGATCTAACACTAACAAAGACTAAAAAGATAACAGAGAGTCAGAGAGAGGTTGATTATTGGTAGACTCGGAGATCTTTGACTACCATGTGGGACCTCAACGCTGATATGATGCAGACTGACGCCGACGAAAATGCAAACCATCCGACTGCGGAGCGTTGGCGTGGAGGTCGGATGGACGATTCCGGAACATCCACATCATCGATCATCGTCAACGCGACCGGAGCCGGATACGAGGATTCCAACTCATCCAACGGGACGCATATTGCTGCTAATGCCTTCACTTTCGACTTCATGAATATCAACAGTTCGTATCAGGATAACATCATCGCGTCCTCGTCGTCCGCTGGAGCTTCGAATGCGAGGATGATGTATTCACTGCCGAGTTTCGGGGACGGCTGTGCGGTTGCAGCAGGCTCTCGATCTGGCTCTTCGGCTACTTCGCCCAAGCCGGATTGGTTGAATCTGTCGTTTGCGGACTCGGCCAACCAGCCGGAGATGAGGATTCCGCAGCAGCAGACGCCGGTGAAGAAGAGCCGTCGAGGTCCGCGGTCGAGAAGCTCACAGTACCGAGGCGTTACTTTCTATCGGAGGACTGGAAGATGGGAATCGCATATATGGTTTGTTTTGGAAACCCTAGTTCAATTTTAAATTCAAATTTTCACACTCACATCAGCTTTTCTTTTTCTGGAAGTTGAATCGTCTGGTTAATATTTTCTGAACTTCTTCTGCATTTTCAGGGACTGTGGGAAGCAAGTCTACCTAGGTATGTATATGATGCATTTCCTTGATAAAACTACATCTAAAATTATTTTTGTTGAAGTCTGGTTGATTGATTGATCATGGTTTACAATAGGTGGATTCGATACAGCTCATGCCGCAGCCAGGTGAGTGGCACAACAAGTGAATTCTTTGGTTGATTAGTAGTACTGGCACTGGTCTTAGGGTTGAGAATTTGATCTGGAGTTGGCACTTGGCACTGAGATGATTTCTTTGTTTATTGATTTGTCAATTTAGGGCATACGACCGAGCTGCAATCAAATTTCGTGGCGCAGATGCTGATATTAACTTCAGTATAGCTGATTATCAAGAGGATGATGCTCAGGTGAGCTGTTATCCTTGTGGAGAATATGATTGAGTTAATGGTCTTGTGTTTTTATATTGGCAGTGATTTTATGTTAATGGTTAGGTGTATTCGTGCAGATGAAGAATCTGAGTAAAGAAGATTTTGTGCACATACTTCGCCGACAAAATACTGGATTTGCAAGGGGAAGCTCCAAGTACAGAGGCGTGACATTGCATAAGTGTGGAAGATGGGAGGCAAGGATGGGCCAGTTGCTTGGAAAAAAGTGAGCAGACTAAGAAGTTAGACTCAAAAATTCGTTTTTGGCCAAACCTATCATGCTTGATTTTACTTGTGTTTCAATTTAAGTAAGGCATGTTGTTAACTAAGGTATAAGGTCATAAGTTTTTGTTTCTCTAAAAATAGAAAGGGTAGAGGTGCATAATCATTCGGTACTGAGAAGATAGTGGTTGATTTCAGGTACATATATCTGGGGTTATTCGACACTGAAGTAGAGGCTGCAAGGTTGTTTGCTGATGACCACAATTTACTGGATTTGGAATCATCTTCCTTGATATTTATGCTGAAGTTTCGGTACTTTTTTTTGGATGTGGTGGTTGATAGAATTTAATGTCTGGATTTAGGGCTTATGATGTGGCAGCACTTAGATGCAATGGAAGCGAGGCAGCCACAAATTTTGAACCAAGTACATACGAAGGCGGTTTGGCCTCCCATGCCAATAATGATGGTAAAGTTACAGTTTCAATCACCTTCATCTCCACCCATCTGTATCTTCATGGTTTTTTTTTGTTGGGTTATATTAATTGCTTCCATCATGGTTTCTGGGGCTCTCCCCGAATGAAGATTATGAAATCATTACATATTCTAAATGGGTGATGGTTTGGATGCAGCTAGTGGTCGCGATCTAGACCTAAGCCTCACCATTGATTCTTCGTCACATTACAATGAGAAATGGAATGAATCCAGTATCAATCCAGGGAACTTGAAGGGGGCTGACCCAAAGGTAAATACATCATTTTTTAGTCCAACGCTTTTTTTGACTGTCATGTCATCTAAATTGAGTTTCTAGTCCTATAACTAAGAGCCTTATTTCAAACGGACATTTGCAGTTTGTGTACTCCACTTCTGCAGCTGGTGATGGACAAATCCATCTTCATGGTCAACCATCAATGTCCTCTAACTATTCACCGATGCTGCATGGGCTGGCCATACATTCAGGCACTTACTCACCAATGCCATATGAGGTAAGTAAACCTCAACCGGATAATAATCATCAATCATTTTAGACACATAGTCCACCAGTTGACACAAGTCTACAAATTTATTCCCATCAGGTTCAATCTATGGAAAGGTCAATGACACTTTCCTCTTCAAGAATGCCCAACTGGGGATGGCAGCATCCACAAGACCACGGCAAAACCATCTCCAGGCTGCCTCCATTCTCCAGCGCAGCATCATCAGGATTCTTATCGCCTTCTCCTCTCACCCCAACTACATCAATTGCTTCCCAACAACAACAGAACTCACACCCTCCGTCGTCCTTTCAAAATAGTCACAGAAAGTCATAAGCAAATTGGCTCCAGTTATACTTATACATCTCTTTACCCTTTTTTTTTGCCTGATAGAGCTGGGACTTGTTTATAGCGATGCCAGGGTCTCGACACCTATTGTGCGCTTTTCTTCGTCGCACTAGGCACAACATGAATGTGTATCTGTATTGTGTATGCTTGTATGTGACATGCACAAACACAATTGTTTCAAGAAAAGATGAGTAAAGTTTTGATTCTGATGCACATTTTACAAAATTCCTTCTTGTTCAAGTTTGAGCCGGGAATTGAAAAATCAAATAGTGGAACATTCCGATTCGACCGAATTATCTTGGTCGAACCAGTATTTGTCCAATTGTCCTTGCAATTTCACCGGGTGAACCAATATCTTGTTCCGTACTCCAAGGCCCAAGTTTTGGCAAGGAGGTTCGCCTGATAGATACTTGGTCACGCCGACATGGTCTGATCGAAGCATCTCCGGAGCCTCATACCCTCTCGGCGGCAGCCATGTTCCGAACCACCTCCATCAGCTCTCCTTTGAAAGCCATCTGCCTCATTCCATTTTCGACTGCTTCTCCATCTCCCCCATCGCTCCTCGCCCGCACTCTATTCAGCTCCAGCTTCCATCTGTCTATCGCGAAACCATCCACGCTGAGGCCGGATTGGGTCTCTGAAGTGAGTCCGCGCCGCATTTCGTTTGCGAATTGTGGATTATTAGTTGCTAGGTGCGCTTCGTCGGCCACTTCTCCGGGCATATTGCAGTGGAACGAGCCGGTTTCGTGCTCGGAGGTTGGCAGTGGGCAAAGTGACAGCGAGGTTGAGGCTGCCAAATCTTCTGTTCCGGTTAGAGCTTATTTGTTCTCCACTAGGTATTTGATGCTTTCCCTGTCTCAGTCTATCACAGTTTTGTGCCTGGAGTTGTACCTCTGTGACTAAAGTTTTGATCTTTCAACCATTACAACGCTTTTTGTGTCCATTAAGGATATCTGTAAAAACATTACTTTATGTATTGAGAATTGCATTTTGTATGTATGTATGTAGTGTGGATCTGAAGAGCTTGGTGGAGCAGAACAGATCCAATTACATACCTCCATCGTCTCGGATGACTAATTATGCGCTCTTCAAGTTCGGGAATCTTAATTCCGACCCTAATGTAAGTTCTATATGGCATAGAGGTAGCCTGTTTTGGATGATGTGCATTTAAGGTGGATTTCTGTATCATTTAGCACGAGCACGATGTTCATTGTAAGTTCTCTATTGTATGGAGGTACACTCATTTGGATTACATACTTTCAAGGTGAAATGTCATCTCTTTTAGCATGATATAATGGTAGTGTAGAACAAACAAGGGTTTTAGTCTTTTATCTTTTGTAAATATTCCTAGTTTCCTACTGAAGTTCTTGTGATGTTATGTATCCATCTAGTTTTAGTTTTAGGGTTCGTAGCTTAAATTAGACTATCAGAAAAGTCAGGGATTAACAATTATGTACTTTGGATGACACGGGAGGTCCAATTTTCTATTCATGAACCATTGTTATTCAGCATTTTTTTTTTACTAATTTGGCAATGTGGTGAGTGTCTGTAGATTTTAATTTTTATACACTCTAATCCATTAGCATGTGCATTAAGCTGGTAGTGTAAACCTTGTCCAATTTGAGAGGTTGCTAAAAATATCAAGGGAAAATGACAAAGAGGGGGTATGAACTACCACACATTGACAAATTACGGTCCGAACTATGAAAATTGACAATTAAGGGCAATTTCAAAATATTTTGATCCCCATATAATACTTAATTGATAGAATATCAATTCGTCAATTAACAAAGGTAACTAAACGAATGAATTGAAAAAACCTTATTGCCCTTAATTGTGAAATTGAGAATTAAAATAGTTTGAAATTGCCCTTAATTGTCAATTTTCATAGTTCGGACCGTGTTTGTGAATGAGTGATAGTTCATACCCCTTCTTTGTCATTTTCCCAAATATCAAATTAGTTTGGCACTGTTGTATAGCAGATTTTGGATTTACCAGTAACCAAAAAGCAGTAAGTGCTGACATCTAAGATCAACCTGTAGAGACCATAACTTTCAGTTCATGTTAGTATTTGATAAATGTTTCCAGTCGTTGTTCTTATCGTTGCTTTCTAAACAACTCTAATTTGAATATGAAAATTGTATGTAAAAAGTGTTCAATATTTTTTAAATCTCAACGATCTATTTTCTTGATATTTGTTATTCTGCACCTAAACTTTCAGCTGTTCAATTCAGCATCTCATAAACCTCATTCATAATTAATTATCTAATTTGAATTTTTGACTTAAAAGACAATTAGTTGAAGCAACTACTTGAGTAAAGTTCTTCAATTCAATTCTATTTTTCTATGTTAAGTTTAAATGCAGTCATTCAACTCAGTTCAATTCAATAGGCTCAAAATAACAGCCCCTTAAACTCAGATATTTTCGGAGTTCACTAATTGCTGAAATATTTCTTCCTACAATTGGTCTATTTCAAATTACTCATTGACCATAGCCTAAGCCATTTAGTGATTGCTACCACTAAACTGGTTGCCCCTTTTATTTCTCATATAAGTCCTTTTTTTTTTTTTTTCATAATTTAACCGTCATCTGTTTTTTTTGCTTGTAAATTGTTGATTCCAGGGTTTTGCTACAACCCTGAGTCAAAGTGATTGCAAATTCATGGTTGTTTATCACTATGGCTCCATTGTTCTCTTCAATATCTGCGATCAAGAAGTTGATGGGTATCTGAAACTTGTAGAAAAGTACGCTTCAGGTTTGCTACCCGAAATGAGGAAGGATGGTAAGCACTTCTATGTCGATTATGCATATTTCTAGATCAAATTTCCCCCCATCTGAATTTCATAACCACGAGAAACATGTCTACTAGTGCCAACATCCACGTTATATGCCTAAGGGTCACTCCATAGGTTTAAGTTTAACACAGATTTTAGAGTCCAGGAGACCAATATTATCTGAAGCTATTAATGCTCCAAGCATTGTAGCAGTGATTTTGATGCTTGTTATATGCGGTCTTTTTACATTCCGGTTCTTGTGCATAAGGCCTATCATATTAGTTGCCAGTATTGAATTTAATTTGTTATGCTCATGCGCCCTTGTAGTAGCTGAAAAGTACAAGTTATCCGGTCATGCTCTATAGACAAATTCTGCTGACCTTTAAGGACGCGTATTTGCTGTCTTCCGTATCTTACAATTTTGATTGTTGTGTGTAACCATCTAATTACACAATCCTTTTCAGATTTCTACTGCTTGATTTTTTTATTATTTAAATGTTGCATGTTTCCTCACTGGAACACCATTTTGTTGAACCTCACTAAATTCAAAATTCTTTATCATAGAATATGAGGTTAGGGAACAGCCAACTCTTAGCACATGGATGGAAGGCGGTTTGGATTACATAATGCTGCAATCTCTAAATATTGATGGCATTAGAACCATTGGCAGTGTTCTTGGACAAAGTATAGCTCTGGATTACTATGTGCGACAGGTATTTCCACGTACTCAATATTACGTTTGATTTTGTTAGTGTCTTGTGGGATTGCATATGCTCAGAACGTGTACATACCCCATCAGGTGGATGGAATGGTTGCAGAGTTTACTGACATCAACCGTGAGATGGAGAAAACTGGAACATTCACTATGAAAGCGAAAAAGCTTTTCCAACTAGTCGGAAAGGCGAATTCTAATCTTGCAGATGTCATTCTAAAGCTTGGGCTTTTTGAGAGGTAACGGTATTCAGGACCAAGCTTTACTTGCCTGTAAATATTGTATGTTGGTGCCTACTTGTACTTCTTATGTAATTTGCACAACGGAAATGGTTTTTGTGCATCAAAATCTGTGTACTGCTGCAGATCAGATATTGCTTGGAAAGATGCCAAGTACGCACAGATATGGGAATACCTGCGGGATGAATTTGAGCTAACTCAGAGATTCGCTAGTCTTGATTTCAAACTGAAGTTCGTGGAGGTATACTATGCACAATGTTTCCATTATTTCTCTCCTCTGGCTCCGGCTGATCCTGTAATATATTTCCTTTTGCAGCACAACATCAGGTTTCTTCAAGAAGTTCTACAAAACAGGAGGTCAGATTTCTTAGAATGGGTTATCATCATATTGATCGTGACAGAGATCCTCATATCAGTCTACAACATGTTTGGCAAGTCACCCATCTCTCCGTTGTAGAACTAACACATCAGCCTTCTCTTTTAACTCGAACAAGTTCCTTTTTAAATCCATTAATGGGAAAATTTGCACAACAGGGGATCCTCCGCCATAAGAAGTTACCACTGATATATTTTTGTCAGTGATTGTACATGTGAGAACTCCAAGAGAACAAGCTTAAACATATAATTATTCAATTCTTCAATTCTACTACAGTACTGCTATCATCCAAAAACTAAATGGAAATTCATTTTTGTAATAGGATCGATTCAAGTATGTAGTTAAACCTTACCCTTTATTGAATATTAGCCCAAAGAGTTTGTACAAGAAATGCCTAGATGAATGTCTTAATGTTACTAGATTATTACACAGCAATTTGTAACCCAATACACTGTATCAATCCAAGTAACGAGTTAGACAACTTTCCTTGTTCGAATCCGGCGAGAAATGCAGCTGCTCCACTCTAACCGAGCTGTAGCCTCCGCAGGACTTCTCCGACGCTCGACTGACGAGTAGACCGCAACCGAGGCACGTCGTCGAACCCAAACCCTTCTCGAAACCAGTCGTTATCGAACGCTTCTCCAATTTTGGTTATCGCACTCGAATCGCTCACAAAATCGCTCTGGAATTTCTGGTCGAAGAACTGAACCCTAATCTCCAATTGAATTGCTTTTGAACGAAGACGAAGGACTCAGAACAAAACGCTGTCGTCCGCACACTTGTAACGGTCGTAACCGACTCACCCGCGTTCCCGAAACGCCATCGTTCCATTAAAGCGAATCTCGCGCCTTAGGTAAAACGTCGTCGCTCCATTTGCGGTCCAAACTGAATCTTCTCGCTTTGCTCATACGACACCGTTTTGAGCAATCCAGCTCAAAACTCTTATAAGGACTTAAGGCTCAAACCCAGAACTCCTGCAATACTCAACTAGGCATATATATACAAGACTAAAACTACTTTGGACATTCTTAATCAACATACAAACTTCACAACAGCAGTATGACACAACAATATGCCCTCCTAATGCTAGTTGTGAGTAAAGGAAGACTTTAAAGGAAAAATCTGACCTTAACAAGGGTAGGGTATAACCAGGCCACTAGAAGGACCTCAAGAGGCATCCAAATGAGCTTATCCAGCTTCATCAATATGGAGACTCTTCCTGCAAAAGGTGAACTTATTAACAGGCACAATTTTGGTTCCAAAATCAGCTGGGTTTTCATCCCCTAAGATTTTCTCAATGGTGATAGTCTTAGATTCAACCAAGTCTCTAATGAAATGAAGTCTAACATCTATGTGTTTAGACCTCTCATGATACACAGGATCCTTGCACAAACAAAGAGCACTTTGACTATCCATATAAATCTTAGGTGAACATGCAAAACCAGTGATTTCCTTTAACAAACCACTTAACCAGATGGCTTCTTTAGCAGCTTCAGTTGCTGCTATATACTCAGCTTCAGTTGATGACAATGCAACAATAGATTGTAACTGACTTTTCCAAGATATGCAATTTCCATTCCATGTAAAATAAAATGAAGTAGTAGACTTCCTATTATCCTTATTACTGGCATAATCAGAGTCCACATATCCAACAATATCAGCATTAGGTTTATGATTAGCATAGCACAGACCAAGCTTATTAGTTCCTATCAGATATTTCAATAAGTATTTCATGGCTTCCCAATGTTGTTTCCCTGGGTTTGACATATATCTACTTAACACACTAATGTCAAAGCCAAGATCAGGTCTAGTACACATCATTGCATACATCACAGAACCAACAGCAACATCATATGGTATATCATGCATTTCCTGTTTTTCTAGTTCAGTTTTAGGACAATCATCTTTAGAGAAAATCATGTGCCCTCCTAAGGGAATACTAGTAGACTTAGCATGTTTCATAGAGAACTTATCCAGCACTTTATTAACATAGTCCACTTGGGACAAAAACATTTTTCCAACAGATCTGTCCCTAAACAGTTTTATGCCTAAAATCTTTTGGGCAAGCCCCATGTCTTTCATATCAAAGTGTTTGCTTAAATCAGTTTTGATACCAGTAATTTCAGGCTTAGAGTTACTTATGATCAAGATATCATCAACATATAATAGCACATGAGAAATAGTTTCATGCTTAAGCCTTCTCAAATACAAACAGGTATCATAATTACTCCTAGCAAAGTTCAAGGACAGCATGCAGTCATTAAACTTTTTGTTCCATTGTCTAGGAGATTGTTTAAGTCTATAGATAGACCTATTAAGCAAACAGAGTGATCAGACATTTTTCTGTCAATGTATCCCTTAGGTTGTGTCATGTAAATGATCTCATTTAGGTCCCCATGAAGGAATGCAGTTTTTACATCCATTTGGTGTAATTCCCAGTTATAAACAGCAGTTAAAGCAAGCAAAAATCTCAGTGTTTTGTATTTTACAACTGGGGCAAAAATTTCATTATAGTCAATTCCTTCCCTTTGCCTAAATCCTTTGGTAACTAATCTAGCTTTGAACTTAGGTGGATCTAATTCAGAGTTGCCTTCTTTTAGTTTGTAAATCCACTTACATTCAATAGCTTTAGCATTTTCAGGTTTGGGTACCAAGGACCAAGTTTTATTTACATGCATAGACTTAATTTCCTCATTCATTGCATTTTGCCATTCTCTAGCATTAGATCCCCTAAGGGCAGCCTCATAAGTTTCAGGTAATTCATATTTCACTTTCTCAGCAGTAACAAGAGCAAACTCAGCAATATTACAGCATTTCTCATTCCAAGATTCAGCTAAATTAGCCATATACCTTCTATTTTGAGTTCTGTTTCTAGGTGCCCTGTCTCTAGTCAATTGATAGTTACTTAAATCAGGTTGGACAGGCACAGTAGATGTAGAAGGCATATCATTCACATTCACATCAGATGAACTGGGCACAGAATCAGTCAAGACAACATCATTCAGATCAAAATTCACAGCAGAAGCATTTTCAGTCCTAAGACTAGCAGTCCTATGACTAGCATGTGCTGAATTTGACTGTAAAGCTGAGTTAGAAATGCTTACTCCCCCACCTAATTGGTGTGGTTGCTCAATACCTGTATTTCCAGCTGAATTACTCCCTTCTTGTGTTACCTCATATTCCTCTTCACTTGGGTTTAAGTCCAGTGACTGTCCCATCTGAGCCGATCCTTCATCATTCCCTTGCTGATGATCATCACCATCCTGTCTAGCAAATAAGTCTGTGGGGATGAAACTGGTCACACCTTCAGGTGTGCCATAAGACTCAACTTCATGGTTTAGTTTAGACTTAAAATGAAAACTGTTTTCATCAAAGGTAACTGAACAAGAAACAATCACTTTATAGCCTCCAGGTTGAATTAAAAGAAGCTTGTAACCTTTAACCCCATCAGGGTATCCCAACATGATACATTTGACAGCCCTTGGCTGCAATTTCCCCTGAGATACCTTGGCATAAGCAGTGCAGCCAAAGGGTCTCAGATAGTGCAGGGTAGGGGCCTTACCAGTCCACAACTCTTGGGGAGTTTTAAAGTTAATAGAAGAGGAGGGGCTTCTATTAATTAGGTAAGCTGCTGTGATCACAGCTTCCCCCCAAAGGGATGGTTTAATCCCAGCACTGATCATCATGCACCTGGCTTTTTCCAGCAATGTTCTGTTCATCCTCTCAGCAGTTCCATTCTGCTGAGGGGTGCCAGGCACAGTTAAGTGTCTCTTTATGCCATTTTGTGTGCAAAAGTCACTAAAGATTTTATTGCAAAACTCAAGCCCATATCTGTTCTTAGACATTTTACTTTCAAGTCAGTTTGGCTTTCAACCATGATCTTCCAGTTTTTAAAATACTCAAAAGCTTCATCCTTAGTTTTTAAAAGGTAAATCCAGACTTTTCTAGTGAATTGGTCAATTATTGAAATGAAGTATGATCTTCCTCCAACTGTATGGACTTGTGAGGGTCCCCACAAATCAGAATGGACATACTCTAATGGTTTGTTCACAGTAAAAGTAGATTTATGAAAGGGATGAGCAGTTTTCTTACAAAAAACACAAGTTTCACAAAACTTAAGATCAGTTGGTTTGCAATCAATTAAGCCAGATTTTGACAAGTAAGTTAAGCCTTTATTCCCTATATGACCAAGCCTTGAATGCCATTTTTTAGTGTTGTCTAGAGTAGAGGAAGAGTTATCATTAGACATGTTAATTTCAGGGGAGGTAACCACATAGTAGAGACCACCCTTTTCTATACTTTTAATGACCACCCTGTCATCTCTAGAAACCTCTCTTATTCCTTTATAAGTTGTAATTTTGCATCCAATCTTGTCTAAGGCAGATTCTGACAAAAGGTTTCTCCTCAAATGTGGAACCCATCTCACATTTTGAATAGACCTCACCACACCATCAAACATTCTTAAGGGAACTGATCCAACTCCCTTAATCTTTAAAGATGTGTGATCACCTAGCATGACTTCTCCCCCTTCACAATGCTCTAAGTTGCCAAAGAGATGCTTGTGAGGAGTGGCATGCAAGGTGCAGCCAGAATCTAGGATCCAGGAGCTGCTGTCATCTCCACAAGAGACAACAAGAGCCTCATGATTGTATTCTGGACCCTTCTCACAGATATTGGAAAAACCAGATTGGTTTTCCCTTTGGGGCTTAGCATTATCATTGTTTTTAGTGTCATTTTGTTTCTTATAACAGTTATTGGCATAATGTCCAAGTTTTCCACAGTATAAGCACTTAACAGGACCATTTCTTTGGGAATTGCCCTGTTGTTGGGACTTTTCAGGATTTCTGTTATTCTGAGATTTGTTTGATTCATTGTTAGATGTACCTTGAGATCCATGGTTATGGTTTTTATTCTTCTGTTTGAACTTGTTTTTACCCTTAACCATCATCACTTCTGACTTGCCCTCAGTTTTAACCCCAATTTTGGTTTTAAACACTTTAAGACTGTCATTCTTAGAGGTAATAGCTTCAATAATTTTGGAGATTGTTACCTGATCATTTCCATACTGAATGACATCCCTAAGGGTGTCAAACTGAGATGGAATAGAATTAAGGAGAATGACACAAAGGTGTTCTTATTTAATTTCATCCTTACACTTTTTCAAGTTTTGGGTTATTTTTAAGAAGATGTCAAGGTTCTCCTGCAAACTTATGGACAAATCCATCTTGAAAGTGAACAATTTAGTTTGCAGGGAGATCCTATTGGGGAGAGTCTTAGCCAAGTACATTTTATCCATTTCATCCCATAAAGTTTTAGGTTCAGTATACTGCATCACTTTTCTAGCAACATCATCTGTTAACTTCATCATTATCTCAGAATAAGCAAGCTCTTTCATATCAAATTTCTGCTGGTCAGAGGTGGGAGCAACCCATTCCTCTGTCACAGCCCTAAAGCACTTCTCCTTGACAAGAATGGCCTTCATTCTCATCTTCCACATGGAGAAGTCGGAGGTGCCATCAAATGGCTTTAGTTTCATAGATTCAGCCATCGCTTGAATTATGAAACAAGGCCAGAAGCACAAACAAGGGACTAAGGTTCAAAGGTTAAGGCACATAAACCCTTAGACCGTCAAGAGCACATCAAGAACGGCCTAAAAAAGCTCTTGATACCACGTTGTAATAGGATCGATTCAAGTATGTAGTTAAACCTTACCCTTTATTGAATATTAGCCCCAAGAGTTTGTACAAGAAATGCCTAGATGAATGTCTTAATGTTACTAGATTATTACACAGCAATTTGTAACCCAATACACTGTATCAATCCAAGTAACGAGTTAGACAACTTTCCTGGTTCGAATCCGGCGAGAAATGCAGCTGCTCCACTCTAACCGAGCTGTAGCCTCCGCAGGACTTATCCGACGCTCGACTGACGAGTAGACCGCAACCGAGGCACGTCGTCGAACCCAACGCCTTCTCGAAACCAGTCGCTATCGAACGCTTCTCCAATTTTGGTTATCGCACTCGAATCGCTCTGGAATTTCTGGTCGAAGAACTGAACCCTAATCCCCAATTGAATTGCTTTTGAACGAAGACGAAGGACTCAGAACGAAACGCTGTCGTCCGCACACTTGTAACGGTCGTAACCGACTCACCCGCGTTCCCGAAACGCCATCGTTCCATTAAAGCGAATCTCGCGCCTTAGGTAAAACGCCGTCGCTCCATTTGCGGTCCAAACTGAATCTTCCCGCTTTGCTCATACGACACCGTTTTGAGCAATCCAGCTCAAAACTCTTATAAGGACTTATGGCTCAAACCCAGAACTCCTGCAATACTCAACTAGGCATATATATACAAGACTAAAACTACTTTGGGCATTTTTAATCAACATACTAACTTCACAACAGCAGTATGACACAACAATTTTCTCATTGAAAATGATAATGAAAAGTTTGTATTCGATCTTTTTTTTGGGTTAAGTTTTAATATCGTAAATTAAACGTGAAATTTTATTTTATACTCAATTTTCTTTCATACCACAATTTTTTCATTAATTAAATAGTGGCGTTGGGATTGTTTGGTTCATAACAATTTTAGAGGAAAATCTTAGTTCGTGTTTGGTTGGTATGTCATCAAATATGTAAAATAATCAATACAAACTTTTAACCCATCAGGAGACAGGGACGTAAAATCTCCGAAATCCAAACGGCATGCTGTGTTCGAATCATGAGGGGAGGGGCAAAAAAATAATAATTTATTTGCTATTTTTTTTATAAAATTATTTTCTTTACGTCACACTAGTGATGATCTAACGAAATGTTAGAAATTTTTGAAGAAAACTGAATGAGCACTAATAACATATTCAATTTTCCGTAAATGAATTTGATTGAAAGAAAGAGGAAAAAAGATCAGTGCAAAGTGAATATTTTTGTAAAAAATATAAACTAATGACAGTCCTTGATTTTGTCATTTGAACGCATGAGATTAAATATCGTCATATGGTTAATTTCTGGATATATTTTCGGTGACGAATTAGGGCATCCTTAATAGCATCAAAAATAAAAGATTGTTGATACAATCTTTGATTTTTCTTTGTTAATAGGCAAAGCATAAAAGATTGAGGCAGCAACGATCGTGGATTTGGAGCATGAGACGATTGAACTCAGGACCGATCGTCACCAAAAAGCTTGCCACGTGACATTTGTTGATTGGACCATACAAATCATATTATCATTTGTTAGATAAAACATAAAATCAAAACTTATTAAGATTATAATTGAAAATTTATAAAAAAATTACCAATAAATTTGTTTTTTCTGGCTTTATAAATAGAGACCCATTTTGCTATATATTTAGGTAAAATAAATATATTTTTTGAAATATTCTAAGTATTAAAAAATCCAAATTTATTAATAATATGTGAACAATAATTCAATTCTTAAATAATAGTAGATATTATCATGTGTTATTAAGAACTATAATTATTGTATTTTTAATAAGAGAATATGAGAAATATTTGTATGAGATATAGGATTAAAATTAAGGGAGAAAACTGTATGATTTTTTTTTTGTTTGATCATTGTTAAGCGGAATAATTGTGAAAAGATTGTAGGAACATAAGATTGTATGATGATCTTTTTTTAAAGATCATTGTAAATGATGGACTTATAAAATATTTTTGAAGAATTATGTCGTAATTTTGTTTTTTCGGCGATGAATTATAATCCAATTTTGACGAACTATGCATTTTGCACGAAAAATATGCTTTATACATGATCGTTATTCAAGTCAATAAACAAATACATCGTTTTAACTTATTTATACATTTTATTTAGGTACCGTTTAATTCATGTTAGTATCCAATATAAACTTTTGCTTGCTAGTATTTTTTACGAGAAAATAATTTTCTCATTTATTTCCATTTTATTTTCCCATATTTTCCATTATCATGTGATGTAATCCTTTTTTTTTACGAGAAAATAATCATAGTAATTTGTTCTGGACTTTTGGTGGAAAACATAATTTTGAGGCAACGGCGTCGTCCATATTTCTTACTGCTTTGCGGCGAAAATAATAATAAGGAAAATGAGGAAGAAAACTAAATAAAGCATTTTATTCAGTACCAAAAGAGGCGCATCTTAGCAAGCTGGAGCGCTGGCTTCACTCTCTCTCTAAAATTAAACCCTCGTTCGAACACTCGGAATCTCGACGACGACTGTGAAGATCCAACAAGGTACAATCTCTAATCGATTTCGGTACCTCTTCATTTCTTGTCCTCTTAGCCTTTTCAATTCAATTTTCAGCTATTCGATGTTTTTCGATTTTCTAGCTAAATTTGTGTCCTTTGCCGACGTAATTATGTTGAATTATTGATTTCATGCGCTTGCCTTCGTGTAGAGTGAGAGGTGTGGCCATGGATGTGAATCTCGATGTTCCTTCCGGTGGTGAATCGGATCCTCTAATGGAAAATGGCGCTGCTGCTGCTTCTAGGACTGACGAAACCCTAATTGAGAAAATTGGGGCTACGACTGAGAAGGAAGCTGCAGGTGTTAATGGTGAGGATTTAATGGTGGAAGTGTTGGGTTCTGATGTTGTGTTTGACGGGATGTGTACTGGTGACTCCAAGAGTGGGAAGGAAGGGGGTCGAGCTGGGTTGGGGAAGGATGAGGAAGGAGGAGAGGCTGGGTCAAAGAAAGGGGAGTTGGGAAATTCTGGGATACAGGAAACTGCTGGTGGTGGATCTGATTTTCAAGAGAGAAGTGGAGATGCCGGTGAGGGGGATGGAGAGACTTCTATGGATGTTGAGGAGCCTGCGTCTGTGCAATCTTGTGTTGCTGAAAAAGAGGTTGAGAAACCAACTGCGGTCGTGGCTAGTGATTCATTGGAGGATATGGATGTAGATATTGATGATTCTGGGCATGTGCAAGCTGTTGTACCTTCACATCATGGTGATGCAGCAGCGGATGAGGTGGCCATTGCAAGTGGAACTGTAGAGAATACTACAAAGTTAAGTAGTTTTGCAACTAGTGCTGATAAACTGGAAAATGAGGGTCAGACAGCATTTGAGCCTATTGGAGCAATTCTTCATGAAGAAAAATCTGAATTTGATGAGAAGATGGAAAAAGTGCGTGTACACCAAGACTACACCAGTGAAGAACTTGGACGTGGAATATCGGGTGCCTCTCACGGCTCTCCTCATCATGATGGTGGAACTGTTAGGACTATAGGAGGTGAATCCGAAGATGAAGAAGTGGACATAGGTGGTCATGAGCCAAATCTATTTGCAAGCCACAAACTTGTTACTGACGAGGTCATTCGATCTGAGGATCGTACGGGAAACGTTTTGCATGCCAGCTATCAGCTTCCAGCTGAGAAGGAAGGGTCGTTTTCTGTGTCTGATATGGTCTGGGGGAAAGTGAGGAGCCATCCATGGTGGCCTGGGCAAATATTTGATCCATCGGATGCCTCTGAGATAGCGATGAAACACCATAAGAAGGACTGCTATTTGGTTGCATTTTTTGGGGATCGGACCTTTGCTTGGAGTGAAGCATCTCAATTGAAACACTTTCGTGCGCACTTCTCCCACGTGGAGAAACTGAGTAATTCTGAGGATGTCCATCATGCTATTAGTTGTGCTTTGGAAGAGGTCGCGAGAAGAGTAGAGTTGGGCCTTTCTTGCCATTGTTTACAACCTGATGTGTACGAAAAGCTTAGGTACCAAAATGTTGAAAGCACTGGTATCCGGGAGGAAGCAAGTAGAAGGGAGGGGATAGATGAGTCTGCCAGTGCTTACTCGTTCGAACCACATAACTTTCTCCATTTCATAAAATCATTCGCCCAGGCTCCGTTTGACGGGGCTGATCAGTTGGATATTGTGATTGCAAAGGCACAATTGTTGGCATTTTATCGTTTAAAGGGTTACAATATTCTGCCTGAGTATCAGTTCACTGAATGGTCATCAAAGAATGATCTTGAAACTGCAACAGATGCAAGTTTCGCAGAAGAGGGACAAACTGTTGAGAATCAAATTGATTCTGATTTGAAGAAAAAACATAAAATGAGGGATATAGTTTATACCAGCAAAAAAGATAGAAGCATGCCAGAGTTAATGGACGAGAGTATGCTGTTGATGGGCATGGACGATGAAGATGATGGAACCTTCCACAGTAGTTTGGCATCCCTATCATCTACTACAAAGCAGAAAACTGGTGATTTCTCTAATGAAGAGTCAGGCGGACAAAGCAATATTCAAAATACTGTGTCTTCTATGGCACCCAAACAATCTTTTAAAATTGGTGATTGCATTGTGAGAGCTGCGAGCCAGTTGACAGGCTCTCCAGGTCCAACATCATTTTTGAAAAGTATCAATGAGAAAGCCCAGAAAGTAAACAGAAGTGATGCGACTTGCTTTGATGTTCCTGCTCAGCTTGAAAACTCCAATGTCAATTCATCCGGCTCTGTTGCTGATGACATGCTTTCACAACTTCAGTCAGTGGCATGTGATCCTAAGAAGGGACACGATTCCGTAAATAATTTAACTAGTTTTTTTTCTACTGTCAGAAATAATACTCTTTCGCCGGATAAAGCTGTTGATGGTCGAAAAAGGAAAGCACTTAGTAGTGTCATGGGATCCCCTGAAACATTTGAATTTGAGGATATGAAAGACTCATATTGGACTGACAGGGTCATACAAAATGGTGGTGAGGAAAAACCTGAACGCAAAGAACGGAAGTTAAACTATCAGATTGTTAGCTTGGAACCCCCAGCCTCGCTTTCAAAGAGTCCCAGAGTCCATTCTAGAAAGAGATATTCTAATGGAAATCCCAAAATATCCTTGGAACGACCACCTTGCGCAATTGATAAGAGCAAACAGGATATGTTGCCAGCAGAGCTTATATTGAATTTTCCTGACATAAATTCAGTTCCTTCTGAAACTAAGTTGAACAATATGTTTCGGCGCTTTGGCCCTCTCAAAGAATTTGAGACTGAAGTTGATAGGGAGAGCAACCGCGCTAGAGTAGTCTTTAAGAGGGCTTCAGATGCAGAAGTTGCTTACAGTAGTTCTCAAAAGTTCAACATATTTGGATCAACCAATGTCCGTTATGAGCTTAGCTACACACCATCAGTATCCTACAAGGCCACCAAGATTCCAGCCACACAGAGCATGGAAACATCTGTGACCTTACCAGAACTTGAGTTTGCTTCAACGCATGACTTGGAGTTTATAACCATGCAAGAGCTGGAAGATGCAACAATGCAGGATCTGCAATATCCACATGCTCACGATCTAGAAGGTGTGACTATGCAAGATTTGGAATTCGCAACTAATCATGATCTGGAATTTCCAGGCCCACAGGATCTCGACATCGTGTCAACTCAGGTACCAGAAGTTACAGTCATTCAAAGTTCTGATTCGTCTGCTAGGGAGCAACATCCAACAATAGAAGAAGTTTCGGAACTGCCCTCTTCAGGAGATTTGGAGCCAAAGGCAGTAGAAACTGTGACAATAGAAGATGTTTCGGAACTGCCCTCTTCAGGAGATTTGGAGCCAAAGGCAGTAGAAACTGTGACAATAGAAGATGTTTCGGAACTGCCCTCTTCAGGAGATTTGGAGCCAAAGGCTGGAGAAACTGTGACGATAGAAGATGTTTCGGAACTGCCCTCTTCAGGAGATTTTGAGCCAAAGGCTGGAGAAACTGTAATCGAAGTATCTGAGCCGCCTTCTCAGGACCAGCACATGAATGATGCTACAATAGAAGACCACCAAAGAGCTAATCAGTACCTAGGTGTGGAGATTCCTGAAGACTTGGATTCTAGAGGAGTACAAGAAACTGAAGCTGTTGCGGGTGACATAAAACATGATGCGGTACAGCATAGTGAACCAGTTCAGATTCCAGAATCAGCAGGTAGTCCTGACTGTGTAGAGACCACTGGAACGAAAGAGATGGAAGCTTGTGCTCAGGATGCAGTCACTTCACGTGGTCAAGTCATTGGAGTTGCTGCAACTCAAGATGTGGATACCTTAACTACCGGTGATGAGGAAATTGCTAAGGACTGTGACTCTGCATCAGGCGAACTACACATACAATACGAGCATTCAACTGAAAATCACGCTGAGGATATAACTGGATCACAGGATCCAGAAGTTGGCACTGGTGACCCGATGGTTTTAAGCAATCGGAGTGCTGAAGAAGAGACTGATAGCGGAAATGATGCAACATTAAGTAAGCAGAGTGCGGAGCAAGAGACGAATCAGGAAAATAATATGATGGCTACACAAGAGAGTGAACTGTCATTGGGGAAAGATGCTCCTGCTGCCAAGAAGCAGGACCCTGTTGAAATTGATACAGCTGAAGGTTTTGTAACTGTGGCTAGTAAGGACATTGGAAGTCAGACCATGGGTGGTATGAGCGCTGCAGTCACTATGGACATTGCAGCAAATGAAATTGAAACTGCTGATGATAGTGTGGCTGCTCTTACTCAGGATACTGATGTGCAAATCACCGATCATGATGAAAATATGGTAGATGAAGTCTCTCCTGATGTAATAACCCAAGCACCGGATTTTGATCAGACATATCACTCTGAGAATGTAGAGATTAGTGAACCTCAAGAGTTGGAAGATCAAACTGAGGATCCTTTTATCGCAGGTAGTGACGGAGTTGAACCCAGGACCAGTTTGCAGAATGATGCAATTACCGCCCAAGCAAATCAAAAAGAAAAAGATGTAAGAAGTAGAGATTCCGAAGAGGATGAACAGCAATCAGTGTATTCAACTACATCGGAAGACCCGCAAGAAGATGCATGATAAGGTTGAGGAATGGAGTGGCCAAATTTAGGTATTTAATTGCATTCCGAAGCACTATATTGGTTTTTAGTTATCTATTTACTTTTTACTTTTTACTGGAGGTGTATGATTGATCATAAGCAGTAGCGATTGTGATACACTCAGCTCCATAAGCATGATATTAGATCAATGCCTTTTACAAGAGTCCAGTTAGAAGTAGTTATTATACCAAGGCTTGGGTTGCTACTGCACAAGTCAAAATATGAACCCGTCTGTGGTATATACTATTGATCTTTTTACCAGCGGAATAAGCAGAGAGTACTGACTAAATAACAGTGTTGTGTGATAGACAGTGACAGTGTTAGCTTAACAAATAAATCTAACGCGTGTGCTTGTCAACCCAGGTAAGAGAGGCGATGATCATGCAGACGGCAATATAAAGGACCCAAACAAGTGTAAGGACTGGGTTCCATTCAGGCTTCGGCGACTATGTTGCTGCTGGTGTACTATGTTCAATGTAACTTACCCGGGCCTTTTTCTGTTAGATAGGTCGGTATTGATAAAAGAGTCTTCAGTATTATTATATGTATGTGCTGCCAATGTTATATACTAGAGTGCTATGCTAGCCCATTCGCCATTTAAGATTATGTTAAGAAGATTAACCTTCCATGCATTAAAGTAGTCTCTCACCATTACTTGAACATCACAGCAACAAGTTTGAATTATTTTTTTTTAGCACAGTTGAAAACTTATTCGTGCAGTGGATTCTGGTGAAGGTAAAAAAACATGGGCAAATGCCAAAGAAGAAAAAAAAAACGATACAATATGAAGAGAAGGCAATAGTAAATGATGGCTTCAAGACTGGTAAACATGAGGAAGCTGGAGGCCAACACTAGCAGCAGATTTGCGCAGAACTTTGTTCATCTCATCGGATCTATCCACAGCAATGTTGTATGAAAACAACAAATCCTGCGTAATATTATATAGGACAAAGAAACAGAAACATGTCTTGTAAAGTGACGTGGTTTGATGGTTTCGTGAGTCAACAGAACAATCAAGTATACATTACATACCTTGTGTTGATGAACACTATTGAGCAAGAAGGCGTAGTCACGAGCCAGCCTCGCTCCTCCTCCTTGAACAACATCTGTTTTGCGAAACTGCTGCGAGACGAAATCTTGGAACTGCTTTTTGTGGTGATCCTCGGAGCCAACGTGTTTCTTCAACGCCTTCAGAACCTCTCGGTACGCCTTGCCCGCTGACGACGACATATTTCGCCGAAGCTATTCTTCCCATCTCATCTCTCGCTTAGATGCGGTAGGTAGGTATCAATATGGTCCTGGGCCTGTCTGTCGGCCCAATTTTTGTTGCAGTGGCCCAATGCTTAGATAGAAAAAAGTACAAGAACATCAGCCAGCCAGCCAGCCAACCAGCAAGCAGTTAACACAACCCCCAGCCTCCTATCAAAGCTGTTGCGGGCGGGGCGTATAGTAATTTGTACAGTAGAGTTTTTTGTTTTTGATGAAGATACAGTCGAGTTGAATATCATTAGCATGACTAATGCAATTTCCATACAAGCCGTAGCCCATATATATAATAAGAGACTTTAGTTTTCAACTTCCAACAAACACAAAGGACAAAATAAATTGTGGTGATCATATCATATCCCACAAACTTATGAGACCCAGGTGCTTATAACAAACTCAAAATACGCTATGCCGTGCCCATCAATGAAAAATACTGCTCAAACGAAATGCATATGGAAAACAATGAGGGACAGATATTCAAAACAAAATCATCATAACAATGTTCATAAGGAACAGCAGTCTAGACCAAACATATAAAAGAGTTCAAAATGAAATGCAACCAAAAGAGTACGCCACCGCCTGTCGAGGACCCAGGTTTGCATCTGGCGGCCAAAACAGGACAAACAACTTCTTGTTCTGCTGATGCAAAACCGGTCATATGTATAGATTCACTTGCCCTTCTTGGCAGCTGATTTGGTCACTTTGGCACCAGATGGATCCTTCTTCTCCACATTCTTGATAACACCCACTGCAACAGTCTGCCTCATGTCACGCACAGCAAAACGCCCAAGAGGAGGGTACTCTGAGAAGGTTTCCACAACCATGGGTTTGGTCGGAACCATCTTCACCATACCAGCATCACCGTTCTTCAAGAACTTCGGTTCCTTTTCCAGCTCCTTGCCAGATCGCCTGTCAATCTTGGTCAGGATTTCAGCAAACTTGACAGCAATGTGGCAAGTGTGACAGTCGAGGACCGGGGCATATCCATTTCCAATCTGCCCAGGGTGGTTCATGATAATGACTTGGGAAGTGAAGTTAGCAGCTTCCTTGGCGGGGTCATCCTTCGAGTTGGATGCAACATAGCCACGCTTAAGATCCTTGACAGCAACATTCTTGACATTGAAGCCAACATTGTCCCCAGGCAGGGCCTCCTGAAGAGCCTCATGGTGCATTTCAACCGACTTTACTTCAGTAGTCAATCCACTGGGAGCGAAAGTCACTACCATACCAGGTTTGATGATACCTGTCTCAACACGACCAACTGGGACAGTTCCAATACCACCAATTTTGTAAACATCCTGAAGAGGCAGACGGAGTGGCTTGTCTGAGGGCCTCTTTGGCTCCGAAATCATGTCAAGAGCTTCAAGAAGGGTTGGCCCCTTGTACCAGTCGAGGTTGGTGGACCTCTCAATCATGTTGTCACCTTCGAATCCAGAGATGGGCACAAATGGAATCTTGTCAGGGTTGTACCCCACCTTCTTCAGGTAAGAAGAGACTTCCTTGACAATTTCATCATACCTCGCCTTGGAGTACTTGGGTGTAGTAGAATCCATCTGCATGACCAAAATTACAAATATAATTAACACACCAAAATTAATCAATTGCTGCATGCTCTCTGTTTTCTATAGTGTCACGATTAATACAAAAAGAAGAGGAATGACATAATGCTATCATACCTTGTTACAACAACAAATCATCTGCTTGACACCAAGAGTGAAGGCAAGAAGAGCATGCTCACGGGTCTGACCATCCTTAGAGATACCTGCTTCAAAACCTCCAGTAGTAGAGTCGATAATAAGAACAGCACAATCCGCCTGGGAGGTTCCAGTAATCATGTTCTTAATAAAGTCACGATGTCCAGGAGCATCAATGACAGTGCAGTAGTACTTAGTGGTCTCAAACTTCCACAGAGCAATGTCAATTGTGATACCACGCTCACGCTCAGCCTTCAGCTTGTCAAGCACCCAGGCATACTTGAATGACCTCTTGTTCATCTCAGCAGCCTCTTTCTCAAACCTCTCAATAACACGCTTGTCAATACCTCCAAGCTTGTAGATGAGGTGACCAGTGGTGGTTGATTTCCCAGAATCGACATGTCCAATGACCACAATGCTGATGTGCGTCTTCTCTTTACCCATTCTAGCTTAGCGAATGTAGTGTAGTAGGCTGCAAAGTTACCAGATACACGTTTGAATTTACCGAAATGTGACACAAAATAAACATATATATATTCAACAATTAACACAAATCAAAAGCTTCAGTAATACATACAGATCAGATTTCGAAAAAACTTAATACAACTTATGACATCACGCATTAAACAACATACATACTGCCAAATAATAACTATACCATCTTACTGGATGATCTTATACATACTATACTACCGGTATCAACACAGATCATCAAAAGGCCTCACTAATACAGGTCATAAAAAGTAAATTAGATTACCAGATTAAAAAAAAGTACTAAAACTACAGTAATTACTTCAGTTCTTAACACACATAGAAATCTTCAGTAACACATCGTAACAAACATCTCAGATTACAAAAATGATCTCAAAGGAAACTCGTCAACACAAAACGAAAAAACTACGGCAGTCACATGCGCCGATCTATTCACATCAGTTCATCTCAAGTAAAAAATCGATCATCACAAGACTGCGTACAGAAATGAACACAAAATGGCGACAAAAAAATGATCCGAATGCCATGCATCATCTGTCAACTAAACAGATCAAACGCTACATATAATCAGCGATCGTCGACGAATCATCGGAAAACATTTGATTATCGGAGACGATAATAAGAACGAAGCGTAAAATTGTACCTTGGAGCTGAAGGTTCCGGAAACGAGTACTGGGGCAAAAAAGCTGAGCTATCATCCTACCATGCTCTCGTCATATTTATAACTGATTATTTAATTAGGGTTTTCTCTTCGCCGTTGGATCATCATATATTTTCTTTATCGTAATATCGACGGCTGGGAAAAACTTTAACTTACAATACGCTCCGTCATAAAACGACGCTGTTTGAATGATATTCTTATTTACGAGTGTCACCTATAAGTTTAGGTTGAATACAAATTGGCTGCCTTAAGTTTAGAAATCTGCAATCGAACCGTACAGCGGGTTTAAGCGAGAGTTGCAGAGTCGGAACAGTGAGAAGAACAAGTTTAATGCTCAAGCTAATTATCAGCGTAGTCTGCTGGATATGACGAGGCTGATGTTTCACTATCTGCAAAAATGGAGATGAATGAATAGTTTGCTGCTTCTGCTGTAGAGGTAAAACTATTTATCTGAGCTATGTGTTTATCTATTATGAGCAATTTTGGTTGACATTTTAGGTATGCTTAGGGTTTGGTTTCAGCATTTTGTATTTGTAGTGGAGAAGAATACATTATAGTCCATGGAAAATACTTGAGAGTAGATATAGAGGATTCTAAACGTAGAGGCTTCAGGGCACTAATAAAAATTGGAAGTTGGATTTGCTGTTTAAAATGTAGGCATATCTTCATCATATATTTAGCTTCCCTTTTGCATATTTCTTTACTAGTAACTGATCAAGCCATTTTCGATTCATAATTTATCATTTTGTTCTTATTCGCCTATCAGGGTATCTGTAGGGCGTGATATAAATTTATGAATTATGATCCAGTTTGTATTTCCTATTGCAGCTTGTGTAAATGAATAAATGAACTGATGACAAGTCGGTTTCCAATGAACTATGAAAACACCAACAGATGATATTCAAACCATTTACAAAATTACAACTGGCCTCAGCCGGTGATGGAGCGGAGGAGAATGTGGAGAAGGTATCTGGTGATGTTATCGGCTGGCTTCGCACAGCAGTATTGTGGACTAGGAAAGGAGCTGACGGTGCCTGATGAAGATTAAAGAATTACTCTTCATAATCAGCTCGGTATGTTGTATGCTAAACTTGCTCCGACTTTTTAATTGCCTATATGATGCTTTTGCTTGGCAAATGGCAACTCAACATTGTGAATTATGTTATGATGAAACTTGAATTATGAACAAATTTAGAACTTGGTTGTAAATGTTTGCGGAATGACAAGCAACCTGACTCGTAAAAAGCTTTAAATGACTTTTTCAATTAAAAGTCGCAAATGTTTGGGTGTTCAGTTGGCTAAAAATAGAAGTGGCCTGTGTAACATTTCTGTTGATCTAATTTGCAGGGTGATGAGAGCAAAAGGGATCTTGCTGGCCTCGTATGTTTCTGCTGATCTGCGACTTTTCGAATCATTGTGCATGTTTTAATATGGTTTCCTAATTGATTGTAGTATTATCAAAAGAGAAATGGTGAATTCGTTTAGGATGATGGACTGCAGGTTGAAGAAGTCCAAAGATTCAATAATGATGAACATTATGTTCATGGCTATGGAAAAAGCCCACGAAAAGCTCAAGTCTAGAAAAGGAGTGATTGGGCGATTGATTGAGATTTCCAAATTCTATGAACTCGCCGTAATGCAGTTAGATGGCTACCTGCGGATAGTGGAAGAGGAGACTGATAACTTGTCTCTAGAGGTAAATCATGATGAAATGCTGTCTGGCTTATACATTGTTCGTGACAGGCTTCAGAGACGCTTGGATGATACCGAGCTGACGATTATGAATACAGATAGTTGTTTAGCTGATAGGCTTGAGTATGAGCTAAAGCATAGTGAGGCTCTGGATCCTAAAGAAAAGGGGCTGGTTTCTCTGTCAAGTGATCTTGATCAGCTTGAGAGAGCCAAGAGAGGGGGGCATCGGGATTCGCAGAAAAATCTGAATCAGGTGAGCCGAGTTGATAATGGTAAAGAAGTGGACATAAGTCAATTGAAAAAATTGGAAGACAGACAAATGTTTGAGGAAAGAAAGTTAAGTGTTGAGTGCAGTCAGATAGATCAGTTGGGATCAGATATCGACAGGCTAAAGGAATCACTGGCTCTGGCATTTGGGAAGATGCAAAATGCAATCTTTTTATCTGAGGTTGAGCCAGACGATCATGAATGGAAGTGGTCAATAGAGAAGGATGTAACGCTCATATCTGCTAAAGGCCTCACCATGGATTTTCATGACATGCATGAACCTACTGTCAGGAAGCTAAATTATTTCTCACTTCTCATGAATGAAATTAGGAGCTTGCGCACTGAGCTTGAGCAACTTATACGTGAAAAGGAGACATCAGTCAACCCCTCTTCATGCCAAACTGATTTTCGGGTCAAGGTATCATCAGGAATAAAAGAAAGGCCTCCAGTGAACGGAAAGAAGGGGAAAAATGGTGACCGCAGTAAAGCTGAACAAGCGGATCGTATGGAAGAGGAAGGAGGAAATTATGTTGCTAAGCTTATATCAACTCATGAAGGAATCATCCGAAAAAAGGTCGAGGAACAAAGAGCGAAGGAGAGACTTATAAGAGACAGATGGAATTCTGCAATGAAGAGAGACAATCTACCAGATGGCCTGAACAAGAAGATTCAAGATGTCATTGCTATACTAGATGGAATAATCAATTTGAATCCTCAGTCTGATAAAATATTAGTTGATCTCCCTGACGATAGTGTTAAACAAATGCCTTTAAGAAGGTTTTCATCAGAATCGGAAATAGATATCAGAAACATATCATCATCTATGTTTTGCCAAGTCGACGAGGATCTGCTTGGACAAGTAAGAATACTGGAGCGAGAAAAAGAGGACTCAAGAATGCAATCCTCGATTCTGCAAGAAGTACTAGCCATTCCATTGAGAGCTTGGATTAGACAGTGTTATGATGAATTTGAAATGAGGTTCGAACAGCTTTTTATTAAAGTGAGAATGTTGGAGCAAACGGCTGTAAATTCAAAAACTAAATCAATGATTCTGGAAGATTGGTGCCGGAAGGTTGAAAAGGAAAATGAAAAGCTATCCAGAAATATAAAGATACTGGAACAAGCAAATAAGGACTCAGAAGGGCAATCTATCATTTTGGAAGAGACGTATGCTGCTTTGTTGACAGCTTTGACTAAGGAGCACCATGAGGAATTGCAGAAAATGGGTGTATCCAAAGATATTTTGGAGGAAATAGTGTATGAGTTTACTAAAATGCTGTAGTTGTCAGCATTGAATTCCGAACTTTGGTATTACAAGCGTGAAAATGAAAGGCATATTGATTTTTCAGTTTTGGCTAAGACGTGGAAATTTGATGACTCGGATGGCAAGATTCCAGGAAATTTTCCATGAATTGAGCATTTATATAGGAAAAGACCACGGCGGAGAACTTAATCAGAGAAGAGATGGAGATTGGTATTTGGGGACACTATCATAGACAATCTAGACACTGTCACCTGCTTTGTGGAAGAAAACGAAGTATGTGCCTCTCAGGAAACGGTCAACGAATGAGAGAAGAGTTAGTCAACTGAGCTTATGATTAGTGCAGGTATATATCAGTCTGTGTCAATTGTGACAGCCAAAGATGCTAACACGTTGTCTAGAGCTTCTGAAGAGGCCACGGCACATCATTTGGCGTCCCTTTTGGATCATGTTAGATCATTGCAGCAAAGGGAATCTCTTTACAGGAATGCTTTCATGAGGTACCATAATGTTCACAGTTCACCTGGCCGAAATAAGAAGTATTTTAAGAATTGTCTCTATTCCTTATTCTGAACATGATTACATATTGATAATTTCTTATCTATTTCATGGATCATCTGAAGGCTTCTTTTTTTTTTCACCGCCTTTATGTTAGTAGATTTGCTGGGTGAGCTGATGAAATGATCTTACTACTCCTATACTTGACAAAATACACTGGAGCGCCTTACCAACAGTACTTCAAGGTGAGATGCAGAAAATTCTATCTCAATTCTCAACTAATATTACAAGACAGATGGTAAGATTGGCTTCTGTGGTCATCAGGTCCAGGATCTTCGGAACCTGATCAAGAATGAGAGTCGCTTTGGAAGCATCGTCAACTAATAGACTGCATCCTTGACGTAATGGAACACGCCATCACTAAGGTTGGTACAATTTTGTGCTGCAGTCTTTTCTCGTGCAATATTTTACAACCGTTTCAGGTCTCTTGTGCAAGTTGTGTTTAAGAAAAAGGCTGGCCGGTGATCCCATTAGTGGCGTGATTTACTAAGAGACCTATACTAAAATATGCCACGAAGATACAATGACTTTGGTACTTGGTAGTAAAACTTGCATACAAAACTACTATTCATGTTAGATAATTGTTATGCGGAGGCAACATAATATACTCTAACACACACTTGAAAAATTCCATCAAAGCTTTCCATGGCTAGGAATATGCATTCATCTTGTTTCCTCCTGATTCATATTCTAACATCTCTTCTGTTTCATAACCTCGTAGCTGCTCCTATCTTTGCGCAGCCACCTACACTCAGTCCTGCTCCGGCCCCAGGCACTCCACCCTCCAACCCTCCGCCTTCACCTGCACCTCTTCCACCTCAATCACCAAATCCAGTAGCTTCCCCACCACCACCGCCAGCCAGTGGAAGTGGAGGAAATGGGCCGGCAAGCAAGAAAAAGTCTGGAGGCCTAAGGGGAGAACAAACTGGTGGAATTGTCATTGGAGTCCTCGCAGCATTAGGGTTGCTTGTTCTTGGAAGCATGGTTTATAAGAAACGTCAGGCCAATATTCGACGGTCTCGCTTTGGTTCAGCAACCAGAAGAGCATCATTGTGATGATCTATAGTTAGAAAAAAAGGACTCATATCGGGTTGGACTCTTGGGATTGGATAGAAGTGTAGTTTCTTTAGACCATTTTTCCATTTGTGTGTGTCATCTTTGCTCGAAGTTAGGCTTAATAATATGTACCTAGTTGATTTGCTATATGAATAAGTTTGATACTTTCATATATGGTTTGTATCGCCTATCCTCGGCTAGGGCTTAACTGCCATATTTTATGTTGTTATCGACTTGTGAATATAGTCAAACTCATGACTTCAAAATATTAAACCTAAGCCCGATTCACTAGCTTCAAAAGGCTGGGCTCGAACTTGGTGTCCAATCTGACCGAGCCGATGATCCACACAGTCGTAGACGCAATTTACAATCCTTGGAACCGTTTGAGCACCCAGACAAGTATATAATGATAAAAGTTTCAGAATCCCTACCAAGTACTGTAAAAGAAACAAAGAAAAATATGATAAGTATAAAGTAAGGGTTGGCAAAGGGCAGGATAGGGTATTTTTTCTTGACCCAATGAATAGTGTAGGGTAGATCAATTTTGTATACTCACAGGGCATCCATGGGCATGATAAAGTTAGGGTAGGATCGGGTATGATGAATTTAAGCATAATTTGAGGATAAATTATAATATATATATAAATAGTATGGTAAGTCAGGGTATGATAGGGTAAGGACAATGCAGAAGGATAGGGTAGGAGGACAAAAGACGTTATGATAAGTTTAAGACATAATATGATACAGATTGAGCAGAATAAGAATAACCATAAGAGGATTTTGATATAAAGCAGCTTGTGCATATCCAAATGTCCCTTTTAGCAGCTTACAATGTACCTTAACTTTTTTTACACCAACACTTTAAACATAAACAAAGAAAAAGGAAAAAGAAAAGAGAAATCATTATTTTAATGAAAAGCAGCTGGGTTTCAGTTTTGAATGATGGAGCCCTCAGGCCTCAGCCATCTAGATGTCAATGGCCAGCGTATATATGATATGCTGCATTATCATCATTACATGTCAAGCTTTTAGCATGTGTTTGTAGAGTTTTCAATCAATGCCAGGTTGGGGTCAAGAAAGTCTATTGTCAGGCGTAGGCTTGTGTGCATCACTTTGTTCTTATTTGCACTAGCATGAATCAATGTAGCAGTCCTAGCACGGTATACATCATTGCAAAATGCAAACACATAAAATCACTTTTTTTTTTTGATTAACACATAAAATCACTTTAGGCACAAACAAGTTCCAACGTTCATTCAATATTACATGTCTTAAGGGCACCATTTACATGTATCAAAAAAAAAAGGGCACCATTTAGGGAGGTGTTAATCGCACCCCTCACAAGACAAAAAAATTTGTGGGTCCCATGCCCATTTGACAATTTTACCCCTCTTTACAATCATATTTACATGTTATGCCATTTAATTTTGTATATGTTTTAAAGTTTAATTAAAAGCTAATTTAAATTCAATTAAATAATGATTAATATTATAAATTAATTGTACCTAATATAAGTTATTTGTATCATATTTATTTATATTATTATAAATCAAAAAAATTAAAATTAAAATACAACATGTGCCAAATTTTTAAAAAATTATTGTACTTGATTTTTTAAATTTTAATTGAACTTATAATTAGGAGTGAGTGAGTAACTAGTTTTATTTTATTTAGGGCGAATAATAATTTATTTCGTTTAGTTTGGATTTAGGACGAATAATAATTGATTGGATAGCTCAACATTAAATTAGATTTAACAAAACATGCAACGGTGCTAAAAATAAATACATAAACAAGTAGACATATTTAATCAACATTTCCTCCAAATTGTGCTCCTGGAGGCCCCATGCTTGTGATTTCGCGCCATAAATCAGCTCGTACTTGATATGAGGATGCCCATCCTTTAGCTTCGTACGATGAATGATTCCACCACCATGTTGGTACAGGTTTGACAATACATTACGAAACAAAAATAGACAACTCACTGCCAAGATTCTCTGGCAAAAGTAAATTACACTATTCATAGGTAGTGGACAGAAACAGATTTGACAATACATTACGAAACAAAGATTGACAACTCACTGACTAGATTCTCTGGCAAAAGAAAATTATACTATTCATACATAGTGGACAGAAACAGATTTGACAATACATTACGATAGACAACTCACTGATACATTACGACAAAATAGACAACTCACTGACAAGGTCCATAATTTATTTTTTTGAATTAACAGTAATATCTCATTAATTAATATATATTACATATATTAACTTCTAAATACATGTAAGTTAAAATTATTAACTATAATATATGTAATATATTAATACTAATTTTTAAATATTTTAAAATCATCATTTATAGTATATAATATATATTATATTAATACTAAATTTTAAATATTTTAAAATCATTTGTATATATTAATACGAAATTTTAAATATTTTAAAATCATTTTTTAGAAATTTTAAATATTTTAAAATCATTTTTTATAATATATATAATACATATAATAGGTAGAAGGGTAGAATGAGAAATATACCTGAGCCCCACATGGGGGGTGTGTGGGATGGGGGGGTGTGATTAACACCACGCCACCATTTATGGTGATCTTAAAAAAAAGATCATGACACACAATTTTCTCAATTCGGTCATCCCACAATCTTTTTCCCAAATAACTTCTTAATAATGAACATAAAAAAGATCACCATATTCTTTTTTTTTTTTTTGATTCAGGCTAGTTAAGTTAGTGTTAGAACCTGTTTGTTAATTTGAAATTGTAGGTGAGGACTTTCGAACCCTGGGTTTCAGAAACTCACAGGAGGGGCGCCCCACTGGGCTACCCACTTTGCCTCGAGATCACCATATTCTCATTCTTTGTTTTTTTTGTTCTATTGTCTCTTGTTGTAATGTTAATATTTTGTATCATTTCATGTCTAAACCATATTAAAATGGATTTCTTTTTATAGAACTCAAAAAAACAAATTTATTGATATAGTTTTTATAAAATGTTGTGTTACAATTTTTGAGTTATAGCCTTTGGAAAATCTGATTTTAAACATTTTTACTGGCCACTCTAAAACTGACACATGACAGCTGATTACCTATCCATTAACAAGCTGACACGTGGGTAGTTGATGAAGAAGTTCGATCGTCAGATCGATCGTGCTATAACATTTTTTGACGATCGTTCATCGGACAACCTTTCTATTAAGAGCAGAAAAAGAAAAGATTGGACCTATGATCTTTGTTTTCACCCTTATTAAGGATGGCCTAATAACAAGAGCCGGATCGGAATTTGACGGTCGAGTAGGACTAAAGTTTTTTTGAAAAAGTTTAATGTGGATTGGACTACATCCGAGTTTATACGGTTCGGGTTAGACCAGTGGACCGAAATTTTTTTATAAAGACGAACCACGAATAGGACCGGACGGTAATTTTACTTTATAATCTCAAATTTTACGGACATGACACGAATTTTACGGTTCAGGATGGACCGATGAACCGAAATTTTCTTTAAAAAACGGACGTGGACCGAACCAGATCCATAAAAAATTGATCCAGTCCTGGCACGATCAGGCCTGCGTTTATGGTACGATTAACTTTGTGCATCCCTATCCCATGTCGTCTAGTGAAAAGAAAAAAAAATAGCTTATATTGAATTATAAAATCTTTAATTTTTAAAAGTTAAGACTTTCGAGTGAAATATGTGGATATAATTCTAATTGAGATAGTAAATTCTAACATGTTTGGTAACGCTCCAAAAATTTTAGATTCTAAAACGGCGTCACATCGCCGCACGTCCCCGAGACTACAAATGGAACATATGAAGCCTCAGTCATTTTAACAGATAAATTAAACATAAGCTGTAATTCAAGTTTCAATTCATTTAAAGAAAAGACAACGTATTGATTCATGTTCAGCTATCCAATAAACTTAAGTCTCCACAGAAGACGTATTACTTATTCACTGCTAGCGCGTCTCTCACTCATCCCCCATAGTACAGCAATATTTGAAAAACATAAAAATGGAAAACATGAGTCCACGGCTCGTGTAAGTAATACAGACCCAACTAGCCGAATCATGAGTGTCAGAAATATTTTAAATAAACCAGTAATAACATACGTAAAAAGGAGTGATGAACGAATGGTTGTACCACAATATAGCTGAGTCCGAAAAATCTTTTCGAAACATGTACCGTCAGAAGTATAACAAAGCATGATGATTTCAGACATGTAACAGGCAGAATGGCTACACAATGAAATCATGCAAACATGGGTCCTGAGACACTATCGTCGTATTTTGCCCTACGAGAAGGCAACAAGATATCATACTTTGCCCTATGGCGAGGCAACATAAGCGCTATACTTCCCTATAGCGGGGCAACATGATACCATACTTTGCCCTATGGCAGGGCTACATGAATCATGATCTAATTGTGAGCCTTCAGAAGTACAGATAGATTGGACGTGTAAACATGAACGGTGAGGATATTACGAGACACGATGAATTGTAAAATTAAATGACGAGACATGATGAGTTGTAAAATTTCAAGACAGTGTACATTGTAAAGTTAAATGACGAGACAAGGTGGATTGTAAAATATCAAGACGGTAAAAATCCTCTTACCAAGATGAATGAGTTTCAGAAGAAGTCGCACTCATGATCTGAATTTATTTAAGAAAACAAGTTTTCAAGAATGACAGGCATGTCATAAAAAATTTACAGAATAAGATTTTGAAAATAACTAGATAGGTCCATATTACTTACCTCGAATCCGCATCATAACCTCGATGAAAATTTATATCACGTCAAAATCAAGTCAAGCATCACCTAAAAGTCATATGCACAAGAAAAACATACTTGAACCTTTAGATTTATGAACTCATTCATGAATTCCCAATTACAAGTTTTTCAAGGTTAGTCCACGTACATTTTACCATCAAATTTGCAAAACTCAGATTCAATGTACAAATTTCAATTTCATTTTCTAGATTATTCAAGAGGAAATTAAATACGTTTGTTATGCAGTTAGAAAACTCTTTTCTTGTAGAACATTATACTATATATTTTGAATTATGCAATTCAGACATCAAGACATAGCAAATGACCGTTTGAAAATGCGTTGTCAGATCTGTCCGCACTGCAGACAGATTCTGACTGTGAACTTCAAAAAAATACTTCAAAAAATAGCACAGAATGAACTAAAATGAGTGCCATACATCGTTGAAAATATATTTTCGTCTAGAACAGCATATGATTTGAAAACAGTCAATTCACATAACAGAAACAGATGTTATTTGCATTTGAAAGTCGATCGACAGAACTGTCCAAAATCAGAAAACATTTTTCAATACTCAACTTCCAAATTAATTTCAGATCAGCTCGGGTTTAATCATAATACTAATCTTATATGATCGGAAAGCTTATTTCGGGTAGAATAACAACAAATCCAGAAAAACTTCATATGAATATCTAAAATAGAAGTTACGGCGAATTTAAAATCAGTCGTCAGATCTGCCAAAAATCAGCTTCTACATCTTATCTTCAAATTTTATTTGCGAACAACCCAAGTCGAATTACAAGGCGATTTTTATATCGTTCAAAAGCTTGTTTAGAGCTGAATAATGCAGAACCATCAAAACCCTATTTGAATATTTACCAAAAGTCAAAACGAAAACGAATCAACATATGTAATGCATACATACCTACTAATTGAGAGCTTCCCAATCTCCATAGAAGTCGCTCACCATGTTTTTCCGACCTGATTTTCTTTTCTTCTCTATATGCCGAGTGTGAAGTGGAGATTAGATAAACGTGAGATGAATTAGACTGTGGATGGTTTCACTTCATCTCTCCCGTTACTCTTCTAATCAACTTTATTACTTTCCTATTACGTTTAATATCCTTAATTTCATTGAATCTATAATTTTAATAATTTTTCCAAATATATTCAAATTCAATGTCTTCGAAATTTGGGTTGTTACATGTTATCAGAGCCAATTAGTTCTATTCAGGCCTTGTGCAATGAATATAGGACACGTGCGACGAGGCGCTCGAGTGGAGATACTTGAATCCATAGAATCGCAAAATTAAAGGACCCTAGCTGAAGGAGATCAGTCCCAAAGCGTTAGTGGCTGACACACGTATAGTAAGTCGTGGAGCATCCCTTGCGCAGAAGAGTGGAATATTGACAGTGGAGCATGTGTATAATTTCCCAAAGTGAGGGGAGAATGTGAATGTGCATTTCTAATGAGGCGTACAAATTTACTCTAAAACCATACCAAAACACACTGCGCCCACCTCTATGAATTTACCCATCAACAACCTGATCATCCCGGATACCATCGATGGTTAACATATGCTTGGCTCCTCATACGCCATCCACGGATACCATCGATGGTTCGACAGGTCTGCAAATGGCATACAGGGAGCCAGGCATATACATTTTGTTTGTGATATATGCATGCATGATCGAAACTATAGGGGTAGCTCTTGATCCCTGCCCTAACTGATCATCAGAACCAAAATTAAACATCAGAGAAACAAAACCGAAAAAAGAATAGAGATTGAAAACTAAAAGTTACGAATAATTATCGACCAAATGATGAGGATCTGGAGGGCATCAACTTATACTTATACTGCAAGAAAACTTGGTCATTAAACTCATAGTCAAATTATTCTTAAACACCAAAATAGTTATATTTACTACAAGAAATTAACATGAGATAAACATCGATCGAGTCGCACACAATAATGACCATATAAATTTTGCTAGCTGTGTTGGTTGTGGCAAGTTCTTGAAAACACAGTAAACTCTAGCCAGCAAATTCAGGCCAGCCTCTTGACTGTTTCAGCAAATTTAAACAACTAGTTCCAAGTGTCGTCATTCTAAACTCAAAATGCGGTTAAATAAAGATATAATTAGAAGTAAAACAACTGAGAGAAAAGAAATTAATGAATAATTCATATATTTGGCTTACTTGTAACCTCGCTGTCTAGCTAAGCTAGGGCTTGATATGCTGGACGACGCTGCTGCCTGCTGGTGAAGTGTATTTGTGTGATGACTGAGAGAAAATGATGAAGAAGAGATGTTGACACACCTGCAGTGTGTATGGAGGAGAGTTTTTTTTCCAGAGATTGTGATGATTAAAAATGAACTTTCAACCCACCATTGCATTATTTCATTGTTAAAAAGTAGTGTAAAAATAACTATGACACTGTAAAGTTTTAAATATTTTTTTGATAAAGGTAAAGTTTTAAATAAATGAGTAAAAGCAAAAGGGTATAACTTTCTAGTATATATATTCTCTGAATCTCATTTTGTTTGCAAGTGTATGGCACCACATAGATTCTTTTTCATATCTCAGCTTTTTCACAATTTATTCTCTATTTGAAAAAAAATTTCTTTCATTTCTCGTGATGAAATAATTATATATTTTTATGAGCACGGTTTTTTTTTTTACCTTCAATCATACAAAAAGTTATTTATATATAGTTTTAACTTTTTTAAAAAATGTAAAAACACTTCATTTTATTTTTCTTTGTATATAAACTTTTGATACAAGAAGTTATTTATATAAAGTTGTTAACTTAAATTTTTTTGTTAAAGCTTCTCTCTCTATTTGTCTTCGTATATAAATTTTTGCTAGATTACCAGACTTGGAGGCAATATAATCCGCCTGCAACTCTTTTTTATCATCATGTCCACTACGTACTTATTTACATTATTTTTCGCTTTTTTTAGTTTGTTATCTGTAAAGACTATTTAATTAGATTTTGTTTTATGAGTTCGGATCTGATGCAAAATCCAGATCCTGTGCAAAATACAAACTCATCTTATCCCTTCATTTTGTTAATCTAAAGGCTGAATCTAATTGAATTAAATTAATTAATACCTGAACATAATTCGTGCATCTCTTCTTAATAAGGGTATAATCGACCAACAAAATAAAAAAAATTAGAAAAACAGCCCGACGAATTAGGAAACAAAGTCACGATTCATTCCGACGAATTAGGAAACCAAGTCGCGAATTAGGAAACCCTAAAATCTCGAAGACCAAGTCGCGATTCATTCAAAAATCACCATCCAGTGAATAATTCATCAAAGTTATACATAATTCGTCGTCCCAGACATGACGAACTATAAAATAGTCATGACGAATTATATAATGGTTATGACGAACTATAAAATGGGATGACGAATTATACAATGAAACTACCGAATTCTTGACGAATGTTAGTTTACTTTTGACAAATTATAGCATAATTCGTCCAAATTGCATGACCCTGACGAATTGTAGTGCAAATTCGGCGAATTATGCTATAATTCGTCAACAGTGGACTATAATTCGTCAATGTTTTCCCCTACAGCTTGTATGAGTATTTGGCCGAAATGACATTGTGAGACAACTCAGCTTCATGCGCCTTCATCTCGGATGACGAATCGAGGGAAACGCAGCAACCATATTTATCCCGAGAAGAATCCATCGATCAAAGGGAATGATGGGTTTTCTGTCAAAAAGCTTTCTCGTAGCAGCAGTCGTCGTCGTCCATGGATGAGCGTCGGCGTCGTCGTCGTCCAAGGATGAGCAATTATGTGAAGGTGAAGTTGAAGGAGGTGAAGTTGAAGGAGCAAGAAGTCCCACAAAATAGATGACGGCTGAAAAAGAATTTTGTTCAAGTAAAATTTGATTGGAATAATTTACTTGTTTAATTCAATTATGTTTTCTAATGAAAAAGCAAAAAACACAAAGAGGTTAAAAATTTCGTAGGCCTGCAGACCTCACAGGGTAAAAACCCTAAAATCCACAACACATCGATTTATTGGACAGTTGCCCAAAACTAGACAATAAATGTCTTCCCATATCATGATGTAACTCTTTCCTCTCTCTGTTGTTGTTTGCAGGTTTCTGTTTGAATAAGATACATACCTTTATCAACAAAAAAAAACCAAAGTGAATACTTGCTAAATGTACCTGCAGGGAACAAAGTCCGGTCTTCATGGTTTGGTCCGTAATATATAAACTGACCATTTAATGGAGTAACATGAACTAAGGTAAGATTGATCTGCACATGTAAGGGTCATCCATTGGAAATTTGTGTTACTGTTTTTTCCCTGCACATTGAATGAATTTATAACATGATTCTGATAATTACTAGCAACACTAAAGTCTTATTAATACACAACATTACAAATGTACCATTTTTATTAATTATGTGACGCCTTAGTGATTAGGACTCTTCTCGAACGAAAAATCCGATTCCCCAATATTAATCTCATGTTGCTGCCCCGTCCTAACCGGCACAGGACCAAGAGGAAGCTGCATGACACCGGGCTCATAGCCCGGCTGTGAGTGTTCGCTTCTTTGCGCGAACTGAGTGTGGTGCGAATCCTCATCCTTATGGGGAGAGTACGATCCGTCTCGTTCCCATTGATTATTATTGTCCCCATGGTGGCGGGTGGGAGTGGTTGGGTAGCTTTCTATCTGGCGGAAGTTGTGGAGCAAGTGCATTGGGGACTGTGACTCGCCATGCGTCGGAGTGCCTGGGCGGCTCGTTAGTGGAGTTGTGGACTCTGAGTGTTTGCTCTGCTTGGTGTGCTTCTTGGCTGTTTTGTGCCAGCTTTTTAGAGCTGTGGCGACCCTGTCGTCGAATATCGTGGATTTCATCGACGAGCCCATCTACCGGAAAAAATCAAGATTGAAAATCATTATCGGATCAATGTCAAAATAATGTGGACTGGAGACATTTGTGTACCTGTGTGACCAGGGCGTAGAGAGGCAGAGTTGTGTAACTGCAGAGGAGCTGGACAAGAACACTGCCAAGTTGAACCGAACCGGAAAGAATTAGACCGGTGTGAGTAAATTCACTAAATTGAACCGAACTCATTTCAGTTTTCAGTCATCAATTGGAGTTAATTAATTACCCCATGGAGATTCTTATGGCAACGTCAGCTTTGGTTTTATGGTAGCATGAAATGAGACCGAACTCATACTGCAAATGCAAAACAGACCGGTCGGTTCAAATATTCAAATCCGGTTCGACCGGCAGCGTTAATGTTACAATGCTTACCCAACTCCAGGCAAAGAAAGCCAGCTGAAACGCATTCTGCAGAACAGAACAGAACAGAAAAAAAAAAACTTGTTATATTAGTTTTTGCTATATAACTAAATTTGTAGCTTTTATTATCCGATTGATTTTACCAGGAAGAGGCAGAAATGGATGCAGAAAAGCATGAACTTGGGGTTATTGAACCAGAAAAGGTCATCGCCCGGTTGGACTACGGGCGTGCCTTTTACAACATCGCCTCGCTCTTGAATTCTGAGTCCCATTCTGGATATAATAACTTGCAATTTTGTGCTGACACTTAAAATGATCTGTGGAATGTAAGAATGGAGTATAAGGTGTACATATAATCAGCCACAGGCTCACATTTTTTTTGTATAGCGAAAATTGAGACATTTGATGAATTAAATGATCTTACAATCAATGGGATGAACGGGAACCATAGATATGAAAGTGTTCCTGCTCAAAATGGAAAGGTACGAAAATTAAGAACAAATTTTTTGTAATTTGGTGGATATCAAGTTTTGACAGAAAAAATATTTAGAGCGTGATCAGATGATTGACTATGTAAATTTATAAATAAATAAAGAAGGAGTTTTGATGGACAGAATTTAGCATTTACCATTTGTGTGGGTCAAAAAGAAGAGGACGGCCATGAACCAAATTGCTGGACTGCAAAGTAATACAAAACGCGTTATGATTAATTTATGTATGGGGGAGTAGAAATAATCCACGCGATTAATATAAGATTATAAGTGAACCTGATTCCGACAACAATTTTGAAGTCCTCTTCTAGAGATCTGCGAATATACTTTTGGAAATCGAATCTCGTTTCAGTGCCGGGTGCTAAATGAGCCTGCACAAGTGATACACAGAATCTCATTGTTGTGATGAATTTAAATTTGCAAAAAGTTTAGTGAGGTTGATGTTAAGGTACTTACAGCTATGAATCCATGTCTTAGCGTAAGGTAATCGACTTTAGTAACTGACTGAAAGAACTGTCTGAAGAAGCATTGCTGCATTTATATGAACCAAATTTGTTAGAATCATTAGATAAAAAAATAATCATCTTTTAGATCGCTTTCGATTTGGTATGAAATGACACTTGTAATTTTCTTACTATCCAAAGTAGAATTGTTGTCTGACTCCATGAGTTCAAATGCCTCCTCCCAAAAGATGTATCCCTTGCAAATCTGAACCTCTCAGGATCTGCAATATGAGATCGTTTAATTTACCGTGAGTTTATTAGTTCAAAAACCATAGACGTCATTATAACATTACAAGATCGATATATATATGTACCATTAGAGTACTGATATTCGATGGTCTTGGTTTCGTCTTCCCAGGTTTTCCATTTCTTCATCTGAACTCAAACATGACCCAAAATATCTCAACACAAGTAAATTATGGAGTACCATTTTAGGATTTTCGAAATCAGGTTTCGAAAAGTACCTTAATAGACCCGAAACCTAAGGTCATGATACAGTATGTGACATGGAACAAGGCCAGCACAAAGATGAATATATGGAGTTGGTGAATCCCATAAGATGATACCAAAGCCAATTTACTCTGCAGAATAATGATGGACAAAAAAATTTAAATATAAATTCAACCTGATTTTTTATATCAAAGCAATTCTCAATAAATTATAAATTTGCATGCAGCTACCTTTTTGGTGCAATAATCATTCTTGTAGCCCTTTTCAACCTTCTTTTCATCCAGTTCTCCAGCACACGGCCGCCACGAGTTACCAAGATTTTCAGGAATACATATTTGGGAAATGGGTCCTCCAAGTACCACCAACAGTAAGGATATGAACCCCAAAAGCATAAGCTCTACAAGAATTTCGTAAACATTACAATTAATCTCATCAACAGTAATAACAGCATTTGGCTACGCTGCACCGGAGCATTTGGCGGTACTTTATTAGTTTAACGCGATAAATTAATGCAAGAATTTACCTGCTTTAATTTTCTCCAGGGCCTCACCCAGTGCTGGCTTGTTCTTTTTCTTTAGAAACTGTTGCAATGAATATAAAATTGATCGCAAATGCATTTTTCCATGAGGATGATTTTTCTATACAAAAATAAACAGACAAGCGGGCAAGTTGATGCTCTTAAGAAATGGACAGCTGAACATGCTCATAAATGTTTTGGTCCCTTGTAAGTTGTAATTTAATCAACCTGCTCACCAAGTTGTCACCCAATCCTCCAGGAATCCAGTTTTTTTAATAAAAAAAATTGTCAAGACTAATTTACTACCGTGTCGTCTTGCAGTTTGTCCTAACGGATCGATAACCAGCAGAGCAGGCACAGGGCTGCCGGCAGAAATGAATATATAGTCTCTTTGAATTCCTCTGCTTGTCTATTTGTTACTTATTAGTAAGTACATCAATCGGAAATAAAGGTCGTTAGTGGCGAAAAGGTTGCTGCAGTGGCCTTCAACATTTTGTTTAGGACTTATGAACATGGACCATTACATATTAGAAACACTGGATGGGAGGATGCTTGTTGTACTTGGGGTCCCATTGTCATTTTCTTCCCTTTGTCGATGGCCCGATTCGAACAAGTCAACAGTTAGATGAGAAATTGGGAACAACATTGAGTTATGATTATATATGAAATAACTTGTACGCTAGGTCAATTTAACAAACATGAAATCTCAGAATTTGCTCAACCACATACTGAAAAAAAAGAAGAGAAGGAAATATTAACAGTTCCTACAAAATGTGAATAAAAAAAAGCACATATCAAAAATAATAAATGCAGCCATCATCAACTTTGTAAATTTTTATCTGCATCTATGGATATATATGTAGTATAATATTTTTATGTGAAATTAATGAATCTTCAGCGAACTAGGACATCAAAAATAAATGCGGTCATTAACCGAGGCAGGCAGGTCTGATGGACTGGAAAATATCAAGCCGGTCTAAATTAATTTTTCTATAGCAAGCAAGAACATTACAAGATGATATGGTTTAAGATGCAGGGAAGAAGCTTACATGTTCAAGATGATGAATGAGCTTCTCAATGACTAGCGAAATCGCAACCAATGCAAAGCACACCACTGCTACAGCCCATGTCGGCGTTCCTTCTAACGATCGCTCCTTCTTGTAGTCTGCCATCCTCTATATTCCTCCTCTTCCTCTACGCCTCTCTTGCTTGCCAATCGAAGCAGCGGCCACTTGATGCTTACTGATCTTCTAGCAATTGGAACTGATATCCGCCTCTCTATATGAATTTATGTAAATAATTGAAGCTTGTGAATTTATAGTGGTGATCAATTATGTTGGCCGGTGATGCAGAGTCAACTAGCTTTTATGATCAGCTGTAGCTGGAAAATGTGGAGTTGTGGGAGCTTTAGATATATATATATATATAAGCAGAGCTCATGAAGGAGATGATAACTAGGGGGGTGATCGCGAGGTGATCATTACTAGGACTGACACAAAGATGATGATGACTAAATAATTATTTTTTACATAGAAAAAATAAATAAAAAGAGAAAACAAAAGGAAGACTCTTGACTTTTTCAACACAGCAATGGTAGACTGGTATCTCATCTATGGATTTTAATTTGGGACCGGTCCATCAAATGCTAATGTGGGCGTTTTAGTATAAGATTATTTGATAAATGTCTCACATTGTTTATATATTCTGCACACTAGGCAATGTTTTCTGAAAATTATTATTTTTATTTTTAAAGAACAATTCTAGACAACGTTTCATGGTTATTAATTAAAAACACTTTTTTCTTAAAGAAATGTGACAGAGTAGTTATTTTCTTATTTCTGTCCTAATTAACTCTTATGCCAATTTCATTAAGAACACACTAAAAGTATTATAGTAATAAATTTTGTGTGGGGCTTTGTTGGGCTCGGTCGTTGATTTTATTCCAAGGATTTATAGCTGTTTATCTGATACTCTAGTTTGACCGCTTCTGATAATATTAAAGTGGCACTAAAGGCCAAACTCCCCAAACATATATAAAAGGGAAAAGAACAAGAGATATGAACTATCACCCTTTTATAAATTCTTGTCCGAACTATCAATATTTTCAAAACACAGTCATTTTTTACTTTATGGACCAAATTACAATTACATTTAGTACCATAAAATACACAAACTAAAAATCAGTGTATATGTATTTGGTTCAATTTAAATGTATATTTGTTCTAAAGTATTTGGTTCGGTCTAATGATAAATTTTTTGAATTTGCTTAAATTTATACAATAAATTTCTAAGTGTACAATAATTTATACCATAAATCTTTAAATATATACATTTCGATCTAAATTATACAATAAATGTTAAAATCAAAAAAAAAAATCATACAGCCGTATCAAATGACCTAGGTGTACGATAGATGTAAGCATGTACAATAATAAAATTGCTTGAAAATATATATTATAATAAAAGTTTCACAAATAAGTCAAAATATCAATAAATTATTATTATGATGGATGTTGATCCATGGTTAATCTTCTGTTAAATTTTTCGAGACCTTCACGGTTCAAAACATATATCAATCACTTATTATTATGTGATGTATGTTGATCCGTGATGTATTTCAAAACATTATTAGTAGAAATTGACTTTGTTTTGAAAATATTGATAGTTCATACCACCATTTTGTACTTTCCCCTATATAAAACATGAGTTTTCTAAGTTCCACATAAATTATTTGCTCGAATATATATCTATTAGTTATTAAGGGGTAATTTTTTTTGATTGTGGGTTTTACATTAAGGTGTAGTACTTAGGATACTAATACTTAAACTTTTGATTTTTTTGATTTATTGAGAGCTCCATCAGTTCAACTATAATCTCTTGTTTTCTTCATTAGATGACTCGCTAAACATTAATTTTTTTTTTTGTAGGAGTTCGCTAAAGCGTATTAATAGAGAATAGGCACGGACATAGGACATCGATTTATAATATTGTTTTTGAAGCTAAATAAAAAATGTCACTGACATGGATTTAATTTGCTAATCTGAAACCATGCACAAACTAATTAAACGGAAAATTCATTTTCATCGAGTTTGAATTGATGACGGCAGAGGCATATACCTTTCTGAAATACTGTTGTCTTATCCAAGATGAGATCCAGGTGGTGTTCGTACTGAACTTGAACACCTCAGTAGACAGTAATCGAAACAGAACAATGTAGGCACACACGATGTAATACCTAATTCGGCAACAGCTGAGGCTTCTCACGCCCTAAAGGGTAGCAAATCTTATTGAAAAGTTTAGAACTACAATTGGTTTTACTCTTACAATCTCCTGAATGTAATCACCTAGCCTCTAACACTCATTCATCTTGATTTGCGATCTCGGCTCCCCCTCGATTCCTTGAATTCGTGACTCCCTCTCGAACTTGCTTGAACTTCTCCAGAAGCTCAGACGGCTTCTCCCGAATATGTGTGTTTGTGACCGTGTGTGTGCAGCGGGGGTTCAATCGGAACAGTCTGATCATCACATTGAACATACTGTCTCATCGCCGTTGATTTTCTGGTGTGGAAAAATCAACCGGTCGTCGCTCCTCCTCCTCTACTCAAGATCACTCGTGTTTGTATTTCTCCAAAAGCGAATCACCTGATTGGGAAACCCTAGAAGTCTATTTATATGCTTCGGTATCTTCCCAAATCAGTCCGATATATCCTAGAAAATATTTAGGAAATATTCCTAAATATTATGTCGATATCTTATCAAATCTTCATAGGGTCTTTCCGGATATTTTTTATTGGCCACGCATGCTGGAGATCTCTAACTGATGTCCAGATATTCTCCTGAATATCTAATCACGATTTTCTCGTCCGCCGACTCCAATCTTCATTAGATCGATATCTGGAAATTTTCAGATTAGGAAACTACCGTTCTTCAGTTCTGCGCTGTAAGCGAGTTCCAATCTTCGGTTTGAATAGCTATTGACTTCAGCTTGAACACTCTGAAAACGTTTTGCCAAAACCATGTCAAACGTAGGAACATCACTTTCAGATGCAGGTTAGCCGAATAGTTATGAGGTCAATTATTTATAGAACAAAACATGGAAGATTAGGACAAGAAGACAGCCAGGAGCTGACTTGATCTACAGTGGATTAATTAATATGTACAAATATTTAATTAATTAGGCCAGAAGCCAAACATTTTTGAAAATAATGAATTCCTCTTCGATTCAACTTTTGTTAATTGTTATTGTCCTCAACGTTTTAGATCTCATCTCTATATTTTCAAAACATGTGTAAAATTGTTTGAAACACATCACTAATCTAAAAAATAAATCAAATTTGGAAGTTATAATGAAAAAACAAACAAAAAAGTGTTTGCCTTTACTCGACAAATATAATTTCATCGGAACTTAAAACCATATATGCACTACAATTTAATATCATATTCATTATTACATCTTCAAGTCGTGCATATTCACGAAAACTAGACTTCACATTCATCATTTTTATCACATATATTCACACTAATTATACTTGTTACTGGACTAGCATATGCATATGTATATGTATTATCATTTCTTAACGATTTTTATTCGAACTAGCCTTTTGAATTATCATCGAAATTTTTTGTTTGGATTGAAAACAATTAGCCTTGCAGCTAAGACAAATAAAACTAGCACCCTGAATGACAATTACAACAGACAAGCAAATGAAAACTAACGGCTTAATCATTGACAACAACCAAGTGTCTACTTATGAGAGCCTGAATCGCATCTAACCGTTGCGAAGCCCATCTGTTCGTCCTCGCATAATTAGCCGCAATCTTAAAATTCTTCTATGGGGACATACTCGAGACTCCAATCTTGAACTAGCTTTTTAAATTATCATCGAAGTCAAAGATCTCTTTATTTATCTTTCTAACCCATCTTGACACGAAATACTGGGAATTTAAGAAACCGAATTGAAAGATACAATTATAAAACAAAACCAAAAATTAATTAATCTCAATTTCTATCCAAACGACACCGTTTTAAATGATAGAGTCCATCCGCAAAAGACGAGTCATTAGATTGTGTAATAAAAATCATCTAAAAGCTGAGAGAAAGGCAAACGACGAGCTCAGCAGACGCAAAAAATCCGACTTATTTATCTACGATTCTCGTTCTCTCTACCCCAGACACGCTAACTGTTCCGACCGCTGTCGCTGAGCTCTCAGTCGAAGCAGGTGTATCTTCTTTGTCAACTTTATTATCGTATTTGCTTGATTCTATGCTCTCTCTTTTTTTTTCATTTTTTGTTCGGAGGCGAGGCTCATAAATTATTAAATTTTGCGTGTGTTGCGAAGTGTATGTTTCGGATCTCGGTTTTGATATTAGGATTATTGATTTTTTAAAATTTTTTAAATAAATAAATTTAATGCACGGAGATTGTGGATTTACGGAGGTTTGTTTGTTTGGTAAACCCTAGAAGTTTACTTGCTGCTGTTTGGATTTGTGATTGAGGAGGTTTTGGTTTTAGTGTGGAATTAGTGGAGTTGGTTAGTCTTGAGGCTGTTAGGGTTTGAAGGCTGAGTAAATGAATGTGTTTTTTTATTTTTTGTAGGATTAAAAAGGGAAGTCATGGAAACAATATTTGAGCAGGAAAATGTTACTGCATCTGCTCCTTTTGACAAATCTAGGGTTTTGGATGTGAAGCCTTTGAGAGCTTTGAAGCCTATTTTTCCAGACACGCCTCAAGCGGCACCGTTTGTTTTCTCCCCGCCTTCAGGACCTTTCCAGCCTGGTTTTGGGCAATTTTATCCATTTAATGCTCCGCAAGGATCATTCGACCATGGAAATGTATCTTTTGACCAATCTACTGCTACACCTTCCCCAATAAGATCTTATAGATCCCCGCAGCCAGTGTCATCTGTTCCTCCACAGTCTTCCAATGGATATCCCATGAATTCCTACGGGGAGTATGGAGGGGAAGAAGGTTACAGTGATGGTCAACATCAAAAAAAGGCTAGACGAAGGCGAAGTACTGAGTTAGGCCCTCGTCCAAGACTCATGAGCGGTTTAGAACCTGCTCAGCAAGTAGATGGTAGTATGGAAATAGTGGACTATGTGCGCACTATGTTTGATGCTCTTCGAAGAAGGCTTTGCCAAATTGAAGAGGCCAAGGATGGGCTCAGTGGTCGTGTGTATTTAAATGCTGCTAGTATATTGACGAGTAATGAATTCAAGACGAACACCAGAAAGAGAGTTGGAAAGGTCCCAGGTATCGAGATTGGGGACATCTTCTTTTATCGTATAGAGATGTGCTTGGTGGGACTTCATGCTCCGCCTATGGCTGGGATTGATTACTTGAATGTTAAAGGTGAAGCTGATGGAGAGCCTCTGGCTGTGAGCATTGTTTCATCTGGAGGGTATGGCGATGCAGATGACGACAAGGATGTTTTGATTTATAGTGGTCAAGGCGGGAATGTGAACAAGAAACAAGTTGCTGATCAGAAGCTTGAGAGGGGTAATTTGGCACTAGAAAAAAGCTTGCATCGGGGAAATGAAATTAGAGTCATTCGAGGGTTTCCTGATGCTACAAACCCTAGTGCTGTTGCAAAGATTTATGTATATGATGGCCTTTATACTATCACAAAATCATGGACAGAGACAGTAAACTCTGGTGGTAGCATATTTAAGTTTCACTTGGTCAGGTCGCCAGGGCAGCCTAGTGCTTTTGCTGCTTGGAAATCAGTAGAAAAGTGGAGGGGTGGATTTACATCAAGAGTTGGGCTTATACTACCAGACCTCACATCTGGGGCTGAAGCTATACCTGTTTCTCTGGTGAATGATGTTGATGACGAGAAGGGGCCTGCTTATTTTACATATTTTCCATCCCTCAAGTACTCAAAACCTTTAACATCTGGGCAGCCACCCATTATTTGTGACTGCCGTAAATCGTGCAGTTCTGGTGATCCTAGCTGCCACTGCCTCAGAAAAAACAGAGGTGATAACCCGTACACAAATAATGGAGTTCTGGTTTGCCGGAAGCCTTTACTTTATGAGTGTGGATCCTCATGCCAGTGCTTTTCGAATTGTAAAACCCGTGTGTCCCAAACTGGTCTTAAAGTCCGTTTGGAAGTCTTTAAAACAACTGATAGAGGATGGGGTCTCCGGTCTTGGGACCCTATACGAGCTGGTACCTTTATTTGTGAATACGCAGGTGAAGTTATTCCCAATAGTGAAGACCGGCAGACCAGAGAGGATGGGGAAAATGATGAATATGTTTTTGACACCACTCGATTATTTGATAACTCCCTTAAATGGAACTACGATCCTCGTCTACTCAGTGAGGACAGCCCTAGGGAACTCGTTGATGATGACGAGGTGCCTGATTTGCTTCGTATAAGTGCAAAAAATTATGGAAATGTTTCCCGTTTCATGAATCATAGCTGTTTGCCCAATGTGTTCTGGCAGCCAATCATGTATGCGAACAATGGTGAATCTACTCTCCATATTACCTTTTTTGCGAGAAAAAATATCCCTCCGCTTACGGAATTGACATATGATTACGGGATTACTTTACCTGATAGTCAAGATGCTGAGATTACTGACGTGCCTCGTGGAAGACATGAATGTTTGTGTAAGTCTGCGAAATGTAGGGGTTACTTTGGTTGACTACTGAGGATACATGGGGAAGCTAAGCATGATGTTCATCTCCAGGTCAGACATCATTTTTGTCACTTGGAAGGTTCACATAATTTGTGACTTGGTGTTAGATTTATATATTGAAGAAATTTTACTTTAGATACTGTCCTGTATCGTGTGATTGATGTAGTAGTTGCGTCTAATGTTGTTTTCATTGTTGGGAGCTTCTTTTATTGTTCTGAATGGTGATTTGTTTAGCTCTGCATTCGTGCTATTTTGATTTATTAACCTGAAATATTACCTAGCGGAGAAACTGATCCCACGGCAAACCTAGATCCCATTGAGTTCTAAATATCCATGAAAGATTTATCTGGTATCATGATTCATTGTTTTGTAGTAATGAAACATTTCTACATTGATTTTGTTGTGTAAGTTGCTGCGGATTACTTACAGAACAATGCTACATACAGTAACAATCTGGTGTGAAAATGTTTCCTTCTTTTAGCTTGGGCAAATTTGTCTTTGTTGCCAGTAGTGTACAATGGGTGTAGTGTAGTTGCCTAAAGCATTATCCTTAAATATAATAATACCTGGGGTAATGTCATGTGATCTAGTTGCCTAAATTAAATTAATTTTGATCCTTTACTTAATGATGATTGAGCCGGTACATTCTTAACTGATTTTCCTTTCAATTGTGTTATCTTCTTGTCATGTAAATGATATAAGGTGTGAATTCTTTATGTATTATATTAATTACTACCATATGGCTCAAACAGATTGAAGAGGTTAAATTGCATCTGTAAGTACTTTTGCTGATGTGGCTCTTCCTTTTCATAATCGCACTTTGGGTCTTACTCATAAACAAAATGCAGCCCCTGCTATATAGTCATGTGGTTGAAGTTGAACTAATCATTGGTCCTGGAAGAGAATTCTCGCTGATAGTTACTAAATCATTCATTTCTCTATAATATAATTTGTCACTTTTTCCTGATTGCTTCTCTGTATTGATATGGCACTTTTGATTCTATGTATTGTACTGACATTATTCTTCGCATTTTGCTCTTCCCATTGAAGCTTTTCTGCTAGGTTGGGCAAAGCAGTTGGTGCCCATCAGCGAGTTACGAACTGATCATGAAGACTTGGGAATGGAAAACACAAGTTTTGGTGTTTTAGGAGTTATCACTTGGAGAAGATGCATCATAATCGGGACTTCTGACTCCATTTGTGTGTGTTGTTTTGTTTTGCATGGTTGAAACTTAGATGATGAGAAGTGTTTTGTAATTAAAGGTCATGCATTTGTGATGGGAACACAAGTTCTTTTGTTGAGCTGAATGTGTGGGAATTTCAGATAGTTTATATTTATAAAACCATCCATGTTCAAACTCAAAATCTGACATATTTTTTAAAAACAAACATCCTTTCAATTGATTTGGTTAAGCCTCCGAGAAGTTTCTCTCTTTTCCACCGCCTCACCAAGCTCTCCTCGCTGACGCTTTAAAGCCTCCGATTGATTTGCACTCTCACGGCTCTCCCTCCTTCTTCCCCCACCGCCGTGACCCACCGTGGCTTCCCTCCTCTCCACTCCTTCCGCGGTTTTCGCAGATTTGATCGATTCATGTCTTTCCTGCTCTTTCAAGTGGTTTCGTCTTGCTTGGTGAGCTTGTGGAGGATGATCGATTCAGATCTGGGCCTCGGGGTAGTGGCGGAGTCGGTGAGTTCGCGGTGTGGTAATGGTGGTGGGTGGTGGTTGGGCGGGTTGGAGGGGCCGTGGTGTAGTCTTTTTGGTGTTTATATTTGTATTTGCCTTGTGTATTTCAAGCTACTTTTTCTTTCAAAACGGATTCGCTTATGAGAGTTTTCTGTTTTTTACTTTTCATCCTGCTTTCGATTTTGTTGGGTTCGTCGTTCAATGCTTGCTGCTCAAGGGGTACGCTCACTGCCATGGGCGTGAGGCGAAGTGGAGCTGCCGGTTGCTCTTATCCGGGAGCTTTTATTGTCCGTGCTGCTCCCAGCTATATGGTATTTCTTAGCTTTAAGTCCTCTTTTATGCCTTTTCTAGAACTGGCGTGTATGCCTTGACAAGAAGCAGATCGAATGCGGTTGCAGGATCCAGTCTTGAAGGTTGGCCATAGCTTCATCGCTTCTTTGAAGTTGCCTTACGAGCTTCTTCTTCTGGTTGGGCCAGTTTGGTATGGAGGCTATCTGCATCAAGCGGCAGGAGAGAATAGGTTGTTTGGCTTGTTAGATTATTTGGATATGTTCTTCCTTTTGCTTTGTTCTTTGTTAGGCTCTATGTCTTTTCCATCAAAAAAAAAAAAAAATCTGACATACTTTTTTCTTTCTTTCTGAAATAGAAATTGTATGATTGTTCTTTCACTACTAACTTAACTGGGAATACCGTATTGATATGATCGGTGCTGTAATAGCTGCAACTTGGGAAGCTATATTTTTTTTTGGATTAAAACAACGCCAACACGGCTACAAACAAGACAAGCTGCCCACAAAGGGAAGCTATATTGATTAACCATTCCAGTGATAAATCATATGGTACTTGAATCTCTGTACAATACGTCACCCTATCTTCATCAATATGTGCATACATCTTAAGCAGCCTATGATGTACAATTTGTGACCCATGAAGTTGCTCTTATGCATTTTAATTGTTCACCACCTCAACCTTAGTCTTTTTGGTCTTCGCCGGAGCGTCGCAGATCTTCTTCTCGCGCTTGTTGTTGATATTCTTGGCATCCTCCTTGCCAGCATGAGCTGCCGGAGTACTTCCCTGAATTTTCAGGGCTTCCTTCACAAAAATCTTTAACCTCCATAGAGTCAACTCACTCTGCATAAATATTAAATAACCCCAAAATCTCGTCACTCATATTTGAAATCAACATGAGAGATGCATACAATTCTGAAAACAAGTGTGTAAATACCAGGTCATCCAAGACGAGATCCACTTCCTCAGTTAGCCCGGTGAAGTTTGGATTGCTTTGAGCAACAATCCCCAATGCCTTGATCAGATGTTCTGGAGATAATTTGGTAAGTGCCGCAGTGAGCTTTCTCTTCTCTTCAACGGAGAACTTCCTGCAGTATCAATATCATGTCAATCTGTACAAGACAGAAACACAAACAGACAAGAGGTAGAAACACCAAACACTATATAATCTATTTCTGTGAGTACCAAATTGTTAAATGTTCAAAGCATAAACACTGAAGACAATGGGTTTGCAGGTCTTAAAGGCTACAGCTATAGTTTGTTGTGTTTTTTTTTATTGACTTTTTGGACTTCTATCAAATGCTTTTGTTCGGTAATGGAGATCAAGTGATTATGCAACAGTCAAGAGTGTTTTCAATCTGAATCATATATAAGTTCATTACGCACTTGGACAAAATAGCATCCCGAAGTGGTCATTCTTTTTTTGGGGGGTTAAATATGTATCGTTGGTCAAAGGCCTATTAACATGTTTACGACCATGCATACATACAATACAAGTGGAAACAACTAGATGAAACCGAAAATACTTTCTTTGCCAATAATAGTGTCTCAGAAATAACCTGCAGTTTTGAAGAATTATTTCTCTAAGTTCTTCCAGATGCCGATCAAAATCATGAAGCTGAGACCAACAAAACAAATAAAAGGTATCAAAACGTAAATAGGAATCTGTTTCAACACAATAATTTTATCTTCTCCGAGGTCATCTCTCATCTTTACATGTAGTCCAAGCCTCATACCTCATTGCTGATCTTTCTAGCTGTTCTGGCATGAGCAACCTCTTGAGCCAACTGTAGCTCTAATTGTGCCTCTGCTTCATGGTCTCCACTTCCTTTATCCTGTCATGACATCTTTGATTATAGAAGGCTGATATAGACAATACAGCATTTCAGCAGCATCAAACTGCTACAGAACCATAAAAACTGAAACTACGAGTTCGTCTTACAGTTTTGCGAATGTAGGGGGACAGGAAAAGAAGGGTGAAACCATCAACACCTATCACACACATTGTCATAAATTTTCATATTTCCATATAGGTCATTACAACACTTCGAGAGCATCACTCATAGAGTAGTCATCAAATCACTCATGTCCGCAATTTAAAACATGTAACTGAAAAATTCTTCAGTCCTAATAAAATATGCAACATTCAGCTCACCATACACGAAAGTTGAATTACTCCCAAGCCAAAAAGCGGTAATCACCTGTCGCAGTTTAAGTTCTTGCCTTCTCTTGGCGGCAACAGCCCTAGTTTGATTCCTCCTGGCAGTGCTTGGAGTTGAGCTCTCCTTCACCTTCATCATAAGCGTTTCTTTAGAACCATTCTGCTGCTGGTTCTTGACAGCATTCAAGTAGAACTGCTCCACTTCTTTCAACTCAACTTCAATCTGCAAGAAGCCACGAATTCTTAAACCTTTAAGTCCATATACAAACAAATTACAAACCCCTAAACTACAAAAAGTGAAAGAAAAAAGTTACAAAACTACCTTATCAACCTTGGTGAACATATTGTCGACCTGTTGGTTGATGCTCGGCAAATCGGCATCAGGAGTCTCCGACTTTTCGATTCGATCACCCGCAACGTCATCCGCGCGACATTGCTGTGATCACATACATCGGAGTAAGAGTAATCAGATGAAAAAAAAGAGAGATCGAGAATGAGTTACAAACTGTATGATAATTGGTAAAGTAACTACCGGATCGGAGGCCTCGTTTTTGGTGACGAAGACATCGTTGAAGTCCATGGACCGTCAATTGACCGGCGACGTCTCGCGATCAGGAGTTGATCGAGTTTTACTGAGTGGACTTCGGAGCGCGAAGTTCACAGGAATTAGGGCACGGAGGAGAGTGCGAACTTACCCAGTATCTGTAGAATCATAACTCTTTTCAATATCTTCCTCAGGGACCAATCGATATCGTTTTGATAATGAGAGGTCGTTTCATTCAAAGAACAAAATTTAATATAAAATTATATTTACAATGCTAGCTAATAGGCTTAAGCCAGTGCTAAAATACCTTGTGAATCAGAGTCAGTCAGCGTTCATAGAAGATAGAAACATTGCATACAATATTAGTCTGGTGCAGGAGTTATTGGGGAATTATAAGCGGAAGCATATTAGTAAGAGATGTATGATGAAGTTGGATATTAGTAAAGCGTACGACTCAGTAGAGTGGGATTTCCTCAAGCAAGCTATGGAGATTTTTGGTTTCCCTATGAGTGGATTTTGGCGTGTGTATCCACTGTTAAATTCTCTGTGCTAGTGAATGGCAGCCTTGAGGGATATTTCGGTAGTAGGAGAGGGCTGAGGCAGGGGGATCCCATGTCTCCGTACTTGTTCACGTTGGTGATGGAAGTGTTGAGTAGGCTGCTGGAGAATCTTAACAGGTCTGGGACTTTGATTTTCATCCTTTTTTTTTTGATATAAAACTGTGAATTACAAAGACAACGGCGAACCGAGGACTTAAAGCTGGGACAAGTTAACCAGCTGGAAACAGAACAGACAAGAAAAATAAACATGAATAAATAGGAGTCCGCCGCTTCACTTCGCCTATGGCTTGAGCACATCGTCCCGTCATTCACAGCTGGGAGAGGCAGGATCACTTGAAAATCGTCAATGCATCGTCCGCCGGCGATCCAGTCTCCAATTATTTGGCCACACAGGGCACAAAAACGAAATCGAAAAACAGGAAATTACAATAAATAAAACTAAAAACACAGATCCACAGCCCCCTCCAACCCACCCATCCACCTCCCCCAACCCATCGCCGGAAGCTCATCCCAAACTCACCTTCATCTCCACCACCCACAAATCCAGATCTGATCCAAAAACAGCTTGCATGTTGCTGAAAATTGGATCAGATCGGCAGTGAAGAATGAAGCAAAGAGGGAGAGGGAAGAGGCCAGATTTGGGGAGGGAGGAGGAGGAGGAGGAAGGGGCTGAGGAGGGAGGAGGAGAGGGTTTGTGGGTTTGTGGGTTTTTGTGGGAACTTTGATTTTCATCCTAAATGTGGTAGAACAAGGCTAAATCATTTAATGTTTGCGGATGATGTGATCATCTTCTCTAAAGCTTCCCCTGGTTCGCTGTTAAAGATTAAGGAGGCGCTGAACTCTTTCAAGTCCTGGTCGGGCCTTATTGTCAGTGAGGAGAAATCTGCGGTATTCTTTGGTGGGTGTAGTGAGAGCGAAGGGATCCATCTGGCATCGTTAGCCGGCTGCCAGAAGGGGAATCTCCCGTTCAGTTACCTTGGCGTTCCTCTTCATGGCAAGCGCCTCAAAGGGGCAGATTTCAGTTTGATTATTGACAAGATGATGAGCAAGATTAAAGCTTGGTCGGCCAGGTTTCTCTCGTATGCTGGCAGACTGGTCCTCGTTAAGCATGTTCTGAGCTCTATCGGTTCTTATTGGATGAGGGTGCTCACCTTTCCCAAAGGTGTGATTAAGAAAATTACAACCATCTGCAGAAATTTCTTGTGGTCAGGGAAAGCCTCTGGGAAGAAGAACCTGGTTGCGTGGAAAGAGGTGTGCAAGCCGAAGCTTGTTGGTGGGCTGGGTATTTTGAACCTGAATCTGTTCAACAAGGCGCTGTTGCTGAGGCAGATTTGGGACGCTGCTCAGAAAAAGGACTCGTTGTGGATCAAATGGATGAACATTTATTTTTTCAGAGATCTCCCCATGTGGCGAAAGGTAGTGAAGAAGCATCAGTCATGGATTTTGAAGAATTTACTCTCGCTTAGGGAAGATGCTATGAAGTGTATTGAGTTCGGGGATTCCTTCTCCTTGGTGTGGCGGTCTGACAGTGCTCCTTTCTCTACAAAGGGGGCTTATGAACTGCTGATGGCGGGGGATTATCCTAAGGAGTGGGCTGACCTTATATGGAATGACTTAGCGCATCCGAAGCACAGTTTTTGTGCGTGGTTGGCGGTTCGTGACAGACTTCCGACTAGAGCTAGATTGCGTGGGATTGGTATCACTGATAGAAGGTGTTGTTGGTGCTCGGAGGAGGAGGAGAAGGGTGATCATTTGTTTTTTCAGTGCAGGGTGTCGCCTCATATTTCTAGTTTCCTGGAGCTCATCGGTATTAAAGTGCGGTGGAGATCTTGGGACGAGGTGATAGCCTGGAAAGATAGCTTTATTTGGAGGTGCGGTTCTCAGAAGAAGGTGGCATTCTTTATCATCACTGCAGCTACTTATGAGGTATGGAGAGCCCGGAATAAAGCCATTTTTGAAGGCGACAGCTCTAGCTTGGATTCGGTCTCGGGGCTCATTGGGAGGATGCTGAAGCTTAAGCTCGAGTTGATTAAAAACACTAAATCAGGGAATGTTTGTTATAACTGGTGTAATAATTTTTTAGCTACTGTGTAATGTGTCTGTGGTTTTTGCTGTGGTTGTTGCCGGTGGTTTTTGGTGTTGTTGCTGTGTTGGTTGTCTTGTGTTTTGGCAGGGGTTTTTCGTTTTGGTTGCGGGTCTGTGTAGGAAGGTCATGCCGGTTTTGGGCGTTTTGAATAGTAAGTGTTTGTTGTTTAAAAAAAACAAAATTTAAAGAATATAAAAAGTTATAAATTCCCTTAAAATTATAACTCCATACCTGCGAGAGGACGAAACAACGTCATTTTCATGCGCATCTCTCGTTTCGGCACCAAAAAAATGAAATAACTACTGAAACGAGAGGACGAAAAGACGTCATTTTTATGCGCATCACTTGTTTCAGCGCCAGAAAATGAAATTCAAGCAAGGCAAGAGCTTATTCAGTAATTGTAAAGAATTTTAAGATGTAATTCTATAAAAGATCTGCATTCTGTTCAGATCAATTTTAGCTCAACATACATTCATAATTGCAAATTGGAATAAAATTGAACAGCACAGCTTTGTGTGGACTTGCAAGTCATAAGGAGTAAATGCAGTAACAAAGTCATGCACAGAGGATGGACATAACTTTAACACAGATGAAAATCAATCTTTTGAAGTTCTTCTCTTCTTGTTGTTTTTGGGTCTACTTTGTATACTTCCATTTGCAGGCTGACTTGCCTTCTCCTTCTCGTCTTTTGAGTTTGCTTCTATCTTAGTGTGTTCCTTTCTTTTCTTGGTTTTGGTTTCAGCTGGACAACTGCAAGATTTGTTGACGCCAATGGTCTCTCAGTAGATGTTCAAAGAACGGTTGTATATCGATATTTTGGCATTACACCCTATTAGAACCTTACTACACGAGCTGAGTTGCTTGTGCATAGTGATGTGATGAACATGTCGATAAATATGCATTTGCAATGACTGGCTAACTTGACTGGATGGACCTTAGTCATACCTGTTCTTTTCTTGAATGGCTAACTTTCTAGCTGCGGCATTTGCAATGATGCTTTTGTAATACTGAGAAAAAGGTGTACTGCTGCTGGATTTTCCAAGCTGCAAAGTTAAATTAATGTAAAAATGTGTTTATAAAAAAAGTTCTCATCCAAATGCCCAAAAGAATAAAATAGTAGTAATAACGAACCTGAAGAAAAGTGTCAACAGATTGGAAATCTTTTGGTGAAAATGCAACATCATCCCTTCTTTTCTGTACAAAATCAACATTTTGCTCCACCTGGATTTATCAAGAAGAGACTTAATAAGTTAAGAAGAATAAAAAACAGAACTACCAAGGAGGAATACTTATTTAATCCTATTTTTCAATTGCTATGTACCTGATCGATAAAGCGCTGTATCGTGCGCTTGAAGCCTACATCAGTTGTTGAGTCATTAAATTTTCTCAACCGGATGAGTGGGATAGTTGCCAGCTCAGGGAAAGATATGTGATAACTCCACTGAGTGAAGTGTGCACATAGCAACTCAATGGCAGACGAAACACATTCTTGTTGGAAGCTCCGAGATTTTATCCATTGCCTTGGCAACTAAGACAAAGTGGCAGTACACTATGTCAGAACAAGAACTTGCATAATGAATAGAAATAATTTACCATTGCTATATCAAACCAATAAATTACATTTATTGTGGTAGATACATCGAATCCATCTTGATGTTTAGTGGCAGCCTGGCCGCTTGCATATTCCAGGACATCCAATGCAAAAGATGCAACTGGTATAAATATTCTGCTTGCGCTGGATAGATCATTTAGCCACTGAACACATTTTAATCTCAATGGAATATATCGTGGCCCAGTAAAGAGATATGCTATTCCATTAATTATTTGGATCATTGAATGAAGTAATGCTTGAACATCCGAATCAAGGATGTGTGCTGAAATAAATTTAACCCAGAGCTCGATGCAGAAAACGTACTCCCAAGTGCATATTTTCTCCACTGCTTCCTGTTCAATGTGAGAATACACAGATCCTATTAGTTCCTATATTTACCACTAAGTATTAGACAATGCAGCATGCCCCTTTAAAACTGGAAGGTAAGCAGTTGAAAACCATAAAAATGTTGAACCTTTTTCTTTTCACACAGCCCCTGCTTTAGCATCTTAGCAAGTAGTTGGACAGACAACAGTGCTTTGCTGGACGATTTTTGCAAATCAAGAGAGCATAGCTCGAGAACTGAATCTTTCAGAAATTGTATATGATTCAACGAGGCAGGATCCAAAACTCCACTGCGAGCGACGTAAGCTTTATATGTTTTGACTAAACATACATCAAAGTAATCTGCATTGAATATAATTGACACGTCTCGTATGATATGAAATGCACAGAGCGAGATAGGTTCTCCCATTGTTGCCCACAGCTGAACCACAATCTGGAGATCAAATATGAGTTATCAAGTCAAGTGTTCCTCAATATAACCAAGTAGCTTTATAATAACAACACAAACTTGACATGTTACAATTAGCATACACATTACGAAAAGACAAAAGGGTAATGCTCGATAAGTCATAACTCATAAGTGGATCTTAGGAGAAATTTGAAATAGGCAGAAGTGCCAGGCTGCCAGCTTCTCAAGAAGAGATGTTATTTTTTTCATCATGGATGGGATACATTTAAACAATGATGTAATAGCAAAGGGGTCAAACCTTGAGCAGTTTTCGGAGCAAAGATGGAAAAGGCGCAAGCAATATAAGAGACGCACGTAATCTGCTTAGCGAGAAGGCTAGCGTTTCAGCATCAGTAAACTGGTTCAGGATAAAAATTGTGCTTCTAAGATAGGACTTCACCAATGGCTTCAAATCTTTCCATTTTGAACTATTCTTTAAGTCCAGCACTGCTTCTTTCTTGAAACTGGAACTAGATATGCCTAAAAACTTGCGAAAAATGACATCTGCTTCACGAAGCATGAACATAGTTAGGTTTCCAAAAGCTTCACTGTTCTGGAATTGGGTTGATGAGACACCTCCATGTGTATCTGACTCAACACTGTGGTGGCATGCCGCACGGTATCCATTTATCAGACTTATAAGTGCTGGCAAACTCTCGTCCTCCATCACTGATTCGCACCAGGAATCAATTATAGATTTGGTTAGAAGCTTGTAGGAATTTACTCTGGAGCTACCTCCATCTTCAGGCTGCATGCCATCATTATTTACTTCATCTTCATCTGAAAACTAAATCACATGAATATAATAAGGTTAAAAAGCATAACCTGCTGACTGATGGGTATATTCAGAAACTAGGAACATCCAGAACAGATTTCAGTGAAGCTATTGAATAAATCTATAAAGCAAAAAGATCTACTCGAGGCAACGAGTTATTGCAGTCATACTCACCATTTCATCGTCGCTGGATAGGTCATGATTGTAACTCTCCAAAAACTTTGAAAATGCAGGATCCTGAATAGTTTATTGCAAAGTCAATATGATGTTTCACATATACCCAGTCAGCAGATGAGATATATAAAGTGAAACAAGCACTTATAACATTATTACTAAAAGATAGTTAACACTGCACTGTACATGTAGAGTGGTTTGATTTTACATAACAATAGCAAAACCATCCATACAGTACTATTTTTAGAAGGCGTGCAGTTACATAATTCACCAAGTTAACAGGTTACAGAGATCCTCAGCGTCCACACTTCAAAGAAGTTAGTGAAAGTAATTGATAGAAGCTTTAGTTTGTAATAGCTACATAACCAGACGAAGTATTCATTTAATAAAGACAGATCCAAGTGCAGTATTAGGTCATCACAACTGCACATAAGATAAAAACTTACCTTTTTTATAAGCCTGTCCAGTTTATTCTTTTGCTTTGCAAGATCCAATTTGATTGCTTTGTTTTGGGTTTCCAGCTCACTCTCGTCGCCACTATCTGAATTAATATTTTTACGAGAATGATTATAAGATGTCCAAATGAGAACTATAAATTGCAGATGATTAGTAATGCGCATCATCACCTGGGAAAGATTCCTTAAACTCGATTTGAGTAATATTTGCACAGTTTGAGTCCTGATAGTATTACATTAATGTTAGATACTCCACATAGAAAATTGGAGCATTAGAGACATTGCAGGATACATATGTACCTCTGAAAGGTATCCATCGCTGCTTGATGCGTCTTCGGTCAAATCACTGTCTTCGTCATTAAAAATAGCATCTAACGAAGTTTCCACTGGCCCTTCATCCTCAATGCTTCTATGAAAACAACAAAGGAACGCATAGCTTTAAAACTTTTGATTTGGGTACCCCTTACAACTTCTCATATGATATAAATCTCAGACTTATAACACCTCATTTTCAGTATGCCCAGCAGATATACATTACAAGTAAAATAAGACTAAACAAAACAACCATGAGTCACGGATTGACTCCAAAGGTGCTGCTATTTCATTTGATTTACCTTTTGATAGGCACCTTGGGATCAATAAAATCATCAGCAGCACCGGTGCCACCACGTTCTGCAAAAGTAAATCAAATAAGGTCCTCAAAATACAGCTTAATCCCAACAGTCCTATGTCATTTGAGCAACCCTAACTTTTAGACACACAACGCACCTTCCAAATTGAATAAGGAATCTGATAGAATTAAGGCACGAACACTGAATGTGATATTTGTGGAAGAGAAATCTTACTTGAAGAAAATCTCTTATTTACCATAGCTTTGACCTTCCGCTGTCTTTTATGCACTGACTGCAAATTCTTCTTAGCAAACTTCCTCGCATTCTTCCCCAGCTTCCCCATTTTTACCAACTACATACAAATCCCGATTAAAAATTACATAAGTATCACACTTCCAACGTCGGCAACGAAACTCAGTGGACAATCACATACCTGAAAATTTCGAAAACACCGAGCCGCTTAATCTGCTCAGCTGCAATGCGCTTTAAACCCTAGTAAAGACCTAAAGCTAAATCCAGAAGGTGAGCGTAAAAGGGGCCGCCTTGTAATGTTTGAAACATAGGTGGATGTGTATATAAATATTATAAAATATAAGGGTCGATTCATAATTAAGCGTAAAGATAACATCGCTACCGACTCCAATTTTAGCTCTAAAATTCGGTTGTAAAATCGTTATTGTATTTTGAATTCCGAATATAAATAAATAAATAAAGTTTTGAAACCCTAATTTTGTGTGGTTTGGGAATTTTGTTGCAGAGATGATTGAGGTGGTGTTGAATGATCGGTTGGGGAAGAAGGTGAGGGTGAAGTGCAACGAGGATGACACGATCGGCGACCTGAAGATGCTGGTGGCGGCTCAGACCGGCACAAGGGCTGATAAGATCAGGATTCAGAAGTGGTACACGGTTTACAAGGATCACATCACTCTTGGGGACTACGAGATTCATGATGGCATGGGCCTTGAGCTTTACTATAATTGATTGATGTTCTTCTGGTTCGTCCTCTTCTTGGTGGAAGAATTTCGATTAGGGTTTTTGCTTTTGTACGAATTAGTTTCGGTTTGAGTTTTAGTTTAGTTTTGCAATCAATTGTTGTCAGTAGACATTGTTTTTCGTAGCTGGAATTTCAATTTGTAACATACAGAGTTTATTGGTATCAAAAGTTTGTTCTTTCTGCCCAAAGTTGAACAGCTTGTTGCGATTCTGTTAGGAATAAGTATTTTTTTTTGGGCAGTTATTGTATGGTTTTGGTAGTGTTGATTGGTATTAATTTAATTTGTGTGAGTTAGCCTTCAATTTGGGAGTGATAGATTCATGGAATGTTAGGGGTTCTCTTACTGATTCAGAATCAAGGTTTGTGTATTGTATCTGATAATTGTTTGCATTGAAGTGGTGAAATGTACTAGTGTATAGTAGCAGGATTTGTACTGTTTTTCCCTAGCAAAACCAAAAAAGATAGCGGGTGGTCATCTATTGATTGTAGACTGAATGAATGGGTAATGAAAAAATCTTTTGGGCGTCTATTAGCAAAACTACGAATTCGATAGACTTTGTTGTGATTGGAGATTTGTAGTCACATTGCAGTGTACAAGTTAGTAGCATTGTGTATTCTGATTGAGTTTCACGTTAGCTTGTATATTGTGATAAATGACTCATTTCTTCTCATACCTGGATTATCACGGCGGTAACCTTTTAATTGGTGTTCACATTTCAGTAATTAGTTTTAATTAGTCGTATGTGTGATATTCTTCTTCATCTTTACATGCATCCACATGTGCAAAAACTTTAAGAGTTTCTATTCAGAAACTCTTTATATTAGATGGAACTTATTCGATTTTTTTAGTGTATTTTGTCCTCCCTTGCCGCAACATAAAACAAAGTAACGTATCCGCATAGATGAAGCGCTGTTCAAGGTGTTGTTGAAGGTTGTAAATAAATGCCGGTGTGTAATATTTAATAAATATTTCCAGTCCTACACTTTGAAAGTATTGCTTACGTACAAATTACAATCTTCTTCTTTTTTTCAGTTCAAACTGGTACCAGTTTCTCGCACCCTGCTGCATATTATAAAATTATGGTCCGGGTTGGGTAGACGATCAGGCATTATATCGATCTCATAGTTGAGACCGACTGACTGGCCATTGTTTCTTTGAGCTCAAGCTAGCATCACATCTACAATTACCCAAGGCCCAATGGTCACCTGATGCCTATTGCTATTTCTATATATTGTAAAGAGTTGAAAACTTGAAATATATCATCAAATTAGGTGAGAATTCAATGTGCCTAAAATACTCAAATCTGGAAAACTGGGTCAATAATGATTATTTAAGTTTCCATTTTCTTATTCAAGTTTAAGGACCACAAGCCCATCATCCATGGTTATTGGTTGATATATAAACTCTAACAACTCTTCTCCAGTTTAATCATTCTAAAAAAATCTCAAAAAGTCATCATCATTACTGCTTTCATTTCATTATCAAAGTTTCTCTCATTGGCTAATTTCCTTATTGTTGGTTAGTGCTAATCTCTCCTACTAATATATTTGGGTGGCTTGTCATGAAAGTGCACCAAAGATTTACTATGAAAGGTGGGTCAGTGCAATGAGGTGGGATTGGGACTGGGAGCCACATTTCCTTAGAATTCTACTGTATTGCCTCTCACCCTTATTATCCTTTTGTCTTTTCTTTTGCTCTGAAGACTGAAGATCTTGCTTTATTATGCACATTTGAGCATTTTTAAGCTCATGGGTCAACACCCTTTTGCCTTTAGATGTATGCTTTGTTCCCACTCCATGAATATTTCTAAGCTATCCTTTTCTAGGAACACACACCTATATGATTTCGTACTCACTGGTTTAGAGAAAGTAGCATCTTTGTTTTCCTATTCTACCTTATTCCCTACGTCGTCCCGATACTGACTGGGGCACTTATGACGCCTCGTCTTACCACTAGGCCAGCCTCCTGAAGGTCGTTAGGAGTAATTAGCATAAAGACGTATACTTATGGGACATGAAATATGTTGTAAGAAAGATAGCAATACTCATTACTTTCTTATGGTTTTCTAGTGGCATTACAAATGGTGAAAAAAAAAACTCCAAAAAAGAATGACCCAAATAAGGGACTACTACTAAATCCAAGCTACAGATAAAACTAGGATCACCCCCAATACATAGTCACCCAAATAGCTACACTCTTTACTCTCATTATATGGCTAAAAGGATCATCCTAATCCTTCTCTATTGCCTCCCTTACCAGCAACTGATGCTAATGTAGCTATGCTGCTCTAGCTGATGATGATATGTTGTGTCTCAAATGTATTCCAGTTCAAGCATGGCATTCTTGTTTGGAATGAACTCTGGCTGCGCATCATAAGCTGTTGTGTTAGCAGGAATGTCGACAGTGGTGGTTCGCATTTCGAGAACTTTCTTGTGGGAATTGGAGTGCAGAGACGGGACAAAGGTTGGGCTTGCAGCTGGTCGATATTCAGGGAAGAGTCGTCCAGACTTGTGACGAACTCCACAAGCATTGCAGAGGGTTTTAGGACCCATTGGTCCAGCCCTCCATTGCGGTGTCTTGGTAATCTCACAATGCAGACATTTCCTGACCCCTGCTTGGGACTCGGATGTTACAGGATCAGCCTTGTGACTCATCTCTACTGAGCGGTTCGTTGAGCAGGATGCCTTCGCCTTCCTTTTCTTAGCCTTTGTTAAATGATTGGACTCATTGAGGTTTTCACTTTCGGTAAAAGACTGTGCTGGGGAGATGAGCTGCATTGCTGACTCGGGGTTGAAAGTAGGCGGACGAGGGCGCTTGCTGCGGGCTCTTCCACATCCTCCTCGAATACTCACACTATTGTCAGCACCAAGGGGCAGGACTTTGCCTACTACATCAGTACAAGAATTGCTACTGCTGCTGCTACTACTGCTCTCCAAAACCGATATCGGGCTCAACGACTGAAATTGAACCGGAGCCAATGCTACATCTTTAGTTTGCTGTTTGTCTAGAGTCATGATACTATTCCCACCAGAGAAAGACTCCTCCATAAAATTCGAAAGCCATTCCATCTGCACAACATCCTCGTACTGCAATTCAGAGAAAATTCCATCAGCAAGAATAAAGGTACAAAAAACTTCAATCAGTTGGTAATGTAACTACGTCAACTTACCGGAAGGGAGAGCTCAGCAGCGAGGTCTGGGCTGCAGCGGGTGCGATTACCAATAAAGACTGAGTCTGGGTCGAAACAAGAACCATTCCAGGCAGCAGGAAACGAGTCACCTCGACTACCGACAAAAACGTTGTCTTGTGGGAAATCAAGCAGCAAGTCTTCAATGTGATCAAAGAAGTTGCTGCAGTCAATTTCATGCTCCAAGCTGCTTGTTGAATCGGCTGAAACTTTCTCCATATCAAATTCTGCAAAAATGAGAAGAAATTGGAAAATGAGGATGTGAATTGTGATGATGATAAAGAAGGTGAGATGGTAGAAGTGTAAATAAGGATCAACTTGATGACAGAGACAGTATGGGCCATATCAGAGATGACGGCTTGTCTCTCAATTTGCTCAACTCAAATAATTCATTTTATTCAAGTACTTTACCTCGCTGCTTCAATTGGCTACGGTGTAGTCGGAATCAGGTTAACGGCTAGAATGGAGATGCAGAGAGAGATAAGTGAAATGAGAATGTAATTGAGAGAATGGGAAAAGGCTTTATAGTGTGATCGATTCTGCATAAGTCAGAGTTTTAGTAGCTGGAGAGAGAGAGAGTGAAACTTTTTTTTTTGTTGATAAATTAGAGAGAGTGAAACTTGAAAGTGAAAGTTAAAATATATGTTTTTTTTATATAATTTTATTATTTATTCCTTTAGCTAGAATAATCTGTAGTCTTTTATTTGATTTCTCCAAATTTAAAATAAATATTTTTAGAAAAGAAAGGGGGAGAGGAGAGAGTTGGTTGTTGATATTGATATGTATATGTTGGTAAGGATGATGCTTCATTGCTAGCTGTCGTTGAAACTTATACATTTACTTCTTTCTTCTTTCCTAACCTCTTTCAATTTTCTAAGTTTAGACTGTGTTATTTTGAGCTGAGAGCTCAACTAAAATTGAAATTGTATTGGACAAAAAAAAAACTTAACTTGATTCAAATAGGAGAATAGAACTGACGAACTTGATGTCTTAGTTTGTGTACTTGACTTCTTCTTCTTTTTTTGATGAAGGGGTATAACGATTCAATACATATCATCTAGTACATATAGTCAATAGGCACCATGTTGTCAATTATTTACTTGATTTTTAAGCTCCAACAAAACAAATCAGACATTTGAACTCAAATTTATTACGAGATCCCAAAATTAGCTATAAACTAAACTGAACCGGACTTTTAAAAAAAACTGAATTTTAAATTTAAAAAAATATATCAAATTTGTTGAAATGTACTACAAACCAAATTTGGTGTAAAAATAAATTAGTGACAAATACAATGATAACATCCATACGCTATAATAAGAACATATATATAATGATACAAATTGGAAGGTAGCTAGCCTCTTCAACTTTACACTAAATTAAAGTATATCAGAATCAATGCCCCCAAAAAATGATACCAGCTGGATGATAACTGCGTACTGAAGCAAGCTTGATGTTTTTACACTTTTGAATCGCTCAATGCTTCCTGGCCCGATTTCAACTATTAATCAGCCCTTCATACGGATACGTGCAGTATTCGACCATATGATTAATTATATTAATTATTAAGTGGTGCATGTGATCACCTGCAAAAAAAAAATTGCACCAAAATAGATCTGGTACGACCAATCAAACTACTGTATAAATTGAATATGTAAAATTGTATTTTCTTTTTTGTTTGGGTGCATGTATTATAACCAAAATCATTATATTTTTTCATAAGGATATTTAACTTGGACGATGAATGTACAATAATACCTTCTTCCTTTTTTTTGCTGATGAAAATGTACAATAATACCTTAGTCCATTTAAAAGCGAACAATATTAATTTATTGAATAAAAAGGGTACGTATTTGAAGATAACAGCTTAATAGTCTCTCTATTTTATTTTATTTTAAATTTGAGATCATGTCAATCGGAATGAATTGTTTTTCAATCAGAAATGTCTGACTTAAACACACAAACGACAACATACCACACCTTGTTATTGTTCGTCCCATGTGTGTGTAAACACACAAATCACAAATGAAAACCACACAAACACACAGGTTATGCAAACTGGGAAGAACATGCACTATCACATGCCGACTGATACGGTCGTGCCCTAATTCGCCATGCCAACTAACAAACAAAACAAAACAAAAAATACTACAAGTACAATTTTTCAATGTAAATTTTTTAAACAATATATAAATATAAACTTTGAGATCGATTGTATTTAAACGCTAATTTATATAAACAATTAATGACATCAATCATTCAGCAACACTCTGATGTCTGATCCTCGCTTTGCTTCGGATTGAAGTACTAAAAAAGAGAAAGAGAGGAAACAGTGGGGGTTACATGACTGATTTCCCGAAAGGCTGTAAAAACCCACATGCAATATGGAACGTCACTATTAGTAGTAGACCCCAAACAATGACATTTTCAACACCAGTACTACTCGATTTTTAATTGAAAAAGACGATCCAACACCACCACACCACTATAATTTAAATAAATAAAAACAAGTGAACTGTCAATACGTGTCGGTGTGCCGACACTTGCTTCCACCGACGCATGCATTCACCGGTCACGTTAACCCGGCCCGTTACCGAATAATTTCTTCTTCTTTTTTCTTTTTTATTTAAATTTTGCTTCTTATGCAAAACTATAAATTTGATTTCATGTGACAACCGATTGAATTTCAATTTTAAATGTTTACTCGTGCGTCGGTGATGCCACTACACAACTTCTCCACCGGCGCCATTCCATTAATTAATTAATTACTTCAATATTCCAGAAAAATGAATTATTATTATTAAAACTTTCACAATTTAGTGAGTGTCTCGTGCGGCCACTATCGTCAAGATATTGTGTTTATGGTCACATGTAGTGTATCGTGTTAAATATTTTTAAAATAATATTTAATATATATTCGTGTTTGTTATTGTTAGATTTTAGTTTGATTCATATAAAGATATATGAGTTAAGAGAACATGCAAGTAGTTTTCAATTACTAGTAGTGACCTAAATGTGCCCATGTGATGCTGTTGACGCAGCATGGAGAGAATACGCTAAAAGCGATGGACGGATTCAATCAGAGTAAATGCAATTGTTAAAAATAAAATTTAACATCATCTAAAATTTCCCTATAAATAATCTTATAATATATACTATTTGTGATTGCTGACTTTTGTCATTTGTTCGTCCGGCACATGTTGTGATCTGCCACCCAATCATCAACATATGCTCACATGAAATTTATTATCAGACATGAGAGACATCATCAGTTGAGGATTTATTTAGCGAAAGAGGATTTGGTCGAGTGATTTGATATTGTCAAAGTTCGACTCCTAAAAACTCACCACAAAAAAAGGATTTATTTTCCTATATTAAAAACACGTATTTGATTGATAACCAGAGCCTTTGGCTTGGGGCCTAGTTTTCCTAGAGTTAAAAATTATTCTATCTGATTTTTTGTCTTCAATGGTACTCAGAATTCAAGATGTGATATGTGAAATACATCAGTTTATAAATTATAAAGTGAACATGCGTCGCAACCCTGTTTCTTCTGTTGCATTACAATCCTGGTGAAACATTTAACTCATACACAAAGCTGCAGTGTAACATCTCATTCTTAATTTTTGGAGATACTTCAAACAATATGCAGACCAAAATTTTACACACAACATAAGTTATTTGACTGGACCATGGGGCTGAGCATATCTACAATAGCATTAACTTATATAACAGACTCAGACAGCTCGTATAGGTGAGACGATTCAGCTCCATTTATCCATGAAAGTCTCGGTTAAGGAATGACCATTTACCATCTTCGTTGTGGCGACGATTATATCATAGGGTGTCCCTTCCTGCAGACATATTTATATTTACAGCATTAGATATGGATTAACCCATGAGAAGAATATTACTAGGATGGTTGTTTAAGCAAAAGGATGGAAGATTAAGCAGGAAGTGTTTGAAGTCCCTAGACAAATATGCCATTACTCATTGATTTGTAGCTCAAACGATTTCAAAAGTTCCAGAGCACTCCACAGTGACTATGAAAATAGTTACCTGAGCACTTAAGTAGCGCAGAGCTGAGATCTCGGCAAAGGTTACCCCTCCAATGAAGACTACCAAAACCAGAGATCGCCTGCCACTATTTAGCCTGTTAAGGTAGAAAAAAAACTTAATACAAGAGAGATACAACAGCCCAGACTTGCATGTGGGAAATATAGATTATGATCAAAGCTACATGCCAACAACAAGTAGCACTGTGTTGGCAAATATAATAATTTGCATACTTGTCGGCAGAACTCGTCAAACTACCATTCCCAGATAACGAGTCATATGATGCACTGCTTGAGAATCCAGTCTACAAATGCATTAAAATTATTCAAAGAGTGAACCATTCTTCATTTGAAAGAGATGAGAGAGAGAGCGGATTTTACTTTTTTTGATTCCGAATGTGGTCCTGGCAGAAACTTCAGAATATCTTCAATAGGACGCCTAAGAAAACAAACCAAACAAGCGAAATTTAAGCAAATATCAACAACGATATATCAGGTGATCACTTTAAATCAGACTAATTAATCCTTAATTCAACTTATGAGAGTAAATGAATTATTTTTTTTTGGATAGTGGACAGTAAATGAATATTATCAATAAAATGACACATCCCTACTAGTGCTGAATTTTGAACACTACTTTTTTTCCAAAATAGTAATTATATCATGAAAACTGACTACATAACAAACCGTAAGAAGATCTCACCATCCAGACCGAATGGCATGCTGGATTAGGCGAATACTAAGAGGTGCATATCCGGAGAAGACATATGAAACGTCAGTGGGGCTGTGCAAACGAGTTTTAAGTCAGCCCCAGACAACTGAAGATGCACAAAATAGGGTAAAGAAAATAATTGACTGACCATTAAAAGTAAAAATATTTATGGGTACATTACTTGGCTGTATCAGTGTCTTCGATAATAAGATTTAGGGCACGCTTGACTGTAGGCCAGTTGCTCTTTGCTTCCTGGGATACAATAATGATGTCAAACATGTCAAAGTTGATTCCATTCTGTATAATTAACGATGCTAGAAAAGTGATACAATTGGGTATTGAAAAACTATATATTTCATACTTGTTTCTTAAGCAACCCGGCTTTCTCTAAATTGTTCAAGGTGCCCATTTGTTCAAATCCATAACTATGGAGCAACTCTCTCCTAAAATCACCAGTACACAATGAATTAAGGATGGAGAATTTTATACAATAGTTTGATATGTAAAAGCTATCACAGATTAAATTTCTAGAGCTTAATCAACTTGGTATCTTCACCAGGATACCTCAGATAATCGAAATGCTTTTTTGGCAATCCGGAATTTGTTATGGAAAACAATATAAGAAGTCGTAAAACACTGATAATAGGTTCCTGCTTGTGAATCATCTCTTCTATGTACTCAAAGCATCTGCAACAAGGAAGTTTATTTAATAGATGTCAATTGTCAAACCTTTTTCCATACAAATATTCAACATTTAATTAGTAGTTAGATGATAAATTGTGTTCTAATCATTGAATAGATTTTTCACCAATGGCAATCAATTTTAACGGAATAACAGGTAGCAGGGGGATACAGATGAGCTTACATGTCATAACTTTCAGCCTCCACAAATGTCTGTTCCATATCAAGACGGCCAAGAAATGAGGGCTTAGACGTAAATGTGGACACATGCTGGGCAAGATTGATGTGTCTCTGAAACAATAATGCATTATAGTTTTACTCTAACATTCAGTTAAATTCTGACATCCTTAATAAAACAAGAGAAGCACTCACAGTGATTTCAGGCAAGGAGTTGAGCTTTTTGACAAAATCTTTGAGCTCAGAAACTGACTGGCTCTGTATGCAAATGAGTTACACCATTATATTAGTATCATTAGTATCTTTTAGTAAGGCATGTGACAAAGATACTAGTTAATTCTATCAAAAGCCTTGAGGGTTCGCTATTTGTACTATAATTGATAACCGAGCCAGAAAGATTGTGTTAGCAAAAACCAGTGTGGGTAGAAAAAACATAAGCAAAGTCACCATTCTCACACATAAAATAAAGACGACAATGCTTATCAAGTAACTCTAGTTGAAACTACAGAAAATTGGAAAATAATGAGATAAGTTCTATGTCATCAACTTACCGTTGTGGTGACATCCGCATAATCTTGTTTCATAGATGTTGCTTTTTGACGCAGAACCTACCAGGAGTGTTAATTTAAGTTTTCAAAAGAAAGAAAGATCTAAATATCAGTAGTTTATACAGAGGTCATTTTATGTAATTTTTATACAGATACAAAAGGCAGAACGATATCTCATGAAAGGAGAAAAGAGTCCAACCTGGACTACAACTTCAAAATTGAGATCACGTATCTCCTTGAATAGCTTGTCACTAGACAATAAGCAAGTAACAAAAATACATGACAGCCAAATAAACACAGATTTTCTGATGATATTGAAGACAGGAGCAACCTTCAAATAAATATACAGGGGAGTGTAACAAACTTATCAATATTTACCTAGAATTAAGGGGGACCTTTATCTTTTTACCCTCTTGTTGATGGCCCATGATGGATGAATCAACCTCAACAGAGCCATTATTAATTCGGAGAAACTGTAAGAAACAGAAGTTCAAGCTCGTCAACAAATACATTGAGAGAAGAATCAAATAGATGTTATACATAGCTAAAAGAACTGCACAAAACATGTATTTCAGTTAGCAACTGTCAATGCTTAGCTTGATGGTTTGAGTTGCATGAAGATCTATGGGTGAAAAAGGTGTGGTTATAAGTTATATATGTGCAACGAGTTGATGTCAGATACGGCTGCATGAAATGAGGGCGTGGAAATGAACTAGCTGTAAACAGGAAAAGAATCCTTCCTTTATCGTACTAATTACGAAGTAGAAATAAGTGGTAAACTTGTAATTTTCACCTCATCAAGCAAACCTTCGTATGTTAGCTGGGAACACATAGGAGTGACCATGTCCACCTATAAGCAAACCAGATGTGAACTTCTTAGCCACTGCAAAACTTTTGATCATACAATTCAAAAAAAGGGGAATCCTTGCACTACTGCACAAGGAGTTGATGAATATAATTGCTAACTGCTCCAATAATGATCCTAAAATAGTTGTGCCCATTTGATTATGGCTGAGTCCAACACCTATCAAATCATGCAAAGTGCAAGCTTACCTCTCGGTCAAGAAGAATTAGTGTATTGATCTCTGGTAGTCCAGGCTGAAAATGCTACAAATTAATATTGTGGTGGCCAAACAAAAGTAAATCACGCAATTGAAAATTTAGAACTTAAGAATCTTTCATACGTCAGAAAAGTTGACTGGCTCCTCTGCCTGCATTCGATTTAAGATGTCTGCGACACGAACAGATGCTTTGCCCTTAGCCCTCACATTTGGTATCACTCCAAATGAAGACTACATACATAGTAATAATTTATATGGGCATGAGATACTTGCATAAACGAACTAGATTGAGACTTTCCTGATGAACCACACGTTATACATGACAAACTTATCTAAATACTTATTAGCATTTGCCAAAATAAAGTATCTTTGCAGCAATGCTGTGGTGAACATCATACCTCCAGCTTTTGGATAGCCTTAGCAATATGCCAAAGAGAGCTAGTATCCCCATCCACTTGGCATTCCTAGTACACAAAGTACAAACATTAGAGTAAAAAATCCATATCAGGGAGCAGTATGTTTGCAATGTAGAAATCTGGCAGCAGCAGCACCTTGTATGCAAGATCAAGTTCAAATGACAATACATCCTCGTCCAGGGGGAGTATGTACAACGGATACTCCCCAATAGTCAATCGATCATGGATTTTTTCCTCCTCGAGAATCTACAGAACCAACAGAGGTTTTACTTCTTTTCTTTGGAAACAAGTACATAAAAATGATGAGGTACATTCAATGAGTTCATCAATAAGCAACCATGCTCACCTTCTCACATGCTACAGCTCGACGAGGGACAAAATATAGAAAGTAATTGTTTTTCTTTGAACTGTCATTCTGAACATGTGAACTTATAAATTTCATCAAGTGAAGCTGAGGCCGCACCAGATAAACTATCGTGGTGCATTCTGTTTGAACTGGATCGGCAGAGAGATGCCGCAGTTCAGCTCCATGTTCCTGAATTAGAAAATATTAAAAAAGCTGGTTTAGTCAGGTACTACATTCTCATGTTTGTAGCAGTAAAATTCTGTAATACCAGCCTTACAGCAATGCTTCAATCTCTAATATAGTTAGATTGATAAAAATCAGTGGCAACTGAAATTCCAAAAGTTACGAAAAGATAGGAAACTAAGATGCAACATGGTTCACCTTCAGAAATGAAGTCTGGATGAGAAGTGAAAGAGATCCACTCAGCGTAGGATCGATGACCAAGCATTTCTTTCCTCCTCTGATCTAAATACTCCACAGAAACCACAATTAGGTAAACTTGAAACAATCCTCTCGCTCAATGCAAACCAAAATATATCACAAAACTAAACTACAACATCTATTTCCCGGTTCAAACGACTCACATTCTTCAGCAGGTTCAGAAGCTCCTTCTGCGACTGATCTCTGTTAATCCCAATAACAAACAATTCCCAACCCTCAGTCCAAATCCAAATACACGAAAACGCAAAAAAAAAATCACGAATCAGTTTCTGACTCCGAATTCACCTGATCGATGACAGATTGATCGGAGCGTTTCCGAGATTGGGAATCTGCGCCATAGCTAATTCGAGTCCAATCTCGATTTTCCGAATGTGCCCCTTTCCACAAATTCATCTTTCATTTCAGTCTATCTCAGTTTTCCATTTTGAGTTTTTTTAATTCATTTCTTTTTATTGTGAGTTTACACCCTTTTCATTTTTTCAATTGATTTTTTAATATTATTTTTTATGATAATAGGTACATCCTGATAAGGAAAGGACCTATCGATTTGACCAAAAGACTCGAGTAATGCAGCGGAAAATTAAGAAGTTGGGCAAGATGTCGGTTTATTGATGTAAAGTGAAGGAAATCACAATGAAAGTGGGGAAAACAAAGGGGAAAGATGGCGTAGTCGCTACAATAAGGAATAATGCGTCAATATACCCCTTGTAGCAAGGGTATATCTAGCACAAAAGGTCTAAGCCTCGACTATTCTAAAATGATCAAGAGAGTGATTTTCACTTTGATAATCTTGATGTCGAGTAGCTGTTGCCTTGTCCTCTTTTTATAGTTTTCAGTCTTGATTCGAATCAAATGCCAAGAGTAACCGACGCCTCATAAAGCCCTCATTAATATGGTAGACCAATCAGTCCAATAGTAACGGTTGGGTGTGGATTTGGTAACGGTTGCTCTTCAAATGCCGAGATCTTCCTATTTGAATTTGAATATTCGAATCACTCCTTGACGCCTTGATGTTTCTCGACTTGGGCTTTGTCTTGGGCACTCGTCGATTGGGCCCCGATGGCTTTTCTTTGGCACGGTGAGATTCTTCACATTGTCACATATATGGCCCACTTGAAGCATATTGGTCGAGCCATAATCCCAAGATGATGACTTTCGTCGAGGATTCTCGCATCGCCCATAATCTGTGCACGCAGAGCCCTGTCGGGGCCCTGGTCATTTCCGTCCAGCGCTGTCTTTGCTCGGGGCCCTCCTGGTGCCTTGGGGTGGACTAGTGGTTGGTCAAGGTGGACCTCCCAAGGTCCTCGCATCATTGCCCATGTCAGGTCGCTCAGGGCCTTCGGGGTCATCAGGGGCCCTCGAGGCCTTCGGTTTGGTCACTTCGGGGCCTTCATCCGGATCATCCGTGCAATTCTTTGGCGGGGCCTTCCTCGCCTCGGGTCCTTAATGCGAAATCCCAACACATTCACACATGAAATGGGACGAGGAAGATGGAATTTGTAATCCCAGAATTTGAATCCAAGGTATAAAGATACTACCAACATGTTACCGTTACCACGACAAAAATTGGTTTAAAGCCCAAATGAGTACAATTAATGTTACCATATACAATTTCTTCATTTGTTCTAAAATAACAATAATACTTTAAATTGGTTTCAGGTGCTTAATATGTTGTTGGTATTCAGGTGCTTAATATCAAAATAAAATAAAAATTACGCACACTCTGGTTCGTATTTGTAGCGTGGGCGAGTTCATCGGTAACGGCTTCCATTCACTCTCTCGCAAAATGGCTCGCGAAGGAATTCTTCTCGGCATGGGAAACCCTCTCCTCGACATCTCCGCCGTCGTCGACGACCACTTCCTTCAAAAGTAAGTTTCCGATCCACTCTTCGCTAAATCATACAATCGATAGGTTGATTGACGGATCTGATATAAATATTTACTACTCGCTATATCATCTATCGTCTTTAAATGACTTGACTAGGGCAACGAACAACGATCACAATTCGACCTCAGTTTTGCGTAATTAGGTGTTTTGTGGTTTTTGTGCCTTTTGTTGATTCATGTGAATATTGGATTTGGATGACATGGAATTGAAAATTTTAACTTTAAAAATTTACACACAGGTATGAGCTCCATTCCAACAATGCCATTCTGGCAGAAGATAAGCATCTGCCTATGTAAGATTTACACAATTAATAGTTTTAAAAATCTTCACTTGTACTCTTTTTTTATTATTATTATTGCCAAGGTTATATATATCTTTATGACCAAATCAAGTACTAATGCAATAAGCAAAAATAAACTTGGCGTAAAGCTTTTATGATAAATATACATATGGATTTTTTTAGGTACGACGAGATGGCTTCAAATCCAAATGTGGAATTTATTGCTGGAGGTAATTTTCAAGTTCATATGTTCCATGTGATCATCGTAGTGATACTAGAAGACGGATGACAAGCTGTTGTCTTTTTATAGGGGCTACTCAGAATTAAATCAAGATTGCACAGGTATATGTCTGTAGATGCTAGAGATAAACAGTGATTTTGAGACTCATTTAGAAGATTCTTGTATGCTCACTTGCATTTCCTGGTCCATTTCACCTAGTGGATGCTTCAAGTTCCTGGTGCAACTAGCTTCATGGGTTCAATTGGGAAGGACAAGTATGGCGAAGAAATGGAGAAAAATGCAAAGATTGCTGGTGTCAATGTGAGCTTCTATGTATTTTGGCTTTCTTCTTTTGTTGTTTCTACCCGCCGAGAAGATATCTTTGGAAATGTATCTTGATTCGTGTCTTCAATAAGGTCCATTACTACAAGGATGATAATGCACCAACTGGTACATGTGCTGTTTGCATTGTTGGTGGAGACAGGTAAACAGCAATTTTGACTAAGTGTCTGTTTTCTCCTTGGCTAACATGAAACTTAGGTTCTAACTTCCATGTATTGTCTGTACGTGTGTGGTATAGGTCTCTTGTCGCCAACTTGTCTGCTGCAAACTGCTACAAAGTTGAGCATTTAAAACAGGCAGAAAATTGGGCATTGGGTACTGCTATTCCTCCATCCATTATGTGCTAGGTAGCTTGACCTTTAATCCCATCGTTGGATTAACACTGTGTGAGTTCCTTCCATGCAGTTGAAAAGGCTAAATATTATTACATTGCTGGATTTTTCTTGACCGTTTCGCCAGAGTCCATTCAGTTAGTGGCTCAGCATGCGGCTGCAAACAACAAGGTAATGATAGGATATGCCTTTCTCCGGCATAATTCGTCTCTTCTTTTTAAAAAAAATTATGCTTCACTTTTATCGACTATCAGGTCTTCTCAATGAATCTGTCTGCTCCGTTTATATGTGAGTTCTTCAGGGACGCTCAGGAGAAAGCTTTACCGTAGGTCTCCTATCCTGTGTTTAAATTTGTTGCATATTGGAAGTGAGAAAATAATGCATTCTGTTTCTATAGGTACATGGACTACGTTTTTGGTAACGAGACAGAAGCTAGGACCTTCTCTAAAGTTCATGGTTGGGAGGTAGATTTTTTTTTCTTTTCTCAGTAATCATCAAGGCAAATCATTCTCACTCTAGTTCCAGACTCCAGTGGCTAACGAAAAACTGTAATTCGCATGCCGTGCATTGACTGCTTAATGTGTTTTCACTGTCCAGACTGATGATGTAGAAGAGATTGCAATAAAGATATCCCAGTGGCCCAAAGCATCTGGGACATACAAGAGGATTACTGTAATCACCCAGGGGGCTGAGCCTGTTGTAGTTGCCGAGGATGGAAAAGTTAAAAAGTTTCCCGTTGTATTGTTGCCCAAGGAGAAGCTGGTCGATACCAATGGTGCAGGTATCTCAGTTCATTATCTACTATCTGGTTTAGTTATATGTTGCCTGACTGAACTAGCTTGAAATTCATTTTCTTCTTGCTTTATTTTGTTTTGATTAAGTAGTTTTTTTTATCGGCAGTAGCAATTCTTTCAGATATACTGGATGATAGAACTGAGATTTGGTTTTCCTTGTGGTAGCATAGAATTGATAATTTTAATATATATTATGACATTTTGTCCGTTTATTTCTCATCATGACAGGTGATGCTTTTGTTGGTGGGTTTTTGTCACAACTGGTTCAGGAGAAATCCATTGAAGAATGTGTTCGAGCTGGCTCCTACGCTGCCAATGTTGTTATTCAGAGGTCTGGCTGCACTTACCCAGAGAAGCCCGACTTTAAGTAACCTTGGAAACATATCATGGACAAGCTTGAAGTATTCTACATAATACAATAATAGCCTGCATTCTACGTCCTTTTTTCAACCTCTATCAAGAGTTGAATCTTTTTCTCAAAACTCATAGAGAATTGAGACACACAGGTTCAACTTATGATCCTTCAGCATCCCATTCTTTATCAACCCTGAAAGTCAATGCTACTAAAGTTCCAGTGTGTGAAAGATCACAATGCGGGTACAGTTAAGTTTCACATCACTTCCTCGCAGTTTGATCCTAAAATCTGTCTGCACAAAATCAATCTTAATCACCATGGATGATACATACGACAGTTTTTGATACAACTCGGCAAGTAGTGATCAAAGAAGTTGAAGTCGTCAATATGCGGCCTTCTCAGTCGGCTTTGATCATCATTACGTTCCTCAGCTAACTGCAACGCACCTTGATTTTGGAATTTGTTCTTTCAGTACTTTTCATCAACAAAAAAAAACAGGCATCAGGAGTAACAATCCCCTCAACGGAATCTGTAAAACTAAAACGATATCAAACGACAGCGTTCTCTGTCGTATTGAATGTGTTTTAGGAGAATCTCGAACTGGGGTAAACGTGTCTTTATCTCCTTCATCTACTGTCTTCAACATAATCCTCTCTCTTTGTGTAGCTTCTCGTGATTTCTGATGATGGCTTCAACGCTGATGAATTTCAGTGCAGTTTCTGCCGGTTCAGCGGCTTATAACCACAAGCATTGTTTGAGTAATCAGTACCAATTTCTGGCAATACAATCAAATTTTAAAGCTTTGGTTGTGAAGCAACGGTTTGAGCCAACAATGAGAAAGGGCCGTCAGAAAATGCTTGGAGGTCTGCTAAGAGCATCTTCTTATGAGGCCGGTACTACAACCTCCACTGTTTGTTGTACTGTAGTTTCTTTATTTTTCAGATGATAATTATATGTTTGTTATATTGCATAACTGAGTTGTGTTCCTCAGCTGATTGGCATTAAGTAGTTCCTGCCTGGTTCTGAATTGAGCTGCGGAAAAAAGAATGGTTCTGATTTCAATTGCGTAAACAAAAATGTTACTTTGTAGTCTATACCATTAGCAATCACCAGGTGTAAATTTTGAGTTGGGTTATTTAAGCAGTGTCCATCTGTTGCGATTTTATATTTGATTTACTGATTACTCATTTTTTAACAGATATTCCAGCTGAGATAGTTGAAGATGGGAAGTTTGTTCCTTTGACGGCTGAAGATCCTCATTTTGGTCCACCAGTAAGTGTTGGTTAGTTCTCATCATATTGACAAAAATTCTATGGATGCCCGCCCGATTGTTCATAAAAGTGAAGCAGCTTGTTTTATGTCAAAATGAGTTGACCTCGGAGTGAAATGAGATTCTTGACTCAATAGAGACTTGGCACAAATTGTTTAACTGTCAACGTAAGGAGCTGACAGGCTTCACTGATTTAATTTTATCTGGCAGGCTTTGTTGCTCCTTGGATTTAAGCTGGAGGAGGCACCAATGGTATGTTTGAGTTCAATATTCATACAGTGGTAGTTCCAATGAAATTTGTTTCGACAAGATTAGTTTGGGACGTTCCGGGTATATTGTTTGTTTAAGAAAGTAAAATTCTACACCTGCATTTCAACATTCCCCGAAACACTTTGATGTGTGAATGAAAAAAGAATCCAGGTTCCAGATGTAAATCTTCTGAGTTTTCTAGAGGCATAGTATTGCCGACAATCTGGTTCTTCCGTACCAGTGTATTCCAATCATAACTCAACAGAAGTGACCACGGCTGTTTTTCTTCTCCCTTTTGTTGCAGATTCAGCAGTTCCTGAAAGATATGGAAGGTGATTTTTTAAATGTGAGCCGCGTTTTGTTTATACCATTTGTTTTACTAGTTGAAATTTGAAGCAAAAAGCAATGAGCCAACACCATCATGATCTTCTAAAACTTGAGTGAGCATAAAATGCCCTTTTTCGTAAAAAATTTCAAGCTCATTTGTCTAAAAGGGTTTCGGTTTTTCTTCCCCATCAACATACCTTACCGAGAGTATCCATTGTTGTCGCAGAACCAGTCATCATGTTTTTCGAAGTATGATGTTATGTTATGTCTAGTAATTTCCTTTAGTTGTTTCCTTGTTTTAAGATTATCTTTTGCACGGAGGACATGATAAACAGAACCCTCTGGGAAGCTGTTAACACTAGACAAGAGAATGTGCAGAAAGTAAAGGTGACAACATCTGCTGCATAATCTTTCTTCCAGCTTTTGCACATTTCGTCAGTCCTAGAATTAGATTGTTACAACATTTGCATGAAAGCAAATACATAATTATGTCCCAAATTATTTTTCAGGTTGCGCAATCTCTACCACGCATTTGTTTCTTTTCCGGTCTTAGTGGCGAGGAGATGATAATGTTCATGGATGCCTTCCCAGAAACTGGTTATACTTTCGAGTATCATAGCCATAGACGTCAATCAGATTCTGAACTCTGTTCTGTGTTTTTTGTTAGAACTGTTTGGAAATACAAAGTCGATGCCAAGACAGAGATCTAGCCAATAGTTTTCATTCTTCTAACAGCACATTTAATAGTGTTGATCTTTATTGTTTTCTTTTTTGCGCACAGGACTGGAACCAGCAGTTTTTGCTGCACTTGTACCAAACAGTGCCAATAAATCTCTGCAAGAGTTAATAGAAGAGGTTATGGGAGACCATGAAATGCTGGTAAGCTGATATGAGTCCTCGGCCTAAATAGTCGTATGTTAGCAGCTTCTGGTTTGTGGCTTCCATATCCAACTCCCCACTCATTTGTGATTTGCAGTCTGGAAAATCAGATAGCTCTGCAGAGGTGTTATCATAGCAGATACGTCAGAAGTATATGGCCTCCTCCTTGAGAGTGTGTTCATATGGTAGATTGTGTAAATAGCTCGCTTTTTTAACTGTAGTGCCAATGTATGCAGAGGCACCTCTGGCATAATGATCAATGTAATGAAGACGAAGAAGAACAAAGAAGCTTGACACTGCAAATGGCAACAAAAGCCAAACTTGAGGATCAATGCATTTCAAAATTTCATTTCTTTGTTCAATTCGAGATACACAAGGGGCTAAAGTTAAAGTAGGCTTCTACTGAAATGATGTCCAACAGTGGTGGTTCAAAATTGAAAGAGAAATGCAGCAATAAACTAGACTTTATTCAGATTCCTGAAAATGCCAACATATATAGCTTATAGCATCTGTATTGTGTATTCCTCCTCCTAGCTATTGCATCATTGCATGCCACAAGGTTGGACCACTGCTACTACTTTGGATAACTTGAAGAGCCATATTGCCCGCATCAGGGAGCTGAGACGGACAACAATTATGAAAAACCACAACCTTGGTATGGCTACGGTTTGATAAATCTAACGGCTGATGCGACTTGACCACAGAAGACTGAAGTAATCAGAATTCGAATTGCTGAAAATTTCGGGTCCTGAACCTCAAACTCTAGAATCCAATCTAAGTAGAAACACAGGACCATCCAAACAAAATGCAGAAATATGCAGGAAATGAGCCAAAAACTATATATAACATAATTTCAAATTGGTTGCCAGAGTTCAATACCTTCCAAGTCAGTTAGTCATCTTCCCCACTCTCGTCACTGAAGTAGCTAGCTTGCTTCAAGCTCTTCCCTTTCTGCTTCCCTACTCCATCACTCTCTCCTCCCTTCAAAAGCCTCTCATCAGCTCCATTATCCACCACAGATGCCCAGTTGTCGTCATCAAACCCTCCACCACCACCACCTCCAATCTCCTCAACCTCATCCTCCCACTCTCCACCACCACCACCACCACCAGCTCTCCTCATCCTCTTCGGCGCCGGCCTCTCCCTCGGCCCCAACTGATTGTTAGGGCACTCATACGACAAATGCCCTTCACTCCCACACTCATAACACCTACTCTTATCCTTATACACTTTCTTCTTAATAAACTCCGCCGCTCTTCCGTTATCCGCCGCAATCGACGCCGTCAGCGTCCTCTTATTCAACACCTTCCCGTTCATCTCCCTCGCAGCTTTCGCAGCGTCGTCCCGCGAGACGAACAGCACGAACGCCACGCCCTTGCTCCTCCGCGTCAGTCGGTCTTTCACCACAGTCACCTTGGCGACCTTGCCGAAGGTCGAGAAGATGGTGTGCAGATCGGAGTTGGTAAGGGTGTAGTCCAGATTGGACACGTACACGGTCGATTTCGACGGCGCTAACCCTCCGCTTCCGCTCGATCGCTTGCTCGCCGCCGCGTCGTGAGAACCGCGGCTGATGTTGGATGAAGCGGTCGCGGATGCTGACGACGGCGCCGGAGCGGAAGCGTAGCGGTAGTAGAAGGTGTCGTCGTCTTCATCGCTGTCGCTGTTCGCCTTCTTCTTCTTCTTCTTCACCATCGTTCTCGCATAACAACCTTCCGGCCGCCTAGCCTCTAGGGCCAGATATTTGTCTAATTACATATACACCCTCAGACTATTCAATGACCTTGTTTTAAATGAATTTTTTTTAACAATTTTTTATATATTATAAGTTCTAAACAATCCTTTGAGATTTCGAAATTTACAAATAACACGAATGAATTGTAAATATTCAATAATTAGGGTAGTAGCCGACCCATAAGTCGTTCAAGTTCGGTTCGTTTAAAATTTGACGAGTTTGAGTTCGCGCGAAGTGTTATCGATTATTTAAAAATACTTGTTTGAACTCGACTCGTTTAATTTTCACGACTTCAAGGCGAGTTCGATCTTTATACGGGTATTTTAATTAAATATAATTATTTATAGTTAGCGAGCTTTAATCAAGCTTTTTACGAGTTCGATTGAGTGTTCAAAAGGTTTAATCGAACTTTCACTTAAAAATATTTAAAAGTACCTTAATCGAGTCCATTAACGAACTTCAAACAATATAAGCAAAGTTTAATCAAGTAGATAAACGAGCACATAAACGCCTGAAAATTATGTTTATACTCGACTCGTTTAAAATCGAACCGATCTTTAATTGACCTTTAACCGAACTTTTTTACGAACCCTATCTATAATAATATAAATATATAATTTGAACATCTTTTTAATAAAAATCGAAACAAACACCGGTTATTTCACACCATGTGTGACACGTGGACAAGTTACACTTTGAAATGAATCATATGACACCGGTTTAGGTTAGTGTGTTCGCTCCAACCTCCAAGCCTTTTTTTATAATCTTCCTTTTAATTATGCTATATTTTGTCCGATAATTTTGATTGAGATTGCCGATTAAGATGGATCACATCACTGACATGTCACGTTTTAAGCTTTGAGCATAGATGGGCTTAAATGCATTCGGCGCACCTATTAGAGCATATACACCCGTTGAGGAAGTTATCTGTTTTGAAGACCTCCTCAAATAGCACTTCCTGTTACTATTTATGAAAATAGGACTTCCTATTTTCGCTATTTGTACAGCCGTTGAACATGCAGGACCTCTTATTACTATTCATTACTTGAAATTGAAATTAATTGAAATTGAAATTACTTGAAATTGAACAACACAATCAAACAAATAGAACTAGTTAATATACAATTAATTATTGTACTGAAATAATTACCTCGTCTTGCATATTACATCCGGATTCTCTATTTCTTTCCGCGTATGAGAGACAAGAACCCCATAAAACCAACATCGGCTTCACTTTGGCAAAACGAGAAGCGAGCGCAGCATGAGACCTAGCCTCCTCCCTAGGTTGGTTACCACCCAAAAGCCAACCGTCGTGAAAATCAAGATGAATTTTTTCCCACAATTTGTCAACCTTCTGTCTAGCGCCGGATATTGGATCAACGGATTGCCGACAATAAGATTACACAATTGTACATCTTCAGACATAGACCAATTGGAAGACATTTGAGGAAAATATTGTGTGATTTATGAGTGAAGTTAAGTGCATATTTATATATTGGAGAAAATATGTCCGTTGGAGGAAAAAATATGGCCGTTGGATCAGAGCGCGTCGCGTCTCAACGCAACATTAACAGCCGCGTCTCGTTCAGACATTATTCCTAATGTCTACTGTTAACGCGGTGATAACGTAGTGAGTACACGCGGTAAACTTCCCTTCCGCATCACATGTACACTTTAAGACTGCACCGCGTCACATGTACACAGTACACATTATTGCTTAATGTCAACATGTGACACGGTTGTAATGTCAAAGCAAAACGCGGGCACTTCCGAATACTGTTCATCATCATCTCCAAAACGCAGTTCGGACGGCTTATTCGAATGGATCGATGATCGGAAGTTCGTAGGCGATTGATAGGGTTTAATTGGAGTTTAAAACAACCCAATTGATTTTTGGAGAACGTCCGCTCAAACGTGCTCGAACAGCATGTCCTTGCGAACGTCCTCCTTCAACCGATGTTCAATTTTTTTTTTCCGAACGTCCTCAAAACCGGATAGAACGTCCTCAATTCTGGTACCGGTGTTTATGCTCTTAGATAGGTGATCTACTGTTTGAGTTCAAAATGACAGCGTTTCGATTCAGTCGGTCCGCAACAATGAGTTTCGGTGGAATTGAATGGGAAGAAAAGAACAATACTATGTAAAAACGATCAAAATATTATCCCGAAAACATATAAATTCATAATCAAACTCTTTAATTATTTTTGCAGTCTAAATAATGATACACAATTTCATCAATGAATGAAAGTAATTTTTTTATATTTATGAATGAAAGTAATTTCAAAATAAAAACGTTGATGATACGAAGCAATGATATGTTAATTAATTTAATGATGATTATTTGTTTCATAATAAAATAAGTGATTTCACGTGATATAGTTGACTAAAATCTTATAAATATTTTAGGGAAAGTATTATACTTATAAATAACTTATTGGTTTTACATTTTTTTGAAATATAAATTATAATTTAAATATTCATGATAGTATTTTCAGAAAAAATATATATTCATTCATACTTAACTTTAATAATTATTTTATCATTTAAAAGGAAAAAAGTTTGAAAAAAAACCGACAACGCTTGCCACACACGTATTCTAAACTATTTTATTACTAAAACATGTGCGAAAAAGCATCTATATATCCAAAATGGGCCACGGGGTCACAATTTACTATAAAGGCCAAAGAAACAGAGAAAGTCCATGTGTTGCATTCTCACTAGTGATACGTGGCCGTTTCGTAGTGCGACCACCAACAAGCTAACCCGTTTTACAAGTTATTTATATATACCTTGCTTTGTTTTCTTCCTTCTCTTTGAGTATGACAACCCTCAACCACCCTATTAATCTTAATTTCTTCATTTGGTTTGGATGCAAGGAAGCTTCTAAACACTTCCTAAATTATTGGACGTTGGAAACTATGTATTAACTTAAATTCCCTTTCTGTGTGGAAAAAATACTTAATTTTCCAATTAATGTTTTATAATTTGGGAAAAAAAAATCAGGTACATAGTTGAATTTTTTTTGATAAAAAATACAAATAAATCATAACTCTTGATTTTGTGAATTGGATGGATGAGAGTACATCATGATTTTTGGTGCATTTTTTCGGTGACGAATTATATGAAAAAGTGACGAATTATGTCATATTTTTCGTTTTTCGACGACGAACTATAGATCGATTTTGAAGAACTTTATCGTTTTTTTCAAAACTCAAATTTGTAGCTTGTACTAAAATTAAATAAGTATGATGGTTTTATTTTAATGCATCCTAGATTCAAATAATCAAATGTCAAACATGTTGCCTCCATTTTGTATGACATGATGTGGTATAGAGAATGCCAACTACCAATAGATTCATTTTAATGGAATTTTTCTATGTTTTATTTAGTACATTTTTATTATGGTTTGGATCTGTTCTTTAATTACTCACATTTCATCCACGTCATCATAATACATGGACACCCTTTTTCAATCCAGCTTTCGAAAAATATCACGTCACGAAGGTCTTTGAAGATGAAAATAGATGGGAGATCAAATTTCTGCGTACCCACATTTTTCTAGCTTTGTTGCTGTTTTTTTTAGCCTACTGGTATGATCAAAAAGAAAAAATTAATGTTCTAAAATAAATGATTGTCAATATTATAAAATAAAAGATTAAAGGGGTATGCTGCAACAAAAAAAAGAGATATACTAATTCCTCTTTAATTTAAATACGATCTAAAGTTGAATCCAGAATTTCACCTTCAAAATTGCTTTTATATATTAAATATAAACAAAATAAAAGTGAAAAAGAAAATTCATTTTTTTGAAAGTATATTGCTATAGTGAGGAAGATCATTTTTGTTTATTTAAAATTTAATTCTACAATTAATACTTAATAGAAGGATTAACCAACTTTCAAATTAAAAAAATCAAAGAAAAAGCGGAATTAAATTAAATAAACCTACAATTAATACTTAATAGAAGGATTAAGTTAACCAACTTTCAAATTAAAAAAAATCAAAGAAAAAGCGGAATTAAATTAAATAAACCCACACACACACACAAAAAAACCTCTATATAAAATCTCTCTGGCCTCGTTTCAGTTCCCGAAGACTTAACGAAATCATCTCACCGCTAGACGCTTTCTCATCTTCCTTCTCATTCTGAATCACCTCCTCACCGTCCTTCCAGAACATACTCAACCCTAGCCGTAGCCCTATCTCTCGATCTCTAAATTGCCTGAATTTATGGGGCGCAAGCCTGCCACCTCACTCGCTCCCGGCTTCCGATTTCATCCCACCGACGAGGAGCTAGTTAGGTACTATCTAAGGCGGAAGATTTGCGCCAAGGGGTTTCGGTTTGATGCGATTGCTGTCACAGATGTGTACAAGTCTGAGCCTTGGGAACTTCCAGGTGTCACTTCTCTCCCTCTTTTGTTCCTGATTGGTTTTTGATTCGAAATTTCGATTTTGAATTTTTTTTTTCGGCGCATGTTAGTAGGGTATGATCGATTTGGGATTTTTTTTTAGGGTTTTTAGATTCCCGGTTCATGTTTGTGGTACTGTAATTTCTGATTAGGACGAATTCAGTGCCTTGATTGACAGACCCACTGAGTTTATGTTGTTGAGTTGGGATATTGGACTGGAAATTGTTGATCCGGTCACATGCTGAATGCTGATGGATCTTATTGATATAAAATTTGATCTCTTTCAGTTAAAATTTTAAACTTGGTATTTTTCATTATGTAGAGATTTCAAATTTCAGTTGAATATTTTTGTTTATAGGGTCTGGAGTGTGAGGTGATTAATGTGTTTGAATGTAGGTAAGTCGAAACTGAAGAGCAGAGATCTGGAGTGGTACTTCTTCAGTATGTTGGATAGGAAGTATAGCAATGGGTCAAAGACGAATAGGGCTACTGAGAATGGGTACTGGAAAACGACTGGCAAGGACAGGCCTGTTTTACATAAATCAAAGACTGTTGGCATGAAGAAGACTCTAGTCTATCATCGCGGCCGTGCACCACATGGTGCCAGGTCCAACTGGGTAATGCACGAGTATAGGCTTATCGATGAGGATTTGGAGAAAGCTGGTGTATTGCAGGTTAGTAACTGACTGAAAAAATGTAGCAACCCTTGAGTCTCATTATCAATTGCACCAGTATTACTGCGTCTCTGGCTACATAGTGATTAATAATTTTTTGTTTATTTCTTGGGTTGGTTTTTCTGCATACAAAGGATGCATTTGTACTCTGTAGAATATTTCAAAAGAGTGGTTCAGGGCCTAAGAACGGAGAACAGTATGGGGCTCCATTTGAGGAGGAGGAATGGGATGATGATGAGGAAATAACTGTCCCCGGGGAGCAAGTGGCAGACGAAGTGTTTCTTTCCGGCAATCCTTACCCTGAAGTGGATGATGTTTACATCGATAAAGATGAACTTGAGCAGGTTTGTCCCTTTTTTCCTAACGCCCAAGCTGCTATCTTATATGATTGCCTGATTTGTAAATCATTGGTTAATCTTCTTTTCACACATTGTTGGCTTGATTGTATATTCACCGCGGTAAATAACATAACCACTAAATTAATAAACATGGTTGCTCAGAGTGAAATATACCTTAAGTTTATTGCACTTGCACATCGGTCCTTCATTTGTAAACTATTTTATAGGGAGTATAATTGGAAAGACCATTTAGGTTACAATTGAACCACCCCACAATGTTTGTAAGGTGATCCTTAAATGGCAATAAAATAACAGACTTGGCTGAACAATTGTTTATTGAGAATATGGATGCACATGTTTTAGGGAGCAGTCGTAACCAAATGTTTTTGTTGTCAATTGTCATTCATACTTGCATCATGACAGATGCCATGTACTTGTTCATTTTCTTGGGTTGATATATAATAACCCACATTGCATGTGCGCTCCTTTCTTATGTAAAGTAATTCTTCTTCATGAGTACTTTCTTATATTAAGTAGTTCTTCCTCATGAGTACGGTGTAACGAGTGATTCATTGGACCATCCGTTGATGATACTGTCTACACTTAAATCTTATGTGTTTTGTTGAGATTGTTATTGAAAATATTGCCCAGAGTGACATTTAGTTTATTGTAACTGCGGTCATATACTTTGGTCAAAAGGTGTATATAATTTACACTCAGCTCTTGCACACTAACATTTTTTTAAAATTTTGTGCTGTTGGCTTGTCGATGTAGGATTCAGTGTTGTTTTAGCTGCTCATTCCTTTAATCACTTGCAAGACGTATGGAACTTAAATAATTGAATCTGTCCGTTCCTTATGCAGAACAACTCTGGCATCTCTCCTGCTGCCCCTCCTCCTTTCAACTATTACGAAGATGGTGGCAGTTATCTCTTTGATGATGATCAAAAACCTTTTATTGGCACACGTGAAAACTATGAATCGAACATAGTGGCTAGCGATTCATGTTTTGATGTGCTGAATGTACCTGACTCATGTGAAGGAGAGGATATGCGGGTGAAGGAGGAGCAATTTGTTGAATCAGATGAAAATGCTTTTGATCCTAGCTACTTCCTTGCCGAACCTTATGCGACTGTCAACCAGGAGCCAGTACTTAATGAAGGCCTGTTCTTCGAAATTGATGATCTTTTAAATCAAGTGGAACCAGATCCTTCAAATTTTGATATGCTTGATGAGTATCTGAACTATCTTGAATCTTCTGATATCAACTCACAATATATCCTTCCTGAAGCCGCTACATTGACACAACCTGAGAGCCAAGTTGTGGCTGATGTATCCCTTCTCCCTCCAAAGGTAATCTTTTGTTTACAAACCTTTATCAAATTTCACACTATATTTGTCAAGGGTCTGATCAACTCTCCCTATCTCTGTAGCAGGTGGACAGAGAAATGGAGTGCAAAGAAATGAATCGTTCGGCATTCCCAGATGCACAAGGAAAAGATGTTGCATCCTCATCCAACCAGTATCCTAGAGACACTAAATTCGACACAGGTGAACTTTTATTATTATTGATGTCTCCAATTAAATTCAATAGTGAGCTGAATAATCCTTTTTTTTTTCTTCTCTGACATTCTTAATCATTATTTTATGCAGATTGCAAGCAGCCGTTTGTCAATATGCTGGGGAAAAAGTCATCTCCCTACTCTTTCTCCACGAAAGATGCATCACTCAGGCTGGCTTCATCATCACAATCTCCAAGTTCAATCCATGTTACTGCTGGAATGGTCCAATTAAGAAACACAGACTCTTTTGGAAACAGGCTATCATGGTCATTTCACAAGAATGGAAATATTGAAGTTGTCTTATCCCTCGCTTTACCCCAAGGAGATGGTTCTGGTACCATTTTGGACACGCTAGCCAACATGTTACCAAGCAAGACGTCATCGGCAATGTCCAGGGCGTGGTTCTATCTAATTGTCTTCTGGGTTCTAATCATCTCCATTAGCTTTAAAATAGCAAGCCTTGTCTCTACCAAGTAGAGATAGCTGTTGAGGACAATGGCTCTCAGCTTGCTTGGTTTGCAGACTAATGGGTGTTTTTCCTCCCAAAAAACCTTTACTTAGATTTAGAGAAACCAGGACAATCTCACGGAAAAGAAGTTTCGTTCTGATTTGATCTTCGTTTGTAACAGTTGCAACCGCTTTGGTCACTTATCTTGCTCAATGACCACATGCTTTCTAATTAGTGGTTGACCTGACACTCTTTAGTTCTCTTTGTGAATGGCAACTAGCAACTCCATCCAGTTGATTTTGTATTGAACATAGGAAATTGCACTTGGGTGCTGTATGCTTGCCATGTAAGTCAAGATGTGGAATTCTGCCTGAACTTTCAGGTAGACGCTCATCCTTCTGAACTGTCATTCAGTTTAAATAGTCTGATCTTGTGTTCATATTATTTTGAGACTGGAGCTGGTGTGATGAAGTTGTACCTTGAGACGAACCTCCTTCATATATTCTTCGTAGATTGTGTGTTTGCTTTATTTACTAGGAATTTGGTATCTGTTGGGGAAGGCAATTGTCATGAGCTGAAGGGGAATTCGCTGAGGGTTAGGCAGCTGAAATTTAGCAAAAAAATTTATTATAACTAGGAGGTTGGTCTCCTAATTGATGGATTCTGGTTTCTGACATAGAATAAATAGAGATTTGCTCCCTACTTATACTCATCTCCTGCAGGCATTTCAGGGCGAACTGTAAAAGAGATAGATACAATAAAGAATGGCTGGTGGCTCAACTCTGTCTCATGAGCAAAACAACAGCAATGATAAAAAGCCAGGTATTGAACAGATGTTTGTTTCGTCGGACTTGTCTGTCAAAGCTGATCCAGCAGCTGAAACTGAGACTGCTCGAAAGCCCCGTGGCAGGCCAGCCGGCTCCAAAAATAAGCCAAAGCCCCCCATCATCATCAATCGTGACAGTCCCAACGCACTTCGAGCCCGAATGGTGGAAGTGAGCTCAGGTTGTGATATCTGCCAGAGCCTGACCACCTTTGCAAAATGGAAACATAGGGGGCTATGTCTTCTCAGCACTAATGGTTGTGTGACCCTTCGCAACCAGCCTCATCAGGCGCCATAGTGACTCTTCATGGTCGGTTTGAGATCCTTTCACTCCTGGGCTCAGTCCTCCCACCTCCTGCCCCGCCCGGGCTTACAGTGTACTTAGTAGGAACACAAGGGCAGGTTGTGGGAGGTTGTGTTGTTGGTGCCCTCATTGCATCAGGACCTGTGGTCATCATGTCCGCCACGGTTATGAATGCCACCTTTGGCCGCGAACCAGGGTCATCACCGCCACCTCGACGTCTTGGAACTCTACAGTACAGTGTGCCTACAGTAAACTCTGTCAAAAATGTGGCATAAAACACAAAGTACCAGTACTTGGTTAACTATACTACAAGCACATAAATAAATGACAAGTGATACTAGTAATACTTAATTAGCAGAAGCTGTACAAACTCATATGACTTGGAACCATCACAAGTACACAATTGTTTTGTGGGGTTTGTTTGTCTCTGTCATTCTGGGCCTCCCAATGTTGTCTTTTTTCTTCTTATCTTTTGGGTTCTCTTTAAAGAATCCAATGTGTGTCACAAGATGAGAAAAAAAAGAAAGTAACTTGCAGTTGCAGTAAGAAGATTCTAACTTGATGGAACATGCAACTAGATATTAAGTACGTATAAACAATGTGAGATACTTTATCAAAAAAAAAAAAAACTAGGTGAGATACATACATTAAAGGAGGAGACATGTGGAGAGTACTTTGTTCCTTAAATTAAATACACATAGCATCATTATTTATGTAGAGTAAATCTCACTCTGTAAAATCATGGTAAGTAATGGGATCACTATTTAAATACCAATATCGAGTCAGATGAGATTTATGTCTCCCATTTCCTTGATCCCATCCAAATATTAGAAAATGTAACATTTATACGCACGTTATATATAGTGAATCAAAAACACGTCATCAGTTAGAATATTAATTTATGATGTTTGATATTTATAACCAAGACGGACGTTATAAATTATAAAGGGGGACTGCAAATTGGAAATCTCATAAGCCAAGATTAGAGAGATATGATTCCTATAAGAATCTTTTTTTTTATGGGGAAATCCTATAAGAATCTGATACGAAACTATTTGACCTTAATTACTTTATACTAACATTCTAGAGCTGCAAAAAACAAATATACAAAAATTGAGTCAAGTATTATACCTTTAGGTCGCCAATCCCTCCCGAGATAATGCCACTCTTTACAATCAATCATGCAGCTAAAGCCTAAAGCTTTATTAAAAAAATTTTGGAAAAATGGTTTTTTGCCCACTTAATTCAAATCCCAAAATTTCCCTCTAAAATTTCATGTAAAAAATTTTTCTTCTTTTTATTGAAGAAAAGTTGTCATCAAATTAATTCCCAAACTCAACTTCCAAGCTGCAAACCCTAATTTCAGTTTCACCTCGATCACAATTGCCGAAACGGAATGATTACAACCTAAAGCAGGACATATCAACTGCAAATATGAGCCGAATCGATGCACAATTGTAACACATGAATCGATCCGATTCCATAACCTTAATACAAAGAAAATGAACAAGCAATTCAGATCAGGGACGGACAGTTTGCCGGCGAATTTCTCGCCGGACCTGACAGAGACAGAGATTGAGAGAAAGGAAAGAAATGGTTTATTTGAGAGATTGTATGTATACATACTCGATCGATCAGACATAATTACACACCGGCGGCGGCGGTGGTGGTGATGAAGATGAAGAAGAGGAATCCGCAGCAGTAGCTGCGATCTTTCTTCTAGCTGCGGTTGAAGAGATCCTCTCGAAACTCGATCTGAAAAAATCATCCACTTCTTCGCGCCGATCAGCTTCAAAAAAGTCGAATTCCGCCATCAGCTTCCGTTTACACGACAAAACAGTTCTCCGCATCGGCTTCTTCGGCGCTGGCGGACACGTTAGGGTTTCCGGAATCCTGTTCGCGTCCGATTTGGGCGTCAGGCATGATTTGATACAATTCTCATCGCTCTCGCCGATTCCTTTATTCTCCGGTTTACGAATCCGGATCCGTTTCTTGATGTTACTGTCAGCGTTCTCCTTTCCGGTCGCCGGCGCGTGGCGGAGCTCGGAGGTCGTGGATTGGAGCTTCGGCAGGACCTTGAGATGCGTGGACATGGCTTCCAATTCAACCTAATTGAAACTTGAGCGTTTTGATGTGTAGATTAAGATAAAGAGAGAAAGAGAGATTTGTGCAGCGGAAAAATACAAGGAAAGATGAAGATGAAGATGAAGATGAACCTGTCCAGTCCTGACTCCTGATGACGAAGCTGAGTTTTCATTCACATTTCAGTCCCTGTACTTTCGAGAATTGCAAATCCACCCCGTAATTAATAGTCATTAGCTATGAGCTACCGGACAAAAATCAGGTATTACAGCCTTCTGTAATAACACGAAATTCAAAACATTAATTAATTTAACAGACATAGACATTGATTAGATTTTACTGCATTGATTTGATTTGATAACCTTCTTACCTTTAAATGCTAGTGTTTGGGCCCAAAAGCCGTAATGACAAGGTAGGCCCACTTAATTAATAAATGCTATTTGGGCCTCACGCTAACCTTCCGTACTCTTCTCTGTAGAGCTCCAGCTCCCTATGAGCTACTCCCTCCGTCCCATTTTATTTATCCAAAAGGACAGTGGACACGGGAATTAAGAAAAGCAAATAAAGGACAATGAGAGAGGAAAAGTGGAGGAGAGTGTATGTGAATGTGGGTCTCGTACAGTAAATAAATGATAAATAAGAGAAGGAAAGTGGAGGAAAGTACAATTTTTTTAATAAAAATAATTTTTTAGTAGGAAAGAGATGATTGATTTGATTATTGAGTTATGTATATAAAAGGAAAGTGAACAAACATTAAGAGACACCTAAAAAGGAAAGTGGACAAACAAAATGGGACGAAGGGAGTAAAAAAAAGGATTGTGTTTCTTTTCATCTTTTGGATTTCTCTGTTTGGAAAAATCGTCTGCAAGAGTTGGAGTTGGAGGGGTTTGAGTAGCTTCAGGTTATTTGACTCAATGCATTGGAATGTTTACTTTTTTTTTCTTTTTTTCTTTTTGTAGTTGATTTGATTCTAGTGATTTTTGATGTGTCGATTATCCAGCGCGGTGAGGTTATGAATTGGGAATTGAGTTTTGGACACGTGCATGTGGAATTTGATAGAAGCGAAACTTAATTATGAGTCTAGGGTTCTATTTTTGGCTGTTGTAATTATTTGGTGTTTATGAACATATCGTCCTCAACGATTGATATTCACGTTGGAATGGAGCTGAGCTATATATGGTTAAACGATTGGCCTACAGTGTCATAATGAGGAGGGTTTGGTTGAGAACCTTAAAAATTCGAGAATTTGAGAATCCAAATCTCACCATTAGATCATGATGCATCTTTTGAATCTGCATGTGACACATGTCCAAAAAACAAAGTCAAAAAGATGATTTTGACTTTGCATTAAATGCATCTTGGAAAATACACACGGGACACTTGTCGCTACCAAAATGCATCTTAATGTATCTTGCATTTTAGATGTTGAAAATTGAGGTCTCAAATTCTCGAAATTTAAAAAGATTCTTATTTGAGCGCTCCTCCTGTCATAACTTATGATAAATATTTAAGAGTTAGGTGTTTGGTTAGAGGGCATTGAAACTAATGCCAGTCGGATTTCGTATCTCATTTACGTATTATTTAGCATCTGCTCTTTTTAAAATTGTAGGACACAGCCAACTTAATACCGCTGTTATTTTCTGCTGGTTGCTTATTTAATACGTATTATTTTCTGCTGGTATTCTAAATATGTAAAATATCTCTGTATGTATATATCATCAAGATGGACCAGCAGTATGGCATAAGGGCATCCTTAATAGACCACAAAATTAAAGATCGTAGATCCAATCTTTGTTTTTTTGTTCTTAATAGCAAACCCATTTAAGATTGTTCCATGAAGGGTCGTGAGTTTGGAGCATGAGATGATTGACTTCACGATCGATTGTCACCCAAACTTGCCACATGGCATTATATGATTGGATATTACATGTCATTAAATTATTTGTTTATATAAGCACTTTTGTATCAAGTATTATAAAAGATTTAAATGAAAAAATGTAAAGTAATTTTTTGTAAAAAATATATCAATAAATTTGTTTTTTCGAGTGCTATCCATAGACACCCATTTTGTTATGGTTTGGACACACAAAAAATGAAATTATATATAAGGATGTAGGTTTAAAAATAGGAGAAAGAATGTGATGATCTTTAATTTTTGTTCATTATTAAGAACATATTTTACAAAAAGATTGTTAGTTGAGAAAAAAGACAAATTTTTGGAGTGATGATCTTTTAAAAAGATCATCGGTAAGGATGGCCTAAGTGAATTTTATCATGTTATTCATAATTGAGTTTACCTTTAGGAGCACTCACTCTACTCAACTAGCTAGGCCCTAACCGACTATTGATATAAGCCAACCGCCTGCTAGAGTGTAGAGGTCTTCCAACATTAATTACCTTATTTAAGTGCCATTTGACATCTGAAATGCATATGCTTAATAGTCATAGTATCTGTTTTGTGATTGTCTAGGGATGCGTCAAATTTCAGATTTTATATACGGCTGCTCTGTTGCTTCTTTCAACTTGAATATTAACCAATGCCAAAGATGTATTCATATTTTGAGGTGTCCAGAAACTTGGATTGAACAAAACTGTAATAAAAATAGTATCTTTCCTTATATGCAGGTCGGCTTCCTCTTGTTCTCTGATGTTTGATTTGATCAACATGTGTTGTGATACGTGACAGTTGAGGTTAAGACCGAGGGTGTGTCCACTTTGATTGAAACTTAACTTATCTTAACTGATGTTAACTTATATTGACTGATATTAACTTATCTTAACTGATATTAACTTATAATGACTGATCTCTTAACTGATCTTAATTGATGAATAGTAATATTATGATGATGATGGTTGTGATGATGGTGATGAATAGTAATACGATGATGACTATAGTAATATTATGATGATGAATAGTAATATTATGATGATGATGAATAGTACTATTTATGACGATGAATAGTAATATGATGATGGTTGCGATGATGATGATGAATAGTAATACGATGATCTATTTATGATGATGAATAGTAATAGTATGATGATGAGGTTGTGATGATGGCGATGAATAGTAATATGACGATGATGATGGTATGATGAATAGTATGATGATGATGATGGTATGATGATGAATAGTATGATGGTATGATGATGATGATGGTATGATGATGAATAGTATGATAGTATGATGATGATGATGAATAGTATGATGGTGATGGTATGATGATGGTATGATGAATATTATGATAGTATGATGATGATGGTATGATGAATAGTATGATGATGATGGTATGATGAATAGTATGATAGTATTATGATGATGATGGTATGATGACGATGATGATGATGATGGTATGATGAATAGTATGATGATGATGGTATGATGATGAATAGTATGATGGTATGATGATGATGGTATGATGAATAGTATGATGATGATGGTATGATGATGCTGAATAGTATGATGATGATGATGGTATGATGAATAGTATGATGATGATGATATGATGAATAGTGTGATGGTATGATGATGAATAGTATGATGGTATGATGATGATGGTATGATGAATAGTATGATGATGATGGTATGATGATGCTGAATAGTATGATGATGATGATGGTATGATGAATAGTATGATGATGATGATGATATGATGAATAGTGTGATGGTATGATGATGATGATGGTATGTTAAAAGTAACTTATCTTATCTTAACTGAAACTTAACTTATAGTGACTGAAAGTAACTTATCTTAACTGATCTTAACTTATCTTCACTGATCTTAACTTACAAGTCAAAAAATAGAGTCAAAGTGGACAGGACCTGAGTCAAGCAAGCCTGGCATTAGTGGCGTAGTGTATCCTTAGGATCTAGGGTTCGTTTAGTTTATTTGTATTTAAAGCAAAATTGATCAATGAATAAAAGTAGCGAGTAGAATTTTCAGTTTCGCTTCTCTAAATCCCAACAACATGTTCCCGTAGAAAATTACTGATACCATACATTCTTGTAAAACAATTTTATGTTCCAGATTACTACTGGATTTGTCGAGATTCTATTGATATTTATGGTTAGTATCCGCTATTGCAGACATACCTAAGAAGGCACTAATTTGCAGTCTGCACAGTGTCATTATTCTCTGCCTTTAACTAACTGCTTGGTCTGGTTACTAATTATTTGTTAGTATCCAGGCTGGGTTATACTGGCCTTTATTTGGTCCCCTAAATTTCAAATTCTGGTGTTTAATGCTTCCCATCTCAGTGTAGTAGTGCCAGTGGTGTTATAGCCATATTGTTTACAAACATAATTAGAAATTGCAGAACTCCTCATCAATTTGGGAAAGAAAAATAAGACAGTCGGAAACTCAGAAGAAGTTCTACACTAAGCAACATTGATAAAGCGTGTGTCCAGTGCTGCTATCCAAGGAAAAACAAATGTTTACTCTTACCCTGTCACCGTCTTTTGCCGAATCTTTTTTTTCTTTCTTTTATGGTTGGTTTTTTTATGAGATATATCAAGAGAAATACATCACTACTCTAGAATAGACGGAATTGTCATGTAATGTTGACGGAATTATGAACTACAGAAACATACGACCTATAAATATTCTTTGCAATATACAAATGTATTCCCAACCTCTTTCTATATTCACCCTCAGAATCAAGTGTTCCAATTTTACCCAATACAAAAATCTTTTTTTCAATGTTGACGGAAATTATGCACCGGAAATTTTGACTACTCACCTGCGGTATTTTTTTGCTTCAACCAGTTAATTGTGAGGTATTGTCTTTTAGTTTTACTTGTTTGCTTCAACCAGTTTTTGCTTCAAATAATACTGCATATTAGTATACATGGCATATTTATATCACGAAAGGAGATGGATACACGAAGCACGTACTCATGGGGAGTCATACACCAATGATGTTTTCATCGCCGGAGTAAATAATTTTATTGAAACAGCCGTGGCAAAATGTTTTCTTGTCAGCGACAACACAATGCGTTGTCCATGTACGAAATGCAAAAACCGGCGATTCATCAATATAAGAATGATGGAGGAGCATTTGTACAAATACGGTTTCACACCAAATTACTTCAACTGGACCCTACATGGCGAAGATCTTGTTGAAATCCAGTACGTCAATTCTTGCCCAACCATACCTGACCCGAGCACCGTTGACCCAGTTATTGATTCTCAAGATGAAATTTGGAGTCATGATGCCTTCCCAGATATGGTTCCTGATTGTGCCTGTCCTAATGATATTCCTGAGTCGTCTAACTGTGGTGACAATCAAATAGAGAATGTTGAAGCAAATAAATTCTTCGATCTCCTAAATTCAGGTTCCGAACCAGCTTACGAAGGTTGCACGACAGAGACGGAGCTTTCGATTAACATGCAAAAATGCTTGCAACAAAAGCTACCTATGGATTCTCCGAAGGCGCGTTTAACGCCATCTGCGGAACAATGAAAAATCTAATTGGGGGCGACAATAAGATCCCATCTTCTTTCAAACAGTCAAAGAAATTCGTAGATGATCTCGGAATGGGGTACCAACGGATTGACGTTTATGTCGGCGGGTGTATGATTTACTATGGCTGTGACGAAAGTATGACAGTATGTCGTTTCTGCTCGGAACCAAGATATCATCGTCCAAGACGCGCAGAAAGTTCTTCATCGTACTAACGCCATGCGAGAAGCCAAATGGTTTACTTGCCGATTATACCGAGACTACAGAGACTTTTCTTATCTCAAAGTCTGGCATCAGAAATGTGCTGGCACGCTTCACCCAGAAACAACGTGTATCACATGGTTCACCCTTCGGACGGGGAATCTTGGAAGCATTTTGATCGGTGCCATCCAAACTTCGCATCGAGTCACGTAATGTAAGATTAGGATTATGCACGGATGGATTTAATCCATGAGGTATGTCCACTAAACAATACTATGTTTGGCCTGAGATGGTAACACCCTACAACTTACCACCGTTGTTGTGTATGAAAACCAGATTCATTTGGTTAAGCCGTCTAATCCAAAGAAGTGTTTGGACATATATCTAAGGCCTCTTATTGATGACTTGGTACATCTTTGGAATGTTGGGGTCGACACATACGATGCTAATCGCAAACGGAGTTTTACATTGAGGGCAGCTCTCATGTGGACTGTATCTGATTTTCCTGCGTATGCAATGTTATCGGGGTGGTCAACTCAAGGAAAACTCGGCTGCCCCTATTGTATGGACGACACAAAGACATTTGTGTTGAAGAACGAAAGAAAAGTGTCGTATTTTGGCTGTCACAGACGATTTTTATCAAAAAATCATCCATATCGGGGTAATGCCAGGAATTTCTACAGAGATTGACCGACTTCGACGGTCCAGTCCAATTTCGATCAGGTCACGAAGTTAATGACATGGTTAGAAACTTAAAATATATATGGGAACAACGTATCAATGAGGTTTTTAACGGGTTCGGGGTGGAACACAACTGGACAAAGAAATCCATTTTTTGGGAACTACCTTACTGGGTGGACGTGAAGCTTAGACATAACCTAGACGTCATGCACATTGAAAATAATGTTTTTGAGAATTTATTCAACACCATCATGGATGTAAAGGGGAAAACAAAGGATGACAGTGTGAAGTGCAGAAAAGATATCGGGTTGTATTGTAGAAGACCAGAATTGGAACTCAAAACTTACCGCGGTCGTTTCTTAGCCAACAGGGGTAAGTATCAGCTTACAAGAGAACAACAGAAGCTTGTTCTTATTTGGGTGAAGTCTCTGAAGTTTCCTGATGGATTTTCATCTAACTTGGGGAATAAAGTAGATTTGAGTACCCTAAACTAGTAGGTTACAAGTCACACGACGCACACGTATTCATCGAGCGACTCATGCCGATTGCATTCAAGGGTTTTTTTTTACCAAAACAGATCTGGGAAACTGTATCCGAGTTGTGTACATTTTTCAGAGATATCTGTGCATCTTCCCTTCACATTGAGCGAATGGAACAGTGGCAGAACAACATATCGGCCACACTGTGTAAGCTGGAGACATTATTTCCCCCTTCATTTTTTGACTCAATGGAACTCCTACCAATTCATTTGGATGATGAGGTGCTACTTGGCGGACCAGTACACTACCGTTGGATGTATCCATTTGAGCGTTTCTTCTACCGTCTTAAACAGTTGGGCCAAAAGGGAAACACATCTGAGGTGGAAGCCAGTATTGTTAACGCATACATAAATCTGGAGACTTCATATTTGGGATCCGACTACCTTGATCTGGAGTTAACAACGACCGGTAATACGCTTCCAACGAAATGAAGTAGCGACATCAGATTTCGAAGATCCTCAGATTTGAGTTATTTTTCAATCACCATATGGATTGGATAATCATTTCAAAAAAAGAGAGTGTAAATTACAAATACATAGTCTGGACTATCACACAATTTCAAATTAGGTAATGAACTTTTTCATTTTTTAATTTAATGACTTTACATCAATTTATACATGTTTTGTCGTATTAATCATATATTCAACCACACAAAAAAAAATTCGATCAAATTAGTTAACCATGTAATCAAATTCATAAGTGTTCAATTCCTTAAAAAAAGTTCAAAAAAATGTAAACAAATTGATTCACAAGTCACTAAATTTAAAATTTAAAAAGTTTAGTACCTAATTTAAAATGCGGTGATAGTTGGACTATATTTTTTTAATTTACCAAAAAAAATAGATTTGACAACATGCCTAGCCTAGGTGATGGTCATATTGGGCTTTTGGGCTTTTCATTAGCTGTCTACAAGAAGCCCAAGGAGCTTTTGTTATGACTATCTTTCTGTTTTGCCATCATTAGACCATCGGATCTACTTAAAGGAGATAGGTGACAAATATTAGACCCAATAGGTTATAGGACCCAAAGAGTCAATTGAATAACCATGCCATGTAAACTTTTTTCCTTCTCGCAATGATTGATGACGCAAGAATACCTTTTTTTGCGTCATAATGATGACCTAAGAATAAGAATACTTTTTTTTTGATGGAAGAAGAATAAGAATACTTGATAACCATAAAACTTATTTTTTTTAAAAATATACTTTATCGATAATAATGATATAGGATTTCGATTTTCGAAAATTTAGAATAACAAACTGTATCATTAAGGTAGGCTTTCGGCCACCAAGTTGGGCGTCATCCCACGACGCCATTCCTTTCACAAATCCCTACGCCGCTGACAATCCAATAAATCTCGTTCGCTCTCTCCTTCCAGCATCCCTGCGCATTGCCGTCGTTGCTGCATCTCATTCTATCTCCCGAGGTAATAATTAGTTAATAACGACTGACTTTTTTCTTTATCTCCAGTGCTTATTTAGATCTGGCCTCCGTCTATGTCAAATTTGATTTGAGTTACAAGATCCGGGATTCGTCCCTCGATCTGACGCCTATTTGGATTTTTGGTTTGCGATAAAAAAATTTTTTTTATAATTTCTGAAACCCTAATTTTTATTTTTGTGATTTTTGATTGGGAGTCATGGCTATTTAGGAATCTAGGAACCCTCAGACAGACCTTTTAGTGTCTTTTCTGGCTAAGGAACTTGACATATGTAATCATTGTTGAGGAGATGCTCCTCTTATGAATATTAAAAAGGACTTGCAGGAGAATATGTCTGTTAGCTATTCCTCTTATTGATGTCTGATGAATCTGAGAGGGAGTTGTAGCCTCTGCCTCGTGATCTGCATGTTTTTTTTTGTGTGTATTCATTTTTGCTGATCTTGTTTTCTATCGGTATTCAGGCCAAGGAAATATTTAAAGGGCTTCACTAGATTGTGCAATGGTATGTTGCTCTCAGTCTTCTACAGCTGATTTACTCTTTGACCAGTATGTTTCTGACCTTATGTGCTATGGTTTTCTTTGCCAGGGTGAAGCTCCAGCTATGTTTGAGGGGGAGCTGCACAAGGAATTCTCAAATACGACCAAATCAGTATCCATGACGTACGAAGGTGTTGTAGCTGTCGGCAATAAACAAGTATGATTTTGAATTTATATCGTTCTGATTATATTTATCCTAACGTACTTGCTCTTGAAGCTGATCCATCTCTTGTTTGATTATGATTAGTACATGGTCGGTGGAACAGATGACGGGGGGTCATCCATTGGAGTTTTGGTCCTTGATCAAAGTACAAATAAATGGTGAGCCATACTTTGCTTTTGGTCTATATTCCATATTACTAAATCTCTTCACTGTTGGAGGCGTTGATTTAGATGCAACTTGCAGGACTACCCCTGTTATCTTGGGGGACAAACCTAAGACATCCAAAGATCGGCCTGTCATCGTTTTGTATGAAGAACGTATTTTAGTGATTAAAAAGGATGCAGATCCAGTAGACAACATATGGTTCCTTGAAGTAAGTATTCAACTAACTATGAATAGTTGAAATGGCACCCAATTTTGCGTTGATTCTGATGCATTTTTAAATTTTGACCATGTCCATATGTTGTTTCAGTTTAACACTAGATTTGTTAGAGAACAGAGTCAGACTCTGGGAAAGGAGGTAGTTGCATGGAGTAAAGGAGTTATAGGTGAAGATCTGAAACCTGTGGTTATCAGTGGACCATCTGGAGTTGGTAAAGGTACATTGATATCGAAACTGATGGAGGAATTTCCTACGAAGTTTGGGTTTTCTGTGAGTCACACTACACGTGCACCACGACAAAAGGAGCAAAATTGCGTCCATTATCATTTTAGCGAGCGTAGTGCTATGGAGAAAGATATAAAAGATGGAAAGTTTCTAGAGTTCGCTCTTGTTCATGATAATCTTTATGGAACTAGTGTTGAAGCTGTTGAAGTTGTAGCTGATGCGGGGAAGGTAATTTGAGTACTATGGTCGTTACCGTGATCATATATGTGTTATGTGCTGGTAGTATTAATGTTGTGAAATCACTTGCTGAATATTGGATTCCTAAGTTCTTCCATTAGTAGAAGATTTGTCGAAGTCATTAAATCAAAGCACGAAAATCAACATGACGCTAACAATTACATGATGAGTTTTCTTTTACAGGGCACCTAATATCTTTGATTATTGAAAATTGCTAATTAATTGAAGCGTGTGCGCGTTGTGGGCATTGACACACTGATGGTGTCTTATTTATAATTTTTGTTTGTTGATAAACTTTTTGATGTTGCTGCTGATCATATTTTGAAAATCCAAATTATTTGAAATGCAGAGATGCATCCTTGACATTGATGTACAAGGAGCAAGGCAGGTAAAGGCCAGTCCCCTTGGAGCAACATTTATCTTCATCAGACCACCTTCATTCGCAGAACTTGAGAACCGCCTTCGTGCCAGGTAAGTTTGATCCATCCAAGATAAATTTATGCGCAATTTGCTGCATAGTTTCCTATTTTAACCCAATAATTTTCAAACAGGGGCACTGAAACAGAGGAACAGGTACAAAAGCGACTCAGGAATGCCAAGTCGGAGATTGAGCAGGGCTTATCTTCTGGAATTTTTGATCATATTTTGGAGAATGATGACCTTGATGAATGTTACATAAATCTTAAGGTAATTTAACATCCTATCCTAGGGTTATTAATATCTACTTGAGGGAAGTCTACTGGTTTTCTTTATTTTCCAGTTCTTAATTGTTTTTCTAGTTCTTAATTATCTTTTTAGTTCATAGCATTTTAATGATGTTATTAGCAATCCCCACAACAATTCAGCATGTGGTTTCTCCTTGTTTCAGAAACTCCTGGGTCATGATGTAACCCCAGATGTGGTTAGAAGTAAGTTGTTTTCGTTCAGAATCCACAAACTGTGCGAGTGTGCCCTTATTATACTCATCAGTTAAACATGTTGAAATCAGATCTCTTTATTTTACCAGTTGTCCTCTGAAGCATATTAATTATTTGCTTGCAGCATTCCCGGCATATGAACCATGTTTGAGCATGAATCATCTGGAAGCAAGTCCAGATGGCCAAATTATCATTGACTGTGAAAACAACAAGTAAGTTTGTGAGCCATCTGCAACAAGTTGTTTCTTAATGTAGTAAACCAACACACGTATATGTAAACAGGTTTCTCCTGGATGTGTCGTGTATCCGAGGAGGTGCCCCTGGGAGGACCAGAGGGGTTAAACTGCACCCCTTGTCCAACGGTGGCAACCAGACCGACTAATTCATCAGCTAACCCTTTACAGAGAATCCTTGCCAACCACGCCTCTAACTTACCAATGAAGATGAAACATTCAATATTGATGTTTTAAAACATTTGGGGGGGACTTGATAGAAGAGAAAAATGAAACCAGGCAGGCAGCAATTCATGATTTTAGCTTAGCAAAATGTTTTTTTTTTTTGGTCTGAGATCAATAAGACCAATTTTCTCTCCTGCAACATTTGAAGTATGTTTGATTCAGATATGCTTTATGAGTAGTTTGTTTGCGGCTGAAAAGAGCTCCACTATACCACTGTAGACAAAACTAGAAGTCAGTTATTTTTGGGAATAAAATCGCAAGCAGCAGTAATTTGCTGTCAAAACAAAACTGACTTTAAGGGTTTTATTAATGAAATACGTAATTTTGATATTATTTTATTAAAATTAAGTCGTTTTCAAATCACTGTTGATGTATTTAATTTTTTAGTTTTTATTGTTGAACTTTATTTTGAAATAAGAAAAATCACAAACGGATATTACAACGTGAATTAACACACATAAATACAAAGAAGCATACGGCTGCTGTTGACGAGGGATCATCGCCTTCTAAACTCCAAAGAACTCACCTCCAGCTTCACCATGCCAGAAACGAACCCTGAGCAGTCAGACAACCCTCCAAACCCTTTCGTTTCCCTACTCCAGAACTTCCGTCTTTCCTTCCCTTTCCCTGCCAATCCGCAATCTGATTCCCAAGACAGTAGCGCGAACAAGACCGACGTCGTCATATTCACCGACCCTAGACCTGCTGTCCCGCCTCCATTGAAGATTGAGTCTGATGAATCCGCGCAGAGGAGCGCCGCCGTGGTTTGGCAGGTACCTTTGTTTGGTGCTATTGATTCTTTTTATTTGGAAACCCTAGTAATGAATGATTTTTGAACCAGAATCGTATCTTACTGATCTTTATTTCCTCTTCACAATTGCATAATCCGACAGTTGTCACTTAAGCAAACATAACTATTATGCAAAAGTCAACAGGAAAAAGTAAGCTGAACTCAATTTTTAAAAAGTTAAATTTTTTTTATCTGTCTGGTTGATTTTTTTAAAAATGGTGCGTTATTTGGGAAATTCTATAGTTTTTGTGCTGATTTGTTTTCACTGCATGGGTTATTCAGAGTTGTCGAATACTCCATTCTTAGCTGTGGTGTTCAGTTGGTAGTAGCAGTGAGTACTGAGTATGTACAGCCACTGACTCGGTCATAGGATTTTAAGGCCTGAAATTCGCAATTACTGCTTGTGAGGAAATCTGATTTGGTTAAAAGGGGGCTTATAGCTCTTAGATCTGATGTTTGGCATAAAGTAGGATGTGATCATCATCATCATCGCTTGCTTAAAAAAGACTTGTGTTTTCCCTATTCAGAAACATAACATACTAATCATATTCTGTATGGAAATGCCACTCTTCCTATATTACAAAAAAGACAGCAACAGAATATGCTGTTGTAGTAGTAGTGATTCAGCTTTAGTAGTTCGCTATACATAAATTTTTAAGTTAATCGTTGAGTAGGTCCTCGAGATGTGCATATATATAAGATTTAGTTGCGCTTACCTTTGCATTAATGTAAAGTTGGTTATCTGGATTATATCCCTATCCTGTATATGCTAGTTTTGGTATTTATTCAAATGCATTTGCATACTAATTTCCGAATACTCTCCAGGTCTATGCTCTTGGTGGATACCTTCTTGCAAGGTGGATATGGGGAAAATGGAAAGAGAAGCGGAACAATGATCAACCACCATCCGACGAAAACACATCTCCACCCAGTAACTAGTAAGCAGTGCCCATAGTCGCTGTAAATCTTCCATGTCTGTTTTATGTGAAGCAATACATTCAAATCTTGCTTCTTCTCTCTCTCTAAATGAACCTCGCTTCCAGATACTCTTTTGATCTATAAATTTACAATTTTGTTGTACCTATTTCTACTATCCATTGATTTCGGCTACCTTTAGATACTAATGGATATTGTGTTTTAGTTTCCTCCTCCTAAAGTGTATATAATGAGGTTTACAGGAGTGGAGTTGTATATTTGTCTTCTTTGTGATGTACATGTATTTAAATGTGAAATTGAACCAAATTAGGAATTCAAATTCAGTAATTCACCCAAAAAACTAGACCGAGCCGTTGGTTCGAATTAATGACCGTTTCGGACCACCCAAACAGAAAAAGTAACGGCACGTTTAACGCCGTCTTTAAGACCAAGCAATTCTCGAAACGATCGTTCACACCGTACATTGACGTCGTCTACGATCCTGCCGTCCGTCTCCTTTCTCTCTCTCCGGCGCGCAGACCTAACCCTAAGCTTCGATCGATCTACGCCTATGGCGTCATGCAACGATGACTTCTCTCCATTCGCCGATGACGAAGTCCACCACCACAACCACCATCAACGGTTCTCCGCTCATCACATCTCAGCCGATCACCATCCGAGTCCCAACAAAGTCACCGCCGCCGGCGAATCGGACGCCGATTCAGGATACCCTGGCGGTGACGAGTCCGACCAGATCAGGGATTCGAACGGTGGATCGAATGGAGGTCGTGGTCCGTACTATTACAAGAAGCTTAAGCCGACGTTGCTTAATGGGGCTGGATCAGAATCCGGATGTGTGGATTACAGGAAGGACAGGGAGGAGTGGAGTGATTCAGCGATTGCTTCCTTGTTGGATGTTTATGTTGACAAGTATAATCAGCTGAATCGGGGGAATTTGAGAGGGAGGGATTGGGAGGTGGTGGCTGAGATGGTGAATGAGAAGCAGAAGTCGTGTAAGAGTGTGGAGCAGTGTAAGAACAAGATTGATAATTTGAAGAAAAGGTATAAGGTTGAAGTTCAGAGAATAAGCAGTGGTGGAATTGCTGTTAGTAGCTGGCATTGGTTTAAGAAAATGGAGGAAATTATGGTGAACTCTTCAGCAGGTACCAAGTGTGTTCAGGAAGAAGATAGGAATGCAATCGTTGTCAGTTCTAGTGCCGGGGATGCTTTAGCCGGTAATGGTGTTGTTGCAAGCGTTTCATACTCTTCGAGGCAAGCAAAAAGGTATGGAGAAGAACATACCTGCCAAATTTATTAAAACCTTAACATAGACGCTGAATTGTTGTTTTTGTCACAGCGTGGTAAAAAATGTGCCTTCAAATATCTTCATATGTTACATGTCATACTGGAATGCAATTCATGCTTTCATCTTGGGTTATTATGATTATTTACTTGTTTTTTGGGTCTGACCCAAGTATGTTATTGGTAGCTGTACTGTAAGTTGGATCCCATCATGAAGTCTTTAGTTCGTCGTTGTAGATACACACCAAGTCCGGCTACCCTGAATAATATGAAACCAAAAGCTTTAGCAGCTCCCAAATGGAGAAGGGTGGTCTTTAAAATCAGCGGTGCAGCTTTAGCTGGGAATGGCCAGAGTATTGACCCTAAGGTGCCAATTGTCCCCTTCATTCATCTGCATTTATTGTTTACGATCACATGCGAGTGTTTTGGCCTTCACCTCCGGATTGTACATTCGATTTTTATCTGTTAGTTGGCCGACTTTAAGCTTTGCTAAACAAGGCTTCCTTATACATTTATACTTTAGGTGGCGATGCAAATTGCTAACGAAGTAGCAACAGCCTGTCAGCTTGGCATCGAGGTACAACTCCAATTTTATGATGAGCATCAAATCAAACAACTGTGGACATTTTATCTTCACGCCTGCCATGTGTTTCTCGTACTCCATCATAATACATGATTCATACAGGTAGCTATTGTTACTGGAGGAAGCAACTTCTTTTGTGGGAACTCTTGGGTTTCAGCTACTGGCTTTGACAGGCCTACAGCGTACCAAATTGGGTAATCATCTTTTACAGTAGCCAATCATAGATGACAATTACATTCTGCTCAGTTTTTTCATATCCCTTAGAGGCATAGTCTGGTTCTCCAACATAATTAGTTCCATAGCATCGTGAGTTATGAGTAGCTGTATGTTGCTTAATCTCAGTATGTTCTTTTATGAGAGATTTAGAAGTCGAATTGTTGTCTTGATAACATATCAGTTGATCTTTGTGTCCATTATGGATGGCATGGAAGTGGATCTTGATGTTTTCCAGCAAACATGTTCTTACTCATCCTTGTACTTATCACGAGCTGAGAGTTAAAATATAAATCAGACCCAACTTAGACCCTAGCTCAAACATGACTAATAATAAATTAATTGTTTTCTTTCGAGGATATTATGGCTGGCAAAAATTTGTGAGTGGGAGTTTTAGGGTGATGATATTATGATTATTTATGTGAATTCAGAATGATGGCAACAGTTATGAATTCAATACTGCTACAATCAGCATTAGAGAAACTAGGTGTTCAGGCACGAGTCCAGAGTGCATTTGCATTGCCAGAGGTTGCTGAACCATATAGCAAACAAAGAGCCATCCGGCACCTTGAAAAGAAAAGAGTAGTCATATTTGGTGGTATTGGGGCTGGAACTGGAAATCCACTCTTCAGCACAGACACAGCGGCAGCTTTCAGAGCTACAGAGAGTATGCAAAAATCCTTGGACCTTAGACTTTATATGTCACCCTTGTAGATTATTTAATTATCGCAATGTTGTTTTGCCTACAGAAATTATAGCAATAGCATGTTTGTTCTCATATGCAACAATTGTGTTCTGCATTCAGCTGCTAAAATTACCTGCAGTTCTTTTATTATTAGTTGCGTCAAATAAATTTTGTCTTATGGTTTATCTTTCATTTCAGTTAATGCAGATGTGGTCCTCAAAGGGACAAACACAGATGGTGTATATGATTGCCAATCTGGTAATGTTAATGCCATTCTTGGTTGCTCGTCCTTCAGGGAAGTAATCGCTGGTGGAGTTGCCCCCATGGATCTCATGGCGATAACATTTTGCGAAGAGAGTGGAACTCCTGGTGGGTTTGACATCATTTATGCTATTGTTGCATCCATTAGTTCTTCTTAATCCCTATTCCCTAACTTGCTACATGATGTCTATGCAGTCGTGATCTTTAATATGCTTGAACCTGGAAATATAACTAAAGCATTATGTGGTAACCGGGTTGGCACGCTAATTGATATCAGCGGAAGGGTTAGCTAGCTGCAATTTCGGAGATGTTTCATCAGTGTTCATACATAGATACACATTTCCGTCAGGCCTCTTATCCTTGTGAATCAAAAGGGTAACCATCTCTAGCAAAGCAAGCAGTTACCTCCAAAATTTGTTGGGCAACAGCTGTTTATTAATTCACCTCGGTGAAATGTGGAAGAAGAGTGAAGCACTTTTGTTGTGGTATACAGGCTGAGCTCTTCTTCTGTTGCGGTGGTCTGACTGGTGACTTCTGCTTCGGTTCTTAGGCAATAGGGTAATGTAAATACTCCAGTTGTACAACATTATCATCTATACTCAAATTTATATTTTTAACTTACAATTTTGTTATCTCATATGGTATTTTACATTTACTTAAAATCTTCTGTCCTTTCAACTTGGATCTCATGTTTGCCATAATCAGCTTCTGCCAAATGAATCTTGGATCCCAGCATAAGCTCTCGCTAATCAACGAGCCCCCCAACAAAACCAAAACACGCGCAGACTAGCCTCTCGCATGGATACGTATGTACCGATTGCCTTGATTAAAATAAAAGAATATAATTAACCTCCATGATAAGTAGCATTTTAAGCTCTAACGAGTACAAATAAAAGCATAAAGTGCAATTGTGTTTTCATTTTGTTCACTGTCGCTGCATTCCTTAGCCGATGCCAGGACTTGCATATGTCTTGTACTGTGCTGACAATCTTATTCACCCCATCCCCCACCTCCCTAAAATGTCTATCTGAGCTGAGCATCTTCTATGCTTTATGTGTTAAATCAGTGATTTTGTTCCCTCTCACTGCTAAAGACTAGTGGAGAAATATGGTAACCAGCAGTTACCTCCACGGGTCAATCACTTCCAAAGTATTTATCATCTATTGAAAGCCGGTCCATTGCATCAAAATTTGCCTTCAGTCCAATAAACTGACTTCCAAACTGAGCACAACCTGCATCTGGCCACTGACACCTCCCATCTCGACTGCGTAGAGGGCAAAACGATTCACAAACCTGATTGATGTCCTCTCCGTTGATAGTGCGAGAAACTGACAAACCCGACTTTTCATCATCACGCAAACTACCACCCATGTCTCTTCTTGGAGGAGAATACACACTTTTGTATACTTCTTTCTGGTTCCCTTCTACATCCATCGTTAGTTCACCAGAGCCTGAGAAGTGGATGTTACACCCCAATGATTGCACTGCACGTTTGATGGCATTGCTTTCCCTGGTTGCCTTTTTGGCCAAATTCATGGAGGATATACTAAGCTGCTTCTCATTCCGCAGTTCAGCTGTTAATGACTCCAACTTCATCGCGGCTTCTTTTGCTTCTCTCTCTGATAAGTCTTTTTCCTGATGAAAAACAGCTCAATCAGCATAAATACCACCAGGGCTTGAAGGAGTCATGATCCATTAGTTAATGACAATATGATTGGGTTGATTCCCCATCTTTGTATATTATGAAAAGGAAAACTAATCAGTCGAGCACTTCAATAAAAGTAGGCATGTTACCTTTTGTAGCTCAGCTAATTTATTTTCAGTATTTCTACACCTAGTTTCAACCTCAGCAGCTTGAGCTTCTTTTGGACAAGCCCATCGCAGATGAAACTGAGGCCATATGGTTGGCGCTAAAGCTGCTGCTGGAGGTAGAAGTGGACCATCATACTTCGTTGGATCATAAAAGATATTGTAATGCGGATGTGAAGTTCCATCTGACCGCACATCCTCAAAATATGCCCATAAGCATCCACATGCATCTGGCACACCAGCTAGCTGTCTCTCCTTCTCACTGAGATGCAAAACAATTGCAATCAGGATATATACATAATATTCATCATCAGCCTAACTCAGTTATGAAAACAGATGACTTAAAAAAGAGTGAGATGTTGAATTGGCAGCTGTTAGAAATGGATGGAGTTACAACATTGAAGCAGAATGACGAACGTAATCGTGTACTGTGTCCACTTCCATAGTGTCAATCCAAAGTTCAAATATACTTAAAAGTAATAATCCACGAGCAAGATACAGAACTAAACAAATTAAAAAAATTGTATTCATCTCCATAGAGCCAACCCCCCGACACCTAAATTAGGAACTATGGCAGTATGGCTAATCCACAAGATGGAAATAATGAAACTAGTTGTATACTTAAAGTTAAATATGCTGGCTGCTGTTTCGACATATACGTGGAAGAAAAATGCTCAATAAAGCAAAAGGACTTAAACTACTGAAATAAATCATTTCTTCCTTCAGGTGCAAGCATAAGCTGTTAGGCAAACTCAGAATTACCTACGCATACAATTTGGTGAACACATAGATAAAACAGAAATAAAGCAGAGCAAAGAAAATCTGCACTAAATCTATCTTGATCGACCCTAGTGATTAAGCTAGTGAGAGTGAGGTATTCTCAAATATATTGCGAAAATAGTGAGATAATAAGATATAATAGGAGTTACCTGTTGCAAAAGAAGTTACCAAAGCGACAAGAAAGCACACAATCCACAAAATCTACCAAGAAAGCCTGAACACAAAATCATAACATAATAAGGTGCCCTTTCTTCAACACGATTCACAGAATTCGTAAGTTCAAATAATCATGATGTTTAAAAACATTAAATGTGATAGAAGCATATACCATAGAATATTCAAAGGCAAGAGGATACATCCGCAACAGCTGTGATACACAATCAACCCACTGCAAAAAGGCATGTCATAGTTTGAATATCGAAACAATTGTGATACTAGTTTCCATTGTACACTGAACATACATACACATACAGATTCAAACAATGCTAATTCTTACCGCATGAAAAGAGATATACACAGGAAAATATGAAATAAATGTGAATTTAATTACATGAAGCGGGAGTGAAAAAAGGAACCTGCAAGAATATGGGAGATGAATTGCTAGAAGTCTGGGTATGTGAAGGGCTAGGAGATTGTTGAGCTGTAGCGCTTGACCCTGATGACTGGCGCATAGGGGAACTGCCTGCTCCGGAGGTAGGCTGCCGGCGTAGTTCGTATGGATTTATGCCGTCACCAGATATAGTCGGCATGCCCATGCGATCCGCAAAAGGATGACCAAAAGCAAGCCAATCTTTCTCTACAAGTGCCTGGAGAAACAAAAAGTGATGGGCGAAACTTAACTCATTAGTTCATGCTAAGGCACTGTGATAAGAAATCAAACTTGATAACAGGCTCATGAGCACATAGAAGCAGATTTGAAATTCGAAACAAATAAACATATAAATACATTCTTGCAGAATCATAAAGTTGGTCAGATTTCAGGGGAATAGACCGTGATGGCAAAGGCAATCTTGACTCGGACAAATCAATCAAAATGTCAAATGAAAGGAGAAGAGATGGCATTCACATTACCTGGAACCCCTTGAATGTTCGGTAGTAAGGATCAAGCAGTAAACTAGCAAGGGAGACTAGTTGAGTTGTCCGGTCCCACCCATCACTATACAAACCAATTGTTCCACATGAGATACCAATGACAATAAAATATATGATTGAAACTTGAGATGGTGCAACCAAAATGGAGCAAATGAGATGCTAAGAAAGAAAACAATGGGACGTCTTCATTATTTCCATTATATGACAATCATGCAAAGAAACGAATTTCAGAGGTGACAAAATACTATAGCCGCCTCCGTCCAGAATCAACAGCCATGGAATTCACATTATTAAAAAGCTGTTGGCCTTAAATTCTTGCCCTTCTTGCCTAAAGGCCATTCTTTACAAATTATATATCAAAAATTGTTCTATCTGAGAATGGAGCTGCGAATCCGTATAGCGTATACACAAAAAGATATCAATAAGCCTCACATAAATATAAGTACTGACACCTATTAAAGAAGAATCTACAAATCTGAGAGCAACTTCAATTCTTCATTTAGAGATGGAACCGAGTTGCAAAAAGGTAGAGACATAACCATGACAGATATATACCTGCAATGGACAAGAACAGAGGCTGCTTCTAGAGCTACACGTGCAGCAATCCAAACTGAACCGGCCAAGACAGTTTGGACATGTACCAACCAAGCACTATCACCGAGCGTGGATACAGAAGCAGACATGCTGCTGAGATTGCCTCCTCCCCAAGTCCATCCACTATATCTCTACCGTTCATCACAAAATAAAAACATAAAATTAGGCCTAGTCTTCAAGGTGTGTAATACTTGGCAAATATCTAGGATAAATTAAGCACTGAAAGAAACATCAGAACTAACCAAGAAGGAAGACATCCCATCAGATGACGTGGCACCATATGTATCCAAGTAATCTCTTAGCCGGGCAAGGCTATCCCTCATCGCATGTATGTTGTCTATCCCAAAGAAAACTATCTACGAGTAATTAAAGTATGAGAACAGCTACAGTATATCAAACCAATAAATAATCAATAACTCATAAATGTTGATTTAAAATAATTCATAGTTTGTGCAAACCTCTGATTGAGAATAATTGGCGGACGACTCTGAACCCCCTCCCATCGCACTATTTGCTAAAGCATTTTTCCTGGGTCTGGCATCAGCAATGTATAGCTTCCTAATAGACAACGAAGCAACTCAAAAATAATGAAACTTATGAAAGACGCCGAAGTTGATTATATCGAAGTTCAGTTAAGATTTTGGGTGTCCGTGCGGATCAATCAAGTAGTCAATTAGTGGATGTAGACAAATTTCTTTAGTTTTTTTTTTACATGTATTCCCTTACCGACTCGAACCTTGAAAACTCTGATGTTTTGTGCAAAATGCTGCGACTAGTTTTTCATCTGTGTTGCTGCGAAAAATAAAGTATGTAAATAACAATCTGCAGATTGAAAGCAAGTTTTAAAAAAAAGAAGCATATGTAAGCCTCTAGGATCATAATTCAACTTCAAGTAAATGCTTCCACACACTAATTGTTGGAAACAAAATATGTGGAAGTGAGGCAATGAATATGTTCAACAGATGGTTATCTCTTATCAACAACCAGCATTTACCTCCGCATGTTCATCATGAGACCTATCAATGGTTGCGACGACCGAGCAAGAACAGCTCCTGTTCCTGTGTTGATCATTGAGTCAACACATCAAGAGGGAAAGCAACATGAAATAAAAATTACTATCTACATTTGTACTTGTACCTGAATGGCACCATGTGACAACCGGAAGCCGACACCTTGCACGGAAGTTAGATGTCTGCAGAACCTCTTCATCACTGGTATGATAATGTTGATTGGTTAAAGTAAGTGATAAAAGAACATAATTATAAATACTATGTTTTATTATTGTAACTCGCTCAAACACTGACCTAAATGTTTTGGGTACTATAAAAGCAAAGGGGTATGTTGGAGACATGTCATAGTTGGAATTGACGCTACTTATCCTCCACCAATCATTTGACAACGTAAATAATTTCCTCTCAATGGTCTCAAGCGATGGGTGGAATGATTTGTTCCCCAACAGTCGAAAATACTCACTCAAGAGTCGCACTTTGGGATTGGTATTGTGGTATCTGGATGGTCCAGCACTAAAAGCGTACAGATCCCAGATAATAGATGGTCTTGTGTATTTCAGCAATGCACCAAATATTGCACGTCTCTGTAAGATTCAGAAGATACCTACATTATACAGTATAAATTCGGAGTGATGCACAACTCACTCTTCAGACTCAGACCACTGGACATAAAGTAGTAAAATGAACCACACACAAAACTTACTTTAAGTTTCCTAATATTATAAAAAGTTCAAATACAAGGAACGGCGAAGGCCAACTAGGCATATGAGTTACACCAAAGGCAGACATGCTTCTTAGGGATAAGTGGATAACCAACTACCAGTCACGTGCTGGGTAAAGTACGTCTGTCCATCCGTTGAGCTATTACAGCTAATGTGACAAAAAATTGTAGCAACTACAATAACAATTTAAATGCAAATGGCGTAGAACCTCAGCACTATTAGTGCCACCATCAGCACAGCAACAAGGCATGCTTAATTTTTGAAAATTGATACTCACATATTGCACGGTTTTAGTAAAAAAACTATCTGATTTCACATTTTAAAAATCCTAAGTTAACAGATCCAGATGATCTGCCTTATATATACATAATGAGCAGAGTGCAGACTGCACAGAGGCTAAGGACCTGTTTAGTTCTTGGACGAAAACCAAAGGTGATTATCCTCATATCCTTCCCTGCATAGAGTTTAATTGGTTTCATGAGTCAGTTTTATAAGCACTCTAATTCAAGATATACCTGTGTAAGAGCAGAAACACATGTTTTTAAGCATACCAAAAATTTGGAGTAGACGTTTAGATGGATTCTTCTCAGGTTGACGTGAGGAAGAGGGGTTTTTCAATACCTAAAAACACATAAAACAACAACGAGAATATGTGACCACAACTGCTAGATAAAAAAGGCTACGCATTGTGTGAGTGTGTTTTCATCTTATTATGATATCACATACTATTTTGCTGAACTTCTCGATTGTTGCCAAAGGAATTGTGCCAAGAGGAATGACTTTTCTTGTTCCTTCACTCTAGGAAGTGTGCCAAAAAACGTAAGAAGACAATATGAAGAAAAAAAGTGGTTTGCAGAGAGCTGCGCATAAAACTTAGTTAAACTTGAATTGTACTAGTAATATTAAGCATGCATTGGTAAGAAGACCATGGATGCTTGCTACACAAGCATTTAAACAAAGTATAAGCAGCAATCTAACAAACAAGATCTTGGAACTCGCATCAATTGCATGAGTATGGTCCATAAATATCTTAAAGTGTGATAAGAAACAATATTCATGAACAAAGAGCTACAAATAGTGTGAAGTATGTTTGCTCTCAAAAAAAAATATGATTTAATAATTCAATGCAGTAATGAAATGTATCACTTACAAGAAAAAGAAGTTGATAGTTGGTGACTACTAATGTGCCAGCTTCGTCTGTATTTACAAGCACAACTCCGCTTCCCTGGAATTAAATCCACAGAAAAGCTTAAATCTTCTTTATGAAACATAAAACCTAGTAGGTGGCAATTAGAAATCGTTATATACTAAGGGGTCTAAACAGATGCACAGCAACATTCCCTGAACCAACTGCTGGTTTTCTTGCTTCACTATATTACACAGCCAAAATAGACACTGTCTGATCTTTCTTTACAAGCTAACCCTAACTTTGATGATGTACAATCCACTGATCACACTGAATGTAAACGTAACTTTGTATTATCCCAGGACGTGGGGCATTCAGGTTCCAGTAGTCACATTAAGTGATTTGAAGACCTCCAAATTCTAAATTAACAAACTAACTAAGACACAATCATCTCTGAAAAAGCGAAGGAAGCTCAATTTATTCGACTATTCCCAGCCATGCAGATTTCCCACACGCTCTACCGATTCTCATGCATGCAAGTACTAAATTCCTAATGTGCGGCCTTATCAAGCTTAACAGCCAGTATAGAACACATGCAGAATGCATTGGACATAACCACTCTTTAAAATCACAAAAATACACAAATAGATCAGACGCAGCATACCTCAACAACGACCTTCTCAGCTTCAAGCAAGAGTTCTTGAACATCCGGAGACACCGACCTCGACATAGGCTATACCAGTTCACACACCAAATCACCAATTCAAACTTCCAAAACAACTGGAATTCAAAAATCATCCTTATCCCTATAATAACCCTAACACAGTAAAAATAAAATTAGGCACCTCGATTTTAGTCCACTCGAGAATGTTCCAGCTTCCGGCGCTGTCCATTCTCGACTCCGACGTGTCTCGCAACGACGTTGATCGGCCAGACCGCGGTTTCGTTCCCGTCATCGGTAGAATATAATTAGACCGGTATAACAGAAGACTTGGAGGCGGTGAGATGCAGCGGGGCGCGAATCGATCGAAGCGAAGACGTGTTGGTAGGTAGAGCCCGATCACGACGAAAAAATAGCAGCAGAAGAAGATGACGACCGCACGTTTGAACCACTCGCCGTTCATCAATCAAAAGGGTCTGTTTGGCTGCTCATTATACCTTACCCCGGTTTTATTCTTTCCAAATATGCCATTTTTGAGAGAGTGCAAATTATTGAATTTGACTTATCTTTTTCTTCAATATCTTCTAAATATTTCAATAACTATAGCATGAGACAAACATAATTACCGACAAATTATGATACAATTCTCACGAACTATGACATGGTTTTATCCAAACGAATTATAAACCATTTTTCCAAAATACGACATAGTTAATAGGAAGTTTACCATTATTCTTTGATTTGTATTTTGCACCTGATCTTTTTTTGTTATTAGCAAAAATAAAACCATAGTTTGGATTTGTGTCAGAAAAAAATTCCATAAATGAAGCAAGCTTGGTATCTTTGAAGAACAGCACTATATGAATTTTATGTACACAGAGATTTCTACTCTCTTTATTGTAGACAACAACTGCTATGTGGAAAAATAAATCCACCAGTTCAGCTCAAACCCCTTGTTGAATCTTTGAGCAACCCTGAATACTTTGAAGTCCAATTTTGGGTGATTCAGAATCACCGACTTGAAGGGCTGTCAACTAAAATGGCATTTGGAGTTTTACTCAGCTCAACCTCATCTGTCGGGGTTGTCGGTTCACCTGTTTCTGGTCTGTTTTCCTCGGATGTGAAATGACCTTCTTGAATAGGATTTATATCTCGGCCGTTGTGCATTCTTGTGGAGTGACCTCTAAAGCAGTGATGAGAATGGGTGTCTGTTGATTCCATTTCATAGTGAGCTCGGATGGCAGGGCTGAACATGGGTTGCATTAAGCGTTTTTTCTCAGCATTTTCGCGCATTGAGACTCGGCAGATGGGACATGTTGAGTGCTGGTACAGCCAAATGTCTATGCAGGTTACATGGAAGGAGTGCCCACAGACGGGGAGTATGCGTAATGTGTCTTCGTCATGGTAATCGGCAAGGCAAACTGTGCACCTGCCATACGACACATGTAAGTCCACTTGATAATAACACGAAATTACAAAGTGGTTCCCTCAGACATCCGCACTGAATGACAAAACTGACTGATGCAGTGAGCTGCCAACACACAATTGAATCGTGCACAGCCTTTTTATTTATTTTAATTATGGTATGGACATTTAGGTACACTCACCGAGGGTCGTTTGTTTCCTTGAAAAACTCATCCTTGTACTTCTTTGTCGGGAAATTGCCCACAACAACAGGCTCGAGCCCGTGTAGTCCTCGCTCCAGCTGCTCCATATGGAAACAACAATCATGAGTTTTGATATCAAATAGCATCAAAGCTAAGCTTACACAGTAACTACACTGAATATCATATGCAGACATAAAGGTAAGGTTTATGAATCGCGCGAAAAGATAAAGGGAAATAAAAGAGGAGACACATTAGTCCCCACGTAGATCACACACAAGACCAATCCAGCACAAACAATTAACAACAACTGTTAGAAAGCGAAAATGATTGGAATCCAGCACCAACAATTAACTACAACTGGTAGAAAGCGAAAGTGATTGGACAAACAATTAACAACAGCTGGTAGAAAGCGAAAACGATTGGACGAACGGACATTGCAAAAAGATATGATCTCATTCGGATTGAATGAATATGGATGGATAAGATCCTCAAAACATCCTAAAAGTAGCCATTTTCAACAGGTAAACAGAATACCAAAAAGGAATTGATGATAGTGAAAGAAGCTGCTAACTGGGAAAATGCTCACCAGACTGAGATCAGATCTCATAGGAAAAGATCGCCTGGAAGTGCTCAGCTGGATCCGGGCACACACCAGACGAGTGCAAACAAAAACTATGAACAACGTGCTGACTACAAACCCTATCACTGTCATTACCAAATTAATCCCCGAAGACATCATAACAAAAATTTCCTAAAATCCCCCAATTTCAAAGCCCTAAAAAAAAATCCCCAAATTAAAAAACCCTAACAGCTACTGAAAGTAAATAAACAGAACATCATCCGAGTGTACTGACACAAACTAACTACTAACAACAATCTCTAAGCTTTAACTGTCACTCCTGCAGCTATTACTGCTCTAGCTCTATCATCATCGTCGTCATCATCATCATTATGACGGCGTCAAGCCCATCTTGGAAAATTTACAAGTGTCTGACTGGTGAGGGTGACTGGCATGGTTGAGATTGGGGAGTGAGGATTGAGGAAGCTGATTAAGCAGTTAAAGATGCTGAAACTGAAAGTGGGAACTGGGGAGAGTGCTGTTATATATAAAAGTTAATGGGGAGGGAGGAGAGAGAATAGGGAAATGGGATCTGGGTATGGGTGGAAGTGGAAGTGGAGGGAGGAGGAGAATCCAAATCTGGATCAGATGAGAGGAAGAACAGTTGACAGAAATGAAAGTGGTGATGGTGTTCAGTCATTAGTGTATGTGTAGTGCTTTGTTATTCATCGTAGTTTATTGCAGTGCTTTTTAGATATTTTTAGTTTTTATTCTTTTGATTTCAATATTTATATAAATTCAAAATATACTATTAGATCCAAGACAGTTGTTCTCGGACCAAGGGTGCCAGCTAAAATTCATGAATATACTTATATGGGGTGTGTTCGGTTGAGGACACGTGAATAATGCGAGGACGTATGAGATAAATCTGAGTCTTTAGATCATATTGATCTAATGGTTGAGATTTAAAGGTAGTGGGATTTTACTGTTTGCTTTTTACTGTTGGTAGTAGGATTTTACTGTTTACTTTTTACTGTTGATGGATTTTGGTAGTGGGACACGTGGCGCACTCACAAAGCACGGGGGGTTTAGATGTGTGGTGGAGATTTGTCCACACGTCCTCGCCATTTTGGGGTGTCCTCAACGGAGCGCTCCTCATACTTATATACCCCATATATAAGGGGAGCGTTCAAATGAGACAGCTCTCCTAAGAATGAGGCAGTGAGGCACGATCTGAGCCACACATCTAACCCCCGTACTTTGTGGGTGCGACACGTGTCCCACTACAAAAAATCCATCAAAAACAAAAAGCAAACACTATTCCGGTACTGTTCCCTGCCACATCATCAAAATGAGTGGCTCACAACGTGCCTCACTGCCCCATTCTTACAATCCTGCCTCAACCGAGTGCTCCCCCATATAAAATTGTCTGTATTATTAATAATTTATAATCTATTCACTGCTATTCATAACTATTTTAATACAAAAATATTAATATTTAAGTTCGTAATGTTATCAGAGTGGTGATATGATGCTTGAGGTATTGGTCGATAGTCTCATATCGCAAATTCGTTTCTTGGTAATTGTACTGATTTCTTTTGTTGCTTTAGGCCCTGTCCATTTGAACTTATATTTTTTACGGTTAAGATAAGATAAGTTCCTTTCAATCAACATAAGTTAATATCAGTTAATATAAGTTACTTTCAGTCAAGTTAAGTTAAGTTAAGTTTGACCACCACCACCACCTCCGACAGCCGGACCGCCGGGCGAGGGCGGCGGCGGCGGTCCGACGGCTCAATCAATATAAGTTTCAGTTAAGTTAATATCAGTCAATATAAGTTAATATCAATCAATATAAGTTAATATTAATTAAGATCAATTAAGATAAGTTAAGTTTCAGTTCAAATGGACAGCCCCTTACTTCTATTTAGTTCATAGACATTTTGTTGCGTTACCTTGCATGTATGCCGCTTAATGCTCGATGGTGACGATGAACTAATACATTGATAAAATCTGATTTTCAGATGGGAAAAATATTGATATGAGACACGATACACTTTAAACTAATAGAAACTATAATAAAAAGTATAAAAATACAAAAAGGGGTAGAGAACTACCACCCATTTCCAACTTTTTGTCAGAACTATTAAAATTTTCAAAAAGGGGTAGCGAACTACCACTCATTTCTAATTTTTTGTCAGAACTATTAAAATTCCAAAATGGGTGTGAACTATATAAATTGTTTTCCTAAATGGGTGCGAACTATATAAATTTTTTCCAAAATTGGGTAAAACCTATATAATTTAACGGAATTATAAACACCGTTAATGGTGTTATAACCGTATTATTTTTCCCCCTTTTCCAACAATTATTAGATTAGATTACCAGAATATTGTGTATGAGTCATTATCGTAAGATTTGGGAATAATCAGTTCTTTTCAATTACTCAATGAACATACCTTAATATTTCTTTTTGAAATTTGAATTACTTAATTCGACTTCATCTAGTCCATGACTTGTTCTTGGTCGATCTGGGAATGAAAATGAATTTTCATATGAGGGATAATCCTTTGACACATTATACAATATTCGATTCTAATCAATGAGAAATAATCCTTTAACACATTATACAATAATCTTTTCATTCTAATAACTGTAAAAAGAGAAAATTCATTTTCATTCACAGATCAACCAAGGACAACTCATGGACTAGATGAAGCCGTGTTAAGTAATTTAAAAAGAAATATTAAGGAATGTTCGTTGAGTAATTAAAAAGGACTGATTATTCCCTAATAATTGTTGGAAAAGGGGAAAAAATAATACAGGGTTATATCACCGTTAACGGTGTTTATAATTCCGTTAAATTATATAAGTTTTTATCTCATTTTGGAAAAAATTTATATAGTTCGCACCCATTTTGGAAAAAAAATTTATAGTTCGCACCCATTTTGGAAATTTTAATAGTTCTGATAAAAAGTTGGAAATGGGTGGTAGTTCGCTACCCCTTTTTGAAAATTTTATTAGTTCTGACAAAAAGTTGGAAATGAGTGATAATTCGCTACTCATTTTTGTACTTTTCCCTAAAAAGTATTTATGTGTACCGATTGGGAAGGAGAAGGAACATTGGAAGTCAACTCGTATCAAAAAGCTTCAGGTTTGTGATGTTAGGTAGCAATTCTGTTTCGTTCCCTACTTCTCAGTTTGTATAGCTTATCGGAAAAAAAAAAATCAATTTGTATACAATCCTGCCGAGCGCAGATAAGACAAAGTCTTAGCAGGTTAACGTCAATTTTATTTGTTTTTTCTATTAGTAGTGATAAAAGATACATGCGACTGTGCCTCAATTTGGTAAAAGAAACAAAAATGGTACATTTTTTAAAACAGTATGGTTTAGTCATGCAACATAGTTAATGTGGTTTCTCATGTCATTGCTGATGCAACACCTTTATCACCAGGAAAATTAATTTTGTGGTAAGATTGATTTAGGATAAAGTAAAATTTTATAAAATTTGTAGTTAATACTTCAAATACACATTTAAATTTCTTATCTATCAGAACTCCTTTTTCGTATTCTACTATTGTTTATGATTTTTTTTATTTTGAGTTTATGTATTTTAGGAGAGAATTTTCATGGTGATTTTAAAATTCGGAAATCATAAAAGGAAGAAAACTTTGCAGGTTTATGAGCAAGTGGCATGACCTTTCATATTTTTCACTTTGAGGAATCATTGATAAATATATTATAAAGTGTGAAATTGATATATCCCCATTCTCTCTTCGGCATGTTCTCTCATAATTTCGCCGGCGAGATTTAGTCTTTCACAAGCGACGATAAGAGCATAGGCGGATCTAGGGGGTCCCCGGACTCCTCTTACATTTGAGTATTTTTTTTGAAAATTTTGATCAAACATATATCTTCGGTCACTATTTTTGTGAGATTAACCTCTGAATTTCATATTGGAGTAAACATGAAAGTTATAGAACATTCAATTAGCTTTCTACCCATATAAAGAACATCTTAAACGGACACCGGATGACGCCTCTATGAACTTTCGAAGGTTGGCTCGGACTCTCTCGATTTCGACTAATTTCGATCGATCATCCATCTTTGGTCACTATTTTTATCAGCTTAACCGCCAAATTTCATCTTTAAGTAAACATGAAAGTTGTAGAGCATTCAATTAGATTTCTAGACATATACAAATCGTCTTCAACGGACACCGGATGACGCCTCTATGAGCTTTTGAAAATTGGTTCGGACCCCTCAATTTCGGCAAATTTCAATTAATCATCTATCTTTGGTCGCTGTTTTTATTGGCTTAACCTCCGAATTTCATCTTGAGTTAAACATGAAAGTTATAGAACATTCAATTAGATTTCGATCCATATATGTAGATCATCTTCAATGGACACCAGATGACACCTTTATGAGCTTCAGAAGGTTTGCTGATCATTAGCGAACCTTGTTCGGAAAAAATATTCGCTGGATTATTAAGGGACCTTTTTTTTTCCGGATCCGACTTATATCCTAGTTGTTTAAACTAAATATTTGGGACCCCCTCCGACGAAGCTCTGGATCCGCCACTGGATGAGAGGGAGATCCACTGATCATCTATTGGTCCAATATAGGGTTTTGTTCTTCCTTCCCTCTAGGCGAATTCATGCTTAAGAGGGTTTTTTTGAGTCAACCTATGTCAGACTGTTGTTTTCTCCCAGTCGATTTATTCGCACTGGGTTTGTGGATTTCCTCTGTGAGTATGTCGTTCTCTTCAAATCTCGCCATGGCGAGGGTTTATTTTCTCTTCAAAGTACAGTTTGGATGTTTTTTGGATGATGAACACGGAAGTTCTCAAAGGTCGACTTTGGCGGTTTTGTTGCATATTTTCAGTTTTTTTCTGTTTAGTTTGATGCTGGCATCTTGGTGGTTAATCAATTTTCTATTCAGTTTGATGCTGGCATCTAAAGGTGACAACTATCTTGAAAGCTAATACATGCTTGACAGGTGGCTTCATCTATGTCAAAGTGGTGGCAGAGTGTGTGTCTAGTGTTGGCATGCTTTAACTTTAGGGAGAATGACAAAGAAGGGGTATGGACTACCACTCATTGATAAATCACGGTCCGAACTATGAAAATTGACAATCAAGGGCAATTTCAAAATATTTTGATACTCAATTTCACTATTAAGGGCAAGAAAGTATTTTCAATTCATTCGTTTAGTTAACTTTGTTAATTAATGAAGTGATATTCCATCAATTAAATGACTTCATCAATTAAGTGTTATATATGGAGTAAAATATTTTGAAATTGCCCTTAATTGTCAATTTTCATAGTTCAGACCGTGATTTGTCAATGGGTGGTAGTTCATACCCCCTCTTTGTCATTTTCCCTTAACTTTAAGCATGTGGCACGACACATGACAACATTTACAAAGCAAGTTGCCACTCCTTTTTTACTGTTTGCGTGTTTTATTAATCAGGAGGAGGTGGGCTCACCTCGCCAGGGCGTGAGGTCAAGTGGAGCAACCGACTTCTTATTTAATCGGACATGGTTATATAGTTTGGTTTGATCCCGGCTGATTGTTTTTCTAGCTTTTAAGTCCTTTTTCGCCTTATATCTGATGTATACATACACACGTATTGTGATGTCATTTTTCTTTTCAACAAATAAAAAATAGGGAAAAGTTCAAAAGGGTGGTATGAACTACCACCCTTTTGCAAAATCTTGTCCGAACTATACACATTTTCAAAATCTTGTCCAATTCAAATTAATGGGCCAAATTGCAATTCTGAATAATACAATGAGCACCCAAACTTTTGGTTTTATCTAAAAATATTTTTTTGGTTCAACTAAACCAAATATGATTTTGAAATGTATTTGGTTTATCCAAAAAAAATTTGGTTGTACTCTTCCCTAATTTAAAATTTATGTATTTGATTTGATTAAATGCATTTGGTTCGATCTAATAATATAATTATAAACCAATATATATTTTAAATTGTCTAAAGATTTACAATAAATTGTTTTTTTATAATTACAATAAATTGTTAACTGCACCATAATTTATACCCTAAATTTTTAAATATACAAATTTCATTCTTAATTATATATATTATATATGCAAATTTCGTTTTTAAATATACAAATTGGCAGCAACATACGCATCTTAATAGTAGTAAAATCACAACTAAAAGAAAAAGGAGAACCAATTCATCAGAATATATGCATTCACCGGTTCAGAAACCAAACTAAAATCGTTTAACGATTTTTTTAGAGAGGTGAAAAGTGGTCAAATTTCGTTCTTAATTAATTTATATATATTATATATGCAAATTTCGTTTTTAAATATACAAATTGTATTCACCAGTTCAGAAACCAAACTAAAATCGTTTAACGAAACCAAACTAAAAACGAAATTTGCATATATAATATATATAAATTAATTAAGAACGAAATTTGTATTTAAAAATTTAGGGTATAAATTATGGTGCAGTTAACAATTTATTGTAATTATAAAAAAACAATTTATTGTAAATTTTTAGACAATTTAAAATATATATTGGTTTATAATTATATTATTAGATCGAACCTGCATTTAATCAAATCAAATACATAAATCAAATCAAATCAAATCAAACCAAATTATAAAGATGATTGTTCTGGAAAAGGTGAAATAAAGATTCTTTTTTATTTTTGATGACTTGATGGTTATGAAATATAGGGGTGGTCGCGGTGCGGTTTGGTGCGGTTTAAGAGTAAATCTGCAACCGCATTACATAAAGTGGTTCGTAAATTTTGTAAATCGTAAACCGCCCGTACCGCAACGTAAAAGTGTGTTTGGTTAAGCACATGGAGTCACTAATTTATTTTCTTCCTCATATCGTCTTGGCGGAGATGCTTTCTTTATCTCTCGTGTATACAATGTACTCGTGTTTGATATGTATAAATTTTTTTTTTGATGGGAGCTTGTTAGATTAGTTGTTAGTATCTGTTAGGTGAGGGCTTCGAACCCTTGGTCATTTTGACACATAGGGGAGGCGCTCCACTGAGCCACCCACTTGGCCTCGATATGTATAAAATTTTAATCTCACATTAAAAAAATAATTCGCATTGAAAATTCACAATTTTAGAAAACATTAAAAGGATCGGAACTCTTTGAACATTTGGATAACTCTTATATAAGCTAACCAAGTTCAACATAAGAGTTCTAACTCTTATAAATTTTAAAGGGAACATTGAGTATAAATTACCATAAGAAAACATTGAATATAATTAACATTTTACTATTACTAGACGTTGAATATTTAGTCAAATATATTTTCACTCAACACCACGACATAAATAAAAGGGACACATTCGTTGCAACTTTCAGATGTCACATGTCAGATCCCAAACACACTTCAATATTAGCATACACACACATTCACTCAACAGTCAACAAACAACAAGCACTGCACACACCATGGCTCATAATTTAGCCTGCAAATCACAAATCAGCGCATGGAGTTGACAAGGCTGCCTAGCTCCTCCAACTTCCTCCTCCGTTGCTTTTCACTCTCCGCAAGAAGCTCCATAAGAGCCGCAACCAGTTGAGCCTTTTCCTTGTTCTTCTCATTCAACGACTCCACTGCCTCCTTCAACTCCTTTTCCTGAACCATACATTATTACTTCATCATCCCCTAACATTAATTAATTCACAATTGCAGCAGATCTGACATTATGCGTCGGTTTTTTTCTTTTTGACATTATGCTGCAAATGTTTTTTTATTCGACTGTATAAATTAGCGATGCATAATGTCAGACATACCTTTTTCTGACAGCTTTGCGCAAGCGGCTTTAAGTCTCGATTCGCTGCGTCTATCCTTTTCCTCACTGTAGCGACTTCTTTCCTCGTTGGGTCACCAAGATCTTCAAGTTCCTATTATTGAGCCAGGGAAAAATCATTTGATTAAATCACACAAACCGAACAGAACGATAAATTATTAGTCCACATACTTCCCAAATGCGTGCGAGCCGCTTAGCCTCATCCTCAGCACGACTTAACTGCGACTCGACCCGAAGTTTCACGTCCATCCTCTTCCTCATGATCACCTCCTCCCTTGCCTTGAACTCAGACATCATGGCCAACTCGGAAGCCTCAACATCTTCAGTCTCGTGATCCTCGGTTGATCTTCCGCTGTTCCCCGTACTAGTGTTGGTCTTAAGGCTGGCGGCCATTGTTCTGGTCATCTATTATTCGTATTCCATTACTCTTGCACATATAAATAGTCCTTGCTTTAATTTACCTTATCAGACAATATCAATGTCTTTCTTTTTCTTTTGCTTTTGCTTCAATTCTGCCCCTTTCTCTCTTTGCTTCCTGTCCACTGCATACCAATGAAAAAGATGCATCAAAAAGCTCTCAAAAACAATAAGCAGCAGGGTAAGATCATAGAAGGGAAGAACCTCACCCAACTGTTTCCCCACAAACAAGCTTAGGACTCCTGCTTCCAGCCTAGCTTGCCATTTAAGGATAGCTATATTTCTTTGGGGTGAATTCTTTATTAAGGTTGTTCAAATTGCCTATTCCCCTAACTACATTTTAATGTAAAATTTATATCAGCATCTACCTTTCAGCTTGAACTTCTTATTTTGCCCTAACTTTGGGCAAAACCCGCTCCGAATTTAAAAACTGCCCGCACCACAAATGTGTGTTTGGTTAACCGCACCGCTTTGGACAATAATCAATTTGTTAAAAATCGCACCGCAACCAAATATAGCGGTGCGGAAGCGGTTCCCTATATCAAATCACTCGTTTTAAACTGAACGCACGACATGCCATATATAAATAAATAATTATAAATTTAAAGTTATTACAAAAAATAACTAAAATAATAATTTAAGGCCCAAGCCCAATTGAAAATTAAATCGTAATTAATTTCTATTGTTGCTCGTTAGTAATTTCGTCGTTTCTTTTTCTCTTCCTAGTTCGTTCTTCGTCACAGCTGCCCATCAAATCTTCGTTTTTCCCAAGCTGCCAAGCCACGAGAGTCTTGATCGTTATCGTTTGGTCTTATCTTCGTTCTTGAATTATGGAATCCGTAAGTTTTTAAGTTCAAAAATTTCTTGTTGATGGTTACTTAAATTAGACCTTCGTCTCTTTGCTAATTTTATTTGACTCCAAACTCTGCTTTCAATCTCTTCAAGTTTTGACTTCAATTTATCTTTATAAAAAAAATGAAGTGTCTACTCTTTACTGTGCAACTTCAATTTCATTGTCAACTTTGAAAATCGGTTTTTGAATCAAATCGCACCACATATTTGGTTTTAATTTTTAAGGTGCGGTTTGCAAAATTTACAAACCAGTGAATGTGGTGCGGTTACGGATTTATCTTAAACCGCACCAAACCGCACCGCGCCGCGCCCATCCCTATTTTACCTTATGTTCAAATTTCTTTAACTCTGTTCAACATGACCAATGACGACATTGAAATTCAACGCGACTTGTATATAAGTTATCATTCATCTCTTCTATTAGATAATGTGAGACATTTCTTAAACTATATATTCTAGAGTCGACGACATTTCTGTCTTCTCTTGCAATTCAATAAACGCATAGAAGCAATGTGGAGCAGTTTCTTGTTCCCGGCTAGCTAACATGTCCTAGCTTTTAAGTCCTCTTTCTTGCCATTTCTGGAGTTCAGGTAGCTTCCTCCCTTGTAGGGTGTAAACGAGCCGAGCCGAGCCGAGTATTGAGCTGCTCGAGCTCGGCTCGATAAGAAATTAACTGTGCTCGAACTCGAGCTCGAGCTCGACGAGCTTGAAAGGAATGTGTTCGAGCTCGGCTCGATAACTCTTTTACATACTCGAGCTCGGCTCGTCATCTTATCGAGCTTGAGCCTTAATCGAGCTATAAACGAGCTGCTCGTTTATAGCTCGAGTTATAAACAAGATGCTCGATTGTGAGCTTGTTTAAAGCTCGAAGATTAGCAAAAAACTGAACCCTGTTTGAAATGTTTGTTTTGTGATGCAAGCAATATTTATATATCATGTTTTATTAAAATTCATATCAATAGTGTACATATGGACCTTTTAAATTATATTGACATTATTGAATATTGACTAATAATTATATAATAGTCAAGTAATAATCGAGCTCTAAACGAGTTTTAATCGCTAAACGAGTTTTAATCGAGCATATAAACGAGCGGCTCACGAACATAAACGAGCCGAGCAGTAGGTTGCTCGTACTCGGCTCGTTTATTAAACGAGCCTGAAAGTTGTGCTCGTGCTCGGCTCGTTTAAGATCGAGCCGAGCTTTGACCGAGCTTGTTCGCGAGCAGCTCACGAGTGTATCGGCTCGTTTACACCCCTACTCCCTTGACAGGAAACTGTTATTTTGAGAATACAAGTGTAGCATAGTTCAGTATTCATTGGAAATTTGGCCAGAGCCTCATTGTCATTTTGAAGTGACTGACGCGTCACTTCTTCAGTTTGGCCAATTTGGCATGGATTGACTTTGGAGTATTTACTGTGCGAAGATAACAAGCAGCATGTGGATCCAGGAATTTTGGTAGGGTGACAGACAAAAAAATAATTGCATCATAAATTTTTTTTTCTGAAATTACATGGACATTTTACAAAAATTGTATAAATTTCTTGCAAAATACACTTCAAATTCTATTTAAAAAAATTGGTGCCAAAACATCTTGGGCTTTAGCCCAAGATTTTTTTTTTTGAAATCAAAGTTAATAGAATTGGTTTGTCAAAATGAAACAAGTATTTCTAGAATAACATGAAGCACAATGCAACTGATACATTTAGTCAAATACTTACTAATTTTCTTCTATTTTTCTTAGTAGTTTTGATTCGTTTCCAAGTAATTTTGATGTCATTTCATACCCTTCTTGGTCTATTAGGTCCCAAAATGCATTTTGTCTCACTCGGAGCCTCAAAGATCAAAAAGAGCAAAAGTTGAGTGAATTTGAGCCAAATATGGAGTTTCGGGCAAAACAGAGCAAACCGACCTTTCCGGCGTATTTTGCATGCCCAGATCGGATACGGTTTCTGAATTGGTTATTCAAAGCTTGTTGGAAAGCTAACTCAAAGGGCTACAACTCTCTAGTTGACGCCAAGACCTAATTTGAACATTAAGATTGTGAAAAAGCCGCTGGATACCCGCTCAGGCCTCGCCCTCTTGCACGCAAACTTGCTCGAAACATGGCAAATCGTCATTTCCAGCGTATTTTGCATGCCCAGATCGTATACAGTGTCCGAATCGGTTGATTCAAAGCTTGTTGGAAAGCTAACTCAAAGAGCTACAACTCTCTAGTTGACGCCAAGATCTAATTCGGACATTAAGATTGTGAAAAAGCCGCTGGAAACCCGCTCAGGCCTCGCCCTCTTGAACGCAAACTTGCTCGCCCGAAAATTTTTCCAAAAAACTTGGGGATGGCATGTGTCACCCCGGCCTTAACTAGATCCGTCCCTGGGTGGATCGACTAGCTGTGCATGGATTACGTTCATGTTTAGTTGTTCTATTCCTGTAATCGTTATTCCTTCACTTTGTTGATGTTGTTTTCCCTTTTTTCTCCTAATCTTTATATGCCATTTTCTATCATAAATAAATAAAAATAAATAAACGCGTAGAAGCAATTTTCTCTCATATGCCAATGTGATATGAGACCAATCAATACCTCTCATTTTTATAAGTAACAAAAATAAGAACAAATATGTGAGTTCGGTAGAAAAATCATTTTGCTACTATTTATAATTTTATTATAAATTCGATACATATAACAGGCGGAAGGAGCATTCAAATGTTATACTCATATTAGAGTGTTATGTGTTACTTCAATCTTAGCCACACATTCAAATCCCCCGTGCTTTGTGGGCTTGTCACGTGTCCAAGTACCCAAAATCCAATAAAGCAAAAAGCAAACAATTAAAACCCACTACCCAAAATCCACTATTCCGATACTATTTCCTGCCACTATCAATCAATCAAAACACTCATAACACACATAACACTCTAAGCACATATAACATTTGAGCGCGCCCCTAACATGCGGAGAGTCGTATTCGTATCTGTGTTGCAGAAACAAAACTGTGTCGTTTGTACCGAAACAATTTTAGAGAAATAAAAATATAAAATAATCGACCCCTTATCATCATCATCATCGTTCGTTCTGACCTTCTCTCATCATCATTCCCGTCTCATTGATTTCGCGTGCCCTAACCCTAATTCCCCTCTTCCGCACCTCATCCCGATCTCCCTTCTCAATCCAATCCGCCCCTCCATCTCGTGAAATCCGCTTTCGCCGAGCTTCGATCGATGCCTTTATCGCCCCAATAGTCCCATCACTCCCTCAATTTCACCTGCTTATCAACTTCCGACGCGTCCATGGAGGGATCCGCCGACGATTCGTCCGCCGCGCCTGAATCCTGGGAGGTCGCTGATCTTGAAGAGAGCGTTAGGAAATTGAAGCTTTCACTGGCGAAGGATAATAATGCTGATACTAAAGGTAAGTCGTCGTCGTCTTCCTCGTTGAGTGAGTTGGTTGATGATTCTGGTACCGGCTCGAGTGCGGCGGGTTCGGGTGTGGGTCCGAGTGAGGAGGCCTTGAATCAGGTTGATCAGTTTTTGAGAGAAGCGTTGCAGAATCCGAGAGAGAGACTGTCTGGTAAGTTCGCATTTAGTCTGAGTTTACCTTTTCTTTTTTATGCTGTTTATGAGTCGAAATTTGCTTGTCGTGGGTTACATATGCTTTGTCTGAGCTCTGAGGGACGCCTGCCCTGCCTTGAGTTACACTGTCGAATGTTAATGACACTGCCACTGTTTAGTTTTCTTAATTGGGCATATAGTTAGAACTAAAACTTGAATTTGTGGTATACAGCCTGAATAATATTTTCTTTCTGATTACGTAAGTGAAGCAGGGGCCTTTGGGGTGTCCATTCACGTTATGTGACTTTGAATTTAATTGATATGTGTCTTGTCGGATAGTCTATTTAGCATGAGTTTGATTGACTATTTCAAAAGGAAGCTTTTCAAACAAAACTGGGCTTGCCAAGAGCTAAAATAAAGACATCATGCCTCTTCTAGGGCCTTTGTTGACTGATTTACAGTTTTTCTAAGTGTTGGAACTTTCTCTCAGTGAACTGGAGCTTGGTAATCAGGTGTTTTTAAGTATCATTCCTGAATGGTTATGCTTATCGACTGCAGCATAATGTAGTTTAATACGATAAAACTGAGAGAAGATGTCTTCAATACAGTTGCATGACTGTGAGTGACAGTCATTTTTAAGACTGATACCATTTTTTTGTGGTGTGTTTAGTTGATAGTTTATTTGGAAAATAATGTGGGCCTAATGGTTTGTAAAGCTCAACCTGTGTTAAATCTATATTCCACCCTTACTATATAGTTCTATTAATATGACTTTGTTCATTGCCTCATCCATTTATGTGAATCACATCCTTATCATATTGATGTTAGACATGCTGCAATTTTCTCATCTTGATTTTCTCTTAGTTCTGAGGATAGAGCAAGATGTGGAAAAGTTTATCCGTAATCCTAAACAGCAACAGCTCGAATTCCAGCATCTGCCTACCTCTTATTTACGATTGGCCGCTCACCGCGTGGCGCAGCATTACTCTTTGCAATCAATGGTTTTGGTGGATGAAAGTTTGCCTGATGGTTCTGGTTCTAGGATAATTGTAACAAAGACTCCTGAATGTCGGCTTCCCAAAGTACGTCTTGCTGATATACCGCTTAGTTTTCCATCTGATGGCAGCGATTTGGTGAAGGTTGCAATCAAACAAAGACCCCAGAGACGATCACAGGCTTCAAATTCAGGGAATTCTGATTCACTAAAATCAAACAATTCCAAAAGTGTCGAGGAAAGGAATGAAGAGTACAATCGAGCGCGTGCTCGCATATTCAATTCAGGCAGTTCAAGTACTGGAGGAGTTGGTAAACAAGAAAAGGAAGTAAAAGTTTTTGAAAATATCCAGCAGGGTTCTGTAGGAGCTCCTAAAATGAAAGACAAATCTGTTTCCGGAGGAAATGATGTTAGTCTCAGTAGATCTTTTAGTGATTCTTCTACAGGTGGCAACAGATCGTCTAGAACTAAGGCAGAGACAGAAACATCTGGCCGTTACAGACCAAATAACAGAGTTGCCATCTTCCGTGATCGCGAGATAGAGTGCAAGGACCCAGACTATGATAGAAACTATGATAGGTACACCACTGCTGTCATGATTTTTTTCATAAATTGTTGCTAATAAGTATTTTCCCGCAGCTGAGTTTCTGTTGTCAAACTGAGGTACTTGCACATTTGTGTGTAGATATGTGCAACGATTTGATCCTGGATTTGGATTCAATGGGGGGCCTTACCCCATGCAACCTATGTACGCTCCTGCAGTGACCTACAATACTGAGTTTCCACAACTTGGGGCTGTTCATAGGTCTCATATGCCATCCGAACACCAGGCTCGACCACTCCCTCATCATCTACATGGCCCATGGCCTGTCACTTCTGGAGTGGGCTATGGTCATGGTCCTCCGGAAACAATGATGTCGACATTTGGTCCCAATCACTTAGCAGGATCTTCATCGGCTATATATCCATATCCTCCGCAGTATGTATGTCAGCGCACTGGCATACCTTTCATGCATCCTCAGGAGCAGATCCAACCTTACACACAGGTATTTTGCTCAGGAGTGGACAACACTTTTTTTTTTTGAAGCCTTTGGTTGATGCTAGCAATTGACAGTTCGCAAAAGTCTCTTTTCTGTTTTTCTTGTATCGTTGGATGCCATGTTCTTAACTACTTGTTTACCAGGGTGATTTGTCACACATATGCACTTACTTTTTCTGTGTATTTTGCTGCAGTCTCATCAACAACCAGATGCTAGTTATGGATATGCCCGGCCCCGTTGAGGGGTTGGGGCCATGCCTGCACACTGCTAGCTGTCACGATTCTTAAACCTGAGTTGCTCTTGCGGCACTCCCCATCTTTACTGGCAGTGTGCAGGCATATAGACCAAGGTGGTGTCTGAGATGGCCTGTTTCACGTATAACTAATTTCCATCCGGCCTGCCTTGGTTAAAGGTTATAAGCTTCTTGAATGAAGCTGGTGAATTCGAACAAACGTATGTTGGTTGAGACATCTCTGGTCTCTGCGATGGATGACGATAGAGAAAAGATGCAGAGCTGAATAAGCAAGTGATTTGCCCAGTGTAAGGTAATATTTATTTTGTGCAGGTCATAGCCACTCCCCTCTGTCCATTTTCATAAATAACTGAGTTGCCTAAGCTCCATCATTTTTCATTTTCAGCACAGGAGTGAAGAGGATCTGCGCAGATGCTCTTTGGTGTTGCCATTCATGGTGAATGCTTCTTGGTCTTGACATTTCATGGTTTTGTGAGGCATCGGCTGGCAATACGCTGGGCTGTTGTTGAAGGCTCTTTGTTAAAGTTGTAGACAAGGTTATATTTTAAATAGACACTGTAAATAAGTTACTTATGGACTTATTACTTGGCTACTTTTTATCTACTGTCAATTTTTCTCAGATTCATGTCGAATTAGCAGATACGTGCGCTGATATCTTGATTTTGCAGCCAATGTTTTTTTTTCCGATAAATTTTTGAAGCCGAACAAGTTACAAGACTCTTGCATGAGAAGGGCACGACGCAAAGCTGGCCGACGAAAACAGTCGACATTCATACACAGCTCAAAGATGCCCGGCAAAAGTACTGAAAACTCAACAGAAACAAAAACACCGCTTAGCAGACGGAAGTACTGAAAACTCAACAGAAACGAAAACACCGCATAGCAGACGGAAGTACACAGTGGTGGGAAGACACCACCAAACAGGTGGAAATACACGACGACACCTAGCGGAGCCACTGCCCGTCCAACGCCGCAACAGATCCCTGCCCGGATGAGACCCCGCAGACGCATACATATGTACACCCAAAAAGTCCGAGCAGCCTTCACCCCACCACCTTCTGCCCCCGGGGCGACTCCAACCAGCAGCAACCCAACAAACCTCCACCAAGATCAACCCCATGAGAGGACCGCCGGACGCCGCAAGGATGGAGAGAGCATCGACCAAGGGGGAGGAGATGAGGCTGCCGGAAGGAAGAAGGAGCCTCGCCTGCTGTCTCGCCTGCTTGCTGTAGAAATGTGTAGAGGATTCTAGAGAGAGTTGAGAGCAATTAGAATATGGCATTTATATTATATCACCTCATTGTTTATCAGTGCGGAGGATGGTGGGGTTTCATACAAAATACAACATTGGGCCACCCTGCTCAAGGTGATGATGCAACAATTAGCCACGAGCTGTCGGTGCGCGAGTAGCTCGATGGAGCTCTGCCAAGCTCCCCATTACGTATGACGGTGTGTCAAGGGCTGTACTTTTACACTTATATTTTTAATTTTAGTAAAGTTAAATATCATTACCATATATTAAAATTAAATTAAATTCAGTACGGTTAAATTTGAATTAAAATAAGTGCTATATTTTTAAATTAAGTTTAGAGTTTTCAAATTTCAGCTCAATTACCTTTATTAAGGTATATATATATGATCTTGATCATGAAGTGTGATCATATTTATGGTCTATCAAGTGAATTTTCAAGAACTTTAATACGGTGATTGTTGATATATGGTTTTATAGTTTACACATTAAGTTTTCAGTATAGTTAAATGAAGTTCAGTACATTTAAATTAAGTTAAATTAAATTCAGTATAATTGAATTAAGTTCAGTACAATTCAATTAAGTTAAAATAAGTTCAATTAAATAAAATTAAATTTTGAGTTAAATTAAATTTCAAATAACATCCCTAACTCTTGAATGAAACATTTAACTAGTTGGGGGAGCTGAATATAAATATGAAGAATTATGTGTACTGAATTGTGATTTTCAGAAGCTGTCTCTCGTTGCTTCCCTCTGTCTTTGTCAATATGCACGTCACATATTATATTGGTATCGTCCGGCTTAGATTCTGAATTTGGACCATTAAGTTTGTAACTTTCCACTACAAATGGCCAACGAGTTCGACGTTCCACCAGTGACTTCCCCGGCTTAGAATATAAATATAGGGAAAAGTACGGATCTGAACTATCAACATTTTTCAACTTGTGGCTCAACTATAAAAACTTTTAAACAAGGGGCGAACTATCAAACAATTTTTCAAACAAGAGGCACCGTCTAACGCCGTTAAGGTTTTCATTAATTCCGTTGGACCGCGTTAACTCCGTTCCGTTATTTAATAAAATAATAGAAAACTGTAAAAAAAATTAAATAACCAACTTTTTAAAAAATGTTAAAAAGTTGTAAAAAATTAAAAAAAATTATAAAAAAATTTAAAAAATTTAATTTTTAATAAAAAACAATATAAAATTTTTGAAAAATAAAAATTAGACACTTTAGAAAAATTAATTAATTAAACACAAAATGAAAAATATTTTAAAATGTTTGTTATAAAATTCCCTTACAAATAATTCAAGAAAATATTAATTATTGTTCATATCTAGTTTGAAATATATAAGAGGTATTAGGAATAAAAAAATGTATATCCTTTTTATTAAAAATTAAAGTTTCAATTTTTTATGATTTTTATAAATTCGTTTAATTTTTTACAATTTTTTAAAAAAATTGCCAATTGCCAATTGCCAATTTTTAAATTTTAAATTATTTTATTAACTAACGGAATGACATTAGTAACGGTGCCCCTTGTTTGGAAAAATGTTTGATAGTTGGCCTCTTGTTAGGAAATTTTTATAGTTCAGCCCACAAATTGAAAAATTGTGATAATTCAGATCTCAAAAATGTACTTTAAAGGAGGAGGTCATTCAATGTGAGCTAATAAAAAAAAATGTTCAACTTCCTGCTGCTGGTACAAAAACGGTTCCAACACTGACGTAATCCACAAAACCAACCAAAACGAATTTTTTTTTATTCATTGAGTATCCATTTATTTATAATTTTTATTACAAATGCAGTACTCAATACAACACGCAGACTTACAAATGTTTGTATTCAGCATAACATGCACACTGGCAAGAATAGTGCAAAAACTGGAAGCCGGAAGGACGCTTTGCCTCGATTGATTACTTGGGCAAGCCAGTGGCAGGATCTAAAAGAGATACGCTCTCATCGGTCAGCACCGTAGGTCCACCCCCTGGTCTTGTACAAATGAAGTAACTAACATCCCCTCTGTATCTTTGGGTAGCCTTCAGTTCTGGTGGTGCGGGCAAACCCTCAATATCCTTTGTTCCCTCAACACCAATGTCCTTCAAGATTGACTTGTCGCCAAGAAGATAGCTGAAGAAAAGTAATGTTACCGGTCCAACACTCAGTTTAGGAAACCATCAGGAAAATCTGATGGTCTCAAATAAAATCGACTAATACAACTTTGAGGACTCAAAGACATCAATATGAGTAACCAATTTTACCTGTTCAGATCAGTATCAGAACTGGGAGGGAAGTAGAAAAGAAGTCTTTGTAGCAAATCTGCAGCAACCTCTCGGTTTCTTGCTATTAAAACCGCGTTTGGACCCGCATCAAATGTGTATGCTACCTGTCATTTTCCGTCAGTTAGTCACTTTGTTCTGAAAGTGGCTCACACTTCATGCTCAAGCTGCCGCATTATGTGTTTCAAGTTGTTATCATGGAGCAAATTTTTTCTTGAGATCCTTTATGGTTGCTATGAATTAGTGTTCTAACAATTCCAGACGAGGTCTCTATACCCATATTATTAAAATTTTCACATGCACCAGCAGATGTGTGAAATTCAGACGTTGGCAGTACAAAGCATTTAAGGTTGCAGAAGTTAAACCTGAGGGGTCCCTTTTGAGCGATTCCATTTCTCGACAACGCTGATTATTCTGCAACATGACATGTAGCATTATCATTACTATTAGAATGGTCAATTACACTAGAATCAGGAATGCCAACGTAGTTTGATTCCAACCCCAAATGAGCTAAAAGCTGACTTACCGGTGGGAGGTATCGTTCATGTAGAATATTGGAGGATATGTATCGAGGCACACTGCATGAAACTGGTTACTGTCTGCACAAGTGAGGTGGGCAAAAGACTCAAAATCACGATTCTTAATTGCCTCTTCCATCTTTAGTATGCGCTTTGGAACCACTTCCTGTAGCAAGAACACAAATAAAAGGATTACCAACAATTGACTAAAATCAAAATAATCGAAAAGACGAACAATATCATTCAATTTTCACTTGGTCTTGAAAAAAATTCAATGGTCCAATAGGATGTAATGCCACTGGTAATAATATGTATTCCTACTACCCCCTTTATAAATGATCTACAAGTTTCTACTTGTTATCTCATGTTCAATATGATTTAAGAGTTGCTAAACAAACATGGCAAGCCATGTTGATAATTGAAAACCTCCACTAGCAAATTATATATACCGTTGCTCTGTGTTGCAAAAGCAAGCTTGTCTCAACAGTATCCCGCATCCCTGTTGTGCTACTTGTTTCCTTCTGCCTTGAGCTTACCTATCAATAAAAAATAATGCGGAGTTATTGAGTGTCTTAAGTGAAATATGACACGGCAATAAGAGCTAAGGAAGCTTGTATCTTTGGACTCATTGCATTGCATAACAAAGAACATTCGACTATTAGAGCGAGAGAAAAAAAAATTCTTCGTATGTTCAAATGAACAAACAAAGTTTCCATTGAATTGGTATAAAAGGAATGTTGGAAACTGAGGCAAAAATTAGCAACTATTTACGTACTTCTTGAGCAGTATTAACATTAATCAACCACTCCAGTGCTTAAGAATCATAGTTCCGTGTTCATTAATGGCCCTAGCCAGGAGTTGCATTGTTGCTTTCAAAGACTATCATTTATGAGTGTCCATGCACATTCAAAGGCTGAATTAGATGGCTTATCCATGGAGTACATATAAAGATAGAGAATTAATAACAATCTTTAGTTAAAACAGTTGAGTAGCACCCAAAATAAAAAAATGTTTTCAAAGACTAGCAAGGGCTTTGTAAACTAGCCACATACCACTGCAATGATGATGACAAGATCATCCCAATGTTTTTCATCAGCGAGTTGAACTGCAATGCTGTCACCTCCATTCTCTTCCTAAATTTACCAAGCAAAAAACTTTACATGCTGGTTGACAATGGAGCATGACTTGATGATATTGTATAATAAATAAAACTGATATACCGTCCCACCTTTCCCATAATCCACTTGACAAATCCACCATATAAGCTGCGACAAGCGCTGCCTGAACCTTGCCTTTAATAGATTAAAACCAGCTAAACATCACTACTAGCACAATTTTTAGCAGAGGGGTTTCGGCGTTTCGCAAACTTGTTTATTTGTAGCAGCAATTGGTCTCAATCTCGACTGACATGGAACAGGATATACCTTGCAATAGCTGAAAGCCTGCTGTTGTCTTCATTCACATTCATCAACTTTGCAAGGGAGTATACTGCATTAAAAGAGATTATAAGTTTCTTTTTTCACATATTAATCTGATTAAAAAGAATTCAGACCACAGAAGCTCTACAAAATAGCTAATATTATCTCATATACATACATATAAATTCCATATTTGAGTAATGAGGCTATCGTAGTGCCATATTAATTTCCTTCCTACTAGGCAAAATGCTATCAGCTGAAGTAAAGGTGAAGTGTTTTTGATTACCTGAAGTTCAAAGTAGTTAAGTGGACCATGAGACCATCCAATTTTTTTATTGTATGCACTAATGATTTCTTACGCAAACAGATAATTTTGAATAATGATCAAAGAATGAGGCTACTGTAGTGCATGTGAATTTCCTTCCTACTTGACTAAATTCTATCAACTAAAGTAAATGTGAATGGCCAGTTAGTTTGGACCATCTGAAGCTCAAAGTATATCACCGGACTATCCAATCTTGTATTGCCTTCAGCAGCAGAAAGAAAATCCCCAGAATATGTATTATGCTTGATAAAAGGAAAACCAGATCGAAAGATATGGGATGAGCTAATAAAGATGATATTATAAAAAGTGAACGTCATTAAGGCATCATATAAGTAAAAGAAGAGGTCAATGCACTGCCATATGACATATAAGTACAAGAAGTGGTTTAATGCTATAAACTGAAGGGATCTTTATAAAACTATCTAGTAAAATTTGGGTCATATTAGTTCGCAGGCAAAGTTATTTGGATCCGTAGGTCATAAAAACACCAAAATAGCTGTGAACATACAACAATCATCAACAACTTGATAGAAAACTTAAAGTAATAATTACTGACAGCTAACAGTTGAACTGTTGAAGTAATTACCAAGGCAAGCAAGACCAGCCGCAGATGAAGCGAGCCCAGCAGCAGTGGGAAAATTGTTATATGAAGCAATGTGCACATGCAAATTCTCCCAGCCCTTCTTTGAAATCTTGATTCCTTTGCTTTCATCCTCCACGTCTCCAGCGCGAGCACGGATCTCCCTTAAACAACTCTGAAATCTTCCACTAGACAGCGAAATTTCCTACACCAGCACGTAATTACAATATTACTCAGATTCACATAATTTTAATAACATTTTCACACCAGTAAGCCTAAAAAATATCCACCTCAAGTCTAACTCACACAGTGACACTAGTACATCAACGATCAACCGATTGAAATCTGATCCTACTTTTTTTTGGAAAGAAAATCTGATACTACTTTTGATGATAGATGATACTTTGGAAGCAGCTAAACTTAATCTCTAACTCAGCAAATAAATAAATACAAATGCAGTTTGAACAAGGCAGAGAGCATCGTTAACCTCGCCATTGAGCCAAATCCGATCCTTGTCAAATATAGGGCTAACAGCGACAGTGGTGGTAGTACAAAGATGCTCCGGATCCAATGTGACGCTGATACTATCATTAACCGGCAAAATCAGCTTCTCGTCTCGCTTCCCCCAGTACTTAATGACTGCAATGTTGGTCGGCGTCCGCGCCGTCACCATCAGTATCCAGTTATCCGCCATTTTTTCGACAACAATAATCGACCGATTCGAATCTGAAGAAGGAACGGATCTGGTGAAGTGGAGCTGAAGAATGGTGAAGTTGAGAAGTGTGTTCGTTTCGTTTATTGGTAAGAGAGGTTTATATGGCGTTGGCAGTTGAGTGGGCCCACTGAACTTGGGCCATGGTATAAAACTGCACCATTTTGTTCATTGGTGAGACGTGGGTAGGGTCAACATTCACCCCTCGAGCTCGAAAGTCCGGCACAAAAGTCTTAAGGTCGGTCCGGTCCTAAGTTGAAGCCCTAAAGACTCAAAGTCGAACAAATGTCATGATTTCGAAGCCATGTTCGGTCCTCGAGTCCGACCTAACTATGACCTAATTAAGCTCGGCCGTGTCCGCCTAAAAAAGTCCGACCTAATAATATTCAACTCGGTTCGACCTAAAAAAATCCGACCGTTAAACCCTTTTATATTTTACCTACTATAAATTAATTTATAATACACTTATAGTCAAATTGTTTTTGAAATATATACTTAGTCGATTAGATTAATTTTTATATAGTTTTTTGAAATAATGATAAGATATAATTTAAAATATCTATTAATTTTACATTATGTATATATTTGGAAAATTGTAATTGTAATAATCTATTAATATTATTAAATGTTTGGTTGTTGGTTTACTACCCAATTACACCTTTGTAGTTTTTTGAATAGGCGGAAGTTGAAGATGTAGAATATTTTGCGCCTATGTAACCTTTTGAAACTTTTTGAATATGATGAAGTTGATGCCTATTTGGTCAATGAAATTGCGCTTGTCACTGTTTATGGTGTTTCTCATTTACAAATGTTTTTAATCTGACAGACAGGATGATTAATCAATTTACTTAGAATCTAAAAAAACAGTGCTTCATACCCCAATTACTGGAAGTGTCCAAATGAAAGTGAGGGTATTGATACTGGGAGCTCAAGTCTTGAATTTAAGGATTAAAAAATGACAAATTGTTCATAGTATAAGCTTAATCCTTCAGAGTCTATGAGACAATCTCTAAAGTCTAAGTACTAGCAAACAAGTGGATTGATAATTTGTTTGAAGTCCTGCATGTTCATATCGCTTGTTTATGCTATCATTTATATTTATTGGCTATGGAAGTAGTTTTTATAACCCGGGTACATAACACGAAGTACCTACGTAAGTTTAAATTTGTATATAAGTATACTATCTAATATCTATCGCTTAACGGCTTAAGCGTCCCTAACAAGTACATAATGTAAAGAAGACTTAAGCCAAAAAAAAAAAGAATAGGATGAAGTTGTTGCTCCAGATATTTTGTGACTTTGTAATATTTATATTGATGTGCTTCATAAATAAAATTGTGATTTTTATTGATATGCTTGAAAAAATAATTATTTTAAGCACGTCCCTAAGTTTGACCCTAAATATAAGGGCCAATTCGGTTCGGCCCGGCCCAAAAAACTCTTTTAGTGTTCGGCCTTAAGGCCAAATTTTAAGTAAAGCTCAGTCCGACCCGTCCCTAATATTTTTAAAAGCCCTCTAAAAATGTCATTTGTTCGTCCCTAAGTCTTTTCAGTAAGGACAGGACCAGCCCTACCCTGTCCAGTGTCGACCCCTAGACGTGGGAGTGATTGAATATTATTATTATTGGTAACCATTTTGTAGTTAATGTATCTATCTGTCTTGAGTTTTTTTTTTTTGATTCAGGCTAGTTAAGTTAGTGTTAATACCTGTTTGTTAATTTGAAATTGTAGGTGAGGACTTTCGAACCTGGATTTCAGAAACTCACAGGAGGGGCCGAGGGGCGCCCCACTGGGCTACCCACTTTACCTCCTATCTGTCTTGAGTTGGTTAGCTTTTGAGAGTGGTCTGTCCATTAAATACAATTATAAAAATAAATAGAGATTTGACATGATATTAACTTTTTATTAATCGGCAAACACTTTTTTATTTTAAGTTGGACAAATCTCAAAACTCATTCTTATTTGACAAATCTCAAAACTCATTTTTATTTTTAACATGCATTCAGATATTTTGAATCATCAAATTCGTGAATATAACTGTTAATGTTAAACCACATCTTATTATCACCGGTATTGATCTCTAATTTGTCAACTGAATTAAAAGAGAGTGGTTGAAAGAAAGTCTATCGTAGGGCCATGTCAGCAAAAACAATAAATGAGGAGTATAATAGTATATGTCCCAATCAGTAGCGGATCTGAAACTTTAGGGAGGGTCCCAAATATGTATACAAATATAAAAAAAATTGAGAAAATGAGGAAAGCTAAATTTTATGGGGTAATCCATGTATTTTAAAATTTTATTATTAAATTTTTACTAAAATATATTATATGTATTAAAACAATGAGAATTTGAGTATTTTTATGTCTAAATCTTTCTTAATATATTATTGTATTTTTCTGTATAAATATATTATATATATTTCCTAATATGTATTAAAACAATGAGAATTTGAGTATGTTTCTGTCTAAATCTTTCTTAATATATTATTGTATTTTTTCTGTATAATATAGAGTTTAGGTTCAAGTGTACTAAAGTTTAATGTTTCTGGATCAAATTGTAATATCTTTTAAATTACAAACATTTAATAGCAAGTTCCAAACTTTAAGGGTTAAATTGACATTTTTAAAAAGTATAAAATTACATATTGAGATTTGCCTCTTTTCGTATTACCATTCAAACTACAAAATAATAATAATAATAAGGAGAAAAAAATAATATGAATTCGACGGATATTTAGACACTGAGCACCGTACTTACATCGTATGTTTAAATCACTTACTCAATGATGTAAATTTCATTGAAAATGATCTGAAGATGTCATATTAAACTGTAAATGTAATAAATGGATCATTAAGTTAATTACTTGGTTGCATGGAGTAGGCATGGACAGGACTGATGGACCTAAGAATGTTGCCCTTGAATTAAGGTACTTTTTTTTAAACTATAAATCAATGTTCTCAAGTCTCAACTACCTAAGTCAAAAAAAGAAAAGAAGTCTCAACCACCATATTTCAAAGATGCATATGGTGATGGTGAGCAGCAAAAAGGCAAGATTGTTGTAAAATGAAGTTGTCATCCACTCAAACCCCTAAGCCATTTGGCAATTAGCAAGAGGTTAAGATTAATCATTCCCAATCTCTGCAAGCGGGTGTCATCATTTTCCAGGATTTTTTTGTTACAATTAATCCAACAATTATGTGCATAACGCAATGAGTAAAAACACTGGCATTTGAGTAAAAGCAAAGCACCAACAACAAGCATCATAATAATGCCCATCAACTCCGCAAATCATGCCGCCAACATTAACCATCTCTCTTTATATAAAAAAAAAACCACTAGACCAGTAAGTTCCATTTTATCACTACATCTTCAAGCAACAATTGATTTCTCTATAGATTAGTCCACAATGGAGATTTTCAGGCTCAGGCTAATTCTGTTCATCTTCAGCTCACTTCCTTTCGCGTTATCGAGCTTATATCGAGTCGAGTCGTCTTATTTCTATAACGAAAACGAGCCGTGGTTAAGCGTGGAAGAGGATGATGGCGAGCGTGACTTGGTCCGGACCAGAAGTGACGAGTCGAGTAAGATGTGTGATTTGTCAAACGGGACATGGGTGTATGACGTGTCTTACCCCCTTTATGACTCGAACTCATGCCCGTATCTGAGCCGGGCCGTGACGTGTCGGAGGAATGGCAGGCCGGATTCTGATTATGAGAAATGGAGATGGGAGCCTCATGGCTGCTCACTCCAAAGGTATGCACTCACAAAATTTATATAGGCAGTAGTTGTCTAATGGTCATAGTCTTGATCAAATGAATTTCTGTGAATTCAAATTTTAACTTAATTAAGGGTGAAAATGTACATGTTTTTCAGGTTTGATGCACTTAAATTTTTAGCGAAAATGAGGAAGAAGAGACTAATGTTTGTAGGAGATTCAATAATGAGGAACCAATGGGAATCGCTTGTGTGTTTAGTCCAAGGGGTTGTGCCGACTGGCCGAAAGGGGGTGTCCTACAATGGTCCTACTATGTCCTTCCATGCTCTGGTTTGATCCCATTTCAAGTTCACTAACTCAGTGATATCATAAGACATCGGTATATGAATGTTGAATGTGTTGACAGGACTACGAGATGTCTATCCAGTTTTGTTGGGCACCATTGCTTGTGGAACTTAAGGAAGGGCCTGAAAGACAGAGGACTCTGCATTTAGATCTGATTGAAGAGAATGGCAAGTATTGGAAAGGAGCTGATGTTCTGGTGTTCGATTCCGCTCATTGGTGGACTCATTCGGATAGAATCCGTCACCCGTAAGGCTTACATACTTTCAGTCTTCCACTAGTCCCGATGGTTTTTGTTTGTAATATATTATCTGTACTTTTCGGTTTAGGTGGGACAAGTATATGTTGGGAAACAAAGTCTACAAGAACATGAACCTAATGGTGGCATATGAGCAAGCATTGGCGACATGGTCCAAATGGATCGATCAGACACTTGATCAAAATCAAACTCGAGTCATATTTCGAAGCATGTCACCCAGACACAATAGGTAACTGCTATGAATATTGAATAGAATAACTTTAATTTGATAGCGGGTCAATCAACTTTTATATACAATATACATATAGAAATAATAAAATAAAATATATACATCAGATAACGATCTCTTCACCTGCCTAAAGGAAAAAAGACTAACTAATCAAAATCATGATGACCGCTTATTAGGGAAAATGGCTGGAAATGCTACAACCAGAAGTTCCCTCTGGCCTTTGTCAGCCGTCAGCACGAGACCGAGCAGCTTCAAATTGTGAGACAGACACTGCGGAAGATGAGATTTCCAGTGTATTTACAGGATATCACTATGTTATCTGCATATAGAAGAGATGCACATCCTTCTGTGTATAGGAAATTTGTGAACAAGGACACTCGAGGACATAGCTCTGATTGCAGCCACTGGTGTTTGCCCGGTGTGCCGGATAACTGGAATGAGATGTTGAGTGCCATAATTTAGTTAACTGGCATGAGTGTTTTTGAGCTTCTATTTTCGGTATCTTTGTGACCATAATACAATGAGAGTGCCTGATGGGTTACATGATTATTTTCCGGCTTGCCTTCAAAGCCAAGTTTGGTTGTCAATAATGTTGTCTGATAGACCTTGTCCTGTAAAGGAGACAAGCATCAAGACAACCACATGAACACCAAATTACAAAAACAAAATTATCTCTGCCGGCCAAAACCATTTTGAGTGTTTATTTATATGGAGTGAGTCAAGATCAGATGCAAACGTGCAAACTGACGAATTATGGTACACTTTCTACGAACTATGCCATTATTTTCTCCGAACGAACTATAAGATATTTTCCCGAAGTATGACATAGTTTGCAATAAGTGTATACTCAATTCGTCGATTTGTATTTTAAATATTTGCACCTGATCTTAATTGTACGTGGAGTATTGCTCACATGTCCAAGTATAAGGTACAATGTGAATTTTGCACAAAACAAATCTTGACTCTCTCATGCCTAGACTATTGGTTCAAGTCTCTTCTTTAACATATCAAGTTGCTTGTCACTCAATCCAAAAGCCTTCTCCAGCAACTCCTGATCAATCTCAGACCCGAAAACCGCACAGGGGATCTTCATCAACCCCGGATTCTGGCTATCGAACATCCCAACGATCGCGGCAGGCCCATCTCCCACATTCATCTGAAAATGCAGCATCCCTCTAGGGAACACCATGACCTCACCCTTCTCCAAAACTCTAGCAAACACTTTGTTCTGAGTGTCAACAAAGCCGGAGTAGATCCTGCCTTCCAAGACATACGCCACCTCGGTCGCTCTGGGGTGATAGTGAGGCACATTGACACCGCCCTTACCGAAATCAGCCCTGACTAAGGACATGCCGAGAGTGTTTAGGCCAGGGAAGGTGGTGGGGTTGACTGGCTTGGCTGAGAATCCTGTTTTCTTGAAATCTCCTGGTGACTTAATGCCTGTGAAAATGAAATCTTCGACTGTTGTGGAAGATGAGTTTTTACAAGCTCCGGTTTGGAGGACGCAGTAGTCTGAGATTGGATCCGGGTCTGAGGCTGCTATGAATATGAGATGAATCTCAAGGATGAGAACAAGCAACACTGCTAACCTTGGAGACATTAGTTTTCTTATCTTCGAAAAATAGCAACTGATTTTCAGAGAGTTTTATATAGAGATCAGGAAAAAGAAGGGAGATGGATGATGATGATGTTTGAGTCAGTTAGGTGTGCTTAACTTAAAAGACAAATGTGATGGATTAATTAAACTTAGGTGATTTTTTTTATTGGCATAATTCAACTAAACCCCAACCTGCTACATGGCACCCTCGTTGAAATTATGCTACACAACAAAAGGACAGTCATCAAGTTTTGTCCATCGAACAATTCTGAGCCGGCTGTATTATTGCATTTTGTTTATTTATATTAAATATAGTAAAATATTATGTGCAAATTAACGAACTAACGAATTATGGTACATTTACTGCAAATATGACATGGTTCGGAAAAGTGATCTACAAATTTATAGTTTGCACCAAAAAAATAAATTTGCAAGTTCGATATACAAAATCATTACAAGTTTCCTATCAATTATTTTTATCTGAAATTTTCAAATAAAAAATTCCCAAAGTCTAACTCAAGTTTTAGACAAATACAAATTTTGAGGACTAAATGTAAATAAAGTTTAATAAAGGGTCCTCGATGTAATTTTTAATTGAGACAGAAAGGGGGAAAAAACAGGGGAATTTTCTCTTCTCATCTAAACGATCTTAGATTTGCAGGTGAAGAGAGTTTGGGATCGGAAGATCAGCGATGGGGATTCTCGAAGGGCTTTACAGAGTGGTTATGCGCCGAACTCCCGTCTACGTCACCTTCGTTATAGCCGGCGCCTTCTTCGGCGAGCGCGTAAGAATTAATGATAATCTCTTTAGCTAAACGAAATTGGTCAATTGTGTGGCTGCGGATTCCATGTATATGATGCTTATTAGCTCTCGCCTCTAATTGCTTGATTTATTAGATTCGGTTGATGATATAACTTGTGAGAAAATGATGGTTGATGAACCAGGATAGTGCGCGACTGGCTTTTAGTTTTGTTGAAGCTTCAACAAGGTGTTGGTGTGGAAAGAGGGATGATGAAACTGACACTTTAAGGGATATCAATTATTTTTCTGAATTCACAAGGCTATGTTTTTTGGTTGCAGGCTGTGGACTATGGAGTAAAAAATCTTTGGGAGCACAACAACATTGGGGTATGAATGAGCTCATTCTATTCATGCTAACTTTAGTTGGCTGTACTTTTTGAGTATTTGTATTGTTGGCTTGATGCCCTTGGTTGTTTGGTTCTGTTGATTGTGAACATTGATGCTCTTCAACCCATTATTTTTTAGCGCGCATAAGATGAGACTCGGTGACTGATCTTTTTCAGGAATACTGGTTTACTTGAAGTTTGAGCTGTTCTTTTTTACGTCATTAGGTTTTGTTTGTGAATTCTTAGCTGCAGGGGGTATTTTTGTAGACTGCTAGTACTGTGTCATCATGCTATACAATAAGTAATACCTTTTTTATGGCTGCCCTAATCTTTTCTTTATGCTGCGTTTTTATTGCAAAAATTCCATTCCGTGAGTTTCGCGGCAATTTAATTTCTAGATCGCCCTCTGAACATATTTTGTCACCTCTGATTCTGTAATTCCAAGAAGCATGACGACAATAGGATAGTTTTCCTTCGTTTTCTGTATGCTGATTCCGTTTAGTTATCATTAAAGGGGAAGTATAAATTTTAATTTCACTTCTTAAGTTGTATTGCTAAAATGCTCGTTGCCATTTGGTTATTGAAGTACTTGATTTCATTTGAGATGTTGAATTCTTGATACAACAGTGTTAACCACTACCATTGTGGAACCTCTTGTTAGTTCCATCCCTTGTTCACATTTTAGAGCCTTATGCCTTGCCAACATGCTTTCATACAACTACACTCATGCATATAAATATTACCGTTTGTTATTCATACATATACATATTTTTACTATTTTTTTCTCTATCATATGGAGTATCTTATTTTATTTACTCTCATTGCAGAAGCGGTATGAGGACATATCAGTGCTAGGTCAAAGACCAGTAGAGGAATGATTTAAGTCGTTTTGGATTCCTGCATAAGTCCAATCATTTTGCCATGGCCGTTGGGCTTTACAGTTTGATCTTTGATGCATTTATCAATAAACCACATGTCCATTTGGTTCAAGGCAAACCACAATTTGTTGTGGATTTATAAGATGCTTAGTTGTATTTCCAGTTCAAATTCATCATCTTGATTATAATAAACTGTACTGTTTCATATGCCTGGTGAAGGAGCTTGCGTTGATTGTTTTATTGATGTATCTCACACCTCTAATGACAAATTCAAAAAGCTCAAGTGATAGACTGATCATCGGAATCTGTTACTGTTTTTGAATGTCAAACTATGTGCTGTTTTGGTGGGAGTGTGAGAGAAGGGTTTACGCTGCAGTTCTCGGTCAGACATTCACAAATCACAATAATGGCTGCTTTTGTTGTGTCGGACTAACACGTGTATATTTTTATTTGTTGTGTTTTTCACAACAAATAATTCAATCGGCGGTGTTGATAAACTTTATTTAAAAGATTTGGATTATTATTTACTAAAATTCAGTTAGAATATATAGTTTAACAATTTAGGTAACAGTTAAATTTTGTGATAAGCGGGTGCTTCTTAACATTTAGAATTTGAACTCATATGATTTTGAATTTGCAAACTAAATCTACAATAAAAAATATATAATTTAATTTTAACTAAATTTAATTTTATCGAATTTCGTTCGTGATCCACAAGGAAGCAAATCAACAATATCAGACTACCCTTATCAACAACAAAAAAACAATATCAGACTACCAGTACCAGTGATAAGTTTCTTAATTGCTACACAAGTTGATAATATCATAATACTTCCTAAAACTTAAACTGCTCTGTTTCCAAATTCCAAATCCTAGCAAGTCCCGCACTCGCTCTGATCCTTCATAAATAGATAGCCTCAGTTGGACTTGGAGCATCACACACAGCCACTGACCAGTTTTGCTGAGAAAGAAGAATGGAGAAGAAGAAGAGCTCAGTCCTGCTAATCGACTGCCTCCGTCGCAAGCCCACTCGCACTCGCGTCCGATCAGTCGGAGTCGATGCAGGGAGAACCCATACCAATACGATTTTAAGTATAAGTACGGTATCTGATTTTCACAAATACCGTCTGCAAAACTCGTGCAACAACTTTCTCTGTTTCGCTAAATACTGCAACGACGGAGACTCTGCCTGTCTGCTAGACCTCGCCGCTAAGAAGCTGATCACGCTTCCCTACTCGTCACCCGATACAACAACCTCGTACTACGGACTGGGTTTCGATAACCGGACAAAGAAGCACAAGACTTTGCGCATAGATGTTGAAGATGTCATCTACACGAATGCGCTCTCCAATATTGTCATTAGCGCCCGAGTCAACACTCTTGACGCTGACACGTGGGAGCCCGTTAAGAGCGCACTCCCTACAGTACCAATTTTCGGTAAGCCATTTGTACTGGAAGGCGGGAGCGCGCTAGTGTGGGCTGACTTCCCACAAACCGCCTCGTCAAAGAACCGCTGCGTGACGGTGTTCAACGTATCTGAAGAGAAATTCTCAAGAATCGCATTACCACAACATATCCAAGTCGGTCACTTGGTGGCCTTAAAAGACCGCCTCTGCGCGGTGGACCTCTCGTCGAACCTGGCCATTCATATATGGATCCTCGAAGACCTTTACGCGGACTGCCCCCTATGGAGCAGCTTGTGTACGATCAAGATGAGGGCGACTAATGAATTAAACGATCACGCGACGACGAGAGTGTTGGGTGAGCTGCAGAACGGCGAGATGTTGTTAAAGAGCGACGGTGCGTATCTTGTGTATGAGTCCGAGACGGAGAAGTTCGAGTACGTGCACCTTCCCGTGGCTAGGTATCCGGAGAGTGAAGTGCATTGTTACGCTGGGAGCTTGACTTCTGCTGATGAGCTTAGCTAAATTTACTTTCGGTTATTTTGAAGTTTTTAGTATCAAATAGTTTTTTAGTTGTGCTTTTTATTTCAGTTATGTTCGTTTGGACTTTATTTTAATTTTGCTGTCTTACAATCAATCGAATTTCTGTTTCTATTTTTGTGCAGTCAAATGTATACTCATATCAAAACCCCGTTATTTCAACTAAAATAATATTATTTCGTTAAATTTTATTTTATTTTCAGTAAAACGACCTTATTTTGATGGGAACAACATCATTCTAATTGGTACGCAACCGAATCTATTTTCGTTATGAACAAACACGATTCAATGTACTCGAATCCAACTGCATATATATTAATATATATATCAACCGAAAGTCAAAGTACTTGTTTTTTCTTCTAACCGAATATTTATTAACTTTTAAAGACTAATTTATAAGTATCTAATATGTTGTAACTCAGTCTAGACATCTGCTAACGGGAGCGCTTGATTGAGTATTTCTTAAAATTCTAGAACTTGAGAATTCAAATATCATAATTAGACTATGATGCATATTTAAATCTACATGTGACACATGATCAAAAAAATAAAAACAAACTTGATGGCTTTAATTTTGGATAAAATCCAAATTTGAATATACACATGAGACATTTGTCACAACTACAATAACTTGATAATGTGTTTTCAAAGATGAGATTTGGTCTCAAGTTTTCATGGAAAAAAATGAATTCTCATTTAAGCACTACTCTAGTATTAATTTATCACTATACTTGCCTTAAAACTGAGCCTAATTAAGATTTTAGTTACTCATTTGCAGTACAATATTTGTGTGAATTTCTAATCATTTGTCATATTACATATATTATAGCTAATTTTAATAAGCGTTGGATTACTCATTAGAGTTAGGATCAAATGAGAAATGACAGTTTTGGTGAGAAATGAGAAATTTTAATAAGCGTTGGATTACTCATTAAACGGTCCTGATTTAACTAATTATATATTTGCATTAATTTCCGGATTAAAATCCTAAATAAGGGTCTAAGCGTCTTAATGATTTTAGCTAATTTCCTAAATTGTCGCATACGTTCGTCGCTCACGATGAAATCGGCTCACAAACCCTAAACCCGCACACGTCCGTCTCCTTCGTTCGTTCGTCGCTTTGTTCGTCGTTCTTCGCACACGATTTCATATCTCGGATTCGGTTCGGATTTCGCATGGTGTCTCTCGGCACCCATTCAATTGCTCGGCCAGATTCGATTTCCATGTCATCGTCGGCTCGACTTGTCTGTGTTGTCGTCGATTGATTGCCAGGATGCGAAAATCAGATTGCTGTATTGAGAATCTGAGTCGATTGGGATTTGTTGACGTTGATGATGCGTTTTTGGGTTTGCTCCATTAATGAGTTTGTTGCGTTAATGGGGTAACATGCGTAGATTAATGCGTATATGATGTGTTGCTGCTGCTGGTTCTTCTGCTGGCTTATGATGTTTGGTAATGCTTTGTCTTTGTCTGTGAGTTAAATTGTGTACAATCTGCAGAAGATACTTCTCCTCTCATATATTGCTACTTAGTTTAATCTTGGTGAGTTTGTAATGTTAGCATAGGTTGAGAATTTGGTGATTGAATTGAATTTGTGCAATATGATTTTTGAGGTGAACTGCTTCGCTTTTAGTTTTCTGATTGTTCCTTTTTTTGATAAGGTTTTCTGACTGTTCTTTGAATCCTCGTACAAGAAAAGTGGAAAGTCCAATATGGAGCGTAAACTGGGAGAGTTTTTTCTTGCATCAGATAGCGAATGACACATCTTTAACCCATGGGGGTGGATTCAGAGTTGCAAATGTGGCTGTCAACAAGTTTGGTCTGCGTTGCACCTTGGATCATATTCGCATGACCAGAAACTTCCCTCTTTAATTTTCTTTCACAGGTTCCAAGCCAAATAGGCAGCTCAAAGTCTGAACTTTGTCATTTCTTTAATTTTCTTTCACATGTTCCAAGCCAAATAGGCAGCTCAAAGTCTGAGCTTTGTCATGAAAACTTCAATGAATTATAGCAACTTGGAATTTAAACCAATGTATTCCTTCACCGAGAAAGTGTTACGCATTGTCGATGCCATCTGTTTCGCATTTGAATAGTAAGTTACGCATTATAAATCTACGCATTATAAAGTTACGCATTTTTGAATAGAAAGACTAGCATATCCTCCAACAGATGGCTGATGATCAAGATATACTTATATTGGTGGTATTTCTCATGATTTTGTTATTTTTGTGGCCTGAGGGTAACACTTTGTAATAAAATTGACTGGTTGATAGTGTGATCAGTTGCATTTTGTATCCTCTTTCACAAATCGAAGTCATAAAAAATATCAGTAACCAGGCATGAGCTCTATGACAATTCATGTAATAGTGACTTTTTATCACTTTATGTCCAATATGTACTAATCTTAACCGCTCATTATTTTCCAATGCATATGATGTTTTTGGTGCTACAGACAACTTGGTCAACTTAAATTGGTATAGCTAAACTTTACAGTATGATTAGAGCATCAAAATGTGTAGTAATTGAATCATAATGCGTAGTAATTGAAACAAAATGCGTAGTAGTTGAAACAAAATGCGTAGCATAAATCTGCAACATCATCCTTTTTTTTTTCTGGAGAAGGGACTACAACAATGAGACTTATAAATCTACACTAGGTAGAAGGACTACAACACTGAGATTTCTCCAGGGCTTGGAGAGCTCCTTCAAGTTCATGCTGGAGTTGCTTGGTTTTTGCTTGGGCTTCAACCAAATCTGCACTAGGTAGCTGAGTAGAATTGCTCTCTTTCTCCACCTTTGTGAATCTTGTTTAACTTCCTGCATTGAAATTCAAGAATATAATTGAAAGTGTAAGCTACCCAAACTGAAATGTATAGACGTACTAAATCTCATGAGAATCAAAAGTATCATATCAATCATCTGATGTCATTAGAGCGAAATAATTCTGAATTTTAATTGGACGTTACGCATTTAAGTTTTGTATGCTACACATTTTACAGTTACATTTTATGAAAAGATGCCCAAACATCTTATGTTGTATGCATTAGTAAGAGCAGCAACAAGTGTAAATGTGATACTATGTACTTGATAGACAAATGTTACGCATTTAAGTTTGAGTTACTACGCATTTTGAATGCTATTAACAATGGAAACACCGTTACGATTTTAAATGGGGGCCTAGATGTATATTTAAATATATATATATATATATATATATAAATAAAATATTAACTGGTGATACTCACTGCAAGTATTCAAATAAGAAGTCCTGATTCTTATGTTTTATGCATAAGCAAGAGCAGCAGCAACTGTATAATGGGATACTATGCATGTGATAGCCAAATGTTACGCATTTAATATGAGTTACTACGCAGTTTACAGTATTATTAAATACCTTTCTCTGCCATGGATTCGAGGCAGCTGTCGAGCTGATTCGCAGTTTACAATTCGACCACGACGTTCATGGATAGGACCCATTGTGAAGTGGGTGATTATCCTTGATCGATTCGGCAAAATCCACATATCCAGTAAGATGAGGCATTTTGTTCCAATCACCCAACAACCCTAAAAAAACAAGACAAACCCAACTCAAAATGAAATAAATTTAAGCAGAATCCGATCGAGCGTGAGAGATCATTTTGAATAAGAAGCTCCGCATTTTAAATGCAAAGCCAATTAACTAGGAAACACTTCTACGCATTTTGAATAGGGAAGCTACACTTTTTAAATGCTAAGACAATTCACTAGGACACACTCTTACGCATTTTGAATAGTCATCAACAATGAAAACACGGGTACGCATTTAAATACATGGCTAATTAACAATGGAAACACTAGTACGCATTTTGGATAGGAAGCTACGCATTTAAATCGAATTGGCAATCTGCGAACTTAAACAGCGAATCGAAGAACACGACCTACCATAAAATTCACAATAAATCAAACATATAACCTAAAGCAACAGAAATCGAAGAATTTTAGGGTCGAATTTTACCGTCAATTCCCTCCGTCCGTCGAATTTTACTGTTTCAATACTGGTCGCCGTCTCTTGTATTTTCAGTTTGAGTAGCTTCAATCCGTGCCGCCGTTCAACCGTCCGTCGAATTTTAGGGTTCCGTCCGTCGCATTTTAGGGGTTCAGTCTGAGTCGCCTCCGTCCGTCGCATTTTAGGGTTTCAGTTCGTCGCCTCCGTCCGTCGCATTTCACGATCGCTTCTCTCGTGTTTTCAGTCTGAGTCGGTTCGTTTCAATCTGTGTTTAGTGATTTGTGGGAGACAAAATCGGGATTACAATTTTGATTTTGTTTTCTATTCCTAATTTGCCCTCAAACAAGTATTAATTAATTAATAAATACGAATTTTAGATTAATTTAAGCATAGTCTTAACCGTTTATTGGACTGATCGGACGACTATTATAATTTCTTATTTCTCACCAGATTTGCTCTTCTCATCGGACCCGCACTCTATGAATTATTATAAGACATATTTCATTATTTAATTTCAGTTTGCGTAAAATACATTAAATAATTATATCACACAAAATATTTTATTTATATTGTTACCGCAATATTATCGCACGTTATTTGCAATAGCAATGCAGCAATCATGCGAAAAGTGAGGTGTTGTTATGATATTGTTATCGTATCGCTATAATTATTGCAAGATTATATGTGCAATATTTCTATGTCGATTACTACGAGAAACATTTTTGCGGTAACTGTACGTCAATTACAACTTATCGCACATAGTGAAGAAACGTTGTAGTGTGATCAGTTTTTTATGTACCAAGGCTTAATTGAAAAGCATAATTCAACACCCAAGATATTAATCCAAACTGTGTCCTCGGTGTGCGAAAGAGGCTTTGATCGAGTAGTTTGATCCTTGATAAATTATTAAGTGGCCAATGGTTCGACTCTTCTGAGTAGCATATGTTTTCCTCACTTTTGTGCACGAGTGTTATTCCTCCCTTGCGGAGGTGTTTTGTCTCGCATCAGCGCGGACGTGCTTTTCCTCCCTCGCGGAGGTGTTATTTGTCCCTTGCGGACGTATTGTGTGCTGTATGTAGATGTTGCTGCCTTGCCTATTTCCTTCTATGTGCGCGTGGAGGGCTGTGTTTCTCGTCAATGCTCGTGGGCTTCAAGTTCATATGTGACCCGTGCTTCAAGAGTATAAATTCACACACAAATATGATTGTAATGTATTTGTGTAATAATTGAAATGTATGAATTGAGTTGTAAAAACCCACAATAAAAAAATTTAGTCATGGGTGCAAGAGATATAATTAATGGGAAAAATGATTATTTGAAATTAAGTCCTAATAAATTGATCGAAAGTCAAAAGAGAGACAAAAGGACATAAATATATATATAATCGTTTAGGCTTCAAACCCTAAACGCATGCAACAACAACAAAGTAACTATCGAACAAATGAGTTAACTACAACATAAATCTATATATGGTTGCTTCAAATCAGATAGCATCCGTTGGCCATCATCATGCTTGTTGTGTCATTATTATAATACAAAAATTCTTCTCCTTCTTGTTGACCAAAGTTGACTTCAGTTGTCTGTTGTTGCTCACTATACATTGCCAGTAGTTCATCACAATATTGTTCTATCGTTTTAAACTCTTGCTCTGGTGGCTGTACTTCAGCTGTTGGTTGTGGCTGATTATACATTATAGGTGGATCATCCCTTGCTATACTTGTGTTATTATAATCCACAAGTTCTCGTTGACCATTATTGTTGACTTCAGTCATTTGTTGTTGCTGTAGCGGCTGTACTTCAATTGCTTGTTGTGGCTGATTATACTGAATCATCGATAGATCATCCCTCATAATGCTTGTGTTGTTATGAGGTACAAGCTGTCGTTGACCATGGTTGACTTCTGTAAACTGTTGTGGCTGATTAGACTGTATGTATAGAACATCATCTCTCATCATGCGCGTGTCGTTGTTATAACACACAACTTCTGGTTGACCTTGGTTGACTTGATCAATCATGAGTAGATCATTCTCCATCATGCTTGTGTTATTATAAGCCATAAAATATTGTTGACCTTGGTTGACTTCAATCATGAGTAGATCATCCTCCATTATGTCGTCCGACATCATCCCGCTAAATGTGTTATTATAACGCACAAGTTCATGTTGACCTGGGTTGACTTCAGTTATTTGTTGTAGCTGATTATCCATTATAACTGGATCATTCATCATCATGTTTCTGTTGTTATAAAACACAAGTTGTTGTTGACCCTGGTTGACTTCACTTGTATGTTGTTGACCCAGGTTGACTTTACCGCTTGTTTGTCGTGGCAGATCATCCCCATAATTTGGTTGATATTGAATCAGCTCCTGGTCTCGTGGCTGTACATCATACAGAACAAGTTGTGAATTTTCTACTGGTCCGTTGACTGGATAAGGCTGCGAATCTGACACCAATGGATTGATTTCTAAGCGTTGATCAGGCAGTGGTCGTGTATCCATGTTTGACTGATGATGATGCGGCTGATGTGGATCAGAAACGTTTAGATCATGGATACTCTTTCTCTTCTTCGTCATCTGTCCAATCTCACTCTGTCGCTTAAAATATTTCTGTGCATGGCTCGCCACTTGAACTGAAGTCTTTGTCTTCACAAATTCCCTTGAAATACCTCTCCAATCGCCTTTCCTATTCGCCTCAAGTCCCATCAAAAACATCCTATATAGCACAAATTGAGTAACACACGTAAATAAAATCGGAAATTCACAATCAATTATATAAACCCTAAATCCATTTGAACACTGAACCCTAATAATTTGAAATTAAAAATCCTAATCCGTTTTCAACACTAATCAGTTTTCAACACTAAATCTTAATAATCTGGATTAAAAGGCCTAACGAATTCTCAACAATAAACCCTAATAATTTGAAACAAAAAAACCTAATCAATTCTAAACCCTAATCAGTTTCAACACTAAACCCTAATATATCAAAAATTGAAAATCCTAATCAATTCTCAATTATAAACCCAAAATAGAAATCCCCTAATCAACTATAAACCCTAATAAATTCTCAACAATAACCCTAATATTGAAATTAGAAACCCTAATCAATTCTCAACGTCATATAGACAATATAAGGATGTAAGTTGCATGCAGGCATGCAATTACGTCAACTTACTTATTTCTTGTATGTTTTGTTATGCAGAACACAACTTACGTACGTACCTGTGTTCGTCTTCGGTCCACTTGCTCTCTTTCCTCCTCCTCTTCTTTGGAGCTGGTTGCGCGGTTTCGATTGTCTGGCGTACTTCATCGGCATCGTTCGCGGCCTGATTAACATTGTTGGAATTCCGCGGCACGGGAACTAGGCAAGCCCCTATAGCTTCCATATTGGCAACGAAGGCTTGATAGTGACTGATCACCTGATCCACTGATTTACTCTGTAGAAAACTTGCGATCGACTCGAACCGAGCTGGATACCACTCGGGATATCGCGATAGTAGAGTCCCGAACACCTCGTTCTCCTCCTTAGTCCAATCTTGGGTCGGCGCCATGTTAGAATTTGGATGAGAGAAAGACGGAGCGTAGCTTGCATGAATATCAATTACAAAACTCAATGATGCTTGAGTTTATTTATATATGAGATTTGGATATGACAAATTTTTGATAACGATAATTTAAACTTAGAGCGTGTCCGTCGCCGTCGGACCGTCACTGTCACTCTAGTTGTGAAATCTGGGCCGATTCTGGGCCGGAATATAGCTTAATGGGCCGATCAACAGAAACCCTAATGTATATAAGCCGTTTACTGCTTGAAATCCTCCGCATCGTTCTGCAAACTGTCCATCGCGTGGCGCTCGTGCTCCGTCGGTTGATCGCATTCGCGAGGTAAGTGGCGGCTTGATGACGTTACGATGGTCGATTTACGAATTTCCTCAGTTTTTGTGATATATTCGATTTGATCCGTGGTTGAGATTTCTGGTGTTTTTAACCAGTAGGCAATTAGGGCTAGTTCGTTGTCTGATTGCGCTGTTAGCGACTTTGGCGATTTAAATTTGTTATGATGGAAATTTAACTTGAGATTAGGCTTCTTACATTTTGATAGATTTAGGTGTACAATTTGATTGAGTCTGAATGATTGTGGTTGTAGAGTGTTTTAGTCAGATTTTGGCAGCTACCAGTGCTGTGATGATCGTTGATGTTATTGGCAAAAAAAACTTGTTCCTCTGATTGTTAGTTGCCATGTTGAATGAAGTATTAGCGATTGATCGGCTGTATATATTTGATGCAAATGGACATCAGATTAGATATGTTTTGTCCCGGTACATGTTATGTTCTGTCTTTGTGAGATTTTAAGTATTTTCTCTCTGTTCAAAACAACACAGGTCTTACTTAAAGTAACAACATGGGGCGTGTCCGCACCAAGACAGTGAAGAAGTCTTCACGACTAGTGATTGAAAGGTACTACTCCCGTATGACCCTTGATTTCCACACCAACAAGAAAGTCCTCGAAGAAGTTTCCATCATTGCCTCAAAGCGTCTTCGTAACAAGATTGCTGGATTTTCCACTCACCTTATGAAGCGTATTCAGAAGGGTCCAGTTCGTGGAATCTCACTGAAATTGCAGGAGGAAGAGCGTGAGCGACGCATGGACTTTGTCCCTGACAGATCTGCTATTGAGGTTGATGAGATTAAGGTCGACAAGGAGACTATTGACATGCTTGCTGCCCTTGGCATGTCTGACCTTCCTGGAATTGTTGAGCAGGCGGCGGAGACTCAGATTGCGGCTCCCCCAGCTTTTGGCCGTGGTGCTAGGAGGTTTTGATTTTGTTAAGCAAGAAATTATTGTCCTCCTCTTCTTTTGGAATCTGAATGATGCATCTCATGAGTTGCCTCTTCATGAACTATTTATATGTATGAATATCAATCATTTTTGGCACTATGGTTTCAGAAACGAGATGTATCAGAAAGTGGAACAAGGACTTATCTATCAGTTCTCTTTTGGTTTTAACTTGTAAGATAGTCAGCGTGAAAACATTTCTATGGATGCCTAGAGTCTCCATGCTGTCTAACCACTCAATTTTGGATGAACTAAATTATCCTGAAAGTGCGGTGGTTGAAACAATTAAAGGCAACAGCTTGTAATGGTAGTAATTGCAGTTGACGTAGCGTTCTCAGTACCACTAGCAGCAGTCGATGAAACCTGAGAGCACTTGCTGGAGTTGACGACGCTGCAAGAGAACTAGCAGCAGCAACAGATTGAGATATGAAAATGACTCTGAACAAGCCTTGGAAACTGAATCCGATTGAGGCAGTTGAATTTTGAGCATAAGATCTCCAACATAAAATGTGATTATATATTGGGCAAAGGAACCTGTAGACAACAAACAACAATATATTTAAGTCATGAAATCAGTCTGAGTCAATACAAAGCTATATTACTCGTGAAAATGGGACAGCATGAAGTGGAAATCTGTGGCGTAATTAGTGCTAAGAATGAATTAGAATTTTTATTAATTGGAGTATTTTGAATGTATTGATTAACTAAAGTGATAGTTAATTAAATGATTGCACAATATGTAACCACTTCCTAAAAAATTATTTCTGAACCAAATGACATAATTTTAAGCCACTAATATTATTCCTCCATTCAAATTGTAACAAGATCTACGCCTCAATCAAAAAACAAATCCAAGAACTCTCTGCTCTTCTTTGTAAGGAAATATAAAAGAAAAAGAAAGTAAACCTGAATACCTGATTGTCAAACGTATTAACACAGTCTATTTCTTTAAGCCTTTACTTTATCTCTGAATGCAATGCCGAAGCTGTTCTCCAGTCCCTTCACAGGACCAGTAACCGGATTTCCTTTTTGCATCATAGCTACAAACTCATTGTAATCTATACGTCCATCCTAGATATGAAATAAAAGAAAGAAAAAAAAACGATCAAATTCCATCTTTAGAAGGTAAAGCAAAGACTGGTGTTTTCGTTTGAGTTGTAAAGATTGCGTAAAACACTGACATTGTCCTGGTCAACTTCTTCAATCATTTCTTCTAGTTGGAAATCCAAACCAAACTCCTCACATGCTAATTGGAGTTCATCGGGTGTAATGTAGCCACTTCCGTCTTTGTCGAAGTAGGAAAAGGCAGCAAATAAATGATCCTCCCTTTCAATCTTATTGATCTGCAACATTGCTGCGATGAACTCCCCATAGTCAATGGTACCATTGTTATCAACATCCGCCTGTCATATCATATAATCATATTTGTCAGAATCAACTCTATTTAGCTCGACCAAGAGCAATCACCTAAACAATGTTTCGCGAAAATTCTGCACATGCTCTCTGTACAAGTCGAATTGATTACGAGCATATAGTTTTGTATCCCTCCGCTATAAGAGAAGGTCAAAATCAAAGAATTACCGCTTGCATCAGATCATAAATTTCGTTTTCTTTGAGATTTGCGCCAACTTTCTTTAATCCAATTTTGAGTTCCTCGAAAGTGATTTGGCCACTGTTATCTGCATCTATCATCTTGAACATCTCTTTTAATCCCGCTATCTCCACTTCAGACAGGCTCTCAGCAATGATCTATTCGAAAAAATAAAATTTTCATTTGACAAAAATTACATACTTGTACATAACATTAAATTATAATTGCAATTTCGAATATTTAAAGTTAGAGTGCTTACTCTAAAAGCCATTTTCTTGAGCTTGTTCATCGCTGAAAATTGCTTCAAACGACTGAGAACAGCAGAATCAAGGGGCTTGTCAGGAGCTACACCATCAACTTGAATCCATGGGTGACCTGCAAAAGGATTTGGAGTCCACGTGATTACCAAGTTTTTATTTACTTATAAGGTTGCTAAAGTGTGAACTTACACAGAACTTCGTAAGCTGTAAGGCGTTTTTTTGAGTCTCTAACAAGCATTCTCCTGACCAGATCTTTAGCACTTTCTGAGATACTGGGCCATGGATCTGATGAAAAGTCAAGTTCTCCATGAAGGACCTGTTCAAAGATGCCTTCTTCTGATTCTGAGCAGCAGTCAAAAAGGGCCAGAAAAAATATGAAACTTTTTTCAAAGGTGATGACGTCGGCGGAATGTGTTAAAAATATGAAATCAAGATTTTTGAACCTGCCCAAAATGGAGGAACTCCACTTAACAAAATGTACAGGATGACCCCAGCACTCCAAACATCTGCCTCTGGACCATATCGTTTCCGTAGAACTTCTGGTGCAACATAATAAGGACTGCCAAGAACATCGCTGAATTTGTCACCTTGAAAAGAATTGGAAATAATCATTTTTGAGTCATCACACTGACTACCCAAACATGTAAAAGAGTAGCTACTACAGTATGACAAGCTGTAACATGACATAACAACTAGGACAATGAATTATGCGACAAATTTCTATAACTTATTGCAGAGAGTGAAATAAAAATGGTGAAGGGAGATAGACATGGCTGGTAAAAACGCACCAGGTTTAAAGAACATTGACAATCCAAAGTCAATAGTTTTGAGAAGTGAATCTTCTTGCCGATTCACAAAAAGGAAATTTTCAGGCTTGAGATCTCGATGCATAACTCCTAATGAGTGGCAGGCTTCCACAACCCCGACAATCACCCTAGTAAGATCAGCTGCTTTTCTCTCCGTGTAATGCCCACGCTTAATAATCCTGTCAAAAAGCTCTCCTCCAGCGCACAATTCCATAACCAAATGAACCGCCATTGGGTCTTCATATGCCCCTTTGATCGAGACTACATTAGGATGGCCGGCCAAGTGATGCATTATCTGAATTTCTCTCCTCACGTCCTCCACATCTTCATCGGTAAGTAACTTCCTTTTGGCAATTGTTTTGCAAGCATATTCTTTCCCAGTTGTTTTCTCAACACAAAGAAATGTTGTTCCAAATTGCCCTTGTCCTAATTTCCTCCCAAAAGTGTAGTGCTCTTTGATATTTCCGGTTTCCGTTTGCAGAACAGATACACGCAACCCTGCACTAGACACTCTTTTTATTTGCGAGGGCAGTTTTGGTTTCACTGGCTTTTCCTTTTTATTCACCTTCTCCTCCTCCTTCAAATTGTGCTCAGCTTCAACTTCAACCTTTGGCATTGTCATTTGCTCCGGAGGTTTATCCTGGACCGACAAATCCTTATGGGCAAAATCTGAATCGTGGACTGATTCTCCATTACTTACAGATATGTCATCTGGATATCTGGTTCGCCATATAGCAGTTGAAACTGACTGAAAGAATCCATTTCTTGATATATTCGGTCCGACACAGTTATTCCCCATCTTTTACCTCAACTCAATACCTCCGATACTCTACAAAACTCAAGCATCAAACTAAAAGTCAAACTCCGGTCACAGTCAGCAAAAAAAAAAAAAAAAACAACAAGCAAGATCTTAACTGATCAAAATCATCAGCAGCATATGACTAATCCTATGGTGCATCAGACTCCACCTAACTGGGCACATTAAAAAACCCTAAACCAAATCAAAGCTGCAATCAAACCATATATGAGAAATCAATACATTTCAATGACAACCAACTCCAGGAAGATCAACAAAGGTCAAGCACAAGTACAACAAGGCGAGTTAGATAGGTCAACACCATCCAAATCAAAATCCAGAGATGAACAAGTCCACACTACTCCAATCTAACACAAGCCCAGATCAAAACAACACCCTCAGACTCACTCACAAACCCACTAATCAAACCTAGAAAAAGCACTGATCTTGCAACAGCCAACAAGGGTATGAGCTTTAACTGGTTCTGGCTAATTCAGCAGGACGGCTGTAATATGAATCGGTTAGTGTTTTCCTACTGCTAGTGATAATAATAAATGGTGCCATGAATAACACGCTTAGAAAACAAACAGTAATAGTGATGATAACAAACAAAAGGGTTGGTAAAGTGGGGGAGGGAGGGTGTAAGGAATGAGATGAGAATTGGGGACTTCTGGGTCTTCAACAGTGGTTTCCCAGTTGGTCTTCACTTCTTCCTACCCTATTGGCCTATTATCAAAACAGTTAAAAAATAATAATTTTTCACAATTTGAGTTTAATTTTTTTTTAATGCCATAAATGTTACTCATATAAACTTTCAACATACATAACTTCTTCACTCTACTTCAAAAAAAAAAAACATTGCTTCTTGACTCGTTCAATCTCAATTGAAAAACTTTCAACACTTAAAATAAATGGTTGACAAAATAGGCACCATGTCACGTACAATCAACATTCAACATCCTGAAAACATCCTACCACACACTATTAACTACAACTGATTCCTCAGTGAACTGGAAATTTTGTATTGAACTGAATGTTATGCAAGTACATTTGTAAGTAGGCAGAAAGAGCATTCCTTGTGCCAGAAGCTTCAGCTTGGCAGTGGGTTCAATTATGACTGCAGTTCCATCATGGAGACAGAATCGGGCTCCTGACCGTGAACCCTCAGCCGATAAATGCAGGTGTGAGAAGGGCTTCCATGGTTTGAAGTGAAATCAAGCCTGATCATGTTGACAACGCCTCCACTAGCTGAGTCGGAAACAGGAAATGTCTGGGCATTGCTTTTGTCAAGATCGTAAGTGAATTCAGATAAAAGGAACATCTTCTCGGTATCGAATTGGTAAACGACTTTAGGGCCTTGTAGCCAACCAGAAACCCTACAGTCCTTGGGTGCACTTGATCGGTCGTAAGCAACACTCTGTACATGAACATAATAGGCAGTGTCAGAAACAAGAGAACTATCTACAGCAAGATAATTGGTTACAATGACTTCAATTTCCCGTCGTGATACAAAAAGTAGCAGAGTAAAGACAAAATAACAAACAATTATCTACAGTTCAATATGAGGATGCATTTGTGTGGTCAAGTGAGTAAATATGCAATTCCTACTAGACATCTTCACTGCATTAAAACTGCTCTGCGGGATTGTGAGTTTTTCTCAATAGCAGCCTACATACATGATTACTTCTGAAATGAATACGACGAGGATCAGCAATGCATGATTATTCTTTTGTTTCCAAACCACAAATTCACACCACAAGCAATAAAATTCATGGAGTGATAAAACTATTTTAATGACCCGACCAGAGGGCAGATCCGAGCCGTTAAAACCTAGTTGGCACTAGCAGTCTCATTCATGCCAACAACATATCCTAGGCCACCACAGCATATAGTCCATCACAAAAGACATGGTTAGGTGGTGACACTATCGAGCATTACATACACGTAATTCCACTGATGTGGGACAAAACAAAACTGGGGCGTTACAACTATTTCCTAAAAATTGCAAATATTCACCAAAACTGTCAGAATATATGATCAGTTCTCTGTTTGAGTTGATGTAGGAAACATATTCGTTAGCCCATTTATGAGACTAACATTCAGCTTCACTATTATTACACAGTTTACAAGTGTCTTGATAAATTGACATGCAGATCTAAGACATCTCTTCCTTCTGGTAAATACGTATAACCTTCCACAGTGATGGATCACAACAGGCAATGGCAATGCAAATGGTTTACAGAATATAATTCAAGCTGTTTCATTTTCATTTAATTGCCACGAAGAATTAAGCTTGATCAGATTGTAATGCATCCGAGTCCGTTTGTGATGCCTTTACCATGAAACATGTTTACATTACACCGTATTTTCAGGCTACGGCCTTTATTCTGTAAGCAGAAATTTCATCAAGGCTATGAACAACAGGATGGGTAAATAAAGAAACCAAGCCTAACATGATTCATTTCCATGTTTATACACTTGTAGTATCAAAACATGAAAATGAAGAAACTTTAGACCCAATGATGCCCAATTGAAAATTAACATGCTAAGGTAGCAGTCAAACATTACCTTAGCCACATGCTCCAAAGTAAAAGCCTCAGGTATAACAGCCGTTCGGAGCCTAATCTGCACAAATCCGCTGCTTCCTCTAAGAGGAAAACACTGACCAGGCTCTCCAAAACTAGGTCTCAGCATTTTCTCAGCATCTTGATGTGCCTCATTACGAGAAAGACTCATCTTAAGCCAACTCCCCTTCTCAACACCAAAAGGTTCCGAATGCTTCACAACCATGCCCCCAGCAGATGCCAAAGCATAATCAACCCTGCCAAGTCCATCAGCCGCGTGCTTCTGGATCTCCGTCTCCACTACCTCCCTAGCATAAGCTCTCACATCATCCAAACTAATTATTTTGTTGCCACTACCCACATTCCCCAAATTTTCATACAACTTCTCGAACTCTTCTTTCGTCAAAAACTCATCCAGGCTAAAACCCCCCAATGCGCTCTCCAAATTATCAACTTTCGCATCTAACTTGTGCAACGCGTTCTCCAAAACAACACTCTTCTCTTCAATAATTTTACTCAGCTCTCCTCTCAGCCCTGTCATTTCACTCCCAAGTTTCGCATCGACAACCTCCACCTGAACCTGCATCATCTTTGCAGCCCTCTTCCAACTCTTCTCCATCTCCACCAATCGCCCCTCCAATTCCACCACCTCCCCAACCTCCACACCAACACCACCACTCCCAGATTTCACGGCTAATCTATAAATCAACTGCACAAACCCTAAAACTACAACCAAAAGTACACAATTCTTAACAAACACACTCACAGCAGTCTGCCACAGCGGCTTCACGACCTTCTTACTCCTCCGCGGCGACACAGCATCATTAGGTGGTAAAACTTCCTTGACCTGAATCGGATCCTTGGCTCTCAAATCCCTGCCGCTGATACTCGAAACTCTTTCGCCATTCTCATGAGGATGACTGCTGCTACTGTTATTGGGGTCTAATCCGAGTAATTCGATGCTTGTAGCGGCGGTTGACTTGCGGTCGGTGGACAACGCCGGTCTTCGCCTGGTCGAGGGATTTGCCCTAATGGAAACTGTAGAGGTTGACATTTGGAAGACTTCAACGGTTAGAAATGGAAATTGGAAATCTGGGGTTTCGAGAAAATCTACAACAACAACAAACCCCAAATTTTCTACAGAGTTGGTTTTCTCTGTCAGATCCAGACTGCTTAATTAAAAAATCGAGTCTGTCAGCGACGGAGGGAATGAATTATTTGTTCCCTACCAAATGCTCATAATTTCAATTTTTTTTTTGGAAATTCAAGTTTACTGTTTATTTTCTATCCAAAAAATAAAAAAGTTTACTGTTTATTATTAAATTTTAGAGTCGTGTCTTTTAAAGTTACTGAAACTGAAGAGCGATCAAATGAGACAGACCTCGGTAGAATGAGGCAGTGAGGTCGATCTCGGCCGTCCATCTAACCCACGTGCATCTTAGGCGCGCAAATGACGGCTCGTGACACGTGGCTTCGTCACGTGCGTCTGATCAAGTCGATCAACGACTCGGATCGTACATCACTGCCTCATTCTACCAACTATGCATCAATCGAGTGCTCCATTACTGAAACTTATATCAAAATAAATTTTATCTAATGAGCCTTCCGCGCTATTTTCAAAGCAATCGGCCGATTAAGAAAGATAATATTACTCTGTTATTAGTATAGTGTTCTGATGGTTGAATTGTTGATCGGTATATTTTTTGTTTGGGTTCATTTCTTTTGATACTTCATTTGATTTTTTTTTATTCATAAATCTTCTGTTGTGTCACTGTGTAGGTGTATTTCAAGACTTCGATAGTGATGAGGAGTTTTGGAGCTGCGGGCAACGGATGTTGATACTTCACTAAATTCTGAACTTTTAATGTGAAAGAAGAATTTGATATGAGACTTGCACTTTGATCAATGGATAAGTGTACCAAATAGTAGTAAAATGTACACATCAATAAAAAAAACTACTTTGTCAAATTTGAGACATTTTAAAGAGGCATTGGCGGCAATCTCTCCACATTTATTTATTTTTTCAAACGTAGATGTCATCAACTGAGGCAAGTAGGCCAAACACGACTAATCTCATCTTCTTTATTTATTTGTTTCGTTGCTATCCTATCCTAAAACATACTATTTTTAGAATGTTCATTTTCTTACATAATTCTTTATCTAAATTGTATACGCAACCTCATCGTCATTGCTCGATTTGCTTCGTTGATATTGCAAAGAGGACGCGAGCGAGCATAGCAATCTGCAAATTGCAAACAAGGTCATCCATCATTTTTGGGAACAATGCCGGGCAGGACGGGCAGTTTGGGCAGTGGAACAAAGACACGATCAAGGGGCTGTACGCAAATAAATCCGCGTAAAAGTGACCACTTGTTGTCCCTTGAGCGTGTGCTCCACGCTCCAGTCCCTTGAGCGTGTCCTTATTTTGCACCCACTGCAATCGCAACGGCCACGATCTCTCTTCATGTTTTAAGATCATCGGGTATCCAGAGTGGTACCCTAGTGGCCGTGGCACCGGACGCAGTGATGCTGGCCATACTCAAAATGCTGTGACAACTAGTCGTGGTCGTGGTATTGATGGTGTTGGACGAGGCCGAGGGCGTGGGAGAGGTGCTGGTGGTGTCGCCAATGCAGTTCAGCCGACATCCTCTTCAAATTCTCATTCAACAACCTTGACCGATCGTGATAGACAAGTACTTGGTTCGGCGCTCTCTACTGAACAATGGAATTCAGTCCTTCACATGTTCAATTCCTTACAATCTAAATCATCTGATGCCGCTACAACTACCACTGGTGAGTTATTTTCAACATGGATCCTCGACACAGGCGCCTCCTATCACATGACAGGAGCCTCTGCTTTGCTTCAGGACATGGAAGATATCTCTCCCATTCCCATTTTATTACCAGATGGGACTACATCTACTGCTACTCAACATGGCATACTTAAATTTGCTTCTCTTAGTGTGCCTAACGTGTTATTTATTCCGCGTTTGACTTGCAATCTTCTATCCTTTGCTCAGTTGACTAATGATTTACGATGCCTGGTCTTATTGACTGATCGTTTATGCATCTTACAGGATTACGGTTCGAGGATGGTGATTGGAGTGGGTGAGCAACGAGGTGGGGTCTATTGGCTTCGACAACTCGGCACTCAGGCACGTGCTTATCACACTACTGCTGTCTCGTCGTCAAGCTTGTGGCATCAGCGATTTGGTCATCCATCTAGTTCTGCTTTATTTGGTATTTCTAATGAGAAGAATAAAAGTAATGACATTCCTTGTGATGTTTGCTTTAGAGCTAAACAAACTCGTTCCAGTTTTCCTATCAGTCTCAATAAAGCTGCCAAATTATTTGAGTTGATTCATTGCGATGTTTGGGGTCCGTATAACACTCCATCTCATACTGGTGCTTCATATTTTTTGACTATTGTGGATGACTGCTCTCGCGCCGTGTGGGTATATTTACTCTGTGATAAGACTGAGGTTGTGTCATGTTTCCAACGTTTTTGTGCTATGATTCGGACTCAGTTTCGCCAACAAGTGTGTCGGGTTCGAACAGATAATGGCACCGAGTTTCTTCCTCTTCGCACATTTTTTGCAGAACATGGCATTTTATTTGAGACTTCTTGTGTCTACACTCCGCAACAAAACGGGAGAGTAGAGCGCAAGCACAGACACATCCTCAATGTTGCTAGGGCACTTCGCTTTCAGGCTCATCTTCCTATTTCTTTTTGGGGTGAATGTGTTCTTGCAGCATGTTATCTAATCAATCGAACACCATCTACGGTGCTTCAGGGACGAACTCCTTTTGAGATTCTCCATGGCACACCTCCTTCATACACTCACTTTCGGGTATTCGGTTGTCTTTGCTTTGCTTCTAAAATACCCCGTGATCGAGATAAGTTTGCTGCACGAAGTCGAAAATGCATATTCATTGGCTACCCAACACGTCAAAAAGGTTGGTCTCTCTTTGATCTCGAGACCAAAGAAACTTTTGTCAGTCGAGATGTGGTGTTTTTTGAAACACACTTCCCTTATAGCGCGCCTGCTACTCCCTCTACAACATCCCCACCTATTCCACATCCATCCATTTATGACACTCTTACAGATTCTTCTATGCATCTACTTTCACAGGCCGACAATAGTGGGAGCACAACTCTTGCTCCTCCTCCTCCGCCATCACCTACTACTGCTTCATCTATTGTACACAGGCAGAGTACTCGTTCCAAACAGCCATCTGTGCGTCTTCGTGACTATGTTTGCAACACGGTTCTCTCAATAGACCCCGCTCCTATAGCTGCTTCACCCGCTTCAACTCCAACCTCAGGTAAACCGTATCCTATCGCTGCTTATGTTTCGTGTGCTAATTTTTCTGCTACCCATACTCGTCTTCTAGCAGCTATTACAGCAGAGCATGAGCCATCTTCATTTTCCGAGGCTTCTCGTTCCCCAACATGGCGGGAAGCAATGCAGGCTGAAATAGATGCTTTGGAACGGAATCACACGTGGATTGTTACAGACCTTCCACCAGGAAAGACTCCCATTGGCTGTAAATGGGTGTTTCGTATCAAATATAGATCGGACGGAACCATTGAAAGACATAAGGCTCGTCTCGTGGTCTTAGGAAATCGTCAGGTGGAAGGTATTGATTTCACAGAGACATTTGCTCCTGTCGCCAAGATGACTTCTGTTCGTGTTTTCTTATCAGTTGCTGCTATTAAGGGTTGGCACCTCCATCAAATGGATGTCCATAATGCCTTTTTGCATGGTGATTTAAATGAGGAGGTTTATATGAAACTTCCACCCGGCTTTCCTACTACTCACTCCGGACAAGTCTGCAAATTGCAAAAGTCGCTTTATGGATTGCGTCAAGCTCCCCGCAATTGGTTTGCCAAGCTGGCACATTCTCTCCGCATATTTGGCTTCCATCAAAGCAAATCAGACTACTCACTTTTTTCCTTGACGCAATCAAATACAACATTGCACGTCTTAGTGTATGTTGATGATCTTATTATCGCAGGGGATGATCTTTCTGCCATTGATCGCTTTAAGAGATACTTAAGTTCATGCTTTCACATGAAGGACTTGGGAATTCTCAAATATTTTCTTGGTATTGAGATTGCTCGAAATCTGAAAGGTATATTTCTTTCCCAGAGAAAATATACGCTCGATATTCTCTCTGAGACTGGCCTACTAGGTGCTAAACCCTGTGAGTTCCCTATGGAGCAACATCATGATCTTTCCAAATCAGAGACTCCACTGCTCGAAGATCCTGAACGTTACAGGCGCCTAGTTGGTCGCCTCATCTACCTTACTGTCACTCGACCTGAGCTTAGCTAATCTGTGCATACTTTGGCACAGTTTATGCAGTTACCCCGTCAAGCCCATTGGGATGCTTCTATTCGTATACTGCGCTATTTAAAGACTCATCCTGGCCAAGGTATACACCTTTCCGCTTCTAGCTCTCTTCGACTCACTGCTTATTGTGACTCTGATTGGGCTGCTTGTCCTCTCACTCGACGCTCTATATCTGGTTATTACATAAAACTAGGTGAGTCTCCTATTTCTTGGAAGACTAAGAAGCAGCCTACCGTCTCTCGTTCTTCAGCTGAAGCTGAATATCGTGCTATGGCTGTCACTTGTTGTGAACTCATCTGGCTTGGTTTTCTTCTCCTTTCGCTTGGAGTGCGCCACACATCTCCCATACGACTTTACTGCGACAGCCAAGCAGCTCTCCACATTGCTGCCAATCCCGTCTTTCATGAGCGCACCAAACACATAGATATTGACTGTCACTTTGTTCGAGACCTTGTGCAAGCTAGTCGAATTTTGCTATCTCACATACGTACTTCGGAGCAGCCAGCAGATCTGTTTACAAAAGCTTTGGGCAAACAACAATTTCAGTTTCTTCTTCCCAAGTTGGGCGTCGTTGATCCACATGCTCCAACTTGAGGGAGGATATTAGCGATATATATCTATTTCCTTATTAGGTCATATTTGAAGATATATTTGAAGATCCACTTGCCCTCTAAGTATTTGTAATATGTATATATTCCATTGATTATCAATGAAAAACACACAGCAACTTTTACAAACCTCATCCGCCTATCTTTCAACAATAATGTCTGAACATTACGCATCGTTCGATTACGCATCGGATCAAAATCGATGCATAATCCCTTCAATAACCGATGCATAATCCCCTGTTTGTAGTAGTGTTGGCTGCTCAATTTGAAATTAGATAGTAAAAACTTCAGAAAATTTCCCAATTTCCTCAAAATTGTAATTTGAGTTCTCTTTATATTCAATCTTCAAATTTTATTCCAAATTTACTCACGTTTCCTAAGGCGACGTGGCCAACGACGCCTTAGAGTTCAGTCGCTCTTGTGGACGTCGGTTTAAGCCTTGGGGGATATTTAGCAAATAAATAAAGTCGACTGGGCACAAATTGTCAAATAAGCTGAAAACGCTGTTCCATAGAGCGTTCAACGCTAAACCACCGTTGGTAACGGCTGTTTAATGGTAGCGATTGAAGGATGGCTACGGCTATGGCGGTGGCGGTCGGCTAGGAGAGCCAACTTTGGCGGCCGGTGATGGATTGATACGGCGGGCAGACGACAATGGAGCTCTCGAGGTCGACGCGGTTGGGGAAGATTCATGTGAGTATTTGTGAAGTTGTATAACGGGCAGGATGAGAGTGAAACAAAGCCCGACTGTAATTGTGCGCTAAGCCGCTGTTCCGAACAACGACTTAAATTAAAAAGCCACATCACCAATCTGACTCAACATTATTTTTAAATATATACCACGAGACTTAAACTGCCGTCCACTAGAGCGGCTTAACTCTAAGACGACGTTCCAACGACGCCTTAAAAAATATGAATAAAATTAATAAATTAGAAATGAAATTTAAAGATCGATAGAGTATAAAGAGATCTCAAATTTTAATTTTGATTAAATTGAGAAATTTTCCAACAACTTCACCCTTTAAACTGAATAATTTTTATAAACATTCATTTAATGTGTGAAACGTGTCTAGTTTAATGAGTCAGTAGATCATTAGTAATTTTTAATTATTAGTACTTGGAAAAAAGCAGAGATTGAGCGAGTCGATACAGACTTTGTCGTACCGTATCTCCACGCGCGCGTGTCACACTCTCTCTCCATCATCACCACCTTTCCTTTCCCTTCATTCTTCTCTACTCTTCTTCTCCCCAATTTTCACGTCCAATACTCACTTCCTGATCTCTCTCTCTCATGATCCATGCTTGAAAAATACACACACAGCTACGGACTAGCTCGATGGAATCCGGTGTGACGATGTCGACGCTCGATCATTTTTCGACCTTGTCTTTGTAGAGTAGAGGCTCAACTTTCCTAAACAAGTAAGTTAATTTAACTTCTCCTGGCATTGATTGATTCATGGTTCTCAGTAGAAATAATCTTCTCATGATTACTATTAGGGCTTTTTTTTTCACTGTTCCAGTCTCTCAACTCATCTTCTTCCATTATTATTTATTAAAAAAAAATCAATTGTTTTTAGTTATAATAGGTTTCTGAATTGGTCGCCTTGTTGATTTTCGATCTGCTGTCTCGTTCCTTGCAAATCGGATTTTGTTTAGTTAGTTTTGGATTTCTGTTTGGGTATATACTTTGGTGTTTCAGATCTGAGCTGATGCTAATAGATTATCCAATTTTGATGCACATGAGTATGTATATTAATTTTGTTATCTAATCTAGGGTTTGTGCTTTCGCTGTGAAATTTCGATGAAGGAATTTGTGCTTTAATTTTGTTGTATGCAGTCAGTTGTGAATGATTTGGACGATTATCGTTGATCTTAATATTGATTGGATTTATTCCCATCAACTTCTGATCATTGTATCTAAATAATTTGTCAGGTAATAATTCCGCGTCTCGTCTTAGAAATTACATGTAAACCAGTGCCTTCCTGCTGTTAGTTGTTGCTACTAGATTATGCATGTGGCAGTGTATGGTAATAGATCTGCACCGGTAGATTATTCTTGGTTTTCTAGCCCTTGAAAAGCACTGAGAGCTTAACACTGAAATTTATCTGTCAGTGTTTTATTTAAGCCTCTACAACCAATTGAGCTCGACTATATGGTAATATGAGTGCTTTATTTCTTTTGGCTGTTAGATAATTGTCTCGCTTTCTGTGAGCTGTTATGGTTGTAGTCAACTCACTTCAATTTTACAGCCCTTCTTTCTGCTATTGCTACTTGTACTTTCTCCAACCTTCTTGGATTGATTCTCGTTTTACCATTACTATAGATAATGGATAACTTCTTGCAGCTGATTGGTGGTTATCTGTAAATAGGCCATAGTCTGGACTTACTCACAACATAATCTTGACATCTCTAAATTTCTTTAGTTGAAGAACAAACTAAACTATCCATTTGCTGTTGTGGACCGGACCATCCTTGTTAGCGACCTTTCATGAGAAAATGGGAATAATGAGTTGAAGTATCAAGAAAGAGATGAGCATTAATTCTTATCCTTGTCTTCCTTATAAATGCTCATAACAAGGGTTTCCATCACACCAACTCGTTTACTGTTGTATGAATATGATATTTGACTAGCAAATTTATGCTTGCATTTGATGTCCGCTTATTTACTTTTCATTTTATTTGCTGGTTCAGAATCTGTTCATACATTAGGGCTTTTTGGTGAGGCAATCTTTTGGAATTGAGTCAAATGTCAAGTGATAGTGAGGGTGTACCGATATCAAATGATGAGTTAGAGTCGGAATATATTGATGATGAGAGTAGCAGAGAAATCATGAGTGGAATTGTTCTAAAGAAAGGCCCCTGGACCTCGGCGGAGGATGCTATCTTGATTGATTATGTGAAAAAACATGGAGAGGGAAACTGGAATGCTGTCCAAAAGCACTCGGGGCTGTTTCGTTGTGGCAAAAGTTGTCGCCTCCGATGGGCAAATCATTTAAGACCAAATCTTAAGAAAGGCACATTCACTGTAGAGGAGGAGCGGCTGATTATTGAGCTGCATGCTAGAATGGGTAATAAGTGGGCACGGATGGCAGCACATGTAAGCATTTCATTTAAACAATTTCTTAATGAGCTCCATGTGATTATAATATTATCTAAACGGAGGTGTTTCTTTCAAAAATAGTTTATGTGTCAGGGGGCAATTACCTATCTAGCACTGAACCTTGTGATTTCTTTTTAAAATTTGAATTTACACTATTGAAAATAAGTTTAGTAGTAAACGATAATCTCAATAAGCTACAACTTCCCAATGTTCTATGTTTATATGTGCTTACTTGATTTCATCAGTGTATTGTGGTTATTTAACTGTTCATAAAAGATCTGTAACATTTGAAATTTATTATTGCTCATTCTTTTTATTGAACTTGTATTGAATATTGATAATGTAAGATGGTTCTTCAAATATGTTGGCTTTTTATTTACCTGCTTGGTACAGATTTATTTGTGTCTCTGCATCGCACCACTCTTAATAGAAATGAACTTGTCTATGTAGTTGCCAGGTCGTACTGATAATGAAATCAAGAACTATTGGAACACACGAATCAAGAGGCGCCAACGAGCTGGCTTGCCTCTTTATCCTCCGGAGGCGTGTTTACAAGCTTTGCTGGAGAGTCACATTGAGGATCCTTCGAGGATGAGTAGCAAGGGTGGGTATACTAAAACCAATAGCTGTGAGATCCCGGATGTCATATTCCACAACATGCCTGCTACTCATGGTGCTTTATCCTATTTCCCTGAACTTACTGGTATGTCCTCCGATAGACTGCTGTTGGAAGGAATAGGTTCAACCCAACAGACCAATTTTACATCAACACACCCGCCTAAGCGCTTTTGTGGAACGAGATCCCATGCACATGATTCTGATGTTTTGGTAAAAAATGAGTTGTCTTTCTTCGAACCGGATCAGGATGATCCTAAGGTTAATCAATCCCTGGGATTGTTTTTCCAACATGATCATGAACCAAGTAACAACCATTGGTTACTGAGAGAGACACAGGACAGTCATTCCTATGTAAATGGCAATTTCTCTACTCCTAAGCCCGCATGCGAGGCTGTGAAGTCAGAGCTCCCTTCATTCCAATATGCAGATACTGATTCCAGTAACTGGGACGCATCTTATTCAGCGTCACCTTTACTCGACCCATTTGACTCTAATATTCAGCAAGGAACACTAAGTGAAACAGTTCACTTCGAGTGTTCATCTCCACGCAACAGCGGCTTGTTGGATGCTTTACTGTATGAGGCAAGAGCTATCAGCAGTGTGAAAATTCAGTCGTATAACAAGAGCTCAAACTCATCAGCTGTCACTCGCAGTGAGTTTGCAAGTGAAAGTGGTCCTAAGTTTTGTGAGACTGAAATTGGAAATAGTGAACCAGTATCCCCCTTGGGTTCTGCCACATCAATCTATAGTGAAAACTTGATTACTGCTTCCCATAGTATTATGACAGATGGCCATCCCCACAATGAAACATATTCTGGTAAGCAATATTTTTTTCATCACATTCTAGTCTGTTGGAATGACGATAAATCGAGACGCTGAGTATTTATTGCCAAAAGCTTTGATGTTCAGTATATTTTTCCTGTAAATTTATGGTTCTATACTGTTGGTTAAAGAGATTCAGTGTCTGAGTTATTGGCTCGACACTTATTTCACAAGCACATGATTTTATTTTGCATCGACATCATTTGTGCTTGGCTGCTTGCTACTTGCGTTTTTGGAGTTCAGTCTCAGTGATTGATTTTGAATTTACTTATTTTCAGGATACAAATTGAAGTCTGAGCCTGTTGACTATGTCAGCAACCCAGTAGAGGAGAACAGTCCATCCGGGCTGGAGTTGTTGGAGCTTGGTTTACCAGTTTACTCGGACTGGCTTGAGAAAGAATCTTGCTTCACCATGAACCAACCCACCATGGAGCAAGCTGTGGCAGGAACACTCTTAGGCGATGACTGGGTGACCGGATTCAACTACATGGGTTCGATGATGTGAAGCCAAAGATGAGGGTGTGTGTTTAAAACTGGAACAACATACCTACGGTTTGCCAGATGTCCAAGCTTGGGCAGATTTGTTCTCCATCCTTTAACACCAAACAATGAAGTTTCCTTTCCGCATCGTGGATTGTTATCACTTGATTATTCAGTCTCAAGGAATGCGATGTACCAAAACCTGGGGTTTCTGCATTCTTTGTGATGTTTTTTTTCTGTGTGAGACATTGTGGATTTTGTCCATTTTGTGGAAATACAAGACATAGGGCTATGGATTATTTTGTGTTTGGATTCGGTATTGCTGTAAGATGTGCAAGTTACCATGTCAATTCTTGAGTTTTCAACATGCACGAAGGTTTATAAGTTGGAGTGTGTATCATAGTGATTGTGATTCGAAACCTTGTGAAATGATACTCAAAATAGTTTATCAGTTGCACTTCAAACATAAGAAATATGAATGATTCTCTCAAGAAGGACATCCACATCAACAGCATATATTGTGAAGGGACAACATTAGTGGACCTTAAACCAAACAAAAATGTCACTTGAGCTCTTCGCGCTGAGAGACTGGCGGTGGCAGCTGCGGCCAGTAAGAGATAAGGGGTGCCGGAGGACATGAAGAGCTCATTTTCCCAAGTCAATTAGAGTGGTCGAGTCTCATTTGAAGAAGTCAGTCATTTCGTTTTGATCTGCATGTGGCCATGCTTACTCTCAGGACTTCTTGCTTCTGAAGCTTTCCTTCAGCAGTGCAAATTTCTTCTTGCATTGGTGCACTGTCTTCCCTGGGACTGCAGTGGCCACGCGTTCCCAGCGCTGACTGGCATCCTTGGGAAATGTTTTCAAAGCTTGTATCAATGCTTTCTCTTGGACAGCAGACCATTGGTCAGGATCTGAGCTTGAAGGCAATCCATTAGCGACTGCCTTTTCTGGTTTCTGCTCTGTTTCGCCTGTGCCTGAGGAATCCCCTGCAGCTGAGGGAGTCTTATCTACTATATCATCTCTGGTTGACAGTGGCGACTGAATGGAAGGTGATGGCTTTTTCTTTTCTAGGAACGAGTCAAAGGCTTTGTTAGAATCTGGCTTTTGGAGAAGTACTGTTTTTGTTGCCTTCAGAATCTCATCTACAGATCTCCCAGTGCCAATATACTCTGATATAACTTCCCATCTTCGCGATGTTCCTTTGGGATATTTCTGGACACCCTTTTTCAGTAACTCGACTTCCTCTTTGGCCCAAGGTTTTTCTCTCTCTTTTTTCTCGTAGTTCCCTAAATGGACAGTTCCATTTTGTGTAGCAGAACCATTCTGGAGAGAAGGTTTTTTCTCATCTTGCGTAACACCTTCTGTGGCAGCCTTACGTCCAAGAATATTCCTGAGAGTTTCTGCTTGATCCTTTGTCTCCATTCCCTCCATCTTGTCACACAAATTCTTCAAATCATCCATTCCCAAAGACATGCATAGACCTTCAATATCATCTTCAGAAACATGGTGCTGCGAATGTGACACAACGGAAGCTGAAAGTGATCTGAGGCGGCTTCGCTCTTTCCGTAAAAGCTTTTTCTCTTTCTCTTTCGCCTTCTTCTGAAGTGCATTAGTTTCGGCAGCACGTTTATCTTCTTCCTCTTTACGGCGTCTCTCTTCTTCAGCTTCTTTAGCTGCCTTCTCCTCTTCCAGCTGCTTTGCCAGATATTTGGCTTGCTTTTTCTTTTGCTTCTCAGCTTTCTCTTCTTCCTTTCTCCTCACTATTCTAGGATCTCTCTTATAAGCATTCTCGACAAGGCTACGGATTCGAACATACTCTTCCTTTCTTGCCTTTTCAGAAAGCTTTGCATTCTGTCTCTCCATCCATCTCTTATGGTCACGAGACTCTGCTTGTTCAAGATCATGCTCATCCTCATGTGGGAACTCTCTCCAACTTTTGAAGCTATACCAGAAATTATAAAAGTCATCCACTTCTTTCAAAGAAGCATTATCATCTCCTAATGATGGAACTGGCTGCGCAACCGACCACCGCCCATTTCGCATAAAAGCAGGCCCAAACACCTTGAAAAAATCTTGTGGGGCACAGTCGGTAGGAATTTCATCATCAAACTCATCTGTGGAATCATAAATCCTTCTTTTAACTGGATCCATTAGAAGTTCATATGCTTCCTGAACAGATTTGAAGTGAGCTTCTATCTCCTCTTTCTTAGCCTCCTTTCCAGCTTCAGTTTCCTCAGTAAGAAGCAGAGCAGCCTGTTTGTCTGGATGATACTTTAGCGCAGTCTCTCGATAGCTTTTCCTAATCTGTTCCTCCGTGGCAAGATATCGCAAATGACTCAAATTCAGCAATGCATAGTGATCCTGTTCCTTGCTATCAGACCCCGATTTCTTTTTACTTTTCGTGCTGTATGAACCAGAAGATGGCATATACTGCTCCTTGCCGGCAGATGGTTTCTGCTCCTCATCTTCATCATCCTTGTCATCTTCAAAGAAACCCCGAAGCCGCAGAGCTGCTTCATGGAAAGAAAGTCCAGCAGGTTCATATTTCAAAGCCTTCTTAGGGAGGCAATTGGACGCTACATAAATTGGTTCTCCATCAACAATCTCTTCCGAATATGCAATCAGCCGAAATGCGCTCTTCACAGGTACCATCTTTGATGTCCCTGCAGAGAGTATCCAACAAATGTCTCCCCAATATACGTCCCTTATCTACAAAATTCCCATAGCACAATTCAACAAAAAAATAGTAGCACAAAAAATAATAATCAAAGACATCTCATAATGATAGGTACAACTGCAAAGTTGAGCAAATCTCACAGATAGCATTCCAAATTCCAACTTAAGCAATCATATGAATATTTTATACTTGAAGCACATCAAGAGCTACGAAAATCTTCAAATTTCAACTACATCCAACAACCTTGAATCAGCAGACCAAATTCGACAGCAAAAATAAAGGAAACCTGAATATCAAAACCCCCAAATTTCACGAAGTTCGTTATCAACGAATTCGCTAAATCAATACCAATAACAACCAAATCCAACTACACAAAATCAATGAAGCAAATAAACCAACCCTAAACTACCTTGCCGGCGTCGAGTCCCGCTGCTTGATCTCAGCCTTCCGCCGGCGACAAGAGGATCTACAACACCTGAGCGCGGCGATGGAGAACCAGCGAAGAGAGGCGTACGAGGTACGGAACGAAATGAGCTTGCTCAACCACCCGACTTGCTCAGCGTAACGAATTTATAGGTAGGGCTTAGAAATGCGAATCCGGGTCGGATTTCCGCAATCCATTTCATTTCGGGCTTAATCCCGGGTCTCGTTGTGAATAAAAGAATATCAATTAAGTAAGAAATTGGAATAAAAAAGTAGAACATTGAACTTTTTTGGGAACTTAAGGAGCCTAATTGTAAATACGGCTTTCTTCTCCGATGTTCATTCTGGAAATTGCACACAAACTGGAGTTTTTTTTTTTTTTGCAACTAATCTGTTTTGAGTTTCAAATATTAGAAATGACCCACGTGAGTTTGCACTTTCAAAAATATCCTGTTTTTAATAAGACCGGATTCCTGAGAATCGGTTTTTTTCATTTTCTCAAACACCGGTCCCTGGGAATCCGGTTAGTTACGTTTTGTAACTAACCGGATTCCTAGGAATCGGTGTTTGAGAAATACAGGTGACGTGGATGAGGGTGGAATACGTGGACGCCACGTAACACCGGAGACTTAAATTGCATCTCTTTTCTAGGTGACCTTAGTGCTGATATGTATTTCTCTATACTTGTCGTGATTTTCAAGCACTCGCCTTTATTCATACACTATGTCAAGTTTTTTTTCTTCTAACTCCACACTTAAAACTTGACATAGTATATGAATAAAGGCGGATGCATGCAAATCACGACAAGTATAGAGAAACACATATCAACACTAAGGTCACCTAGAAAAAGAGATGCAATTTAAGTTTTTGACATTTTGTACCGGTGCCTACTAATATCAAGTATCAAACATGCTTCAAGAAATACATAAAACACATGATAGGCAAAAGCTAGCAATGATACTGACACGAGAGAATACACACACGAATAAAACTATTTCAAGTCATAGACTTTGAATCCAAAAGAATGACAATCAGTCAAGGAGTATCGTAGAAAAATGAGGATTTCAATCGCAATACACTGACAGTTGAGCATATGCAAGAGTGAATGCGTGATATGCGATGTGTGTGACTATGCGCTAGCTACCCACTCAATCCACACTTAAAAATGAGCTTAGTCCCTAAGCGAAGAAATAAAAGTTAAGAGAAGGCGCATAGGAACTTCCCTCGTGTGTGATAGGTCGATCCATGGAGATTAAGCGATGCCCGGGGAGTGAAAAGCGACTCATGAGCTGGTAGATAAATAGATAAAAACATAGAGCTTCACAAGTGATAGGTAAGCATCGAAAATCGTGGAGAAACAAGGCAAGTGATAGGGTTCTGATTTGAATTTTGGGGAAGAAGAAACTGATTTGGCCGTGACAGCCGTGACATCCGAGAATGTCACGGCACCCCCAAGAACCCACTGAGATAAAAGCCTGCCATGACAGCCGTGACAGATCCATTGTGTCACGGGTGTCACGACACCAATACTCCCCAGTAGTCATTTGTTGTTCCAGAACTCTTTTTGCTGGTTTGAGCGTGACACACTCCACACTTAGATTCCTGCAATGAGCACACAGACAAAGCACAAATATAAATGAAAAATGCAATGAAATAAAAATTACATCGCGGGTTACTCCCCGAAGAGACCTAGTTTAGTCTTGGTAAGACATAGCTAGGGAGGTAGGATTAGAAGTATTCTCGGGAAGTCCCTTGCCGAGATCCCTTCCCGGGAAGTAGGTTATCATCAATGTCGTCAGGTGGTTCCCGGTGCTTCAAGATGTGGTAATGCTTTAGGCGCTGCCCGTTGACCACCATTGATTTTCCTCCCTTGGTACTAAGCTCCATGTGGCCATCTGGGTACGCTCTCTCCACTGTGTATGGACCACTCCACTTGGTGCGCAGCCTCCCAGGAGATAATATAAGGCGGGAGTCGTATAGAAGAACTCGCTCGCCCTCATTGAATTTTCTGCGCACTATTCGTTTGTCATGCCATTTCTTCGTCCTCTCCTTGTAGATACCACAGGGGTCAAGAAGAGGTTTCAACTCTACCTTGCACATTTCCTTACCTGAGTCGGTGGTCTGTTCAGCTTCATCGGCTCCCTCAGTGCTCACTGCGCATATATTCATCGGTATTGGACATCCTGGTATAACTCTGTAGGGCTCAATAGAGGTCAGTGTAATAGGGTCATCAACATCAGCAGAGTCCAATACATCACAGTCAGCTAACAGACTAGGACTCTTAGACATGTCAGGCAAATTAAAAACAACTGTTTCACTGCCTACTCGCAAGGCTAAGGAACCTCTATCCATGTCAATAACTGTCTTAGCCGTGTAAAAAAATAGCCTACCAAGAATAATTGGGATATCTATCTCCTTAAAGATGTCCAGCACTATAAAATCAACTAGAATGTAAATGTGCTTCACCTTGACGGGTACATCCTTTAGAATCCCTCTCGGGAGTCTACAAGAACAATCCGCAAGGTGAATAGTGACATTAGTAGGATAAAGATCACCCAAATTCAGTTTATCATACAAAGAATATGGCATGATAGACACACTAGCACCTAGATCACATAGAGCATGATGAACAGTAATACCACCAATATCACAAGTGATAGAAAAACTTCATGAGTCTTTAAGTTTAGGCTGCATGGGCTGGTGCATGGCAGTACTACACTCCTCGCTCAGGGCCACTGTCTCGGTTGAGTCAATTTTTCTTTTCCCAGTCAGAATCTCTTTCATAAATTTGGCATACGTAGGAATCTCGGTGATGGCATTAGTGAGTGGCAGAGTGATGTACATAGTACGAATTTTATCCACGAACTGCTTGAACTCTTTATCCCTCCTTGTAGCTACTAGCCGCTGAGGGAATGGAACTGGAGGTCTATAGGGAGCTGGCTCCATTGTCAGTGTAGAATTTTCAGTTTGGTTTTCAGCTTCTTTCGACGTTTCCTCTTCAGCAGACGTAGAATCAGATGTTGATTTTACAGCGGGAGATTGAGTGGTCTGAGCTGGCAACATTTCAATCTGTTTTCCTCCTCGAAGTGTGATGGCATTCACTGATGCCATAGGATTCGGATCTGGCTTCGAAGGGAGTTTCCCAGGTTCTCTACAGGCTAAATTTGCTTGTTGGGCTATCTGATTTTCTAGCATCTTGTTCTGAATGGCCAGCTGCTTGTTCTGGATGGCGAGATGCTCGAGTGTCTGCTCTACCCCATTCATTCGTCTATCCTGCTCGGCCATGAAATTCGTCAGCAGGGATTCAATACTAGATGAGTTGCTGGACTCCTGATGCTTGGGCTGCTGCAATTGTTAATTGTACTGTCTTGAATTCTGACATTGTTGTTGTTGCTGCTGGTTGTTGTACTGGTTCCTCGGTTGGTAGGAAGCATTGTTTTACTGTTGCCTGTAAGGGAACCCTGGGGGTGCCTGATTCGGATTCTGATTTTGTGGCTTATAAGAGAGGTAGGGATGAATCCTGTTCGGGTTATCCCACCTATTCGTGGCAGATCCAGAAGTGAAACCATTGCCCTGGTTGTTTTGCCCTATATAATTAGCATCCTCCTGGTTTCCATTGTCGCCATCTTGTCCCATCACTGGACAGCCATCTGCGAAGTGAGAAGGAGAAACACATATCTGACAATAGACAACCGCATTAGCAACAATTGAAGACTTCATAGCGGAGTCTTTGTTCAGATTTTTTATTTCAATTGTAAGCATCTTTACTGTGTTGGCAATTCAGCAATATCATTAGTGCCATCAGCGAGGTAGAGGTCTTGCATACCCTTATTGTCTTTAGGATTACCTCGATCACTGGCCCAGAGGTGGTAATCCTGAGCTGCCTTTTCTATTATATCATAGGTGTCTTCTAGTGGGACTCCATTGAGTCCTCCCCCAGCCGCTTGATTTATCAATGTGCACATCCCCTGGTCGATTCCCTGATAAAAAGTGTCCATAATATGTCACATCTCCAGGTAGTGGTGGGGGCACATCCTCATCAGCTCTTTGTACCTTTCCCAGACCTCGTAGAGAGTCTCACCATCCATAGAGTGGAACGATATGATCTTGTTCCTGAAATGTGATGTCTTCGATGGTGGAAAGTACTGTTGTAGAAAAGCCTCAGCCAATTTATCCTACGTAGTGAAAGTGCCCTCTGCATGACTGTCGAGCCACCTACTAGCCTTGTCAGAGAGCGAGAATGGAAATAACCTCAGGTAGTAGGACTCTGGAGGAACACCATTAGTCTTCACCGTGTTGCACATCTGAATAAACCGCTTGAGGTGCTGGTGAGGGTCTTCATTCATCCTTCCCAAAAACTGTTTATTCTGCATCATCTGAATGAGTCTGATTTTGAGCTCCCAGTTGTTGTTGTCTATACCAGGTGGTGCAATGGCAGACTGAAATCCTGAGACACGTGGAGCAGTATAATCTCCTAGAGTCATGCGCACTGGCTGCTGCACGGGATTCTGCTGGTCATCCTGGACCAGCTCAGGTAGCAATGCTCAGTTGTTTTGATTCATTCTTAGCTTAGCCAGTTGTCGAGCTCGTAACCTAGTTAAAGGAACGTGTTCTCTGTGTACCCGAGGGGTCTGTTGTTCCCCCGAGTCGCTTTGATCGTTTGCCCGCACCTTCTTCTTGCTCCTAAGTGTTTTCCTTGGCATATACTAAAGAGTACCTGCAAAAAAGCCAATGAAAGAGTGAATGCAGCAAGAAAAAGCAGTCAGAGACGAGCAACAAAAAAGAAAAAGGAATAGTCTAAACTACACACGTTAAGTCTAATATCACACTAAGCGTTGTTCCCCGGCAACGACGCCATTTTGACAATGCGTATTTTTAACCCTTTATAGTCGTCAAGTTATGAGTTTTAGGGGTCGAATTGCAGTCAAACAAAACTTATAAACCTTGGTAAGCCAAGGGTCGATCTAAGGAACAGACGTTTGTGAGTACTAGCTAACAAGTGACCTATTTAGCTATTCCGAGTAACAAAAGGTTTTTATATGAAACAAGTAGCAGAAATTAAATACGAGAAATAAAAAGGTTTTGGCTTGATCAGAGAAAGAATCCCAGGATCAAATTTCACCAGTGCCAACCCTGGTCTCGACTGCATTCCGTATGTCTCAAGTCACAGGAATTGTGGACAGCTAATGTGCCACTAATTTGCTTCAACATCACTGAGTGGCATCATCTGATCCGTGTTACGAGGCAGTTCGGATGGAAGCAGAGCATTCCACCTGCTCCGATAGCGTATACGAATGAGCACCATGGTTTAGAAACAAAAAAGAGAATTGATTTGAGAGTGCACCTCCACCAATATGTGGGTTTATGGGCTAGTAGACGGGAGCGATTATTACATGGGATACGGGCGAGGATCACGAGCACATTTATATTCCCAGTGATGAATACATGTATTGGTATTCAAGGATCACACGTCGCCTTATCCAGCCCAGATTGGAAGAAGAGGACACTCAGGCATATCGGCCTAGTGCCCATGAGTTACTGAGTATTGTAAGTTTTCACCTGTTTAGAAATTTATTATTATAATGTTTTACATGTGTAACTAACAATTTGTTTATATAGATTCGGACGTTGCTCATCTGCGCATCGGAGGCTGCAGATGGATTCACCACTACTGCACACCTCCATCTGCTACAGAAGTTGTACCGCATTTTCCATACCGTAGTGGAGGAACTACGGGTTTTGGGGGAGTTACGGCTACTGAATATCAACCCTGATATTATTCAGTTTGGAATAGATAAATTTCCAAAATTTATTTAATTAATATACTAATTAATTTCATAAAGGTGACGATGATGACATGGGTGTAGACGATGATCATGTCACCAACCTTGATTCACAGACAGCAGGTTGTGATCGACCATCCAGCTCACAGACACCACTTCACCATCAGCTCGTCCATCCAGCTCACAGGCACCAGCTTCACTACCAGTTCATGGGCAACAGCTTCGTGCTCGTACGATACCAAAACAGTCATGGCTGAAGAACCTGCGCAGCAAGAGATTCTTTAGAGATTGAGATTAGATAGTAATGTAATTTATTGTTTTTTTGAACTTATGGTACATTTGTTTTATTTATAAAACCGGTAAAATCGGTGAATATGTTGAAAATCGGTGAATATCTCTCGAAACCCAGTAACTAACCGGTGGTGAAAATCTCAATATACGGTCATAATTTTTGGTTAAAATCCGATTTGGTTAATCTCAATCCGGTTTCAGAGTTCCTCCAACCTCTGGCATTCTCAAGTACGGATGTGATTTACCAATTTCAGTATTGGTTATGTTCACTTTCAAACAGTTGAATAAATACTTCAACAAGTGTCGTTATCGTTACGACATCACGGATTCAGCTTTTGCACCAAAGATACACCAGAGGTTGGAGGAACTCCGACAAAGGGCACAGTACCACAAAGGCACTATTTTTAACCCGTCCCGCGGAATTTATGAAGTCATCACGGGAATTAAGCATCATCAGTGGAAAGTTTGCCTACCCGACAGAACATGTGACTGTGGAAAATGAACGACACTTCATATTCCCTACAGTCATTCAATTGCAGCTTGTAAGTTCGCGCGCTTGGAATTCAGCGACTTTGTCTCTCATGAGTATACACTTCAAGCTTACAACATGACCTGAAGTTACAATTTACGTCCATTGCCTCATGCTGACTTATGGGAACCCTATATGGGACTTCCTCATAGGCCTAATCCTCACTTCAAACGTACAAAAGTCGGTAGAAATCTGACTAGGCAAAGGCGTAATGAGATAGACCAGAGGGATGTGGGTCAGTCCAGTACTCAAGGAGAGGCTTGTCCATTCAACAATACGAGCTAAACCCAATATCTGAGTACCCGTAGTACTGTTGTTGTGCACTTTTATATTAGTTCAACTTTGTTTTTATAATGTCCACACTCACTGGTTAGTTACAACACGCCCCGAAACCTCAAGGACGTGAGTAAGAAATTTACATTACTTGTAATACAACCTTACATGGTCTTTCTTGCAACCATACTTAAGTTTCCACCTTTATATACACAAATGTCATACATGAATGCTTATGTTATGTAATGATATGCATATGTATCACAATATAGCATGTACTACGAAATACAAACACGAATCATGAATAACATACTTACAAACTAGAACAAGGCTAATATCATAAAAGATAAGCAAATCATTCACAATTGACATCAAAGATAAGCACCAATAGAAATAATTTGAAAGATTACTCTTTAAACTAGCTTATAAGTCATTTTAGGACTTTAATTCAAAATTTGAGAATTAAAACCACATATTTCATCAGCGATGAAGTTCTTTAAATTGTATATTTATCCATTCCTAGCTTACTTTTTCTTCCTAGAACTCGATTATGTGATTATAGTGCATACATGTTCGCTAAATTGCATGTTTAGCCTTTTTATAGTAGAAAGTATGTCTTTACTTGGTTTTCCATTCTAGAACAAGACTATAAGGTTTTAGTTCGTCCATGTCACTTTTGATGCATTCCTAGTCTACTACTTAAAACATAAATACATACAACATCATTTTTGGCCTATTTTATCACAAGACTACATGCGTATAGTACATGTACATCTATTTTGATGCATATAAATCATGTTTTTCATGTTCTAGTACTTAGCAACCATAATTTCAGCATATGGACAACAACTAAAACAGTGGATAAAACTCAAAAGGAGGCCTTAAATCATTCAAATACACATCAATCAAGTACCGCATCAATCAATTTCCATTGCTGGTAATTGGCTGACAAGTAGGGTTAGTTTTTGCAAAAGAGGGGAATAATTTTTTTTGCCTTGATTTTGTGTTTTATTTATTCATTGATGGGTCATTAAATATGGCCACAAAATAACTAAACTTTTGTGTTTGAATTTCGAAATTAAGTGCTTTTAAGTTGACCGGAACCAACAATGCCGTTTCTTCCAGCCCAGGGGTCAAACTCAAACTCAAAAGACTGTAATTTTGAAACTCAAAGGCAAACATTTTGCATTTTTGATTAATTGTGGCGTTGTGGGGTTAAAGAAATGGTATGGTAACGAGGCCAAGTTCTCCTGTTGATGCTCTCGTAGAATGACGCGAATTTGAATAGCGCAATTGCAGCTCTTTGACTGATGAGGAGGTTGTATTTGCTCCTGATTGAGCATGAATCCAGTTTTTCGTAGGTCAATACCTATACGGCTTTTATTCTCATATTTACGGAGCAGCAGCTGAAGGTTGAAAACCAAGTTAGCGCAGAATTGACAAAGAAAAGGTGTATGATTTTTTTCTTTCGTATTCAATTTTAAAATCGAATGTTTATTTCAAGACTCTTCACCAGTTAAAGCTAATGATCATGTGAATGCTTTCTTCAGTTATGAGTTAAAGTGTTTTGTGAATATTGAAGTACTTCTGCTTGATATATGGAAGCAAACTATTATGCTGATACGGTTCAGATCCGGCGGACCGGTGCTATTGGGCTCTGGGACTCTGGCATTTTAGCTGCTCCCGCTCCGTCCCTCAGCTTGTGCCTCCTTGTCAGCCCAACCGTATCAGGTCTGCAGGCCGTACACCCCAACCATTTTGATAGCTCAATTGGTGACACATACCTCACAAGGCGTGTGTTAAAGGGTGCCTGGGGTCGAATCCCACCACCAACATCCATTCTACGAAAATGGTTGGGGTGTACGGCCTGTAGGCCTGATAAAGAAGGGATTTAATGGGGCCCAGTTGAGGGGCGGGAGCGGAGCGGGCCAAAATGCCCAGAGTCCAGAGCCCCAGAACCCAATAGCACCGCTTAGCCTGACCCAACCGTATCATATGCATATGTAACTTATTAACAAATCTTTGAAAGAAACTTCGGAACCAATTTTATCTGTCCTGTTTCCACCAACTTGTTTTTTCTTTTTTCTTTTTCAGAATGTGGTGACATACAAAATATATTATTACCCATCTATCTGCCCCTTCTACTGCCTATTTGGAGGAATATGATGATTTCATCCTTTTAAGTCCATGGCTGTTAGATTTTTTAGCCAAGGTCCTATCCGGTTTTGTGGCTTTTAATTTTCATTTTGTTGTTAATAACTTTTTCGGTGGGGAGATCCTGGTGTGGACTGTGGACTGTGGACTATATCAATAATGTAACCACTGCAATAATACATACAATAGAGTTCTTTTTTTGTTTCATTGAAAATGAAATTATGCAGAATCATAATCCTAAGAAAACATGATGTTGAGTCATTTATGTGCACCCAACGATGATTATGTTTTTGTAATTTCTCGGATCATTTGTTGACAGACTTTAAAAAGGCTAGCTTAGCTGCATATTGAAGACTAGAGCGACGAATGGGGCAACCGAGTGAATGGAAACTTGATCTCTATTGTCCAACTACAACTACAACTTCTACTGCAATCTACAATTACAGTTTATGTCTGCCCTGTTTCAATATTTAGGGAGTTGCACTAAGTCCATATATCAGCTCTTACTGTACTTCTGTTAGTCTGCAGACATGTTTATTTTGATCCCCTACACTGAGTTTTTGACCGAAGGCCTTATTGGCCTTTTTGGTGGCTTATAATTTCCGTTCTGTAATTTAGCTATACTGGTTTATTTTCTGGCATAGGCATTTTGATGTGCATGTATCAATAAAACAAATAATTACTGCAGTGATACATTCAATCAAGTTTTTTTTTCCTCCCCGTAATTGCTGGGCCGTACAATCAGCAATTAAGAATACAGCACCTTTTTTTTTCTCTCTTTGAATGTATCCGATGAAGGAGTTAGAGATTATCAGTTGTACTTATCTCTTAATATTTATGTTGTATATATAGGCTGTTTTGTTCACTATTAATAACAACTAACTTTCGCTGTTCGTAACAGGAGGAACCAGAGCAGAAACTGTGTCTACATTCAAAGAAAAAATAAAGAGAGAAGTGATATAGCATCTGTGGTCCTTAATAATTAACTCAGCCTTGAACGAGAGTTGGAAGACTTGGGGGACCTGAGTTCCAACTTCTCATTGAAAAAGGGACGGATGGTGGATGAGTGTGGAGTACTGCTCAACAAGTTGATGATGCTACTACCAAGAGAATGAAAATATCCGAACCCCAAAGGGACTAAAACTGGCCAGCATATCGTTTCGCCCTCAAGAAGCAGATCACCTCCAATACTAGGAAGATCACAACAACAGGGACGAGGTCAACTGTTTTAATCACACTACTGGGGAGCAATGGAGCATGCGCATGCTACCTCTCATTTTCCATCAGCGTGCATCCATTCAAGTTGCTGTACTGTGCACTGCTCCTCTCCCTTTTCTATAAAACCCGGCTCGAATGCATCATAACACTCCACACTCATTCACAATCACAAATCAATCATATCCGAGTAGCAATGGCTTTCAAAAATGTTCTAATGATTTCTCTCATTTTCGCATTCTTAATGGCTGGAGCTCCAGTGATGCTGGCACAGACGACACAGACTATACCCCAACTCTTTAATATCGTTCAAGTGGTCTTAAACGGCCTTAGGAACACTGTCACTGGCCTTCCCATCGCCAACACAACAAGCCCTCTTTTCACCGGTACTATTTTTTTTTCCTTTTTCTTATAAGTAGAATTTTACATTGTAATTACAAGTCTCTGGTGCTCACACCATTAGACCATAACTCTTTATATATGCTGGTTGTATATGAATATTAAACGTCACTTAGAGACGAACTTCTAACATATAATGGGGCTATAGCCATGTAATTAAAACTTAAAAGTTACCAAAATTTAACAAAATATTATTAAAAATACTCATCATTTTAGAAACAATTTTTTTTATATATCATTTCTGTTGTTAACTTTGTAACTGTATGCAGGTGCCTTAGCACAAGTGAACATCGGAACAAGACCGGTGGGGCTTGGTGTAACTGATTCTACCGGATCAGTTAACATCACACTGAGTCCGACGCTGTTGCTGACGACGCTTCCGACACTAGTGAACAATCTGCTCAACAATGGAACCATAAGAATCCTTACACCAGTTGCTACTGCTAATGCTACATTAACTACTCCTTTGATTCAGTCGTCTTTGCAGCTGCTCGGAAACATTACAGCAGGACTTCTCAATATCACCCGTCTCGGCCCCATCGAATTTAAGCTGACTGTCTAAGAGGCTTCATATGCTCATGTTAAGGATCATACAATGGTCTAGCGATAACAAAAATAATGATAATAAAATAATGGTAATAATAAAAAGTACTCCATTATTTCACTATTATGTTTACTTCAGTGATTTTGTACAACAAAAAAAAAGAAGGTTGAACTGCATTTTTATTGTTAGTATTTTCATATGCCAAAAATGAAATATTTATTCCTCCTACTTAAATTTTTCTCAAATACTTACATAACGGCGTCGTTTCGCGAAACTACATGGCTTTGATGTCCAGAGCATAAAAAGTATTCGTCGTCTGTTTTCTCGCTCCCACTCCAAATGTGAAACCCTAATCAGTTTTGTGACCTGAGCAGCAGCAACCCAATGACCAAATTGCAATTCAGTCTCTTCCTCAACGCCATTCAGAAGCGCCTCTTCACCACATCGTCGTCGTCAGCATCAGCAGCAGCTTCTTTATCTTCCGTTGACCGTTTAATCGACACGTACGGCCTCCCATCAGAATCCGCAATTTACATATCCAAAAAGCTAAAAATATCAAGCTCTGATGATACCAGGACTCCGGATGCGGAGAAGTCGATCAAACACTTGCATTCTGTATTTGGGATCCTCAAAGATTACGGCTTTTCGGGCAATCAGATAGCCAAGCTCATCCGAAAGCGTCCCAGTACATTAGGGCTTAAGTCAGAGGCAGCTTTACAGTCTCGGTTGCAGTTTCTTGAAGAAAAAGGTTTCACAAAAAAGAATATAAGCGAGCTCATTATGACCAATCCACTGGTTTTGGAGAGGGGGCTGGAGACGCGTCTGCAGCCTGCTTGGGAATTTTTCAGAACTTGTATTGGGACTGATGATAATGTTAAGCTGGCTGTAAAGCGATGGCCTTGGTTACTCACTGCAGATTTGAATAAAACTGCTCAGCCTAATGTTGTATTGCTTATGGATCATGGTGTGCCTTTGGCTTCCATTTCGAAACTGATTGTGTCCAACCCGAGAACTATAACTCAGAGCCAGGAAAGAATGTTGCGTGTTATCGTCGATTTGAAGGAGTCGGGGCGTGACCCGAAGAGTCCGATGTTTATACATGCGCTTCGCTATGGTGAATATGGGTGAACCAACTTGGAATAGGAAAATTGAGGCTTTAAAGAGTATCGGGTTGACTGAGGGAGACATTAAGTTTTTGTTTCGAAACTATCCACTTTGTTTGGCTTGTTCCGAGGAGAAGATCAGGGCTTCTTTTGATTTTTTAGTAAATACCATGAAGCTTGATGTGCCTTCAATTGTTGCGCGTCCCTTGATTCTTATGCATGGATTGGAGAAACGGGTTCGCCCTCGGATGAATGTCTTGAAGGTTTTGAAGTCAAAGAATTTGGTAAATGAAAACGTGAATTTAAATCCGGTGATGACAGTAAGTGAAGAACGCTTTCTAAGGAAATATGTCGAGCCGTATCAGGAGTTGGTACCAGAATTGATGGATGTGTATCATGGTTCCATCCCAGCTTAGCTACAAAAGTCTTGACCTTCCTTGACGAGATTAAGTCTTGAAGGCACTTTGTTGTTGTTCATGTCAGCTAATGTTGACCATTCTACATCATTTATTGAGTAGACAATTCATCGCGAAATAAGTGATATTTACCGACAATTGGACTTCTGTATCGAAGATGAGGAATTTTGTTCAAGTGCAAGACATTCTGCCACAACTCCGGTCATCAGCATCTTTAAGGTTTATTGTTTCCTCTTTCTTTTTTTATTATCCTGGCTTGTATAACCTTCTTGGATACTTGACAGTTAACGCAAGATTATGAATAAAGGATTTAACTTCTTTATGTGTTTCAGCGTAATTGATTACATTATTGAGTTTGGTTCAGCCTTATTTGAGAAAAACTCAGCTATGAAACCAGAATAATGAAAGTTAAGTGGTGAATCCTTTTGCGAAGCATGTTTTTATGGACCTTAAAGCTATGAATCAATTCGAGAAGCCTAAAAATTTCAGATTTTGTTAGAAATAAAGAAGATAAATTGTTTAAACCACATTCTTATTGAATGAAAGTGTGCTCTTATATAGAGCATAAGAAAACTAACTCGTGAATTTGGGATATCTGTTACTGTTATTAACAGTAGGCAAAAAAATATTATGAAAAATACCAATCCAATAGTTTTATAAACTACATAACTTTTGGGACTCGAATGTAAATACCCAAACCTCGTGCATAAGAAAGAAAACCAGGGTTTTATAAACTACAGAACTCGTGGGACTAGAATGTAAATACCTAAAACCTCGTACATAAGACTAAGACTAAGAACCCAATGTTTTATAAACTACAGAACTTGGGGAACTAGAATGTAAATAACCTAAACCTCGTCTCCTATCTCGTTCTCATTCTGAAGCATTCAAAACCCTAAACCCCAAAACTCAGTCAATCTCAGACGAACCTGATATTCACTCGCAAAGCAGGTATCAACAACATTCCGTGTAATGCATAAGTTGTTACAAGTCAGGTTCCTGACAACATCAGTTTCGGGCCCAGTTATGCGTATAGTCAACTCGTACGGTCTTCCATCAGAATCCGCCACATACATCTCCGAAAAGCTCAAAATTTCCGGCATTTGCAGCCTCAATAAGCTGAACCCAGATCGAATAAAGCTCGAAAAATGCGATTCGTTATTTGGGGTTCTCAAAGTTTATGGCTTTTCCGGTTCTCAGATTGCCCAGCTTATCCAGAAGCGTCCTTCGCTGTTTCGAACTAAGATCGAGTCTTTAGAGCATAAATTGAAGCTTCTTAGTGAGAGGTTCAAGTCTTCAGGAAAGACTCTGAGCAATCTGATTGTATCTAATCCTGCCGTATTGGGGTTTGTGAAGCAACAAGCCCCCTCGTCTTCAAAGACCATCAAACGTTTGATTGATTCATATGGACTGCCACCAGAAACCGCTTCTTGCTTGTTTGATAAATTGAGTTTAGATAGAGAGAAGAGGAAGAACTTTGATGCTGTACTGGACCTGCTGAAAGGTTATGACTTTTCTGGCACGCAAATTGCAGGGCTGATCGAGCAGCGTCCTTCGTTTATAGGGATCAAGTGTGAGACTTTAGAGCCTAAGTTGATTTTTCTGAGAGAAAAAGGGTTTGCCGGGAAGGATCTCGCTGAGTTGATTTTGAACAATCCAACAATACTAAATAGAGGATTGGAGAGTCAGTTGGAGGTTGCTTGGGATATTCTTAAGAAATGTTTTGGGACCGATGAGCAGGTTGTGGCCATTGTGAAACGTGCGACACGGTTTCTCACGTCTGATTTGAAAAAAAATGTGCGGCCTAATATCATCATGTTGCAGGAGGAAGGAGTTCCTCAAGCTTCTATTTTGAAACTCGTTATGCTGCAACCTTGGGTTATACTTGAGAAGCCTGAAAGAATGGCGTATGCAATCAAGGCTGTCAAGGAGTTAGGTCGTCATCCGAGTTCTTTAATGTTTATCCATGTGCTCAGACCTATAATATCCGTGAATGAAGAAACTTGGATTTCAAAAATGGAGATGTTTAAGAACTTGGGTTGGACTGAAGAAGAAATTAGGCACATGCTCCAACACTATCCACTATGTTTTTCCACTTCAGATGAGAAAATTAGAGCTTCTTGGGATTTTTTTATGAATGAAGTGAAATATGATCGGTCCATGATTATTGGCTACCCCAAGTGTCTCATGTATGGTCTGGAAACAAGGGTTCGCCCAAGGTTTAAAGTGTTCAAGGTTCTGAAATCAATGAGTTTGGTAAAAGAAAAGACCAAATTTTCTTATGTTGTGAATAGATCGGAATTGGAATTCATTGAGAGATACCTACTTCCGTTTGAGGGGAAGGTACCACATTTGATGGAATTGTATCGTGGAACCGCCTCAACCAACAAAGAGTGACCTCTATAACATTCTTAAATAACTATTGGTCTGAAGATGGAAAATTGCTCTTGCGGATTTTGTTCAAGTGGCCGCCTACAGTTTATTCCGCCGTAACAGTGGTGGATTGTGACCAGTGTTACAATGCAATTACGTCTAATCTGGTATCGTGCACGGTGACTACTCTCTGTTATACCATATTGTGTAAAATTGTCTGATTACTTCAAATTAAACCAAGTAATGAAAGGTGAAGTTATGATCAAATAAGGTACTAGTCAAATGATATTCGTTTAATCTGTGTTTTTTCAGCTTGGTTTTGCAGCTAATATGTGCACCACATCCCATCAGTGTGCAATTTTATTATAGCTGGAAAAGTTGAGAATTTATCTGGCATATCCCCTGAAATATGTGCGTTTCTTCAATATATTTGATTTAATTGAGTGAAAAGATGATTTTAGTCATTGTAAGATGGAATTCTTATGATAAGCAATCTATATGCGTTATGATATTGTGCAGGGGTTACCAGCATTGCTGTTTAAGGCTTCTGTATATAAGTTGCAATCAATTGCGTTTGAATCCCTCTGTTTGTGCAAACTGGTTCGGGCTCGACTTTGCTAAAAGGATTGCTGGCAGCGCACATACCTTTGCTGCATGAGTCTTGATAATATGAGGTTCCATGACTCTGAGCTTTGTGAAAGGTATAACGCCCTAAGATGATATCATACAAAGGTTCGACCAAGACTGTTTTAATTGGTGTTTGGGGAAAACATAGAAGGGGCTCCCAAGTTCCACCTAAATCAGGTTGCTGTAGGGAACCAAAATAATTGCAAAGGATGTTGGATTCGAAAAGCATAATACAATTGTGAAGTATTACAGCGTTCATTCACCTGTGACACTATAAACTGACAGACAAAAAAAATTCTGAAAGGTCCAGGAAAATTTAACTTTTCATTCATTTAGTCTTAGAACACATGCAACTTAGAAAAAATAGGTCTTTCAGCAAACATATAAGGTACTCGTCTAAAAACGTTCAGCGCACTCAAATGATGGTCAAGTAGTGAGTTCCATGATAGCTGATACAATGTCCCCATCAGCTGCTTTTAAGGCCTTGACAGCTTTGCCTCTTGAGACACCAGCTTGTGTCATCACCAACTCAATGTCCTTTGGCTCTACTCCAGTCTCATCCACATCCTCTTCATCTTGAGCAGCAGCTGATGATTCGGGTCTGGAAATTACACTGCTTAGATCAGGAGCCTTGAACTGCTCAGCAGCCTGTGTTTGAAGCTGTGAGCTCAGATCCTCTATCTTAGCCTCACCAAATATTATATAGGTATCTGAAGTTGGGCTCTTGAAAACGTCTGGCTTTGAGATGACAAACAGAATCTACAGAAGAAGAAAAGTCAATAAATATGTAGCAGACTAAACAACAGCTCAAAACTTGCTGAACAATGAGTTGAACAAATCTATGAAACAAAATGATAAGTAGAAACCCACATTCTTGCTCTTCTTGACTGTAACTCGGCTTACACCAGTAATAGGTTTCATCCCAAGCTTCAACATTGCCTTGCGACTCTTTTTCTCACTTCTGCTTTGCTTTGATCGCCCGCCGCCTTCACCATCTAGTTGACCTTTGACAAAAAACAGTGTAGGAGTAGTGAGATAGATTAATCACCATTATGAATATAATAGATGATCACACTTTGAAGACTTGTTTCATAACAGAGAGCAAAATTCAATGGCATTTTGCATTTTTTGGATACGTGTACAATCGAACATGATTTTCTTTTAATTTCCACTCTTTCCCATTATTCATAACCATTTTACCTCCACCCAATTCCCCGCCTAACAAAAAGGCCCTCTAGTAGGGCAAACACTAATGACTGTAATAAAGATGTCACGGCGTTTATAATACTATCGTATGATGACAACAACTAATTCAATGAAAAGATGACCAAACCAATCCAAAAGAATGCAGCTAACCTTCAACACCTTCGTCATCCTCATCATCATCATCCTCGTCGTCATCATCATCTTCCTCTTCAACAGTAGGCTCATCCGGCTTCAGATAAGTAATTTTAAATCATTAGCAAGGAATCAAACCAGCAAAATAATATCACAAGTAAAGTAGTGTCAAATAACCCTCATCCTCCACTAATCACTCCATTATCATACAATTTGCTAGTTATATCGTTTTTAAGCGCAGGTTTGATTTGCACACTGAAATGCTTGAATCAGATCTAACTTCTAGTTAAGTTAATTTATTCAGCAAAAGGCATAATCACTTCTCATTTTTGATTCATTAATGCAGCAATTTTTTTTTAAAAACACAACTTAGAGGAAATTATCAAAAAAGATAGTTAAAAAAATGAAATTCTGAGATTTGAAATTCGATTCCAACTGTAATATAATCTGAAATTAAAAACAAACTACGAAAAATCAATAGTTCTGCTAAAGATAATGCCACACCCAAACGAATCAGATCTGAAATAGTAAGAGAATAAAAAGAGAGTACATCAATCTTTTGTTGCTCAAGATGTGCAGCCAGTAGCTCTTCCTGAGTCTGAGCAGTCATGTCGTATTGCGAGAGTGAGAGCGACACAAAAACCCTAGAAAATCCAAACCCAGAAAATGAATCGCGAAGAAACTATGACCTTCTTTGACAACGCTTTATTTATAATACGGGCCAGACGGCAATACGCCCATCTCAATTGGGCCTTACAGGCTCGGCCCATCCCAATTTCACTGCCTTGAAACATTCACAATTTGTACGAAAGTCCCTTGAATAATGCCGAATACCAAATAGCCCCGTCAAGATCCTCGTCATCATTTTTCACTATGACACGTGGATTGTTGACGTGATGCCAGGTCGCCAGAAACGCTTGGCTCAAATCTGGAACGCTTGTGTCAGTCATGGGGTCCACAAAGCGAGTCCGCTTCACGTGATTCAACGCTCTCTTCTCAGTACTCGCTTTCCATTAACCACCAAAATTTCTTCCGAAAACCAAATTTCAACTTTTTTTTTTCATAGCGGAAAATGAATCCCAGCAGCAGCAGCAGCGGTTCGAGGAGTCATCTGCTGCCCCAGACGCGCGATGATCAACGTCAACAGCGTCAGTGGTGCTCCTTGTCTTTAGAGGAGTACCTTCGCTGGGAATTCAACGCTGTTTTGTGGATTTTGCTCGTCGGAACCACATCGTGTTTGCTCAGGGAACTCTTCCATTTGTTACGAATTAGATTATGGAATTCGCCCAAAGTAGCTCCTCCGACATGCCTCGTCTTCACTGATGTTGGATTCAACAGAAATCCACGGCAAAATCTCAACGGTACCGCTGCTTTACTAATCAAAATCAAACTCTATAGTTTATGACTGTATGTAATTGGACTTAAGTGTTATGGTTTGTTGGTGATGATGAAGTGTTTATGAACGTATTGGCAGTGTCTTTGTAGAAAGCAAAAAAAAAAGGTCAATTCTCTATTGTTCTCTTTTTGTGAGAAATTTGTTAGCTAGGTTTGGTATAGTCATTTGTGTGGCCTAAATTATAGTTAAACATAGGACACTTAAAGAAACCAAACGTTTTGGTGTTAGCTGCAAATTCTAAAGTTTTAGTTGTTACTCTTTATGTTCAGCCATGTGTATAGAGGTGCATAAGAAATATGGACCAGTTGTCAAGCTATGGTTAGCCTGAACTCAGCTATTGCTGTCGATAAGTGAGCCAACTCTAAGAAATGAGATATTTCTGGAGGCTGAGAGTAAGTTGCCAATGGCGGGGAGACGACAATGGAGTGGTTGTCTTTCTTCAGCAGGACTATTATTGCTGCCATGTTCCCTTTATCAGTGTATCACGTATGAAGTTGTGCATTTGACTGAGAGTACACATGTATACAAAGCATTACATGAATACTAGATTAGTCAACTGACACTTCAATAAGTTGTTGCTTTTATTTATGTAGTATCTTCCTGCTCCACCACCTTCTTAATCAGTGATATAAGTATTTACTGGTTCCTTTTGTCTCGTGTAGTAAGATGTGAGCCTTGGAACTGCCTGAAAATACCCAGGGGGGCAGTGCTAGTGGTTCCTCTTATCTGCAATGCTAGCGAATTTGACCCAGAGCATTTCATACCAACGGCTGAAGAAGGTAATTCTACAATCTGCTGATTAGACTTGGAATGTTTCCCTGCATAACCTTGTATTTTTTGCTTAATTTTTCTTCTTCATCATCTTCAGGTTTCTTGTTTTTTTTCCTCCATTTATAAGTCTTTTGATCGTGTCATGTTTTGTTTTCTGTAAAAATATAATATTTGGGGGTGAAGTGATATCCTAGATACTGTATTGGCAACAGTAGTTTCTTTCATCCACTAGGTGTACACAATATATTATTCATTGGCAGTGCTAAACAATTGTCAACAGAGACAGTACATTATCTTCTTGTAAAGGACCTTTGTGGGAATGTTGCATATCTTACTTTTGGGTCAGGTTCAGTTGCCTGTGTTGGTCATAAGTTCCTGGTAGTACGAGTTACGGCACTGTTTGCATATCTGCTCGTGCATGTTGAGATTTTGACCTGTATCACTTATGTCTCTCCGTTTTTATTGACTGTGAAATGTGTAAATAACAAATTGCATTTAGAATTATAGGTAGACTATTTGGACTTTTGACGCTTGGTCATGAATTAGATTGGTTGAGTATAGGTGTAATTGTGCAAAATAAAGGATTGACGTAAATTTGTAATGAGCATCAGAACTGAAAAGGTTTGGTTGCTCTACATTCTTTGATATATTGGTTCCTCCAAACATATCGAAAAGCTGAATGACACATAAAACCCGACTTGCCACAGTTGCTAGAAGAAAAGGGTAGGTGATCAGTGATCACAACTAAAATTAGATATCAACATTAAGAAATAACTGACAGTAACATGAGCTTTGTCTTCCCTGACTCATATAATGCTGATTTTTTTTTTCTTTTCTCAAGTGTATAGATAATAATAAAGTGAGCTTGAAGTGCAGGTAAAACCTCTGCCAGGATGTGATAAACAGAAGCATAAGATGAATAGCTTTCTCCAGTATCTTTCAAGTATACAAATAATTTCTGGTTTTAGACACATGTTAAATTTGGGAAAATGATGTTTTGGTAAAAGGCTGCAGAATATGAAGCTAACTCTATTTTAGAGGTTTCTAAGTTGGAGGACATCATTACAAAAATATGATGTCATAGGTGTGTGGAAGGTACTCTCTTGAAGCATGTTCACGGTTTTTGTCCCTTCACGTCTTCGTTAACTCAGTTTTCGTGGATCAGTTGCCCGCATAACAGCCTTTTCCCATGTAATAAGTAAGACCTCCCGCTGTTTTTTCGCCCATCCACAAAGGCGAGTGTAAATTTATTGGATCTTTAACTTGAGGTCTCACCTGTTTTCATATAAACATTTTGGTTGGATGGAAAGTTATCAGCATTACCTCCTGATTCTGCTAGCTGCTGTGTGGGTGAACAGGGGTATGGTTCTCATTCTCTTCATTAGGATAAGACCAGTGTGTTTTTAACTTGTGTTCGTTAATCAGAAAGCAAAGATGAGCAAAAACCGAAGAGAAAATCAACTGATGAAAGGGAAACCAAAGAGAAAATCAAGATGATATACGTAAGATTCTTAAAATTTTTTCTCTGTTCCCATTTGAGCAAATTTTGTTGAACTTCCATCATCATCGTCCACCAGCTCAAATATCCATATATGGCCCAGACTAGCTAGGGATGCACACTTTCGGACCGCACCGAAAAACCGAACCGCAACCGATCAAATTTTACGGGTCGGTCCGGTCCGGTCCTCGGTCCTTATTTTTCAGAAATTTTGGTCCATCGGTCCGGACCGAACCGTAAATTTCGATCCGGTCCGGACCGTAAAATTAAAGGTATTCGGTCCGAGTTTTCTCCAAATTTCGGTCTCGGTCCGGTCCTCGGTCCATACTTTTCAGAAATTTCGATCCATCGGTCCGGACCGGATGTGCATCCCTAAGACTAGCTACGAGTTCAACATGTCTATAATCAGTTAAGTGTATCCCTGAATTCAGATTGCAGCATATATACCCATAAAAATAGGGAAAATTTCCCAATTTACTCACAAATCAAATTTTGATTCCCTTTTTACTCAAACTCGAAATTACATTCTCAATTTACTCACGTTTTCTAAGGTGCCGTTGACAACGGCGGATTAAGTCTAGTGGCATATATACGCCCAAAAATAAAGTTGATTGGGCACAAATTGTCATGTAAGCTTAAACTGTTGTTGGTCACGGCGTCCAATACTTAAGCCGCTGCCAACAACAGCGCCTTAACAAAAAAAAACAAAAAAAAGCTCACCAGATTTAATGGAAGCATCAACTCGAGAGACGTTTCGCGTCATGGAAGTCAGCAACGTAATCGCGTGCTCAGCCGCCGCCATAGTGTTCTCCGTCGGAGCATTCACGACCAAACACCAGTGCTCAGTCGCAGCGCCGTCCGCAGAGTTAGCGTTTGGTGTTGCGTCCTTTTCGCTTTGTATCCCATCCCACTACACCAGATTGCATCTTAGGTGACACATGAAAAATAGTCGCATAAGAACGATTTGTGTCGCAAAAAACCTATTGCGACACATTGCAGTCACATAAGATCCAGTCACATAAGTTGTGCCGCATAAGCATATATGTGACAGTACAAAAAACGTACAGTCACGTAAGGTATTCTGTGACAGTTCCATAAATGTGTCACATAAGCCGTTACCTGTGTCGCATAAGTATCATTTTACAAGGTATAAATCATCATTTTGCTACTCAAAGTGTGTCGTATAAGTTGTCATGTCTCAGTCACATAAGCATGATTTTAAACAATGTTAGTCATATAAGTGAGTGACTCAATGTCAGTCATATAAGTGTTTGAAGCAATGTCAGTCATATAAGTGATTATAAGTGTGTCGTATAAAGGTATTTTTTTTGTTTACAGTCGCATAAGGTAATGCAAAACATCCCTGTTATAATTGTAGATATTGTAATAGACTAATAGTAACACAAATGTGCTACGACAACCAAAAGAACTGATTCATAAGTACACAAAACAGTTCACAAAGTACATAGCTGGACATATCCAGCATTCAGTTTACATGATATACTTGTCCACATCATAAAACCACAAGTTCAGAAAATCATCATAAGTATTCAGAGAGTTGGGAGAGCGTAACTCGCACCATCAGAAGCATTACCCCCATGTCCAGAAGGAGCCCCTCGCATCATTTCTTCAAGAGCCCTTAGCCTATCCTCAAACTCGGCTTCTTTTTTTGCAGCCTCTTCCTTAGCCCTTGCAAGCTCGTCCTTTAACGCTTTGGTAGCTGCCCCGCCTCTCGGGCGAGGAGGCTTCTTAAAATTCCCACCCACTCCAGAAGCTTGAGTCCCTTTTTTTTGTGCGACTGCTCTTGAAATTATATCCAGCTGGGTACTCGTCGGGAGAGGGTCGGCAATGATGCTTGGATCATCTGATTGCTGCTCATCAATCAGCTGCTGCACCTCAGCATTCATTATGTCCTATGCAGAAGAAGATTAAAATAAATGCATCAATGAGAACATTGATCTAGTAACATTTACACAAAGAACACAACAATGAAAAGAAAAATTGATCATAATGTATTCACAGAACAAATTCACAATATCACTGGAACATAATCCACACTATCATTCACAAGTTCCAAAACACAACTTATTTATCAACACATATATAAATGAGAACAAAGATTAACAAGGAATACCACTATGTCAGCACTTTCAAGTTCCAGGGAATATGCATCTCCAAATGTTGCGACATGTTGGGCTTTGTGGCCTTTCACTTGGTGCTCGATCGCCTTCATGGCGAAAGGGGTCTTTCCACAGTGATGGTTCATCTTTGCATCTCGGGCAGCTTTCATTCTATCCGATTTTGCCTTCATAGATAAAAAATCTTATAATAATTTTAGTTACCAAATAAAAAGTAATCTACAAAAAATAGTACCAGCTGTGCAGGCTCCTTGAAGTGATTAACCAGCCAAGTCCACTGCTCCTTACGGTGGACAAACTCTTTGGGCACCTTCTCCCCATGCATCAGATAGTGGTGGAAGCAATCTGATTTCCAGTTCTTGTAGCGGTTATTTGCAGTTCTTGTTATATAGTCCCACATCAGAGTGTCATCCTTTGGCAAAATAAAATGAGGCTACAAAACAATTAAAATGGCACAAGTGAGCAACTGTTTAAGTACAGAATCAAACAACCAAAATGCTTGTAAATATTGGGTTAGAACTTACGCTTAAATAGGTCCCGACAATTTCTCAGTGATCTTCATGTAGCTGGCTGTATGAGGGTGCTAGCATTGGAGTCTTCTGTCTCACACAAGCCCCAATTTGGTGGCACAGCATACTCCGGACCTCCTTCACTACTGGTCCATTTGCTTCCACAGAACATTCCACATTTATCCGCATCCCAAGTTTGTGAACCAAATTAGCAATCTTCGACCCACAAACCACGCCCCGACGCTTCCTCTTCTTAGACGGTTCAGCTTCAGAATCAGGGGGTGCGTCCTCAAGCCCGTCTTGCATAATCAACATTGAAATAAGATTAGATTAGTACACAAGTAATTAAAAACTACCAAGATAATTAATAAATTGACAATGTTATTACCTTCTTCAGACACAGTTTGCGACCTCTTCTTGCAGCGGATGCTAAGTGGTTCTTCATCAACCTCCTCGTTTTGGCTAACTGGCTGACTATTTTCAGCAGACCGTTCCACACCCTCTTCAGAGGGTTCCACACTTGGTAAATTCGGGCCATTTGACAGATCAGCAGCTGGCGTTGGTACTGGGGTCTCTTCAGGTTCAACACTTGGTTCAATTATAGGGGGTTGATCAGAGACAGTAGGTGTAGGTGTAAGGGAGGGATAGTTGTTGAGATATGCTAAGTGGGAGGAAGACACAGTACGACTAGGGTATTTTGAGGGGGGAGGTAGGGGAACTAACTGGGGACATTCGTTAGTGTTTTCAGAAACCGGTGAATCTAGGGTTTGGGATGCATGTTTGTTAGGTTTTTCTATTCTAAGCTTGCTAGAACATCTAGGTGAACGACGGAGGGTTGTTTGTACTGACTTACTAGGTACTTTCTTTGGGGTTGTCATACCTCCAGTAGCAGCTGGGACGACATTATTAGTAGGGGTTGAGCTCGCTCGGACTGGCTTCTTAGGAGTTGCAACCTTCGCCGGTTTCTTAGCCATAGGAGGCTTCTTAGTCGCCGGTTCCGGTGTGTGAACCTTCGTTGCCTTCCTAGATCTCGGACTCCTTAGCTTCATAGTCCCTTTTGCCTTCGTCGCCTCCGTCACCTCTTGTAGTGTTCTCTTCTTTGGTGGCATGTTTGGTATGTCGACGACAGGACGGACGGATGGAGAGGGATTGATGACGGTGAGAACGGTGGATGTGTGTCGAGAGAAGAGATGAGGGAGAAAGAGAGAACACGGCCGGCTTGGTTGTGTTTGAAAACCCTAGGACACAGAAGTGAGAAGTTTGATTTTGGGTAATTAAGACATGGGTATGATTTTTGGGTTAAGACACGTGTATGCTTCGGATTTAATTTCACTTACATGACAACCTAAATTGAAACCATCAGTGTATTTCATTTTCCCGCCTAACTTTTGAGACACGTCGCCTAAATTTTCATGACGCTTATGTGATTGATGACAAGCGTATTTTTAACCCTTTATAGTTGTCAAATTATAAGTTTTAGGGGTTCAATTGCAGTCAAACAAAATTTATATACCTTGGTAAGCCAAGGGTCGATCCAAGGAACAGTGCGTGTGAGTACTAGCTAACAGTCAAACCGAAATTAGGAAATATGCCCAAAAATCTGTCCAAAAAGCTCCAAAATCGATTTTTTAGCAATTGCCTTCGACGGGGCCGTTACAGCCGTTACAGCTGGGTGTAACGGCTGTAACGGGCTAAGCAAAAATCTCTGAAAAAATTCATGCCCGTTACAGCCGTTACAGGTCAAGGTGTAACGGCTGCTGAAGATTGTAATGGGCTGACTTCTTTTGCCTTTTTGGAGGTCTAAACCTTCGAATCTGCTCTTTGTGTCAACTACAAAGTTGTAGGGAATTGAATTAGCTTTCCAACAAGCTAAATTGCGACTCATTTGGACACCGAATGAACCCTGGGCATGCAAAATACGTCGCAAAGGTCTGTCTGCCATGCGGTAGATCAGACTTTGCGAAAATGACTTTCAGAATACAAATCAGTCCTAAAGTGAAAGGAAAAAACATCATCAAAAACTTACAAAGCAGTCTTAAAGTGAAACCAAAAAACATCATCAACTCCCAGTATCCTCAATCATCGTCTTCATCAAATTCTTCATCTTCTTCAATACCATTGTCATCATCATCACTTATATAACGATCACTTACATATTGCAGTTCAGCATCTTCTTCATCCTCATCTTCATCTTCTTCTTCATCTTCAAAATCTGATTCATCTTCTTCGATTGGTGTATCAAAGTAATCATATAAATGGGGAATAAATCGTGGAGTTTCTAACAAATCGTCATCATCTTCGTCATTATCTTCATCAACCACATTGGACATGTAAGGGGGAACATTTGTTGTGGCATCTTCTTGATATGCTACCTCCACAACATTTGAATTCTCATTAGTAGAAAGACATGAGTCACTATAAATGCCTCTTTGAGTGACCACATTGACAACTTTCCAATTATCCCCAAATTTTGGATCTTCTAAGTAGAACACTTGTTGTGCGTGTTTTGCAATGCAATATGGAGCATCATCGTACCATGTGTTCGATGTATCAATCGACAAAATTCCATGGTCCAGCTTTATGTTTCCACCTTCATTTGGATCGGTATTAAACCACTTGCATTTGAAGACAACAACCGACATTCCCTCTGCATACTTGAGCTCGATAACATTAAGTAAAACACCATAATAGTTAACATCCCCTGAAAAATAAATAACGACCCAACACAAGTATTTTCCAGGAGATTTCGGTCCTGATATCAACATACAAAGTATGTTCAACTCTTTCTTCATACATACATGTGGTGGCACATTGTAAGGAATAAGAACAATAGGCCATGTGCTGTGGGATAGGCCCGATGCACCGAATGGATTGAAACCATCAGTTGCTAACCCAAGTCGGACATTCCTCTTCTCATTTGCAAAGTCTGGAAATTCCTTGTCAAATGTTTGCCATGATTCCCCATCTGCGGGGTGCCTAATATAATCCGGATCATCAACGTTTCTTTCGGCGTGCCACCTCATATGCCTCGATAGATCCGGTGACATATATAGGAGTCAATGGGAAGTACTTGATCGTCTTCTTTGGAACCTTTCTTTCATTTCCAAATGTAGTGTACCGTTCCTCTCCACACACGGGGCAACTAAGTAGATCCTTATTCTCCTTGTAGTACAATATGCAACCATACTCGCAAGCATGTATTGTTTCATAACCGAGCCCCATATTCTTCAAAACTTTTTTCACATCTTTATAAGAACTTGGGTACTTGTTATTGCGAGGTAGAATTGCTTTAGTGATCTGTAGAAATTTATTGAAGCTATTGTCTGACATTCGACTCTCAACTTTTAGTTGCATTGCCCTCAAAATAGTTTCTAGAACGGTGTTCTCACAACCACTATATAATGGAGTCTGAGCTTCATCTATAAGATTGGTGTACCTTTCGTAAGCCATCTTACTCCCTAAATCACCATCATCTGTATCAATATTAATCTGATCCTCACGATCCATATGTTGAAAGGGAAATGCATCTCGAATAATATCCATAGTCGAGTTCCCTTGCGGATGCCCTCTGCCACTGCCACTGCTCTCCGCAAGCCATTGTTGCCTCAACATGTACGCTGAAGGTTCACTACTCCCTTCACCATGTGCTGTCCATGTATTGTAACCATTCATCATCCCATAGTTAATCATATGGACAAACATGTCCTTCGATGTAATTCTGTCTCTAATCATTAAACACCTTCTACATGGACAAACATGTGTATCTTCTCCACTTTGCTTTGCAAACTCAACAAATTCAATAACCCCTTGAATGTAATGACTTGTACCCCTTTCCGATCCCATCCAACTCTTATCCATTGACTATAATTGAAATGCACCTTCAAAATGATGATCATACAAAACAAAAATAAGGAATAACAAAGTTAATATATATATACAAAGTACATAACCCAAAACATGAGATGACATTTTATGATGGAAAATGAACGTTTTGTGAACCCTACACATACATATATACGTGGAAAACAACTTATTGAACATATGGGGGACCTGCTGCAACTCTTCTAAAAGGGTCATCTCCCCACACATATATACATATAACACTCTTTTTTTGGGAAAAAATCAAAGTATTGTGCAAGGGACTACCATTTGCACAACTCAAAATACAATTGAAATGTAATTACCTTACTGTTCTGGGCGGAGGAGTTGCTGAGAAGACGAGTTCGGCCGTGGAGGAGAAAATGGAGATGATGGGGAGAAGATAGAAGGTAGGTGCTGTGTTTATGTTTTTACAATTAATGATGTGTCCTTATGCGACTGACGTTGAATATTTGTGTCGCTTAAGAAATAATTGGTGTACCTACCGACATCAATGCATCAAAAACTTGTTTGACCATTAAATAGTCAACGAATTTCGAATATCTACCGCTGACGTGGCTTTTTACAATGATCCTAATGTGACAACAACAAAAGACATCGTCACGTAAGAACACTTAAGTGACAGAATCAGTGAGTCACATAAGGTACTGTCACATAAGTTCACTTATATGTCATACTTTGGTCAGTCATATAAGGTCATGTCATATAAGGACACTTATGTGTCACACTTTGATCAGTCATATAAGAATAAGTCACATAAGAGACCTTACATGACTGGTATGTCATGTAAGGTCTCTTATGTGACTTATTCTTATATGACTGCATCAAAGTACTGTCGTCTAAGGTGCAATCTGTCATAGTGTCCGCATTGTCCAGCAAAATCGATCTATCGCATCCCTGCGCGTAACAACCATTTTGCAATCTTACCTATTATTACCAAAAAAAATGCATGCAAAAGGTCAGGTCAGTTCCAGTAAGTAGCAAAATGCATTCTTACATTGACAAAGCAGTCATGGAAATGAAGCCCGATGAGTTTAGCCCCAATGCGGACATCACTCGTCTCAGCTTGCTGAATCACTCCGCGCACCACGAATGACACGTTGGGACAAGATGTGGCATAAAATGTGGAGCTTAGCTGAGCTTGTGAGCTCCCAATGAGTTCCTCATCAAGCACTACAGCCATGGCAAAAAAATCACCATTATTGTTCCTCATCATTCTAGCCTCAAATAAAAACTTGCTCACCAAAAATCTCTACTAAAGAATAAAGAGCGAATAATGCTGCAATTCGCTTGATGAGTACAAATGTATATGAGTAGGGGTTTATATAATAAAATTGAGCTTAGGGTTTTTGGTCGTGAATGCTCCGACGTCTCTCGAGCTGATGCTTCCATTAAATCTGGTGAGGTTTTTTGTTTTTTTGTTTAAGCGCTGTTGTTGGCAGCGGCTAAGTATTGGACGTCGTGGCCAACAGCGGTTTAAGCTTACATGACAATTTATGCACAATCAACTTTATTTTTGGGCGTATATATGCCACTAGACTTAAACCGCCGTCCACAAGAGCGGCTTATTTCTAAGGCGCCGTTGCCAACGGCGCCTTAGAAAACGTGAGTAAATTGGGAATGTAATTTCAAGTTTGAGTAGAAAGGGAATTAAAACGGCGCCTTAGAAAACGTGAGTAAATTGAGAATGTAATTTCAAGTTTGAGTAGATAGGGAATTAAAATTTGGTGAAGTGGTAAGATCATTAGTATGAGTAAATTGAGAATGTAATTTCAAGTTTGAGTAGATAGGGAATTAAAACGGCTAAGTATTCATCAAGGCTCAAGTCATCGGTTCCAATAATGATGGGTGTGAGTCTTTTTTCTAGCGGACAGGATTAAATGTGTATAATAGGTACAAGATTTGAGTGCGATCTGTACGGTGATTTTCTTGGAAGAAAAAAAACACATTGAGACTGGAGTTTCATTTTTTTTAGTGCTTATATATTTCTGATATTCCACTTGGTTTGGCTTATTTCAATTCACGAAAAGATTCAAAAGATTAATGGTGGATCCCAAGATCTAGCTTTGGTTTGTCAAAGATTTAAAAAAAAAGAAAAAAGGATGAGTGATCAACATCATCAAGCCATTTTACTTTTTATTCATTCATCATATTTGGCTGCTAGTTAGGCTTTTTGGTCAGGGTTATTTAGTTATTTGGCTTGGAGAGATAAATTGAGTTTGTTGGCTTCATTTTTCTGCGACTCAACATCATCGTCGTACTCATCATCATGTCCAACTGTTTCCATGGTGGACATTGTGTCATCTGCAGTCACATGCTTGATGGCTTCCGGCATCTCTTCATCCGAGTTGTCACATGAACTGCTACTCTGGTCAATGACCTCTTTGTGTTTGCCCCAAAGAACTGAGTACAATCCTATGACTATCAAAACTGAACCAACAATACTGCAAGATAAACAATTAATCATTAGTATCCCCGGAGGAGGAAAAGTTCTTAAGAGATCGATTATATATATTGGCATGCATAGCTAGATCAGAGATATGAAGCTTAATTACCCTCCAAGGAAGATCTTTTCGGCCAAGATTAAGGACCCCATGATCGCTACGACAATCATCATCAAAGGACTAAAAGCTGTGGCGAAGACCGGCCCTCTCATATTGATCACCAATCCTTGGACATAGTATGAAATGCTAGATGTCACAATACCCTACGTACATGATAATAGTAAAGACTTTAATATCATTCTTCTTTTGGACTGAACTAAACGATAATTAATATATGTAACCAATCATCGAATTCACGAATTTAACTTAATTGACTTATTAATTTAAAGCTACGTGCTTAATTACTACATCTAAATGAAGTGCTGAACTGTGAACAACTGAAATTTTAAGTGCAAAATTACCGAAAATTTGTTTAAGAAGAGAGAACGTTTAGTGATACTTACAGCATAAGCAGCTGCAAGTAAGTTCACGTCCCAACCGATTTGCCACACAGACAGGTCATTCTCCATTACAAAAGTGACAGCAATGGCTTGAAGAGTGCCCATAAAGCAAATGAGGGAGGTGAGGGAGAGCTGATGGTTTTTGTAGGTCTTCAATGTGTGACTTTGGAGCACAAACAAAGCAGCCCAAGCTAGTGTTGCAATGACTAGTAAGATCGAACCCTTGGGCCAATCCTTGTCCGTCGTGCCAGTCGTGTCCGTTACATATGACTTTTTGGGGTGGATGTGTTCGGACCACATCATCTTAACTAATGGACCCTTGAAGAGGGTCATAAGCATCGCTCCGATGACTGAAAGCGCTGTTCCAGCCATCTTAGCTTGGCATCTCACCTTCTTTACGTCTATTTTCTCCATCCTAACAAGTTTTGGCAAGCTCAATATATTATTATAGGGGCTTAAGTTTTTTATGTATCTAAACATTCGGGATTAATGCATTCAACTCTTACCGAAAAATGACAGCCATGATGAAGGTCATTGCCGGCAACATATTGCTCATGGCACATGAGAATGTTGGAGAGGTGTACTTCAATCCAGCATAGTAGAAGTTCTGATCGATAACCGGCCCTAGAAGGCCTAAGACGAATATTTGCATGAAAATGGATAGTGTTATTTTAGGCTGCCTCTTCCTGCAATTAAACACACAAATTCGAATAAGTGTATGCTCAATATTGATTGTTTTACACGCGAACTAGCTAGTTTAACTATATCTTGTTGCTGACATACCATTCGAGGCAAAAAGCGAACGGAGCAATGACAGCAGTGGCAATGGCATGTCGATAAACCACTAGAACATAGTGGCTCATGCCGCGGTTAAGAGAAACTTTTGTTATGATGTTCATCCCTGCGTACCCAAATTGCAAGGAAATCATGGCAAAGTAAGGCTTGCTAGTCTCTAAGAAGTTGCCAAATCCTGTTAGTTTCTCCATCTTCTTATTCTTGAAGTTCGACGGGGAAAGTGATCGAAATTAAGACACTCTGTAGTGTGAGAGATCGATGTGTTTGTTATTTGGTCCTTGATAATTTCTGTCCCATTTATATAGAAGTTCATACCTTAAACACACTCTCTCTAGAGTTGATATTTGTCTAACAATAAAGGCCCTTTCAACTTTGGTTCCAAAACCACAAAAGTGCCTTTTCATAAAATAAAACTATATATCAATTATTATAGTAGCCCTCTTATAGTATATTGCAATAAACAGCAAGGACATTAGACATCGTTTTTCTTTTACAATAGACAGCGCGCTTCTACAAATGTTGTCTATATATACTTTAGACAACGTCTGTTTAGAAAGCGTTGTCTAATGGTGATGTTATCTCAAAGACTATATGTTCTGTAGTAGTGTTGGAATAATACCGAAATATTGATTTTATCTGCTTAAATAATTTCTCAAGATATAGTATCTTATGGAATTATCAATTATGACGACAGTTTTTTAATTTTCACCTTTAGTTTTGTGAATGTGTTCCATTGATTAATCTAAAGCATGCTTGGAATAACTTGTATTTTCATAGCGCGTCTTATTAATTAGGGAAAAGTACATAAAGGGTACCTGAACTATCGTCTGATTCCAATGTGTGGGCTTAACTATAAAAAGTTCCAAAGAGGGGGCGAACTTTGGTTAGTCTTTCCAAAGAAGGGGCACAGTCAAACCTGAACTATCGCCTAATTCCAATGTGTGGGCCGAACTATAAAAAGTTCCAAAGACGGGGCGAACTTTGGTTAGTCTTTCCAAAGAGGGGGCGAACTATAAAAACCTGAACTATCATTTTTTTAAAATCAAAACATTAATTTAAATTTATTTATATAAATTAATAAACAAGAATAACGGAATTTTATAAAATTCAGATTTATAAATTCAGATTTTGTACAAAATTCAGATTTATAAAATTCCGTTATTCTTGTTTATTAATTCCGTTACAAAATTGAATTTTATATTCCATAATCCCTACTACAAAATAACGGAATTTTATAAATCTGAATTTTGTACAAAATCTGAATTTATAAATCTGAATTTTATAAAATTCGATTTTGTAGTAGGGATTAGGGAATATAAAATTCAATTTTGTAGTAGGGATTAGGGAATATAAAATTCAGATTTATAAAATTCCGTTATTCTTGTTTATTAATTTATATAAATAAATTTAAATTAATGTTTTGATTTTAAAAAAATGATAGTAGGAAAATCACACTCGCCCCCTCTTTGGAACTTTTTATAGTTCGGCCCACACATTGGAATTAGGCGATAGTTCAGGTTTGACTATGCCCCTTCTTTGGAAAGACTAACCAAAGTTCGCCCCCCTCTTTGAAACTTTTTATAGTTCGGCCCACACGTTGGAATTAGGTGATAGTTCATGTTTGACCGTGCCCCTTCTTTGGAAAGACTAACCAAAGTTCGCCCCTTCTTTGGAAAGACTAACCAAAGTTCGCCCCTTCTTTGGAACTTTTTATAGTTAGGCCCACACATTGGAATTAGGCGATAGTTCAGATACCCTTTATGTACTTTTCCCTATTAATTAAATAGCGCTTCCAGAACACTAGCTAATTGGGTTAATCAGCATTAATTAATCTTAATCATGAACATCCTTTACCGAAAGAAAAAGGTTATTCTCTGCTGTGTGTTTTTGTGAATATGTTCTTAAGAATTTGGCATGTCAACAAAAAGAAAAAACCCTGGAGAGTTTCCACTCGACGATTTGTGGGAGAAATCGATAAAAAGATTATTTAATTTATTATTGAACTTTAATAAATAAAACAACTTCTCATTTATTGCTGAAAATGATGTACTTATTACCTGTTCTGTGTCATAAAATGTTTTCATTGCTCAACATCATGTGTTTTCCTGGTAACCGATAATAGCAAAAATATCATCAGGAAATGCGCACAAGTTAGTTTTTTTTTCTAGTGAATGAATAAATCATCATTCTTCACAGGTATCAAAATGGATGAAAAAAAGGTATATATGGGGAGCAATTAGGCATGCAGCATCAACTGGAAGTAAAGGAATCCTAGTCACACCCCTTGGTGCATTTATCCATTTTAATGACATAAGAAACCATTTTCTCAAAAAGCATACATATATTTTGTATAAAAATAACCATTTTCTCTAGGCTGATCGATACTGCTTAAAGGAGCAAATTTTATATATCAGATACTGTCATTTGATAATTCTAAGCCATGCCAAAACACATCTTACCTAGGCAATGTAGCCATGTAAGGTAATGATAACTGAATATAATTTTTTCACATAAGTAAGACGTTGCTTCTTGCTTAGGTAAAAAATTATATTCATTACGTAGTTGTCAGATATATGTTCAAATTGATATCTTCTCGCGTTGAAGAAAAATATATATTCAGTCGTCAGATGACTTCAGATCAGTATATATGTGATCAAATTGATTGTCTTCCTTGATGAGAGAGGTCTTAATAAGAAGCTTAATTAGCCGGGGAGTAAAACAATGAAATTAATTAAGATTTATTTTTTCCCCTGATCTTAAACATGCATTAATTAAACTAGCTCATGAAACAATGGGCCAGTACTTGTTTCTCACGTAGATATTTTTCTAGTTAAATAAGCAATAAACCTAGCTAGTGCTAATTAACCGGGGAGCGAATCCTTGTCAGATATATTAAAAATGTAACTAATAATCTTAGTTCCACTTTTTCTGATTATGTCTGTTTTATAAGTACACAATGTTGTTGATTTTCCAAGTGGTTATAATGATTAATAATTATATAGCCAGCCAATGAATCTTCGACAAAAGAAAAACCTTCGCACTCATTCGGATACTTTCTCATGAATATTATACTATTCTAATAAGTTACATGCGATATGGATATAGTAATTAATTGCAGAAGACGAACCTCCTCGTGACGTATTTGATTAATAATTATAAAAACAAAGATCAATATCAGGTACAAAGTTAATGTTTGGTACAAAATATAAAATTCGTCAAAATCATTTTATAGCTCGTCAATTTATTTTATAGTTCGTCAAAATTATTTTATAGTTCGTCACTTTTCGAGCCGAAAAATGAAACGACGACATAGTTCGTCACCAAGAAAAACACCAAAAATCAAGATTTAATCTCATCTATTCAAATCACAATATTAGGGGCTATGATTAGTTTATATTTTGTACCAAAATATCAACTTTGTACCTAATCCTTTTACTTATGTAATGTCTTGTGACGACGTTTCAAACTTATGACATCCTTAATAAGGACTCGGAATGGCAAATCATTGATGCAGAAATTATTAGGGTTTCGGATGTATATATAATTCATATGGTGGGATCGAGCACAAAGCTTTGTGTGTATGTGCATGGTATGATTAGATGAATATGGGAATCTAATCATACTCCAATGCTTATAACACTAATATTCTGAATTGTCACATTCAACAATGTTGATAGATTATCCATTTTGAAAATCAACCGATGGTTCATATTCTGATTATGTTAAAATCAAACAACAACAACAAAATATTCTAATTATGTTAATTTGCTTCTTATGTGTCTCCAAGAGTTGTTTCTTATAAATATAAAGTTCGTAAGGGCATATGTACGTCATCACTTGTGATAGCACCTCCTACTTGATCTTGTGCTTGGTTTGGAAAATGAAAGGAAGAGGTGCTATCCTCCTCACCGGTGCACATGTTCTAATCTAATGTATGCAGGGCAGGGACGGATGCAGTAAGAAGGGAGGGGGGCAGCTGCCCCGGGTCGATTTTTTGATTTTTCTTTAATATTAGGCTAATGCAGTGTATTTTTGAATGATTTTTACATCTTGTCCCTGGTCATTTTGATTATATGTCCCCTCTAGTATGAAAATTAATTGCTGAATCGGCTCCCGATCCGAAAATATTTATCTCGTTTCTGATCCAAAAAATTCCTAGATCCGCCCCTGATAGAGAGACACAACAAATTTGTAGAGCTCAGAAGGGCAATAATTGATCTAAAAATAAAAGTGTACTGCAGATGAAAATGTTGGAGTACTTTTGTTCATCAGTATTCAGTGACTCAGTCAGTACCCCAAAAGTGATCTCTATATGATTTGCCTATTTAATTCAGAGGCCTTAACCCTACCTAGCTAGCTAGCTAGGTCTCTAGTTTAGAAACATGTCTGTTTAGCTTTAGCTCGATTCAAACTTACTAATATTCATCGATCCTCCTGGTAATTGTTCAAATGAAAAGAGTGCATGTTTTTTTATAATATGTTTGGGTGCAACTTGTGCTTCATTTTAGTATGATAATAATATAAATAGTCAAAAGCATGATGCTTGGGTGTAATTTGTGAGCGTTCGGTTCAGAATCCCTATAAATTTTAGAATCTTATCATTGGATCAAGTTGTGCATATTTGAATGTGGAGGTGACACGTGTTCCACTAACTTTTCTTCCTTAATTATGTAGTTTTGAGCATGCATTTTGTCTAGATGCATTTTAAGCTTTCGAAAACTACGCTTAGGCAAAAACTGATGCATTTTCAAAAGTGCATAACGAAAACGAATCTGCATAACGAAGGGATTCTCAAAATCCTCGAAAAAAAAGAGGGGTTCTCATTAGGCGTTCCTATTAGACTTTTAGTATAAGTATAATATATATAGCCAAAATTTTTGAATATTTTTTTAAAGCAAAAAGACCGGTGACAATTTTTTTTTTTTTTTTCTGATAAGGGGTGACAATTCATTTTAAGTGTAGTGTATATCTGAAAACTACAACTGTTTAACTTTAATGTTGAAGTACCGTACCAAACATTTAAAATCAAATTGGATTATTGAAATTTTTTTGCAGACTTGCATGTTTCTTTCAAACAGTGGACGTTTTCTTTTCTCCACGAGACATAAATTCTAAACCATATAATCCTATTTTCTTTATTCCATTCCATTCGTGCATAGGCTAATTTGTCTCCATTGCTCCATAATCCATATATACTTTATCACAAAGCAAAGAGGGAAACAAAGAGACCCCCCAGAAGTCCTTTATTTGACCACAAACCACATTTATGTGCATCGTGCATGATTGATTATTGAATTAGCTAGCTATTAAGGGTTCGAGCCTTACCGTCACATATATTTACGGTGTTAATCTGAATTGTCCGATCCTTACACCAATTTTTAAAAATAAATAAATCAAAAGATGGTCAAAGTCCATTTAAAAAGACACTACTCCCTCTCTCTCCAGTGGCGGTCTATAACTTGGCCCTCTTGATTTCGGAAAAAACACCAATCTACCCCATTCCAAACTCAAATCACCCGTATACATCAACTCAAACTCAAATTACCAATCTACCCCACTTTTTAATAATTCCGGTACGACAGAAACCGGGACTCTCAATTTTCATTAATTCCGGTTTCCCAGAAACCGGAATTCTACAAAATAAAGACGTTGCTCGGTTTAGGGCATACGTGGACCAAAAGGGTGCGAACACGTCTTCACTTTTGTAGAGTTCCGGTTTCTGAGAAACCGGAATTAATGAAAATTGAGAGTCCCGGTTCCTGTCGTACCGGAATTATTAAAAAGTGGGGTAGATTGGTGATTTGAGTTTGGTTTGGTGTATATTGGTGATATATGAGTTTGGAAGTGGGGTAAAATGGTGAATTTTCCCTTGATTTCTGGAAAAAAACCTTATGTACAAACTTAACTAAAAGTTTATATGAATATTAAGTTGATCTTTTGATTTTAAGTTTCAATTTAGTATGTTTTACTATTAAATCACACCCAACTTCATTTTATTTACGTTTTTCTTACCGATTGACTTATTTTTCGATCACTATGCTATAAAAATAAAATATTTATTGATTAAAATTAACTCCAAGTAATATAAATTTTATTATTAACAATTAAAATATATTTTATATTTAATTTTTTTTACTACTATCAGAAGAAGGACCCCTATCCAGAGCCGCTGGATTCGCCATTGTCTATATCTATCTCTTTATGTTCAATCAGTAGATGCATATATGGTTGTCATGGTTCAGCTTTAGTCTTCTGATCCTTTATTTGAGTATTTTTAGCTGCACTGATCTCAACTTGAAATGGAATATGATGCGTCCCTCCAAATCGATCAGTGCATTGTGCAACCATGCAAAAGCTACACCTCCCAAACCATCATAAAGGAAACATTATTGATGTAGGAGTCTGACTTATATTTATTTAGGGTTTGTATTATTTGGTTTGAGTGATGTAGCTTTAACATAAGCAACAAAATACCATTCAAAAGCCGATTATGAAGCTAAAAAGGGCATGCATGACCGGCCCCTTAATTTATAAATAAGGTCTTCTTCTTTTTTTTACTAACTATGCTTCACTTAGCACACTAAAACCTTAATCAATTAGTAAATAAATTAATCAAAGACACAAATTATTTATCAACAAAAAAGTACAACTATTCATTAATTAGATAATATATTGCTTGTCCCTCCCAGAAATAGGAACAATTAAACTTTTTCAAACCAGTAATACAAGCAGAGGTTGAATGTTTCGTTTGAAAACATCATTGGAATTCTGACAATTTTGAGAGATGAAGAGAGTGATCAAGCTGGATCTTTGATTGGTTCCAATGAAAAAAAAATTAAGAAACATAAATGTTACCTTTAAACAAATTAGTTTCCTTAATAAGTTTATTGCTTTCTTGCAGTAGAATCGCATCAACATGTTTCTTCTGCGGACAGCAAACTCGGGATTTATTTTACACAGGCAGGGCATAACTGTTTAAAGATTGATCTGTGTTCGCCCAAAAGACGATACCGACCTTGATCACCGGATCAATCTTCCTGACACCGAGAGAGAAATTGGACTAGCACAAGAAAGTGTGGATGGTCGATCGACTTTATATATATGTGATATGGTTAATTAATTTCCTTTTCGACCATCTCTGTAAGTATATCGGGTGTTCATAAAATTTATTATTTTAAGGTTAAAAAATAAATTTAACAGAAGTTAACAATAAATCCAAATAAGCAAGATGGTCCAAGTTCAAATTATATGAGATTAAAATGGATAAGATCAATATTTCCTTGCAGAGGTTTGAGTAGTACAAATTATAGCGTGGTTCAGTTCCCATAATCAGAAAATATGGAACACGGCACAGTATAAAAGAACATCAAACTCAAGTTTTATTAATATAGATTAGCAACCAGAACATAGCTTCAATTTGCAACACAAGTCTCAACGGATAATAAAACCGGATTTAGTAAACTGGAGTCCCGGACATAAGAAAACTTATTCTCACAACTACTACGAGCTTCTTCACTGCCCTTCTCTGTGCAGCGAACGCTCACTTTTTTTACATGCAGTAATGCAAATCAAGGTTTTATAACCTCGAACAGTTTAATTTTCAGTAATCCCACTCTAAGGACCACTATACCAAACAACGAGAGAGAAACTGACTAGCTCAAGGGAATGAGGAAACTGCGGATGGATTTAGGGGTACCAGAGAGGCGCATTCGAAGTGCTGGCACAGTAGGTCTTGAGTGTTGAAGTAATTGCCACACCCAAAGTAGTAGCTGTTCTGCCTTGGACCTGGTGGCTTCCTGCTGAACCACATGATGCTCTGAGCTCCACAATAGAAATGGCGCTGAACCTCAGGTGGAGGCATGTAGTAATTTGGTGGAGCATACATGTTTTGGAGAGGTTGCTTTTTTGGGACAGATTCAGACTCCCAGGTCATAGAGTTCGTGATTGATAGTTTGAAGCCTATCTGCATGAAATAAGAAAGAAGACGGGCAGTGTTTTTTGCATCATCCAGTCCACAGTGCGCCCGACCTTGCCAAACCAAGCCAGCCATTTCCACAGCTTCCTTTAGGTTGCAACGGACATTGCCAAAGATTTGTCGGAAAGGAACCCGTAAGTTAATCCATCTACAAAAATAAAGAAAGTAACCAATTAAACAACATAGGTTACAGAATAGCCTGCAGTTTGAGCCCTCAAGTTTGAAATTAAAGCGACTCAATCACTGATATCTGAGGCACATACTGGTCGAAATATGTTGGCTTGAGAATCTTCTTGAATTGGCATTCAGATTCCAACATTATCCGACAGTCCCAGTTTGACCAGGTTACCACAGCAAACTTTGAGTTCTTGATGCCAAGCTGCTGAAGCCACTCATCATGCATTGACAGTGCTTCACTGAGGGTCACACCTTTGTCCACCTGAAATCAACCATAAGTGGTGAGACTTTAGCCGAAAGCCAGCTCAAACACGAGTAACGCGAGAAAATTTTACCCCGATAGTGATATGACACGTCAACGGTCAACCTGAATAATGCAAGATCAATATAACAGCAGCAAACATTATGCCTGTTTTAACTGGAAGGTGGTAATATCTAAGTTTATGCAAAAAAAAGTGTAAATACATCATCTCAAAATCCCTATACTACCTCCTCTCAAAATTCACAATTAAATGATCTTACACAATGAATCACCATTTCATTTTTTTTTTCTGTCATTAGCTACTACTTTCCAAATGTTGGCTGCTTGCATGTATTCAGTGACTGCAGTTACTGTACCATGTAAAAACTTCTTCCTCTAAACTTCAAATGTATTCATGAACAAACCTTTTTTGGTAGATACCTTTCAATTAATTTTCAAATTCCAGTCTCCGTAGAGTATGTATCCAAATGGCACTACTTCATATAAGTGAATATTTGTCTAGGTAAATCTTTATATCATTTGAATAAGGGAGTAGAATCTAAAACTTTCATAGAGCTGAAAATTAAATCAACCTGAGTTTGCTGAATCCCAGTTAAATCTTTGCAGAAATCTGTGAGATGCTTATTGCAAGTTGGTCTCACATATGTCTGAAAGTGAGCCTCCAGTTGACCTGTCATGCCATTGACAATTACAGAGGGAAACTCAATGATCTCTTGTGGGTGCGGTATTTGATCTTTGTCACAGGTAGCCTCAAAATCTATTACCACAAAATACTGAAATTCTTGGAACTGAGCTTCATATGGGTAGGCATAACCAAACGCGTCGAATGGAATAGCCGGAACACCTTGAAAGCGATTATCCACATAGGGATAAAACTGACCCCCAAAAGTGTTAACCGGCAGGGTTTGTACCTTTTGGACGTTAGGAGCGGCAGACAAAGACCTTGAGCTACAGTCTGGTTTGTACACTGACTTCTTGTAGATCTCAGCTGAAGGTTTCTGAAACTCAATAATAGATCCATTTCCTTTCACAGGCTCACTTGTTTTATAGGCTCTAGCCACATCTTTAGGCTTCATAATATCTTTCCCAACTGATTTATTGTGTCGCAAGTTGCTGGGGAATCCCTTGCCATGGGGGCTTTTAGATGGCTCATAACGCCCCTGCATAGGTTCTGCAAAATAGGTGTATGTAAGAATCACAATGCAATATAATCGATAACAACCACAGAAGACAGCAAGAGGAGCTATAAAAGGTCTTGAACAAGCTAATTTATTTATTAAGATAGTCATCTGTCTGACAGAAAAAATGACTTCCATTAACTAATGAAATTCGTCAATTGTCAGAAAATAAAACCTTAGTACTTCTAATATGATCATCGTCAAAAAAAAAGTATGCCTAGGTAGAAATTAAAATGAAAAAAGATTTTCCAATAAGACAGAAATAGAACTGACTTTGAAATCATGCACGTTGCCATCCTATAAAAAATCAAGCAGGTAACCTGTTTGCAACGTATGCTTACAGCAATGAAGGTGAAAGTACTCAGTTATCTCAAAACCAAAAGCCATATCACACAGTGACCATTGTCTGAGTTCATTATGATAAATAATGTGTAACATATGACAAGCAATCTGGTGATTGAGGCTCTAGAAAGGTCTCACATTTACAAATTCAATAAATTAACCAATAGGTCTCAGCTCAGTTGGTTCCTAACATCCTCCTTATATGCCTGATTTCTAGAATCATAGATACTTTGTTGCACAAATTTACGAAAATTGAACCCATAAAGCACAGCTCAAACTACATACAACAAACCCAGTAACTCAAAGTTTCATGTAACTCACAACAATCATCTGAACCGTAACACCTTTTTACACGCCTTCCTAACCCAATTCACACGAAAATCCCTGCTCCACAGCACAAAAAATTGAACACCGCAGCAAAATGTAACCTAAGAAAGAAGACACCAAACCAAAAACCTTGGTCTCAAAATTCGAACCCGCTGCAAAATCTAGCGCCCCTGACACAACTCACGAACACTAAACGCCTAAATCAACACCGGACCAACTCGAATTGCGCGATTGAAAACGCCGATAGTAAAACTAGGGATTGTAACCGATCAAAAGGTTAGAATTTTTAAAATAAAAATCGGAAAAATTAGAAAACTAACTTTCAGTTTCCAATGTAGCCATGATCAGGAAAACAGTTCCGATTTCGGAGCAGGTACATCGATCTCCGTCGCCGAAGATTACCTGCGAGGAATTCAACACCAACAGCCGACTGATGTTACTCGGCGAGCGGAAGCAGAAGATGATTTTTATATATATATATTTATATATTGAGATAAAATCGCTAGTAGAAATTACCTGCTGCTGATATTTCTAATTTCCTGTTACTTGAGAAAATTCGGAAACTGAGAAACAAACTTACTTATAGTAACTGAAAGTAATTTATAGTGACTGATATTAATTTAACTGAAACTTATATTGATTGATGAATAGTAATATGATGATGATGGTGAATAGTAATATTATGATGATGAATAGTAATATACTGACGATGATGATGGTTGTGATGATGGTGATAAATAGTAATATGATGATGATGATGAATAATAATATGATGATGATGGTTGTGATGATGGTGATGAATAGTAATATTATGATGATGATGAATAGTAATATTATGGTGATGAATAGTAATATACTGATGATGATGGTTGTTATGATGGTGATGAATAGTAATATGATGATGATGAATAGTAATATACTGATGATGATGATGATGGTTGTGATGATGGTGATGAATAGTAATATGATGATGATGGTTGTGATGATGGTATGATGATGATATGATATGATGATGATGGTGATATGATAATATGATATGATGATGGTATAGTATGATATGATGATGATGGTGGTGGTATGATGATGATGATGGTGGTGGTATGATGATGATGGTATGTTGAAAGTAACTTAACTTAACTGAAACTTATATTAACTTATAGTGACTGAAAGTAACTTATGGTGATTAAAAGTAACTTATCTTATCTTAACCATCACAAAATAGAGTTCAAATGGATAGGACCTTTATACCCACAAATAGAAAGGAAGAGGATGTCGATATTACATATTTCCCCCCTTAGTTTTAGATTTTTTCAAATACACCCGCTAAGTCTGAAGAGTCTTGGTATAGAATTCCGTCAGGACTTTCTAGCCTTCAAATGTTTTTTTTATTATGAGTTAATAGGGCATACAAGTAATATATCGTATACAAGATATTTCTCGGGTACATATATATTTCTAGAATATTTGAGCATAGTCCGTAAATGGCACCATCCGAATTTGAACTTGAGTCACTTGATCGATGAAGTGCAGGCCATATCGACACCTCTTACTTGGAAACACACGAATCAACAAACACTCCTCAAGCGTTGCTTAAGTACCGCCTCCGCGAAAGGGAAGTACTGCTAACGTCCACAAAGGACGAGGAAAGGAAGAGGAAAACATGGGTTTGAACACAAATTCTTGTATATTGCAAGACAATTATTCAATCAACTGCAACTCATTCACCACTTTATTGGCCTAGCCTTAATTACTTGAAATCACTCTTTTTGTCGTGTGTGAATGTTAGTAAGGAGTTCATTCTCTCAAGTTGCCCTCTCCTTGAAGATTTGACGTTGCGCGCTGCTGGCACTTGCACCGACTTGGATGTTTCTGGTGTGCCCCCTCTTCTTTTGGAAGCGATTGAGAATTGATGTAGCTAAAGACTTTGCGCATTCCAAACTATGTGCCCCTCATCTCACGTCCGTTTCCTACGAATCACCCCAATAACAATTGATGTTCCCATTTTGACGGACTTGGGTATTGGTTGTAGATCATATGGCCGGGGGCAGCGTATAATGAAATACCTTGATCACTTTTGGACTTAATTACCTTCCTCAGCTGGAAAAGCTTGATCTCATGATGAGTGAGCCTCGGAGTTCAAGTTGAAACAACTGCCCAAGCTAGTCAAACTAAAATATCTGAAGATGAGCTTCTGCGGAGACACTGACCCTATCTTTTATCGAATTGTAAATTTCATCGACTCTTGCCCATTGTTATAAACCTTTGCATTTCAGATATTGTATGAAGAGCTTATTATCATTTATCAACACACGTAGAATGCTCAAGTGTTATATCTTTGAGCCATCTAAACCGGAAATTGTGAAGGCTGTGAAAGCAAAAAAGCTCGAAAGCTTTGCCAAAAGAGTCCTATTGAAGTTGATATTGTAGGAATGATCTTTTTGTCATAAATGTGGTCTGCACATTGAAGAAAAGTTTGTCATGTGGGACCTACATGTGGGGCCCACACCAAAGAAATTGTGAAATGATTTGAGTGAATTGCGGATGTGTGTTGGGACAGTTTCACTATAAAAGGAGATGTTCGGGTGAAGGAAAAATTACACCTTCACCTCCTCCTTCTCTCTAAATCCTCAATAATATTGCAGTGCATTTGAGTTCTAACGAGTCCCAAAGTTCTCTATATTTTCCAAGATAATTATAACACGTTATCAGCACGAACGCTCTTCACTTCCATACCGTAAGTTCCGAAAAAAGGTACATAACGAAATTTTCTCTCTTCGATATTATTGTATAACGTCATTTTGTTATACAACGGGGCTACGCTACCGTATAACAAAATGATGTGATTTACAACTTGTCTCTCAACTTCCGCTTAGTTCTTCATCTGTTCTACTTGGATATCATAAGGGGTTCACTGCCTCAAAGGGAGCTCTACTCTCCCTATTTCACAATTTTCTGATTGTGTTGATATCTGAGTTTTTCTGGATGAAAAAAAACTAATATTACAATAGTTTTCAGTTCTATTCTGTAGTTTGTCTTTGGTGCGGATTGCGCTTGAAACACAGCGTGCGACAACCCAAATACATGCTGTCAGAATCGTATTGAATACGATTGTAATCTTAAGAGGTTAAGAGATAGCAGTAGTTGCGACGATCCTTTAATGTATAACAACGTATTATTATGATGTGCGGATTACCGCCCCATAATAAAGTGTTGTGATCTACAAAGTAATTATCTTTACTTTAAATACTTCATTTTTCTTTGAATCATATTTGCACAATTTATTTGTTGATATTACATTGTTAATTTACCATTTTACCCTTAGTGCTCAACGGTAACAAACGGTAACATTGTGCCCAACGGTAACAAAAAAAACGGCTATTTTTTCCTCTATAAATTCGATTTCATTCATCATACAAAATCACATTTTCTCTTCTACTTCACACTTCAAACACACTCAAAATTTCCAAAGCAATAAAATGTCTAGCTTACTATTGATCTTTGTTGCAATAATTATTGTAGTACTCACTATTTGTAATTTCACCGGGAATCTAACACCGGATGATTTCTATCATAGTTTAGAAATGCTTGTAATAATGTATGTCGTCTTCTTCTTTACAATATTTGTAAACTTTTATGTTTTAAATTAATCTAATAAACTTTTCCTATTTTAGTTACCACCATGTCAAACCTCGCAAAACTTGAATTCAGTCCACTCGACATCTCTGGAAAAAATTACATGCCATGGACAATAGACATTGAGACATATTTGGACTCAATGGATCTTCACGAAACAATCATTGTTGGGAATACCTCATCAAAAGTAGATAAGGCAAAATCTTTGATTTTCCTTCGTCGTCATCTTGACGAGAATCTCAAGAATGAGTATCTCACTGTGAAAGACCCGAGTGATCTATGGAAAAATCTGAAAGACAGATTTGATCACCAAAGGGATGTAATGCTTCCCTTATATCGGGATAAATGGGCCGCTTTACGGTTCCAAGATTTTGCGAAAGTCAGTGAGTATAATTCTGAGATGATTAAAATTGTGAGCCACTTGAAATTTTGTAAAGATAAGATAACTGATACTGAGATGATGGAAAAGACTCTGTCTACATTCCATGCATCAAATGTAACCTTGCAGCAGCAGTATCGTGTACGTGGTTTTGAAAAATACCATGAGTTGATTGGTACTCTCCTAGTGGCAGAAAGAAACAATGAATTGTTGATAAAGAACCACCAATCTCGCCCAACGGGCTCCAGAACATTTTCTGAGGTACATTTTGCCAACTCTAATGAGAGTAGACCCATGAACTATTTTCAGGGTCAAGGGCAAGTCCGAGGTCGTGGACGTGGACGAGGTCGAGGTCGTATTTTTGGCCAGGGGCGTGGTCGAGGTGGTTATCCCAATAATCCACCTCATAAGATCGCCAATTATCACCAAAGGAGACAACAAAATGAGTGGAACCATGAGAACTCCCACAAAAGGGGAGGTGGTCCAAGTTCATCAAAAAACCCTGAGACCACTTGTTTTAGATGCGGGTGTAAAGGGCATTGGTTTAAAACCTGTCGAACCCCTGAACACTTATGCAAACTCTATCAAGAGTCCGTGAAGGGAAAAGGAAAGGAGGTCAACTATATTGACCAAACTCCTATGAATGAGTTTACTCGACTTGGAGAATCTGATTTCAACAATGAACATGTTGATACAGTTGGGGATTTTACAAATACAAATGAGATCAATTTTATTGAGAATGATCCCGTGAACGAGTACACTCATCTTGGGGAACATGAACCTAGTGAGGTCTTCCTTGGTGATATAACTGGAAAAATGACTGGTGGGAACTGAAAGGGGAAGTTGTGTAAACTCATGGGAACGAAGCCAAACGGTCCGATGTCTTAATTTGATTTTCTTATGTTATATGTATGTTTTTCCTTTAAGCATGACTATGTTTTCTCGCATATAATAAATTATGTCTACCTTTTTCATCTATCTTATCATTTTCTTGTTTACTCAAAGCTTTAAAATGGACAAAGCCAAGGTCAACCAAAGGATTAATATTGAAGAAATGTGCATACTTGATAGTGGAACAACGCACACAATCCTGAAGGATAAAAGGTTTTTCTTGATGATAAAACCAACACGAACCATTGTGAATACAATATCAGGTCCTGTAGATCTGATTGAAGGAATTGGCAAGGCAAACTTTGCATTGCCAAATGGCACAAAGTTTACAATACATAATGCCTTATTTTCGCCAAAATCCAAACGAAACTTGTTGAGTTTCAATGATATTTATTCTCATGGATTCGAGACTCAGTCTATGACTGAAGGTAACATGAAATTCATGTTACTCACTATGTATAGATCTGGAAAGAAATACATAGTTGAAAAACTACCAATGCTTCCCACTGGATTGCATTACACGCATTTAAATGAGATTGAGTCAAATGCGGTAGTTATGAAATCTTCAATATTAACCATGTGGCATGACCGATTGGGTCATCCGGGTTCAAGTATGATGCGAAGAATTATTGAAAATACGCATGGACACCCATTGAAGGGTCATAAAATCCTTCAATTCCATGTAAAGCTTGTTCTCTTTGAAAGCTTATCATAAAGCCATCACCGAGAAAGGTTGAAACAGAATCACCTATGTTTCTTGAGCGTATTCAAGGTGATATTTGTGGACCAATTCACCCACCATGTGGACCATTTCGATACTTTATGGTATTGATAGATGCATCTAGCAAATGGTCACATGTATGTTTGTTATCAACTCGCAATGTGGCATTCGCTAAATTGCTTGCCCAAATAATAAGGTTGCGAGCTCAATTTCCTGATCATACGATCAAGAAAATTAGACTTGATAATGCCGGTGAATTCACATCCCAGACATTTGATGAATATTGTATGTCAGTTGGGATTGTGGTCGAGCATCCTGTTGCTCATGTCCACACACAAAATGGTTTGGCTGAATCATTGATCAAACGCCTCCAACTTATTGCTAGGCCATTGATAATGAGAACAATGCTTCCTACCTCAGTATGGGGTCATGCAATATTACATGCCTCTGAATTAATTCGCATCAGACCAAGTGCGTATCATAAAAGTTCTCCACTACAACTTGCATTTGGTCAAGAACCAAATATATCGCACTTGAGAATTTTTGGTTGTGCTATTTATGTGCCTATTGCACCTCCTCAAAGAACAAAGATGGGACCACAAAGAAGCCTTGGGATATATGTAGGCTTTGAAAGTCCATCTATTGTTAAATTTCTTGAACCTCAAACTGGAAATATTTGCACAGCACGTTTTGCTGATTGCCACTTTGATGAGGAAAATTTCCCACCATTAGGGGGAGAAAGAAAACAGTTTGAGAAAGAAATTACTTGGTCTGTACCAACATTATTGCATCTTGACCCTTACACAAAAGATTGTGAAGGTAGAGTACAAAGGATTTTACATTTGCAAGAAATGGCAAATCAACTTCCTGATGCATTTACAGACACAAAGAGAGTGACTAAATCTCACATACCGGCTGAGAATGCTCCCGTACAAATTGAAATTCCAAAAGGGAGGCCGGAAAATAAAGTCATTCATGAAATCACAACACGGTTAAAGCGTGGAAGGCCACCCGGTTCCAAAAATAGAAATCCTCGAAAAAGAAAAGTGGAAGAAAAGCAAAGCGATCCTATGGTGGTGGAAAGTATTCCTGTAGAAATACAAAATGAAAAGGATCGAGAAATTTCGATTAATTATGCTAATACAGGCATACTATGGAACCGAAAAGAGAACATTGATGATGTGTTCTCTTTTAACTTGGCATGTGATATTATGAATGAAAATAATGGTGATCCCGAACCACGGTCTATTACTGAGTGTAAAAATAGACACGATTGGTTTGAGTGGAAAAAGGCAATTGAAACTGAACTAGACTCGCTCAATAAACGCAAAGTCTTTGGGCCTATAGTACTCACACCTAAGGATGTGAAACCTGTTGGATACAAATGGGTTTTCGTACGAAAAAGAAATGAGAAAAATGAAATTGCGAGATACAAGGCTCGACTTGTTGCACAAGGTTTTTCTCAAAGGCCTGGAATCGATTTTGAGGAAACGTATTCTCCTGTCATGGATGGAATTACGTTTAGATACTTGATAAGTCTAGCAGTTCATGAGAAATTGAATATGCACCTCATGGATGTTGTTACCGCTTACCTATACGGATCGCTTGATACTGAAATTTACATGAAAATCCCTGAAGGTTTTAAAATGCATGAGGCATTAAGTTCCAAACCTAGGGAAAGATATTCAATCAAGTTAGAAAGATCTTTATATGGGTTAAAGCAATCCGGACGCATGTGGTACAATCGATTAAGCGAATGTTTATTTCAAAAGGGTTATGTCAATGATCCCCTTTGCCCTTGCGTTTTTATTAAGAAAACAACATCCGGTTGTGTAATAATTGCCGTTTATGTTGATGAATTGAATATCATTGGTACCAGTAAAGAAATTCTGGAAGTAATCTCTTATTTGAAAAAGGAGTTCGAAATGAAAGATCTGGGGAAGACAAAGTATTGTCTTGGATTACAGATTGAGCACATCCAGAATGGGATATTTGTGCATCAATCGAATTATACGAAGAAGATAATAAAACGTTTTAATATGGATAAATCAAATCCATTAAGTACCCCAATGGTCGTAAGATCCCTTGATGTGAACAAGGATCCATTTCGTCCATGTGAAGAATCTGAAGAGATTCTTGGTCAAGAAGTACCATATTTCAGTGCGATTGGAGCTCTTATGTACCTTGCTAATTGTACTCGACCTGACATAGCTTTTGCTGTTAATTTATTAGCCAGGTTTAGCTCAGCTCCTACCAAAAGACACTGGAACGGAATCAAGCATGTGTTTCGTTACCTTCAAGGAACGATTGATTTAGGATTATTTTATCCTAACAATACAAAACCAGTTTTGATTGGTTATGCAGATGCAGGTTACTTGTCAGATCCACATAAAGCGAAGTCCCAGACTGGCTATGTATTTACATGTGGAGGAACTGCAATCTCTTGGCGTTCTCAGAAACAAACACTCGTTGCAACATCATCAAACCACGCTGAGGTCATTGCATTACACGAAGCAAGTCGTGAATGTGTGTGGCTGAGATCTATGACACAACATATCAGAACTACGAGCGGTCTTCTACCAGCAAATGATCCAATCACTCTTTATGAAGACAACGCTGCGTGTGTTGCTCAAATGAAGGAAGGATTTATCAAAAGTGATAGAACAAAGCATATCCATCCCAAATACTTTTAATTCACTCAAGAGCTGGAAAAAGACAAAGTTATCAGCATACAATATGTTCGTTCTGATGAAAACTCAGCAGATCTTTTTACAAAGGCTCTCCCTACCTCAACATTCCGAAAACATGTCAACGACATAGGAATGCGAAAGCTGCAAAATTTATGAGCACATCACGCATGCCAATATGAGGGGGAGCTTCGCGTCGCTGCACTCTTTTTCCCTTAAGTTGGTTTTTATCCCAATGAGTTTTTCCAACTAGGGTTTTTAACGAGGCAGCCTAAAATGCTTAATGTGCATCCCAGGGGGAGTGTCATAAATGTGGTCTGCACATTGAAGAAAAGTTTGTCATGTGGGACCCACATGTGGGGCCCACACCAAAGAAATTGTGAAATGATTTGAGTGAATTGCGGATGTGTGTTGGGAAAGTTTCACTATAAAAGGAGATGTTCGGGTGAAGGAAAAATTACACCTTCACCTCCTCCTTCTCTCTAAATCCTCAATAATATTGCAGTGCATTTGAGTTCTAACGAGTCCCAAAGTTCTCTATATTTTCCAAGATAATTATAACACTTATATAATTTCTCAACAAAAAAATCCAAGAAAGATTAATTTATGGATGTTTCAAATTTAATCTTTTAGTTATATTATTTGCTAAGTTTCTATCCCTGGTTTAAAGCTGGTTTTAAAAAGAATGAGTAAAAATTTGTACTCTACCTTTTCAAACAAACTCGATAGTGGGGTACAGTACAACAATTCAAAAGATCACAATACATATGACTACAGCCTTAAGACATTTTGATCATATTCGAAATCTCAACGAGGAAGAGGGAAAAGAAGATCTCACAAAATTGTGAAAAAAATTGGTGACCCCAGGATTCGAATACGGGTGTAAGGATCCGTGACGAATTCCTTAACCAACATGTCATTACCCATGTTGCACCTTTTCAAATTAAATGTTCACTTTTTTCTTTTACGAAATTATTTAAATACAAGTTCACTACTTAATCCAAGTAAGAATTAACAAAAAAAATGAATTTTTTACCGTTTCTATGTATATTATTATAAGTTGAATATATGCATTTAAAATAATTTTATTAAATTTAGACGCATTTAAAAAAAATATAATTGTACTAACACTAATTTTCTTAATATATATACAAAAGAACAGTGGTCACATAATTTGATAGGGTTAATGTACAAAGTTTTTTTTTTTGATAGGGTTAATGTACAAAGTTGATTTTCACAATTTAGTGAAATTTCTTTGAAATACAATACAAAAACAAGTAAATTTTTTCTTTACATCAAAAACATAATCTCGTTACTCCACAATCAAACGGCGTCGTGTTTGGTAGTTCTCGAGTTAGCGAGGCCAACGCAACGCGGAGTTCAACTATGGGGCATTCGTGCCGGTTTGGATTAAGGGTTTTCAATTTCATGAGAAGCTGATCGATTGAATCGGAGGAAGAAGAAAATGTCGTTCATCGTCCGAGCTGTGAAGGTGCCGCCGAACTCAGCATCGCTGGAGGAGGCGAGAGCACGGACGTTCGATTTCTTCAGGACGGCTTGTAGATCCATGCCTAGGATCATGGAGATTTACAACTTGAACGATGTCGCTACCATCTCCCAGCTCCGCTCCTCCGTCGCGTCTCAGATCCGAAACAACGCTAACGTCTCTAATCCCAAGGTTTTCTCTTCAATTTCCTATCTGTTACCTATTTGATTATGTCGGAGGGGTGATTTGGCAGTGATGGAGTTTATGCTATGCTGCTTTATCTCGTCAGTTAGGGTTATGGTACAAACTGATTTAAGTGTTTACTTGGACTGTTTGGTTGGGTTTATTGGCTGAAGTCAAAGAAGGATGCATCCAGGATGTGCTTTATAATCATTTTCTTCTAGTTAGTTTTGAACTTTTTGGGTATCTTTTGATTCGAATTAATTAGATTGTAAGCTCGCGTTGATTCGAGGAGTTTAGACTTTAACCTTTGATCTTCTTATTGGATGCATTAGGCTAGATTATTGTGCGAGATGCGTTGCTTCGTCCGTGCTTGCAAAGGTTTTTTACAGGCATTAGAATCGGAGCTGGCCAGCTGTACAAGTTAATTAGCCTATTTAATCACTGATGATTGAAATGTGAATCACATATGTATGAGATTTTCTTGGGCTTGTAAAATATACATGAACACTGATGATAGTTTGATTATAAATTTTGTTTGATACAGTCTGCTTTGTTTCACATGCCTGTATGTTTTGTTGTTCAATGGCGATTAGGGAAATTAATATTAGATAAAATATTGTTAACAAATAAATTTGTTACTGTTTCGTAAAAACATAAACTTTAGGTGATGAGTTCCAGTTTTTTCTTCAACATGATCTTCATCTTCCTAGTGTAGTTGTTTTCGTAGTAGTTCGATAAGTTTTTTTAGTGTTGAAAAGGCTGACTGGGCTTTACCGTGGCGTTTGCACCATATGTAAATCATTACCGTGGTGTTTATATTATTACTCAAATGGGATTAATAGTCTTTCTTTCCGAAAGCACAACTGCGTTTTTTGGCTACCTTACTGGTCGAGCTCGTAAATTTGGATGTTAGTGTATTCATCTCTTGTCAGTCGAGAACTTCAGATCAGTAAAAATTTCTTAAACAGTTCTTAATAAATAGTCCATACCATTTACCTTAAGATTTACTAGTTGAGCCTTCTACAATGGACCGGTACTTGACTACTTGTAGCTTCTCCCCTGATGGAGCATATCAGATTTTAATAAAAGTTTGAAGAAAAGGGAATTGTTGTAGCAAATACAATACTTGTCTCTCGGATAACTAGTTGGAATGAAAGTTGATGTCATTATAATTTGCTATAAAACTTTGCTATGTTTGCTTGTATTCAAATGCTACACTGTGTAGTTAAAGCCGAAGTGTACGTACTCCAGGATAGATCAAACATATAGAGGACATTGGAAAATGTAAATAAAAACTAGAACCATAGTGAACACGCGTCATGACCCATCGCCATGTATGCATGTTTGCTCAACATCCATGTTACCCATTATTGCATATCCAGAAGTATGTTTATCATTTCATAGTTACTATTGAATTAGTTGAGTCTGGGTAAGTTATATGATTCATAATATAAAGAAAAATATAGTTTTCGTTCTGCGCGTACAAAGCACTGAATTTATGTGGGTAACCAGTTCTGTTCAGGGTGGTGCATTTGATTTGTCTTTGTATTTATCTTCTTAGTTATTTATTGTTCTGTGTTCCTGTCTATTATATTTCCGTTACTGTTGATACTATTGGTTCTGTCAAGTATTTCTCTCGTACTGTAATTTTGACTTTTGCAATGAAGCAATAAAGAGAAGTGTTGAGCTTGGAATCAGTTGCTTAACATTTGACCATGGTTCTTTTACTGCTTTTTCTATGTTTTCTAAAACTAAAGACTGTAAATTCCAATACGCCAGGTCATTGACATGCTTCTCTTCAAGGGCATGGAAGAGCTTGGCAACATTGTGGAGCACGCAAAGCAGCGGCATCACATCATTGGCCAGTATGTGGTCGGCCAACACGGTCTGGTGCAGGACTCAGGAGCGAAGGATCAAGGATTATCCGATTTCCTCAAATCCTTCTACAAGAGCAACTACAACTAAATCTCCCTTCCACCTTGCCCACTCTCATCCTTTCCGAATCACTGTACTTGTTTCAATAAACTCAGAAACCCCCCATTGACTCATCTGTACAACTGCTTTAAATTCCTTGCAATAAGGTTAACGAATATATATCGCTTCAATATGAACGAATGATATGTTAATCAGATTTTCAAATTAGCCATTCAAGATATTTGAGACAACAATCTTATTTTACTTTTATTCATCAGAACACTAGCAAATGTTTTGCAGATGACAACCAGTGCATAATTGATCTTGAAATGACAACAGGAAGCTAGAGCCTTAGAGTGAGGTCGAGTTGAGCACTCTCTTCATCCACATTGTTAACAATCTCCATACCCAGCGGCGCAATCCCTGGCTGCAGCTTGAGTGGCTGGACATAAGAAGGCTCCGGCTGGAAGGCATATTCAAGTGAAGGATGCAAAGGCCTCACAGGAAAGTAAGCAGTATCATCCTCAGTGGCCCAGATATACCCCTCATATGGAACGTACCGAAACCTCCTCCTCACCGCCTCCACAGCTTGCATCTGCTGCTGAACCCTCTCTTTGCGATGGATGTTCGAGTGCCCACCCAATGACTGCCTGGTCGGATAGTCCAACCCGCAGAACTTGCACCGGTACACAGTTCCCGGGTTTGCATTGTCATTGGTTGCTCCTTGTAGTTCCATTGAAGATACAAGTTTTTCATAAGCAAGTCGGTTCATGTTAAGTTATATACTGATAGTGAGTCAAAGATGAAATTCTTGCAATGAAAAAGTTTCCTTCAGAACTGGGGGAAGTCATTTGATTAGTTTCAGACCATTGAAACATGGATTTAGAGAAAGTAATTATGTTTGTTTGACTGTAAACCCAAAATCTGGAATTCAGAGGAATTTTATCAAGTAAACTTCAAATCCCTGGGAAGGTAAATTAAGATAGATTTTCCACTTTCGACATCATTCTCTTATATCATTGGTACATTACATACATATAATTTTGGGATGTTATCATTATTGATAGTTCTTTGTGACCGTTTTAAATATTTAAGTTATAGGGTTTGGATCAAATACAAACCACTATTATAAATAAAAACTACAAATCCATAAAAAATTTGATACGTGTAAAAATCGACCAATCAAAATTCATCCGAACTTCATCCCATCGGGGTTCTTTTTATAAATAAAAAAAACACACGCGGACTTATTTAAAAATATATAAAAGATAGGAGGGGTATAATCGTCCTAAAATTCGCTACAGTGAAATTCGACTTTCGCTACAGTACGTTTTTAAGTCTGAACAACATGAGTTAAGTCTGATCATTTAGAATAAAATTTGACTTTTGCTACAGTAAAATTTGACTTTTGCTACAGTACTATTTCTTAAGTCTGAACAACATGCGTTAAGTCTGATCATTTTGCGTAAAATTCGACTTTTGCTACAGTACTATTTCTAAGTCTAATCATTATCAATTTTAAGTCTGATCAATATGTCTTTTAAGTCTGATCATTATCTATTTTAAGTCTGATCATTACCATTTTTAAGTATGATCATTCTCAATTTTAAGTCTGATCATTGTCTATTTTTAAGTCTGATCATTAAGTCTTTTAAGTCTGATCATTATCTATTTTAAGTCTGTTCATTATCTATTTTAAGTCTGATCATTAAGTCTTTTAAGTCTGATCATTATCTATTTTAAGTCTGATCATTTTCTATTTTTAAGTCTGATCATTAAGTTTTTTAAGTCTGATCATTAAGTCTTTTAAGTCTATTCATTATCTATTTTAAGTCTGATCATTAAGTCTTTTAAGTCTGATCATTGTCTATTTTTAAGTCGGATCAATATGTCTTTTAAGTCTGATCATTATCTATTTTAAGTTTGATCATTATCTATTTTTAAGTCTGATCATTAAGTCTTTTAAGTCTGATCATTAAGTCTCTTAAGTCTGAACATTATAAATTTTAAGTATGAACATTATCAATTTTAAGTATGAACATTATCAATTTTAAGTATGATCATTACAATCCTTTAAATCTGATCATTGAGTCTTCTTAAGTCTGATCATTATCTATTATAAATCTGATCATTAAGTCTGAATATTAGGTTTTTAAGTCTGATCATTTAGTCTTTTTAAGTCTGATCATTTACTCTCTTAAGTCTGATCATTATATATTTAAAGTCTGTTCATTATTAATTTTAAGTATGAACATTATCAATTTTAATTATGATCATTACCATCTTTTAAGTCTGATCATTATCTATTTTAAATCTGATCATTAAGTCTTTTATGTCTGATCGTTTAGTCTTTTAAGTCTGATCATTAAGTCTTTTAAGTCTGATCATTTTCAAGCTTAAGTCTGATCATTGCTACATTAACAGTTTAAGTCTGATTATTGCTCTTTTTAAGTCTGATCATTTTCAAGCTTAAGTCTGATCATTGCTACAGTAATAGTTTAAGTCTGGTCATTGCTGTTGCTTAAGTCTGATCATTTTCAATTTTAAGTCTGATCATTAACAACTCGTGGACTAAATTGAAAATAACATTATTAAGTTTATACCCCTTTGTGTGGAATGACTAAAATACCCCTCCGTGTTTTTGTTCGGGATTTCGGCTAAATGGGACACGTGTCAGCTTAAAAATCGGTTTGTAGTTTTTATTTATAAAGCGGTTTGTATCTGAACCGCACCCTACGTTATAAACTATTATTTCCTTTTAACAATTATTTTCAACAATTGAAACTCCTTGCTTTGAACAATGGACACTATTAAAAAATTATGTATTTTTGTTAATATGATGTCCGCAACTATAATATTCGTCATGTTTAAAAAAAAAGGTATGAAACTATCCAATTTCCCAACAAAAAAGATGTTCTTCGTTTCTTAGAGCATCCTATGATTTTTTTCAATCATAAGAATAGGTCATCAAATATGAGAACATACCACATATGTTCAATTTTGGTCTGACTTGTGCAAATCATCGGCTCGGCGACGTCGGATTTAACATGACTTGTGCGCGCTCGCATCTTGCGGACACGAATGCTGCATCGATTTCTCCGCGGGTGGCGCGATTCGATTTTGGTTTTTGGATAACAAACCAAAATTTGATTTGATTTGATTCTGATTTTTATTTTTCTCAACGTCTGGAACTGAACGGTTCAGTCGCAGGAAATAATGATAGACACTGAACGTTCGTTTTCATGGAGTAAAGAGGAGCAGACGGACTGATTCATCTTCTCCCGACTTCGACTATAAATTGAAGTGCAATCTTCATTTCTAAAACACAGAAAAGAAACACATTAATCCTCCTCTCTGGTTTTTCCATTCGTCAGTCGGTGATAGCCTAAGATCGTTACAAGTTCGATCGGTAGAGCTTGGTGCAGTCTGCTGCCGAGGATCGTTTTATCTTGGGAGGCATATTGTCAGCGAGTCCCAGCACCTACGGGCGACAATCTTGCTTTAAGGACATCGTCTGACGTGACTCGATCCACACTTTGGTTTGCAATTGTTTCAATTCAGCTTCATACTATTTATGCTAATCTGTTGAATTGAATCTGTATTGCTGTTGTTCTGTTTAATTTTGTCAGTACTGCATATCTGTTCAATTTAGTAACTACGCCTATTGATTCAGTATTTATCCATTTGTTTTAGCTGTTTTTGTTGTTGTCTCAGCAGTATAGAAGCCAACAATATGTCTACCAGAAGCAGCTGAATAAATTATAATTTCACTCCAGGTACTTTTGTTTTCCAGCTTCTAGCATTCAGGATGTCACACTGTATATGGACCAAAACGTAACTCTTCAGGTGTTCCTACTACCCCCTCCAATAGTTCATCTCCTAACCGTCGCTACTTGGTTATATTCTAAAGACACAGGAACAGTGTACTGATATCTTTGGAATTTATCATCTTCTCATATACTATATCGACAGAGAGAAACCATTCACCAGCGCGTCCAAGCATGTCTGCAATTCTCTTTTGCTTCTGTCTGACTTGTGAGAGTGGGAGGCAAATTTGAACCCCTCATGTTGTTCTGAATCGAGCTCCTTTTTCCCTCTGAATATATATATATATATATATATATATGACATCACGCAATATGCGTCAGTAGGCCAACATATAGACGAAAAGGCGAATATATATGAATTACCCAGCGACGAGTCAGACAGCCATCCTCGTACACAGCTGCTGATGGTGATGCCGACCAAATCCGGCCGACATGCTCAATTCACAATTAAACCATTCCACCCCCAAAACGAATAAGTGACCTAACTTTATGTATATCCTCTATTTACATTTACAGAATGAAGCACTAGCCGTTCGGACGACTATCGGTGTGCTGCCGATCTGAGGGTCAGGAGCGATAAAATTGAGTTGGATCAACATTGCTGAGACAAAGTGAATATTATAATTAAGTGAATTGTGTGAATATTAGAGTAATATACGTTAAGTTAATCATTTTCAAAGCTCATGCTCGACAATCTAATGGAGAGAGAAACTCCCACCAGGGGTAAACGACATATACCGCAGAGGAAAGGTGGGAGGTTTCAAGGAATGAGTTTTCAAAGTCTAAGGGAGGAGCTTTACAGCGTGTTCAACGACAACATTCTGGTGGGTAAAGGTGTTCATCGACAACATTCTGGTGGGTAAAGGAGCAGCATGGGTGAGGGCTCTGTTCAACCAAGACGGCCAGGTGATTGACGTGTTCATTCCTGCAAGGGGGAGAAGGGCGTCTAATAGCAGATTCGGGTTCGTAAGATACAAGACTCTGAGGGAGGCTAAGGCTGCAATCAGAAGGTGGAATAATGGTGCCAACGTGGGTGGTGCAAAGCTGCTGGTTTTGCTGGCGGACAACGGAGGCAAACCAAGAGCTGGACCCAGTTCTGAAAGGAGTCGGTCGCAGGGGATGCGGGGAGGCCATAGGAAGGACGGAGCCACGCCAGTATGGAGATCCAAGACAGTCCGAACAGACCAAGTCAAACAAGGAAGTAAAGTGGTCAATGATGTTAGTAGAGGGCAAAATCAAAAGAGGCGGAGAGTTAATTTGGAGGCATTCCAGGAATATGAGGAGTGGCTCCAAAATACCCTAGTGGCAGAATTGAAAACTATCAAACTGGGCGAGATGGTAGAGAAAGAGCTGCGCATGTAAGGAATAGCATTAGTCAAAATTATTCCAGCCGGGGGGAGGAATGTGTTGATTCAGTTCGCATGCACGGAGGATCTGGAGAAATGCTTAGTTGAAGATTATAGGGTTGTCCTTCGCAACTTCACCAAGCAGCAGCGATGGAGAGAGGAGGATATGCCTACATCCAGATCTGTTTGGATTAGCATACTAGGGCTACCGTTCAAGGCGTGAACGGAGAGCAACTGCGAGCGGTTGGCTGCTCCCTACGGTGCATGCCTGAAGATGGACGAACGGGATGTTCGGTTCGTAGGGGTGGGAAGGGCGAGGATGTTGATCGAAACCCACAAGGTCGAGAGAATCAGCGAGATTGTTAAAGCAGAGATTGAGGGCAAACTGTATGAAATCAGACTTTGCGAGGAGTGCTGTTTGGGAGGCTGTGGGATTGATAGTCCTCATTCGTTAGAAGAGGAAGCGGAGGGGAAGCTTGGATGCGCTTCGATTTTAACTCTAAGTAAAAATATAGGAAGCAGGGCCTGCCTTCAAAAGGGTTCCGAGCAAGTGGAGAAAGAGAGCAGAGACGAAGAAAGTTGCAGCGATGGCGGTGGGGTAAACGCATGTGCTCCTCCTTCCAGGGCGGAGCAGGGGAAGGCCGCTGGTGGGCGGTACGGTTCTGAGGTGGAAGGACAACCAGAGGAGAAGGAAGAAATTTTTTCAAATTTCAAATCGAACAGTTTAGCTGGGGTAGCCGAAAGCAGGAACACTGCCAATTCTAGCCAAATGGTCCCAGAGTCTGACCCAGAGCAGGGCAAGGACGTTACCTACTCTTCCATGTTAAGTAGAGGATTAGACCCAAGTGAGAAGCTACATGACAACTTTCTCTGACTTGTCAGACCAAGAGGACTCTTTGTCTCTTTCTGAAAAATACTTAAGCACATTGAAGATGGCTAGAAGGAAGGAGTCGAAGGAGAAAAAGGACATTTGATACCAAAGACGCAAAAAACTGTGGGCAGCAGGTGCAGAACAGTTGCAGGAAGCTAGTCCAGACCCAGTCCTTAAGCCTAGAGAAGAAGTTATAGAAGCTGAGGAAGAAGGAAGGTTAGAAAGGAGGCTGAGGAAACTTTCCACCTTGCTTCAAGACTGGGTATTAAAGGCAACTTACCTGAGGAAGAGATGGTCCAGATTTTTGTTAACCTACACAGTGAAAGAAGATAGAGTAGTTTTTTCCACCAGTGAGGATGCATTTGCTAAGCTGGAATGTTAGAGGTGCAAATGAGTGAAAGAGTGTGTTGGAGGTGTATGGATGCAGAAGGCAGTAGTGGGGGGTTACTCTCCATTTGGGATCCGGATTTTATGCAACTCAAAAGTGATGTCAAGGGGAAAGGGTTCATTCTGGTGCAGGGGTCAATCATGCGTGATCAGCAACCAGCTCTTGTCCCCTTGAGGTCCTAATAGAGAAGCACAAAGTGTCCATATTCAGTTTCCACTATTAAGAGATGCAATGAAGAAGTGAGGGAGAATTGCTAACTAATCAGTCGTGGGAGGTAGGGAGGGGTCTGTCCCCTTGAGGTCCTAATAGAGAAGCAAGTGGATGCATAGAGTGAAGGTAAGCTAAGGTGTGCTTTCAAGCTATTAGTAATACTATGCTGGAAATGGAAAGCAGAGCATTTCAAAGAACAGAGGAGTCTAATTATGTATTAGAGTTGTGATGTAGTTTTACAGTGAAGATGTATGCCTGAATCCAGGTTTCTCATGTAATGTCGAGAATTTCGGTGGCTTAAGTCCACTTATGAATCAAAAAAAAAAAGTTAATCATTTTCAACCGCAGACAAAGTTGGGATGAGAATATAAGCATCGCTAAACAATTGATTAGTACTTTTAGGGGTCGATAATGGGTAGGGTAGGGCCGGTTCTGTCTTAACTGAAAATGCTTAGGGCCGAGCAAATAGAGTTTTGAGAGGGCTTTTGAAAAAATTAGGACCGGGCCGGGCTTGCCTCAAATTATCAACCCTAGGGTGTACCTTAGGGCGAGTAATAAAATGGCTTTTAAGTTCGAATCGGGCCGGCCCTCAATTTTAGGACCGACTTAAGGCCGGACTTAAAAAATCATTTATTATGATTAACATATCTTTGATGAATTACAAAGGCATAAAATATTTAACAACATCAACTTCCTATTCTCCTAATAAAAACAATTTTTTATATAATTAAATCATATTAATATAAGTTAAATTAATTAGTAAAATTAATTAATATAAAATTAACCAGATATATTGAAATATATCATCTTTCATTATGTAAAAAATTATAGATAAAAATTAATCTAAGTGACTTCAGTGTATTATAAATTATTGATATATAAAAGGTGAAATATGAAAGGGTTAACGGTCGGACTTTTTCAGGTCGGGCCGAGTAGAATTATTAGGTCGTAATTAGGTCAGTCTTTTTTACGACGGGTAGGACCGGAGTTTATTAGGTCGTAGTTAGGTCGAGCTCGAGGGTCGATCAAGGCTTTGAAATCATGACCTTTGTTCGACTTTGAACCTTGATAGCTTAGGGCTCTGATGCATACCAAAAGCTAAATTAAATATAAAGAATGAGACTGAGATGTGGTTAAGAAGAGAATTGCGGGTTAAAGATAGATGAAATAGGGGTAAATTGGATTGAGATAAAGATGAGATAGTGAGGAAATAACTAGATATACATAGAGAGATCAGTGAAGCAGATAAGAGAAGGGAAATATGGGAAAGTTTGATTCTTCATTTCTTTTTTTTTTCTCCCATTTCAAATACATAAAAGTACTACTTAAACTACTTTAAGCAACTGCCTACAACTACACGCACATCCATCTACTCCATGTTTCCACTTCCACCCACTTGCCTCTAACTCATATCAGGGGCGGACGCATAAGGAAGGAATGGGGGCTGCTGCCCCAATGATTTTTTCAATTGTGTCTTTAATGCATAATTAATTTGATTAATATCCTATTAATTTGTACCCTTTGCCCCCATTAATTTTTACTCTTTGCCCCCATTAAATTTGTAGCTTTCATTAATTTAGAAATTCAAGTTGTATTCCTATTCAGAGTAAGACTGACCTTATAACCAAACACAAATAAAATCAAACATCAAACCGAATAAAACTTGTAACCAAACATATATTATTTCAGTTGAAATTATAATTAAGTTTTAGACATATAATATTTCAATTGAATGTAGGTTTCAAACATATAATAAACTTGCACGGCTTGAGAGATAATCTGACAGGTGATTTAAAATCAGTTTTAGCTTTCTACAGTAGAACAGTTTTACTTTACGTTACATGTGTCCAAAATAAGAGAGAACAATGTCAAATTAATAGTTTATTCCATTAGAATACAATTGTTCATCAAAGATCGGGTCACTTGGTCGAGGGACAGGGCGTAAAAGTATCGCCAGCTCATGCCTTACCTATATGGGATAGGGCGTAAAAGTACCGCTCGGTCATACTTCATCTATGTTTGAGGATTTTTTAAATAAAACAAACTTGTTTCAATTTTTTAAAAATAAATATGTTTATAGAACGAAAATTTGACTATTTCTTGATGCGAAAAACTCTATCTTTGCCACCACCACCAACCCCCCCCCCCCCCCCCCCCCCCCAATCCGCCCAGTAAGAAAAATTCCTGGATCCGCCACTGACTCATACTACTATGCCATAACTGCCATAATTGACTCAACTACACTAATTGACTCTAACTTCTTTATTTGCCATGTAACAGGCTCTAGGGCCGAACCGGCCTTAGGCTCAGGGGCGGACCCAGCATTTGAAATAAGGGGTGACAGTCGAAAACAGACTTAATATTAAAAAAAGTTATCAGTTTTACAAACATTTTATTACACTAAAATAAGGAACGACTTGTCTTCATATCACGAAACATCATCTAATATTGAATCCATGCTAAACATTTTAGCTATGTCTTTCTCAATGTTGACACAACCAAGCAATTTGACAAGAAATTATCTTCCATCTTGCTGCGAAGTGCACTTTTTACTCTATTCATTCTCGAAAAGGAGCGTTCAACAGTAGCCGTGGAAACTGGAAGAGTCAGAATAAGAGATATCACCTTGTATAGAAGAGGAAACATGTTTAATTTTCTTGTCCTCGCCAAACATGGACATAATTAAGAAATCTTGATCAGAGTGTTAAAATCTCTAAGTTATCAAACCATCCTAAAATGTTTGATCAATGTCGAATTTTTAAAATGAAACTCTAATTACAAAATCAACCTTCAAATCCATAAAGAGCCCTAATTCTAACAATTTACTAGATCGGTGATGAAGTGATGTTCACCTGAACTTGCTTCCGTAGTTAGCGAGTCGACAACGTGTGAAGGACTAAGGGCGATGCGGCTTCCGGAATCCACTCGACGATTTTCTTTCCGAAGTCAATAAGTACATCAAGCGTATGATTTATTATCGTATGATTTATTATGTTTATTATTTGAATTTTGTATATATGTATTTCAAAAATTAGTAAATAAAAAAATTTCAGCCAACCCGGGGGTGACATATGTCACCCTTTGGCCAAGCTGCGTCCGCCCCTGCTTAGGCTCATAGGTCGTAGGGCTTCGTGTATGGCTGTTGAACCCTAGAACTAAATGTTGACTCCTAAATACCTTTCCATGAACCAAAATCAAGTACACCATCTCTAGCTAGGAAACTCCCTCCACACGCACACCTAAAATTGCAAACTCATTTCCATAAAAATACAACTTGATCACGTCTCATGCAACTGATGGTCATATTAAAACACTCTTTTGTTCAAAGTCACTAACACCAAATTTTAATGTCGATAAGTCCAATGTAAACACATGTCTCGCCTTAAAATTCAAACTACGAATCCGTACAATTGGAAAGTTTGTACGAATCGTCCGAGTTCGGTACGTTGCAATCTAGCACAAAACCCTATCCTTGAGATTCACAATTCATAAGCCCTATCTTAATAGTAGTACCATGCAATGGAAGTACTAGATCGAGATGAGAGCAGAGCGGTGCAAGTTGCACTATAGATTATACAAGGTGCAAAATGATCTAATTATCTCAACTAGTTGCACCAATTGCAACCTACATTCAATGTACTGTGCTTATTTAAAAATTCATGTGGAGAGAGATAGATGTTAGGATTTAGAAGAGCGCTCAAATGAGACCCCACATGTTAGTGAGGTCGTGAGGCCCCAATTTTAACTATTACTGTAGATCAACTCCATCAAACTCATCTGGTGACGGCACGGGTCCCACTACCAAAATCCATCAAAAGCAAAAAGCAAAACATTATTCCCTGCACCTTTAAATCTCAACCATTAGATCAAAATGATCTAATGGTGTGAGATTGGGCCTCACAACCTCACTAATAGTAACCAACCTCATTTGAGCGCCCCCTATATAATAGTCCAATTAAATCACAACCCCTTATGATCCAAAATTTCATGCTGTGAGTGTGAAATAGTTTCATCAAGTGTCAACAATCTCCCTCTCACTTATAGAATTTATACTTCGATCCCCTCTCTACCACACCATTGGGACTTTGTTACGATTTGTTAATCTAATTAAACCACAACCCACAATGACCCAAAAGCATAGACTTGTGAGTCATGATTTTGTGATATAATATATGTTAATCTTCCGCTATCTAGGCAATGTGAGACACGCTACGTAACCAAAACAAATATAAAATGAAACGCTAAATCAGGCTACATGCATCATTAATACGGCCAACGTGCAAATGGAAAGTATAATAATATTCCAAATCTATGAACGCCCCTTGAATTTGAATTTCTAACACCCAGCTTTAATGCTTTATAGTACTAATTATTAAAGTAATGCACAAGTCTCCATCAAAAAAAAAGAAAGTCTCTGTTTTGTTTTCTAGCCGTCAAGACGTACTCGGATTATATAAATCTCTCCCAAGTCCTAGCGTACGAGATGGTACTCAGATATACATTGACTGCTTCCATGATTGCATCACGAGGATGGAGAATCGTTGTACGAGCAAGTTGATGCCGGTGGTTCGAGGGTCTATGACGGTCTGGTGGGGAATTGTTATGGTTTGTTTGACGATGTCAATAGTGTTCTTGCCACTGTTGTTACCTCCGTTGCCTCCACCTCCGTTGATGTTATTGCTTTTTCCGGTAGCGATCATGGCGGCACTCATGTTTGTGGCCTTCTCTCTGGCTGATAGCTCCAGTTTGAACGTCGTCGTTTCGGCCTTGTAACTTCCAAGAATGTGGATGTTCAGATCTGAGAGTTCTTTTGTTCATTTTTTTTTTGATACAATTCTTTTGTTCATTTGTGTGCGTAAGTGTATAAGATATATGACTCAGTTCACATTTCATTTTAAGCAATTGAATCAAATTATAAAAAGGTGCAATATTTTTTCTTTTACCTACAAATTAAAAATAAATGTAAAACCGCTCAAATGTACATTTTGAATTTTTCCATAGTGCGTCAAAGGGAGAATCTGTGTACGCCAATATGGGTGGTAACTTGTTGGTTAAGGAGTCTACCCTAATATGGTTGAATTTTTATCGTGAATGTTTCCTACATCTCATGGATGATCTTGATTTCGGATAGAGCTGCGGAAATCGATATATGTATTACGAGTAGATGATAAACACTCATTAATGGAGAATCCAATTGGCATCCTACTATTCAACCATCCCAGACTTTCTCTCTCCCTCAGGAACTCTCTCGAAAGTAGAAGAAGGAACAAAGTAGATCTCAGAGCCCTTCCCTTCCGCCGGCGGTTGATGGAGCTCGGATGTGGCCATATTTTGGACGGTCGTCGTCGTTGCTGGTAGCTGATCTCCTTGGTCTGTCGGCAGTTGTCGCTGTTTTCTCCATGGGTTGTGGGTGGTGTCGGCTTGGGCTGTTTTGGGTGGTGTTTGCACGGCTGCGTTTGCGCTTTGGCTGGGAGGATATGGCTGGCGCTCGCACGGTTGCGGATGCGGGTTGGATGGCTTTGGTGTCGACGGTTTTGGCTGCTGGTGGGTTTGGAGGTGCGGTGATGTCTGTCGAACGAGGGGTGGCTTGTTGGATCTGGACGGCTTGGCCTCATCCTTGTAGCTCCTCATCTCGCTGGTGATCGTTTTGGTTTTAGTTTTTAGTTTTAGTTATTTTCCGTTTAGTTTAATTAGGTTGTTTGGTTAGGTTGTTTAGTTTCTCTCAGCCGGGTTTCCGGTCTCAGTTGTTCTCTCTCAGTCGCTTTGCGGTCTGAGTTTTTTTAGCTCCAGGAGGTTTTCTCCTATTTCATTAGTGCATCTGTTGATGCAGTTGATGGTTTGGCCGTTGTTGGCCTGCACTTCAGTACGAATTAGGTACAGGATTGAGTCATTAAGTCTGTCAATGTCCAACTTCTGTACTACTTTATCCATCAAAAAAAAAAAATTGGCCTCCTACTATTTGTTCTATAACTTCAGTCTTCAGCTAATCAAGGAATGACACGTCACGCTTTTGAAATGCCAACCACGCTTCTCCCACCCGCCACTTTCGTCGTATCCAACGTTTCATCATTAACCGTCCAATTCAAATCCAACAGCTCACATCAGCCAACGACCGTATTCGCACTTGTACAAATTTCATACAGACGACGAGTTGACTCTCACGATTCTGTTGCTCGAAAACCGATCATGGCGACCGCCGGAGCTTCTCTCGTCAAGATCGTCGGCCTTTGTGGCTCTCTCCGTAAAGCCTCCTTCAACCGCGGCCTCCTCAACTCAGGTACTCCATCACTCGATCTATTTCTATTATATGCATGGCGTGGTTGTGGTTGAGGAGAGTGTTGATCGGCTGTTTTGGTTTGTGTTTTTCTCAGCGATCAAGCTGTCTCAGGAGTCTTCGATTCAAGGTCTGCAGATTGAGTTGGTGGAGATCGACTCGCTGCCATTTATTAACACCGATCTCGAAGTGGCCGGCAAGTATCCGCCTGCTGTCGAGGCCTTCCGCCAGAAGATTCTTGAAGCTGATGGATTCCTCTTTGCTTCGCCTGAGTACAATTACTCCATTTCTCGTAATTTTCTCCTACTTTATTCGTATCTGGGCATCATTTTGCTACTGCTGTTCCCTTTTTTAGGTATTGAGATTTTGGGCGTTTTTCACATGCTATGTTGCATAAAAATTGAAACAATATCATAGACTGATTGAAACAATGAGATTAACCTTTTTTTTTATTGGGTGTTAGTTTGTTAGCGTAAGGATTTGAACCCGCGCACCCATTGGTGCCGGATGAGAGTGCCTCCACCGGGCCACTCTACTTGACCTTACAATGAGATTAACCTTGCTGCAGTAGCTTCTGTTCTTGTTAGGCTCCCATATTTTTACTCACATTAGCCAGCTAGATGTTTACAAGGCTACATGATTAACCAGTGGCAGAAATCATAGTTTAAGTTTTCGGTATTGTAATCTGAATTCATTGGAGTACAGGGCTTGTGGCTGCTCTTTGGGAAAACGGCATAAGCTACTGTTTCATTAGGATCCTGCATAAATTAAAAGTTAACTGTGGTCCAACTTTGGTTGCTCAACAGATCTATTTATCTCTGTAGCTAACAAGGTTGGGGGTTTGTTTTTGGTCATCAATCAGTTTAGTACTAGATATAAAAGATGTCTATGATGAGTTTCAAGTTGGCTTCTAGAAATCGACTGTTGTATTGCGTCCGCAGAGCTACTGATTAGTGTTGCGTGTTGCCCCATGTCACACAACATAATAGTACATGGATTCTGGGTTGATAAGTGCTACTTTGATGCGCTGCTCTACTCTGTAGTTAGAGACTTTATAGCCCGTTCTTATTTTTCTTTGTTTTGGATCTTTGACTTTTAGAGAAGTCATGTTCTGAAACTTGTTTTCGAATTTGTCACTTAAAAGCAAGCGGCTTTTGTATAAGGCAACTTCATGCTTTTGACCAAGTCGGCTTCAACATGGATGTGGATGTCATTGGACTTCATACTTAAATTTTGTTAGAAACTAGCCTTTGACAAAAGCTGACTTCCTAAAAAACTGGCAAATCCAGAAATAAAATTTGATCACTATGACATATCTAAAGCACAAAACTGAAAATAATTGCATTCAAAAATAATGTCGAAGTTATCCCAGTTTAACCGTTTGTTGGAGATATCTGTCAATAGTTTTCTGGGGTCAACATTCAGCCCTAGGGCTCGAAAGCCTTGCACAAAGCCCTATGACCTACGAGTCCTAGGGCCGGCCCTGCCCTATGTTTAAGCCCTTGAGCCCTGAGCCCTAAAGGCTTAAGGTTGAACATAAATCATGATTTTCAAGCCCTGTTCGGCCCTCGAGCCCGACCTAACTCTGACCTAATTAAGCCCTGCCCTGTCCGCCCTAAAAAAGCCCGACCTAATTGTGACCTAATAATGTTCTACTCGGTTCGACCTAAAAAAGTCCGATCATCAAAGCCCTACTATAAATTAAGTCAATTTTTTTTTTTGAAATGTACACTTAGACTCTATGTGCAAGAAAAAAGAGCTTCATTGAGTCCGAATACAATTGAGGCACTGGTTTGTCTCAAAGATTGGTCCCTAGCTAGTGCAAGAAATCAAAAAGCAGCTGAAGAAGAGGAGCTTGCGGAAGAATTAAGCAATTTAAAGGCAGCAAGACCTGATTGGTTACAAGAGGAGGAAAATGCATCTGAATTAGTTAACTGTGAACAAGATATGGGTTGATAGCGACAAAAAACCTGACTGGGCAGTAGTGTTTTTTTTTTGTACATGCTTGGTTGTTGCCTTGTTGGTTTACTACCCAAGTACGCCTTTGTAGTTTGTTGAATAGGCGGAAGTTGAAGATGTAGAATATTTTGCGCCTTTGTAACTTTTTGAATATGATCAAGTTGATAAATAATTATTTTAAACCCGGCCCTAAAGCTCGGCCCTAAAATTAAGGGTCGTTCGGTTCGGCCCTAAAAGCCCTTTCAATGTTCGGCCCTAAGGCCGGCCCTAGGGTCAACATTTTTAACCAAGCCCGGCCCTAATTATTTTGAAAGCCCTCCAAAAATGATATTTGTTCGGCCCTAAGCCCTTTCAGTAAGGGCAGGGCCGGCCCTGCCCTGCCCATTGTCGACCCCTAGTTTTCACTAATTACCAGCTCGTTCTCCATTATTGCAGCTGTGCTGAAGAATGCCATTGACTGGGCGTCCAGACCACCAAATGTGTGGGCCACTAAGTCCGCAGCCATTGTAAGCGCTGGAGGAGGCTTTGGTGGGGGGCGTGCTCAGTATCATCTGCGCCAGATTGGAGTCTTTCTCGATCTCCATTTCATCAACAAGCCAGAGTTTTACTTGAATGCATTTCAGCCACCAGCCAAGTTTGACAAGGATGGCAGCTTGATCGATGAAAAAGCCAAAGAGTCCTTGAAAGCTGTTTTGCTAGCACTTTACACTCTTATCTTGCGCCTCAAGGTAAATGCTTAACTAATAGTCCATGTTGTTGTTGGCACATGCAGATATGTTTGTCACAATAGCAGCGATCCAGACAAATAAGATGTGTAGTTTACGCTGCCTGCACGGATATTATGATACCTTATTATGATTCTGAGATTGATATATGAATTGCACTTAGACATCGTCGACAAGTTAGACCTAAGTCACGAATCATCAGTGGGAATAATGTTAGTGTAAAGAAAGATTGTATAGGAAATGATCACAACATATTACGAATGATATTTGATAAACATTGTAATGAAACGATCAAACCGTAAATTCCATAGTGGAGCCGTGTTTGAAGTTTTCCTTCAAATATTATTGCTCTTCTATTAGTGTTGGATCGTTAGGTTAGCCGTCTATGTGAGGGAGATCCCAGTGTGGTATCCCTGAGACAGATGGCAGCGGAAATAAACTCTGGTACATGAAATACAAAGCAGAAAGTAAGTACACGAGATTTATAGTGGAAACCTTATTGCAATCCTTGCAACAGGCTGAAAACCACTTTGCCTTCTGGACAGTTCCAGAAGGGCTTCAAGATCGGTGTTATTGATAAAAGAATATGCTTGTAGATTGTTACACTTGTCTCACTCAGTGACAGTTAACAGATCTACTCAATTCAAAGGATCAACTAACACGATCTTATCTAGTCCGCACACAGCAGCACTTTGTCAGCTCCGGACTTGATCAATTCTTCAATCTCCGAATGCTCTCTTCAAAAAGCAGAACATCAAACTGAAGACTCCTCCTTCTTTTATAGTCGTCTTTAAGTCGGCTGAACTGATCTCCATCAAATATCCGATTGCTATCCAGCATATGTGATATGGTTAAGATATTTCCATATCTTAACTCTATCACATATTTCCTTTCCAAATCTGACGTGTATCTTCTCTTCATATATACGAGATGTATATTCAAGTATATCTTGACATCGATATTCCTCATCAAATATTACATTTAATTACTCGTATATCTTCAGTATATATCCTCGAGAATATTTCCCCCAGATCTGATCCGGTCATAATGTAGGTGTGTCCTTCACATGGAGCGCATCTCTCTCGCAGCTCTGCTCTCTCTCAGAGATGTCCAGTAAGCTTACCTGTCAGACAGTGATTTCTGCATACTCAAGTGGATTATTAGTTAAGTGTTTGTTATCATCAAAACACAAAGGGTCCAACAAATTCCCCCTTTTTGATGAAGACAAACACTTCTTCACAAATGAGAAATCACACACAGCGATGGCACAGAATTTCCATATGCATTTCCCTAGGACAGCTAGCTACTTCAGAGTTTATTCACTAAATACTTTATGTAACGTCTAGCTAGCATAGTTCCCCCTCAGATAGACATCCGCTCAAACTTCGGTACTGATTTTCCCCCTTAGTGTATGCACATATGTTTCTTTCCCCTTTTGGCATCATCAAAAAGATATGCAAATAAGAACGAAGAGTAATGGAAAGAAAACATGGCATTCATTGTTAGCAAATCAAAAGTGTGTCATGTTGACACCACATACGCAGCAGAGAGTTCAAAAAGCATAGAGAACTGAAACATGAAATTCAAAGTAACATAGCAAAAAAAACAGGGAAAGTTGTGGGAGGGTTGGCAAAGAGGGAGATCCATGAGACTCATTCAGACTGGGCAACACTCTGGAGCGGGATCTTCAGCTGTTCCACAATTTCTGTGGCGAGGTTCTTGATCTGGATTGGGAACCCTTCAACTGCAGCCGACACCGCACTTGAGTCGGCCTCTACAGCCACTTCCAGGGCTGTCAGCTTCTCCTTCACACCCTTCAACTCACGTTTCAGCTCCTTCACCTCACCCTTAACCTCCAACAACTCAGCTTTAACCTCTTTCAACTCAGCTTTAACCTCTTTCAACAGTGCCAGCATCTCACCCGAACCGGTAGTGGGAAGAATGACTTCTTCACGCACAGGTTCTACAACAGGTGTCACCTCAACAACATCCTCCTCCACAGGAGCTTCTTCAACAGCTGGGACTATCCATCCAACCCCCGCAGAGTACTCCAAACCGAGCTTGATAAGCTGCTCATCACCAAGGTCAGAAGACAACACTTTCTCAGAGGTTGGGCTGTAGATTTCCCAGTATTGCAGGATTTGCTTTACGAACTGAGGATAGGGCAATCCATTCGAGGGATTGTCCTTGTTATTGTCCATGTGGCGCATCACTTGAAATGACAGACAGACTTGCTTTCTTTGCAGGATCTGGTCGACGAGCAGCATGTCCTGAAACACTACCACATTGTGTTTCTGCTTCCTTGGAGTGATGTTGGATACTAGGATCCTGTGGAGGATCCGTGGAAGCACATCCATGCTAACATTCTCCCTTATCCCTTTCGCAGCGGGATCCAACCCCAGCCGGGCGAACACATCTAGCTTAGCCACTGAGCTCGGCCACGTGCCCTTGGCGTACTCAGCGTACCCGACCCTAGGCACCTTCAGAATAGTGGCCAGCTCCCTCAGGTTTAAGGTGAACACCTCCCCCTTCACAGTCACACGAATCTCCAAATTGTCTTTGCTTTTCTCCTCCAGCCTGAACTTTGAATAGAACTCCTTCACCAGCCTCTCATCCATGAGGACCGGTTTCCTGAACAGGTCACCCCAACCTTGAGCTTCCAGCAACTCCACAACTTCTCTCAGCTTGTATTCCGCAAGCCAATCACGGTTGAGCACTAACTCATGAGCAAATCCCCTCACGGCCTCTTCTGATTCCTCCGCACTCCCATCCGACTCGACATCCTCGACAACCAGCGGAGTAGATGGCCGAGCAGATCTGTGACATTTTCCGGGCCGAGGGAGGAGCCGATTTCCTCACCCGCTTGCCAGCGGACCGCTCAGTGATCGAGGATTCTCTTTTAACATGGCGCTGGGAGTGAGAATCCTCCCGAAGCTCTTCGAGCATAGCAAGGTCTCTGGCCACTGCAGAGTCCGTTGGAGTGGAGGTAGGCGGCGTGACGAACTGGAGAATGGTCTCCAAACTGAGGGGGTTGACTCCCCTTGCAATCAACTGAGCAGCAAGTTCTGTGGCGGCCGCAGGCGAGAGACTGGAACTAGGGTTTGATGCGGTCATGGAAAATTCTGAATGTTGATTTGAGAGAGAGTGAAAAAGAGTCGTCAGAGATTGATGAGGCAAATGACTCGACTTTCTTTCTTCTTATACCCTCTGCAAACCCTAGCGGTCACTTTTTAGTAATAAGAATCCTACCCACTGATTTTTCGCAATTTCCACCGATTCATCCCTTCCAAACACGGTTCACAAAAGTAAACTTGCCAAATTCAACCTCTTACACATTGAGCCGCATCACGCCTGAGGGGGTGGCTACACGTGTTCAACGAAGGCGTGCGATTCTTCACATAAACGAGACAGACCAAGACCGTCCGCCTTTCTGCGTTGATTAAGCTCTTCCTACTGCAAACCTTCTTTATTTGAAGACACACAATCCCTCATCTCCACAACTGTCACATAGATTGTTTCCCAGCCAAAGTTAACCTTTCACAGTGATAGCTCAGTCTGACTTGTCTCATGGGTACACAAGGTTTTGGTATGGTGTGCAAACTTTACCCAAATGGTACAAATAACACCACACACAATCAAGCACAAATAAATGAAATCATCCAAACATATTATATTGTCTTCGTACCTCATGTGGAGTAACTCCAGAAAAGAAGCATATCGACGTACTCATAGGAGCACTCCACATGAAGATAGGCTAAGGTTGGTCTAGAGTACCTCCTGGGCTTATAGTGTGGGATCAACTGTGGAGGTCTCTTTTGGGCAGAAAGAAATCAGAATTTCATGTTTTTCGGTCCCTAATGCAGTCATCAATCACATAGCAAGCATGCATGGATACATTATGAACACAACTTACTTTTTCACTAGCATAGAACATTATGTTAGACTCTCCATCAGATGTGACTCATATGCATCTTGTCTAGCCAATCACCAAGGGAGCAACATGTGAGCATTGCTCTAAGGAAGAGAAACCATACCTAGTTCGAGCCTCAGCTTCTCGTAGGGTTCTCTATGCAGCGCCTTTGTGAATATGTCTGCAATCTGTTCCTCGGTTCTGCAATATTCCATCTCAATTGTTCCCTTTTCTACACAGTCTCGTAGAAAGTGATATCGAATTTCAATATGCTTAGTGCGTGAGAACTGCACTGGATTTTTAGAGATTTTAATAGCACTAGTGTTATCACACAGAATCTTAGCACAATTTGTAATAACATCATAATCACTTAGCTGTTGCCTGATCCACAGCAGCTGCGCACAACAAGCAGCAGCGGCAATATATTCTGCCTCAGCGGTGGAAAGTGCAATTGAGGACTGCTTATTTGAAGCCCAAGAGATGAGACATGGTCCAAGATATTGAGCCATCCCTGACGTGGACTTCCTGTCTGTCTTGCACCCAGCATAGTCTGCATCAGTGTATGCTTCCAGGCGTAATTCTCCTCCCCTTGGATAGAATAGGCACAAGTCATCTGTTCCCTTCAGATATCTCAATATCATCTTTACTGCTTTCACGTGGGTTTCCCTGGGATCAGCCTGAAACCTTGCACACAGATAAACACTGAATAAGATATCGGGTCTGCTAGCAGTGAGATATAATAGCGAACCAATCATTCCTCTATACAGAGTTGGATCCACTCGAGGTGAGGATTCGTCCTTTGTCAGGGTGTCGTTCGGAGACATCGGTGTGGCACACGTCTTGGCGAACTCCATCCCAAACTTCTTCAGAATCTCCTTTACGTACTTCTATTGATGGATTCGGGTGCCATCATCTCCTTGAGTGACTTGAAGTCCAAGAAAGTACTTGAGTTCTCCCACCATACTCATCTCGAATTCGCTTGACATCAACTCTGTAAACTTCTTCACAAGTTTGGGGTTAGTTGAACCAAAAATGATGTCATCTACATATACCTGCACCACCAAAGTGTCCTTCCCTTCCTTCAGAAGGAAGAGAGTTTTGTCCACCTCTCCTCTGGTATATTCGTGGGATAGTAAGAACTGTGACAGTCTCTCATACCAGGCACGAGGAGCTTGCTTCAGCCCGTACAGCGCCTTCTCAAGGATGTGGACATGATCAGGGTGAGTGTGATCCTCGAACCCTGGTGTCTGGCTCACATATACCTCCTCCTTTAGAACTCCGTTCAAGAAGGCCGTTTTCACATCCATTTGCTGCAGAGTGAAACCATGGTAAGTCGAATAAGCAATTAGTAATCTGATTGCTTCTAACCTTGCAACTGGGGCGAACGTCTCATCGTAGTCTATCCCCTCTTGTTGGTTGTAACCTTTGACTACCAGCCGGGCTTTGTTTCTCACAACGACTCCCCTGTCGTCCATCTTGTTGCGAAAGACCCACTTTGTTCCAATCACGTTCTTGTCCTTCGGCCTAGGAACCAGTTGCCATACCTTATTCCTTTCGAACTGATGTAGCTCTTCTTGCATGGCATTTACCCACTCCGGATCCTTCAACGCTTCAGCTATAGTCCTTGGTTCTGTGATAGAGACAAAAGACGCAAATTTACAGATATGGCACATATCATCCAGATTTACCTGATCCTGCGATGTATAGCACTGGTAATCCCTCATCCTAGATGGGGGCTGAATAATTCTCCCGCTCCTTGTAGTTCTGGGTTCCTCCGCAGTGCCTGTAGGCGGGAGATTGTTAGTAATCTCTTCTTCGTTGGGAGGCACATCGTTGATGTCTGGCACAGGGACATCAGGAACATGTTCTTGAGCGGGTATCTTTGTCTGAGCATCTACGGGTTCCTGACCAGCTGTCTGTGCAGTTTCTTGAGCTGGTTCTATGACTTCACCTTGAGTTGGTTCCCAGTCGGGGTCAGCTCTATCAGTGAACTGAAGTTCTCCGTCATCCTGTGATGAAGGATCTTTTACTAGGTGCCCTGTCATAGTGCCCTCATCAAAGGTTACGTGGATGCTCTCCTCCACCCGTTCCATCCTTAGGTTGTACACCTTGTAGGCTCTGCTATGGCTTGAATATCCTATGAACACACCTTCATCGCTCCTTGGGTCGAACTTTCCCAGATTGTCCTTTCCATTGTTATGCACGTAGCACCTGCAGCCAAACACTCTCAAATAGGCAATGTTAGGTTTTCTTCCACGCAGCAGCTCATACGGCGTTTTTCCTATCTGAAAATGTAGAGATGCTCGGTTCAGTATGTAGTTGGGCGCATGTACAGCCTCTGCCCAGAACCCCTTAGGAACGCCACTGGCAATCAACATTGTTCTGGACATGTCTTCCAAGGTCCTATTCTTTCTCTCTACCACCCCATTCTGCTGAGGAGTTCATGGTGCTGAGAAGTTGTGATTAATTCCTGCAGTTCTGCACAAGGAGAGAAACTGGGAATTCCGGAACTCGGTTCCGTTGTCAGTACGAATGGATACTAACTTCTTACTCAATTTGTTTTCAATCAGTTTCAACCACGAGACAAATTCAGAATATGTTTCATCTTTAGAGCACAAGAAAATGGTCCAAGTATACCTGGAGTAGTCGTCCACAATGACTAATATATACATGTTGCCTCCACGGCTGACGACGTTCACTGGCCCGCAGAGATCCATGTGGATCATGTCAAGAGGACCTGAAATACTTACTGACTGTTTTGATTTGAACGAGGTACATACTTGCTTGCCCGTGGCACATGCACTGCATACCTGATCAATTGAGCTTTCTACCTTGGGTAATCCAATCACTAGTTCACTCTGATGCAGCTTATGAATCAGTCTCGTGCTTGCATGTCCAAACCTTTTGTGCCACAGCAGTGTGTCGGCTGTTATGCTTGCCAAGCACAGCTCCTATTCAGGGACGAACTCTGGGTCCACTGTGAATATTTAATTCTCCCGGACACCTCTGAGTATTACCTTTCATGACTCAATGCACTTCACAAAACAGTCATTAGAGTTGAATATCACTTGATTCTTACCGTGTTGACACAATTGTGATATACTCAGCAGATTATAATTCAGGTTTTCAACCAGACTAACTTGTCGAACTTTAATTGTTTCTGAAATTCTTACCTCTCCTGTTGCAACGACCTTACCTGTACTCTTGTTTCCGAAGATAATGCTTCCTCCGGAGTATGCTTGGAGTGAGATGAACCATCCTGGATCTCCTATCATGTGTTTGGAGCATCCGCTTTCCAGATACCATGGCTTGCTCCTCACTCCGTCCTGCAAGAGAGAAATCAATTTTTACGAACCCAGACAAGCTTGGGCTTACTGGGTTTTGGGGCAGTTTTAACAATAGGAGTAAACTCTAAGGGACTGGAATCGTTATCGTCAGCAACATTGATTTTCCTCCTGGGAGTTTGCCTGGGTCGTCCGTGGGTGGCTGTGTCGTGGTGAGGACGAACCCACTCACTACTGTCTTCTCTTCTGTGGGGAGGAACCTTTCTCCTAGGGACGTAAGCGGTACTGGCTTTTCTCTGATGACTGTGATACTTCTCATTGGCTTCTTCTAGTTTCTTACAGTCTGATCTGTAGTGACCAGAGTGACCACAGTGCCAGCAGATACGATAGTAGAGTACTCCAGTTTTCTTGTGTCTCTCTAAGGGAGTGGGTTTCCTATTTCTCTGGGCCTGAGGGTCAATCGTGAAAGGTTGACGGTTGGAGCTCATCTTATTCCAAATTTCAAAGGCTTTCCCAACCTTGAAAGGTGCAGAGTCTCTGTCATAGAGATGGCTCTCTTTAGAAGATGTGGCTTCCGGCTCTCTCACCTGGTGCGAGTTCTCGCCGACTTCAGTCATCAATCCCTTTCCTTTGGCAATTCTTCTATTTGCTTCCTGTTTGTCGGTCTCTTCCATGTACCCAAGTCCGGGTCTGACAAACTTTCTCTTGTAATCTTGTTTTACCTCATTGGCCTTCTTGGCTTCTAGTTCTCGTAGCCAGATTTTCTTACATTCCGTCTCCTTTTGTCTGCGATCTGCGACTGTTTGACGGAGTTCCTCGTTATCCAACTGGATCCTGACTGATTCTGCACTTGATCCTACCATCTTGGTTCCGACGTCTATCGGCTTGGTGTCGTTGATTCTCATGCATCTCAGTTCATCACTCAACCTGTTGATCTGTGTGTCTCTTTCGTCACACGTGTAGCATTTGCTGACGTGCTCCTCCTTTTCTCTCTCAAGTCGCATATCTTTGGTTGACCAGAGCCAGTTGTTTTCCATGTCGTCTTCATGTTCATCTTTCATGATCTCAAGCTGTTCCTTAAGGCTTGTGATCTTCTTTAGCAGTTCGGCAATGGTTTCTGCAAAGTCAGATTCACTAAATACTTGATCGATATAAGAAACGGATTCGTGTACCTCATCGTTCGTGGATCTTGCCATCAGACATGGCTCCTTAGCTCGCTTCCTATCGCTGGGTTCCTCGTCTGAGTCACCCCAGGCGGCGAACATGGCTTGAGCTTCCTTCGGGGCAGGTGGTTCACCCTTCTTCTTGATGTAGCAATCTTTAGCAAGTTGCCCCTTTTTCTGGCAGTGATAGCAGGTCCTTTCTTCCTTTGCACCCGCCTTTGTCTTGCTTTCCTCTGAGGTAGCTCCCTTGTTCCCCCTTTGGTTATTTCGTCCTCCGCCAGAGACACCTCTGTTTTGTGTTCTGCCTGTTATCGCCATCTTGAAGGCTCTCGAGAGAAGAGCTATCTCCTCGTCCTCACCTTTAGATGGCAGGCTTACTTGGGCTATGTCCAAGGCCTTCTCCATTTTCAGTGCTATAGCTTGAGATTTTCCAGCTTGTCTTCTAGTCATCTTTCTCTCAGATATCCCAGCTTGGCTTTGCAGATTTGCCACCAGCTCTTCCAGGGTGACATCTTTGATACCCTTTTGAGCCTGGAGGGCTGTAGTCACTGTATCCCATCTGGGGCTGAGAGCTTGCATGAACTGATGTGTTATTTTCCAATGTGGGAGCTTCTCATTCAGGGAGTTCAGCTGTGCTATAATCACTTGGAATCTGATGTAGAAGTCTTCCAGGGACTCATCCTTACGCTGCTCGACTGTTTCGTAGTCCTTTGTGGCTGCTAGAATTCTGTTCCTCTTTATGTCCTCATTTCCCTCGTATAGTCTAGCAAGACCATCCCACTGTTCCTTGGCAGTCTTGTACACAGCCATCTTCACTTGATCTCCCGGCGAAAGAGCCATGTACAGAAACTTCTTGGCCCTGGCATTCTGTTGGAGAGCTTTGTAGTCAGCTTCGGTGTATTTGTCTTTCTCGTTCTCTTTCGGATTGGCGGGATCTGTCACATCCAGAATAGGGAAGTTACCCTTTTCAAACACACGCCACAGCTTTCCATCCAGGGAACAGACATGGGCTTTGAACTGATCCTTCCACCAGTCGTACTCTCCCGGGCTGAGCATTGGCGGTTTCCAGAACGAATCGTTTCCGCCAGACATGATTTCCTGCAAAGGCTAACACACACAATCTAGAGCCGGGCTCTGATACCAATTGTTGGATCGTTAGGTTAGCCGTCTATGTGAGGGAGATCCCATAGTGGTATCCCTCAGACAGATGGCAGAAAAAATAAACTCTGGTACTGGAAATACAAAGCAGAAAGTAAGTACACGAGATTTATAGTGGAAACCTTATTGCTATCCTTGCAACAGGCTGAAAACCACTTTACCTTCTGGACAGTTCCAGAAGGGCTTCAAGATCGGTGTTATTGATAAAAGAATATGCTTGTAGATTGTTACACTTGTCTCACTCAGTGACAGTTAACAGATCTACTCAATTCAAAGGATCAACTAACACGATCTTATCTGGTCCGCACACAGCAGCACTTCGTCAGCTCCGGACTTGATCAACTCTTCAATCTCCGAATGCTCTCTTCAAAAAGCTGAACATCAAACTGAAGACTCCTCCTTCTTTTATAGTCGTCTTTAAGTCGGCTGAACTGATCTCCATCAAATATCCGATTGCTATCCAGCATATGTGATATGGTTAAGATATTTCCATATCTTAACTCTATCACATATTTCCATTCCAAATCTGACGTGTATCTTCTCTTCATATATACGAGATGTATATTCAAGTATATCTTGACATCGATATTCCTCATCAAATATTACATTCAATTACTCGTATATCTTCAGTATATATCCTCGAGAATATTTCCCCCAGATCCGATCCGGTCATAATGTAGGTGTGTCCTTCACATGGAGCGCATCTCTCTCGCAGCTCTGCTCTCTCTCAGAGATGTCCAGTAAGCTTACCTGTCAGACAGTGATTTCTGCATACTCAAGTGGATTATTAGTTAAGTGTTTGTTATCATCAAAACACAAAGGGTCCAACAATTAGATGTTGTAATCGCGAGCACTTACCTCTTAGGATACAACAACTACTAAGATGAAATCTTACATCTCATATTTCAACTTCGGCAAACGGACCGTGCCTTTATCTATCACCACTTACACACGTCAAAGGTAAGTGCAAGAGAAAAAGAAAAACATACCGGCTTAGAAAGTACAAGCCTTCAAGAGAGAAATGTGTGTTATTAGTTACACCATAGAATTTATGTTGATTATTTTCAAGAAAAAGTTAAGGTCTGTCCTCTAGTAGGTAATCCCTTCGAAAATTCAATCGCCAAAATTTAACCATTTTAGTCCATTAAGTGCACACACTTAATTGAGTTTTGTGACGCCCACAATTTTGGATCATAAAATAATGTTTCACTGTCATTTTCTTCACCATTAAACACACATTTTCCAACATTTCAAAATGCATTACTTCTTATGTAGTCAATGCATTCCAATCACAAAAACAGCCTCAGATTTCCTATTTCTAACAAGGTTTGGTAGCTCAACACCTATCAAACCAACAACCCTATTTTTGTAAACAAGTTTATCATGATCATGGCGGCAAGCATCTTCTCCACAAAGTTGACTCCATTCATCAAATGACAAAAAAAAAAACAAATCAAGAATTGAGTCTTCACATCATCATTCTTATTCTACTAATATATCTTTAATGTTTGACCCATCTGGTTGTCTAAATTTTAACAATGACAACCATCCTTCCTTTCATTCCTCCAGCTGTTTTGTCAATAAATAGTTTCCCAGGAGTCATTTCCGGACACCCATTTTGTCCCTGTTCCTGTTTTCGACCCCTTTGATCAAAACAACAAAACCCCCCACAAACAAAAGATAGAATTTTTACTCTCACAGAATTACATTCCACGCCCCCCTGTCACAACGGACAATCGGAGAAATCTTTGTGCCTCGTTATCTATCTGCATTTGCTCGTTTCTGATTCAAGGTGTTTGCTTTATTAGGTTGTTTTGTAATTAATTTTGTGGATGGAGGTTTCACCTACAGGAGGAGTTGATTGGATTCTGAGCATTGTTTTTGTGATTGGGTGTGTTGTGTCTAGCATGCCTGTTAGGTGTTTGTGTTAATGTCTGATAAACCTTGGTATCAATAAGGCATTTCTGATCATTACACGAGACTGAAAATTGGGGGTTAATGGTAGCAAAGACAGGAGGAATGTAACTAGTGTAAGTTAGAATGAGCAAAGATCACAGCGGCATTGTGAAGGCGTGGGGAGCGACATTCAAGAAATCACAAGCAGCTGTAAAGAGAAAAGCGACCAGCATTTTCAAAACAATGTCCGTAGCTCATGCGGAAGATCTTGAAGAAGAGCTGCCTGGCCCAAGTCCTAATGGGGTCATCACGGGCGAGAAGGTACTCTGTAATGGAGATCTCTACTGTGGTCAGTGGCTAGAAAATCTCCCTAACGGATATGGAAGATATGCTTGGTCGGACGGTTGTGTTTATGAAGGTGAATGGTTCAGAGGAAAGTTTATGGGCAAGGGGAAATTTAGCTGGCCCTCTGGGGCTATTTATGAGGGTCAATTCAAAAGTAATTACATGGTCGGTAAAGGCGTGTATACTTGTTCTTCTGGTGATATTTATAGGGGACATTTCGCTATGAATTTGAAAAATGGAAAAGGTGTTAAAATCTCGGCAAACGGGGATCAGTATGATGGGGAATGGCGAAGGGGAAATCAAGATGGAAATGGAAGATACCAATGGAATAATGGTAACCTGTATATTGGACAATGGAAAAATGGGTTAATGAATGGGGAAGGGACTATGACTTGGGCTAATGGAAATCAATATGAAGGGAATTGGGAAGATGGATTACCGAAAGGGAATGGGACATTTAGATGGCCAGACGGAAGATATTATATGGGTTATTGGAGTCAAGATACTAATGAGCAAAGTGGGACTTTTTATTCAGAAACTGGAGATGTTACTAGTGGCGACGGAAGTTGGGATCCTCGAGAGGTGTTTGAAGTGGTTTTGACTGCTTGTGAGATTAGCCCAGATGCCAAAGTGCCCATTTGGCCTTTCCAGAAGATGCATAATTGGCCAGGGTTTGAAGGAGAAATTCTGCAGAGGCCGATGAGTTACAAGCCTCCTAGAAATAGTAACTGTGGGCAGAGAAGATCGTCGTATGATGGGAATGCTAGTCCTTATGGTGCCATATCTGGTAGAATGTCATCATGCAGTTTTGATGGATATGAATCAGATATTTCAAGAGTTTTGCAGCAGCAATTTGGAAGTCGGCCTAAAAGGCAAGGTGTAACTATATCCAAGGGGCACAAAAATTATGAGCTCATGCTGAATCTGCAACTTGGAATAAGGTACGGACTATGGATGTTTTTATTTATCTTTAATATACCCTATGATGCGACTTCTGTAAAAGGGAAGCAAGTCTCGGCAGGTACTATTTTTGAATTTCATGTTCTCTTCTATCTCACATTGGTATTTCTAATCATTCAACAGACATTCTGTTGGAAGGCCTGGGCCTGCACTATCCCTTGATTTGAAAACTTCAGCCTTCGATCCGAAGGAAAAGGTATGGACAAGATTTCCTCCAGAAGGATCCAAACACACGCCGCCTCACCATTCTTGTGAGTTTAAGTGGAAGGATTACTGCCCATTAGTTTTCAGGTTAGTCATTTCACTTTTGTTCGATACACCACACATTTCATTTTATTCTCCTAGTAAACTATAAGGCAGCAGCAACAGTGCGGTTTACTATTCATATATTCGCAGGACACTCAGAAAAATGTTCGGTGTAGATCCAGCAGACTACATGATATCTGTTTGTGGCGATGATGCGCTTAGGGAACTTTCATCACCTGGGAAAAGTGGAAGCTTCTTTTATTTGACCAACGACGATAAGTACATGATAAAGACAGTGAAGAAGGCTGAAGTGAAGGTAGGCTCGCTTTCCCTGTTGTTCACCATTTGTGCTAGATTGAGCTTCGATTAGGCTCATGTTCACCGCTTGCAAATATATTCAATTACAAGGTTCGTCAAAAACTTAAATGCAGGTCCTCTTGAGGATGCTTCATGCCTACTACAATCATGTTGGTACTTACGAGAACACTTTAGTGACAAAATTTGTCGGTCTTCATTGTGTGAAATTGACAGGGAATGCTCAAAAGAAGGTAACTTGAGCATACACGTGATTTTGACTACAGTCTGAGCTTTGATCTTTTATACTACGTTTCTGATTTTAATTTTTTGATGATTGAGACAGGTCCGCTTCGTTATAATGGGGAACTTATTCTGCACTCAGTACACCATTCACAGGCGGTTTGATCTGAAGGGTTCTTCATATGGTCGCACAACAGATAAACCTGAGTCAGAAGTTGATCCCAACACTACACTTAAGGATCTTGATTTAAATTACATATTCAGGTTACAAAAAATCTGGTTTCAAGAGTTCTGCAGGTACGGTATACTATGCTCGTCAGCAAAAGGCATAAATCCATTCATCATCATCACATCATTATTAACAGGATAGTTGTTATCTTTCAGGCAAGTGGATAAAGACTGTGACTTTCTTGAGCAGGAGAGAATAATGGACTACAGCCTTCTTGTTGGTCTTCATTTGAAGGAATCTTCTTATGGAACTCCAGAGACTGGCCGCTTATCTAGCGCAGACAGTGATGAGTATGTTTTCATGCTTCAGTTCAGAAATTTGATTTAACTAGGAACTCATGAGCTTTAATCCGCAACTTGCAGTGTTTTACACTCGGCCACTCTCTTGTTTATCAGATAATTTAGTGATACACTGCGTTGTGGTTTGCAGGACATCTCAACGACTAGGAATCAGAATGTCAGCAAGAGCAGAAAGATCCGAAAGGAGGAAATCAGACGGGGAACCTCCATTAGTTGGAGAACCAACAGGGAGATTCTACGACGTGATCCTCTTCTTTGGCATAATAGACATATTACAAGACTACGACATCAGCAAAAAGATCGAGCATGCGTACAAATCAATGCATCACGACCCAGGTTCAATATCTGCTGTTGAGCCAAAGCAGTACTCGAGAAGATTTCGGGACTTCATTTTCAGAGTGTTTAAAGAAGACATTTCATAGGTTAGTAGTAGACACACAATAGATTCATCCATATTCCACAAGGCTAGATATTGCTCAACCCTGTTAACATAATTCTTTCATTGATTGGTTGTAGTTTGAGATTTGTATACATGATAACATCGGGCATAGATTTGGACACTGTAATTGCAGATGGAACCTTTTTCACTGTTGTTTATGGTATCCAAGTGAAAGTAAAGGAGTTGATGTATTAGTATTACCCAGCTCTTTGTATCATTTTCTTACTCGCTTCACTCGCGAGTTAGTTATATCATTCTCAATCTGTCTTGAATATAACTATCAGAGTCGTGGTCAAGTGATATGAGCGGTGTTCATTAATGGTCAAATTACAGATTCGAATCATGAACTGCAAATCTTAAACCTTTTTCAAAACTACTGTTTTAAAATTAAAGCTATGTTGTTTTTAACTTGGTTAGTGATTCGATGAAAATAACAATAATTTTAATTTGTATTGTAATTTGATTGAATCGTGAATAGAAAAGTTTTGATTAAATTAAATAATTTTAATTAAATAATAATAATAATTGATTAACGTTGTTAGTTGATTGTGTGCAATTTCCAAAAAGCAAAAACACTAAATTGAAAATTGAAATAATTAAGGCGGCGATTTGAAATAGTGTGTATAGTCTTTTTGTAATTTTCCCTAAAACAAAATAACAATAATTTTAGATATTTGGAACAAATGGCATGATTTTACATCAAAAAAAAAAGAGGAACACAAAGAATCTTTCCAGTTTAATTTAACTTCTCTCTCCTGTTTCTCTCGAAGAGTTCTCCCGAAGCTTGTAGAAGACCCAAGCAAGTCCGTTCGTTTTCTTCGGCCGTCCACCGTCTCTCGTCTTCTGTCCGGCTGCGCCCCTTCCGACACACCGTTGACGATGTCCGGTGCGTCGTCAGTTTCGGGCGCGGCTGTCTGATTGGAGGCTGGGAGGGGTGGAGGGCCGGGTTGTATATATTTTTGGTTTTGAAGTTTGCCGGTGAAGCTGTAGGCTTTGATGTTAGTGGTGCCGCTTCAGCTTTGTTGTCGTTTCATCCTTCTGCTGCGTTGGGCTGAGTCTTGTTCGGTCAGGGTGAGGATCGTCGTTGCACCGGGGTGGATGGGATGACGTTTTGTTGCTGGCGCGGATGGTGGTCGGATCACAGCTGCCGGTTGTGGTAGGGGTTGTAGGGTTTGAGGCTGCTTAGCGGATGTCTGGTCGGAGCTTGGCGGGCGGCGGGCGGAGCTCTCGGTCCTGGGAGTGGACGGCTGTTGTCGGGTGGTGCTGGGAGGGCTGAGGTCGGCCGGATGTTATACTGCTTTGCTGCCGGTTATAGTGGTTGATTAGATAGGTTTTCTGTAGTTTTAGTTCAATTATGTTTGAGTTGTTTAGATTAGTGGTAGTTTAGTTAGTATTAGTTTAGATCAATAAGTGGTTCTGCCCAGTAGGTTTAGTTGTTTTTAAGTTTCAGTTTGTAATGGTTAGTTGATTGGATAAGTTGTCGGCTTCGGCCGGATTTGTAGGCTTTGGCCTGAATGTGTCGGCTCCGGCCGGAGTTTTGGTCAGCTTTGGCTGTACCGAATTTTTCTTAAGGGCCCACTGAGTGATATTTCGTTGTAAAGTCGTCTGCCTCGGCCAGGCGACTGGGCTTAGCTGGGCTCTTTTGGAGCTGTTGTATGCCTGTTGGCAACTTGTTTAATCAAAAAAAAAAAAAAAAAAAAGAGGAACAAATGGCATGATTTGCTAAATACTTTTACTATCAGGCATGAAATTGAGAAATTAAAAAGTAGGGGGACACGTGGGGCGTAGTGAAAACGGTAATACGGAAAAAGTATGCACTCTAGGGTTTCTCCAATCTGAGGACATTCTTCGAAATTCGCTCAACCAATTCGTTTCGGATTCGACTTCTTCAATCCGGCAGAAGCAGCGATCATCGGCCTCGACGTGGTTGTCGTTAATCAATTTCCAGGTTTCTGTTGTATTAGGGTTACGCTTTGCTCTTCACTCTTTAGGAACCAGGATAGAAATCCCAGACTGGTGGTTTTGAATTATTTGATTTCCAAGAAACATTTTGTGCTTTTTTTTTTGGGTTTGCTGGATGGTGTTTGCTGCATATGTCAAAGCTTATGTGTCTAGGGATTTTAGGCCTTTTTGTAACTTACATTTTAGCGGGTGCTGCAGTGGCTGTGAAGTTCTTGAGATTGAGTTTTTTTTTTAAAATTATCTCTGTAAAATAAGTTTCAAGAGCAATGTGTGTTATAATTGAGGCCTGATGGAGACATGGTGTTTGTGATCTTATACATGTTTATGTTTGTGGTTGTTTGATTCAGGTTGAGAAATCATGCCAGACATAAATGCCACAGTGAATGAGTTTGTTAATAAGCTCAAGAAACGGTAAGGACGTGTTCATCTTTTCTTTTGTATGCTTCAGTTGTTGTTTTTGTAATAATTTTTATTGACTGTAATATGATAGCAAAATTGAGGGGTCACAGACCACGTCCAGACTGGCTGCAGAGTTGCTCCGGTCAGTGATTTCTCAGCAGCGTTTGCCATACACAAACCAGGCTGCAGCTCTCATTGATGCAGTTAAAGCTGTTGGAGAGAAACTGATTGCTGCAAATCCCGTGGGTAAGTCATTTGTCTGTACATTCCATTAGTTACTTTGTTGCTAAACATGCATGAAATTCGTCAGACACTCAATGAAAAATCTCTTTTTACAATTCTTTGTTGGTATTCAAATTCAAGTTAATCGACTACCACTTAGGATTTTCCGAATTTATCCTGATTAATTCAGATTTAGTCAGAAGTTTCATATTCGCCTTCCATTTGTTGTTCTGTCAAGAAGTAATATCCGAAATTGCAATACTCTTTTACGGGATGACTCAAATAAATCTTTACCTTATTTAACTGTGCGTATTTGCATGTTTGGACTACTTATGTGAGCAAATTAAGTTTCAAGTATCTGAGCTCAGGGTTTTTGGAGTTACAAGTCTGTCAAGTGTAAAATATGATATTTCAGTTGAGCATAGTTATATTCAGCCTTTTTATCAGTGGTTATTTTATAATATATAGATGCATTGCTAGCTTCTTGACTACGACCCCTTGTAGTTATTGGATTGTTTTATAATTGCGTAATCTTTCAACTAAATGACGTATCAGTCTTGTGTGAAGTTTTATGATAGATCTTTTTCGAAGTAAATCTTAGGTTATTTTATATTGGTAACCAATTTTGAATTTGTTGCGGAGCAGAGCTTGCTGTTGGTAACATTGTCAGGCGTGTTCTCCACATTATAAGGGAAGAAGACCTATCTCTTACAACCGCTGCTATTGGAGGACTAAACGTAGCCGCTGTAAGTGATGATGATGACGACGATGAGGCAGATGATCAACCTGGTTTGTCAGCTGCTGCTGTTGCAGCTGCTTCCAGAAGCACTTTACGCCCGCCATCGTTGCAGACCCTGCTTGAGGATATTCCAGACTCAACAATTATTCGTCCTCCCTCATCATCTGGTGGTGATTCTGAAGGAAAAACCAAATGTAAGCTTGAACATTAGTCAAATAACTTTCTCATCGCCTTTTTTCATTTAATTGTAGTTGAACATTATCTTGCCACTGTAATAAAATTAAGTGAGATGTTATGCACTTCATAGATAAAGTTATTTCATATTTTAAGCTGTCATCTGTATGATATTTTTGTGTAAATCTCAGCTGCTGATAAAAGTGTACGGAGCCGGAAACTAAAGCATGATGTCATCGAGGCAGTAAACGAACTTATCCAGGATATTGCAACATGCCATGAACTGATAGCTGAACAAGCAGTGGAGCATATTCATCACAAGTATGTTTGTGCTTGACCTTCCTCCTGACTTTTGTAGGGCCACTTATGTGAACCGTGTGTGGAAGTGGTCGAGTTATGTTTATTTTATTTTCCTGCTTGGACAAGATTGATGTATGAAACGATAGGATAGGGTAGCCAATTGTGCTCCCGAATGAGTATCTTTTGTCTTTTACACATCTGTCTAGACATGCTTGTCATCTAAGATCTCTGCAAGGCGTTCAGTCTTCAGATCACACAATTTAAGCTATCAGAACAAAGATCTCCAATATTTAACCTTTGTAATATATACTCATTACTCATATATGCCTTTTTTGTCATTTCCACATTCAAATTTCTAAATAGAGTTTCACTTTGATGATTTAACTGGATTCGTGGGATCTTTGGCCAGTGAGGTGATCCTGACTCTAGGCAGTTCAAAGACGGTGCTGGAGTTTCTCTGTGCAGCAAAGGATAAAAAAAGATCGTTCAGAGTATTTGTTGCTGAAGGTGCTCCTAGGTCGGTAAACATAGACAATATTAGTTACACTGCAAATGAACCCTATATGTTTCCTCTGTTCTTTCAACTTGATGATTACAGTAATCTTCTTTCCTTACAGATACCGTGGCCATTCTCTTGCAAAAGAGTTGGTTGCAAGAGGCTTGCAGACAACAGTGATCACTGATTCTGCAGTGTTTGCCATGATTTCACGCGTGAATATGGTATATATATTACTTTGAAGCATGTTTTCTGTCATAAATTTTTTTTGGTCTTTTTCAAACTTTAACTGGATGATCTTAGTGTAGGTTATTGTTGGAGCTCATGCTGTTATGGCAAATGGCGGCGTCATCGCTCCAATTGGGTTGAATATGGTTGCCCTAGCTGCTCAAAGGCATGCTGTCCCATTTGTAGTGCTTGCTGGTAGTCACAAGGTATTCTGACATTATAGATGATTGGTTCAAAACTGAAAAATCATAGGATAAAAATCTCTGATTTTCCTGGTAAGTAAAGCAAATTAATTTCCTTGTTCATGCTTAACAATGATGATTTGCTCATTGAACAGTTGTGCCCCTTGTATCCCCACAACCCGGAAGTCTTACTAAATGAGTTGAGATCGCCTTCTGAGCTTCTGGATTTTGGAGAATTTTCCGATTGCATGGACTTTGGCACTGGACCAGGCTCTCCTCTTCTACATGTGGTGAATCCTGCTTTTGACTATGTACCACCTAAACTTGTCAGTTTGTTCATTACAGACACGTAAGTCCACCTATCTTTTCAACCTTGGTTCTGTTCACTATAACAACACCATGAATCTTGTTTTTTGTGTTCAGGTCTTGAAAACAATGCCGAAAAACTTATCTTTTTCTCTCTGACATATCGTACATTTCCGTTGATCTTCCCTGATACTTTCTACGTTTTGCAGAGGAGGGCATAACCCATCATACATGTACCGGCTCATTGCAGACTACTACTCTCCAGATGATTTTGTCGTGCAGCGAAAATCTGTCGCTTGATATTCTATATTTTTGTTCATTTCATATGTGAGTATATCCTAATCATTATTCAATAGTAAAAACTATAGAATTGCCAAGCTACTTTTCACTGAATACCTCATTCCTCTCCGAAGATTCCAACATGAAATGACCTCACTATGTGATGTATTCTTTGCATCTATTGCTGTCAGTTAAGAGAACAATTGCACAATAATAGCAAGGTGAGGAAAATGTAAAAATTGGGCTTGTTGCTTGGAAGCATGATGAAGAGACCTCAATTCAAGAAGAACGGGAATCCTGAAGATATTATTGAGGCTTGAACTTTTAGAACGTAACGGAACTGGGCGAAAATATGCACCCAATGTATGTACCAACTCTATGATGTATTTAGTTTTGTTGGCCGTTTTTGAATTATGTTACACAGGTGGTTCTCTTGCTTCGTGTTTGTTTCCTGCGGTTTTCTTTTGTTTACACGGTTTTGTCAGTGGGCGTGGCTGTGTTTTAAGTAATACCTCAGTCCTCAGTGGTCAAGAGTGCCACAGTTGAAACTTTTCAGTTTTTATTTTATTGCTCAAAAGATACGCATACATTTGTAATAACATAGAAAACCAAGTCAGTCTTCTGCAAGGGCACATATAGCTTGTTCGCATCACCTTCATCCCAACCTGCAAAATCAGAAACATGAAAGGAGCAGGTTATGTAGATGGACAAAGATCAGATGTAACGTTTAAGTATTTAGATGTTGTGCAGAGCATCAGTACTTGGTGCAGTCCAATGTGGCAGATATAGTGAAAGGCAAGTCAATTCCGCAGTTCTTGGGGAGGTCGTTGGCCAGGTCTGGGTTCGGTTTCAGTGCCTGACTTGCAGTCTTGATGCACTCACAGGCAGCCCTTCTGTCAGCTGAAGTTGCTGCAGCCTCAGCAAGAGTGGAGGCTCCAGCACAACATGCGGAAGGTGGCTTGCCAGAGCCACTCTGCAGGTATCTAAAACACGGCCGTAAGTCACCAATCACTTCAGTGCATGTTATGGCTGCTTCAGCAGTTGGAGCAGCCACCAGGACCACCACCACCATAGCTGTAATTGCCAGAAGTCGAAATGCAGACGCTGAGAATTTCATTATGAGAATGCTTAGGGGCGATGATGTACTTCACTGACCTACCTATCTTGGTGTTTTCTTATATAGTCAAAAGATGGGGCAGATGACAAAAAAAGTGTCTCCATGTTTACAAGATTGAGTACAAGAAAGCATAGATGATTCACTGATATGTTAAGAGGTTAGGTTATGACTTGTTGTAAGATGTTCGTTCATCAGGAATGGTCTAGTGGCAAGATGTGCGTTGAAAGAATCCGCCCTTAATATGATCGAAGTGTTGAATGAGGTTTTATGTATCCACCAAATAGTTCAAGATCCAGTTGAATGCGAAAATAACGTAGTTTTGAATACAAAATACTCCGGTTTAAATTGCTTTTTTTGTTTTTTTTGTTTTTAGGATCCAACCCAGTGTAACTCAAACTGTCGATCTGCAAGTGTTTTCTTTTGATCACAATAGCTTGTTACACAAGAAATGTAAATTTGAATCTTAAGGGTGATAAACATGTCCAAAGGCCAAAAGGTAAGCCATTCCATTGGGTGACCCAACTTCAATGTAAACAATATGTTTGGGTAAGGTCCCATATTTCATGGAACAAACAATAACACCTCATTTCATATGATCATCAATCTGACAAATTAGTAATTCATGCCACTTTTTCTGTTTAATTTAATTAATCCCTAAATATAATGCAAAACTAGTATATTGATATATAATCATTTTTCAGTGTTATTATCATGTATATTGTGTGATGGTTTGTAATTGTCTTAAAGGTCTCCTTACATTTGAAATAGAACAAGTATAACTGTGAATAATTTACACTTTTTTTTTATTGAAACAGAATAATTTACACATTTTGAATATTACTTATTTGCTATATTTAATCCAATCTCAGTTAATAAGAATATCGTACTAATAAATATTATTTTCGACACATTCTAGTTGGTGGGTAGCACTGTTTCCCTGTAAATAATTTCTTTTTCTTCAAGTATTCTCTTTTCTTTATGAGAAAAATCAATTTAAATAGACTGCTGTTTTATTTAAACCAAAATTACATCTTAAAAAGTCAAAATGAAAGCAATATTACATTAAAGATTAGTTGAGAGGGCACATTCATGAGAGTAAACATAGGTTGTTTATGACATTTCAACATCAGAAAACTCCCACCAATGTTTGCCTATCAAATTATAGGCACAAACCCAAATACAATTAAATAATTAATAACAAATCAATCAATGACAAACAAAAATAGAATAATAACCAAATGTGGCTAAGACCACTTCCACAGGATATTAGTTACTTACAGATGGCTAAAAATCAGCTTCAACAAATCTGAGGTAATAATTTCAACAAATATACACTCACTAACTCTTTCAATCTCCACAAACAACAACTTTTCTACATTGTCTGATTTTAAGGTATGTTGATTCTCCAAGGTTGTTTTTTTTGTGTGTGTGAATATTGTAATGATGTTTTTTTGCTTGAGGCCTGCAAAAGGTGTTAGTTAGTGTTTTTTTACTTTATAGAGTGGAAGTGGAACACAAGAATTGTTTTTGGTGTTTTATGTACATGAGGTCTTGCAGGCCGGCAGCAAACCAGAGAGACAAGCTTCAACTTTCCTCACTTTTAATATCTGATTTTATGACATGAAAAGCAGCAGAGAGTGACATTTATATTATTCTACTACTCCTTGATTATTGATGAATAATTTTGTTGATGGATTTGAGGCTTTTGTTCATATATATTTTTTTGACAGAGGGAGATTTGAGTTATGGAGATGAAAGGAGGAGGAGAGGTGAGGAGATTCAATATCATCTACTTTCTTAGTCGAATGGGGCGCGTCGAGCATCCTCATCTTATCCGCGTCCACCACATCACACCGAACGGAGTTTATCTCAGAGGTACATGTAATCCGAATCAAATGTGGCATCAGAGAAAATGTGTCTGACTATTTTTGTTTCATGTGATTAGATGTGAAGAGATGGCTATCCGAGTTGCGCGGTAAGGACTTAGCCGAGTCCTTTGCTTGGTCTTACAAGAGGTTGTTTTTGAAAGAAAAAAATGGAAGCTATTTTTAGAAGAAGTTGTGAACATTTTGCTGTGAGTGAGTTACTAATGCTCGGCGTCATGGCAGGAGGTACAAGGCCGGTTACCTGTGGCAGGATTTACTGGATGATGATCTCATCACACCCATCTCTGACAATGAGTTCGTCCTCAAAGGCTCTGAAATTCCATCATCTGGTTGGTACTCATTTATTTCAAATTTTCTATTCTTGGAAAACTTTGAGGGAAAATAAAAATAATTGAGGGTAGATTTGAAGTCAATGTCTGACCGGTTTCCGGTAGCCAATTTGTCCCTCTCAGCTTAAATTGATCCTCCCTTTTGTTCTCAAATTTTACATTTAAAATTTCGATATAGCTCAATTGAATTCTAGCCTTGTAGAGACCAATGTTTTACATTTTTCGCAGAGGAAGACAAAAAACAAGATCAAATTTCAAGCTGGGAAGAACATGATCAGAGATGCTGCCCACATAAATCCCACGATCGAAGCTTGAGTAAAACATCGTCCCCTTCACCTGAGATCATCGAACACTCTATTCAATTTGGGTCTGAATCATCAGCATCCATGGAGTCCTCATTAAAGCAGGACGAGAAAAGTGGGCATTTAATCACCAGGGATGATACGAGTGAAGCAGATTCATGTTACTCTAGTTTAATTAGTAAACAAAGAAATAAGAAAGCGGGAACATCGCTGGTGACAGTGTCGCGTTGTATGCCACCTTCGTCGCAACAGGCAGTAAATGAGAGTGGGAGGAGGAGTAAGAGCCAGAGTACAGCTTCGAGTATATTGAGGAATTTGACAGCTTGTTGCGCTGTGGATACCAAGGATTCAGTGACTGTACCAACGCACCGTCGCATAAAGAAGAATGATGTTGGTTCAGAGTTATGCAAGGAAGACAAGTTGGGAGGCTCTGCTAGGATGTCTTTGTCTGAGGCTCTACCGAACCATCAGCAGCCTCAAAGTGCAAGGTATCGTCGTTTTTGAATTTCGCTAGCTCAACTGAAATTTGTACTTCCATTGACCCAAATAAGTACCTTTTAGCAGAATAGTAACAATGGGAACTTTGTACAGAATGAGCTTTGATGGGGTCAGGGACTCGAGAAAAAAGGCGAATAACGGTGAGTTCTCTAGCCTGAAACGAGTTCCAGCTGCTTACAGGCCAGTCAGTAACCCGCATTGCTCGTAAGTCCATCTATCTTACATACACTGATTTCTGAAGCCATCAATAAAATTAAAATTGGCCCCTTGTGATGATTTATACAGGCAATGTGGGAAACCATTTAAGCCGGAGAAATTGCATGCACATATGAAGTCATGTAGCGGAATGAAGATGTTAGCAAAGAATGCAGCTTCGGGTTCGGGAGTGAAGGACAAGACATCTTCCTGGAGATCAACATCGTCGGACAGGGAAATAACCGATCAGAGTAGCTTATTGTGCCATTGAGAGAGTTCACATTCATTATTATACATAGCAAATCCTTTTCAGAGCTTGAAAAAAATGCAGTTAGATATATGACATTATATTTTTAAGGTAATATGAGGTTTCCTGATCAAACTTTACATTCCAAACACGTCCAGTTTCAATGTAGATGGTACAAAAGCGTTGTGTTTCACAAATTGATTTCATCAGAAGAGATTATGATAAAAATGTGGCAAAATCATTGCATAAGACCATTAGATTTTATACTTATTTGAAGTTTTGATTCAATTTGGAACACATAACCTTATTTCCACTCTTTGCTACAAATTGTCCGTCTGTCAAAATTATTTTATTATCAAACTCTCAATGAGCTCAGTTCTTTACACACAACATATTGCCATGAATCACTCTTAGTGCCCCATCAAGGACGCTCAAGAAAAACGTTCCTAATTCGATTCTTGATGGGTCAGAAATGTACTCTAATAAGGAAAGGGGCAGAATTTCCAAAAGAAAAAAAACAAACAAACAGAATTTAACCCTGCTCTGTTGGAATGGATCTTGAAATGAACATGGATGCAGGTCAATAGTTTGAATTGAACTATTGAAAAACAATAGTTTAAACAAGATCTTACAATCATAGTTAAATGTCAAACCTCAAACCCTAAATGACGAGGGGTTCGGATAATTCTGATGTGTTGATCATTGAGTTGCATGCATCAGTTATTTTTTAGTACATGTCTCTTCAGGCCGGGAATATGCACGTTCAGAAAATAGTCCTCCCAGTTGATGTTCCTCACATTGAACCCAAACATCCTCTGCTCTTCAGCCGACATCAATCCAAACAGATTCTCAGTGTTTGAGTTATCGAACCTGGCAGTGAAAAAACAACTTGCAATTAATTATTCGTCTCTAGACATAAGCAAATATATACACATGATTTGATGCATACCATCCTCTATAAAACGTAAAGGGTTCGTATATCTTGGCTAAATTGATGAAATGTTCCACTTTCTTTCTGGATTTAGTCTCAAGCCTTTCAGGCAACTGGCCGGTTGGAAGTGTAGAATAATCTGATGATCTGCTTAATTCATGACGTATTATGCCCTGAATGTAAGAGCTGAAGTTCTCAACTGAACTGAAGTACTGCCATCTTTCTACGTCTATCTTTTTTCCTCTCGTGTCGAGTAATGCAGAGGTTGTAAAGTGAGCATGAGAGTAGCTGAACACATCCTCAAGTACCAGAGGATTAGCAACAGATGATGATATGTGGTAAATGCTTAGGCTTGGCTTCCCTTCCTTTCCGTGCTTTGCCAAGGCTGCCAAGGTTGCATTCACAACCATGTCCGCTGGAACCTATAAAGCCCAAATAAGAAACAAGTGAATTTTTACCAAGACCCGTCCTGACTGGTGGGAGAGAAAGTCTGTGTCTTAGTGTATATGTTGCACAAGGCTTCTTTGTTGTTTGAGATATATCAGGATACACCAATATATTTGATTATATGATTTACATATTTAGTACTATTATCTGTAGTTATCATTTCTTTTCAAATTTACTGTATATAAATGTTGTTCATCAAAAAAAAAATGTTGTTTAAGCTAGCTATTATCAATGACAAAATGCTCTGTTCATAACACTTACCACATCTAAGACTGCTTGTGGATCCATTGGAAAACCAGGTAGTCGTCCTTTTCCATAAGAAATGATTAAAGGGTCTAGCATCCTGGTAGAGATTCATCATCAGCCTTACAAAGTGACCTTTTTTATGTACAAGAAACAATACCTAACAAAATAATTTTATGTGTTACCTGTTTCCTTGTATCCAACCAGGAACAGGCTCTTGGGCAATGCACTCTATGACACTTGGTCGCATAATGACTAGAGGTACGTCCCCTCTCATGCTGATCAGCACCATCTCTCCCATGGCCTTGGTAAACACGTACGTGTTTTGCCATCCGTAAGCTTTAGCCCTGTGATTGATATATATAAGGGTTTGAAGACACTTTGAGAAATAAATAATTAAGTTGTCAGATTGGTAAGTACCTTTGTACACCCAAGTCTTTCATTTTCTGACTCACATAATTAGCTGTAGAGTTTGCTACAGTCGAGGCTGCCAAGCTTAGCTCGGCCTCAATGTCCAGCATAGGCATGGATGATCTTTCAGCAACGGATCTCGCTCTCTCCGCAGCAATACTTTCTCCCATCTTGAACGGCTTCTCAAGCACAACTCCTTCCCGTTCCCCGTTCACATAAGCTACATTAGAAAAAAGAATAATGCAAAGTTATTAGCCAGTTCATGTTTCAGCTAAGCTTATCTCTAGCTTATGAGGTTATATTGTTAGGCTACCAGTGGATACATGCGTGAACATTTGCAGTTTCTTGCACAATTTTGCAAAGCTCAAGAGCCTGTAGGGCCCCATAGTGTTGGTATTGAGTGCTACATCGTACCTACATATTCATAATAGCATGCACCAAGTGAGTGGAACAAAGAGAAGAATCTTGAAGAGACCTAATTAATAAGTATGGAGGTTGCAGTAGTAGTAAACCGTTCGTCGAAACATGTATTGGCTGCTGAGTTGACAATCACATCCACCTCACTTGCTATCTCTTCTGCTAGATCAGCATCCATTCCCAGATTAGCTTCACACACATTCCCTACTACCGGTACCAACTTCTCTATCATGAAGTTTTGATATGAGTCACCAAACATTTGTTTCAGGCAAATGAACAGCTCAGAGTCTATGATCTACAAACAAAACAGGTTACTAGTTAATAATAGTACACACTTTACATGCCACTGATTAATCGTCGAAAGTGGTATTTATATACCTCAGTCTGCAGTCTTTCCGTCGCAGCAGCTTTGTCTTCTGCCTTGATCAGCAGATACAATTTTCCCACAGTTGGGGTGGACCGTAAAATCTTTTCGATAAACACTGCAAAAACACCAATAGTAAAACTTGACAGTACTTCACATCTACTTGAGATAATTCTTTAGGATTTACATAATTCTCTCATGATCATTAATATAATTTTTGAACATTAACTTTGATGAACTTTGTTTGAAGAAAATACAATTCATATTATCATCTGAAATGAAAACATGCCATTCAATACAAACAAGCTTGAAGAAAAAAAAAACCAAAGGGGCAAATTATTTGCAGCAAAATTGTCACTACAAATTTTCACTGTGGGGTAGCTGTGCGACAACATCCTACGAGAAACATCAGGGGTGGAGCCAGCGCTAAATTACCAAATATTTTTTTGAGGTTTGGTACATGGTGGGAGGTTAATCTTCGCAAATCTTTCATTATCACACAAAAATCAAAGCATTTTACAATGGAACTTTAACAAGTCCTTTAAAATACACATATTATTCAACTAGTTAAACAATTTGAATCGACAGAAAATATGCTTGATTGTCTTGATGGCCTAGTTCTCAAGAATAAATCATCAATACTCAAAAATTTAAACTTGAAAGAAAAAAAACTCGTCAAGAATCAACCTACCAGTCGGTACTATAAGCTAGCTGACAACAGTAATTAATTGGCAAGGCCATCAGTAAATCGACCATGAACAACTTCAACTTCACAAGCAATCTAGGCCTTCCCTATCTGATCAGCAAGACAACAAAGCAAAGCAGGTATCTACACACTTTAACACAAATTTAAGAGCATGTCACAATTGCGAAATCTCCATTCTTTACCATCAAAATCAATAAATTTAAGAGCATGATCGTTACTGCCTCGCGCGACAAGTTCCTCATCGTCTGGCGCCTCGCGAAGACGACAACACCTACGAAGTCCCCAGAAGCCGCCTCACTGGCCATGGATATTTCGTCCAGGACGTCGTCCTCTCATCCGACGGCAAATTCGCTATCTCCGTCTCTGGGATCTCGCTGCTGTAGTCTCCGCCAGAAGATTCGTCGGGCACATACTAAGCATGTGTTGTCGGTTGCATTTTCGATCGATAATCGCCAGACCGTGTCGGCTTTAAGAGATCGAACGATCGGATTCATATACTGTGCATCAAGTCTATTTATACTCATTTGAAACGACGTAATTTTAATAAAATAATATTAAAATTACCATATTTTATTTATAAAATCCTTAAATTAATTATTGAATCCTTTTTTAAAACTACACAGTTTCATTTAAAACTATCTAATTTTATCTTTAAATATATTAAACTATGTCGTTTTATTTAAATGACGGTTAATAACTTTGCTGCATCAGATTTTATTCCCGAACGATCAAGCAGCGGAACACTTTAGGCGCGTGCAAGTACACGATTCAGGATGGCGATGCTACTCTTGTTCAAACGTGAGAAAATAAAAATAAAAACCCTAAAAAATAAGTTTGGGCCAATTGCGTCCGGTATCGTCCCCAAACAATTATGCGACAGGTGTTTAATACGTTATCGGTCATTGTACAACTATTGTTGTGCGACAGTATTAAATAAATAATTTTTAGATACAAAATTTTAATTACATTTAGTTATTATAATATGGTTCTATTTAATTTATTTAATTTTAATTACACCGCCACCACCACTTATGTAAAATAGACAAGTTATCGCACAGTTATACAAACATTATTACTTTTGTTATATATTTTTTTGGTAGCTAGCTCTGAGACAGATAGACCTAGTCCCCACAGGATCAAGATAAATATAGAATAATAATGAAAGAGGAGTTCTCAACCTAACTTTTTTTTTATGAAGAGTTCTCGACCTTAAGAAATCAATATTCACATTTCTGCATTTTCAATTTATTATTGTGTGGACACGTGTCCCATGTGTATATTTAATATAAAGTCAAAAACACCAAGTTTAACACTTTGCTACATGTATCAAATATAGATTTAAAGATGCATCATAATCTAATGGTGATATTTATGTTCTTAGGTGCTACATGTGTAGTGTCTCTACTCTAACTTTCATGAAACATAAAATAACGTTTCTAATCAAATCAATAATGTCTAGCTAGCTAGCTAGTGAATATCATCAGGCAAGTCTACTGTATGTATATGTCTAAGACGTACCTTTTGCGAGAAAGCCAGTTGCACCAGTTATGAAATAGTTTTTCCCTTCAAGATATCCAGCAATCCCAATGCAACCATGATCCCTGCCTGATGCAGGCTTAGCCGCCGCTGGTTCGACTACGGCAGCATACTGATAATCATCTGTCAGCAGCACCTTCGACACAGTTGCCTGCTTGCTTGTGTTCTTCTTCATATTAGGGAACAAAGCTGTGGACGAGCTGCTTTTATAAACACCTCTCTCAACATTTTCTGAACCACTGCACTTAATCCTCACGGACCTTAGGGTGGTACTACTGTAGTACTTATCATGCTTGATGAAGCTAGAATAAGATGATGATGATGATGATGATGATGCAAGGGTTTGCAGGTTAAGCTTGGTTCCTGAAAATGATTTCTCTACCAAAAGGGATTCCATCAGCTGAGAGTTGTTGGTTATTTGGAGAAGAACTATATGGTGTATCTTTTGCAGCTTATTGAGTATGGCTGTAGAAGTGGGATCCGTATATATAGATGTGCAATATGTATAAATGAATATTTGTTAGGAATAACTCCGTTTCAATCAACATGACGACGTTCTATTTAAAAAAAATTTAAAACATATCAAAACAGCATCATTTTGATTGAAACGATGTTGTTTTCGTACCTGCAGCATTTGGGTGCGCACTACTGTATCCAACAAATTCTATATGTAAATAAAACTAATCCACTAATATGCCTGTGTATGGAGGTTATACCAATTCAGGATCTTTCAACTGCAATTAATGAGTTATAATTACAATAATCAATCGTCCATATAAATAGAGAAGTGAGTAAAGAACATGTGCAACCGTAAAATACGTCAAAATATGTGTTATATTTGTAAAAACTAAAAGTACGACATATTTCGTCAAAAATGATTTATAATTCGTCGACGAAAAATTATCCATACGACGAAATTTAATCTTATCCGTCCAAACAACCAAATCAATGACTGACATTAGTTTGTATGTTTACAAAAATATGTTGTTTGCACTGAATTTTTTTTTTCTTTCTAGATAAACATTTAAAATCCTAATCTAAGAGCATCCCCCACCATGGTTTTTTCAATCATAGAAAAGTACCATGAGACATGATAAAAAAATCATGCACCCCCACCATGATCTTTTAGATCATAAAAAAGATCATCTCATGATCTTTTTTTGGGTTTTGATCATGAGAGTTGGGCCAATCGCAACGCGACACGTGTCATGTGTAAGAAACAATACAGTTTTTATTTTGATCTTGCAACGAATATATCTTCTAAATTACAAAGTAAAAAAATCAAAATAAATACCAATATTCATAATTTTTTGAGCTGCATAAAACGAGATACACTTTGATATATTTTTATTAATCTTAACATTTATGAGCTATAATTTATGTAGTGATGAGAGAGACTGATGATAAACTTTTTTTTTTATCATGAGTGTGGTGCACTTGATCAAAATAATCATGATGTATGGTAAGATGAGAGAGAAAATGAATGAGAGAGAGTGATGATATTTTTTTTTAGGGAAAAGTTCAAATTGATTACCTGAACTACCACCCTATTTCAACATAAGTACCGAACTATCAATTTTTACAAATTAAGTACTTTGGGGTGAAATTATAATTAAAAAAAGTTATACCATAAACGCCGTTGAGTCTTTTGACGATTTAATTTTAACCTAGTCTAAAGCCAGTGCTGCGTTCGGTGTAAAATTGTAAACGAGAATCAATCGTCGACCGAAGGAGAGAATAGGCGCATCGATGAAGCAAACGAGAGAAACAATCAGGAGTTGCAGCCCGAAAGAATTGATGACACTGATAGGGACACGCCTGCGGAAGGTTCAGGTAAGTTTATATGTGTATCATCCGTGGGTAAAGGGCGTTCTACTGGAATTGAAGATTATCAAGTGAAATCATGTCGTATTGAAAGGGTCGGTATGGACAGTGATATTATGATGCCTTAGATGTTGTATCTGAGTGTGCAGTCGGTTGTTGATTATGTACCTATTTTTCTATTTTCAAAGTTATTGCACAGGTCAGAATTATTTGTACATATGAGTAGTTGATTCTGCAATTTATTTTCTTCAAGTAATGGTTTTTGTGTTTTATTGGCGAGGCATTGGAATTTGGAGGAGCTTGAATGATGGTTGGAGGTTTGTGAGGATGGTAGATGCCTGAGGGAAAAATTCCGATTTTTAACTTAAAAATTGGAGATTTCCAGATTGGTGATTAGTTTTGGAGATGATGATTCTAATTTCTATATGTGGATTTAGGGTGTGGGAAGTGGGGTGGCAATAATTGGTTGTGGATGGCAATGTGATTGGAATTCTCGATGTTGTGCTATCGTGCTGTGGATATCCTATGTAGTGAAAAACCTGGTTAGCATTAGCAAATTTACATGATTCTTTTTTGATAGAGCTGGCTTTGCAGGTTTCGTATCTGCTGAAGACTTTCTGGTGAAGATATCAAAATTGATGAGCGGCTCTATAGAAAAGAACCAGATTGAAGATATCAAGATTGATGAGTGGCTCCATTTGTAGGAAGCTTGTTCTGATATATGAGAAAATATGCTTCACTCATTTGAGTGCAAATGCAAGTGTTATGATGATGGGGTAGTTTATTTTTTCTTTCACTGAAACAATATTGTAACAGATGCAGGTTGTAAAAGATGCAGGAATGTATACAAAATAATGATTTTGTTTCATTTTAAAGTGTACCTCTCCTTTGATCAAATACATATCACAAAATCTGAATATACAAAAAAATATAAAAATATTACTTGGTTCCATATAATCCATGAAAGCTCAGAATTACCAAACAAGTCCAACCAAAAGGGAAATTGTTTGCGTTACAAGAGATTCATGTCCAATTAAAAAAAACGTCAAATTCATGTTCAACATCAATCTAAATATTCATTGCTGATCATCAGGAGCACATGTGCATGGATAGCCTGATCATTCCATTTAGTATTTTTTCTGAATGCATCCAAGTAGTACTCTGTTAAAAACTTAACAGTGACCTTAGAATTGTCAAATACATGTGGACAATATTGGAGATGAGGCACCAATGTCTTGATCATAAAACTTCTATTTTCATATCCATCTTTGTACCACGAAGCATAAACCCTCCAAGGACATGCTTGATTTCCACAATGAGCAGCCACCTTTTCCAAACCGTTAGTTACATAATAAAAGTCGAATCCCTTCATCACGGCATAATATCTCAATGCTTTATTGAAGACTTGTTTCTTTCTGAATTGTTGACTCGTTATCAGCTCAATATCCTTACAAAATCCAGTAGACTCGTTGAAATATGGATATTTATTTGAACAAAGTGATTGTTCATCATCACTAGAATCATGAGGAAGCCGAAACAGATCTGCTGCAATTTCCTCATCTTCGAATGCATCATCAACTTCATTATTTGTTACATCTCCAGCCAACTCATTCAAAGACTCCTCTAAATATTTTCTCAGTTGATTCATATCATTCTCATCTTGACGGAACAAATCATTTTTATCTAATGCCAGGTCTGTATCAGAAAAGTCTGTCAAATGCTCACTAACATCACTAGCCGCTGCATTTTCATCATCTTTATCCGCAACAACCCCATCATAAACAAGCTGCCCAGCTGTATAGTAAGGCGTTAGCGTTACTGTTTCCTCATTATTCTGATTTGTATTGATGGTGTTGTCCATATCATGACCAGCATTCAACTCTTTATCAACATCAGCAACTATGTCCATACCGACCCTTTCAATATGACATGTTTTCACTTGATAATCTTCAATTCCAGTAGAACGCCCTTTACCCACGGATGATACACATATAAACTTACCTGAACCTTCCGCAGGCGTGTCCCTATCAGTGTCATCAATTCTTTCGGGCTGCAACTCCTGATTGTTTCTCTCGTTTGCGTCATCCATGCGCATGTTCTATCCTTCGGTCGACGATTGATTCTCGTTTACAATTTTACACCGAACGCAGCACTGACTTTAGATCGCTAGGTTAAAATTAAATCGTCAAAAGACTCAACGGCGTTTATGTTATAACTTTTTTTAATTATATTTTCACCCCAAAGTACTTAATTTGAAAAAATTGATAGTTCGGTACTTATGTTGAAATAGGGTGGTAGTTCAGGTAATCAATTTGAACTTTTCCCTTTTTTTTATCATGGTGGAGAATGCTCTAATGCAGAGCAATATTGAACTACACAACAAATACCCTAATATGCAATTCAGTCGCTTTCAACTCTCACTATCAATCTAACTCATCAGGCTCCAATAACTCCAGTCAAGTTTCTGTATGTGCTAACTGTGAAAAAAAAATGATGAACTTTTACTTTTGTTGGGATAGTTCATAGTAGTAACTAATTGGCACCCTTGCCACCACAAGTTGGTGCTCAAAATATTATTAACATAAAATTTAAATTTGAGGCACGTGTGGGGTGTGTTGGTGCTCCCTGTTGTCACGCCGGTGATCGTTTTGCAGTTAGTTGTATATAGAGTTGTTGTAGTTTGTAGGTAGTACATATTTGTGTTTACTTGTTGTAGGTTGGCTTCGGCTGGAAAATTGTCAGCTTCGGTTGGAAAATTGTCAGCTTCGGTTGGAACCGTGTCTGCTTCGGTGTTTAGGGTTAGTTGTGGCCGGGTAAAACCGGGGTTTTCGTGTGGGCCGGGTTGAAGGGTACGACTGTCTTCTATCTGGTTCTGTAGTGTCGACTGCTTCGGTCGGTCGGCCAGCTTTTGTCGTGCCCTTCTTGGATAGTTGGTCCTGGTTGTAGCCCTCGTGGCGTTTCTTATAAAAAAATCAACGAAAGTGAATTACCTTGATAGTATCAAAATATGTGAGTGAGTGTCGTTACAGCTTTGGTAAGTGTTGGATCGTTAGGTTAGCTGTCTATGTGAGGGAGATCCCAGTGTGGTATCCCTCAGACAGATGTCAGCGAAAATTATCTCTAGTACAGGAAATAATGCGGAAAGTAAATGCTCACGATTTAGAGTGGAAACCTTATTGCAATCCTTGCAACAGGCTGAAAACCACTTTGCCTTCTGGACGATTCCAGAAGGACTTCAAGATCGATGTTATTGATTATGAATATGCTTGTAGAATTTTACAACCTGTCTCACTCAGTAACAGTTTAACAATCCTACTCAATTCAACTATCAACTAACAGATCTTCTCTTGTCCGCACACAGCAGCACTTCGTCAGCTCCGTAATTGATTGTCTCTTCAATCTCCGATTGCTCTCTCCAAAAAGCCGAACTTCAAACAGAAGACTCCTCCTCCTTTTATAGTTGTCTTCAAGTCGGCTGAACCTGATCTCTATCAGATTTCCGATTGCTATCCAGCAGATGTGATATGGTTAAGATATTTCCATATCTTAACCCTGTCACATATTTCCTTTCCAAATCTGACGTGTATCTTCTCTTCATATATACGAGATGTATATTCATGTATATCTTGACATCGATATTCCTCATCAAATATTACATTCAAATACTCGTATATCTTCAGTATATATTCTCGAGAATATCTTCCCAGATCCGATCTCGTCACAAAGTCCGATCTCGTCACAAAGTCGGTGTGTCCCTCACATAGAACGCATCTCTCTCGCAGCTCTGCTCTCTCTCTCGCAGATATGTCCGGTAAACCTACCTGTCAGACAGTGATTTCTGCATACTCAAGTGGATTATTAGTTAAGTGTTTGTTATCATCAAAACACAAAGGGTCCAACAGCGAGGGTGTTTCACCTTCACGTGGTAATGGGATTTCAAAAAATGCTTTCAATATGTCCGGCCCTTTAAAATATAAAATACACCCTTATTATATGTTCTTTCTCCATCAACATAACTCCATGAGGTACGATCCAGTTTTTTTTTCTCTCAAAAAAAATTAATCATGAAAGACAACCAATGACAACTCCGAACTTATGCATTAAAATGCGGTAGCTAAGTGTTGGACTCTTTGTGTTTTGATGATAACAAACACTTAACTAACAATCCACTTGAGTGTGCAGAAATCTCTGTCTGACAGGTAAGCATACTGGACATCCCTGGGAGAGAGCAAAGCTGCGAGAGAGATACGATCTGTCCGAGGGAGACGAACCGACATGTGACCAGATCGGATCTGGGAAAATATATCGCAGATGCATATCAAAGATGCACGGGGATATACGCACAATATATGACGAGAATCATTGATGGAAGGATATACACGGATACATGTCAAATATATACACGAGGAGATGTCTGAATATTCGATAGGAAGATTGAAGCCAGATTTGGTAAGCATATATGTGACAGGGTCAAGATATGGAAATATCTTGACTGTATCATATCTGCGAGATAACTATCGGATCTCTGATGGAGATAGACTGAGCCGACTTGAAGATACTATAAAGAGAAGGAAAGTCTTCATTATCAAGTTCGGCTTTTTGGAGATAGAAAACGGAGATTGAAGAGCAATCAACACCGGAGCTGACAAAGTGCTGCTGCGCAGACAAGACAGATCGTGTTAGTTGATACTTTGAGTTGAGTAGTATTGTTAACTGTCACAAAGTGTAACAATCTACAAGCATACTCTTTCATCAATAACATTGATCTTGAAGCCCTTCTGGAACTGTCCAGGAGGCAAGTGGTTTTCATCCTGCTGCAAAGGTTGCAGTAAGGTTTCCACTCTAAATCGTGAGTATTTACTTTCGGTTGTTTATTTCCTGTACGAGAGTTAATTTCCGCTGCCATCTGTCTGAGGGATACCACTCTGGGATCTCCCTCACATAGTTGGCTAACCTAACGATCCAACACTAAGTGAAGTTTTACAACTTCGATACTGATCCGTCCAGTAGAAATATCAAAGAATTAAAGCAATAGTAAACACTAAATAATTCCTTACAAATTTTCATGGAAAAGCAAGTTTGTGTGAGTTGCAATGTACCAGAAGGCTCAATGAACATCATAGACTGAAATCTGAATCGTCTCATATAATTAGATGCGCTAGATGATTCTCATGAAGGCCTGCCGCTCATACAAGTGCTAATTATTTCTATGCTGACCCAATGAATAATTTGTAAGTCCATTCATCTCCTGCCAAACAAGCAAATCCATCCATATGATATAATATACCCTTCGCAACCCAAACTTCTTGCTTAGCGTGGTAGTCGATGATCAACCAGTATTATACAACAAGAATGGCAGAAATACATTACTGATCACTCCACTTTACAATACTGGAGGATGAACGCTAATTCTTTTTTTTCGATTGTGGGTTTACAACTCATACAAATCAAGTACAACTCGAATACGTCGTCGGGTACATATGAATTACTAGACCGAAGCACGGGTCACGCACGTCACCAATCCGGAATGATACTTGAATAGTCCGTTGAAGCACAGGTCTTAAGGCACCATCTAACTTGAAACCCACGAGCAAACACGCGTCTCCACGAATCCATGTAGACTGGCGAAGCAACACCTGCATGACACAACACGTCCACAAGGGACAAACAACACCTCCGCAAAAGAGAGACAACACCGAGGCGGGACGAACAACACCTTCACGAAGAAGGAAAACACTCAACCACAAAAGTGAAGAAAATTATGTTGACCTCTTGACAAATTGTCAAGGGTACAAGCCACTCGACTAAACCATTTTTCGCTGATGAACGCTAACTTAAACAAAAAGAAAACGTATTTTCGGCCCATAAAATATCATCTATGTAATGCTGTGTACAAATTAATAATGTATAATGTGCGTCAACGGTATTTGTCGCTGGTAATGGGATTTCAGTGGTAACTAGTAACTATTTTTCACTTTATCATCATCATTATCAGCTGTAGCATCCATGATATTTGGTGTGGGAAAGTCCGGGCAGTGTTCTTCTTCTTAGGCTACATAATTAATAAGCCATCATCGCCCATGCTCCTGTCCTGACAATAAATAGTAAATGCACTCCACACTCCAAAAGAATCATACAGATCACACTAATAGAGGCTCTGTCAGAGGCATGTCAATAACAGGAGTACGGAGATCCATGGTGTAGGTGATCACCACACCAAGAAGAGCACATACACCCGGAACCAGACCCAACCCAGACCTTGTTATCGAGAAACAGCTATACAGCGAAAAACATCCTTGAAGGTCTGGAGAAGTACCTACATGCCATTAAATGGAAATTTTATTTTTAACAATAGCAATCACTTGGTAAATATTAGAATGGACCTAGTTCTTTAAATCTTAATTATAGAGGTTCGAAACAACTTCATGCAGTTGACTTTGAGAGGTGCTGCAGATAGAAACAGGGATTTGGTAAATGTTATTGCATAACTGAAGTACCATGACTTTCTCAGTTAAGTTATAGCATGCTCGTTCATCCCAAAAAAACATGGCAACAATCACTACTTATGAACCAGAATGTGAGACGAGAGTGAGTTAGCCTGGTAGTAGGCGCTCACCACCCGGAACCAAAGGTTCCAGGGTTCGAGTCATGCCGTGGGCAATGTCCCCATTAATCAAAAAAAAGAAGAAAAAAGAACCAGAATGTGAAAAATATGGTGCTAGAAGTCTTACTTTGATATGATTCGAGAATATACAAAGCAAGCCCACAAGACAACTTGTCCAGAAAGCTCAGTGATCCATAAACAAAGGCACAACCATGGTAATCTTTTCCAACGAGGACACTTTGCATGCTTACTCCTGTTACCTGTAAGTATGTCCCACAATGTCGCATAAGTATTAGATTACTTCCTAAAATCTGCCAGATAATGCAGGTGAGGATAACATTATCTATAACATGAATTTTATGTAAGAAGAATTGGTCAAAGACTCATGTTTCATACATCAGCATGAGTTTTTACTTCTTATATATTGGCATTTTGCAACAAGGAATCTGGGACCTATGATGGCTATCTTCTTGGATCTCAGCTTTATCCATATGAGCACTTATGGGCTACAGTTCTAAATGCTTAGATTCACATGTGCATCTAACTTACAAAATATATAGTCAATATAATACTCATCTGCATACCGTCATCAACGCATTAGCTACTCCAATGAAGATTGATATGATGTACATCAAAGAATTCAGTTTCCGTGTCAGTATAAGGATTCCAGCTCCACATGCTACCCAAAGAATGCCGCCAACTGAATAAAACACCTTCAGGCGTCGACTTGTCCAAGTCATTTCCTATGGTATAGACATCTAATGTCAGAAAACATCGTATAAAAATGAGAAATAAAGCACAGTATTGTTAAAGTAGGCACCTGAAGAACGATGGATACAATGAAGCTGCACACATATATGATCGCAGGAACCTATATGTCACATCAGGTAATTTAAATATTAGGAAACCAACAACTATGCGGTAACTAAACCAGGGCACTCATTTATACAGTTTTTGCTTACCAAGGCTTTAGACGATTGTGACATTTGCAAATCATTAACGACATAGAATGCGAGAAATGCCTGTGAAGAGAAAAAACAATGTAAGAACTCCCAAATTCAAGAATAAGCAAAGAATTCATTGAGCATACTAGTTAAGCTTAGAAAAAGTTTATCAATAAAAAATATCATTCTTAATCTCCGAAAAAAAAAATACAAAGTCCGAGTGTTTGTCTTTGGCTGCTGATTTAAATACAAGTGAACCTTATCAATCCATGAGGGCAATGACAAGATTGAGGCATGAGTATTAACCTGGGAAACATTGGTAACAAGTCTGGTAAGCATATAGACCATAGCAACTTGGTAGTACAGTATTTTCTTGAACCAGTGGGACCATAATATCCTTTCTCTGGTTTTGCCTTCAAAATCCATCGTCAATCTAGACAGAAATAAATTATATTCAAATTAGTTCTTCCACGCAGACTACAGAGAGCGAGACGTATTGATTAGGTACTCTACTTGGTAAAGTCTCTGTCTGATTGAAACCACTTTAGATATGTATGCATCCCTTGCGTATAATTATAACTGCAGTTCTTAGTTTAGCAATGAAGTACTGAAAACTGAAACGGCGTACGGTAAGAAATACCACACTACTCACCGTGGCTCCCTAGTTCCGAAATGGAACACAGCCACAAAGCAGCATCCAATGAAAATAGACAAGTAGGCAATCCAGCGATACTGTTCAATCACAATATGAGCGATGAAACTCGATAGTCGATACACATTGCTTTAAAATCCTATTAATGTGATTGAAAATACCTGACTTTCTATATCAGCGGGACTACTTGCTCTGCTGAAATTGAACACAAAAAACGCAATTCCATAGAGGCTTAGGTTTGCAACCTACAAAACATTTGGTCGAGACTAAGTCACTACCAACGATAACAACGAACCAGTCAAATCATCAAACTTTGCTGACCATTGTAAAAGCATTACGACAGCTGGCAAGAACCACTCGGCTCGTAGAGTTCAGAGTGATGCAATTAACCATCGACCTTCAAAGACAAAGAACAAATTCTTATAATATACAAACATCTGACTCCAGTTTTTACATCCACTAATAGCTTCAAGTTTTATTTGAATGTGGAATTAGAAATTCATAGTAGCTAAGTATGGTAGGATGGAAACAAAAAGACGAGGAGTCCTCTTTTATAAGAATTAAAGAACGGGAGGGCAATTTACAGATTTGCAGATGAAGTGTGGAGGATTTACATGTGTGACACTTGAGTCGCAGCCCATCCCACATTGAAGATTGCCGCAAAGATGCTGTAGCCAACGGTTTGTAACGCCAGGGAATTACTCCCAAATATTTTGCAAGGAAGGCAGCCGCCAAAAACTGAAGAGAAGGAGACAGCGACTAAAACTGAGCCTGCAGCGTGCCACTTTTTAAAATGACCAAACCTGTCTATCTAGCAAGAAAATCAAAAGGATAATCAGTGCTGACTTGATAGACACGAAAAGTTGAAGGTTAACATCATTGTACAAAAAATAGATATCAAAGAAATATAATTTTTAGCAACTTATGAAACACGCCATATGTTTCACTGCCCTGATGGTTGCAAAGCAAGATCCCTGGAACTGGGCACGTAATTTAGTTCTAGCCTAGACTTTCCAGCTACCAAACTTCTAATTAAGTACTTTGATGATATTTGGAAAATTTACCAAATAGACAAAATCAATGACTAGAACTGAGAAGAAAAAACCATGGTGGTTAGTTGGATGAAAATATTTTACGTGAAGCATTACGATGATCGATGAGTGATTCTTACCAGCTCCCCTGCAAATATGGTCGTGAATCCATCTGCTATTTGTCCTGAAAGCATGACAGCTGCAGCATCCCTACGAACCATGGATCCAAGAGCATAAGTATCCAAGCAAGAATAAGAAATGGTTTTCACGGGTCACGCTAAATTATATATGGAGCAAAATTATTCATAAAAATTTATCAACTTAAAATGCCAGTCAAGGTCTATCCAAAACATACCTTGGTGACAGTCCAATATCTGTCAAGAATACTAAGAGATACGTAAACCAACAAGCAGATGTAATGTCATTGAGCATGTGTCCAACACCATAGAAGAAGACAGACCATCTCCCAAGGGTCTTATGGAATGCATCCTCACTTCCAATGCCATGAAGCATTATAACCTGGAAATATGTGATTGCCGATCGCACAAAGTATCCCCTGGCTGAAGCAGTTTTATCTCTAGCTCGAAGACAGATGACTTCACCCCTGCCACAAAGGACCAACCCTTTTTAGCCCCCCCTACAGAAACAAATTTATCTGACCATGTGAAGAAAGCTGGAAAAATTGAATAAACTATTTTACTAAAAATTTGAAAAATTGACCAAGTGGCAAAGTAAACAAGAAAAGCACAAATAAATAAGACTGAGAGTAGAATGAGGACTAAAATAAAACCATTACGTGAACCAAAACCTTACTGGCACTTCATTCCTTGAATCATTGAACAATAGAATAAACACAAGGCATTAAACAGGCCGGAAATACACCCTTACCACTATTTTATTCCTTAACCAAACTTACAAAAAAGCCATCCTCATGCTCAAACTTCACTAAAACTGTCGGCTGTTACATACTTTGTTTCTAAAATAAGGAGCCCTAATTATCGGAAACAAGCTCAAAAAACAAAACAAAATGCAGCACTGTAAATAGCAAATTCCAATTGTTCCAAACCTAGAGACCATACAGAGATACGTTCAAAAGAACAAGCGAAAAAAAGAGAGAGGAAGACCTGATCGGATGACCAAAGCCTGCCGAAGGATGAACGAGCAATGCGATTGCTTTCTTGCCGACTCTGGTGACTTTCACGCCTCGTTCGTATCTGATTTCCTTTACTGGGAATCTAAACTTCCCTGTTAGCTTTCTCCTCTCGCATCACGTCAACTGAATGTGAGAAACATGACATTTTTACCCTCGTTTTTCGCAGAGGTTCGTTGAAACAGGGGAGGGTAGATTGGGAAGTGCGTAGATATTTCCTTGAAAGGTGTGATGCGTAGGAAGTTAGGAACTTTCAGTCTTTGAAGTTTGAACATTAGGTGAAGTGAAGAAATACAATATTTGGCGTGAGAGTTTTAAATGCTTGAAATGGATTAATCCATTTTTCTGATATAATTAGATTATAAGAGCATATAACCCATTAATTTTAAAGAGGAAGTGCTATATTTTGAAGAGGAGGTGCAAGGTAAAATCAAACTTAAATGTAGCACTTCCTCTTCAAAATGAATGAGTGTATATGCTCTAATCTAATACATTTTTTAACGATAACAATCTCTTATTCGCGTCAACCATTCCCAAATTTATACCGTAAATACTAAATATGTTACAGTGTGAATTAAACTTTTGACCTTATAAATACAATTCAGCTGCTCTGATCTGTTAGCTTACTAGTTATTAGTATTAACTATTATTTGTTTTATCTGTTTGATGAATTGTAGATTTATATTTCGTATTTGTTGAACATGAAAAAATTGAAAATGAAGATTGTGGCTTGTGGGGGAGAAATAGCGTCCGGTTAGTTGGGTGGACCCAGTGAAAGAAAGCTAACGGTCTTGAAGCGATGAATCATCAGCAATTTAGTTAAGGCAGGCCGCCAAATTGAGTGGGTGGCCTTGACATGGAGATAATTGGTATTCTTGGGCTTATATGCCTTGACATGGAGATAATTGGTATTCTTGGGCTTATATAGCTGCTTCGATGGGCTTATATAGCTGCTTCGATTCTGTTGGTTGATGGGGAAAATTTTCAAAATGTTCAAAATTCAAGATTGAGTTCCAATTGTAATCAACCTGTCAGATTGGTTTTCCAATTTACTCACATTTTCTTAAGACGCAGTGTATAAAACGCTCCAAACAACGGCGGCTTAAGCCGCGTGACCTTCTTTTTTGATACTAAGGTGAGTCAGCAGGTTAATGTGCGGCTTGAAGTCAAAAGCTAAAACGCTGTCAGGACGACTTAGTCTTGTTACTCGAGTGAAATCTTGATCATTGGGTATAATCGTTTAATTAATAACCCATGCATTCTCTTCCAAGCTTATCAACCCAAATTGAGCACCCACAAAACCCTCGTCCCACCACCGAATCGCTGCAGCGGATATCCGCCTTGTCGAGCCGTCGAGGGCATCCCCGCGGAATCACAAGTCGACAAAAGATTTAACTTTCAGATACACAACACAAGTCGAAATCATTCAACCCATCAAGCCAGATTTGTCAAAAACGTTGCAAGAATCTAGTTAATGAAACAAGGGATGGAAATGTTTAGGGCTTTATATGGAGGAATTACAGCATGCAATAACTCTTCTAGAAGAAGAGCTCGCCTGATTCTATTAAGACGCTTCTACCATGAGCGGCTTCGTTTTGACGCTGTTTTATACAGCGTCTTAGGCTTGTATGACAATATTATGCCACATGACTTCTTTTATATGGCGCAAAAATACCACGCGGCTTAAACCGTTGTTCTTGGGAACGCTTTACCATTAAGACGACGTGGGTAACGACGTCTTAAGAAACGTGAGTAAATTGGGAAACCAATCTATAAGATCGAGTACAATTGGAAATCAATCTAGAATTTTGAGCATTTTAAAAAATTTCCCCAATTTTGGAATGTCTTTTGATTAGCGTCCAATTTTTGTGGTAGAACATTTGCCTTGCTATTGATTCAAACTTCACTGTGTCATTTTTCTTCCACGAATTAATTGTGAATTTTCCTAGCCGGCCCACCTATGGTGTGAATCTTTCACACATCCTTCAGGGATGTTTTTCCTCTTTCCGTTTCTCTTACTCTTCCTCCTCCATTGTGGAGGTTTGTAGGTGTTATGCTCTATCCTCTCGTGAAGACGTGCTTAGGCGGACTATGGCCTTACCATGGAGCTGTATGTCAACAAGTGGATTTCAAAGTTAAAGGTGTCGAATGACATGTGCTTCTACGAATGATTCGATGTTCAAGTTCAAATCGGGATGGTGCCATTTGTGTGGCCTGTGTTTCAAATAGACTACAAATATATGTGTACTCAAAACATGCAAAGTTTGTAATGTCTTCCTAGATATGTTTCATGTACAACCATAATAAAAAAATAATATATAAATGCTAGGTCACGCTTTATACTAATTCAATATTTTAAAAGTCAAATTTTTACATTTTAAAATTCTAATTTTTACATTTTTATTGAGTCTGTAAATAATGTGAGTCAAAGATATATCGTCCTCCCCTAGCAAGAGTTGCCACTCAAATATTTCATATTAGTTTGACACAGTTGACCGAGTCCTTTTTGGCTCGTCCTTGATTACAAAAATATAAATTGCTGCCCTTATAATTAGAGAACACGAGTATTTTATTTTTTTTGATGATGAGAACACGAGTATTATAGACTTTATATTTTACAAGCGTTAATTTAATAACAACAATTCCTAAAAATATCTCGGCTCAAAAATAAAAATATTGAGGCTTTCTAGAAACTTTATGAAATATATATATGGTTGTATTATTTATGTAAATAAAACAGTGAATTATCCAAGGGAGATATCACTTGCCCCTCTTGACTTAATTTAATAGCAAATTCTTGGCTAATTGCATAATAAAGATTGGGGGGCGTTCAATTGAGGACGGGTCTTATGGTGAGGGTGTAGGTACTAATCTTGGTCATTGGATGAGGTTCATCCAATGATCCACAAGCTGCCACGTGTCACATGTGGTAGTGGATTTTACTGTTTGCTTTTTGGTAGTGGGATTTTACTATTTGCTTTATTGGATTTTGGGTACTTGGACACGTGGCGCACCCACAAAACAGGAGGGGTTGGATGGATGATGATCTAATGGATGAGATTTGTCCCTACGTCCTCACCCTAAGAGGGTGTCCTCATTTGAACACTCCTCTAAAGATTGACTTGAAAGAAGGTCAATATATTACGGTCTTTGTATATACATGGAATTTCTAAACCAACAAATGACTGTTATTTGTTGAGCATGCAGTAATGTATGAGAACACTTATAATTAATGTAGGGTAGAGATCAGGTAAAAATCACATTTAAATATAAAAATTATAAATCTTTTCAAAATTTAACCCGTGTCATATTTGTCGAAATTTCATAATCCAACACGGGGAACAAAATAGTATTTTCGTAATTAATTTTGTTAAAGTTCAGACTTATTGTTAATGTTCAGACTTATTTTGTTAATGTTCAGACTTATTTTGTTAAAAATCAGACTTATTGTTAATGTTTGTAATAAAAAAAAGACTTGTTGTTAATGTTCATATTATTTTGTTAAAGTTCAGACTTAGTATAACGGCATTAAATTTTTTTAGGATGTTTATACCCTCGCATCTGTTATGTATTTTTAAATAAGTCCGGTTAAAAAAAAATTATAAAAAGCTCCCCGAATTATGATTGGTCCAGAGTGACACGTGTCGAATTCTTAGATGATTTATAATTTTTATATTTAAATGTGATTTTTATTTGATCCAAAACCATATATACAGTTTTTTAAGTAACTCACAAATGACTGTTTTTTTAATGTCATCTTCTTCTTAACCAACAAATGACTGTTTTTTTAAGTACTCCACCTCGCAAGTCCAACATGCTCGACCATCAGACGTACGGCTGCGCAAGATGCATGAAAGCAAAAACCAAAATATACGTCACAGTTAACCTTAGTAACCAAGACAGCTGGCTAATGAATGATCTTTGACATGTTATGAAAATCGATCAGTGCACAAAATTTTTTTTCTCTATAAAATGAAATAACACACTGAAACGGTACAGTTATGATCACCATATATTGTTGGGATGCTCAATATAATGTATAAGACTTCGCGAACGCTAGGTTGATGCCAAGTTTAGGAATTTTCAAATAGTTAAGTGACATAAAATGCAGGCTAAAGATAATAAGCAGCAAAACTCATCAATCCGAGACAACCTAGCAGCCCACCATACTAAGTGAAACTATTTAATTAATTAGGTCAATTTTATTAACTTAACAAAGTATCTTAAGATTAATTAAGAGAAAGACTATTCAATAGAGAGGTGCCAAGATGCTGACAGATTTTGTATTCTCAATTAACCAACTTGTTGTAATTATATATGTTATGTGATGAACTTATTATCATATGAAGCTTCCTGTGATCGAAGAGTGTGCTGACTGGCCGATTATTTCGATCTACCATTTCACATTTCAATTTATTAGTAAAAACTGTACTTCAGCATCCACGCGCGACGAGGAAAAGTAAGATGAAGAAAATCTCACAAAAAGAACCCCAAGATTCGAACTCGAGGTGTAAATAACATGACAGAACCCTTAACCAACAGGTCACCGCCCCTTTTTGCATCCAATTGACAATTTGAATATCACATATTTAAACATAATAAAAATGTCATTTAAAACTCATTGTTAATTTTTCTGTGTGAGAACTGCATGTTTGTTCCTAAATAGTAAATCTGATTTGTGAATTTTTATAGCTCATATTTTGTTAATTGGTATAGTTTTCTCTGAGCCAGATACATCATAAGAAGTATATTTTTACAAATATAATCATCAAAAACAGAGAAAGATGATGTCAGATTTTAGCACATAGTTTAGCCAAGCTTATGCAAATAACGTTCCGTTTTGAACCCATGTAACCTGACAGTTAATTATGATAACAAGTACAATATATTATTACCTGCTGCTTCATATGAATGCATGTTTCTTCACACAAATATTTTCCCATTTGCAACCTTGTAACACTTATTATATGAATCAACTAACATTTCAACGGTTAAAACTTCCGTGTTCATACTTGTGAACTATTTTTGTATATCGATCATTTCAATATTGTCAGATCATAATTTACTTGACTTGCACATTTCATCCTAAATAGAGGTCTCTATTTAAACACTAAAAACTGCTCTTTCTTTCCAACCTCAATTATATCAATCTCTCACCAGCCTCCCTCGATCGGTCCCTGTGAAATATCTTCTAACTTTATCGTAATTTTCTGATTAGTTTTCTGCAAAAGTGTCAAGCATGGAAAATGATTTAGTTCTGCTAAGTAGCAACATCAACAGCAACAATACATCATCGTACAGTTACACGAAGATTATTAAGTACAGAAACGCTTTATCTTCGTTTTCTGCTATCGACCATCGAAAGAGTAGTTGCAATGGCGGCACAAACAAACGTTCGAGGCTGATCACCAAGGACAAGGCACCCAAGATCAGAATTATCCACATAATCCCTCCTGAGATCATCCAAACTGACAAAGCCAACTTCAGAAATTTAGTTCAAAGCCTCACAGGCAGAACTTCATCATCAACTGCAAAAAAGCTTCATAGGCCACAAGTAAGCTCAAGTTGTCAAAACAAGAGTTGTTTTTCCAGAAACATCAGGCTTGATCGAAACGAAAGGTCATCTGATGATCATTTATTCTCTGAATTTGATCATGAAGTGTCATTTACGGGTGGATTTCAACGAAATGACTTTTGGGATAAGCTGAGGATGACAAAAATCGAGGAAGATGAAATGGTAGTGGAAGCTGCTGTTGGGGCAAAATGGGAATTGAAGGACAAAACTGAATGTGGATTTTGCAGTGAAGGACTTTTAGAGTTGGGTGAAGGGTTTCTACAAGAAATTGATTATTCTCCGTTAATTTCCCCTCTTGGCTCCAACTGGGAGATTGATCTGTTTGGAGAATTCTGAATCAGAGCTCCCAGTTAAATACTGACCATTATACTGTTTGCTGCACCATCAGCTCTCCTGCTCTTCTCTTCACCTCCTAAATGTGTACAAAATGTAAAGTGAGTGCAACTGCATGTTTTGTGTCTTAAACTACAAAATGAAACAGCTTCGATAAATGTCAGTTTCTTCATCAACATTAGACCTTGTGTTTTGATTAGGATTCATAGTTGATATTGGTCATACACACACATATATATAATTCATCGCCCCTCGAGATTTAACCGTTATGTATAATGTAGAACCCCTGTAAAATAAATATCATGAAAAACTGCTTTATGAATTTCCCTTATAGAAAGATCAGCTGCATAGGAGACTTGTCACATTTTGCAGTCTCGATTGATAATGAGATCTCCTTTCAGCTCTTTCCGCGAGGGTTGACATTCGCTATTCAATCCTCTGATCCAATATATATGCATTTTGCCTAGTCTGTTACCAGCCAATGTGATTGATAAGAAAAATATACCACAGAAAATAAATAACGAACTTTCTTCCATGAAATGCTGACGAGTAAAGAACACGAGTGTAGACTTTGGATACAGTCTGAGATAGACAATTTACTGTCCATAAATAAAGCAACTTCAAAACCAAAAATATTTCAATTTAAAAAAAATACTGCCAGAAACTTTTTGAAATATGCTTTCATGTTTGTACAATTTCGAAGCCAGCTTAAAATTTAAATGAGATAGTGAATCCAAAATATACTACATGCCATCTTGAATTTATTTAATACCAACCTCTTGGTCTTGGCTATTTGCATAGAAAATATTGACTTGTAGGTCAAAATATTATGGTCCCCTGTAAACATGAATTTTCTAACAAACATTGACATTTATTGGCTGTAGTACCACATTTGTTTATAATAGACAGCGACAAAGAAAATTGTGTAAAACCAATTATATACCATACGTAAATTACCAGTCCACTTTGGTCGGCTGCACGAGAGTGCGTGCTGAGTCGCCGGCTTATCATTTTGTATGGATAACGAAAATGAAGTTTTTGGTACAGGACTACTGTTGATACTTCATGTCTTTCCATTGAGACAGTGAGGGGTTACCACCTTTCCTTGTAACTGAATACTTGGCAAATTACCAGATCGAAGCACTATTGTATTGATGATGTTTAAAAGTATGATATTTGACAGGAAAATCATTTCCTTGCCTGGAATCTTGATACTGTAAATTGACAATTACCTAGACGATGTCATGTAAAAAAGGAGAGTGATTTTTCAATTAATTACTGGCAGTTTTCCCATTTGTCGTGGCTGCACCTTCTCCTCCAACTGAGGCAGTGAAGTTACGCCGCTCATCTGATGTAGCTGTGATAACAGGCAACCATACATCAGCAGTGCTGCTCAACAAGGTCTGCACTTGTGGATCTGATGCCATGGCTGAGGATATCATCCCGTCTACATCGTCTAGTTTAGCTGATAATTTATCCAGCTCTTTTGCAATTTCCAACTACACATGTAGAGAGACACCCATGAAAGACATGTACGAGTATGTGCACGGTGACCAATCACATATGCCAAGTTATCTATGCAGGAAGGAAAAAGAAATTTTATCATTTAATTACAGTAGTCCAGACAAAGCACCTCATCAAGATGTTGTGCTGCAATTTGAGGCACCTTTGTTACCTCCAAACCAAGGGCTTCAATCTTGGCACGCAGCTCTACTTCTTCCTGGTTTGTCAACGATTCAACCTGCAACACAGTAAGTGATAATCAATATTCACTGGTGTCGAGAATTCTCGCATCCAAATATTAATAGGGATAACATCTTAAATAAGACGTAACATCGACAAAAACTGAAGAACAAACTGCACCATCTTGGACCTGCAAATGAACCTCACATAAGTCATAAAGTCAACAATTTGTCTCAGTTTATTGAAGTGGCCATAGTTATAGGATGCAAACATTTGATAACAAATGCTTGTGCAACATCGATAGGTTCTAAATTAACAGAAAACCTTTTGCCTGTATGTAAACAAACAGAAGCAAGCCTGATGAAGACACTAGACAGTAGATGACATCTCAGAAGCGTTCTTTGCGAGCCTAAGCTAACTATTTTTCAGACAGATTTCAAATATCAATCTGATTACAAGATCTCAGCATAACACACTATTGACATTTCCTCTTACATAAGAATTGAATCAAATCCACCAGCGCTTTCGATCTATAACACAACAAACTTGCCAACACAACTTTACGAAACAATTTGCCAGTAAACAAAGCTCTCTCAAGGCTGAGGTCTTCATAAACAGATCAGATTATACCAAAGTTTAACCTAAAGTCGATATTACAAACGTAGAAATGATTCGAAAACCTCAAATCGATCGATTTTAAGTTTAACTACATAGGCAATCATAGTAGACAGTAGTAGAAACAAATAGTGGATCTCGATGGAATTCGAAAACCGGTGGTAGACGCATAGTTACATTAAACAACAACAATAAGACGAAGATGAAAGTACCTCGTGGAGGAGATTGGATAGAAGCTGAAACAGCTGAGCGTCGGGCTTGGCTTGATCCGCCATTGATTTCGATTTTGATTTCTCTATCAATTCCTCCTCTGATTGTTTCGTTTTGCTTGCGCGTTGCGCCTCGGTGGCGAGTTTTGCTCCAATGTTTCAACTTCGCGCATCCAGTTAGAACACGCCCCGTGTCGAAAAGTATTTGTTTCGATTCTGGGCCGAGTCTCTCCGCTGATCTTGGCTTGGCCAATAAATTCATTTGGGCCATCCTCTTGTGGCAATGAGTGAGGACGCTCCAAAAGCTATTTTTATTGGACATAATTTCAGTTTTTTTATTTATTTATGAAATTAACATAATGTCAGTTGTTCGGTCATAAATTTTTTTTCTTTCTTTTTGGATTGTTCTTAAATTTGTTCCCTTCCTATTTAATTTTTATATTTAATACACCTAAATTTTGTATAGACTCCATCTGCATTATTGATGCATTTCATTCGTGTAGTTTGTGGCATTGTTACCATGTACTTTCAAGTAGAAGTTTATTTGAACGCATTCTTAATTTCCGATTACATAATGTTTTGAGAATCAAATGAGGCACATGTCAAATTCAGATGCATCGGATGAAAGTGTTTTAAGGAACAAAATTGAGATTTTTCTGATATGAACACATCTTGTCCATTAGGATTAGACGAACTATAAAAAAATAAACAATCCTTTTGTTCAATGACCATTACAAGTCAAACTAAATTATTGCCAGATTCTCTACTATATAATATCAAAATAGTTCATTACGCCAGAACCCAGAAGTTTCATTGTTTTTTTTGTAAGGTTAGAAGTTTTATTGTTTGCATAATTAACAATACACAATTTAGGGCCTGTTAATTTAGACTTATATTTTTTACGGTTAAGTGAAGTTAAATTAATTTTAGTTAAATTTAGTTAAGTTAAGTGAATTTCAGTTAAATTAATTTCAGTAAGTTAATTTTAGTTAAATCAAGTTAATTTAAATTAAGTTAAGTTCGATTTAAATTGATTTTTTCATCATTATATCATCATTGTCACCATCACCGTCAACATCATCACCATCATCATCATATCAACATCATCATCACCAACACCACCCTCATCATCATCATCATCATCAACATGACCATCATCTTTATCATATCATCATCACCATCATCATCATGTCAACATCAACGTATCATCATATCACCATCATCGCATCATCACCATCATCATCATCATCATATCACCACCACCACCATCATCATATCACCATCATCGTATCATCATCACCACATCATCATCATCCTCATATCATCATCATCGTTATATTATCATCATCATATATGATGATGATGCTGATATGATGATGGTGATGTGATGATGATCATATGATGATGGTGGTGGTGATGATGATGGTGATGATGATGGTGGTGATGATGATGATGAATGTGATGATGATATGCTGATGTTGATGATGATGGTAATGATGATGATGGCATGATGATGGTGATGATGATGACATAATAATGGTGAAGGTGATGAAGATGAAGATGACGATCACGACGACGATGATGATGGTGGTGCTGATGTTTATGGTGATGATGATGATGAAGAATAATGATATGATGATGTTATGATTCCGATGATATAATGACGATGATGATGATGGTGGTGATGATCATCACCACCACTAAATTATATAATTATAGATTCAACAAGATCAAATATTAACTAAATAAATATATTTCTCTTTGATGTTAAAGTTAAGTTCAGTTAAATTAATTTCAATTAAGTTTCAGCTCAAATGGACATGCATTTAGTCGTAGTTGTGTATAACTTACTATATTTATTACAAGCCATTAGGGGGAGCACTCGGTTGAGGCAGAGTTGGTAAAATGAGGCACGATCTCGGCCTTCCATTGTGATACGTGTTCACAGCCGACATTTTTGCGTTCACACTATGAGTTAGTGAGTTTTACTATTTGGACACGTGGCGTGCCCACAATGCACGAGGGTTTTATGTGTGGTTGAGATTGTACCTCACTTGGCTCATTCTAATTTACTTGCCTCATTTGATCGCTTCTGAGCCATTAGTCATATAAGCAAACACAGTGATTAAAGTAAACAGCTTTGTGACCAAAATATCTCTACTTTTTTCCACACCAATTATTTTCTGGTCGCATGTGCTAGCTTGCCAACGCCATGCTATATAATATTTTAAGGACATTTATAAAATACCCAAATTAAAGAAAAAGACATATCACGTGTGAATGTGATATTGGATAAAACTGGTGGGAAATTTATAAATTGGTTTCAAAATAATTTTCAACGGTTAGGAATATGAAAATAATGTGAATAAAACTGTATTATTGTAAAGTTGAATATGTACATTTATGTTAAATGATAATATGTAAAATAAAGTTGAATTACTTATTTTTTGATCCATAAATTCTCAAATTTACGTAGGTGTAGTAGTGCCTTCAGTAATTTTATACGCAGTTAATGTATTTTTTAAGTAAAATTTTGAGTTAAATTAGTTGATTAAAATATTAATCTGTAAATAAATGGATGATGAGAATAACTGAAAAACGATTTTTAAATAAAAAGTCCCTTATTTTTGTTTCGAATCTTGACATAAAGCCAAAGGAATACTTCATTTAATTTTCCTTTTCCGAAAAACAAAAGGGCGTTCCATAAAAAAAAGGTGTAAAAAAAGAGGCGATTATTACTTTTCTTCTTCATTTCTTCACTAAGCGGTAAGCAGAGCAAACCTACTCTTCATCGCTTTCTCTCTCTATTCAATCGGCTCAGTGCGATTTCATGATCCACTTTGGGTAGTCTACCGTGCTCACAAGCAGGTACTTGAACTTTCGATTCTCTTCCGCCGCATCTTTGGCTTTCTCTGTCACTTGTGTTGTCTGTAGTTGTACAGTGTTTGATTTGCTTGGATCCTGCAAATCTGGCTCCGGTAGCTTGAGTGATTGTGTTGGTTGAAATTTTGGTAGGAACTCTCAGGGAGCGGTTGTTTGATTCTGAATAGTATTGTCTATTGTGTTTACAGATTCGAATTGGTTGCTGTTGATGCTTTATACAGCTTTATTATTACTGGTTAATATGCCTATGGGTCCAACTGTTGGATGCTTTGAGGGGTTAATTGAGTGGAATTAATTAGAAAAGCTTGGCTGCTTGAGTGAGTTTTGATTTGAGTGAGTGGCGTGTGTTGTTGGGTGCTCAGGATTGGATTTTAATATGTTGAGTAAATACTGACGTGGTTTGTTATGGCGGGTTCTTAGGTCATCTGCATCAGTGATTTATTATGGCTTACCAAAGGGGGTCTGCCTCCGGGTCCGACCCGCCCCCGCAGAGGCGGATTCTGAGGACCCAGACAGCGGGAAACTTGGGAGATGCTATGCTGGATAGTGAAGTAGTGCCTTCTTCACTTGTTGAGATTGCACCAATTCTTCGGGTTGCTAATGAAGTTGAAGCCAGCAATCCCAGAGTTGCCTATCTTTGTGAGCTTTGCAATTGATGTTTCTATTTTTCAGCCCTGAATTACTTATTTTGAAGCTGGTTTCTCCACTTGACATGTCTATTGTAGTCATCTGTTCTCAGTTAACAAACGATAATTTAGTACGCAAAGCTTTTATCCTACATTTCTCTTAATGTTTTGATTTGGCTCAGTTGCACCCCACTGCATTTTTAACCTGCAACAATGTTGTGGTATCAGGTCGATTTTATGCTTTTGAGAAGGCTCATAGACTGGACCCCACTTCAAGTGGACGTGGAGTTCGCCAATTTAAAACTGCACTTCTTCAACGTCTTGAGAGGGTAATTTAAATTGAGCATAGAGTCACTGATTCTGGAGGTTGTATCTTTTTTTTTGTATCCAGACTCATAGTAGTGGCTATACTTAATATGTTGTTAGTTGATATCGGGACTTTGAGATATCATCTTTAAGGTGATATATTGCTAAGTTGCACTCATTTTTCTTAAAAAATCCGCCTAGTTCGGCATTGAGTTTGAAGATATTCCTTCAAGGTGAAAACAAGGCTAAGAAATCGTTACTTTTTTGCTTTTCCATTAATATATGGTTCATGCTATGTACACCTTATCATTGAAAGAAACGATGTCATGCTGTTTTTTGTTATGGAATTTCATGCCTAAACAAGGTTTCCAAACGCGTACATTTACAAATAAGTTATCATCTCTACACCTTCTTCCAGGAAAATGAAAGCACCTTAGCCGGAAAGCAAAAAAGTGATGCTCGTGAGATGCAAAGTTTTTATCAACATTACTACAAGAAGTATATCCAAGCCCTGGGAAATGCTGCTGATAAGGCCGATCGGTAAGAATTTCTTGTGGATGTTGTTTCCATTAAAATATAACCGGGACTTCCTTTGAAACTACTTTTTTGTCTGGAATCTAGTGCACAGCTTACAAAAGCATATCAAACAGCTGCTGTCCTTTTTGAAGTGTTGAAAGCCGTCAATTTAACCGAATCAGTGGCTGTTGCTGACGAGGTAACATTGACATAAAGGCCTTTCAGCACGTTTTATTGTTTTGGTGTTTTGTGTTCCTATTCTGCTACAGAAGTATTATATGCATGGTGTAGCCACAAAAGCATATATGCAGTTGGAAGCTGACATGTGTTTTATTAAATTCTAGATTTTGGAAGCTCATACCAAAGTTGCGGAAAAGACTGAGATCTATGTGCCATATAATATACTCCCTCTCGACCCCGATAGTGCTAATCAGGCCATCATGATATACCCGGAGGTTGACTTCATAGTACTATCCTGTATAGATATTGATATTTTCCACCCATATGATTATTAATATACCAAAACATTGTTTCTTGTTTCGATACAGATTCAAGCTTCAGTGGCTGCACTTCGCAATACTAGAGGTCTGCCATGGCCGAAAGACCACAAGAAGAAAGCAGATGAAGATATTCTAGACTGGCTTCAAGCTATGTTTGGCTTTCAGGTGATTGTCTAGCCATTTGTCTGTGACATCTGCTTCATTGTAAACCAGAATCCATAAATGGATTACATTTTTCAATCTGCAGAAAGACAATGTGGCCAATCAAAGGGAACACTTGATCTTGTTACTTGCTAATGTCCACATTAGACAGTTTCCAAAGCCAGACCAGCAGCCGAAGGTAGTGGTCATAAGAAGGGTTGTAGTCTTCAAAGAGCAATGACAAACTATGTTAGTCATTCATGAAATATCATCAATTTTTTTTTGGGATAGCTGGATGAGCATGCGCTAACGGACGTAATGAAGAAGCTCTTCAAGAACTACAAAAAGTGGTGCAAGTATCTAGACCGCAAAAGCAGTCTCTGGTTAGGTTTCTGAATTGCTTATTTAAATTATTAAGATAATTATTGTATGTATTTTGGGAAACTTGTATTGATTGATTACAAATTTCCGTTTATTACAATCTTTTGGATTAAAAGTCCATCGACTGGGAAAATTGTCACCACTTATAATAACTTTTCAATCAGGCTACCAACTATTCAACAGGACGTGCAGCAAAGAAAACTGTTATATATGGGTCTGTATCTACTCATTTGGGGAGAAGCTGCGAATTTGAGATTCATGCCGGAGTGCCTGTGCTATATTTATCATCACGTAAGCATATTTTTGCTCCCTAAATTGTCACATAATATTCAATCAATTTTTTTTGTCACAATATAGGTAATCATTATGTTAAGATTTAGTTTCTAAAACTATTGCTAATTTACATTCATAAAGTTTTTACTGCCATTCTTGCATCTGTTATAAGAAAAACATATGATTATTCCTTGATGTATTTAAAGCCATCATCGACTTTTTGTTGATAAATATGCAAGGGAATCTATGAATTGCAGTAAATGAAAAACTTGTTATTGATATAGGCCAATAGGCCATTGTATATGAATGTACAACCACAAATATGGCAAGCACAACATTGATATCAATATACAACGAATATACAATAAAATATGATTGTATATCCTTTTACATCAAAGATGCTAGAACTCGATGATAACTTCATTTGGAACTCGATGGATTCTGTAGCATATAACATGTGTAAATTATTAAAAGGGTCATTTAGACCAATGGTCGATACAGTTCTGTTTAGTGTTTTGGGATTCTCTAGTTCGAATCTAGTAAAGTCACTAGCTTGTAACTCTTCACCTCAAAAGCTAACTACACTAATGTCACCCTAGATATTTGTTTTAAATGTAAGTGCCTGTAGTTTATATGACAGCAGGTACAATATTGATAGTCCACGGTATTGGTTGGTATTGTCCACGGTATTGGTTGGTATTGAGGATATCGGTGCTGGCCAGTGGGTAACAAGTTGTACCACAATATTGGTGGACAGCCTCTGAAGTATCTTTCTGATTTAAGATTGAGCATCTGACTTTATTGCTGCTCAAATCATGTAGATGGCTTTTGAATTATATGGAATGCTGGCTGGGAGCGTCAGTCCTTTGACTGGTGAGAACATAAAGCCAGCATATGGTGGTGAAGAAGAGGCTTTTCTGAAAAAAGTGGTAACTCCAATATATGACACCATAGCGAAGGTACCTCTTTGTGGATTCTGATTAGTTGAAGCTTCACATGGTAATTTTCATCTAACGAGTTACAATCATGCTGTTATGAAGGAAGCTAAAAGGAGTAACGAAGGTAAACAGAGGCATTCTCACTGGAGAAATTATGATGACCTAAATGAATATTTCTGGTGATAAGCTTTGCTTCCAATGCGATTTATCTTTCTATTACAACATTTGATCATGTGTATTCACCATCAAGATTTGTCTGTTTATAGGTCTGTTGATTGCTTTCGGTTAGGTTGGCCAATGCGTGCAGATGCAGATTTTTTCTGTGCCCCTATTGAGGAAAATCGAGGTGATAAAGATGAGGTAAAACATTTTTTGACATGTGATTTTCTTTGACACGAATTGATTTCATTTGCATTACAAAATTTCTCCCCTCTGCAAGTGGCAAACTTTAAGGCAAGAAAAAAATCCATTTTTCCCTAACTGGATATTTATAAAAGTTAACAAATAATACTCTCTTTAGTGCAGAAGACACGTTCGCTCAGTGTGGCTTTTAGCTTCACAACTGCATCAATCACGACTTTATTATCCATTTTGTCCACCTTTATATATCTACTCATATTTACATTCATTTTCAACCATTAGCTGGTTGATTTTTCCACCTGCCTGGTTGTGTATGTGCTGAGCCAGGGCCTGTCCATTTGAACTGAAATTATTTTAACTTGACTGAAATTAATTTAACTTAACTTGACTCAATTTAACTGAAATTAACTTAACTTAACTTAACCGTCAAAAATATAAGCCCAAATGGACAGGCCCTCAGAATCAATCGCAAGAAATAACGTTGGCGTTGTTGAGTATCGCTTCACACTCTTTATTTTCGTTTTTTGACATAAATGTTATCGGTTTATTTGTGGGTGTTCAGGAAAAGAAATTGCTTAAAGGAGATAGATGGATGGGGAAGGTTAACTTTGTTGAAATACGGACATTTTGGCACATATTCAGAAGTTTTGATAGGATGTGGAGCTTCTTCATACTGTGCTTGCAGGTTGACTCAATTGCTTATTTGTACAAGAGTTTTAGGTTCTTGTGATTTTGTGAAGTGATAGTTTTGCGTTGGCTTTTATTGACTTAAGGTGATGATCATTGTTGCTTGGAATGGCTCGGGTGATCCGGTTTCTCTATTTGAACCAGATGTTATGCAGAAAGCGCTTAGTGTTTTCATAACTGCTGCGGTGCTGAAGCTTGCACAAGGTAGGCACAAAAAATCTGTCAATGATGCCATGGTGTAACATTGTGCTCCAAATGATTGGCATATGTGGTGACAGTTGGTGGTGGGCCATAGTTGTTGTGGTCAATGGCCAAATATTTATGGTCTCCATGGCTCACTGATAAATTGCAGTGACCTTTATGCAGTTTTTGACCTCTAGACCTAGCAGTTGTTACTTGTTACCACTGCAGTTGTTAAATCATATACTTTTATTGAGTTGAGTAACTTCAACAATTTCACCCCATTTCAGCTGTCCTTGACATCATACTTAGCTGGAAAGCACGGAATGGCATGTCCATACATGTGAAGTTAAGATATATTTTGAAGGCACTCACAGCTGCAGCATGGGTTATTGTGCTGCCAGTAACATATGCCTATAGCTGGAAAAACCCTCCAGGGTTCGCACAAACCATAAAGCAATGGTTTGGGAATAGCCCATCCTCACCGACTCTGTTTATATTGGCTGTCCTCATATATCTGTCCCCAAATATGCTTTCGCTGCTGTTATTTATGCTTCCTTTTATCCGTCGGAGAATGGAAAGATCAAACTACAAAATCGTCATGTTCATGATGTGGTGGTCTCAGGTAAATGCATGTTCTTTTAATCTTTTCTAAAATCATCTATCTAGCTACTTTAAGAAATGGATGCATTTCAATTATATCTTTAATAACAATAACAGCCTCGATTGTACGTGGGAAGAGGAATGCATGAGAGTACAGTTTGTCTTCTCAAGTAAGAATATAGTTTCAAGCTTATGTCCTCTCAGGTGTTTGATTGAATTTTCACATTAAAATATTGTTCATTTCCTTTTTGAAGGTACACAATTTTCTGGGTTCTGTTAATAATGGCAAAGTTACTATTCAGCTACTACGTTGAGGTATGACTAGATAGTACTCTACATGCAATTAAAATAATCAGTCACATCACACCAATGAAAATAGTTTATTTAGATGTGTCATGTAAGCATGCCCAGAGTATAATTTTTACAAACATGAATTGGGAAACCCAACATCTTGTATACATAGTGTCCTACATATATATGTAGTAATGGGTCTCAGAGCCCTTCCGTTGCACTGCTGCTTTGTTTCTTTTGCTTTGTTACATGTATATAAGAGGATGATAACAGTGTATCTCTCTGCATATTCTGTTGAAAGTTGATTAATTGATTGTATGAATCTAGAAGGCCGAGGTATGGAGTTCGCTCTTGAGTGTAATAAAACTCATCTCCGTCTCGTATCTATGAGCGTTAGTTTAGCACTTCGAGTATTACAGAGATTGGGGAGAGCACGGATTCATGTTTCCATCTGTTGAATACCATCATTCCTTTTTTATTCAAGAGTTTTTTAGTTCAAATAAACATTACATTTGATCCCATAATTTTTTTTTGTTTGACAATGTCATAAATTGCATGCATTGCGCTCAATATTTATCTATATTTGAGTCTGTTATATATATTGTAGATCTAACCTCTAATCCATCATATTGTAGATAAGGCCTCTTGTTTCCCCAACAAAAGCTATTATGAAAATTCACATTACTACCTATGACTGGCACGAATTTTTCCCTCAAGGTAAGGGTAAATTGACAAGTGGTTGAAAGATATGTGATTTTCTGATCTCTGAAAGATGTTTATCAATTTTGTTACCGTTGGCTTCTCTTAACAGCAAGAAACAATATGGGCGTTGTTATCGCACTATGGGCGCCAGTTGTTCTCGTAAGTTCATTATATACGCTTTGCTTACGGATAGCTATTGCGTCCACATATTTAGATGGTCGTATCTACAGGTTTATTTTATGGACGCTCAAATTTGGTATGCAATCTTTCAAACGATATTTGGAGGCATATATGGCGCCAGCCGCCGACTTGGAGAGGTATATTCATTACAAATGCAGTTGCTTAACATTTTGCCACTAGGAGCAGCATTTTTGTGGCACATCTGTTATTTATTTATTTATTATCATTTGCTTTGTCGTTCTGTAAGGAGTAACTATTTGAGCTAAAAATCTCAGACTCAGTACCGGGATACCTTATCAGTTCAGATATTAGTTCATAAGCCTCTCCCTAGGAAATCATGTCAATGAATTCATCATGAATAAACAAAAATGGTATATTATTTATACAACATATGAAATTGGACATTGCAGTCCGCACTCTGTAGTACATGTGTTGCCAATTAAATGCTCACCATGTTGTTGCTCGCATTTTAAGTGTTGTACACCGTTTGTTATATCTAAAAGACGATTTTATTCAACACCCGTACATTTGTCTCGCGACCCTAAGATACGTCAAAAAGTACCCATTAGTTGCATTGCTAGTCGTGTTTTATATGCTATTTTCAACACCAGATTAGAACTTTGAACATGTTGCGGTCTCGCTTTCTATCATTGCCTGGTGCCATAAATGGGTGCTTAATACCCGAGGATAGGACTGATAGGGTTAAGAAAAAGGGGTTGAAGAGCACATTTTCCCGGAAATTTGAAGAGGTACAATTCATTCAGCACTACATAGTTTGTTGTTTCCTTTTTTCTGTACACTAACAATGTCCAGCTTTCCAGATTGCTTCTAACAAAGAGAAGGAGGCTGCCAAGTTTGCGCAATTGTGGAACACGATTATTAGTAGTTTCAGAGAGGAGGATCTTATAAACAACAGGTAACTGGATAGCATTGTTATGCTTACTATTCATGTCTTGCACCTGTATATATATTGCATATATCATGACCTTTGGACCTACTATCAATACCAAGTTGTTCTCTCCGTAACAATATCAACACGGGAACATCGTTTTCCTTCCGGCTTGATAGTCATTGTCTCTTTGCCATCTTTCACGACTTTGTTTACTTACAGAGAAATGGACTTGTTGCTTGTTCCATACTGGGCGGACCGTGCTCTAGATCTTATACAATGGCCTCCATTCTTACTTGCTAGCAAGGTCTGTATTCTTTTCTGCTCTTGAGAAATATATTTCGTTAGTAGTGTACCATGTAAAGACATTTATAAGAGTATCTTACGTATCGATTTAGATGCCTATTGCGATTGATATGGCGAAAGATAGCAACGGAAGAGATCGCGAGTTAAGAAAAAGATTGTACACAGATAACTACATGAGATGTGCTATCTGCGAGTGTTATGCCTCATTTAGGAACATCATCGACTTCCTGGTGCAAGGAGAGCGTGAGAAAATGTTAGTTTGTCGCTTTGACTTTGACAGTACCCTTGGTGTGGGGCACACATTTAATGCATTTTCTAAAACGATCATGATGATATTCGTCTGTCGCAGAGTCATCAACGAAATTTTCTGCAAAGTTGAAGAATTAATACAAGCAGACATCTTAATCAATGAATTGAATATGACCCATCTCCCTATTCTGTATGAGAAGTTTGTGACACTTATTGAGTACTTGGTAAGTTCCAGTTGAATTATTTCATTAGAAATGACATTGGAGGATCAAGAAACTGTGTTTCTTATTCAAGATGTTAATTCTGCAGTTAAAGAACAAAAAGGAAGACAAAGATCAGGTTGTGATTGTCTTGCTTGATATGCTTGAGGTAACCATAAGAGATATTATGGAGGATGCAGTTCCCAGGTACAGTATTGAGGAACTAAGAATAGTGTTATTGTTTATTTCATGCATATGTGGGAATTTAACACCATGTTTTTACCTTTCTAGCCTACTGGACTCGAGCCATGGTGGGTATTACAGCAAGGATGAGGGGATGACTCTTCATGATGAAAAATATTTATTTGGTGCACTTAACTTTCCGATCCCTGAGACAGAGGCTTGGAGAGAAAAGGTAAAGTACAACTTCTGTTTCAGAAATCATATTTCAAGATTATGGGGCAATTAGTATCAAATTAGGAAAATATAACTAGGAAATACATTAACTCAAACAATGCTATCGCTATCTTTTGTTTATGCATTATTTATAAAATTTCAATTCCTTATTGGAAATGGTGACACATCCCTTCATCTCCAGATTAGAAGGCTCCAACTGCTGCTTACAGTTAAGGAGTCTGCTATGGATGTCCCTTCCAACCTGGAAGCTAGAAGGCGCATTACTTTCTTTTCAAACTCTCTATTTATGGAGATGCCAATAGCACCTAAAGTTCGGAACATGCTTTCATTCTCGTAAGATTTCTTGTGGATCTTGTAGATTTTGTACTTAAAACAAAAACAAGTCAATCTCATAGCTGTAATTCTTTTTATTTGTTCTGGTTCAAGTCAAATATTGTTTTCGCAAACTATATTACTGATCATTGCATTATATAGATTGACGAGGGCCATTTCTATTCACTTCATATTAGTTGAAAGATGCGGGATTCTTGGATCATGATAATTATACATAGATCCGTACCATGCATGATGTATTCTTAAACAGAGCGTTCAGTTGATAGTCAGTTTTGTGTCTTTGTTGATCCAGGGTCTTAACTCCCTACTACACAGAGGATGTTCTTTTTTCAATTGATGCACTTGAAAAGCCCAATGAAGACGGTGTTTCTATCCTCTTTTATTTGCAAAAGATATATCCCGGTAACACTGCTTATCTTTTACTTTTATTTATCCTCAAAAAGAAGTGCTTATTTTTTCTGCTCGGGTCTTTGGGTCTGGATTTTCATTAGTTATAATATTAATATTAGATGAATGGACGAACTTTCTGGAGCGTGTGAAGTGTGAAAATGAAGAAGAACTTAGACTGAATCCGGATCTGGAAGACGAACTTCGTCTTTGGGCATCATATCGAGGCCAAACACTGACAAAAACTGGTAACATGCCGACTCAGCTTTTACTTCTGTAAAATATATGCAATTGAAGTTTCAGGAATCTTTTTTTATTCCGCAATCAACTCAGTTTGTCTTTTTGTTACATGAAAAATAAGTTCGAGGCATGATGTACTATCGAAAAGCCTTGGAACTCCAGGCGTTCCTTGACATGGCAAAAGATGAAGGTACTTTGGATGTAGTTGTTTCACTGTCAACATTGTTATTATTACATGAACTCTTTATAGGTGGCAACTGGCAACTAATACATGTGTACCGATGTTTTCAGAATTAATGAAAGGATATAAGGCTGCAGAACTTAGCACTGAAGAAAATTCGAAGAGTGAGAGGTCATTGATGGCACAATGTCAAGCAGTAGCTGATATGAAATTCACATATGTCGTATCATGCCAGCAGTATGGTGTACACAAACGATCTGGTGATGCTCGGGCAACGGATATTTTGAGGCTTATGATAGCGTTCGTATCTGATCTGAATCTTATGCTTACACATAGATGCTAAAAACTGCCATGCAATAAACTCTAAAGTTATTGAAGCTTAATAATTCATAATTTATCCTTGCAGATACCCATCTCTTCGAGTAGCCTATATTGACGAGGTTGAAGAACCCAGTAAAGACAAAACAAAGTCTGATAAGAAGGTTTATTATTCGACCCTTGTAAAGGCTGCCTTGCCGAAATCAGCAGATTCACTTGAGCCGACTCAGAAGTTAGACCAGGTACAACCTGCAGCAGTTTATCTATGTAGTTTGTTGAACTGATTGGGGCCCAATACTGTGCTTTTGTTCACGTTGGTGCTCCCTAAGAGTAGAGTCGGCGAGGTTTGAGATTTTTCAGATATAGGGCTATAGCAGATGTTGACTTACAAGCAATTTACGTGCAGTTTGTTTACCTTACAGATACTTTTCACACACAAATTAATTTCTTAGTACAAACTTCCGGTTGCATCTATACGCTATACCTGTAGGGTTTGTAGAGAATTTACCAGTAAGTATGTTCAAATCTAGTCATATATGATCTAAATAACTCGTCTTTTGAGTAGCGACTCTCGTATTCTAATTTTGCATACTGTTAGGGTGTGGAGCCCCCCTCCTGCTATGATGTGAGGGGATTATGATACTTACTATGATATGAGATTAAGTGGTTTGCTATCTTGGACAGGTTATATATCGGATAAAACTACCTGGTCCTGCTATACTGGGTGAAGGCAAACCTGAAAATCAAAATCATGCCATTATTTTTACCCGTGGAGAAGGGTTGCAGACGATAGATATGAATCAGGTAAGCTTTAGAAAAGAAAAACATGTACTTTCTGATGGATTATTAACTAATGTGCAAATGATGTCTAATTGAACAGGATAATTACATGGAAGAAGCCTTCAAAATGAGGAATTTGCTCCAAGAGTTTCTCAAAAAGGATGATGGTATACGGTATCCAACTATACTTGGGTTCAGAGAGCACATTTTCACGGGCAGGTAAGACGGCTACTGCCTTGTAGCAAAGTTCAAAATGACCTACAATTTTTGTCTACATGACACTGACTTGTGGTTGAAACTGCGCAGTGTTTCCTCACTTGCGTGGTTTATGTCAAATCAGGAGACCAGTTTTGTGACTATTGGGCAGAGGCTGTTGGCGAACCCTTTGAAGTAAGAAATTCATTTTATTGCGAGACTTTTGATGTGGCTCACACTGAATAGCAAAAGCCAGACTTCGTGTATCTCGTCTTTATGTGAACGCAGTAAATCCATTTGGAGTTGGCAATCAAGATGTTGTCCACTGTTGCTATTTATTTTAGTGAACACTTCAAATTTTCAATGTCGTCTCACAAAACAGACTCAACAAGCGAAAATGGTTTTTACTATCATAAAGATTATAAGCCCATGTGATTCACAAGTTACTTCACTAGAGTGAAATACACCAAACCATGGAAGTTTGTTGAGGTAGTTGATGAAACAGCTCTACTAGTTGGATGTTAACTATATAAAAAAAATTGTTTGTTCAGGGTCCGATTCCATTATGGCCATCCAGATGTATTTGATAGACTATTTCACCTGACAAGAGGAGGAGTGAGTAAAGCCTCGAAGGTCGTCAATTTGAGTGAGGATATATTTGCAGGTAAGGGGAAAAATAGACATTTCAACATTTGTTTGGTTTTTCCAAGCGTTATGGTAACAAAATTGTGTGGTTGTGATCGTGTTCAACAGGTTTTAACTCCACACTCCGTGAAGGCAATGTTACTCATCACGAGTACATACAAGTTGGTAAAGGACGGGATGTCGGACTAAATCAGATTGCCATGTTTGAGGCAAAGATTGCTAATGGTAATGGAGAGCAGACAATGAGTCGTGACATTTACAGGCTTGGACACCGGTTTGACTTCTTCAGGATGTTGTCTTGTTATTTTACTACTGTTGGTTTCTACGTTAGCACCATGGTACGTGATGACTCATTTTTTTGCGCCTTAATTTGCAGATATGATATGAGCAGTTACCTAAATCATATTTATAACTTGTTTTGACAGATTACTGTGCTCATAGTCTATGTCTTCCTTTATGGCCGCCTCTATCTTGTTCTCAGTGGGCTTGAAAAGGGGCTGAGTACTCAAGCTGCTATCCGTGATAACAAGTCTCTTCAAGCTGCTCTAGTTTCACAATCTTTTGTCCAAATTGGGTTTTTGATGGCTTTGCCAATGATGATGGAAATTGGTCTTGAAAGAGGCTTCCGCAATGCTTTAAGTGAGTTCGTCTTGATGCAGTTGCAGTTAGCCCCTGTCTTTTTCACATTTACTCTTGGAACAAAGACTCATTACTATGGAAGGACATTGCTTCATGGGGGTGCAGAGTACAGGGGAACAGGACGTGGATTTGTGGTGTTCCATGCCAAATTCTCTAGCAATTACATGTTTTACTCCCGTAGCCACTTCGTCAAGGGGTTTGAGCTGATGATTCTTCTCCTTGTGTACCAAATATTTAGCCATACTTACAGAAATGCAGTTGGCTATATCTTGATCACGATATCCATATGGTTTATGGTGGCCACATGGCTTTTTGCGCCTTTTCTGTTCAATCCTTCAGGGTTTGAGTGGCAGAAGATTGTTGATGATTGGACAGACTGGAATAAGTGGATTAGCAATCGAGGAGGTATCGGTGTACCTGCAGAAAAAAGTTGGGAATCGTGGTGGGAGAAGGAACAAGGTCATCTACGTCATTCTGGGAAGTTTGCTACAGTAGCAGAGATACTTTTAGCTCTGCGATTCTTCATCTACCAGTATGGGCTTGTGTATCACATGAGTATCACGAAACATACGCGGAGTATATTGGTAAGCACTTTGTAATGCTTTAACTAAATGCACTAGAAGATTCTGTCCAAACCAATTCTTGCTTGTTGTGGCCTACAGGTGTATGGTGGCTCATGGATCGTCATTGCATTTGCGTTGGTGATCATGAAGGTAAGAATAATCACTGCAAGCACCTTGAAAATCCGGTCATTTCTTGCATAATTGATGTGATCGTCCAGTATAAATCCTGTGTCAGTTTATTGTACCAGTTTACTTTTTACATGAAACTAGTTTGTGCGCACATCTTATCATCGGTATCTATATCGTTTTGCAGGCTGTATCTATAGGAAGGCGCAGATTCAGTGCGAGTTTTCAGCTTGCTTTTCGGCTGATCAAAGGAATGATCTTCATTGCCTTCGTTGGCATATTGATCACGTTGCTGGCTCTCCCAATCGTGTCTGTCAAGGATATTATAGTGTGCATCCTGGCTTTTCTCCCTACTGGATGGGGGTTACTTCTGGTAAATCATTTCGTCCAATTGAACGTTTCTCTTAATCATATCCTTCATTCAAATGTATCACTTAATTTCCAATTGCAGATTGCTCAGGCATGCAAACCAGCTGTGAAAAGAGCCGGGTTCTGGGGATCAGTCAGGACGCTTGCTTGCGGCTATGAAGTAATGATGGGACTACTTCTCTTCACCCCTGTGGCATTCCTTGCTTGGTTTCCCTTTGTCTCCGAGTTCCAAACTCGTATGTTGTTCAACCAAGCCTTCAGCAGAGGTCTTCAAATATCTCGTATTCTTGGCGGCCAAAGGAAAGACAGACCCAGCAACAAACAGTAACCGGACACTCTTTTCAGTGTAAATGTTGTAACACATTTGTAAACCAACCAATCAACCAACCCTTGTAGTAGTAACATTTAGATAGTGAGTCTCTTAATGTTTAGTTCAGCACATTATTTAAAGTATTTAAATTTAAAGATAAGTACTTGATTAGTATACCTTGTTGTTTGGGGATTTTGTTACAGTAAAATACTTGCTGGTGATCTCAATCACCAAGCAAACAGCGAGAATCGATCAACATGGACACACAAGTTTTTGTTTTTTGTTCTTCTTTGGGGATTTTCTTACAGTTCAATGCGATCTACGAGGATCAGGCCCAAACTGATTAAAGCCCATTGGGCTGAAGACGGAGGTTGATTATAGGAGAAGAGACTGGGCAATTAGGGGTTTTTCGTTCACTATCTTCTCCGGTTAGCTCTCCAACTACTCAACTGCAGCGCCTGAAAGCAGCAATGGCGCCGAGGAAAGTGGCGAGGACGAGCCGGAATCCGGAGCTGATTCGGGGGATCGGAAAGTACTCGAGATCGCAGATGTACCACAAGAGAGGACTTTGGGCTATCAAGGCTAAAAACGGCGGCGTATTCCCGCGCCACGACCCCAAGCCTAAGGCTCCTGAGGAAACCGGAAAGGCGGTCAAGTACTATCCGGCTGAGGATGTCAAGAAGCCTCTCGTTAACAAGAGGAAACCCAAGCCTACCAAGCTCAGGTACTTTTTCATCTCTTTTTGGCTGCATCCGAGTTTTATGTTTAACAGTCTCACTGTATGATATGATTTTGTTCCAGTTGATTTTCATGTTGATATGGCCAGTTGGTTTACCGACCTAAGAACAGAAAATGATATATCTGTGTCAAGTGGATAACACATTTGTTGAATGAAATCACTTTTGTTGTAATGCAGTAGATGAGTTTGGACGGTTCTTTTTGTTTTGCAGAGCCAGCATCACTCCTGGAACCGTGCTCATTGTTTTGGCTGGGAGGTTCAAGGGAAAGAGGGTTGTCTTTTTGAAGCAACTCACTTCTGGATTGCTTTTGGTCACTGGTAAATACTTGCTCACTTCTGGATTGCTTTTTTTATTTATTTTTGCTGCTTATCTCTTCATATGCTTGAAGATATTAAGAAATGTCTATGTATTGCCAAATAAGCCTCGCTGCAAAATTATCAGTGCTTGCATAGTCTGTAGTTCTATGAAATGGCATTTAAAAATTAAAACCAAGAGTCTCCTCCCAACCAAAGTACAAAGTTGATTTTTCCATTATTATACTACTAAGCTGTGTTTTAACAACTGCAGTGATGCCTATTCTCAACTGAATTGGTGTAATTAACCATGTACCAACTAGCTTTTTACAACGCAATGTTGATGTTAAAGTAAATGTGTTTCATGTTGACGTAATGCGTCTCATTGTTTGTCAGATAATTCGTTGCCACAAAGTTCTGTCCTCATTTATGCAATGTGTAGGAGAGTGCACTATTTTTTACTTCTCATTGTTTGATAGACAAGTCATTGCCACAATTCATGCATTCATTCTGTCCTCAATACTTCTTTCAGGCCCATTTAAGATCAATGGTGTTCCACTGCGTCGTGTAAACCAGTCTTATGTGATAGCAACCTCCACAAAGGTTGACATATCTGGAGCTGATGTATCAAAGCTTGACGACAAATTTTTCGCTAAGGCAGTTGAAAAGAAGAAAAAGAAGGGAGAGGGAGAGTTCTTTGAAGCTGAAAAGGAGGTAAGAAAACAACTTGCTCATCCTCCTTTATTAATTACATTATGTGTCTGTGTCTTCTGCCAGACTGATGAATACATGATCTGTTCAACTTTCCTTGCCAAATTCAGGAAAAGTCTTCCCTACCTCAAGAAAAGAAAGACGAGCAGAAAAATATCGACAGCCCACTAATTAAAGCCATCGAGTCCGTCCCAGACTTGAAGACATATCTATCAGCCAGGTTTTCGTTAAAGGCAGGAATGAAGCCTCATGAGCTTGTATTCTAGTCTCATTTTACAAGCTGTACCCTCTCTACTTGCAGAGAACATGTAGAGTCTGTCTTTTGTTTTGTTCATCTGTTTTGAAACAATTTTGAATTCTCAATCCATTCATATAAACGTCATTGTGTCAACTGATATGAAAGTTCTTTATTTTTATCATCAGTATCTTTCTATAACCTAGAAATCAAAAATGACAAAGCGGGATTCACTTTCCATGCGGGGAATTACTAGTCTTGAAATCAAATGAAATATTTAAATTCCATTAAATCAGTATATACTCCAACCTTGCTTTCAAAAATCAAATTAGAGTTATTTTCTACATTAAATGCTCCCTATCAATCTCTTATATCATCCCACTACTTTCCACAGCATCTTCAGAGTTAACTCTGCATTTCGTTCCTAGTCCTTGCCAAAGCATCTTCAGGTTGTTCCGAAGCAAACAAATACACATGCATATAGTTTCTTGTAATTTGTATGCATGCAAATTTCTCAATATTTTCAAACTTCTTATCTTTTGTTGTATGTTTTTTTTAAGGTTTACAAATGGCTAAGAAACACAACCGCAATCAGAGTCAGAACGATATTCAAAGTCATCAGAATCCTCGTCGTTCAGATTATGCCCTGAAGGAGACAAAACCCTTACTAGGCGGAGGTCGCATAGCTCCAGGCGACAGGCTTTCTACCACCTTTGATTTAGTAGAACAGATGCACCACATCTACGTCAGAATCGTCAGAGCCAGAAATGTTCAAGAAAAATCATCTCCAGAAAAACCAGTAAGTCCATACATTGAGGTCAAAATCGGTTCGATTGTTGGAGTCACCAAGCATGTAGAAAACAGTAGCAACCCAGAATGGAACCAAGTCTTTGCTTTCTCCAAAGAAAAAATCCAATGCCCTCTTGTTGAAGTCATTGTGAAAAACAAGGACGCCGGTGAAGACGGTGGTGGTGGTGGTGGTGATAACTTTCTCGGTCAGATCGTGTTCGAGCTTTCTGAAGTTCCTAAGCGAGTTCCGCCCGATAGTCCTTTAGCACCGGAGTGGTACCGGCTGGAGGACAAGAAGCGCGATTCGAAGGTGAATGGTGAGGTCATGCTTGCAGTGTGGCTAGGTACTCAAGCTGATGAGGTTTTCGCCGATGCTTGGCATTCCTGTGCGGCCACCGTGGCTGATACAAATTTAGTCAACGTGCGGTCAAAGGTGTACTTGTCACCAAGGTTGTGGTACTTGAGAGTGAATGTTATTGAGGCTCAGGATTTGTCACCTGTTGATAAAAACCGGCTGCCGGAGGCTCATGTGAAAGTGATCATCGGACATTCCATTGTGAGGACCAAGACAGCTCAGGCTCGGACCAGAAACCCGATGTGGAATGAGGATCTCATGTTTGTGGTGGCTGAGCCGTTTGATGAGCAGTTCATTGTGTATGTTGTGGATAAACTGAATCCAGGGAAGGAAGAGGTCATCGGTGAATGTATGATCTCGTTGCAAGGGGTCGAAAGGCGCCTCGGGCCTAGTGCTGTGGCGAACAAGTGGTACAGCTTGGAGAAGAGAGTGACTGTTAAAAAAGAGGAGGATCAGGAGAAGAAGGAAGATAAATTTGCTGGTAAGGTTCATTTGAGGATATGTTTGGAAGGTGGTTACCATGTGTTGGATGAGTCTGCTTATTACAGCAGTGATTTCAAGCCTACGGCAAAACCGCTTTGGAAGCCTAGCATTGGGATGCTTGAGCTGGGGATACTGAATGCCCAAGGCCTCGTTCCGACCAAGAAAAATAGACACGGACGTGAGGTTATCAATGCTTTCTGCATCGCCAAGTATGGTCAGAAATGGGTTCGAACGAGGACTATTGTGGACAGTTCTGCACCGGTTTGGAACGAGCAGTATACATGGGAGGTATTTGATCCTTGCACTGTCATAACCATAGGAGTTTTCGACAACGGCTACTTGGTTAACTCAGACAATGCAAAAGACACGAGCATCGGCAAGGTCAGGATCAGGCTGTCTTCGCTCCAGTCCGGTAAAATCTACACTCATTATTATCCGCTGCTCGTTTTGGAGAAAACTGGACTGAAAAAAATGGGTGAGATTCAGTTGGCAGTGAGATTTAACGCTTTGTCTGTCAGCAGCTTGATAGGGATGTATGCACAGCCTCTACTGCCTGTTATGCATTATGTCCTACCTTTGTCGATTTTTCAGCAGGATAGTTTAAGGCACCAAGCGATCCAAACCGTTTCAGCGAGGCTAAGCCGCTCTGAGCCGCCGTTGAGCAAAGAAGTCATAGGCTACATGCTTGACTTAGGTTCACATTTGTGGAGCATGAGGAAAAGCAAAGCTAACTTCAACCGGATTGTAACGATGGCTGCTGGATTTTTTGCAGCTTATAATTGGTTTAAGGAAATCTGCAACTGGAAGACACCTTGCATGACTGTCTTGGTGTTCCTGCTGTATGTGCTGCTGATCCTTCTGCCTCATATTCTCATGCCGGTTTTTTTCTTATTTTGCGTGTTCACCGGGCTGTGGAACTACCGGTTAAGGCCTAGGAATCCACCTCATATGGACACAAAGCTCTCGTTTGCTGATAATGCTGCGGAAGATGAGTTGGATGAGGAGTTTGATTCGTACCCGACGACACGAAACCAGAATATTGTGAAGCTGAGGTATGACCGGCTGAGGAGCATTGCTGGGAGGTTGCAGGAGTTGCTTGGGGATTTGGCATCACAGGGAGAGAGGGTTCATGCTTTGCTTAGCTGGAGAGACCCAAGAGCTACATTTTTGTTCTTGGTGTTTTGCTTGGTTGCTGCTGTTTTTTTGTTCATTGTTCCGCCTAAGGTTGTTGCTATTCTCATTGGAGGTTATGCTTTCAGACACCCCAAGCTCCGCAACCAAGTCCCTTCTGCTCCATTGAACTTCTTCAGAAGATTGCCTTCAAAAACTGAAAGCATGCTGTAGTCATTTTTAACTTTGTTTTGATGCAACTTCAGTTTCTTTTTCTTTCCAATGTTTTAACTTTGAAGCTTGTAATAGATAACATTCTCTTCTCCAACATTAACATTTTCGAAGAACAAGCTGCAGCACACAGTGGCAATGTACTGTCAGTCGAAGCAACGGATGATCTGAAGAACAAGCTGCAGCACACAGTGATTCAAAGTGTCAACTTTTCGAAGATCAAGAATGAGGCAAGGAATCATATTTTTTTTTTTAAGAACAACAAATAGAGTCACTTTGTTGATTACTGAATACAGACCAGAACAATATATCATAGTGGCAAACTTGAAGCTTTTGTGATAAAAATTGCCAGTGTCTAGACATGAACAAATTCTTTTCAAGTAGCTGAAACATAAGATTTGTGGTTTCCTTGCACAGCAAGTTGTCTTGTGTTTTGGCAGGGTTTTTTCGTTTTGGTTGCCGTTCTGTGTAGGTAGGTCATGCCGGTTTTGGGCGTTTTGATTAATAAACAAATGAATTTGTGGAAAAAAAAAAACAATTTTGGTAGACCCAAATGGAGGAAAAGCATCAAGAATTCAGTATCAGTATTATTTTAGAAAAGAGTAAAAGAAAATTAGTTCTTTTACCGTTAATACCTTTGTGCCAGCGATCTTCATTTTATTAAGGTAAAACACTTCTAGAATCAAATCCAAGGTTCCAAAATCCTTCTGGAATCAGGAGTATATTTGTAGCGATGCCTTGAGCCTTGACACTCCATCGTGGCGCTCACATTATAGGTTTTTTCATACCGTCTTCATTAGGAAAACAGCTTCACAAAAAATGCTTGACTGATTTTCTATGATCTGCCAATAGTACAAAACCTCTGGTAAGGGATTCTGGGGATCGAACAATTATGACTCCTTCCTCGTCAGTTTGGTGCTTGTTCGATGCACCTTCATCTATGAGTCTGATAGCATGGCTGGGATGAGCGCTATAATAATTTGTTCTCCGCTTTTAGAATCTACATCAAAAGAAATCTTAGGTGAATGAGTTTGAGTAAAAGAAAAAGACAGTTTCAAAGAATAAAAGTTCAAACAAGAATTAAACGAAATCCAACCACAATGATGAAAACCAATTCAAAATAAGATGCAACAGTCGCAGAAAATTTATATTTCGAGGTCCACATTTAGAAATGTTCAACAAAAGGGAAAAGATATGAAAACAGAAAATGTAGTCTCAATAAAGTTTGATCATCAGTATCTAACCTGGAAGAGCTGTAGTATGATGAGCGTCTACTATAGGTTTACTTTCTGCTTGTATTTCACATATTTTACTTTCAGTAGCCAAACCAGTCAGTTTGATCACATGCTTTCAGACACCCCAAGCTTCGCAGCGAAGTCCCTTCTGCTCGGTTGAACTTCTTCAGAAGACTGCCCTCAAAAACTGAAGGCATGCTGTAACCATTTTAACTTTGTTTTGATGCAACTTCAGTTGTTTTTCTTTCCAATGTTTTAAGCTTGTAATAGATAACGTTCTCTTCTCCAACATTAACATTTTCACTAGAGCAAGCTGTCTGTCCTAGCAGGCAGTCTCTTGAAGAAGTTACTTGGAGCGGAAGGAAGCTTGCTGCGGAACCGGGGATGCCTCAAAGCGTAGAGCCCAGCGAGCAGCGCCACGACTCTAAAAGGGGTCATGTAGAGCACAACTGCAGCAAAAAGACTAAACAAAATGAACAAGCTTGTAGCTCTAGGATCTCTCCAACTCAGCACAGACTCAAATCTCTCGCCTTGAGTTGCAATATCTCCTACTACGCTCTGAATCCTCCCACCCACACTTCTCAGCCTGTCATACCTCATTCGAACCAAATCATTCGGTTTCGAACTCGGGAACGTGTCGAACTCCTCATCAACCTCGTCTGGGTGCACTGCTTCAGCCCATGAGAGTTTAGTGTCCATATGAGCCGGGTGTCGCGGACGGAGCCTGTAGTTCCATAAGCCTATTAACACCATGTAAAGAAACATTGTCGGAAGGATCAGCTCCGGATACCAAATGAGTATCAAAAACAGGATGTGCACCAGGACGGATGTCATCGAGTTTCTCCAATGACAAACATCTTCGAACCACTGGCTGACGGAGAAGAACCCGGAGAGGAGTGACATGATGCGGAAAAAGTTGGCCTTGCTTCTCCTCATGCTCCACATGTGTGACTCCACATCAAGCATGTACTCAACCACTTCCTTTCCCAGAGGCGGCTCAGCTCTGCCTAGCCGGACCGCTACTATGTTCATTGCTTGGTACCTCAAGTTGTCGACTTGGCTCACCGTGAAGGGCTGCAGATAGTGCATTTTGGGCAGGAGAGGCTGGCCGTAGACGTGTAAGGTGTTGGCTACTGAGATGTTAGTGAATCGGACAGCGAGTTGAAGCTCACCAGTCTTCTTTACTCCTGTCAGGTGCAAGACTAGTAGAGGGTATGCGTGAGTGTAGATCCTATGACTTTCAAGAGTAGATAACCGAATCCTGACCTTCCCGATTCTGGCATCTCTTGTTGCGTTGCGGTCTGGTTGTTTTTCAGATGAGCCGCCGAGATGGGAGTTGTCAAAGACTCCGAAGGTTATGACAGTGCAAGGATCATAGACTTGCCATGTATACTGCTCGTTCCATTTGGGTGCTAGCGTGTCCAAAATGGTCCGTGTCCTGACCCATTTGGTTCCGTATTTGGCCACACAGAAGGGGTCAGTGCTTCCTCTGCCATCCTTCACTTTCATAGGAAGCAGCCCTTGAGCTCCAAGCACCCCAACTTCTAAAACCCCAACAGGCTGCTTCCAGAGCTCTCTTGCAGTCGGTCTCTGATCACTTAGGTACACTGCAGATTCATCCAATACATGGTACCCGCCTTCGAGGCAAGCCCGTAAATGGATCCTGCTTGAGAACTTAGCATCTCTTCTCCTATCAGGCTCCAGTGGACTGAACCCGAACCTGTCGACGTTGTACCAGCGAGAAGTCACTGGCCTGTGGTCAAGCCGCTTCTCGAAAGCGCTTAAGGGTAAGCTAATGCTCCCCAACAGATTGTCTCTAGAGGGATGCACTCGGTCTTGGATCGAAATGATCAGTTGTTCTTCAAACGGCTCTGCAGCAACAAAGACTAAGTCCTCATTCCAGCATGGGTTGCCAGTTGGAGCTGAGGAGATCTTGGTCCTCAGGACCTGATTGCCAAGTTCCGCTTTGATGAAAACTTCAGGCAGGCGAGATAAATCATTGGGGATCAAGTCTTGGGCTTCAATGATATTAATTCTCAGGTACCATAGTTTCGGGGAAAGGTAGACTTTCGACTTGATATTGAGCAGTCCTTGGCCATTAACCGGTGCAGCATCCGAATGCCAAGCCTCGGAGAAGGCTTCATCAGCTTGTGTCCCCATCCAGACAGCGACCATGATTTCCCCTTGTCTGCCGTCTAACTTGTACCATTGTGGTGCCAACGGGCTATCTGGTGGTACCCTAGTTGGAACCTCGTTTAGATCGAAAACAAGTTTCCCAATGCACTCATCTCGCCCAACAATCTCCCTATCCTTGACATAAACTTCCAGGATTGAGGCTTGCACACGTTCCTTAGCAAATGCAAAGACTTGGTTCCACTCAGGGTTCGTCTTTCTCTCAATGTGCTTTGTTCTGCCTTTGTAGTTCCCAAGCTTTACCTCGACGTAAGGGTCACAGGTCCCTGTGACGGAGCTTGGCTGGAGAGACTTGGCCTTTACAACTCTTACATATAGATAGTACATTTGCTCTACAAGGTCAAATGTGCCCGTTAACTTCTCTCCGCCTCCTCCTCTTCCTCCTGCTCTGTTCAGCCACTGCTCTCCCAGCACCGGGCTGGTGTCCTTCAACTCATAGTCCTCTTGATCACTCCGATCAACATAGTGCTGTGGCCTAACTCGATGACGTATCATGTCTCGAAGCAAGAACTAGACACTGCAAAATTGAGTACTAACCGGATCACAGTTTTGTGGCTCTGATAAATCAAGGAGAAGTTTCTGGCTTGAAATGGACCAAGTTTAGGTTCTCCGAAACTGATTTGGTCCTTCTGTATTTAATCAATGAAACTGAAGTGTTCTCATCACTCTTTTTCATTACATGTGGCAATGTACTGTCAGTTGAAGCAACGAATGATCTGAAGAACAAGCTGCAGCACACAGTGATTCAAAGTGTCAACTTTTCAAAGATCAACAATGAGGCAAGGAATCATATTTTTTTTAAGAACAACAAATAGGGTCACTTTGTTGATTACCGATACTGCATTGTTCAGAGAATACAGACCAGAACAATATATCATGATGGCAAACTTGAAGATGTTTTGATAAAATTTGCCAGTGTCTTGACATGAACAAATTCTTTTCAAGTATCTCTAAAGTGAAAACTGATGATTCACTCGTTTTGAGTTAAGGTTTGAAGAAAGGAATCAGCTGAAAGCTGAAACATAAGATTTGTGGTTTCCTTGAACAGCAAAGAAGTTAGGTACACCCAAATGGAGGAAAAGCATCAAGATCAATATTATTTTGGAAAAGAGTAAAAGAAAAGAAGTTCCTTTACCGTTTATACCTTTGTGCCAGCGATCTTCATTTTATTTTGAAATGCAAGGTAAAACACTTCTAGAGCTAGAGCTGAGTTTAGCCATAGCAGAAGAGTTTACATTTCAAAATCAAATCCAAGGTTCCAAAATCCTTCTGGTATCAGGAGCACATTTGTAGTGATGCCTTGGACTCCATCATGGTGCTCACATTATAAGTATTTCATACCGCCTCCATTAGGAAGAACAGCTTCAAAAGAATGCTTACCTGATTTTCTATGATACGCCAATCGTACAAAACCTCTGGTAAGGGATTCTGAGCCTTCAAAATGTGTTACCATCAAGGCTTCTTGGAGCACATTAGTCATCTACTTCCTTCTTGAAGCCTGCAAATCTCCTTTTTAGTCAAAAAAAAAAAAGGTTACTAGACTTTCTTTTCAGCTATTCTAACAGATTCTCCGAATAGAGTGATTGCTTGAAATAGCGTTGTACCTGTTTGATTAATTTATTTGACAATTGTTCTACCTCCTTGATTATAATAGATTCGCTTTCATATCCTTGTAACTCATTAATCTTCAGTTGAGATGCCTTCTAGCAATCAATAAGCTGCCTTATAGATCCCCTCTCTCTCTTTTTTTTTTTCGCTGCATAAGCTCTTGTTTTATCAGATATGCGTTTCTTGTAATTTGTAGCACGAGATCATTTTTCTTCTCCAGCGGACTCTTTCATTTCAGCTGGTGTTAAGGAACACTTAAGGGTAGAAAATAAGCTCTACCAACGATATGCTGTCCTTGGTTTCGTGAATCATTCCAGTACTCAATCCAGAAATACATCTCCTCCATGAGTGATACGCTTAGGATCCAACTGTCTCCGACTGCTCTTTTCTGTTTCCGGAATCAACAAAATGAAGCAGAGTGCTTGAGGTGCAAAATTATTTCCAGGTTTAACTAAAATAAAGTTCCAGAAATATATCCTTCTAATACAAGTCATCAACTAACCTTGGCAGTCCACTTTGCAACCTACACTGAAGCCTGAACAAGTTTACTTATACCAATCAGTATATCGCATAATATCAAAGTCACGAATCATAATCAAGCCTCAACTGAATCATTTAACAAACAGCTTCAAGCCTTAAACCTATTCCTAAAAACCCTAACATCAGACTCTGCATATCATCGTTCAACAAATCATTCAAAATCGAAAGCATGTTTAAATTCAATATCTCCTGACTCCTGATACCATCGGATTCCGAAAATGAATCAGATCATGTTAATTAGAAAACGAATACGATTGAACAATAGAGGCAAAACGGCGGTAACCTTTTGTCGACAACACGTACTCATTTTATACAAAATGCGTGCCTGCAACATGAAGAGAGCTGAGCTCGAGCGTAATCAACCGCCTGCAAAAAGAATTATATGTAGTCGGAAGGAAGCGTAGGTCTCTGGCCGTTTGGATCGCTCGTATCTTGTTCATATCATACTTCAGGACGGATGGAATTGGCGGAAAGCCAAACTTTGGAAACGGCGAGAGCTTTTCTACTTTTTCTTTTGTGGATTCAACTTTCTCTATTTACGAAATTTGCCCTTGTAAATTCACAATAACAATTCTGAAGACAAAACCACGTAACTCTCAAAGCTTAACTACGGGTTGGGAAAATGTGTTTAATTTAATTTAATAAAAAGCTTAACTTAACGAAGGAGATACGCTACGCTACGGCGCCGGTCACACGGTCTAGTCGCAGACAAAAGAAGGCAAGAGGGCGGCCCAATTGGGTTACGCAACACTTGGTCACGACTCTGAATAAAAGAGACAGCTGGTATGACTTTCCAGCCTGTGTTGTCACATGCACGCGCCACTCCACTCATTCTTGTCCTCCCTAAATAATAATAATAATAATACAATATAAATATTATTAATTATTAAATAATCAATTCTTTGTTGGAGATAAATTCGGAATATAAAAATCCGACATGCATTAACCATTTGGGTTCTCAGCAGGAGGCACAATCTCTCTCGTGGCCGAAAGTGGACAATTTCAACGTCAATATCTATCTCCTTATCGCTATCAATTTCATGCATATTTTAATAAAATATAAATACATAAATGTGCCATTCCCAACTTTACACCTTATCAAAAAAACTTTTACACCTTTTATAGTTCTATCCCTCTTTCAACATCAACCCTATTTCTAGAAAATGCTTCATTCAAAAGTAACAATTAAACATCATTTTCAAGAAACCAAAACAATAATATATTTAAAAAAGCTGTAAGCAAAGCTGGTAAACAACTCTAAACTTCAGATAATTTAAATTCAAACCGACCACGACGTTGGAACAATGGAAACAAAGCAATTTCTTTACAAGAGCAAAGCCAAAAACCATGGAAACATATCCTGAATTTCGCAGAAATCGATATGGCGAATTAAATAATAGTTATATTCATCTTTCGACTTCAACCATAAAATAGAGTAAAACAAGTCACTAAAACTCATCATTAATTTTCAATAATGACAATAATAATTAAATAACAAGCGGAGAAACCAGAGACAATTTCAAGAGAAAATTGCCAAACTATGAAATATTTTTTGATTTCAAACCCAACCTTCGTCACCTTCTTCGTTCCAATGATTGATTCCACGCGCTGTCCCAAAGGGGAGCTGAAATAGCAGACGAAATCGAGTTCTTCGCTGATGATGACGTCAGCTTCTACGTCATCAAACTTTGACGATCTTGGCCGCCCTGACCAAAGGATTCTCCCTAGCGATCGCCTCCCTCCCAGCAGCCTTGTAATCGTAGCTACAATCGTGTCGGTCCGAGTACCGATGCTCGGAGCAGAAAAGCTCTCCGCACCTGCAACGAAACCCGGTCAACCCGACCTTCCTCTTACATCCAGAACACCGATTCGCCACGCGCTTCACCAGATCCACCTTAACTACCGTCTCTTCCCGCTTCTCCGCGACGAAATCAACCTTCGGCGTCGGATCTGGTCTCACGCTGGTCTCACCAGGCGCGTCATCGCGATCTTCGACCGGGAGGATTGTAGATCTGTGAGATTTATCGGCGGTGAACTTATGAGGAGCGGCGAGGATGGACGAAGCGGCGGCGACGGCGTCGGAGGTGGTGGCGGCGTTAAAGCACTTCTGGCACATGTTGTTGGTGGATGGATTGCCTGTAACGCCGCAGTTGTTGACGCAGAGATTTAACGTCTCCGGCACGGCCTTGAACTCCGTCTCCTCCTGTCCGGTTTTCTGAGCCATGAAGAAATCGAAATCGAATTCGAAATTCCGAGATATTGGAGAGAAATCGTGTTTCAGATTTCGAGATGAGAGAGAGAGAGAGAGGAGTTTTGGGGTTTGTTTGGAGATTGAGTTGGGAGGAAATGAACGAGTTTTATGGCTGTTCAAAGGTCGGTAATTGGACGATGAGATAAGGGCCTCACTGAGACGCGTATCCAACACTTTTCCATCATTTCTACTTTACCGAAACTACCCCTCGTTTTGTTGGTTTTTCCTTTTAGCTGTGAAAGTGAAATGCTGACGTGGCACTGGTGATTTTAAGTAGTGTACAATATTATTTTTTTTGATCGGGGTTAATAGGGAGCCCTCGATTGAGGTAATATTGTTAAAGTGAGTCAGTGAGGTATATTGTGAGTCACTCATTTTGATGATGTGGTAGGAAATAGTACCGAAATAGTGTTTGCTTTTGATAGATTTTTTTAGTGGGATACGTGGCGCGCCCACAAAGCACGGGGGTTAGATGTGTGGCTCAGATCGTGCCTCACTGCCTCATTTTTAGGAGGGCTGCCTCATTAGAACGCTCATCTGGGTTACAATATCTCATAAAAATCAAGTACTACACGAATATATTTTGCATATATTACATGAACACTTTGTTAATCGAGTACAATCACTAGATTTTTGGAGCACGCGCCACACAAGACACCAATCCGGATTAATACTTGAATCGTCCACATTGAAGCACGGGTCATAATGCACTTCTATCATCGTGCAAGCAACACCTACAGAACACAACACGTCCATACCTGACGGGCAACACCTCCGCGAAGGAGGAACAACAAGTCCGAATACCTCCACGATGGAGGAACAACGCGTCCAACGTAAACGGGACAAAAATACCCCTCCACAAATGTCACGGTGAGGTTCGAACCCTTAACCTTGCTATTGCAAGACAAGTGTTCTATTAACTCTATCATCACGTTGAACAATTGAAAATTAAACATTTAATAGTCTTTTGTTTTATGTGTTGCTGGCGACAAATGGTGGTTTGTATTTTTGAATCGAATGGGAAGATGTTGAATGTGTTGAAGATAATGGAAGAGCGGTAGTGTGGAGGAATCGAAAGTGGTTGGGAATTATGGACCCTAAAAATGTGCCTGAAGCCAGGGTAGCAGCATCTTATATGAAATGCTGCACCAACTACAAAAATAAAGCGGAGAGATGGGTAATTAGGACATTTCAACGTATGATATTAAACGTATTTACGTTAGTTTAGCAACTGTGCTAACAATTTAGCCGCCCATTATGATCAGATCAGGCCAGCCACTTGTTTTTGACGCGCTCTGTTTCTACACCGTGAACGGCACGTGCGACGTTGGTGACATTATCGGCGCAACCCCATCTCTCTCGCAGTCGTAGATGAATCTTTCAACTTGACTGCCTTTACTATAAAAGCATTAACAACTGATTGCTCAAATGGACTAGCTTTAAATAAATAAAAAATGGACTACTTGCTTCTAGTGTTCTAAAAATCTTCGTTTAGACCTCGTTTAAAAGGTGAAGTTTATGAATCCGTCCGATTAATCGATCATTAGAAGATTTGGAAGGTCACGCGATTTATAAGCGTTGAGCCGCCATCTAGATTCGCCTAATCGCCGCTTAGACCCGCCTAGTCGCCGCATAGACCCGCCTAGTCGTCCTCTAAATCCGCCTAAGCTTTAACCAGATGACCAATTTCTTGATCAAAATGAAAAAACTCCTTTATTTTTATTTATTTTTATATAGTTTACACGTGTCTGTATATCATTCTAATATTTATCATAATAATATTTATATGATTATTAATTATTAAAAATATTAAAAATTATAAAATTATAAAATCGATTAATCTTCAAAGACTCTTTCTGCTCGACTAGCGCCTAGCATTTTGTACGAACTTGCTTGCTTCTCAACTGATCGATTTGAATCACAAGAAATTTTCCAATTTAGCCAAAATTCAAAGTTCGTTTTCCCATGTAACCAATTTCCCTAATTCGTTTTCTAAAAAAAAGCCAAAAACCAAGCAATAAACATAAATTACCAACGTTTCAGCTGAATAATAGAAAGCACACATTCTGCCAGCATAGTTCAGTATCCCAGAATTCTTTCGGTTCCTGAACAAATCTTTCAACACATTCACAAATAATGACTGATTGGCACACATCACTGTCAATGCGCCGCGGTTCGACAGGGACTGATAGGAGGCATATGTTGCTCCCGGATTTTAGATTTTGTCGGAGAGCTTATCAGCCTTGATGACTGGATTGGCTTCGGCAATGGCTTCACGGCCAGCATTTTTGTAGTCGAATGGGCAATCATGCTTGTCTGAGTATCTGTGGATGGAACAGAAGGTGCTCCCACAACGGCAGTTGAACCCTGTCAAGCCAACACGCTTGCGGCAAGAGTGGCATCGAGTAGGGCCCTGCTTTGGCTTCTCATTTCCATTGTCGTTTGGAGGTAGAGCCGATGCTGCCCGTGTTGAAATTTCAGACTTGGTTGAATCGGCATCGACAATTGTGGTAGCCTCCTTGACGACCTCAGTCGGGTTGGAAGAGCTGCCAGAGACTAAGGATGACACAGCAATCTGAGCTTGTTGTTGATTCAACACCATATCCTTGAAGCACTTGGAACACATGTTATTGGTTGCTGCACTCCCGAAGAAGCCACAATTGTTTGCACATAGCTGCGGTGCATCAGGAGGAGCCTGGCATTCTGTCTTATCGTGCTCCATCTTGTACAATTTACTTTCCAACCTGCATCATATTTTGTAACATCAAAAAAAGAAACAATCTATCTGATAATTCATTTGCGTACATCCCCTATAACATGATAGGGTACACACATTGTTGATTCCGAAAGTAATTGGCTGGCCACTTAGCTAAAAAAGGTGTTGTCCAATATAGAACGAATACTGATGATTAACAATACTTCAAAAGCCAAGCAGCAGATAGGACTAAGAAAAGCCAATAGTGTAAGAAAACCGATTGCAAAAGTAACCGTTACTCGCTATATCAATGACTAGCGGCAAAGAACTTCAAGCACAAACTTGTTCGTTATAAATTGTCAAAATGCACATGCTTAGAAAACGAACAACGGAACCACTAAAATAGCCAATTTGTCATACTAGGTCTACTTTGAAGACAGTTACCAGTGAGATAGCACATATGTCATGAAAACCCAATAGCCTAACCGAATAGTAATAGAGACACAAAGACAAACACATGTGACCATCATAATCATTGAATAAACTAGAGTGAAGCACAAAGTTATCACTCAGCAGAAGTCAGAAACTTAGTCAGCCCCTTTTATAATGTTTAATTGTAACCCTTCTGTTGAAACTTGAAAGAGAAATTCTTCCTAGTTCCATAAACATTGGGTATTAGCTGTAAATCATAGTCAAATACCATGTTCATGTAATTCAAACCAAACTGCCAAACAATATCAGGAAAGATATGTCATAAATTCAATTGGGAAAATGCTACAACAAACTTTTAAATTGAATGAAACCCCCCCCCCCCCCCCCCAGCCAAGATATTCCTCTCAAAAGGCTAGTAGCTGAGATTTCTAACAGCAGCTGAAAGTACTGAGGGCAGCACAGCACAGCACAGATAGTCAAGCAGGTAGATATGAATATTGAGAATAGCCTAGTTATCCACCATCTCATGAAGCAACCAACACCAACACAGTGAATTCCTTAAGCAAACACACACGAACTACAACAGGAAAATGGAAAAAATTGTGAATGAGCAACTAGGCTCCTAAGTCCTAAGAGACAATATCAACCCATCATCAGAGATTCAAAACATGACAATCCAGGTCTTAAGCTTGTCATGCTTCTGACCAAAATTCAGAAGTGAACATTCCACCAACTCAAATAATTAATAACTAGGACCATCACATTAACAGAGACAACTGTCCTGAAATGAATTCAACAACACTGTAGCCAAACATATCATTCAGGTTTCAGGCAAACCTAATCGACCGCCAAAAACACCAAAACCACCATCCCATCGAAATCAGCTTAAACAACCAATGAATTCATTCACATCGAACAACACAGACCTAAAATCTCAGCCACAACCCCCACCCTCCTCCTTCCTCAACCAAACCCTACAATTAACCCCAAACGAAACCCTAATCATCCGATACAACAATTCGAATCAAAAGCAGATACCGCAGATCAACGCAGTACCTCGAACAAACAGAGCCGATTGAGAAGCGTCGCAAAACCGATGGAGACGGAAAAGTGAAGTCGGCCACGAGTTTATATTGCAAGCCAGGAGTTGCCAGTTGGGTGGCCGAACTTTGATCAGGTGCTCTACAGTCTAAAACCCTTCTCGACCCACCACCACGTTTCGTGTTCCAATTGGCTGGCGTATCTCCCCATAACACGAAACGATACTAATTGGGTGACTGTTTAAGGTGTATTGTAACTATCTACACCTGACCATACTTGATTTTATTCCAATTACTTTTAATTTTCGTATCGAGGTAACGGAAGATTTTTTTTTAAAAGGTTATTTCTCGAGATAATAATATTAGAAAACTGAATGAAGCGTACGTGTCAATCTGATTCCCCAGTCCGACGTGTCACGTGACTGATTTGACGGGGCACTCTGCTTTTTAGGCACCATCTAAAAGGCCCTTCTATGTCAGGCTCATTGAACAACCGTGGCACTGTATTTTTCAAATTTACAATTAAATCCCAAAATAAAAATAAAAAACACATCATTAGAACTATTGTTTGGAGGTTGAAAGTAAAATTAGCTTGTATAGAAAGTAAATATGATAGACAGGGAATGGTTGATGAGTATGGGTTTCTGGGACTAGTTTTGTTTGGTCTTGCAGGTTCCTCTCTTTTGGTGAGTTGATCCTGCAGGTGAATCTTTTTTATTTAGTTTAGTTTTGTTAGATTGTTCCTCGGGTTAGATGAAGTTCTTGTACCTGTTACCTGATAGTCTGTAGTGTCCCTGGATAGTTTTGTGTACCTCATTTTGATTGAATGATATCATCTTCTTTCAAAAAAAAAATAGCAGGCCATCATTTATTTAAAAAGTCCCAAATTACTGGAATAAAATCTGGTGCAGCAAAGCTATTAACAGCCATTTAAGTAAAACGATAAAGTTTAATGTATTTAAAAATAAAATTAGGTAGTTTTAAATGAAACTGCGTAATTTTGAAAAAGGGTTCAGTAATTAATTGAAGGGTTTTATAAATGAAACGACGTAGTTTTAATGTTGTTTTATCAAAACTACGTCGTTTCAAATGGCTGTAAATAGACTTGCTGGGATATGAATCCCAAATTACTATAAAAAAAAGAGTCCGAAATTGAATGTAAATATATGGCATTATCAAATAAGCATATAATACTGCACAAAACCAGCTCAACCCATAAATCCGTCACCCTATACCACCACTCATTGACCCGGAAAAAACTAAACAAAAAATAGAAAAACCTTAAACACGTACTCGGCCAGAATTCACACAGAGCAACTATAAAAACCAACCTCAACACCACCACCAAAATCAGGCAAGCAGCGTCTACGTAATCTCTCTAGAAAGCAAAAGCGGGTTTACGTCAATAAAAACAAATAAAGCAGCTCGCAACCAGCTCTTGATCAATATCATGGACATGAAGAAGGTTGCATGCGCTGCCCTCGTCGCTGCCGCCTCCATCAGCGCCGTCCTGGCCGTTGAGGCACCTGCTGCCGCTCCTGGCCCTGCTAGCGACGCCTCCGCCACCATCCCCTTCATCGGATCATTGATCGGCGCCACCGTTGCTTCCTTCTTCGCTTTCTACATGCACTAAGAATTGAAGCCAGGACTATGAAGGAGAAAAAAAAATATATCAAGTGAATAAATATGTACTGATTGTGGACTTGGAGGTTCAATTTGTAATAAATGAAAACAGTCAAAAGTTTTAGCTGATTGTTTTTTTTTTCTTCTTAAATTGCTATTAATTATTCATCAAAAAAAAATTATGGTACAGAGTTGCAAGAATTACAATAAGGTCCTCTAGAGGAGTGTTCAAATGAGGACACCCAAATTTGGTAAGGACGTAGGGACAAATCTCATCCATTAGATCATCATCCATCTAACCCCCATGCTTTGTGGGTGCGCCACGTGTCCAAGTACCCAAATCCAATAAAGCAAATAGTAAAATCCCACTACCAAAAAGCAAATAGTAAAACCCACTACCACATGTGACACGTGGCAGCTTGTGGATCATTGGATGAACCTCATCCAATGGCCAAAATTAGTCCCTACACTCTCACCATAAGACATGTCCTCAATTGAACGCCCCCCAGGTCCTCTCTATATATATATATATCGTGTGCTACACACAACTTTACAACATAACAAATGACACCCTCATATTAGGACGATCTCGGCCAAGGTTTCCAAACCTCCGTCATCGATGGCAGAAGAAGCCTCATTCACCAACTGCGGCCTCGCAACGCTAATTTCTTTCCTGATTTCTGGAAAGGAAGTCGGCTAGCAGGTAAGATCGATGTGTTTTAGTAATATGCCTTTGCTGAGTCTTTCACACAGGAAAACCCTAAGAGAGCCGAGTGAATCAGCCGGCGCCGGCGGTCCTCAGGTGCAGTCACCACTTCGATCACAAAAATCAAACGAAATTCAAATTACTGATAAGAATATATAGAAGCGTTTGCTAGGATAATTGCAATTGCCTTCTAAGCACTTATTGTTATAATCACATTATAGGTTTTTTTATACAGATAAAAATTTGAGATACTGCAGACGCCATGACTTTTTAGCTGCAACAAGTGATAAAGGAAACACTAGACCAACTGCAAATCCTATTCCAATGCTCATTTAAAGCCTACCATTTCCCTCAAGCATTGTGTAATCCTCACTGTTTGGTTCCGCCACCGGTTCATTGCCTGTCCAATTTTTATCCGCGCACTTTACAATAAGTGGATATCCACAAAGCCCCGGATTCCCCTCAAATGCAGATTCCGGAAATGTGCTCAACTGGCCTGACTCGGGTATCTTCCCAGACAAGTCATTATTCGACACGTTGAAAGCACCTAAAAATGTTATTGAGGACATGCTTGGAGGAATGTGACCTGAGAGCCTATTGTTCGAAAAGTCTAGATATGTTAGAACTCGCATTCTCGAAATGTAGTCAGATATGTAGCCTTTGATGTGGTTTCGTGACAAGTTGAGGACTAATAAGCCTGAGAGGTTTGTGATCCCGTCGGGAAAAGTACCGCTGAATCTGTTGTCAGATAAGTCTATGCTTGTTACTAAAGACAATGTCTTTGTGTACCTTTGTAAGCCGTTTTTGACGTTCACGGCCAGGCTTTCCTCGTAATAAAGTCCATTGTATATCCCGTAGAATAAGTATTTATTGATCACCGGCTGCTGAGTCATGGCTGCTAGATTACCAAGGCTAGATGGGATGCTGGCCGTTAAACTGTTCTCCGACAGGTCGAGGACTTGAAGTGAACTCAGGTTTGAAATGTTATCAGGAATTTCACCACTGAAATTATTCGACCTCAGGTTAAGGATTCTAAGATCTGTGAAGCCTTGTCCGAGCCTGGATGGAATGGTGCCTGATAAGAAATTGTGCCAAAGGTCTAGAGTCTCCAAATTCAAAAGGCTTCGAAAGGTTCGAGGAATGTATCCTGAGAGATGATTGTTGTTCAGATGCAGGGACTGAAGGAGCTTTAGCTGACCAATGGTGGAGGGAATAGAGCCAGACAGATTGTTGTTGGAGAGATCAAGAACTTTGAGATTGGCCATGTTTGATATATGTGATGGTATAGTTCCTGATAAGCCATTTTCCGAGAGATCCAATACCTCTAGAAGTGTCATAAGGCCAATGCTGGATGGAATCCTTCCTGCCATTTGATTGTTAGACAGGGATAAAATGATCAAACTTGGCATCTTCTTGCCTATATTTGATGGTATGGTTCCGGTGAATTTGTTCCTTGAGAGGTGAAGTAACTCTGTCTCAACAGTTGGGAGAGGAATAGGTCCATGGAATATATTTGAACTCAGGTCAACATCCGCAAAGGCTGATATGGGTAAAGGGTTTGGTACGTAGCTGGCCTTCTAAGTGATTAAAAGATATGTTGAGTAGGGAAAGATTGGCTGAAATGTCCCAGAACCAAGTCGGTATAGAGCCTAAAATGCTGCTGTTTGATATATTTAGAAACATCAGTTTCTTCTGCGATCCAAGCCATGTTGGAAATGTTGGGCTTGGGCCTAATCGGCACGAGGCCATGTCAAGATTGACAACTTGGAAAGGAGGCACCCATTTTGAACCAACACTCAAGGTCAGTGAGTTGGAAGAAAGTATCAAGATGCTTAGGCTGGCCATCAGTCTGAAATGAGCTTCTGTGATCATCCCACTCAACTGATTGGAAGACAGATCGAGCACGGACAGCGATGATAAATTTCCAAGTGTC